>OY728159.1:977008131-979508131 GCA_963277665.1 Viscum album
ATAAAATTACTTTTAGAATATTTTTTTTACTTTTTTTTAAATATTTTCAAAGTGAAAAGTTTATTTTCCTTAAAAATGTTTTTAATGACATTTTTATAGTATTTATATTCTTCAAAAACATAAAAATTTTATTGTAATTTTGATCCACTGGGGATATGTTTTATATATATCATCCTTATTATTTATTTAGATTTTTTATGATCAGTTTTAATAAGTATGCACAATTTTATTACTATTCACCATATTACTCTAGATGGTTTATAATTATATTTATTGGATTGGGGTAAGTATTAACATTTCATGTGTTAGTTTTTCAATATGAATGTTTGTGTTTATCATGTTTGACCCCTTTAATATGATGAATGTATCAGAATTTCTAAGTGATTGGTGGGGTCTGGTTCTAGATATCCCCTTGATTCATTGACAGGACTCGTGAGAAAAATCAGTTGGACAAATTAGATAGGGTTTCACCTATAGATTTAAATAGTATTGTGAAAGGTCTTGAAAATATGTATCATATTTCTACCATTATGAATTCTCTCATTATAAGATCAGTTATTGATTCCCACGTGATTATTAGATTAGTTAGAATATCCATGGATAATTTTCAAGATTATGTGATTATTTATATGTATTAATTTGATCATCATTTATTCCTACCATATTGTACTCAAGATATTATTTAAATGGAATGTGTTTTAGCTATTAACTGAATGAAATTTTACTTCTTATTATTATTGGGAAAACATGAAAAAAATTCCAGTCTCAACTCAAGTAGGGTAGAAGTAATGGAGGCCAATAGCATCAACCTTCACAAAAAGATTACAGTGATTTGGTAAGGACCCCAAACTATTGTATATGATAATGTTCTCTACTGTATTCCCTTTGTTGTACAATTAATCTACCGTAAAATTCCATTCTCTCTAAGTGTTTCCAACATGGATTCCCAAGTTAAGGAAGTATCTTTATTTCCTAACAATTTAATTTAGTTCCCATTATGATATAACCGTTACTTGAAGGATTCCAACCAGCTTAGTGGAGTCATAAAAGACTTTTAAAATCTGAATATTATAGATCTTGATCAACATAAGACCAGTTACCATGGATCTCTACTCTACTCCTATAGAATCCCATGACCTGTAGAAGGAGTCAAATCCAAGAATGACTGAACCAATGTTTTCTCTAATAGCCCCACCCCTTTAAATTTCTCTAGAGATACACGAGCCATACATATTTTTCAATCCCATGTTAGGAGCCTTACATTTGACCCATCTACCCCGACTGCCTCTACCACCTTCTACCATACAGAAAAGCCTTGGTAGGAAATTTCTTTTAGATGAAGAGGATCTCCCTCCATTGATAAGTGCACCCATCTCTACTGCTAGTTCCTTCCCCCAAACCTATAGGAAAATAAAGGAATGTCTTCTTCCTTCTCTTTCCTTGTTGTTAGCTTCCCAAAGAGACCAACACATAGAATAAAAGGTCATTGCTAGAATTTTAACCTCTGACTCATGTTACCAAGAACCCTGAAACCAAGCCTCTATAGAATCATTCATTGAAACCCCATGTCCTTGAATACCCTACGACATAAAATTCCATGCCCCCTTCTCCTAGTCACCTTAAAAAATATGTTCTATTTTGATTACTAATTTGAAATCACACAAAACTGACATTTGAAATCCAGGGTTATACACTTCATCTTTATATTCCCATCCATGGGTTGAGTTTTATTTCTCATTCTACATACTATAAAGTTTATCTTACCAATAAAATCTTTACACTAAATCATATATTCTCATTATTCCATCACATTTCTTATGTTCACCATTTTATTAAAGTATCTTCCATTGAATTTTTTTAAAGTCTCTCCTAAGAAGACACATTTATCTGGTTCATCAACAATCCAAATATTCTCATAGAATTTCTTCTGATCATTGTTAAGAATTTCCTTGAAAAAAGATAGAAATTTGATAGTCTCCCTGAAATAAATGTTTTGAACTAGACACCCCAGAAAGAACAAATTTTCTCCATCCCAATTCATATTCCAATGTTTGATATCCCCACGTCTAATAACCCACCAAAATTTTTCCTTCATCCCTTTTAGATAATCCAGAATAGTTCATGAAAAGCTAGTAAATCTTTAGGATTGGTCTATCCAGTCCTCACAATCTTCCCCATATCTGTCTCTCATAAATTTATCCCATAAGGATTTTCCCTTAATAACATCTCAATAAAATATAGCCTACATTCCATGCATGGTTTCTAAAACCCTATGAATTCCTATGCCACCTTCATCAATTGGCCTCACAAGTCATTCCCAATATGCCAAATCACACCATCTGTTCTGGTTTTCATCCCATAAAAATGCCATCATGATATTCTTTAACCTTGACATTATCCCCTTTTTTGGTTTTATTATAGAAATAACATGAATTGGCTCTGAATATAGAACATTATTGATCAATTTAATTCTCCATTAAAAATAGAGAAACTTATTCTTCCAGTTTCAAAACCTCCCCATGATCTAGTTGGTTATGACATAAAATAAATCCTTTTTAACTCTACTATTTGATATGGGGGCTCCAAGATACCCCATTGGGATTTTTTGACTTTTAATTCCAAATTATTCTTGAATAATATTTTTGCGACTTCATGAACACTTGTTGGAAATGAACTCATTTCTCTTCCTTTGATTAATACGTTTCCTGTTCAAATTTTCATACGTCATCATAATTTTGATAAACCTATTGATCTATATTTTACTTCCATTGATAAAAAATAGCATTCCATAAAAAACATAAGTTGGGACACCAATCCACTATCAAACTTATTTTTAAAAGGTGTAATCCTAACTTACTCAATGTTGTGTTTAATGTTCCTTTTAAGAGCCTCTTGATCCAGAATAAAAATACAGGAATATAATTGGTCACCTTATCTAAAACCACATGCGGTATTCAAAAAATGAAGTCTCTTCCCATTAAGGAGATGGTAAGACATGGGTATTCATAGCATCTAAAACATGGGAATATAAATATTCATTAAAACCAAATTTCCTTATGGAACTAATAATGAATAACCATTCTAACCTATCATAGGCCTTGTTCATATCCCCTGTGATCATGACATTAGATCCAAGAGTAATTTTATTCAAGTCCTCTACTATTTCTTTTGAAATGTAGATAACCCTTTGGACACTTATTCCATGAACAAATCCATGTTTCTCACCTAATATCACCCTTAGAATAATAAATAAAAGTCTTCTATTATAATATTGGTTAGTATTTTGTAAGTAAAATTGCATAGAAAAATAGGCCTATATTGATTCAAAGTGGTGGGATCCTTTAACTTAGGAATAAGTACTACCTTGTAGTCACACTTTGACATATTCATCTCTCCACCTCTAAAAAGTTATTTCATCACCTCTCCCACATTCACCTTGATTCTATCCCATACAGACACATAAAATGAACTTAGGAAGCCATTGGGACTAGGGGAACTTTTCTGTTTCAAGCTAAACAAAAACTCTTTAATCTCTTAAACTATTAGAATGGATATTAACACATCATTGTATCTATCATCCACAAGTATTAGAATGCATATTATGAAAGGATCTTCATCAGGGACCCAGTTTTGATTCTCTCCACTTCATTGAGTCTGTCTATCTGGTAAACATTCAAAATGATCTAAATCCATCTTCCCTGGAAATTCAACATTTTCAGTGTATGAACCATACTCAAGATGTAAGATTATTTTTTCACCCTTTTCTCCTTCAATAATTCCTATAAATTTGTGGTGTTTTTGTCTCCCTCCTTGATCTATAGAGCTCTAGAATTTTCCCTACACACCCTCTCTAACTCCAGGAGTTTTTTCGTCATCAAATTTTGTTTCTCAGTCATAGAAATGAACAAATAATAATTCTAGGTATTCTATAGGCACTCATCTATTTGTTCAATGTTTTCCCTTAACCACTCCATGCTGATTTCCCCCTATATTCTGTTAGAAAACAACTCCTTCATATCTCTTCTAAGATTGTGTAGATGCTGCCCAAGTCTCACCCATAATGTATCTATCTATAGTTTCTCTCGTGATCCCCTAACCATCTATAAAAATCCATCCATTTAATTACAATTAGAATAATAAAAGAAACATTTGTATCTCTGATCCCACTTACTAAGATTCACCAAAAGCATAGAATTATATGAGGGAGTTTTTGTGAGATGGGTAACCAAGGTCTGTGTAAACAAATACATACCTTGAAGGTTAGAAAGACACTGATCAAGCCTTATCTAGATTCTCTTATTCCCTTGTGAATTGTTACACCACATGTATTTTCTTTTGGAGAAACCTATGTCCATGAGGCCCTTAGAATCCATTAAATCATTTAACTCTTTTATTGATTTACTCAAGAAGGTCGCTCCTCCTCGTTTTTCTGAATGCATAGAAATGGTATTAAAGTGACCTCTAATGAACCAAGGTAGGGTTACTTGGTGAAACATGTCGACGTAATTCCATAGTAAATTTCTCTTTGAAACCTCACATTTCGGATAGAAAAAATAAAATAAAATCGCAATGCCTCCTAGGGTTATTCTAGTGGTAATATTATAGTCAGAAACATCCATGTGTTTTATTAAAACACCTTATTTACAAAAATTATAGATATTCCTATTTTGAGGATTTCCATGAATACAGTTCATGAAACCTATTTTACTATAAAGGGATGAGATGTGATCAATACTTTGCTTCATTACAAGAAATATGACAATGGATGTATGTATTCATTTACATTAACTAGAAATAAAGGTTCTCTTCACATGTGAACCCAATCCCTAAGCATTCAAAATAATAATATAAAACATTAAAAAGGTAGGAATACGACCTTGTGGCCAATGGATTCAAGATTTGAATCTAAACTAAAGGTAACCACCTCTCTTGATTTGGAATAGGTAACACACCTTCAGTCTTATAGATAAGGGACTAATGACACACTTTTCCCTTTCCTGGAACATGAAGAAGGCCACTCCTATGATGCATCTACCACTTCATTAAGAACTAAAAAATTGTTGTTGTATTGAACCATATAGATATGATATGTTAGAAGTATGCCCTTCGGAAAGAGAGAAATGGTTAGAATCATTTCTGGTGAGTTCTAAAAACACATATTTCTCCCATCACCCCCCAACAAAACCACTTTGTTGAGAATAAGGATCTTAGAAATAGATTAGGATCTTTAATACAAAATGTTGAATCCAAGACAGGAAACCAATGAAATAGATGAAACACGAGGAGACACAATGGATAGGTGTCATGGTTCACAATCCTCATGATTCACTAAGAATGTATAGGGGCACTATAGAGGAGATAGGATCCATAGACGTCACAGTGGTCAGAAAACTATAATATGTTTTAGGCATGTGGGCCACATCCCCCTCATTTTAAAATCCCACCTCTTTTTGAAAAGTGAATCCCATGCCCAATAGGGGGACAGAGTCCACCGGTGCTGACTCTGGAATATAAGAAACATCTATCTTTGAGACCCCTAAAATTTACACACTAGCTGAGGCTGATGGAAAACCTGTGTTTGAGCCATCCATAGGATTCATCAACTTAAATATCATATTTGTTTTCCTAAAAAATACACCAAGTTTCCCTAGATATGTAATTCCATGAAAAACCTAGGAAAATTATCAGATAACATGTCCTTCCACCACGAGATGTTTTCAACTGCCCGAATCAACACATGTAATGGGAGCTGAAAATCTAGATCCAATTCAACATAAATTTGAGGGCACAATGTAGACTAAAAACATAAATTCTTCTCATTTGAGAAAATTAATCTCCCCAATGCATTACCCACTTACTGTAAAATGGAAAGGTTGTGGAGGGTAAGAGGAAGGACTGGTAACCTAACCCACACAACATCCCAACTCAATTCCTTCCTAAATTACACCTCCCAATACCACTGAGATATATAAAACTATAAAGATACACATATCATATCTTCTTTAGACCACGCCTTTATAAAGTCATATCTAGAACCCAAATGTATACAGAAGGATGATATGGAGAGGATTTAAACTGTCACTAGTTAAAGGAGGCCCCATAAGTTTACAAAATACCTAAAGAAGTTAAGAGGGGGGGTTCATGGATGAAACATGTTACCATGGATAAGTTGTGAAGAAACACAGCCTCGTCAATATCTTTCACTAAAATATTCACTGTGGTATATCCATACACCCAATCTGAGCATTGGGGTGAAAGTTTGATGGTCGGGATAGGAGGTAGGTCCATCATAGAGGAATCGTTCAATGAACCTATGAGAACCTCTTAATGATTTATATATAGTTATATACTAAGTAAAATAATGGAATTCCTAAACAAAATAATTTATTGTATTTTATTTTTTCAAATTTATATGAAATTAAAGTATGTATATTGTTTACCAATACTACTAAACTATTCAGTCCTTCATGATGTGATAAATTTTATCTAGTGCCAATGTAAAAAAGAAATCACCAACTCTTTGATACAAGGTTTTGGGTTTTTACAACTATCTTATAACACTTTACTATATCACGGATCATATAAACTTGGGGTTGTGTGTAAATAAAAATACCAGACACTTACATTTTATTTAAAGAAATATATATTCTAAATTCTTGGGGTGTCATACTCCATAAATAACTTTTTTAAGAAATAGGTTTCATAAATTTTTATGTAATAATTATATGATGATGATTTCATAAAAGTTATTATATTCATAAAAACTATATTTTAAATTAATCACTAAAAACATCCTTTTAATAAATTTACCCAAATATAATTTTAAAAATTTGACCCTAAAAATCCATTTCATTTTTTGATATTAAAATTCTAAAATTTTGGGATTTAACATTTGAAAAAAATAAAAAAATATAATGATAAACTATTTTTATAGGAAAATAAATTTTTAAACATTATGTGTTCTTAATATTATTACATAACAATTACTATTTAAGTTTGTGTTAATCTATTTCATTATACATTTAAAAAAATATTAATAATCCTTTAAAACTTTTAAATAAATTTACTAAGATAAAAATACATAATATATAGAAAAATACAATTCTTCAAAAAATAGCCTTTTAACATTAAATAATTTTAATCACATCTCATGAATTATTTATTTTACAACCATAAAATTTTTTCAATTATTTCTTATTTTACACATAAAATAATTCTTTAAAAAATAATATTATATAAAATAAATCATTTTAACTATCTTCTTATTAAAATTTTTTATCTCCTTGTAATTTTTTTAATGATATTCCACATTTTACTCAAATTATGTATTAATGTTTTTATTTAATTATAAAATATAAAAAGGTTAATTTTAGTCTAGTGTTTCTTATGATATAAACTATTCAAAAATGTATTTATATAATGGAAAATACTTACTAAAATCTAATAGTGTTACATTTCATCCATCTTTAATAAATTTTTTATTTTAAATTTTAATTTATCTCATCTATGAAAATAGATGAGGGATTTCTTAATATATTCATGAATCATGATATAATTTTAAGTGATAAATCAACCTCACTATATTTTATAACTAGTCATAGGTTACATCATCAAATTTTACAATACCATAACAACGTATTCAAATCCTTCATAATGGTTCATAAAGGTCAAAAAAAACATCCAAAGAATATTACACAGAAGTTTCAAACTATGTGTGTAGTTACACACACATTTTTCACTGATTAATGATTGATTTAATAACCAACCAACCATTTTTTGGATTATTAATCCAATTTTCATCAGATCTAGGTCCCACATCCACTTGTAGTACCCAAAAACTGATGTTATTTCTAGGAAACCACACACTTTACATTACCAAAATTTTAATATGTTTTCATATATTTATATATATAACTATAGTTTCCACTTAAGTATTTTAGTCCTAATTCCAATAATAATTAAACCCAAATTTATCAAGATTTTTCTTACTACATTCCAAAACAAAAATTTATGAAAAACTATGCTCCCAAAAATTAATTTACACTTTAATCCCAAAACAACATAAAATCACATACCAATTAATATATAACGTAGTCATATATTCTACCAAAATATTTTAATAATTTCCCAAAATAATATTAATTTCCATGACATAAATTTACTTACCAACCTCAAGGGTTACTTATACATTGATCATGTATTCTTCCAAAAACCTAACAAACATCTCCCAAAATATCATTTATCACCTTAAAATACAATCACATAAGACCTAAAAATGGTTATATATTCCTTTTAACTTATTATATACCTTAAAATTATCAACACATGATGGTATCCATAATTCTTAAAATATCCCCATCTAATAACATCTTAACCTCTAAAATTATTTCAACCCTACTCTGAAAATATATGAGATACCCTTGACCCACACTCTTGAATATAGTGCTAAAATTATATCCTTTTTAAAATATATTTGATAATAAATAAATATGACTTAAACTTAACTATCCATAATTATAATATCAATAAAAAATATTTAGTGACTTACATAGTCTAAACATTTTAGGTTTAGGGTGATAGAGAATTAGGAAAAACCTTTAACTAATAAAACTAATATATTTTCATCAAATGAATATTTTTCCCATTAAAATTATATTAAATATTAATTAATTATTTTACATTACTACCATAAATTATGTTTTAACAAAAATAATTAATTTCTAGTCACTGTTCATATTTTGATCATAAACAGCATAGGAGAGCATTGTTCGAGTTCATTCAGTTACACTATAGTTTAATTATTTGATCATAAATTTAAAAATAATAATCAAAATGATTTGATTATTATTTTTTAGTGTTACTTAATAAAAATAAAACAAATCATTAAAAAGTATATTTAGAAAATTCATCCATTTGAAGGGCCATATGGACCACATAAGAAGGCTTAAAGAATCTGTTAAGGAAACTGACCCAGTTGGGATGTTATGTTTTTTGGTCTCAATAAAAAATTAAAAATTATTGGATACTCCCTAATAATACCAATTACCTTCCATTACATATTTTTTAAAAAAATTATAGTTCCAAATCAACCAATAAGTGACCCAATTAATGCATGAAATTATAGGGCACCATTCTATCTTGGATTTGATTATAGTCCACAAATATTGACTTTTCTCCCAATATAGTTTTCCAATTAAGTTTAAATTTGGTGGAAAGAAAGTAAATATATATAATAATAACTTTTTAGAATAAATTGTTCAGATTTGGGTTCATCATCCTAGCTAAAACCCATTCACAACATATCCTTTTAAAAATTCAAGATAATTATGGAGAGCAACACATGGTTTAGGAAAACAGCCCTAACTTTGGAAACAAAGGTACAATAGACACCATATTTTGAGGTTTAATTTCCCACATCAATATATATAACTTTTAATAAGAATATTTCTCCATATTTTTCATTTTAAATGGTCAAATGGTTGCTATAACTTGAAGGGTGGTTTTGGAATGCAAACAGTCCACCACCTTTGGCTATAAATTCATCCCCCTCTTATCCTTATAGGGGTTAGAACTTTAGAAATTAGAAGGATATATTTACTTGATCATGGCCTTAAAAAATACTTGGTAAGACCTTCCAAACTCAATTTTCTACTAGATATATCATTCCTCCATTCTTTAGTTTCATGTACTTCAAGTGTTTTCAATTGTAATTGTGTAAGTGTGATTGTAATTTCAATTTATGTTAAATGAATGTATTATTATCAAAATCTATTATTATTATACTTATTGTATATTTTAATATAAATGTTATTATTATAGTTTAAATACATCCAAAAAAACCCTTTCCTCTTTTGAGTTTTTATTCAATCAAAATCATGTGTTTATCTCACTTCATTTTTGCGTGTTCGATGCATAATTTTTTTATCATATCATTCCTTTTTTTTTCATTTACCAAATAATAATAATAATACCAACAATATTAATAAAAATATAGATGTATTAGTAAACATCTCATTGGGTTGAGTCATAATTTGGGGATGTTAAGTGATTGATATCTTTTTCTCATTAAATATTATTTAGGTTAACATTGTGTATGTTAAACTTACAATGTCATGGATTAATGGAATGTTTTATTTAACTATTATATTCCATGGATTATCGTAACCATAAATAAATTACTATAAACAATTATTGGTTGATATTATTACCCTAGTTAATTCAAGTCTTGGATTAAAGCATCAAAACTTGGGAATTTTGATCAAAATCGTCTTGTGAAGTGGGTGTTAATTTAATGAATATTAACACAAAGCTCAAATATATCATAAGTTAAAATACCTAATAATGTAATCACCCCAATATTTATCAATTTTTTAAATCAAACTTCATTCATCATTCAATTTAATTAATGTCTACAAACAAACAACTATTCAAAAGACAAATCAAAAAACAATCGACTCCAAAAAATAGTATCATCATAGAGGATTCTACCTGAGTGCCATTATACACAATAGAAGAGCATTGGACCTTTGAACAGTCAATAGAAAAGAATAATCAGCACTTAAAAAGGGTATTTGAGTTTGATATTGAGATTTTACCTAGTTCACTACCTATATTTATTCCATTATATCGTATAACACTAGCTGAATTAAAGGAGCTCAAGGTATATGTTGAAGATATAGAAGCTTATGGAATCATTAGACTGATACATTCCCCTTGGGGTGCTCTGGTATAGTTCTATAATAAAGAATATGGTATTATTTAGTTATTTGTGGACTATATAAACTTAAACAAGTTCACTATAGAAAACAGGTACCTAATTCTAAGGATTTAGGACTTGTCTGATAAATTAATTAGAGCTCAATTATTGTAAAATATTAATCTACATTCAGGATATAATCAGTTTTGGGTTATATAGGAATACATACTAAAGATATATTTTTATATAAAATATGGGTTGTGTGAGTATCCCTTTATACCTTTTGGATTAATTAATGCTCCAGTAGTTTTCATATCTCTTGTGAACAAAATATTGAACCCATACTTGGACTTTTTCTTCATTGTATTCATTAATGACATCCTGATATATTCCAATATGTTTTAATGATATGTTATACATCTCAAGATTGTGTTGAGTTTTCTTTTTTGCGTATTTTCTTTATGTCATGTTATCAAATTTTCACTTTTGGATGTAGGATGTGTGATTTATTAGGTATGTGATTTCTTAAGAAGGTGTATCTATTGATTCGGAGAAGGTAGGAGTAATTATGTCATGGGAATAGACAATGAATGTGTTCTAGATTTGGATTTTCCTTGGTTTTTCTTTGAATTAAAGGAGGTTCATTCTAGAATTTTCTCACCAGTAAGTGCCTATGATCGTGCTTACTAGGAAGGGACTCAAGTTTGAATGGACAAAACAGTGTGAATATTCCTTAATAGAATTAAAGAAGATGTTGACATCAACTTCGATTATAATTCTTCATAATCCTTGATTTGGGTATACAGTGTATTATGATTCATTTGGTGCTATTTTTGGGATTAGTTTTGATGTATAATGATAAGGTAGTTTCTTACAGGTCTCTTCAACTATGACCCCATGAGTGATTCTGCCCTACTCATGACCTAGAGTTTTTATTTGTGGTTCACACCTTGAAATATTGGTTATATTACCTCTTTGGAGATATATTTTTCATATACACATACCATAAGATTATGTGGTATATTTTATGATAGCCCCAAACCCACAATCCCAGATCTGGTGCTAAAATAATAAACTTTACATCTCGGGATTTGATACCGATGAAGGTGACCCAATTTTCACCATCCAAGACTTAAAACATTAAAAGGAAATATTATATCACTTACATACACAATGACCTTTTGGGTTTATAGTTTTAGTTAATTAGTAAAAATCTTATATAAATAATATGCATGTTTTTAAATTACCATTTTTACCACTTAACCAATATTTTCTTATTTCACAGAAAGTCATCATCATCATCTATATGAAACCATTATAGACATAATTAATTAAACATAATTATTGATAGCATGTGGAAAAGTAAACATAAGAAGGTTGAATTAAAATTATCATTAAGGTTAAACATAATAATTAGCAATTTAATGTCATGAGTGACGGAAATAAGGGTATGATGACATAATCAAAGTGTATGAGCATAACATAAGAGAAATCATACCCATCAACATGAATCAATAAACATGTGGCATGTAATAAATCTTTAACAAAGTAAAGAGTCATCATAATCAATAATTATGATCCATGTGATATCAATCTTCATCAAAGTAAACATTTATAACCCATATCAAGCAAAAAACATATTGGTATCTTGGAACATCATTAGTATAGATAATTTTCAACCCATATAATAAGTAACTAGAGAATAGTTAAATTTATAGGATAAAACCTCTAGTAAATCCCTATTTTTTACCTTTAAAAATAAGTAGCACTTACCAATTAATATTATTTTTATTTGGGAACACCCATCATTTAATCTAAAATGGCTGATCCATCACTATCTGGGTGCACCCATCGTATAATCTATGATAGGCTCACCTGATGATATATAGTAACACCCATCATATAAGATAAACAAGATCACCCAATGCTATCTAGGAACACCCATGATCATAAATAATTTCTAATTACCATTCATTAATAAAACATTTAGAATCCTTCACTTTTCGATATAATAATAATCATTTTTATTTCATTACTTGATTCACCCATGAAAAAAATAGGTTCCATCTCAATATCATAATCCATATAGATAAAGAATAAGGATGGTATCAATATCACATATCCTCAATTTAGGGTAAGTAACTTCAAGGATTATTGTCATTTATGAATGGAAATTCCATTAAATGTTAATTAAAAATATTCTTGAGGAGAATAAACTTTTCATTTTGAAAATCACATTTAAAAACTACAAATTCAAAAAATATTTTGAAAATCTATTTCATTGAAAATAAAAATTAAAAATTAAAAAATTAATCTTCAAATAAAATTATTTTCACGATGGTGGGAAAATATTTTCAAGATATAAATGTTAAAAATAAACATTCCTTTCAAACATTTAGTAAAGAGATTAAAAAGTGAACAATTTGGAAAATGTTAAGAAATTTAATTTTAAGTCATTTTAAAAGAAGTTCAAAGATCATGTAAAAAATATTTAAGAAATCATTCATTTTTGAAAAATAACATTTTAAAAATCAATTTTAAAAACATAGATATGGAAGAGAAAGATACTAGATCTAAAAGAAAATAAAAGATTGAAATCACATACAAATGACTTTCTTGATGCTTATTTAATCAAAAGGGGATGAAATATAAATAAAACATGATAAAAAATTAATAAAAATTATATAATAAATATATTAGATTCAATAAAAGAAGAGAATATTAGTTCATCTAAAGGATCCTTCAACATAAACAATCCTAAAATAAAGGAGATTGTAACATAACCTTTGTGTCACTTTGGTACTCATCAATCATAAGAACCATAAAATAATAACTTAAAATGATAATTTAAATATCATGAAAATAATGAGTTTCATGATATGACATGTAAAATTGAAAGTATAGACACCTCATAAATAATATAGTTTCATATCATTAAACATATTTCCCAAAGATAGAGAATTTGAGACAAATAATCCTTACAAAGATTGTATCATTGAATTGAGAGTTAATCAATGAATTGATTATGTGAACCAATTTAAATCCACAAAAACTAAGCGGAAAAACAAAATTATATAATCAATATTTATTTCACACATAATATTAGAATATAAAATATAGCGAAGAAGTAGTATAACCCAATGAAAATAAATTGAGTTATAAAATTTATTACCACTTAGTTACTTTCAAGTCAAAACCCATTGGACGAAATAATTAAAATTGAAACTTAAAATACCATGATTTATAAAATATTCATGATATAATATGTAAAAGTTTCAATATATACATCATATAAAATAAATTAAATTTATAACATTAAAATATGCCTCAATGAAGTAAAATTGAGATGAAGTCCCTTACGGCTTTGGCAATCTCTGGATCAAATCCCCATAAAAGATAAAGCCTTATATGGATTTATAAATACCATTAATTTTAATGAAAATAAATATAATATAAATTTATGGTATGTATATAAACCAAAAAAATAAGTGGTTAATATGGAATACGTCTCACAAAAATAAAAGTGAGGTGAGAAACCCTTACCTCCTAACCAACTTTCTTCGTACATGTTTGAACCTCCTGCGTAATAAAATTATATTAATTATGTTATTTATTAAGAAAATTTTATAGGTTTAATACCTTATACTTAAATCATTTATTTTATTTATTTCTAATTTTGTATTTAAATATTTAATCAATTAAGTTAATATCGGGTTTTTTAGGACGATCAGTTCATTGTTTCAAAACGGCTTCGGTGTGTTGACCGTGGACAAATAGGTCATTATTTAAATATCTAAAAAATAATAATCATTAAATATTTATAAAATATATACATTAATTATACTTTTAAAACCAATCATGAAATATTTTTATGAAAAATGAACTATGTGACAATCATGGAGAATGTGGGTTGCACGTACGCATGAGTAACATTTTCATTTTCAATGATCATTATAGAAATAAGGAAATTATTATTTTATATTTAAATAATTATAATAATATCATAAATACCATATTATTTCATTAAATATACTTATAAATATCATCCAGGTGGTTTGGTAAAGAAAAAAGAATCGCATCGCTTTGTGGAGGCGGTAGTCCACATGTATGCATGAACGACGTTGTCATTTTTCAGTGTATGAAATAAAACAATATATTATATTTTAATAATGATAAATATATCAGTAATATAATAATTGTGTCATATATATCACATATATTCATTAAATTTATCCTTATTTCCTTCTATGTAATGTGTTACAGAAAAACGAATTGCATCGCTTCATGAGGTAGTAGTCTGCCGTACACACGATTGATGTTATCGTATCCCCCACAGAATAGAAAGTAAGAAGGTATATGTGATATCATAACTCCATAAGTATAAATATGTTAAAATATCATATATATATACTTTTAATACATACTTATAAAAATCCATGAGAATTAGTGATGGAAAATGAATGACATCGATTCACGAGGTGGTAGTCCCCCGTACACATGATTAATGATTTCGCATCACTTTTGATGGAAGAGAAGAAGGAATTAGGTTATTAAATTAACATAATAACATATTATTATATTTTTAATACTTTTATTATTATATAATAGTAATTTAATAATATTTTAAGTATGTTTAAGGAAGAAATAAAATAAAATACTCGGTGAAGAATGATGCCTCTTCTTTGGTCAACGTACTTAGGTTAGCATCAAAGGCCTTATTAGGATGGATTTATGATGAAAACCAAGGATTATAGGATGTGGGGATATAATTAATGATGATATTTTGTTACTAATTGTCTATATCAAAGGTATTTTATGGTGTGAAAATGAGAGGATATTTGGTGGCCTTTTATAAGTGAGGTGAGTGGCACACTTGTAATTTTTTAAAAGAAAAAGTGATACAAACGTTTTTTACGTGAAAAAAAATAAAATGGAAAATAATAGATAATTATACATGATAAGGTATAAATATTTATATAAAATATATTTTATACAATTTTTTATGTCATTTTAACTCTTATATTTTTAGTTCAATTCCCTAATAATTATACTTTTACTTTAATTGCGGTAAAAGGTTTTTACTATTTTCACTATTCATTATGAACAAAAATTAACTTGAAATTATTATATAATATAAATTATAATAATTCCAAATATGTAATACATTTTATAAAATTCAATTCATATAATTTTTAAAATTAAATTTAAAATCAAACCCATATACAGAATGAAAAAGTAGTTTTTCAAGAAGTGTGTTTTTCAAGAAAAAGACGCTTTTATATTAAATATATAACAAGTAATAATCATTGTATAAATTTAAATTAATATTTACATATATATAATCTATAAATTTCATTTAAATCATTCATCATTGAGTTTTTTTAAATTAATTAAAATGGATAAACATTATGCAGTTTAAAATACTTTTCAGAAAAATCTTGTTTTTAAACCAAAAAATAAATTTATACTAAAATACATTATAAATTTGATTTAAAAGTAATTAATTGGATAAAATATAACTAAATAATAGTTATATTAATTTAAATAATATTAAAAACATAAACTTACTTTTAAATTACTTAATTTATTGAAAACAAATAACATTTTTACAAAAATCTTCATTTTTCACTATTCATAGAAAAATCGATATTTTCTGGAAAAAAACCCAAAATTTCACCATAAGATAATTTTTATTTAATGAATTAAAAAATTGTGTAAATTTTATAAAATTAACTTTCTAAAAGTGTAAAAAAATAATTTTAATTTGTGATTACAAAGTGTGACAAACCTAACTTTTATAAAAATATAGTTTTTTTAGGGAACATTTATTTTTATCTAAAATGACTCTTATTTTATTTTATAATCAATAGATAACCATTGAATTTATTTTATGTATGTTTAAACTGTATAATTTTTATAATTTTTTCATTCATATTCATACCCTTCAAATTAACGGTTATGTTTTAACGGTATACTATATTACAATTCATTTATACTCAGGATTTCATGTAACCTATTTAAAGAAATATAATTTTCAGGTCATTTAAGCTTGATGTTTCATGTTTAATATGATATTGAAGATAGATTCCACTTTTTTAAAATCTTGGGTTGCTACATATTTTATCCCAGTGGGACCTGAATCGCCATTAAAGGCATTAGGTAGAATACTTCCATAAATTCAACCTTGAGATAGAGTATGATCCTAGGAAAGGGAATGTTGTTTGAGATGATATTGGTAGGAATATTTGGGAATTTGGAGAGTGTATGTTATAATATGGATGGAATATAGTGGCTTTTCTAGCATACTGGAAGGTAGTTTTAACTAAGGATCGAGTCTTGGTAACTTCTTCACCCTTGGTTATTACATCCTCATTAGTGTAATGAGTGAAGGATATTCAATAGTCTAATATAGATTGTATTATGATGCATGATAGATTGGTAGTGGATAGTCTCATTCCAGTATAAACGTTAGAAGGACTTGGTGTGATATTTGTTTATAGAAGATTTATGGTTCCATCTTTTATGATGGAATATCTGATAAAATACTCTCATGCTTTGCAGTGTAAAGTGCACCCAGGGTCAACCAAAATGTATCATCATATCATATGGAAATTCTAGTGGATTGATATAAAAATATACATTACAAGTTTTTTCTCCCATTTCCTAACTTTTTATAGGATAATGTTTGAGAATCAATGACCTAGATGGTTTCTCAAATGACTTCTAGTACCTATGTTGAAGTTGTATGAGGTAACCATGGACTTTTTGACAAGTTTTCCTATGATCCTGAGAGGTCGTGACACCATGTTGGTGGTAGTGGATTGGATGATCAAAGTGGGTCATTTCTTGATGAAATAGGAGACTAAATTATTGTATTATCTTGGAAAGATCTATGTTTGGGTGATCTTATGGTTACATATTTCACCTTTGAGTGTGGTATCTGATAGAGATTTTTGGTTCACATTGAGGTTTTGGAAAGGCTTGCAGAAGGTGATGGGGGCTCAGTTGAAGATGAGTACGGATTTACATACTTAGACTGATGTTCAGTCATAAATAAAAATAAAAACATTATAGGATGTAATTAATGAATGTTTTATATACTTTATTGGATCTTGGTATGATCACTTAGTTTTTATGGGGTTCACCTTGAACAACAACTTCCAATATTCAATTCAGATGGATTCGTTTGAGGATCTCTATGGATGATCATGTCGTTCACCATTATACTGGCATAAGGTGGGTTATTTTTAGTTGTTGAACATTAAATGGTACAGGATACCTTGTATTGGGTTAATTTTATTATGAAATATCTAGTTATAGATCAAATTATGAATATATTGTATGTTGAACAGAGGATACGACCCTTGGAGATCGATGTGGGTGATAGAGTTTTCATGAAGGTGACCCCTTGGTTGGTGTATAGGAATTTGAGGAAGTAAGGGAAGTTATCAATATATTACATCGGTCCATTCAAGATAGTTGAACACATCATGATTCTGTATTTTCGGTTTGATCCTCCTCTACAACATCAAGGTATGCATGATGTGTTCCATGCATCCTAGCTTTCTGGATAACATATCAATCCTACAAATTTGAACGACTGTAAGGATGTTAAGTTGGAACTAGATGAATCTTTTGTGGAGAAGACAATTTATATTTTTAAATAAATAAATAAGGTTTTTTAGGTAAGAACATTCCTCTTATTTTGGTTCAGTATCATCACATTCATATTCAAGAAGAGACATGGGAGTGGGAGACAAACATTCAAGTGTAGTAGCCCGAGTTTCTCGAGCAAACCTATGGGGATAATTTTTGTGGATGATAATTAATAATAGGGATAGAATTATGACATTATATATTTAATTTATTCCTCATTTCATCTTTTTCATATATTTTTATATGTTTATAAGTGTTTTTAGGTCAGTTAAGGGCATTTGGGTGGCCAAAACTGAAAAGGAGTTAAGCTGGTGGATAGGTTGTATCTTGAAAAGCTATAGTAGTCCCACCAGATCACTAGTGGGGATCTAATGACCATATAATGGAGTATTAAGTTTTATTTAAACACTTTATATCCCACTAAATGGTGTTTGAGGTACCTCAGTGGATCCTGTTCAACCCAGTATCTACTGGTCAGTCGGTGGAGGCCATTGGCTCACTAGTGGTTATTTTCAGGGTCGAGTAATCCTGGTCAGGTTTTATAATTTTTATTTAAAACCCTAAACCATATACCATTTTATAATTATCTTATGAATCTTTCAAACCCCATCACCCTAGTATATATCTTCCAGTTATTTAGGGGTCTCTCCTTTCCTTTTTTCCCCTTAGTTTGATGCCCGAACAATGGTTTTATTCAACATTCCTAATATGGTGAGTTCTATATTAATCTTGATAAATTATAGTATATTTTAATTTGTCAATAAAAATTATATTCATGATTTATTGATCATATATAATTGTTTTGGTATGTTTGAAATGGGTAATTTTTGGTAATTTTTTTATCAAAACTCTGATTCATAGATTTGGAATCTATGTACCATTTGGACCTAAATTGTTATCAGTAGCAAATCTTCTCAGGTATGTGTGATATTATCATACCTTTTGGGGTGTGTATTATCCTAAATATTTATCCTATACTTATAATCATGGTAGATAATTAATGGTTCTAGGATCTGGAGTGTTGTATTGGACTTATATAGTGACCCTTTTCATTGGAACATTGTTGCAACTAAGGTATGTGGTCCTTATCATTAACACAAATTTTACAGGTTGTTGTCATGTTTTTTGGAATTCTTGTGTAACCCCATGAGACATATATTTGATTCTTAACCACATGATGTATATGTGTGTGGCCTCATTAGACCTGTGTTATATGCTTGATCATATGAGGTGTGTGTGTGTAGCCTCATGAGACCTATGCTTAATGTTTTCTCATATGTGGATTTTGATGGTTATGCCTATTTCTTGACATTATGTGATATTTATATGTAATATTTTATTTATTTATCATATTCATTGTTTCTATATCCTTATAGTTGAGTGTTTAGGTCGAGCCATATGGACTATCCCCTGAGGGGGATGTGTCATACATTTAGCCACTATGTTCATGTGATATACCTTTAAAGGGGATGTGTCACATATGTGTTTGGACTATCCCATAAAGGGGGATGTGTTAAGATACTTATGGATATTCCTTCTGGCATGGAGACAAATCTAGTAGAGCCCATCTCTAAGGACCTTACATATATGTTATACTTTATTGATATACTTGTTTCTTATCTATAAATTATTTAAATTCATGGAATGAACCATTATATATTATGTACTTATGTTAAGGACTCATTGGTGGTGTCCTATTGAGTTTCATACTCACACCCTTCTTGGGAATCTTGGTGCATGTGTAAATTTCATGACTAGGAATCCTGTGAAGGGAAAGGTCCCTATGGTGGGTGGTTAAGAAGGTTTAGCATGAGGTCATGGGAATTGCAAGATAAACTTTAATATTAGACATCAGTTGTTGTTTTTATTAGATACTTTTGTCATGTACATTGATCAACCGCCTATGGGGATCCCCTTTATTAGTTTTTAGGTTTTGTAAGTGATATTACATATTGCTATTGCATGGGTTGGTACTCTATATTTATGACGTTACTTTGATTATTTATTTATTTTTTATTTTTTATTTATGTTTTTATCACTTCTATTGTATACTTTGATGATTACATAATACCAAGGGAATATTCTCCCCATGACTCTCCTCATGGCCTTCACTATTAGTTTACAACCTCCTGTGTATGGGGAGGCATTAATAAGATTGTGTGTCACTCTATCCTGAACCCTATGATTTGGTCTGGGGTGTTACAAATTTTTTTCTTAGAATTTTAATAATAACATCTCATTTAATCTTGAAAGTTTCAATGTTTTATTAAAAAAAATAAAAATACAATATAAAATTAGGTTTATATAAACTATATCATGCCACTATTCCCCATGGAATGGAATTTCTTGATCAAAAATATCCTGAAAAACATGGTTGGGGTTGAGTATCCTCTAAGAGAAATGAATATATCACCTCAATTACCTTATTTAATTATCAAAAACCACAATAATTTTTCCTTACACCGTGAATTTTTATTCTTCTAGAAACTTAAAAAAATAATAACTTAGCCATGAGTAAGGATATTTCTATTGGTCATAACCTTCAGTCTGAATATCATTAGACTTATTAACCACATAATTTTCCTTTACATCTAAGAATGTAAAATATAATAATACAATAATATTATTCCAACCATGTATTCTCAATGACATTTTCCTCTGTCTTTGAGCATGAAAAATAAGGAATGATTCATTAGTCTTCATGATCAAAAATACCACCAAAACATGGGTCTTTTTTTGGAATGAAACACTGTGAAATATTTTAGTGTATTTATAGATTTATGATAACATATATGGAATTTATTATTATCATTCACATAGTATATTAACCTCTTAATATTTCCCAAATCATGTTATCTATAAAATTTCATCCTTATAAACCAATACATCATAAATTCTATTATTTCTATAAAATCACAAAATTTTTTATATCACCATGGTATGATTTTGGATTCCTTCACCGAAATTATTGAATCAACCTTCAGACTTATTTAAACTTATCCAAACTATATTTAATCATAATATTAGTAAATAAATCACAATTTTGTCAAAAAAACACAACCCAAAGCTCAATTTTGGGACAATAACATTTATATATATATATATAATATACACTTATATATAGATAAATATTTGTGTTTGTTCTATAAAAAATTATATTTAATGTTTTGGGATCATTTATATATATATTTTTTTGTTTTATTAATAAAGATATATTCTTTGAACAAAAAACAAATTTATAAGTGTGTGTGTTTCTGTAAATTTTTTATGAATATTTGTATATAATATTTAGTGGTGATTTGTGTATAAATTTTATAAGAAAAGTTTCGTATAAATATTCTAAGAATATTTTTGAATAAATGTTCTATAAATTTTTTTTATTAATTTTAAATATTTTATGAATAAAATAATATTTTTTTTAATGCATATTTATATATTGGGAAAATTTATGTAAAATTTTCTATTAATATTTGTAAAAATGTGTTCAGTGGAAATTTATATTAAATGTATTGTGAGTAATTATATATAAATATTTTATGAAAATTTATATATAGATGTTATGTCTTTTTTTGATTAGTATATGTTTTTTAGGGATATACATGTGTGTGTGTGTGAAAATGTTCTTTAAACATTTGTGAATAAATGTTTTAAGAAAATTATATATAAATTTTTTTAAACATTTATATAAAAAAGATTTATCAACACTTGGGTATATATTATTTATCTTATGTGAATAAAATAGGGTTCTAATAATATATATATACATGTGAACATTTATATACAAATTCTCTATGGAAATTTGTATGAAATGTTTTGTGATTTGTTTGAAATATTCTGTGAACATTTGTATACAAATGTTTTGTGGAGATTTGTATGAAATTTTTTATTCTATGAGAATAAATGGATGTTATATGGACATAAAATCACAAATGTGTGTGTGTGTGTGTGTGTTTAGTTTTGTGAACATTTGTATACAAATGTTCTGTGTGTTTTTAATACATGTTCAATTAACATTTGTATGAAATGTTATTTTAACATTTGTATATAAATGTTCTATGAATATTTTTGAAGACACATATACTCACCCCCCCCCCACACACACACACACATATATATATATATATATATATATATATATATTTGTTCATGTTCTATAGACATTTATATAAAAATATTTTGTGTTATGTGATTAAATAAAGTTTTATGGACACAAACACAAATGCGTATGTGTGTGTTTTATAAAAATTTGTATAAAAGGGTTCTATTTTCTATGATAAAAGGAATGTTCTATGTTCTATGTATGTTTAAATAAATAAGTGTTTTTTTATTTCTGATAAAAGTGATATAAAAACATTCCTTTAATGAAAAAATAATGAACTATGAGTTATTTGATTCTATATTGAATATAAAAACTACTTAAATATAAATGATTGTTCATTGTTTTGGGATTTATTATTAAAAAAAATATTTAATTAACTATATCTGCATATATGGAAAAAATTAATTACTTTTTATAACTATTTATTATAATTTTTATTCTATATCTATAGATATATTATTATAATTTGTTATTATAAGAGTTTTTATCAAGAGTGTTGATATGAATTTTTAAAATAAAAAACATTTTAAAAGTGTTTATTATTTATTTAAAATTAGTAATTAGTTTTGTTTTAAAAAAAATAATTAATTATCCATGTTCTAAAATATGGGTATTTTATTTCATTTTTTAAAAAAATATAATTATTTATGTTTAAAAACATGATTAATTTATTATTACCACATGTCTTTGTTTTTTTTTTGAAAACATCGATAATGCAATTTTTAATGTTTTTAAAATATAAAAAATGTGAAAATAATTGATAAAACCTATTTTTATGATCATTCCAATAGAACTTGATCATAATCTCAAATATCACTCCAATAAATTATTCCCTTTATAGTGGTTAGAAATTATTTTTGTCCTGATAAAATGGTTTTAAGTAATAAAATTGAAAATAACACATTTGGTTAAATTATTAATTAAAAGAATTTTTGTATAAACTTATTATAAATCATGGAATATAATTTTTTACATTAGAAATAATAAACACCTATTTATATTTCATATTCTACTATCATTTAAAATAATTTCCCTATGAGTTGTGACTTCCATTTAGAGTGTAATAAGAATAAATGTGAACTAATTATAATACTCATCCATAATTTCATTTGTAAAAACCACATTAAACCATCACTCAATCACTTTTAGATATGATAATAGATATATAAATCACCCCACCATGTATAACACATATAATAATTCAAAATTTTCAAGATCATATTTAGATAATGTATATTTTCATATATCCTTCTAAAGAACTCTAGTGTAGTTGGACTTTATATATTTAAACAATTCACTATTATCACCAATAGTCAACTCTATGTTTCCTTTTAGTTTCCCTAATAGCTATATTTCCTCATAAAATCTTATAATATGGTATCTTTATCTAATATAGAAAGATTCTGTTATCATTCTCTAATATGGATAGATTATGTTTGAAGGTTAAGATACGCATTAAATGTTCAATGGGATCCCACAAAATCTTATAGAAACCAACTAATAATTTCTTCCAAAACTTATATACAATTATCCCACTCTACCAACCTTGGGATTTTTTATGGATTGATTTCACAAGATACCATCATTGATCATTAGTGAAACTGAATATGAACCCATAATTATACCTCTAGTAGGTTGCAGTTTGTGACTAGAACTAAGAGTACATAACCCACAGATAGGAGGCATTACCCTTTGAAAGAAATGATGAAAAATTTTATAATAAAATTTAAACCACCAAATTATGAATAAAATGGAATCCATCATCAAAAAATATCATAAGTAATTTATCTTGAATGAATGTCATATAAAAAACCCAAAATACAAGATAAATAAAATTGTGGAAAAATAAATGCCAAATAATAACAGTATTAAACAACTCATTTATCTAATTGTAATATAAAACAACCATAAAATACAAAACTATGATTACCCACCTTAGTTGTTGAGTTAACTTCACCCAAAAATTACACCAACAAAACCCAACAACCTATATATAAAAGAAGGGGTGAGTCTATCCACATACTTAATAGGCCAACTAATGATTTTTAATAGACTTAAGTCTTATCACACAAAATGCATGAGTATATTTAATTATATAATTCCAAACATCATTTTTCATAAGACTAACTCATTAGAGTATTCTATCCCCAACTCACTACAAACATCTCTTACCAAATAAAAAGGTGTGTTTGTGTGTGTAGTGTAACAAACATCATCAAAATATATAAGAGACACCTAAACCATATCCCACTAGATAGTATCCACGTCAATAATTTCTAACATATTATCACCCACCCATTTTCATAAACTTGTTTCATTCATCATAATACTATATATACCATTCTCATCTACTACTAATAATCTATAACTCGTAATTCTCACAAGTCATGGTCTTTACACCAATAAATTTTCTAATTATGTCAACTAATCATCTTAAAAAACTAACCAGCATCAAAACACCAAGAAAACATAGGATAAAACCTCCTTGTATAATAATATCATACTACCACCCTCCACCAAGGAAAACATATATAGGGATAGATATTCCAAAATATATCCAATATATCCCAGACACATCTATTGAGAAGAATATATTAATGCGATCATCACATCTCATAAAATGTATTATAAACCCCAGAATCAATCACAACATCAAATCATCTTTGTAATCATAACTATAAATAATATTATACTCATAATTAGAAGGATAGTCATTGTAATCATCATCGTGTTCTTCAACAATTCATCATTGTTCCAACATTGTTTCGTCATCATCTTTATTTCTAAGATGATACATATACTTTGGAATAAGCATTGTTAATTTTTTAACATAAAACTTTGATAAATGGTATGATAATATGTGTCCTAATTTAATAAATCATGTATTTATAGTTATGAATGAAATCATGGATTATAGTGAATTATTTTTATAAAATCACATTTTGTTAAATCTACCTTTCTTAATAGAAAAAGAGTAAGAATTTAAGGTTTCATAACTCGAAACACCATTGAAACCATATATCATGTCATATTACTTATCCATAATGATTCTAATGATCATTACAAACATTTCAAGTATCACTAGAAGTTTCTTAGGAATTATAGTTATCAAAATCATTATTTGATCACCCATGTCAGAATCCACATCCAAAATTATAATTTTTCATTTTCATCAAATTTGGATATTTAAATCAATGAATGAAGGGGTCCATTTGTAACACCCGAGACTTTTATGTTATATAAATCATCAAAGGAATCTTTTTCTACGCAACAATTTCTTGGCTTGTTTTACATGAAATCGTGACCTTCCTCGATAGCTTGCGTCGTACGCAATACCGAGTTTCACTAAACAACGATATGCTATTAAAATATTATTAAAACTAGCCGTTATGAATAGTAATAACCACTTTATGAAATTTTATAAATTTTATTTTTCAAAATGGACTTCATTTTTGGATTCAGAATATCGAAATTAGCCTAGGGTGAAATTTTGGTATTTTTCTGAAAACATTCAATTTTTGATGAATAGTGAAACCACTAAGTGGTAGGTTAAAAACTGAATTTTTCATAAAACTTAATTTTACCGCTTCTGTGAATGGAATTTCGAAAATCCGACAGACAGGGTTGATATTAGTAAGTAAAATTTGATTCAATGAGATAAAAATAATTTTTTGGTGAATAGTAACTTTTTACTTTTTTTACCGCGGTTAATAGTAAATAGGGTAACTAAGGGTAAATATGATATTACTATTACCCTAACACATGTCCTAATTCTATTGGATAAGTGTAATTCGACCAAAAACAACCTTATGAATATAATATGACCATTTAGGTCCACTTGGATTAGATTATGACATTTAATATTATTTTATTTAATGAATAGTTAAAATAGTTAAAATCAAAGTTTAATAACTAAAACATTTTTAATATGGGTTTATACATAAGATAAATTCGATTATAAATATTCCTTAGAAAGATAAAAAGATTTAATACATAATGATATTTTATTTATAATTTTTATACTTTAAATAAATTAATTTATTTATGACACAATGATGATGCAGTAATTACCCTTTTAAGGAAATGTTAACATAATTGATGTTATAAATGCTCAAATAAATGTAATTTGAGACTTTTTATGAATTCCACTAATTTTCTAGGTTACTATGATATATTAGTGTTGATTTAATCAACTTTTTTCGAACATATAATTCTGTTATGACTTTTACAAAAATCATATATCAAATAGTGTTAAAATTGACACAAAATAGTTTTTAAATAAAATATTATATTATTAATTGTTATTTTATTCCTAAAAATCTAAGGTTCGGCCAAATGACTTAGATAAGGATATATATATTAATAATAAACAACTTGGGGTTCGTTTGGCATGTTATAGTAAGTGTATTAACCATATAGTGTAAGAAAACAAAAAGTCACGGTAAAAGTTAAATTATTTAACTTTGAGTTAAATCTAATTGATAAGGTTAAAATAATAACCTAAACTTGTCTAAATCCTGTTGGTTGATAGGATTTAGACACATCCCCACTTTACCTTCGAAATAAGACCCTTTGGAACCATTATAAACCGATTTTGACTTTAATATAAAATAATATTTTGAGATATTCCTAAGGTGCCCCTCTCCTCCCTTATAAAAGGGCACCTCCTCCCCCTCCTCCTCACACCAATTTGAGCACTCAAGCTCGGCCAACCCCTGACAAAATCCCTTCTCCACTTCCCTAGAATAATCCTAGAGGTCCTGGTCTTCTTCAAAGACCAATCTTAGTTCCCTAAGTGGAGGATTCAAAGAGGCGTTTCAAAGAAGAGGTAATATCCATTACCGATCTTTTCAATTTATTTCTTCTTCAACTTCTTCTTCTTTAGTTGTTTCATGATAAAGTAATAACATCAGTATTACTTACATACTGATATGTTATTATAAATATGAAACAACCCTAATACACCTTCTATCCATCCTATGGAAAAATGAAATCACCGCGCGTGCGTACGTACGGAATACCGTCTCCACGTCGTGGTGTAATCTATTTTCCACCATCACCTTACAAGGATGGGTATAATGGTTTAATGAGTAACTATATATGATTATTATAAAGTGATATTGATACTGAAATAGTATAAATACACTTAAATACAATGCCACGATCATGGGAACAATATCATCGCTCATGCGTGCGTACGGAATACCGTCTCCACGATGTGATGCGACTCGTTCTACATGATCATCATTACATAGTAATTATATAAATGAATTGAATGAATAAATATGATATATGTTACACTAATACCATTCTGTATATAAGGTATCTATAACCTTAAAAGAAGAATAAGAATTTATTCGGCAAAATTCGCATAAGAACAAAAGGCAATAAAGACCCGAGTAACAAGTAACAATGAAATATTACTAATAAGAAGCTAAGAATATAACCATATATGATATCATATCAATATGTATGATTCTGTAATAAGTCAATAACATTATTTAAACAATTATAAAGGAGCTTCGGACACGTACAAAGCAAATCGGACCTAAGGTAAGGGAAAATATCACAATCTCACTTTTATCCGAGATTGTTTTTACTTTGGTAATTACTGGGGTGTATTTTATCATCCACATCCATGTTCCCTCAATATGTAATATTATTTCCATCCTTCTACAATAGTTTATATCCAATTTTACCCTTCGGTGTGTTTTTAGTAAAAGATATGAAAGGAATCTTTTGTCGTTTTTCGTACGAGGTACTTTTTGACTTTTCCGACAAAAGTACGAAGAATGTTTTTTTTAACTTATACGGCATGAATGGATTTTTAAAACATTATTTACAAGAATCTTCCTTTACAATTTTTCAAGTTTATTTTTAATCAACTTCTTTTAGTTTAAATTTGTATGACATGTTAAGAAATGAAAAATGTTTTTGAAAAAGAAAGGATATTTTCCTCAAAAATGGAGTTCAAGTGTTTTATCAAAATTATTTTCCATCTAAGATAATAAAGGGTTCTGTTTTTATCCCTATTATTATATTGATTTGATTATGTTTTGAGGGAATTATTTTTATGAAGTCATTTACCTTATATGATTTGTTTTATGATGTCATGATGTTTCAAGAATCCCATTTTTGTTACATGTGTTATGCGATGATGTATGATTTATGATTATGTGGCACACATAAGAAAGGATTCATTATAAGATGGGTGGGACCTATATCTCCCTCCAATGCATTGGGTAAAGATTTATATCTCATGAGATAGACATGGCTGGAACGGAAGGTTATTTCGGTTCAGTGATACAGGACTGAAACGAGGAGTGAACTCGGTTCGGAAATGGACTTTGTCCGCTAAGATAGTCTTGGCAATGAGTCGTGACTAACAAGAAATGATTTTCCATGATTATGTGTGCATGCCACAAAGTTTCAAGTTTTATTTTATTATTATGGGGATATCATTTTCACTTCTATGATTTATTCCATGTTAAGATATTATGATCTCTTTTGCAGGTTATGATTTTCAAAAAGATATGATATGATTTCTATTTCCTTTATTTTCCCTTGCTGATCATTTGAGCTCACCCTTTTTTGTATGTTTTCTTTTCCCCAGGTCAGGAAGATGGATATTAAGTAGAATATGCTAAAAGGGACCCCAGATATGATGAAATAAGTGGGAGGAAAAGTTGATGCTTTATGAACCAGTTGTTTCTGTTTCTCAGTTTCTAAAGACACTATACCTATACGGTCCTTTCGTGGTTTTGTTATATGTTGTAATAAGTATGCTTAAATTTTGAAGTATTAACAATGTATGTAAAGTATGGGTTGTTATAGTTGGTATCAGAGGAAAGGTATAGTCAACCTTTGGAAACTAGGATGTGAAAGCCTTAGTAAGAACCCTAAGGATAAGTCTAAGCATAGAACACAATATTAGTGTTTTAGAAATGGCCATGAATAACCTAAGATAAGACCTTAAGCGTGAAAATTTTATTCTTGAATTATGTGGTTTTCCTATTATAATTAGTGTTGCTCACACTATTCTTCTTGGTTTTAGTCAATGGCTGGAACCCGAAGGAACCGTGTTAATGTGGAATGCGATGGGCAATGAAATGATTGTCCCCCTGAGCAACCAAACGATATGAGAGCTGGAATGCAAAATCTTGTAGCCATGCTCACACAACTTTCTCAAGCTATGAATCATGCAGGACTTCCAAACGAGCAAAGGAAGGAGCAACATTCTGTTGAATCCTTCATGAGGCAGCGTCCACCTTCTTTCAGCGGGTCTACTGATCCATTAGTTACTGAATAATGGATTAGTACTACTGAAAAGATATTTTCAGTTCTTCAATGTTCTGAACATGATAAAGTCATCCTAGCAGTGTATTGTTTGGAAGGAGATGCTGATCAATGGTGGAATCTTATTAAGAATACGAGGCAAAGGGATGAAATTGTGTCCATGGAATGGGACGAGTTCAAGAACTTATTTTTCAATAAGTACTTCCCTCGTATTCTCCGAATAAAGATGGAGAAAGAGTTTCTTGAACTGAAGCAAAGGGATGATGAATCTGTTGGTACCTATGAAGCAAATTTTACAAGACTTGCAAGGTACGCTTCTGGTATTATTATCCAACCTGAGAGTAAGATCAATCGATTCTTTAGTGGCTTAAAACCAAGTCTTCGAAGGGCATTAGCCATAAGGGACTTCAATAGCTACGAGGAAATCGTTCGATGTGCTCTCAAAGTCGAGATGGAGATTGGAGTAACCCATCAGTCATATGGGTTTGATAAGAAGAGGAAAATGGAATTCAAAGGGAAATCTAAAGAGCACACTGAAAAGAAGATGAGCTTTCCCTTATGCTCAAAGTGTGGAAAGAAACATGGAGGGAGTTGTCTTAAAGGGACAAGTAAATGTTTCAAATGTGGAAAGGAAGGTCATCAGGCATTTGAATGCCACGATAATGGGAAGAAGATGTCTAATGATGCAAACAAAGGAAGGGATACACAGAATGAACCTACTACACTTCAATGTTTCAAGTGCAAGGAGATGGGGCATTATGCCAATCAATGCCCAAATCCAAGGGTTGATGATGATGGTCGACATCAACAAACTCTTAAGGCTAAAGACAAAGGAAAGTCACATGCAATTTCTATCAGCGATGTGGAGTACGATAACGAAGTGGTGAAAGGTACACTTACCATCCACTCTAAAGTAGAAAATTTTTTATTTGATTCTGGATCCACCCACTCTTTTATTTCTGAAGAATTTTCTAAGGGTATCACCGTATTACCTCAACAATTAGATGTTGAGTTAGCTGTGACAACACCTAATGTCACATCAATCGCATCAAAAGCTTATAATTCTTCTCCAATTGACGTTTGTGGGAAAGTGCTTCCTGCAAATCTTGTGATCCTTCCTTTAGTGGAATTCGATGTGATTCTTGGTATGGATTGGCTTTCTTTATACGGAGCTCATATCAATTTCCAAATAAGGGAAGTCACATTTCATATTCCAGATCAATCTATGATCGTCTATCAATGCAAGGATGAACATAACCTTCCAGTGGAAATTTCTTCCATTTATGGGTATTGATTCCACTAATTGAAGGTTATTTATCGCAAATGGTTAGTGAGAAACTTGTGATTAAGAATATTCCCATCGTACGGGAGTTTGATGATGTCTTTCCGGAGGAATTACCGGGTCTTCCACCAAATCGTGAAGTTGAGTTTTCAATAGAACTTGTACCGGGTGCTTTGCCTATTTCAAATACACCTTATAGAATGGCCCCAATTGAGTTGCAAGAATTGAAGAAGCAACTCCAAGAGAATCTTGATAAGGGATTCATACGCCCTAGTGCGTCACCTTGGGGAGCACCTGTTCTATTTGTTAAAAAGAAAGATGGATCAATGAGACTCTGTATTGATTATCGAGAACTTAACAAGATCACTATCAAGAACAAATATCCTCTCCCACGCATTGATGACTTATTTGACCAACTACGCGGAGCTCAATACTTTTCCAAGATTGATCTTCGTTCAGGGTATCATCAATTAAGGTTCAAAAGGGAGGATATACCAAAGACGGCTTTCTGTACAAGGTATGGACACTACGAATTTATAGTGATTCCATTTGGTCTTACTAATGCCCCTGCTATCTTCATGGATCTAATGAATAGAGTCTTTAGAGACTATATTGATCAATTTGTGGTAGTCTTTATAGACGATATTCTTGTCTATTCAAAGAGCAAGGAAGAGCATGAAGATCACTTGAGAATTATATTGAAGACCCTGAGAAAGGAGAAGCTTTATGCCAAATTTTCCAAGTGTGAATTTTGGCTTCAAAAAGTTGCATTTTTGGGTCACATAATCTCAAAAGAGGGGATATCTGTGGATCCAGCAAAAACAGAGGTTATCGAAAGATGGTCGAGACCAACAACAGTAACTGAGATCCGATGTTTTCTTGGTTTGGCTGGATATTATCGACGTTTTGTGAAAGATTTTTCACGATTATCTAATCCACTCACCAAGTTGACTCGGAAAGGAGTTAAGTTTGTTTGGACAGAGGAATGTGAAGAGAATTTCAAGGAGTTAAAAAGAAGGTTATCCAGTGCACCTGTGCTCACACTGCCTTGTAGTGGAGAAAGGTTTGTGATCTATAGTGATGCATCCAAGAAGGGATTGGGGTGTGTTCTTATGCAAAATGATATGGTGATAGCTTATGCCTCACGACAGTTGAAAATCCATGTGCAAAATTACCCAACACATGATTTGGAGTTAGCTGCGGTAATCTTTGCATTAAAGATTTGGAGGCATTACCTTTATAGTGAAAGGTGTGATATTTATACTGATCATAAAATTTTAAAGTATATTTTCACACAAAAGGAGCTGAATATGCGTCAAAGAAGATGGTTGGAGCTGATTAAGGATTATGACTGCTCAATCCATTACCACCCTGGGAAAGCAAACAAGGTGGCAGATGCATTAAGTCGACAAGACCATGCTAGTTTATCCGTGATAAGGATCACAAAAGATCCAATATTTATGGATTTACAAAGGATGGATCTTGTAATTATAATGGAAGGGGGAAAATCTTATCTTTCTCAAATGAATGTTCAACCATCTATACATGTGAAGATTAAAGAGGCACAGAAAGAAGATGTCGAGTTACAAAAGAAGGTGAGAAATTTTCCTGAGTTCAACCTTGATTGTGATGGGATAATAAAGTTCAGGAATCGGGTTTGTGTTCCTCCCATCACCGAATTAAAGAAGGAACTGATGGATGAAGCTCATAGTTCTTCATTCTCTATTCATCCTGGAAGCACGAAGATGTATAGGGACCTGAAAGAGTACTTCTGGTGGGATGGCATGAAAAGAGATGTTGCTGAATATGTCTCTCGATGCTTGGTTTGTCAACAAGTTAAAGCTGAGAGACAGAAGTCTAAGGGGATGTTACAACCATTACCCATACCCGAATGGAAATAGGAAAACATCACTATGGACTTTGTCACAGGACTTCCTAAAACATCCAAAGGCAATAATGCTATCTGGGTCATAGTTGATCGTCTTAAAAAGTATGCACATTTCATTGCTATTAGAGAGGATTTCTCTCTGGATCAGCTTTCCAGGATATATGTAAAGGAAGTGGTAAGATTGCATGGAGTAACACTTTCTATTATCTCTGATCGGGATCCGAGATTTACCTCAAAGTTCTGGCGAAGTCTTCAGCATACTCTGGATACAGAGTTGAGTTTCAGCACTGCTTATCATCCTCAGACAGACGGTCAGTCTGAGAGAACAATTCAAACTCTAGAAGATATGTTGAGAGCTTGCTCTATGGATTTCAAAGGAGGTTGGGATCAACACCTACCTTTGGTGGAATTTTCTTATAATAATAGCTTTCACTCCAGTATTCAGATGGCTCCTTATGAAGCTCTCTATGGAAAGAAATGCAGGACTCCAACTTGCTGGGATGAAGTTGGGGAAAGAAAGCTATTAGAACCTGATCTCGTTGATGAAATGGCAGAAAAGGTCAGATCTATTCAACAACACATAAGAGCAGCTCAGAGTCGACAAAAAAGTTATGCCGACAACCGAAGAAAAGACCTAGAGTTTGAAGTGGATGATAAAGTGTTCTTACGAATATCTCCCTGGAAGAGGGTTATGAGATTTGGAAAGAAGGGGAAGTTGAGCCCTAGATATATCGGTCCTTTCGAAATACTAGATCGTGTTGGGAAGGTAGCTTACCGATTGGCTCTTCCACCGAATCTCTCTCAAGTTCACGATGTGTTCCATGTATCTCTCCTGAGAAAGTACATACCTGATCCTTCACATGTACTCAGCTCAGAAGTTGTACCACTGGAGCAAGATCTTTCTTATGAAGAACAGCCGATAGAGATTCTGGATCGTAGCGAAAAAGTCCTACGAAACAAGACCACTCTCTTGGTGAAAGTTTTACGGAGGAACCACCAATTAGAAGAAGCTACTTGGGAGCTTGAGGATATGATGAGGGAGAGGTATTCTCATCTGTTTGTTACAAAGTGACGAATTTCGAGGGCAAAATTCATTTTAAGGGGGGTAGAATGTAACACCTGAGACTTTTATGTTATATAAATCATCAAAGGAATCTTTTTCTACACAACACTTGCTTGGCTTGTTTTACGCGAAATCGCGACCTTCCTCGATAGCTTGCATCGTACGCAATACCGAGTTTCACTAAACAACGATATGCTATTAAAATATTATTAAAACTAGCCGTTATGAATAGTAATAACCACTTTATTAAATTTTATAAATTTTATTTTTCAAAATGGACTTCATTTTTGGATTCGGAATATAGAAATTAGCCTAGGGTGAAATTTTGGTATTTTTCTGAAAACTTTCAATTTTTGATGAATAGTGAAACCACTAAGTGGTAGGTAAAAAACTGAATTTTGCATAAAACTTAATTTTACCGCTTTTGTGAATGGAATTTCGAAAATCCGACAGACACGGTTGATATTAGTAAGTAAAATGTGGTTCAATGATATAAAAATAATTTTTTGGTGAATAGTAACTTTTTACTTTTTTTACCGCGGTTAATAGTAAATAGGGTAACTAAGGGTAAATATGATATTACTATTAACCTAACACATGTCCTAATTCTATTGTATAAGTGTAATTTGACCAAAAACAACCTTATGAATATAATATGACCATTTAGGTCCACTTGGATTAGATTATGACATTTAATATTATTTTATTTAATGAATAGTTAAAATAGTTAAAATCAAAGTTTAATAACTAAAACATTTTTAATATGGGTTTATACATAAGATAAATTCAATTATAAATATTCATTAGAAATCTCAAAAGATTTCCTACATAATGATATTTTATTTATAATTTTTAGACTTTAAATAAATTAATTTATTTATGACACAACAATGATGCAGTAATTACCCATTTAAGGAAATGTTAACATAATTGATGTTATAAATGCTCAAATAAATGTAATTTGAGACTTTTTATGAATTCCACTAATTTTCTAGGTTACTATGATATATTAGTGTTGATTTAATCAACTTGGTTCGAACATATAATTCTTTTATGACTTTCAAAAAAATCATATATCAAATAGTGTCAAAATTGACACAAAATAGTTTTTAAATAAAATATTATATTATTAATTGTTATTTTATTCCTAAAAATATAAGGTTCTGACAAATGACTTAGATAAGGATATATATATTAATAATAAACAACTTGGGGTTCGTTTGTCATGTTATAGTAAGTTTATTAACCATATAGTGTAAGAAAAAAAAAGTCACGGTAAAAGTTAAATTATTTAACTTAGAGTTAAATCTAATTGATAAGGTTAAAATAATAACCTAAACTTGTCTAAATCCTATTGGTTGATAGGATTTCGACCCATCCCCACTTTACCTTCGAAATAAGACCCTTTGGAACCATTATAAAACGATTTTTACTTTAATATAAAATAATATTTTGAGATATTCCTAAGGTGCCCCTCTCCTCCCTTATAAAAGGGCACCTCCTCCCCCTCCTCCTCACACCAATTTGAGCACTCAAACTCGGCCAACCCCGGCCAAAATCCCTTCTCCACTTCCCTAGAATAATCCTAGAGGTCCTGGTCTTCTTCAAAGACCAATCTTAGTTCCCTAAGTGGAGGATTCAAAGAGGCGTTTCAAAGAAGAGGTAATATCCATTACCGATCTTTTCAATTTCTTTCTTCTTCAACTTCTTCTTATTTAGTTGTTTCATGATAAAGTAATAACATCAGTATTACTTACATACTGATATGTTATTATAAATATGAAACAACCCTAATTCACCTTCTATCCATCCTACGGAAAAATGAAATCACCGCGCGTGCGTACGTACGGAATATCGTCTCCACGCCGTGGTGTAATCTATTTTCCACCATCACCTTACAAGGATGGGTATAATGGTGTAATGAGTAACTATATATGATTATTATAAAGTGATATTGATACTGAAATAGTATAAATACACTTAAATACAATTCCACGATCATGGGAACAATATCATCGCTCGTGCGTACGTACGGAATACCGTCTCCATGATGTGATGCGACTCGTTCTACATGATCATCATTACATAGTAATTATATAAATGAATTGAATGAATAAATATGATATATTTTACACTAATACCATTCTGGATATAAGGTATCTATAACCTTAAAAGAAGAATAAGAATTTATTCGGCAAAACTCGCATAAGAACAAAAGGCAATAAAGACCCGAGTAACAAGTAACAATGAAATATTACTAATAAGAAGCTAAGAATATGACCATATATGATATCATATCAATATGTATGATTCTGGAATAAGTCAATAACATTTTTTAAACCATTATACAGGAGCTTCGAACATGTACAAAGCAAATCGGACCTAAGGTAAGGGAAAATATCACAATCTCACTTTTATCCGAGATTGTTTTTACTTTGGTAATTACTGGGCTGTATTTTATCATCCACATCCATGTTCCCTCAATATGTAATATTATTTCCATCCTTATACAATATTTTATATCCAATTTTACCCTTCATTGTGTTTTTAGTAAAATATATGAAAGGAATATTTTGTAGTTTTTCGTACGAGGTACTTTTTGACATTTCCGACAAAAGTACGAAGAATGTTTTTTTTTAACTTATACGGCATGAATGGATTTTTAAAACATTATTTCCAAGAAGATTCCTTTACAAGTTTTCAAGTTTATTTTTAATCAACTTCTTTTAGTTTAAATTTGTATGACATGTTAAGAAAGGAAAAATGTTTTTGAAGAAGAAAGGATATTTTCCTCAAGAATGGAGTTCAAGTGTTTTATCAAAATTATTTTCCATCTAAGATAATAAAGGGTTCTGTTTTTATCCCTATTATTACATTGATTTGATTATGTTTTGAGGGAATTATTTTTATGAAGTCATTTACCTTATATGATTTGTTTTATGATTTCATTATGTTTCAAGAATCCCATTTTTGTTACATGTGTTATGCGATGATGTATGATTTATGATTATGTGGCACACATAAGAAATGATTCATTATAAGATGGGTGGGACCTATATCTCCCTCCAATGCATTGGGTAAAGATTTATATCTCATGAGATAGACATGGCTGGAACGGAAGTTTATTTCGGTTCAGTGATACAGGACTGAAACGAGGAGTGAACTCGGTTCAGAAATGGACTTTGTCCGCTAAGATAGTCTTGGCAATGGGTCATGACTAACAAGAAATGATTTTCCATGATTATGTGTGCATGCCACAAAGTTTCAAGTTTTATGTTATGATTATAGGGATCTCATTTTCACTTCTATGATTTATTCCATGTCAAGATATTATGATCTCTTTTGCAGGTTATGATTTTCAAAAAGATATGATATGATTTTTATTTCCTTTATTTGCCCTTGCTGAGCATTTGAGCTCACCCTTTTTTGTATGTTTTCTTTTCCCCAGGTCAGGAAGATGGATATTAAGTAGAATATTCTAAAAGGGACCCTAGATATGATGAAATAAGTGGGAGGCAAAGTTGCTGCTTTATGAACCAGTTGTTTATGTTTCCCAGTTTCTAAAGACACTATACCTATACGGTCCTTTCGTGGTTTTGTTATATGTTGTAATAAGTATGCTTCAATTTTGAAGTATTAACAATGTATGTAAAGTATGGGTCGTTATACCATTGGTTTCTTCTCATGAATAAAATTTGGGTGGAACCCTCCTACATTTTATAGGATGGTATTCATCATATAAATACATATCAGTTTTACAATTATGAAAATTACCTTCCTACAATCTCCATTAGCTTTGAAATTCTCATTATCATGATCTATATGAAAAATTTTGTGATTATTAATATTAATGTGTTGAATCCAGATACTTCACGAGAATAATTAATTTTTATTAAATAAAATAAACATTTATTCACATGTATATATATAATAATAAAAATAATATTATTTTTATTTTTATTTTAAATATTGATATCAAAACCTAAGAATATATTTATTTATTCTGGTAACCTCACCTCTTTAATTATTATACTTATATGTATATAAATTATCTATAAAATATAAATATATTAATATAATAAAAATATATAAAATTAGTAAAAAAATGTTATATAAAACTACAAATGCATATATATACACCAACACACACATGTAAAAGAGATAAATAGAAGGGGGTGGTAGTCCATTCGCTAGAAACTTTTAGGTTGCCTGATTGATCAAATGACCACCATTTCATCATACCAAACCAAAACCATACCCATTCCACTAGTTCATGACACACTTGGATATAAAAAATATCTAATGAATTATACAGTTGGCTAGCCACACAATTTTTATATTCTCTTATTCAGCCTCATGCGCTTCAATCTCATTGGAAAATTCAACCTTTACAAGGGATGTAACATATTAATTTTTTATTTTTGAATATATAGTATTATAATAATATTTTTTGAATAAATATGATTATTTTTTTAAAAGTTTCATAAATTATATGTGATTCATGGTCATGAAGACAGTAAAAAGAGACCATACATTACCAATTTAGAGGCAATATCTTTAGCATGGTCCATGCATTGTCCCAGTAGTCGTTTGAGGTGACTGTGGATCTTTTTATATTAACCCAAAACATAGTTTTTTGAGTCCAAATATCCTAATACCTTATATGTTTTATTAATGGGTTGTTTTCATAAAATATTTACTTTTGTGTATATAATTTTTTAAAGAATCCATTTTAATAATTCCTATATATATTATAAATTATATGTGAGTTTCATGTCATGTATTTTTTATTATATTATTATTATAGATTTATTTATATTAATTTTTTATTTTAATGGATATAGGTGCATGACATTGTTATTTTTATAATAATGATAAAAACTGGGTTATTTTGTATATAGGAATGAATGTTAGTGGAAGTTTCTAGAAATGATATTTCTTATTATGATATTATTATTATTATATGTGTTTTTTTGTGTGTGTTTAAGCTTAATATTATGTAATATTTGACATAAGATGATGGATTCTTATTCTCTCCCATAATTTGGTCGAGGTTCACATAGGGGAGGGGAGGTAACTTTACTCTCATGTCTTTCTAATATCTACTATTGTGATAGATCCCATAGAGGTCCTTTGGTATGCTTTATTTCTTAATTTATCTTCTACTTTCTCATGTTTCACTACTTTTTTCTCTTCTCGTGGCATCCCCTTTATCCAAGATTTTCATTAATTCATTTTTTCTCATGTCAAGGAAAAATAACAAAATCTTATGGGTACTTTAGTGCTAAAGGAATCCTTACCTTCCATCTATCCCTAATCCACACTTAGTTGTTGAATTTGTTAAGGTCACATTACTTCTATGTATATTATTCTACTATTTCCCATTTCTTTTGATAATAAATAAATTATTGAGTGTCTTTAATATATTTTCTATCAATGAAAGGCTATTGTATATTTTTTATGATGGATTTATGAAAGTCTTCTATCACACCCTGAGTTTTTAATTAATTTTTATTTTATTATTAATTCACTCTGGGTCCTCACGCCAAGGTCTGGACTGGGTCCCGGATTAAAAATTTTGTCATTTAATATCTTTCGTGGGTTTCAGACCCTTGCATGGTCACTGCACAGCAGGCGGTAGTCGCGTCGTTAGCCAGGTGTCCGTGCAAGTATCTAACGATTAAAATAAATAAATTTTATGTAAATAAAGTGGGTTAAATGGTTAAATTTCAATAATAATAATGTTATTATATAATTTATAATGTTAATATCAATAAGGTGTTATTATTTTTATTTTTGTTATTTTTGTTATTATCGTTTTTATTATTATAACTTTTATGGTTATTTTTTTATTATTTTTGTTCCATTATTATTCTTTATATTATTATTACTATTATTATTATTACTATTTTTTTTTGGTTTTATATTTTTATTATTTATATTATTATTTATATTATTATTGTTTTTATTATTATTATTATCATTATTATTAGTTTTATTATTATTACTATTGTTATTTTATAAAAATGAAAAAAAAACTAATCAAACCCTAATACCCCCCCTATTCTGCATGTTCCGCGCCTTAGGCCGCAACCCCCATCCCCGTTTTTTTTCTTTGCATGAGCCCCCCCGTTTTGGCCTTCTCCTGCGTGAGTCATTATTACAGCTCCTCCTTGCGCCGGCTCCAGCAGACATCGCCCTTCTCGGTTCCCCTCCGCCTGCGCCGTGCCCAGCCCATGCTGCTTCGCGCTCTTGTCGTCGCCACGCCCTCCACCACGCCAAGTCCTTCCACCCACGTTCTAGTCCCGGCGCACCTCGCCTTGTCCTGCACTCCTCGGACGCGCCCGACCTTCCCTCCCCACATCCCTCCACACACGTTTCCACCTCCCATTCTCCCCTCCTTACTTCGATGCACTACCCCTGACCCACGGCCAGACCCTCTCCGATGATTTCCAATGCCGGCATCACATCCAACCAGCCTCTCCTCGCTGGCGCAACCCCCATTCCAGTCATTCCTTCCCCCCCCCCCCATCCTTGCTTTGATTATTCCATATTTAAGGTTTTTTTTAAGTTTTATCCCTAAAATGTTTTGTTCCAATTTTATTTTCAAGGTTGGTTTGTGACTCCTCTAGGTGCGGAAATGGGGCGATTGAAGTTCCACACCGGTTCTAGGAATTTCTTCATCTTTTCAGGTAGTTCCATGATTTTATGTTATTAGACATGTTTGGGTTTATTGTTTGATTATTTACATGATTCTATGGATTAATTATGTGGTGGGAATCATGTTTTGGAAATGTCTTGAGGTGCGTTGACCTTGTTGCAGTATTTCTGAGTCTCTGATTTTTATTGCGTAGGGTTTCATTCACCTTTTTCTGATTTCTTAACTTTCGCATCTTCATTGACAGTTGATTAATGGATTAAGATGTTTAGAAAAAATTGTTTCATGTGAATAGTGGTCTTTTATTTGGTCATTCTTAATCTGCGGTGTATGTCTACTGAATGTTTTCACGCTACTTGTTTGATAAAAATCCTAGTTGGATTTTTCTGGTGGTTTATAATTTTCAAAACCATGTAATGGTATTTTAAATTTATTTGGGATGTTTAATATGGTGATTTGGTTATTCTCAAAAGGATCTCCAAAGTTTTTTTTTGGTATAATATTATGTAATTCTTTGAAATGATTTTTTAAGTGGCCCAAATGATTTATTATTATTATTTTTTCTCAAAAATTTTAATGTGTGTTAGGAAATAATGTAAATGGTGCGAGGTATGTTTTGAAAACTTATCGAGGTGTTTTTTGTGTTGTTTTTTCATTTGAATTATTTTAAGTCAGTGTTTATGTATTTTAGTTACCTTTGCGGTTGCAGCACGTTGACAAGATTCTTCCACGGTCCTGCGGTTTTCAGCGTGTGCGTGTTTGTGCGTCTATACTAGGCGTGACATGCCATTTTGTTTGGACAGCGAGTTGAGGTAGGTCCCCCACTGCACTCGCCTTTAAATTTAGAACTTATTGATTGCTTCATGTTTTATTAATTTTAATAAATGGGAAATAATTTAATATAATAAATTTTTAAATGATTATTTGGTGTAAAAAGAGCCGTTTATTTTATACATGACACTTGAAACATTTTCTTGATGAGAGGACACACAGTAGTGAAAGAATGATCATTTTTACTTTAAACATAATTCATGGAATTTTAAATTTAGTTTTGGTTTATTGATAAATTATTTATTTTGAAGCATAAACAATTGTTTTGGTTTACTTGAGAAATGAGTATTTTCCTTAAAATTGGTGAAGGCCCGTTTGGCACTTTAATAAAATGAATTATTTTGGAAAACTATATTTGGGGTGACTCAGATGTGATATTTGGTGTACGTTGACTGCATGATTTGTGTGTGATGTTTTTACTGCTTGATTGACTTTGTTGACTCACCCCTTTCCTGTTTATTATATGTGTTGACATGGGAACCTGGAATAGTAAGTGAATCTTCTGAGAACGATTGTTGCACTAGTTTAGATTACGCACTAGCTAGTGGCCCTTAGTACGGATGACACTCTGCTAGGGGATTGGGCCCCTCGGTTAGGCCATGTAGGGCAACACCGGGCGTTAGGGAATTATGACGTCATTGAGAGTAGGCATGCCTTCATGATGAGTCACTTGTATAGTATGTTCTGGATTGTTCACGAGCTCCTAGGTTGGACCCATGTTTTCTTTAGTGTTTATTTGTATGTGGCGGACGATTGAGAGGTCTAGTTCGATTTATGGCCCTGTGTGCCATATTTTTTTCCATTTCCCTTAGTGTGTGTTGTGTGTTATGTGTGGTTTTCCCTTCCTCTAATAACTAAACTTCAGGTTTTTAAATTGTTTCCAAAAATGTGTTTTAAAATTAAATGCACCTTCTCCTTTCAAGCATTAAACTTGTTTTTTTAAATTAAATAGTTCAATGGACCGTTACTTGTTTTAGAAATGAAAGTGTGTGTGTGGAAACCCATATTTTATATAATTTAGTTCAAACCTGGAATTATTAAATTCTTTATTTAAAGTTAGTGTATTGGGAATAGTTTTTTGGGCATGCCTACAGAGTTTTAATACTCACGCCTATAGTGTTTTCTTGTTTTTAGTTTTGTTGCAATTTTGACTTGAGCTTACTCGCCATGGGCGAGAGTTGGTTTTGGACTGGTGAGAGACTCTCGGAGTCGCAAGGAGTTTTGGTCATGGTCAGGTTAGTTTGTTGTTGTTGGTTGTTCCCCCTTTTTCTTGTCGTTTATTTACCTTACGTTATTCTACTTTTTCCAATGATTTTCTTGTCTTTCATTTATGGGCCAAATCGTTCCCTCTTGTTTATTTTTGATGCCTGGCACTAGTTTCCAGCCTGTGGGGATCGAGAATGCCCTTCGGGCCATGTCGCAGACCGGCTCGGGTGACTGGTTCAGGGTTGACCCGAGTTGGTTTGTGACAAAATGGTATCAGAGGAGGCCCTTGTTATTTGGGGTGTCCGGTAGATGGAGATTAGGACTATCAGGACTCGAGAGGTAGGTACGGTAAGGACTTAATGAACCCTCACATGTTCCAAACCTCGAGTCGCCAGGGGTAGTCTGAGAATTGATTTCTTGCCTCGCTCTGATTTGTTTTGGATTGAGGGATGACAACAGAGGCAAATCGATGTTACATTGTAATTTTACATGGATTAGTGACCCATGTGGAGTCCGCGTACACGGTTTAAGTTCTTCCTAGTCATTGACACTTACTTGGGGCATGACTCACTACCATGTCTCTAGGTTAAGCATGACTACTAGTCCCTCTCTTCGGTGATTTGATTCAAGTTGTGTATTGTCTTGGTTTTTGTGGGTGTAAGTGCACTTTTGAAAATGAAAAATTGTTTTTTAAATGAGAACGTTTTCTTTTGAATGGATTTAAATTTGTGAAAGGTATTTTTAAAACTAAAATCTCTTGGACTAAAAATACGGTGGTCACTTAGAACTGGTAGAGATATGGTTTGGGTGCAACCTCGAGTGCTCTTTATGAACGTTTTCACATGTGAGGGAATTCATGGGAAGTGTGTGTTGGTGCGTATGGATGAAAGCGGATGAATACATGTGCAAAGGTTCATGGGATTACTGGGGTGTGCACTTGTAAGTAAATTCTTGACCTTGTTTCTCTAAAGTGATTTTAAAAAGGTAAATGATTTTTGAAAAAAAAAATGAAATTGGTTTGAAAAGTGGGTTGGGTATTTGGAAAATGGCCTTCAAAGAAGGCGGTTTTGAAATATAAAATAAAAAGAGATTTTTTTTTGTGTTCGTATTTGTTTGGTTTTTGAGTTGGATGTTTTTGGATGAAAATGATTTCAATGATATTTCTTCGGCTTGATATTGGTTTTGGTTCTGTGTTTCATATGTTGTTTAGAAAATGCCACCCAGAAAGGTCTCTAGAGTTTCTGATAAGTCATGCCCAGTTTTTGTTCCTTCTCAGACATTGCCTGTACTTAATAGTGATTGAGGTCTATTAGAGGTAGTTATGTGGTTTGAAGAGGTAGAGCGTGTCTTCAGGGTATTGGGAACTTCCGAAGCTGTCAGAGTGTGTGTTGTTTTGGGTCTGTTTGAAGGTCTATCTCTGGATGTATGGGAGTTGCTCGCCCCACCATCAATGAAAGTTGAGATGGCATGGGATGTCTTTAAATCTGTCTTCGTCCGATGATTTATACCTTAATAGGTGAATATGAAGAAAATGGAAGACCTTATGGGCATTCAACAGGGCCAACGAATGGTGAAGGCATATGTTGACCATTTCAAGGAGCTTGTGACCTTTTCTCCAGAGGTAGCATCACATGATTTGATGAAGACTTCCCTCTTCATCGGGGGGTCTTCATTTAGAGATCAAGGAGATGGTCCTCCCTTCTAGGGACCATCATTTCGAGAAGTTAGTGGATGAGGCTAATTTAGGTGAGTTGGTATTTGGAGTGCAAATGGTTGGAAATCCAGTGTATCCAGCTACTCGTGAAGGTTCCCTATTTGGCGAGCAGGGTGTGCCAAAGGGACCTATTTCTAAAAATTCCTATATAGTGGTTTTTCCTTCCAGTTTGTCGGAACGTTCAGTGGTGTGCCACCAGTGTGGCCAGTTTGGGCACGTGAGGTCATCATGTCGCATCCCTTTGAAGACATGTTATCATTACGGATGTATGGGCCATCTAGAGAAGTTCTGCAGGAAGCGTCACCTAAAGAAGATGTTCTGACTGGAGGAATTTCAGTACCTGACTATGAGGCAGGAGATTCTTCAACCATCAGAGCCCCAGCCACAGGACTTGGGGTGAAGCTCACGCGCAGTCAGGAGCGGCCAGGGGTGTGATGCCTTGATCTAGGTTTTGTGTTCTGTGTTGGCAATGGAACATTTAAAGTCCTTTTGCCCTTGATTTTTTTGCTGCAAAAGTTGTGACTTCATTGTAAGTTTATTGTTTCATCGTTGATTTATAATAGACATGTTCTATTTTAATCCAAATAGTTTTGTTTGTCTAATCATGGTTTTTTGAATTGTTCACTTTCCTCAAAAGTGTGTTTGGCCCCTGTATGGGTTGATCTAGGTTTAGCTGTGTTCATTTGGAGACATAAGTGCCTGTTAAGAAGTTAAGGCTTGTGGTTATACTCGGGTTCACTGTTTGAGATAAGTTCTTCTTAGGTTTTTTTCTCCAGTATTCGGATTTTTTGGTCTGGGTCAAGAGTTCCAAGTTTCAGCGGATGTGTTGTTTCGCTCGTACTATAGAAGTTAGTTTAGATTGATTGGGAGTTCCCGCGTCAACCCCCTATCCCAGGGTGGTATGTTTGAGTGTTAAATTTCCTCCCTAGTTTAATTCTTGTGGTGGGGAGAACACTATCATGTTCTCTCATTTTCTTATATTATGTTTTCTTTTAGTTTCAACCGGGAATGGTCTCTTGTTTTATCTATTGTTCAGCTGGGTGACTTTCTGGGGGTAGAAAGTGTCTGTGGTGGGGATAATTTTCACACCGTGACTTTTTAATTAATTTTTATTTTAGTATTACTTGGATTCGGGTCCTTGTGCCAAGGTCCAGACTGGGTCCCAAATTAAAATTTTGTCATTTAATATCTTTCGTGGGTTTCAGACCCGAGAGTGGTCACCACACAGCAGGCGGTAGTCGCGTCGTTAACCGGGTGTCCGTGCAAGTATATAACGATTAAAATAAATAAAGTTTATGTAAATAAAGTGGGTTAAATGTTTAAATTTCAATAATAATAATGTTATTGTATAATTGATAATGTTAATATCAATAAGGTGTTATTATTGTTATTATTTTTATTTTTTTTTATTTTGTTATTATCATTTTAATTATTATAACTTTTATGGTTATTTATTATTATTATTACTGTTCCATTATTATTCTTTATATTATTATTATTATTATTATTATTTTTGGTTTTATATTTTTATTATTTATATTATTATTATAATTATTTATATTATTATTGTTATTATTATTATTATCATTATTATTAGTTTTATTATTATTACAATTGTTATTTTATCAAAATGAAAAAAAACAATTAAACCCTAATACCTGCCCCCCCCCCATTCTGCATGTTCCACGCCGTAGGCCGCAACCCCCTTCCCTATTTTTTTTTTCTTTGCTCGAGACCCCATGTTTCGGCCTTCTCCTGCGTGAGCCGTTCCTGTAGCTCCTCCTTGCGCCGGCTCCAGCAGATGTCGCCCTTCCCAGTTCCCCTCCGCTTGTGCCGTGCCCAGCCCCTGCTGCTTCGTGCTCTTGTCGTCGCCCCGCCCTCCACCGCGCCAAGGGCTTCCACCCGTGTTCCAGTCCCGACACACCTTGCCTTGGCCTGCACTCCCCGGACACGCCCAACCTTCCCTCCCCACAGCCCTCCGCGCACGCTGCCTCCTCCCGGTCTCCCCTCCTTTCTTCGACGCACTACCCCCTGAACCACGTCCAGACCCTCTCCGGTGATTTCCAATGTCGGCATCACATCCATCCGGACTCTCCTCACTGGTGCAACCCCCACAGGCAGACCCTCTCCTGTGATTTCCAATGTCGGCATCATATCCAGCTGGCCTCTCCTCGCCGGCGCAACCCCATGTCCGGTTTTTCCTCCCCCCCCCCCTCCTTGCTTTTTTTATTCCATATTTAAGTTTTTTTTAAGTTTTATCCCTAAAATTTTTGGTTCCAATTTTTTTTTCAAGGTTGGTTTGTAACTCCTTTAGGTGTGGTGATGGGGCAATTGAAGTTATGCACCGGTTCTAGGAATTTCTTCATCTTTTGAGGTAGTTCTTTGATTTTATGTTATTGGACATGTTTGGGTTTCTTGTTTGATTATTTACATGAGATTATGGATTAATTATGTGGTACTAATCATGATTTGGAAATGTCTTGAGGTGCGTTGACCTTGTTGCGGTATTTCTGAGTCTCTGATTTTTATTGCGTAGGGTTGCATTCACCTTTTGCTCATTTCTTAGATTTTTCATCTTCATTGACAGTTGATTAATGGATTAAGATGTTTAGAAAAATTTGTTTCATGTGAATGGTGGTGTTTTGTTTGGTAATTCTTAATTTTTGGTGTATGTCTACTGAATGTTTGCACGCTACTTATTTGATAAAAAGCCTAGTTGTCTTTCTCGGGTGGTTTAAAATTTTTAGAAGCATGTAATGGTCTTTTAAATTTATTTGGGATGTTTAAGATGGTGATTTGGTTATTCTCAAAAGGATCTCCAAAGTTTTTTTTTGGTAGAATAATATGGTGTTCTTTGAAATGATTTGTTAAGTGGCCCAAATGATTTTTTATTATTATTATTATTTTTTCTCATAAATCTTAATGTGTGTTAGGAAATAATGTAAATGGTGTGAGGCATGTTTTGAAAACTTATCGAGGTGTTTTTGGAGTTTTTTTCATTTGAATTGTTTTAAGTATGTGTTTATGTATTTTAGTTACCTTTGCGGTTGCAGCACATTGAAAAGATTCTTCCAGGGTCCTACGGTTGTTGGGGTGCACGTGTTTGTGCGTCTGTGCTAGGCATGACGTTCCATTGTGTTTGGACAGCGAGTCGAGGTAGGTCCCCCACTGCACTCTCCTTTAAATTTAGAAATTATTGATTTCTTGATGTTTTATTAATTTTAATAAATGGGAAATAATTTATGATAATAAAAATTTAAATGATTATTTGGTGTAAAAAGATCTGTTTATTTTATACACAACACTTGAAACATTTTCTTAATGAGCGGACACCCAGTAGTGAAAGAATGCATGTTTTCCCTTTAAACATAATTCACATAATTTCAAATGTAGTTTTTGTTTATTGATAAATGATTTATTTTGAAGCACAAACAAGTGTTTTGGTTCACTTGAGAAATGAGGATTTTCCTTAAAATTGGTGAAGGCCTGTTTGGAACTTTAATAAAATGGATTATTTTGGAAAACACTATTGGGGGTGACTCAAATGTGATATTTGGGGTATGTTGACTGCATGATTTGTGTGTGATGTTTGTACTACTTGATTGACTTCATTGACTCACCCCATTCCTGTTTATTATATGTGTTGACATGGGAACCTAGCATAGTAAGTGAATCTTTTGAGAATGATTGCTACATTAGTTTAGATTACGCACTGGCTAGTGGCCCTTAGTATGAATGACACTCTTCTAGGGAATTAGGCCCCTCGGTTAGGCCATGTAGGGCAACACCGGGTGTTAGGGCATTATGACATCATTGAAAGTAGGCATGCCTTCAGGATGAGTCACATGTATAGTACGTTCTGGATTGTTCATGAGCTCCTAGGTTTGACCCTTGTTTTCTTTAGTGTTTATTTGTATGTGGCGGACGATTGAGAGGTCTAGTTCGGTTGCTGGCCCCGTGTGCCATATTTTTTTTCATTTCCCTTAGTGTGTGTTGTGTGCTATGTGTGGTTTTCCTTCTGCTAATAACTAAACTTCGTATTTTTAAATTGTTTGCAAAAATGTGTTTTAAAATGAAATGTACCTTCTTCTTTCAAGCATTAAACTTTTTTTTAAATTAAATAGGGAAATGGACCGTTACTTGTTTTAGAAATGAAAGTGTGTGTGTGGAAACCCATATTTTATATAATTTAGTTCAAACCTGTAATTAGTAAATTCTTTATTTAAAGGTAGTGTATTGGGAATAGTTTGTTGGGCACGCCTACTGAGTTTTAATTCTCATGCCTATAGTGTTTTCATGTTTTTAGTTTTGTTGCAGTTTTGACTTGAGCTTTCTCTCCGTGGGAGAGAGTTGGTTGTGGACTGGGGAGCGACTCTCGGATTCGCGAAGAGTTTTGGTCGTGGTCAAGTTAGTTTGATGTTATTGGTTGTTCCCCCTTTTTCGTTTCATTTATTTTCCTTGTGTTATTCTACATTTTCGGTTGTTTGTTTGTCTTTCATTTATGGGCCAAATCGTTCCCTCTTGTTTAGTTATGATGCCTGGCACTAGTTGCCAGCCCGTGGGGATCGGGAACTCCCTTTGGTACATGTTTCAGATTGGCTCAGGTGATTGGTTCAGGGTTGACCTAGGTTGGTTCGTGACATCTTCAATGGTTTATTTATCAAAATAAAAAAAATTAAAAGGTGTTTTTTTATATTTTTCATATAGAATTATAATTACTTATTTCTATTCATCGAATTTGTTTCATGAAATATCTACCATTTTTTACTTAAGAAATAGGTAAAAAAAATTAATAAATTTTTTTTATTAAATATAAACGTTGAATATCATGCTTTAAATGTTGTTTTCAAGTGATAAGGGTGTGTTTAGTTTTATTAAATTTGTTTTAATTAGTGATTATTTTCGATCACACACCTTCAACATTTTGTACCAAATACCGATATTTTAACGAAATGGTTTCATATAATGATTTAATATGTTTTAAAAGACTTATCCTAGTGTTTTTAGGAAATTAATTTATATATAAATTGGTTTCTAGTTTACTTAAATGTGTTTACTATTTGTGTCACCCCTTGACAAGGATATGAATTTTTAATATGAATTATTCTTGAACCTTAATGTTTTATTGATTAACTATGGAATTTTTCAAAAGGGTAGTTTCTTATATCATGTTAAGAAATGAGAATAATTTTATCATCTTGAAATATCATGGGTAAAACCTTGGGTACTTAGTAAGGTTCATAGGACAAGTTCTATGCTAGGTTATGAGGGTGTTCCCTCTCCCGAGTTGATGTTACATTGATTTTCCCTGATATGGTCCTCACTCTGGTATAGGATGAGTATTCTACTAGAGAATTATAACACACATATGGATATATATATATAGATATAATTATGTAATTAAAGAGGGTATTAGGTCTCCCAGCCATAGTTTTATAGGTAATATCCCCATGATATGTGTTTGCAACTTTTATTATAAATTTTTTCTCATTTATGTTTTCATAAAACTCTTATACTAGTTCTTTTTATTACAGGTTTAAGTGTATTATTTTGAAAGTAATTTTAAAATGGAACCTTATGTAATTTGGTTTTATAAAATATGAAATATGGTACTTTTATAATTTCATTCCAAACTAGCTATTATGGTTTTTCAATGAATGGAGATTTATAGAATATTTAGTAGAATCCTATTTGGATTTGGATCACACCCTTCATACACACTCTAGTATATATGTAGATATATATTTACTTGATCTCCCTTATAGGTTGGTTTTATGATCTCATTAATATAAATATACTATTATCATATTAATGGAGTGATATATGTGGTGACATGCATGCTTAGATGTGAAACAAAAAGAGTATAGTGTATATCTCTTTTTTTGTATTTTGGTTACTATTCTATAGACCATAACATTTAAAATTATACATTGTTAAATTTATTATTGTATATTTATCTTGTGTTTATTTAATTTTATTTATCTCATTTATTCTATATCATGTATAAATGGAAAATCATTCCCATCAGTCACAGTGATTCCCTTGGAACTCGTTGTTATCCCTTGATGATGGGGAATGTTCTTTAGGATTTGTAGCATACTAGATCAGGTATATTGGCTTGTTACTTGAGTCATTATGTTACAAAATTATATCAGAGCATGATCAGGAAGTTGGGTTGTTAGTGGAGGTTGGATTATTATGAATTTAGAAGTGATCCATAAATTGATTTAATTAAACCATTTATAGTGGAACCTTGAAATACCAAAGGATTTTGGGATTTAATAGTGTCTGTCAAACCTTTAATGGGTTATCCCTTCCTTTTATTATTTTTTTCCATAGTTAGGTTTATTGAATATCATTATTCAATATAGGATTTTTTTTGAGTTACATGTATCATCAATGTTTTAGATTGATTTTATGCCTCTTATAAACATTGGGTGTTTCCCAAATATAGGGGCACTATTCTGATTTATTGAAAGTCATCGTGATTTATTTTATTATGGGTTAATTCCTTTATTATGGTGTCTTTTGACCTATTTTCATTATTTTTTATATTATATGAATTATTATTGTTTTTTTATTCATTAATTTATAAATTGTGGTAAAATTAGGATTTCTAACTCATAGTGGTGTGTTTTATAATAATTTAAAGAAAAAAATCATTATTATTTCAAAGGTAATGAGATTTATAATTAATTCATATGAAAACTTTTAGTATGAATAATTTTTTCCCCACTCATCTATAAAGATTTTATAATGGCCTAAATATATTGGGATTTATTTTAAATGAGAGTTTATGTTATCATATTTCCATAAATGGTAAAAAAAGGAAAAATAATTTGTAACACAAAGGGGGTTATGAATAAAAAAAATTAAATTCTTGTTTATTCATTTTTATAATCAAGAAAGGCTATAGAGAGGTTTATTTTATTGAATTTACCTTATTCATGATCTTAATTACTTGATATGTATTTTAAATTGAGTTTTTTTATTAATGAATGTAATATTAGTAACTATGATTTTATATAGGGAGACTTCTTAGTTGTGTTAGGACTATAAAAATAGAACAAGAGTTAAATAAATGTAAAGGTAACAAAATAAGTTACATAGATAATTATAAATAGATTATTTCAATTGAAACCTAAATATAAATAGGTTAATAGTTTGTCTTTTGGATTTATGTGTTCTATTATTAATGGTGTTTAACACATCTAATTTTCATTCTCATATCTATTCTTAAATGTTGATTTTGTTGAGTAAAGTATGGATATGTCTTAATTATGAGATAATTATATTATAAGGTGTTTCCTAGAAATAATTTTTCTGATTTGGGTCTATATCTATATCATTGGTATTGAAATTTACTTATATTAACAAATATTACATTTATTTTATTTTCAAAATAATAATAATTTTTAAAGATTGAAGTTTTTTTCAAGTTATATTATGGAGTATAAATGTAAAATTGTTGGAAGTATATGAATAAAAATGGGGTATTTTAAATTAGTAGTGCTTTTATATTCAGGTGAATATTAAAGTTATTTTGTATATATTTTGGAGTGTCTAAATTTTTTTAGATGCTTACACTTTTTTATTTGATTGGTATATTTCAAATTTTGTCTTTTATGTGAGGAGTTTTAGAATGGATCTTTTAAATATGATGATTAAAATTAATGGTAACATAAATTTTTGAGTAATTATAAATTTTCTCATTTATAAATAGAGCTTAAAAGTCATTTCATGTGTGTGTATATATGGTTTTTATTTCATATACCATGGATTTTTGTTAAAATCTTAGTCTTTCTGGATATTTTGATTTTTGGGACTATTGATTTTTTATATAATGGAGCCTTAAATTTATTATTTAATTACTTCTTAATATATAAAGTTATTTTTTAAAAAAATATCTGATTTGTTCATTTATTGATTTGTTTTAAAAAGATACTTTTTATAGTAAAAAACAATTTTTCTAATATAAAGTTTTTTTACATTGTAAGTTGGTTTAATTATGTATAAATATAAAACCTTATTTTATAATTTTTGAAATGTAACATTTTATGCATAAAAATTTATATTTTATAATCATTATTGACTTTAGTTTAAGAAGGACTTTTTGACGGTTGTAAGATTTAAGGGGGGTTTTTTGAACTAAATTTTTTTTGTTCCTTATTAATGCTTTGTAATATTGAGGTTAGTTTTAATTGGTTATGTGTAAAGTGTTTGAAAGGGAATCAGTTTAAAGTAATAATATGACATGGAAAAACTAACCAGGGGCCCACATAGTCTATTAGTAATCCAAATGTTCCAAAATAATCCCACTTCTAATAAGCTAGGGGTTGGTGACCAGCACTGAAAAGGAATATCATATAGTATGGGAGAACTTACCTTATATCTACCCATAATAGAAACATTTACCCAATGCATAAAATAACCATAAATATATATATCATAATTGAACTATAAACATCATATGCATGAGACATCAATTACATGTAAAATACCATATATGAAAATACAAAAGTAACTATACAGCTAACAAACTACTAAATATGATATAAACAATACCTTGGGAGGATTCTCATCATTATGATTACTCCTAGATCAGAATTTATTCTCAATGTTCACCTCCACCATCACAGAACCACTATGTTAAAACATGCATCTCTTGGTGTCACTATGTTTCATCTCCAAACAAGCCACACCAGCTCCACCTCCACCAAGACTAACTCTGAATGGTGCATCATCTACAAAGACACAATATATGTGGGAACAAAGCCTATGTAGGGGTGATTATAAAAATACTCATTATAATTCTCAGAAACAAAAAAAATTAATGAAAAAAATCAAGTTATCTCAAAACCCTTGGTATGATATTGCAACAAAGAGGATTATAAGAAAGGATCTAGATATAATATACCCTTGATTGAGGGAGTATCACACCTTATGATCCACCATCATCGAGTCTGCATTATTGGAACCTATAAATGAACCTACACCAAGACCAAGAATAGGTATTATCTAAGGGAGTACTAACCCCTGTCATCATAACTACCCAGCTATGAGTAATACCATGTTGAATTTCTAGAACTATTGTTTGGGACTCATGTTATGCTAAAGGATAAGTATCATATTAGGGGGTAACCGACCATGGTGGAGAATCTTCACCATGTTTAAGCTCTTATAAGGGGGTACTAACTCCATATATTGAGGACTCATGAACTAAGTAAGTGGGGGAGTATTGAACTCTATCAAAAGTGTAGGGGGTCACACCACATCAACTCTAAGGGGGTATCAACCCCATGCTGATCTAGAGGATCTATGCCCCAAGTTTTTGGGGGCACTAAACTCTATAATGAATATGAGGGACCATTCCCTATCCCTTTCATGCTTTAAAGTGGGTATCTACCCAACCATAACCCATTCATCAACTTTACGAATCAGAGAAGGTTAAATTTCATGTATTAACTTGATTGTCAAATCAGATTATAAAAATAAGTATACCATCTTGCTTCATACAGAAAGAAAACATGACTATATTAACCTTATTTTAAGGCACTATTGTAGTATTATCTTGTTGTTCACTCGATGGTGGCCTTTTCCCAAAGCAGGTCTCATGGTGTGACCCCTTCCCTACTTCTCATAAACCTACCCACTTCTAGGTTGTCACACCATGGAACCCTCTACCATAATTTGGCCTCACGAATTTCACCTGTCCCTCAGGTCATTGTACCCCTTTCCATGTTGTAGTCATATATAGGATAAATTGTTTCATAAGATAACTCTTACATGTGGTACTCGACTTACACATTTTTTACCACTCGAGGCTAATATTTCATTGATCTCATCCACTATTTTTTTACTTCCATACATCAATTAATCTTCATATTATTCCATTATCTTCCATATTGTGTTCTTAATTTCTTCTTAAGGAAGAGTAGAAACTAACTCCAATGGACTAATATCCATTCCATGATATAGAGATCACACTGTGAAAACCCCATCATTGAATGAAATTATCTTTAAAATCAGACTCTATATTATTCTTATAATTTCACTTTCATTATCAATCTATCCCCAGGTTGATCCCAAATCATCTTAAAATGACTCGTATAAGGATTGCATGCCTCTAAGGATGAATTTCTTCCATACCCCACTAGAAATAGGGTTGAAATCACCTCAAGCATGGTCCTAACATCTACAATGCCAGTGAACCTATCAAATATATATCACCAAACATTATAATAATCCATTTTCATCCTCCATTGATCTCTCACATCATGGTATATATTATCACATCAAAATTCATTGACCAAAGACATGAATTATAGTCGTTTGTTAATTCATGTCAAAAACCATCAAATCTAAAACCATGGAGAAGGCCTGTGGTGAATGTGCAAAGAAATAGGGAATAAATGTTGAAGAATAATCATTAATGGGGTCATTGGTGGTAGATGAATGGATCTAACCACCAGTCATCATCCATGGAATTTCCAATGATGAATAACATGGAAGGAAGTAGAACATAACAAAGAAACATAGAAAATAACATAAAAATAACAAGGACCTACATCATGGAACAATATCCATTATAATAATCAGTTATTGATTACATGGTTCTGGTTATCATCCTTACATAATCTGATCTCTGAGGTCATCATGAACTTGGATTTGATTTAATGATGATCCTTCCCAGTCGATGAATAATCTCTTTATCTCTCTCAATCAAGTGTTTATATTGATAAATTATACAACTAATCCTACAGATAAACCATAGTGGTTGTTTTATAGGGTGATTATAGGGTTTACACCACCAAAATTCATAGGAAATTTGATATTATTAAATAAAAAACATCTATGGTGGTCCATACTGGGGGGACTCTAATTAAAACATACTTATGATAAACCCCCCATTTTGAATGCAAATACAGCATTGCTTTTCCATTAGACACACCATTTAGTAGATTTGATCGATTCATAACATAATCACATACATGGACTAAAAATAATATATTGTTTTTAATATATAGTTTTTGAGCCTCTATGGTGCTTGAAACTCAAAAACAACTCAATTAACAACCTCAAAAATATTATAATAATATTTTAACAGTTTAAAAAATATTCTAAGGTTTTTAATATATCATCATCCATGCTCATGGGATAAATATTTATTTAATTAATTAATATTAAAAATACCTTAAAATTAAACTAGATCAGAAATTTACCAAAACTTATTCTGGGGGTAAACACTGCATCCTAAGATCAACATAACCATTCTGAAATTATTGAGATATCTTTTTACACCTTGAGATGCATCAGGACTCTAAAATCTCAAAAATTAGTTAATTCTTGACCCAAAAAATATGGTTCACTATATCCACCTCATAACTATTTCTTTTCACCAAAGAAAAGGATATAACTAGATCTTTTAAATAAGGAATTTCATGAAACAACCCCTTATGCAAAATAACCCACATTTTCAACACTTCCTTTGTATTTGGGGGTCCAAAACTAAGCGAGATCAGTAAACCACCACCCAAGAAAATAACTCCCTTTCCTATCATAAATGATATTGGATCCAAATATTATTGAATCAAGACCTTATTAGGAACAAATTATCACTCTATAAATTTCTTACCAAACCTTTATACTCAAAGGTTTCCCAGCCATTCGGTATGAAACGAAACCACGGAACACCAATATCCTCCATATAATGGTTCATAATAAAGGTTACCATTGGTGGGAGTGATTCTCTCCCCGTATTTATGGATAGTTCTAGATGATTTTAATATGAGAACAACCCATACATATCACACTCTACCACTAATCACTTCACAATATTTCACACAGACACTATAAGAGTTGCAAAGAAACATGCTCCCTCATACCTATGTTAGTTTCTCCATCATATATTATCTACCAAGAATATGAACCAGTTTTTATAGATTGTGGCATAAAGGAAACATGGTCCATCCTTACCAATATCATCACAAGCATTATTGGGAATTATCCATCCATATATCGGTCTCCAATAGGTCTTCATCTACTATCTATGACATCCTGGTTATGTTTTCATTTATCTTTTGGAAAATCTAATATTGAGAACATCAAGAGAAATATTAACCTCAACAAAATATTTTGTGTCACACCATTATCCATTAGGTGTCATAAGACACCATAATCTGAATTGAATGGTCCTAACCATTCATATGAACTATATTTATTAGTTATAGACCCCATAATTACACCTTCCAAACTAGAGTGTTCAAAAAAACCTCCTAAAAAAACAACCTCCTCTACTTTATAGAAGATTTCTCATGTGATATATACACCTATAAATATCTAAAAGATGGAACACTCTAAGGGACACACTTCACATGGGTGGTCCCTAATGTCATCCTTATCATGGGGATAGTCAAATATACATTTATAAAACCGAAGATATAGCATAGTGGCTAACCTCAGGGTCACTCTCAAGGAAGCAGTGTCGAATTCCCTAGTTTTATTTCTTAAAAAAATTAAATTTTGAAAGAATAAAAATAAAACAAGAAAAAACTATGCTGAAACAAAATGGGGATGGTGAAAAGTCAATAAAATATAAACAAAGGAAACAAAACAAAATAAATAATAAGAAAAGTTAGCAAGAATAGGTCCATATCCTTGTCAATTCACCCTCAACTCCCTATCATAGATCTAATGAATAATTAAATCAAAAACTCACATCATCACTCATTACATGGTCTATAGATTGATACGCACACCTATCTCACCCAAAACAATAATCACTCATGTTCATAATCACTTCTAACACATGATCACTCTTCCAAAGTGAAGAAATCACCAGATAAAATCAATCCAACCATGAATTTCTTCATGACTGAAGTGATCATAAAAGGATCAAAAATAAATCAACCTCACCTAACCATTTGGTTGATCAAATTAAGTAAAGAAAGGGAAAAGGTTCAATGGTAGAATAGAAACAAACTAATACAGTATATAAATGCACTCTCACACATCCCAATTCATCTTCGTGATCTCCTCAATATGATTAAGAGGTGAAAATCATCTTGAAGTGAAGATCTACAGGAAGCATTGAGATTGGATTATAGAATCTAGACTTGAAAAATATTTCACCATTACTGGATATTTGAGATCAAAAAACAAAATGGAGGGAGAATGAACAAAGAATCACAATTATAATTACAAACAGAGATAGAGAAATGATGTTTGCAGAACATAAAACTAAACAAAAATAGAGAAAATGGGGAAAAAAAGAAGGATTGGGGTGCCTGTCTCCATGAAAATGAGATGGTTCTCATGTCTGGACATATTCAAACAAGTGAGGAGGATTCTCATCTTATTTTAAAAAAAACAGAATAAAACACTAACCAATAGGTAGGAAGTAGCATCCATGTGGCACACCTTTAACACAACCATCATTGGCTCTCCAGTGAACTTCCTTGTGATAATAGTTGGCCTCTTACAACAAATATGCTTCCTACCTAATTTTTAATAGAGTTACTATGATCACCGCCTTCAATCAATACCCACTAACTTCTTCACTTGCAAGATTCTTACCTATTCTACAAAATAAATAGAAAAAAATCACACACTACAGCTATTATAAACATGCAAAAACACATTAAATTTTGAAATATAAAAATATTTATAAATAAAAAATACTAATTAAAATATATAGATATATATATATAAACCAATTAATAGTATTACTAATATTATTAGATAACTAAATATATTATTATATTTATTTATATTTATTATTGATTAATTTAATTATATTAAAATATATGAATTTATATAATTATTAACATATTGATATTAATATTATAATTTTTATTGTTATATTAATTATATATATTCAGATAAAAAAGAAAATTAAAGAGAATAAATGAGGGGGGTTCGGTTTTCTTGAATAAGGGAGAGGTGGGCGTCACGCGGGTGCTAAGCCGCAAGGGGTAGGGTGGTAGTGGCTGGTTCGAAGGAGTGGGGGGGACTTGGTTGTAAAGTAGAAATCAAGGGCTTGATAGTATGGGAAGAAGGGGGATCAGCATCGCGGTGGTGTTACGGTCTTGTAGGAGGGAGTTTGGCAGCGGTGGGTGGTGGTGACTCACGATGGATGATGAGTTAAATTTCTTAGGGAAAGAGGGTGTGTGGCGGTGGTCTGAAGGCTTCATCCATGGTGGGAATCATGATTTTTGGTTATTCATTGACTCTCGACATTTCATGATTTTTATATCTATGTGAGAATGGTGAGGTTTCAATTTTGATGTTTGTATTCCTTCATCCATTGTAGTTCGATTGTTTAGTTGATCTGGTTTTGTTCAAATCTGGATAATCTGTATTTTTTTGTTATTCTTCTTCTGTGGTGTATGATTTGAGTGGTGGGTGTGATGTTGGAAAACGTTTAGAGTATGGTGGTGACTAAGGTAGGTGGTGACTTTGAGAGTCGCCATCAGGCTGCAGTGGTGGGAAGGGGGTGATGGTGGACGAGGCATCAGAGGGTGAGGAGTCACCAATGGTGGTGGTTTGGATGAGCCAATGTGAGGGGTTTCCAAATATGGGTGGAGGAGTCACTGTTGGAAACTGTCAATGGTGAGTGCATCTGGAGGTGGGTTGGGATCCATCATTGGGGATTGGCAATAGTGGGTGGAGGAGTCACCGTTGGTAGTTACCAAAGGTGAGTGGATGATCCACTATTGCTAGTTTCCAATGGTGGGTGGAGTTGGCGGTGGGTTGGGGCAATGGAAAAACCTGAAAAAATCTCAATAAATAAATTTATTATAAAAATTAAAATTACAAAAAAAAACCCAAAAAATTAAATTGATAACAAGTTAAATTATTATTTTCACCTTAATAGCAATGAATGGTGTAAATTAATTTGAAACAATAAAATTATTTGAAAAACAATTGAAATACGGAATTAAAAAAAGAATGAATAAATTGAAAATATAAATTAAATTAAAATAATAAAAACTTAAGAAAAATAATTAATTATAAAAACAATAAAATAATTACATAAATAATTAATTAAATAAAAGAATAAATGACACAGTTATTTTGAAAAATAAAAACAAAAGAATAAAAAATTAAAGTAAAAAATGGAATTAATTAATTGATTGAAAAAATATTCAAAACGACTAATTTAAACACTAAAATACATATTTGAAAAAAAATCATTGTTTTATTAATTATATATAAAATATACAACATTTGATAATTATTAAACAAAAATCATTGTTTTAATATTTATAAAACAATAAAGAACAAAAAATGATGTGGATAAGTGAATTAAAAAGAAGACACATCATTCCCTAATTAATATTTCCATCAAAATATTTAAAATGAACATCAAGAGAAAAATAATACATTCCTTGGTAAGTGGGTTACATGCTCCCCACCTTCAAGAAAACCCTTTAGCTCCATCACTTGAGAACCTCCAATTAGACAAGACCACTAAGTTGATATTACCACTATATTCTTTATCACACAAGGGAAGAGTGTGGGGCCACCACCATTGATCAAAGGAAAACAAGTTCTCCCTCTTCAAATAGGAATCAAATACTATAAACCTAGATGTATAAGCATCTCCTCCATAAATTGATATAAGGAAAAAAAATCAGCCTATATGCTCCATAAACTCCATAAGGGTGCTCATAATTCAACCTAATATCTTTTTCATTCTACCTATAAAATACAAGATGGTGTATATGTTAGTCTCCCATAGACTGATGACTAATGGTTACCCTTTAAAATCATTCATACATTCCACCACATTAACAAGAAGTGAGTTCACATCCATGCACAAAGTGTATATAACTACACTTACCATATGATGGGAATCCATATTCAACTTCTTGAGGGTTTTCATGACTCACAACACCTATGGGGATCATACTCATCATTGAAGTTGGACCTCAAATCACAGAACCAACTATGTATCACCATGTGGTATTATAATTAGTGCCCAATCTATACCAAGGTAGGTATGTAGTGACATTGGTTTTTATGTTTCAACCTATATAATATTTTAAATAAAAAAATTGATGAGTCATTGAGCTGGTGAAGAGTTACAATCATTATGAAACCTCAATAATAATATATTAAAAATAAATATTAATTTTAGTGTGGGCACTAAAATTCATGGTAATAATTCATTTTCTTTAAATAAGGTCCTTGTATGGGAAATATACAGGCATGATTTCATCTAAAATGGGGGTTTTACTCTAAGGGAACTATTATTTGAATTTGATTTAGTTGTTCTTGGAATTGATCTAAGTGATGAGAGCTTTAATTAAACACTATGATACATAGGTTTTATCTATTTAAACCTATTTTTCTCCAATTATAGGGTTAGACATATAAACCCTAGAAGCTATAGATAGATGGATATAGATGGATATTAGGGGAGATTTAAATATCCATAAAATTGAAGAATGAGATTCTTCATTGATATCGTCAGTGGATCTCATGGTGGATGTGAAGATCTTTATTAGCTGATCTAATCAAGTGGTAGGACTTTTTATTTAATTTTGGATCTATTCCTTATAACAATTCAACATTGGATTTATTAATTTCTCGTCATTCTTGAGTTTTTTATTATCATTCCATAAATTCTTGGGTATAATTTTATCCCCCCCCCCACAACCATGATCTTGCTTAGGCACGATAATGATTGGAAGAACAATGATGGATCCATGAAAAGGATGGGTCTTACCCCTCTCCTTAGAGACCTAGATCATATTCCCCCTTAGTATGTCTCGAGGCCACCCATGATGGAAAGTATTGCATCCCATGATGCATGAAAGTCTAGCCATACACTCTACCTCTCTCACTCACTCTCTTTCTCTCTCTCTCTCTAACTAGATCTCTCTTGATCGATCGATTGATTAATAAATGGGGACCAGGAGTGGTGATCAGAGTGTTATTATGGTAAGTTCTCCCTTGTATATGTGTTTATGTTAAGTCTTAGCCCCCCACATTTAAAATAAAATTCATTACTCCCCCAAAATTCATGGTGTGATTCATATCTCTATAGAGCCTATGCTCCCTAATTTATGAGACCAAGTGGGGTATGTTTCCTTATATGGGTTAAGTTCTCCCTCTACTGATGATTTTCTATGAAGGGTTGTGGTTATAACACTATATTTCTAGAGAGGTGACATTATTTTATTAATTTGGGTTGTTCAAATTCTTGGGGACACTTATTGATTCCCCTACAGTTGGGCTATGGGGAGTGGATTTATTCCCATGTCATGAGTTCCCTTATTTAAAGAAAATCTAGGTTTATTGATTATCCTTTCCTTATTTACTTTTCATTTTACTTGAATATTATTACTTATTATTAATTTTTGGGGGGTTTCCTACTCTTTATTTTTATACTCACCCCAATATGGGCATCTTTGTAGGATCGAAATAATGATGTAGATGCTCAATATACAAGAGGGGGTAAATTGTATCCTTTAAAAAATTCCTTTGGAACTTTTAAAGATGGTAATGTTTAACAAAGTTAAACAAGGTAAATTCACAAGACCTCTTAGTTCTACAAACTTTCTAGATTCTATAAATATGGTTCTGGAAATGAAACTTAAGAAAAGTTTACAAGGACAAAGATTATACCTTAAAGGGTATAGAATCTTACTAATCAGGGTACAAGTATAAGAAAGTATAAGATAGTTATACTTTATTTAACAATAAAAATGCAGCAGAATACAAACTTGAAACAATACAAGTAACAAGTATGAAATCTTTTAACGTAAAGAGTAGGGTATCCAACAACCTTGGATAAAGGTTCCTTGATTTATACTTTCAAGAAAGTATGTCTTACACACACCATGGTAAGCCCTAGATATGAAGATCAGAGTCTGTCTTGCTATCCCCGCAAGCCCTCGAACATCAAGGTAGTCAAAACCTCTGTCTTCCTATCCTCGAAAGCCCTCGAATATACTCAGCAACATTCTGAGTCGCACAAAGTAATTCTAAACAAGATATTCAATACGCACAAATCATGAAAGTATATCTCTCTAGAAATCACTTCAGCAGCTTGTAATCTTTAGATTGATCAACGTATTTTTATCTCGTTCAAATGAGCTCCTATTTATAGGAACATATCTAATGGTTGGCTCCCTCCACCAACTGTCATATTTTTCCTTGAATTTTGGAGGAACATGTACACGTGTCACTCAAACAATGGTTAGTTAGAAACAGAATGCAAGACATCGTTTTATAACTAAAACAAGAGTAAGTAAAATAATATGGTTTCTCAACCAAATTTATTTTTCGGAGTCTAAGGAAAAATATAATTTGGAGTCTAAAAAAGTAAACCTTCAGAGTCTATGTTACAAGGATATACAGATTCTGTTTTTCAAGAACTTCAGAATCATAATTCTATAGAATTCGGGGTCTGAATTCTGAGGAATTCGGATTCTAAATTCTGAGGAATTCGAAACCTGAATTCTAAGGAATTTGGAACCTGAATTCTAAGGAATTCGGAGTCTGAATTTTGAAGAATTCAGAGTCTGAATTCTGAGGAATTTGGAACATAAATTCTAAATAATTTGGAGTCTGAATTTTGAGGAATTTGGAGTCTGAATTCTGAGGAATTCGGAGTCTGAAATATAAGGAATTTGGAGTCTGAATTCTATGGAATTTGGAGTTTGAATTTCATAGAATTCAAAGTCTGAATTCTAAGGAATTTGGAGCCTGAATTTCAGAGAATTTGGAGTCTGAATTTTAGAGAATTCGGAGTCTAAATTTTAGAGAATTCGAAGTCTGAATTTCAAAGAATTCGGAGTCTGAATTTCATAGAATTCGGAACCTGAATTCGGATCCTGAAAACAAAATACTCTATATCTAAGTATTTAGAAAATTCTGAGGTTTTAGATGTGAAACCGAATTTTACACTTTGGAATAAAAAGAGTTATATTTAGAGAGAATAAAAGTATGAACAATGAAAACAAGGTAAGGATAAATTTCCTTGGGGAAGGAAAATTTTCCTTATCAAGATGAAACTTATGGAAAATGAAATTTTCCTTAAGATAGAGTGTTTGTGATTTTCAAAACATAAAGGAATGGAAAATTCATAAGGAAACCTTATTATCTCAACAATCTCCCCCTTTTTGGAAAGCACAAACATCCTTACGAAAAAAAATATAAGGACTTAGAAATTTTATGGGCTTGTAAATAAAAATTAACTCCCTTTACTTATGGATCAAAGTGAATATGACTAACTCCACCTTAGGCCTTGGAAACCCTAAGGATCATATTCTGAATTTTCTGAATGAGATCTTTCATTTTCTTGCATACAAAAAACTTCATGATGAAAACTCCCCCTTAGATGAACTCCCCCTTACTTAGGGAAATTTCTTCTTTACTAAGTATTCATTTTTTGACATCACTTTCTCCCCCTTTGTGATTTTCAAAAAGAAATACAGGGAATGGAAAGTAAATTTGGTACCTAAAAAATTATAATTTAACAACCAAAAAATATGAAGTGAAATAAGAATTTCATTAAGATTTGAATAATTTCTACAAAAATGAAATACAACAAAAGATTGTATTTATAATGAAATTATCCTTACTTCACCTTTGGAATTAACTTATTCACTGTGGTTTTGAGCTTCTTGAGTTACTTGTGATCCTCCTCTTCACGTTTGAGAAGCTGATCCTGATCTTCTGTTTTATTCTCTAAGGCTTTGATTTTTTTCTTCCTAAGCCTTAAGAGATTCTTCTTGACTATTAAAGACTTCTTCCTGCTTAACAAGCTTCTCTTCTATCTCAATTCTGATATCCCTTTCTCTCTTCCAACTCTGAGCAACTGAATTCAATTTCCCATTCAAATCTTTCACTTCTTACTTCCGAGATGTCTATTCCAGAGGTAGCATTTCTTCAAAACTATTAGTGAGATCCTTAATCTTCACATCTTCGGTGGAAAAATCATCCTTGACATTTTCTTGTAATTCATCAAGGATTCTCATCTCTTCAACTATCTTCCTTGAATATCTTTTCATCTTTTTGCATGATCTTTTATGAGCTTCATAGCTAATAAGAAAAGTCTTGAAGTCTGCCTTGAGTTTGACACACTTATTCATCACCATGGATACTAAATCTGATTTTTGATTTAATGAATGCTAAAGCATCTGGAATATCAATTCTATACTAGAACAAATTGGAATTGTCCTAAAAATCTTTTTCAAAGACTAAACTACAAAGTCATGTCTGAGAGAGGACAATTCTGAATCCAAGACTTTGGTTGGTGAGGGTTCTTTTTCTATTTCAACAGCCTTCCTCTTCGATGAACCACCAACTTCTTTATTCTTTACCACAACCTTTCTGGGTGTATCAACTACCGCCTATTTTCTCTTATCAACTTCCGAAATGACTTCTTCTTGATCAGGATATTCATGTTCACTATCAGATAGCTGAACAATTTTGTCTACATCAATTTCTTCCTTCTTGGCTCCTACCTCAATATCCTTTGGATGAATTAAATATTTATTGATGCTTTCTTATTCAGAAAACTTATTTACTTCTTCTTCACCCTTTTCATCTTTCCCTAGGGTATCAAGTTTTGAAGACTCGGCTTCAGAAGTTTAGATTGATAATCTTTCAGAGAGACTTTCCTTCTCAAGAAAATCCTCTACTTGCTTTATCATGTTTTCGGTATCACCGCTACCTTATTATTCTTCTTCCACATATTCTTCTTGAACTAATTCTTCTTCTTGAACTTTTTTTGGAGTCACAAAATTCTTTCCCATAGTCTCTGGAAGTGGTTCTATCAAGAAAGATTATGGTACCAGAATTTTTTCAGAGACTTTTTCACCAGCCTTAAAAAGTGATTGAAGAACCTCGACTTCAGAAATCTTCTTCTTTTTATTCTTCTCTTTCTGTTGCTTCTCAAGCTCTTCAACTGCCTTTTCATTCAAAGATTTTGCCTCAGCAGGGTCCAAGTCAAACTTAGGCTCCCCTTTTTTCTGACTTTTCTTGTCTTCTCTCCACTTTTCCACTACCTCATCAGGATAAGTCTTTTGCTTCTTTGGTTTTTGAGGTTTGGATTGAGTTTCCTTAGCTACTGGGGTTTTTCCTTTGTCTTCAACTTCCTTCACCTTTCTCTTCCTTATTCTTATATCTATACTGAAAGTATTTCTTCCCAACTATATTGTTCATCATTCGAGCAAGATTAGATAGTTCATTCTCAGAATGTTCACTTTCACTTGATTCAGATAAAATAGTGACCTTCTTAGATTTAGATCTTGTAACTCTCTCAGGAGTCTTGGATTTTATATGATTTCAAGTAGTTGTAAAAGAAGCACTTCCATTCCCATTCTTTTTCTTAACATTTTCATCATCTCTTTTCATTCTAGTCTCATGTTGAAGAAGGGTTCCAAACATCTCATCAAGAGTAATCTGTGATACTTTCCTATTATCATCAATAGTTGTCCTCTTAGATTCCCACTCATTGGGCATGATGTCTATAATCTTGTCTACAAGTGCCTCATCATCAAAACATTTATTGTTGGAACTGGGTGTGTAGTGGAAGCCCCAAACAGGTGGGTTTTAAAAAATTTCCACTGACGTTCGGCGTGAACTTGCCGACGTCGGTGAAGAGCAGCCCGGTCAAAGCTGAGGACCACACGTGAAGTGTTTTAAGCACAAACATAAACTGTAAAATACCTGGTTTAGATCCGAAGCCACGCACGACGTCTTCCCGTCATTGGCGATCGCTGCTCAAAGAATCCGAAGCCAAATTCCTCTAGATCGTCCACACGCGCTTCAAGGAATCCGTGGGAGCGCCGTCCGTCATAGTCCGGGTGCTAGCGCAGAATACCGACGATGCCTTCGACATTCCAATGATCACCGCATCACTTCACTAGTGATGCCCGAGAGAGAGCTCCATCTGAGCTCCTTGGATCCAGAGCATCTCTCTCTAGAGTGTGGGAGAGAGAAGAGGAGAGATAAGCTCCATGAATAGTTTTTGGAAATTGCCTCTCCTCTTCTATTTATAGTGCTTAATTAAAATATTCGGTATCGCCTCGTCGGCCCCGAATACTTAATGCACTATTAACGACATTTTATGACTACTAAACTGAGCCATAAATATTATCATCATTTACTTGTAATATATTAAAATATATTACATGATAATAATTAAGTCATTAACCCGACTCGTCGCTCCCATAAATATTAATTGAACCTTGAATAATTTAATATTCTTCAATTAATATTTTTTTAATGTATTTACTAAAACTCGTAAATACATTTAATAAATAAATTAAATATTCATTATTCTAAACCTGAATAATATGAATTTATTTATTGCATTGGTGATCGTTTAGCTTTGGACAAATCCCAGACCCCTGTGGTGGGGCCCACCATGTCCAAAACTCCTATTCAACTAAATAGGGCAGACTCTTGAATACACTATTGTGTGTAACCCTCTAGGCCCTTATTTCGACAGTCGTGAATAATGTTCATAGACCAAGAGCGGGATATAGCAACCCATCATGGCCCCTGAAGAAATAAAGATTGTCACAGCAGCGACAACCAACCTACGAACACGCACTGTGTAATATAATCTCTTTGTCTATAATATCTCATAAAGTAGGACACACTCTCGTGCCATCGCCCTTTTCTTTCTTTATTTTTTGTTGATGTAACTGGATGCATTTACCCTCGACTGCCATGGAAATGGTCTTATAAAGGTACTTCCATCCATATCAACATGGCCAGAGATATATTACTTCCATAACCTGGAAGCAAAAAATCCTTTCTTGACCATTCAACCAATGTCATGCCACCAATGATGCACCTGACACAAACTACCTCGCCATGACTTCATTTCCCTGGTTTTCGTCTTGCATCAAAGTACGCAATCAAATTACATACATTGGTAATGATATCAAGTCAGGAGACCATTACACATGATCATAGATAGGAACATCCAATGACACCCAAAACATGTGGAGTTCCTATTGGCAGGTCAGTCCTCATGATCTCACTACTAGAGATCACCAAGTGCGAACTTCATGAGAAGAAGTCTCAATGCTTATGATCCCCTAGCACCTGATGGTCAGACATCTACTATGTCCAATTAGTAAGATGTATCTAGACCATAGAACATATATTTAAGATTAATTTCATAGTATCTAGAGGTTCTCATTATAGCCTGGGAACTGCTATAACCTTTCGATACGACAATTAATCATTGGAAATTAATGGTAAGATGACATCATGCATAGTTAACTCTATACACGATATGGTAATCAAAAAGCACAAAATAGTTGGGTCTAGAGAACCCACTATTTCATCATTTTTCACCCATGGATTTTGATATTTTGACAATAGTCATAAATCTCTGTTGTAATTTACATATAGTTTCTCTATAAGGAAAGAAAAAAACCATGATACTCAACTCTAAGCATAGATTTCTAGTTTCAATAACTTTATAAGTTCCAAAGTGAGTAACCTCAAGATTCTTCCAGATACAATTTGCAGCTTCACGAGAACAAATCTGGCTATATATATTCCTAGTCATGGAACACAACAAAGTATTGTGTACCTTGTAGTTAAGTTGATATTCTGACTTTTCTTGATTAGTAAAAGTTCTGACTTCCTTATCAGGAATCTTGTAATCTCCAGTCAGCATAATAAAGTTGTCCACTCCATTATTAATGAAAAAATTCTTCATACGATTTCTCCAATAATCATAATCATTCCAATAAAATATAAGTGGTCTAGTAGGATTAAGATTGTCAATTGAACCAACATTCATTCCTGCCATCTCAAAGAAAATATCTTTCTACACAAACTTGTTACTAATAAAAGTTTGTAAACAAGGATAAAATTATCCTAAGCAAGGAAAATATATAACAATGAAAAAACTTGAGCAAGAAAACTTATATGTGAATATAATTATTTCAGAGACCTCCTCTGATACCAATTGTAGGATCGAAATAATGATGTAGATGCTCAATATACCAGAGGGGCTGAATTGTATCCTTTAAAAAATTCCTTTAGAACTTTTAAAGATGGTAATGTTTAACAAAGTTAAACAAGGTAAATTCACAAGACCTATTAGTTCTACAAACTTGCTAGAATCTGAAAATATGGTTCCAAAAATGAAACTTAAGAAAAGTTTACATGGACAAAGATTATACCTTAAAGCGTATAGAATCTTACTAATCAGAGTACAATTATAAGAAAGTATAAGATAGTTATACTTTCCTTATCAATCAAAATGCAGTTGAAAACAAACTTGAAACAATACAAGTAACAAGTATGAAACCTTCTAACCCAAAGAGTATGGTATCCAACAACCTTGGATAAAGGTATCTTGATTTATACTTTCAAGAAAGTATGTCTTACCCACACCGGGGTAAGCCCTCGATACGAAGATCGGAGTATATCTTGCTATCCCCGCAAGCCCTCGAACTTCAAGGTAGTCAGCACCTCTGTCTTTCTATCCCCAGAAGCCCTCAAATGTACTCAACAACATTTAGAGTCGCACAAAGTAATTCTGAACAAGATGTTCAGTACGCACAAAGCATGAAAGTCTCTCTCTCTCTCTAGAAATCACTTCAGCAGCATGTCATCTCTAGATTGGTCAATGTATTTTGAGCTCGTTCAAATGATCTCTTATTTATAGGCACATCTCTAACGGTCGGCTCCCTCCTCCAATTGTCATATTTTTTCTTGAATTTCAGAGGGACATGTACACATGTCACTCAAACAACGGTTAGTTAGAAACAAAATGCATGACATCGTTTTATAACTAAAACAAGAGTAAGTAAAATAATATGTTTGCTCAACCAAATTCATTTTTTAGAGTCTAATGAAAAATAGAATTTGGAGTCTAAATAAGTAAACCTTCGAAGTCTAGGTTACAAGGATATATGGATTCTGTTTTTCAAGGAATTCGGAATCATAATTCTATAGAATTCAGAGTCTAAATTCTGAGGAATTCGGAGTCTGAATTCGGAGGAATTTGAAACCTGAATTCTAAGAAATTCGAAACCTAAATTCTAAGGAATTCAGGGTCTGAATTATGAGGAATTCGGAGTCTAGATTCTGAGGAATTTGGAACCTGAATTATAAGGAATTAGGATTCTGAATTTAGAGTAATTGAGAGTCTCAATTATGATGAATTTGGAGTATAAATTCTAAGGAATTCGGAGTCTGAATTCTAAGGAATTTGGAGTCAGAATTTCATAGAATTCAGAGTCAAAATTTCAGAGAATTCAGAGTTTGAATTTCAGAGAATTTGGAGTCTGAATTATAAGTAATTTGGAGTCTGAATTTTAGAGAATTCAGAGTCTAAATTTCATAGATTTTGGAGTCTGAATTTCAGAGAATTCGGAGTCTGAATTTCAGAGAATTTGGAGTCTGAATTTCAGAGAATTCGACGTCTGAATTTCAGAGAATTCAAAGTCTGAATTTTAGAGAATTCAGAACCTAAATTTGGATATTGAAAATAGAATACTCTATATCTGAGTATTTATATAATTCCTAGGTTTTATATGTAAAACCGAATTTTACACTTAGGAATCAAAAGAGTTAGATTTATAGAGACTAAAAATATGAATAATGAAAACAAGGTAAGGATAAATTTCCTTGCGGAAGGAAAATTTTCCTTATCAAGATGAAACTTATGGAAAATGAAATTTTCCTTAAGATATAGTTATTGTGATTTTCAAAACATAAAGGAATGGAAAATTCATATGTAAACCTTATTGATTCAATAATATTTTCTTACACGTGTTGTGTCTTATACAAATGAAAAAAGGTTTGGTGAAAAACTTTATTGGTATGATTTTTATGGAGATTAGTGGTGCCCAAAAGTGGTAGCTATGGATGGTGTTCATATATATATATTTTTCTTTTTGGGGATAATCTTCACCTCATCTAGTTAGGTTGGTTTATTCTCTAACCTTTAGGTGTGTATCTTGTCCTTTTTAATTATGGTTTATTTATTGATTTCCCCTTATGGATCTTAGTGGTCACATGCATTTTATATATATTTTAGTTAATTTATTTTGTTTATTATATATTATTATGTCATGTTTGATGGAATTTGTTATGTATAAATGCATTAGGTTAAGTCCTCCCATCATTTTTGATATGGTTACTCGGTGTTAATCTCCATCCCTTAGCCTCTTGAAGGTGGTCTTAGGGTGGAACACTCAGCTTATCACTACCTAGCAGGGGTATGGGTGAGTTAGGTCATGTAAAATTTATATAAAAATAATTATTTTATTAGGTATGGAGTTTATAAGTAAAATTTCAAGGAATATTGGTTTATAAAATTTAGGGAAAGTATGTTAAAGGGTCTTGAGTTTGACATTCAGGATAGGGAACCTGATGTTGGTGGAGTGGCTAACATTTCCATTCACCAACACTCCAATAATATACTTATTGACTTGATACACTGAGGCATCAATTGTAGGAGAAAATAAATAATGATTTCATCATATAGGAATGGGTTAATGAATCCCATGCCTTCTTGATTCATCTCCTCAAATATAATTTAATAACTATTGTCCATATTGTTGAATTTTAGGATGCTTCCATATATATATATCTAGATAATATCCTAAAGTAGTGTCATGATGTGCTCATTTTAGTGATTGAGAATCATATTGATGACCAGCTAAGTAAATAGGATTTCTTATAAGGGCCAATTCATGAGGTGTTTCCATCCGTAATACAAGGAGCATTGCCTCTTCTAATGAAGCAGTGATAAAACCCACCTCCCATGGTTCAGGTGGATGCTCATACACCTATTATAAAGGTGATTATTCAATTAGTATAGAATGATTTTTTTCCTTGTTCAGATACCTACAAATCATATGGTAGTGTTATTGTCAAGTCTTCTATATGGTGTGGTGGGTCACAGGGGGATTTGATCATCTAGACTCATGATGAGATGATAGTCCCTTGGACAGATTTTGAGTGCCTTTTCCACAAGTCAAACTACCCTATGATGTTGATTACCATTCATATCTAGGTGTTATTGGAGTTACTTTAGGGCAGCATGATAGTTGATGATTATTCATTGAGATTCATTGATTTCATGAGGTACACTCTCAATATGATTCACAATAGATTCTTTAGGGTATGTATGTGTGAGAAGTGTCTCTACAAAAACATATAAGCATACATTGTATCCCTTAACATTACAACATATTCCAAAGTTTTAGAGCAATCCTTAGTAATGGATATTTTTTGGTATAGGGTTAGTTAGCCGCATATACTGGTGGCAGTCACCCAGGTGCATATTCATCAACTACAGGTGAACGATGATAGGAATTAGGGTCATAGTGTAAGATTCATTCATATGTGTGGTCTTGGACTCATGATATAGTACCTCAGGGATTGCATAGATGATTCATCCGGCTAGGGGATAGGTGTTTCTATACCTATAACAGACAAGGTAATTTGGAACATGAATGGATAACATGTTATGCAGTAGAAAGAAATTAGGTAGTTTATGGACCTCTATGTTAGAGGCAGTGGTATGACCAAGGACCTCCCAGAGGTGTTCAAGGTAGTACTCAAGGATGATGTTTTAGTAGTGGAGCTAGTGATGCACTAAGAGGAGGAGATAAAGGAGTATGATTCTTCAAGACACTTTTATTACCACCTCAAGGCAGTCCATTCCAGGCTTAGAGGGATGAAGGATAGGGGCATGGCCAAATGCAGGATGTAGAGGGTTATGAACTGGTACCACCCAACATAATATGAGGTATGATCTATATCTTCCCTACACTGTAACTCATACTCATAGATACATATGTAAGTCATTCATTCATTATTGTATCTCTAGTTTTCAAGATTTAGATTTTGATGGAGCCCCTAAACCAACCAATGTGGCTAGTGACTCCCACTGGAAATGATCACATGTTCACCCATATATACTGATGATGAGAGATTATGCTTGGTAGAAAGAGGTTTTTGTGGGATCTCATTATGTTTGTGATAAATCATAACGATGTCATCTTTTTTATAGACTAGTTATCTATAATATATTCATGAATAGACTACTGTTATTAAAAAGTTATGTTCTTTAAAACTGATGGATTGAGATTCTATTTCATGGTGAGTAGGACTATATACTGATACAACCAAGGAATGTTCATGGGAAATTATATCCAATCACCTACCAGTTAGAAATTATGGATTTATGTGTGGAAGAAACCTTGGGATATTCTCTTTCAAAAGTAGAAAAGGAGTACATAGATTATTTCCCCAAGGATGTGACTCAATTTCCCCTACACTAAGAGGTCATTTCTATATAGATCTATACCCAAATACTTCTCTCATATCTTTGAAAACTTATCAGATAATCCCAGATAATCTCAGGGATATAGAGTTATAATTAGAGGAACTTATGAAGAAATGTTTCATTAGACTCAGTGTATCGTAATGAGCATCTCAAGTGTTATTCACTAATAATTTAAATGAGATCTTAAGGGTTTGTATTAACTATCACCGCCTGAATCTGGTGAAATTCAAGAAAAAGTGCCATTTTTTAAGGATTGATAACCACTTTAACCTATTTAAGGGAGTGAATTCGTTCTCAAAGATTGATTATTAGTTCAATTATTATCATCATTAGGTTTTTGAGGAGGATATTCTGAAGATGTAATTTTGATGTCGCTATGGTCATTATGAGTTTTTTTATTCCTGTCGATGTAATGAATTCCTTGACTATGTTCATGGGCCTTAAGAACTGGATCTTTTAGATATTCTTAGATATTTTGGGGTTATCTTTGTTGAAGATATCCTTGTATATTCAATATAATAGTATGATCATGTTTAATATATGATGATTGTATTACACTTACTTTAGAAGCACCAATTATACATCAATCTCTCAAAGTGTTAGTTTTAGATTCTACAGGTCCACTTCTTAGAGCATGTTATTTTAAAAGGAAGGGTAGATTTAAACTAAGTGACGATCAAGGTAGTGCTATCATGGAATCCACCCAAGATTTTGTTCTAGGTTCAGAGTTTCCTTTGGTTGGTCGGGTACTATCTGAGTTTTTTTGAAGAATTCTCTAGGATTTCAGGCCCCATGACTGCCCTTAACTTAAAGGGGAATACATTTTTTTGGAAAACTAATGTCATAGATATTTTGAGGCACCAAAGAAGAGGTTGATGAGTTATCCTATTATGATATTAAAAAAGTATGGATTCAAGTACATGGTGTTCTATGATTCCTACACAGTCGGTCTTGGTTGTGAGTTGATGCAAAGATAGACAGTGATAGCTTATAGGTATAATAAATTGACACACCATGAGTAGAACTACATGACCTATAATTTAGAGTTGGTACACTACAACAATACTGCTGTTTAGCGGTGATTGTTTAGTGACGGTTCTAGGAACCGCCGTTAAACCTTTTGTAAAAAAGGTTTCGTGGCAGTTTATAATAAACAGTCGCGAAACATTGGTTTTTTTTTAACACCCGACCCTTCCCCCCACCCCGACCCTCCTTCCCCCGCTTCCCCCGTGATCCCGGACCCCCGCTTCCCCCAGCGACCCCGCGACCCCGACCCCGGCGACCCCGGCGACCCCGGCAACCCTGCGACCCCCGGCCCCCCGCGACCCCGGAATCTGCACCGTCTTCCCCTCTAGGTAGGGTTTTGTTTCTCCTTCTTTAGGTTTTTTGGTTTTCCAGTAGGTAGGTTTTTAGTATATATTTTGGTATAATCTCCAAATTAGTTTACAACCTCCTAGTTTCATGATTTTAAACTATATGACATTTTTCCAAATTGCATTCAATTAAAGATCATAAAAATCATCCCTCATCACATGAGTACTTGTTTTGCTAAAATAAAATGCAAGAAAATTTTTCCTTTCTATGTGACCCATTACCAATATGAGATCTTCATCCATGTAATGGTATAATGTAGATTATTTCAAACTATGTACTAATTGTATAGTTGAATATTTTATTTCTATGGAAAAAATGTATCTTATCTATTGGGTATTAGATATAGATCATCACCTTTTTACAATCCCATACAAGGATGAGATATTAAAATCCAAACCCCACTAAATGAGATCTTGATCAATATAGAAGTCTTTTCCACATGGTTGACAAGTATATTAGAGAATTAATGCACATATTCCTCACATGTGATATAAATCTATGTAATGAATCATCTATAAGTATAACTACAAGTTGGATTGACTCCCATCACATTAGGATATGTAGTGATATCCAGGTACCCTACCATGGAACCAACTACCATATTCCTTGTCAAAATATTATAATTACTATGACCTACATATGTGGTGAATCTATGTAGTAGATTTTTAAATGGGTTATCTTATATATAGACCCATGATAAGAATAAAATTTCCCTTTCCTTTTATATGATTCATATCTTTGACAGAGGGATTTTCATTTCAAGAACTATGTGTGGATTTATTCTCATTTTAATGAAATAAATGGTGAAAATGATATTTATTTTCATAGGCATGACCACAAATACATAGTACATGTACTACAAACATAAACATTATGAATTTACCCATGGGAAAAAATATACATCAATTGGGATCCCAACTGAAGTTGGATATGTCCTCCCCATTGATGTACTAGTTGTTCTACCTTCCTTGTCTAGGTTAAGTGACGTTGAGCCTCAGAAAAAAAAATTCAAATCTGTATGACCTTAAATTTTAACCCTTTTTCCTAATTAAAATTACATAAACTAAAAATCAAAATAGTCACAACTATTTGTTAGGTTTAAACCCTCTTAAAGAAACCATTAGAGGTGTAATGTTTCACTCCCACTAATTTGTTCCCTTTTATGGATTAGGAAAAATATTTCTTATAATAATACTATCATAAAAATCTCATGGGGTTCACTATGTGATCCTTGATAATTTATTCCTATTCCCCATAAAAGTTTCATCTTGGAAAAAGTTATATTGGATATCCCATCCCATTTTCAACTAGACTTAGGAAATTTTAATAGTACATTCTCCTCAATTAAAATAATACCTATTCAAATCGAATATATCACTACATTAAGTGATTTAATACACAGGAGTCTCATGTTGCATTACATCACACAAGAAACAATTTCAGTACATGGTGGAATAACATATAATGTTTTAAAATTATTTTTGAATATTTTTTTCTCTACGAAGCCAGTTCATAACTCTGATGTGTGATTCAACACTGATAAATTTCCCAAGTTGATATACTACACTTAGGATCCCTTAAACTTGATTTAATCAATAATTTTTTTCTATATTCATATAAAAATTGGTTGTGGATGTTGATTTATTTGGAGGTAACCTATTAGGATTTGATACTGAATATCACACCTTTCCTCGAAGCGTATAAAGTTATCCCTATGGGATATTTCAGTCATGGAAGATAGTTCCACCTAAACCACATAATCAATCAATGGACTGATTGAGAAAATATCCAACCTAATACCATTAGATTCTATTGAATGAGAATGGTATTAGTATTCCACTATTTGTATTGGTCATTCTTCACCAGTTGGTCTCTATTTCTTATTGACTCAGGCATTCATAATGTATGTTTTAAACCTTCCAAAATCATTCTATTCAATGTGATTGTTGTACCCTGAAGTTTAAACATTTCAGAATCATTTTAACAGTTAAATAAATTATGAAATTATATTCTTCTGCACCTTCCAATTTGGGTATGAATCTCTTTTGGATACCCCAAATACATAACATTAGATTCTCCATTTGTAATGTCTTATCAAAACCATGGTCCTTTTCATAGGATATTAAACTTTGTGACACAATGGTCTAAACATCATGACCATAAAATTAATGTCCCCCTCCAAGGTATTATATGATGCTAATAATCCTTAACTCACATCATGTTGTGTTTTGGAATATCTATGAAGACTAACCAATCATTGGTTATATGTTTTTATATATAAAAATGTTAGCAGCTACAGGTCTAAGAACCATGACCATAAAATATCTGAGCCAACCCGAGCCAACCCCCCAGACCCAGCCCCTCCCTCCCCCCATACCGGACCCCTACACTACCCAGACCCAACCTCTCCCTCCCCCCTGTGTGCAGCTAACCCCCCCCCCCCCCCCCCCCGTGCAGCTAGAACCCCCCCCCCCCCCCATGTGCAGCCAGCCCCCCACCAAACCCAGCCAGCCCCCCCTGTGTAGCCAAACCCCACCAGACCCAGCCATCCCCCCCCCTGTGCAGCCAGCCCCACAGACCCAGCCCCCCAGCCCCTCCCCACCCATGCACCCAGCCCCCCAGACCCACCCCTTGTGCACCCAGCCCCCCAGCCCCCACCCCCTGTGCACCCAGCCCCCCCACCCCCTGTGCACCCAGCCCCCCAGACCCAGCCCCTATGCACCCAGCCCCCCAGACCCAGCCCCCCCTCCCCCCTGTGCACCCATCCAGCAAGGGAATTCACAATGGTCCGGATGAACACCTCAAAGTAGAATGATCAAAATTGGATCCTCATCAAAAGACAAACATTATGGAAAGTAACACATAAAATTTTCCAAATGTCCTTACTTGAACACAATCCATCAATGGGTAGCATCATGACCACATGTGTAGCCTTAGCATCACCGTGCTTCAATGGAATCCTCAACAAGAGACTATGGAAACCATTGATCACTCACTTAGTAACTAGCCCACTAGGGAGTCCTGGATGTTCCCACATTATCAAATCAAAAGATCATGTTCTATCACCCATACCCACCATCCAAAGGTATCAACACAACCTAAATTATCCAAAATATCTTGTTCACAAACCCAAGAGCAGAAACATATGAAATCTATCCTCAAGAAATAGGTCCAATCACATAGGGTAAATACAATGTCACCTCAGAGATGCTAATAGATCACACATTTTAGGATCTATCTAAAATAACACCAAACATTACTGGACAGTAATCAATAATATAAGGCAATTATTGAGCACCCAGACCTAGCCCCCCCCCCCACCCCCTATGCACCCATCCCCCCACCCCCTGTGCACCCAGCCCCCCAGACCCATCCCCCCCTCCCCCCTGTGCAGCCAGCCCCTCAGACCTAGCCCCCCCCCCCTCCCCCCTGTACAGCCAGCCCCCCAGAGTCCAGACCCAGCCCCTCCCCCCCCCCAGACCCCTGTCCAGCCCCCCAGACCCAGCCTCCCCCCCCCCCAGACCCCTGTCCAGCCCCTCCCCCCCCCTATCCCCCCATGTGTTATGCGGACAGCCCCCCAGACCCAACCCCCCCCCCCCCCTAGACCCCTGTCCAGAAACCACATTCAATAATCAAACTGAAAATAATTGTGCATTTGAATTTGTAACACTATGGATAGAAAAATATAATGCAACTATATATCAGAACTACAAAGAGCATGATTCCTACTCTTATAGTATACATAGATAAATCTAGATATCCTATCTTGTATCAACCTATAAATCTAATTTAAGTATTTAATTGATATAGTTCATTTAGATGTTATTGTTGTCCACTGTTTCTTATTCCGACCTAGAATACGTGTTGATTTGTTGATGTTAAATCATTTTCAATCTCGGACACCATCATAGGATTCCTGAATCACTTTGTGTGTGAGAATTTTTTAGAACTGGATTTATAGTTTCAGTAGAGTCTTGTGGGAGTCAGTGGTACCTTCTTAACTTCATGAATGTATGAATTTGAATCTCATCAAGATTGATTTTTTTAATGGTTATTTCCTAAGGGAATGAATGTAGAGAAATAGACTGAGCTCATGAGACTTTTTATTGGTGACAGATCAGTATGGGAGTATGTTAATAACCTTTCAAGTTTTGTTATATATTATCCAAAGATAGGGGTCATCAATTATGAGAAAGATTATTTCTTTGGTGATGGCATTCACCCAAACCTTGGTACATCTCTACTCTATTTGGGCATAACATCCATTTGAAGGTTGTCACTAGGGGCATGTGAATGGAAGCTAAATATTCTTAGAAATTGATGGTTGTTCATTCCTTAGTTTTATCAGGTATGCAACAAATTAATAGTGGGAATGAAGAGAATCCAATGTGCAAGGAGTAGAGGCAGTATGAACCATAACATGATGAAAAGGCCCATTCTTATAGAAAGAGTTCATCCATTTTGTGCTTCTAGTTTAGGGACTTTGAGGAATTTTGAGACCCATTTCTTGATATATCCTTGAATTTTTTTCTATTATGGAAATTTTTTTCATCATTATTTATTTTTTATGATGGGGTTATAGAAGATGTCTCATGTTTGATTACTTGTTTTTTATGTAGGCACATTGTGATATACATGGATAAAAGTTGGATCACATTACCAAGGAACACACCTCAGTATGTTAAGGATTTGAATGAGTTTTTAGATTTTGCAATTTCTAATCGATCCGTTGAAGGGAGAATAAAATGTTCATGTCCTAAATTTAAATTTAGAACATGGTTGAAGATAGATGAGGTTTATGAACATTTAATACTGAATCAATTCCCTGGTCAATATTTTTGTTGGATTTGGCATGGAGAATCGAACGTTACAGAAAGATTGATCACTGATGTTAATCCGCATAATGAGGTCCCAAGTTCGTCGACAATGGAAAATGAAATGAAAAACCTAATAAATGATGCATTCGGCACTACAAGACACCACTATCAGCATCAAAACATATCAGAACAACCAGAAGAGGGTGCTACAAATTGCAACGTGACAAGTGATGTTTTTGAGACTGTAACACAGGCATATCAAGATTGTCACATATCATTGGATCCTCCTCTTGATTATGTGGAACCAAATGTAAGAGGAAACTTCACTGAGGAAAATTTGTTTCATGATTTAGTTGATGATGGAAATCAAGAGTTGTATAGTGGGTGTTTGAAATATTCAAAGCTTTCATTTTTGCTGAAGTTGTACCATATCAAATTTCTATGTGGAATTACAAATAAGGCAATGTCCATGATATTGGAATTGATTCTTGATGCATTTCCTGAAGCAAAAATCTCAAAATCTTTTTATGATATGAAAAAAGTTGTTAACGAGCTTGGTCCGAATTATACAAAAATACATGCATGTCCCAATGATTGTATGCTTTATTGGGGAGAGGATTCAAGTAAACATAATTGAAAGAAATTTTCTTCTTCTAGATGGCAGGAAAAGGGTGATGTTGGAAGTCTTAATGAACATAATTTCATGGAGAAGAAGAAAAGGAGCACACCTGTAAAGGTTTTTCATTACTTTCCTTTGAATCCTCGATTGCAAAGATTATTCATGTCATTGAAAATCGCCGAACACATAAAGTGGCATTCTGTAGATAATAACAATGATGGGTTAATGAGACATCCAAGAGATTCCCAATCGTGGAAGACATTTGATTCATTACATCTCGATTTCTCAGTTGATCCTAGGAATGTTTGATTAGGATTGGCTGCTGATGGATTCAACCCATTTGGGACTTTGAGTACCAATTATAGCATTTGGACAGTTGTTTTGATCCCTTATAATCTGCCTCCGTGGATGTGTATGCAACAAAAATCTTTTATCCTTTCAATGATTATTCCTGGAAAACAAATGCCTGGAAATGATATTGATGTATACTTACAGACTTTGATTGAAGAATTGTAGGAGTTATGTAGCAACGGTGTTGAGACATTTGATGCTTCTTCTAAAACAATGTTCAAAATGCATGCTGCTTTAATGTGGACCCTTAGTTATTTCCCTGGGCTTGGGAATTTATCTGGTTGAAACACTTACACGGGTTTGGCTTGTCCCGTTTGTAACTTTGATTTTGAGCCCAAACGGTTACCTCACAGTAGAAAATGGTGCTTCTTGTGTCATCGAAGATTTCTCAATGCATATCATAGATTTCATCTGAACAGATCAAAATTTAATGGTTCCATTGATCGTATACCACATCCAAAGTTGTTAAATGGTTTTGAAATATTGGCACAACTTGAAAATGTTGAAACAAAATTTGGAAATGTTCATCATTTGAATGATAGCGAAAAATGGGTCTGAAGTGCATCGTCAAGCGAAACCAGAACGCAACAATGGAAGAAAAAAAGTATATTCTTCAAACTTCTGTATTGGGAATTTAATTTGTTGCGGCAAAATATTGATGTGATGCATATTGAGAAGAATGTCTGTGACAATTTGATTTTCACATTTCTTAATGATCATGTAAAGTCGAAGGATCGTCTCAATGCTCGCAAAGACTTACAAGAAATGAACATAAAACATGATCTCTGGCCAGATGAGAATGGAAAGTATCCTTTGGCAATTTTTTCAATGAAAAATAGGGATAAAGATACATTCCTTCGAATGTTAAATAATATTAAGGTATCTGATGGATATTCAAGTAACATCTCGAGGTGTGTTGACTTGAAAAATCATAAGTTACATGGATTGAAAAGCCATGATTCACATATTTTGTTACAATAGTTACTACCATTGGCATTGCATACATTATTACCTGAAAAAATTACTGCTGTTGTACTCCAGTTCTGCTCATTTTTCAGAAAACTATGTGAGAAATATCTACATCCATTTCAGCTTGACAACCTCCAGGAGAGGTTTGTATTGACCGTTTGCGCAATGGAGATTATCTTTCCTCCGTTCTTTTTTACTGTAATGATGCATTTAACTGTGAATTTGGTTGAGGAAGCTAAATTAGGAGGCCTCGTTCATTATCGATGGATGTATCCAATTTAGAGGTACTTTATTTATATGTTTTCCAGTTAAGTAAACAATTTTTGGTATTTAATTAAATGCATAATTATTTTTATTTTATTTCACAGATATCTTGGGCATTTGAAATCATACGTGAGAAATAAAGCTAAACCAGAAGGCTCAATTACTGAAGGATATGTGGATGAGGAGTGTATTACCTTTTGTTCTCGATACTTGGATGATATTGGGACAAGATTTAATCGATTTGGACGTGTTGACGACACATCGACTCAATCTCAAATACATCATAAATCCAAAATATTTCCTTCTATTGGCCGATCAGTTGGGAGGACCTCAAATGTGACACTGGCTGAATTGGAATTATTACAGGCACATAGATATGTGCTGATGAATAGTGAAATTGCAGATCCATTTATTGAAGAGTTGAGGATACAAACAAAGAGACAAATGAGAGGTCGAACACAAAATGAGAAAGATATAACGAAAGATGTTAATAAAGAGCTTGTAGAATGGTTTGCATGATGTGTAAGTTCATAAATATTTCAATAAATACGAATATTAGTTTGACACATACATTTTGTAAATCTAATAAAGTATATTTATTTTTTCAGATCATGAATACTGATACTCGATCAGAGTTATCATAAGATTTGAAGTTTCATGCTAGAGGTCCTCTAAAAGAAGTTAGAAAGTTCGACGCTTATAATGTGAATGGATTTAGATTTCGTACAGTCGATCGAGAAGTGGGTTTGAGAACACAGAATAGTGGTATATTTACATTTGTTGAAGTGGAATACTATGGAAAGATGCATGATATTATTGAATTAAACTACCGCGGACATTTTTCGGTTGTTTTATTCAAATGCAAATGGGTCGATATTATCAGAAGCGTTAAAAGAGATTCCTTTCAATTTACTTCTGTGAACTTCTCTCGCTTGATGTATGTTGGTGATCGTGAACTTCATGATCCATATATCTTAGCATCGCAAGCAAAAATGGTATATTATGTGAATGATGTTGCCGATGAAGGGTGGAGTGTAGTTTCTCACGTAATACAAAGAGATTTGTATGATATGGGTGATGAAGTGGAAAATTTGACCTCTGAAATTGAATTTAATCAGCAACAGGAAGAAGAAGTATTTGTCCATCATGATATTGAAAATATTAGTCTAGCAAGGATGAATGAAGTGGGTGAAGCAATGGAGAAGGAAACTGACATGATTGAAGGGGAAAATGATTGTATGTACAATTATTTATTTATTCAGCAACCACTTGTTTCATTTCTGCAGTCAAACATTATCATTGTTATATATATTTTGTCTGTTAGTACTCCATTTGTTATCATTTTTAATTTTTTTTCTGCATAATTTTTTTGAAATATATATTATGAACTTAATTTTATTTGATTAAATGACAAGAATTCCAAGGAAGAAGCGTTACATTATTTCATCCAGTTCTACGACAGATGACTATCCATCTGGCTCCCTCCCCACGACATCTGATGCACCAGCTGCCGACACCCCTGCACCATCTCTCACACCATCTGTGGATGTCCCAATAGAGGCTGAGTCTTAGAATCCCCCTTTAGGAGCCTCAGTAGTGGGGCAACGATGCGCCCCTTCCAGTTCATCCCGAACATACTGGAGTGTCACTATCATAGGTACAAATTTTAATTAAATAAATTTATTGCATTTTGTTTATACTAATTGTTTTCTCATTGAAGATGAAAAAATGCAACCGTGGAGAAAAAAATAAAAAGTTCAGATGTTTGGAATCTGAATGGCGAGAAGATTGTAGTGCCATTTGATTCTTACGGGGTCCCTATGGATGATGTCGCGGGGTTGCTTGGCCAGATTCTAGGCTAGCTGGCAGCGGAGCCCATTTCCCTTCCCATTTCATATGACGATTGGATACATATGCCTCCAAGATGGAAAAATGAAGTGTTTGATTCTCAAATCAAGGTAAATTTATTACATTATGGTTTAATTTAATGTCATGTTACTAATATGTTCAAAATGAATTTCTGTATATAGATGTTCTTCCACTTTACCATTGCTGGTGTGATAGCATGGAAGTGGACGTTGAAAAATCTAGGTAAGAAGTGGAAAGATTTTAAATGGAGATTGTGGTGTGATGTCAACGATGCTTCGTTGAACACGCTGTAGATGTATGAGAATCTACCCAGTGGGGTACCAAAAGAGTAGTGGAAAGTGTTTGTTGACAGGCATCGGGATCAGAAGTGGATGGTATTGAAATATATATATTATTATATTATCCTCATTTTACATTTATACATGTATATGAAAAGGACATGACATTCAATACATTAGTATTAAATTTCATTTTATTTATTTCATGATCTATCAAGACAGAATGCGTCAAACCGAGCGAATCAAGTCATCCCGCACACTACGGGCTCAAAAAGTTTTTCTAGAAATCGAAGTACATTGGTAATCTTATAATTAGTTTAAATATTTATAAGACAATATTATTCGTTTAATATATTGAATTTTTGATTTATATTTGATTAATACGGTCACAGATTTTAGGCCATGAAGCATCCAGAACTGAACTGTGGTTAGATGTTCACAAGAAATTAGATGGATGTTTTGTTAATGAGCCTGCTAAAGAAGTTGGAGTATGAAGTCAATTTATTATCATAATGACTTCTTATCAATTTTTTCTATGTTAATATATATTGATATTTGATTTATAGGTCAAAATTAAAGAACTATGGGATGTCAATCCTGCGCATTCCTACTCTGTCTCCCAGGATGACCCGGTTGCTAAAGTCCTTGGGAAGGAGCATCCTGGGAGAGTGCATGGGATGGGTTTGGGACCCGTGCCATCTGAGGTTTTTAGCAGGCCACCGGGGATAGATGCTTCATCTACTCCTGACATTAGTCAGCCCAAATATTCTAAGAAAGAGATTTCTTCTTTACAAAACATAGTTCACCAGCAGGGGGATCAGATATCTGCATTGTAGAAAGAGTTGACTAAACTACGTCAGTAGATGAGAAGATATTCCCCCGGTGGGAGTGCATCGATTGGTGGTATGCAAGTAAATCACAAAAAATCAAAATCATTTAGTTTTATAACTTTCATTTGTTTTAAGTTTTAATATAAATATGTAACCATATTTAATTTTCAATATAATGTTCTTACAGGTGACAGTACAAAGTGGAAATGAAGGTGGAGAGGGTGACGATGCATCATCGGACTCTGAGTAGTTGTACTATTTATGTGTTGAACAAAAATGGAAACAGTTGGTTTGTATATGTAACATTTGTGGAACATAGTTTCCACCACACATTTTCATGTCCTAAAATTTCCTTGATTTCTCGTGTTTCTTTTTATGCATTTTATTGATTTCTGATGTTTCTTTTTATGTCTTCATTTCTCGACTGTGGTATACATCATTCCATTTAGGTCTGTGTTTGAATTGGTAGTCAAGATTTTCGATGACTAGGAGTTAAACCCATTGTTGATGTGTTGAACAAATTGGGTCATTTCATAGTGATCAAGTGGATAGTGTTGTGGACACTTCGGTGAGGCCCATTGTTGAAAATGTATGATTTAAGCGTCAAAAGTATCTAAACTACTCTAGCTCTTCTTATTCCCATGAAAAAACACTCTTTCCACCACTAAACATGGTTTCTGGATGTGATTCAACATAATTATACCATGTTCCATCACGACAATCCATCCTTGGCATACACTGAAGCCTCAGCTGGAACTAATATTCCATCCTTGAACAACCTGTGGTTCACTTCCTACCACATAGATTTATATCATCCACTTAATAATAAATAGAAATGGTCTATTCATAATCACATGCATTATGCAATCCTCATTCCATGCGCACACATTCAATCAACATCAATAACTACATCTTGATCTTTAACCTAGATTGATGGTGTTATAAAACTCGATCCTCTTACATAGTCATCCATAGAACTAGGATAACTTAGCTTTTCTACTAAAAACTCTGGTCTACATCACTCACCACAACATAGTTAATACCTAGGTAACCTCACTCAGGGATTGATCGGTTAACACAACCTTTTTAGATCCCACAACCCTAAACCAAGTAGTTATGTGATAATACCCCTCAAGGTGTTACCTGTGATTTCATCCCTCAAACTCTCAGAGACTAGAAATTTTTTCACAAAACACCACACAACTCTCTCCACCAAACCTTAGTTAAATAGGAAATTTATATGATAATGAATACTAAATTTATGTTACATCAATGAAATGGGAACACCCATTTCATATAATTCATAGGACCAATGTCACTGTGCATTCTTGGTATTTTCTAGCCTACTCAAAAAATCAATCCCAAGGGTCACATTATCCTACATAACCATTTAACATGGATGATGACTTCTTGAGTCATACACCTTTGAAATTAAACTCACACAACTAACTAAAATAAATAAAATTAGATTGGCATGTCAGTCCCACTAATCTCAATAATTAAAGATGCTCATAACACCTAGAAGTTTTACTTATCTCATGATCGCCTACCAAATTGGGGAATAATTTCACAACTAAAGTCCTACTCAATCCCAAAATACATAAAAACACATTTTATGACCAAAAACTAAAAATATGCATCCAATGATGCTTAATACCTCCAAGGATGCTAGAAAAACTAGGTTAACCCCTCACATAACACGAGGAATCAACTCTAATTCTAGGTTTATTCCTAAAAGGTCACTAGAATTTCCCACCTAACCTATATTCCAAAATAAAAAGATGTCATCTAAGACTCACTGGAAATATCCACATTCATATAAAAGCTATATCCCAATGTAACTCTAAAACTATTCCTACAATAGGATTTTTTATAACAATATATTTCTAATGTGTTATTTAAGCTATTTCATCAGTTCAAATTTATTATAAGTATTAAGGATGGTTTCTAGGCCACAAAACCAAAAAAATCATTATATAAATGGGTTGGTACTAATATAACTACTAATTCATCAATTATCAATTTTTATAAGTAGAGTGGAATCGCTATTGATGATATATCCTAAGAAAGTGAAGTTATAAGATTTAGTGGAATCCAGTTTGGGATGTTACAATGTTGTATCAATGGAGTTTTATCTTCCTAGTATTTACTATTTAGGATATTGTATACATGAGTATGAGGAATGTGTTGGAACCTTTGATGGATATCTGACTGTTGTGTTAATAATACTTTCTCTAATAGGAAGTCTTATTTTCCAGAGTTTCAGATTTTTGTTCTATTTTTAAATATTAAATTTGTATATTATTTCTCATTGAGAGAAAAACATGTTTTTTGGATGTTGTGATTTATTATGGATATTCAACTCTTGGTCATTGGTGGGAGTCCAGGGATGGTTTTTTCTGGTTTTATTTGTTTTTCAGGGAAGTGGTGCAGCAGAAGTAAAGAATTATTTTTTTTATTCTGGGCAGCTTTTCACGGTAGTTTTAACCACCGTGAAATGTATACTAGCGGCGGTTTAAACCGCCGCTAAACGTAAAATAAAATTTACTTTTAGCGGTAGTTATAAGCACCGCTAAATAAGAGAATCATGGCTACCTCATTCCGTGGCAGTTCTCGTGACTTTAGCGGCGGTTTTACGGCCGCTGGAATTTGATTTTATTCGCGACAGTTATAACCGCCACGAATAAAGTCATATTGAGGGCTCGTAAAACCGCTGCTAAATTCAGGGGAACCGCCACGTAATGATGGAGCGATGACGCTTTCCTGAAACTGCTGTGAAACGTAAATAACTGCCGCTAATAGATTGTCAACTCCCTATTAGATGGCAGTTTCTGTAAACCGCCGCCAAACAATGTCGCGGCGGTTTAAACCGCCGCTAAACGGAGATTCTGTTGTAGTGGTAGTGGTAGTGTTCACCTTAAATGATTGGATTAAATTACTTGTAACACCCCAATATTTTATGTTATGTTTCTTTTTTAATATATGTAATCTCTTCGATAGTTTATATTGTATGGAACACTGAGCTTAAATGAACTCTAAAATATTATTATTTTAACATGATTGTTATAAACTAGACATTAAATTTGAGGGAATGAATAAAACCAACCACATTATGAAATAAATAATTTTCCAACTCATTATTAATGTATTAATTAATGCTTTGTGAATATGCACATAATTTTTAGTAAAGTCATTTTATTCTTCAAATATATTTTTTCTTCAAAAAAGATATTTTTATTTCTTTCTTTGAGAAAATAAATATAATTAATTTTTGTCACTTTTATAAAATTTATTTGATAAAATTAAAATAATTTTTAGATTCATCATGTTAAAATTATCTTAGGATTATTTTTTGAGAATCTTCTGAAAAGTTTAATTTTTCAATGAATAGTATAAAATACTGATTTTTATAAAACCCTCATTTTCTTTATATTTAAAAGTCAATTTATGATTTTAAAATGATCTAAAATTAAATTAATTACTTTTATTGTGAGATATAATATAATTAATAATTTTTAAAAAAAATATACCTTATTTTGGTGTAAGTACACTTTTGGGCTTAAAAAATATTTTTCCAAAAAAACTATTTTTTGTTGCGTTTTGACAGTTTAATTTAAAATGTAATTTAAAAAAAAGTTTTATTAATTTTTAAAAATGTATTCTATATTTTTAATAGTTATTTCCAAATTATTTTATAAGGTTGTTTTCATTTTTAGGCATAAAAAAATTTATCATGCTAAAAAAAGATTTATCGTGGTATAGGTAAAATAATGTAGCAAGTTTAAGTTAAAAGATAAAAGATTAAAATACCTATAATATAAAACATTAAATGGGTGGTTGATGTGTTCATAAAACTTGAACATAATTTACAATTTTAATTATCAACCAAATTTTTCGTAATTAATTCCACCCAAATGTGGTTGGATTTAAATATAAAATAATCATTATTAAATCACTTAAAACCACTGCTCCACAAGCATAAATACCACCCCTCACCACCCAATTTATCCTAAAATTACATTAGGATAATAAAATCTCTAAAAAATCTCGTATAAACTCTAACCACATTAAAGTGCTGCTAGTATCACCCAGATACCAATTCCAAGTTCCTTTAGGGGCCATTCAAGGAGGTGATATTCAAGAGGTAACTTTCTCAAACAACCTCTCTTAATTTCTATTCTTTTTCTACCTTTTATTCACCTCATTCACATATAAATGAATAATAAATATATTAAAATTTATATACTAAAATTTTTTATTTATAATGGAATATATTCTATCCACCCCTTTTTTTATCTCCCCTTATTCAAATAAACAAAATCATTTCATAAATTACTGTGGTTAACCGTCTCCTTGTGTAATGGTTTTTTTCCATTATTGCCTTAAAGGATAATCATAATAATATTATTTTGGTTACATTTTATGGTAATAAGTATATTATAACTTATTTAATGTTTTATAGTTAATATATAGAGATAATACTAAATAAAATTAAACTAGTTCATGTTGGTCGGAAAACCACCAAAATAAACTAAACATTTATCGTTAGCATTTTATCAAATAAATCATCCTCATGTCATAAAACAAAATTATATATGGAAAATTTTAAAATAATTTAAGTGTATTAATACCATTTCATTTTAATTCAAGAGTTTTATTTACATTTTAAAATAAAATCCTTACTTATACACAAATGAACCTATCACGAAACCATGAAACAAATGCACCCGAAACAATGAAAATAATGAATTATTATTAGTGAATGGGTGATAATATATTATAAAATTATCATATAATTTATTATAAATATTATTATATTTCTTTAATGAATTAATAACATTATTTAAACCTTCATATTTTAGGTTAAAGTATGAAAAACTAAAGGGAAGCGTGAGGTAAGGGTATCTCATCTCACTTTTACTTATATGAGATATATGCCTTATTTACTAATTATTTGTTTTTTGTGGTGTATAAAATTTCCTTTGATATATAATATCATGAATCTCATTATATTCATGGTATTCAATGTTTCATTTGAAAATTATTACTTTTATGGGGCATATGACTTGACTAATTACAAAGTGGTAAGGGATTTCTTAACTCAATTTTCATTTATTGGGTTAAACTTATACTTCATTGATTATGTCATCTTATGATTATTTGTGACATGAATTTTGTTTATCTTATGTTTTATTTCAACTTTTTTATGTGTATTTATATCTAATACACATGATCAATTCATTTTATTTATTCTCACTTCAATGACATGATATTTATAAGGGACCTTCTTTTAAAATTTATCTTTTTAAAGATTCCCTTAAAACTCTCTTTTTTCCATGTCCATGTTTTCTAAAATTATTTCAGAATTTTTATTACTATTCTCCTATGATTGTTTAAATTCATTTTTACTCATGTTTAATTTTTTTACAAAATTTTTTTAAAGGATTATTTTTTTTTCTAAACAAGTTTCTTTATGACTTTTTTGGAAAACAAATATGGAGGGAATGTTTTTTTAACTTATACGGTATAATAATATTTTCCCAACATCATGATGCCTTAATTATTTGATGTTTTATTTAAAATATTACACAGTTATTTTCAAAGAAAAATTTTTTCTTTATAGTTTTCTGGCTCTTTAAAAAGAAATTATTTAAAAATGGAAATGTTATTTTTTCAAGATGTATTTCAAGTTATATTTCAAAATTATTTTCCATTTAGGATAAAATTATTTAATATTACTTATGATTTAATGGGGGTATTATTCAAGGATAATATCTTAATTCTCTTTATAGTTGGTTTATGTTTATTATGGAATGATATTTATGAATCCCATTTCTTTTCCACAGGTTATGCTATAATGAAATGTTTATAAAACCCATTTATTTTCTTGGGTTATGATATGATGATTGATTTATGTTATTATGGAACACATATGTATGGTTTTAATTATTTAATATGTAGGATATATATATATTTCCAATGCATTGGGTAAATCATTATATCTGATGTGATAAAAATGGGAAACAATTTGACGGGCATGATCCACTAAAGGAAACAGGTGTGTCCCAATCCACAATGGGAAACAGGTGTGTCCTTATCCACTATGTTGATAGTCTTGGTAGTTAACCTTGAAATATGAAATGGTTTTCTATATTTATGTTGGTACCACACTTTTATGACATGATATTAGGGATCATTATTTATTTATGATGATTTATCACTCTTATGGTCCATGTTTTATGAAATAATAATGTTTATTCCATGAATCGGGTTTATGATCTATAATAGATTGGGTATAAACTTTTAAATCTATAACATGATCACATGAAATTATTCTTATATTATGATTTCATATGATCATGGATTGATATCTTCTATTCTTATCCTTACTGAACATCTAATCTCACCCTTTCTTATGTTTCCTTCCTCAGGATATAAAGAATGGTTTGGGTAGAGTATACCTAAGAAGAGTATTATATGAAAAGATCATTGTGGGATATGTTCAAGGTATTTAATAAAATAAGAAGATTCCATATCTAATATATAAATACTTTAAACCTTTATGGTTCTATAATGAGAGGTAATTATTAAAAATTAGCGTTAATTAGTTAAAATTAGTGTAAATGCACATTAATTAGTAAATTTTTGTGACAATGAGTGATAACAATAAAAAAATATTGAAATGAGTGGTAATTAGTAAAATAAATACTAGGAATGAGATATAATTAGTAAAAAATATCAATAATGAGTAGTAATTAGTAAAAAAATACCATAAATGAGTGGTATTTAATAAAAAATACTGAAAATGAGTGGTATTTATTAGAAAATATCAGAAATGGGTATTGTTTAGTAAAAATACCAACAATGAGTGGTATTTAGTAAAAATACTAACAATGAGTGATATTTAGAAAAAAAAATCTGCAATAACTAGTATTTAATAAAATATAATGGAAATGAGTGGTATTTTTTAAAAATTATCAACAATGAGCATGACAATGAGTGTGAATTAGTAAAAAATACTGGAAATGAGCATTAATCAATAAAAATATCAATAATGAGCGTTAATCATTAAAAATTACCAATAATGAGTGTTATTTAGAAAAAATATAAGTAATGAGCATTATTTAGAAAAAAATATTGTCAATGAGACGTATTTAGAAGAAAATATTGGGAATGAGATTTATTTAGTAAAAAATACCGATAATGAATGATAATTAGTAAAAAAATATCACAATTAACCATAATTAACACAATTAGTAATAAAATATTAATTAAGGGGCATGATGGAAGCATGGAGTGGGGGTGAAGTTAACGAAAGAGTGAAATAATTTTAGTGCCCCTGTAATTAGACTGTTTGAAGGAGAGACGGTCATGGTTAAACTCATAGGTTTACCCATGACTGTCTCTCCTCCAAATGGTAGGAACACATGGATACTAGAATTATTTCACTCCATCATCACCTTCATCCCCTCCACTCCATGCTTCCCTCATACCCCTTGGTCGAACTTCTATTTACCTTAATTATAATTAATTATAATTAGAAAAAATTAGTGGTAATTTGAAAAAATTATTAGTAATTAGAAAAAATTATCAATCATTTGTGGAATTAGAAAAATTTAGCGCTAATTATATAGATAGAAGATTCAGGAGGTAGGAAGAAACCTGCTCCCAACATTTATTAAAAAGAAGAAAAAGAGTAAACAGAACAAAGAAAATCAAAGTCAGGGAACTTTACACAAGTAATTTGAATTTTTAATTTTATAATTTTTTTTTGTATAGTCTCTTCCTAATATTATATTAATTATGAGTAATATTTTTATTTATTATTTTTTAGAAAAATATGGAACAAATAATCATACAATAGTCTTTATTACAAGATCTAGATTCGATAAATTATTATAGGAATTAAAACGATTCTTGTATAAATCTTGTATATATTGAGGGTGTTTAATATTTTTTATCATTTGCATTATCTAAACTAGGATTTGTTTCAGAAGGTAAAATTAAGTGTCTATGTAAGAAATGTGATCTAAGGATATTTGAAGCATTTGAAAACATGTGGGTTCATCTATTCCATTTTGGTTTTCGGAAAGAATATGTTTTTTAAGTATCAACATGGTGAACACATTTCTAGAGATGATACTAATAATTTGGTTCTAGATCCATCATAGTTTCAAACTTTAGTACATAAGGTTGTTGGTCCGTCTTTTCAACAAACAAAAACTCATAATGATATTTATTTAAATCATGATTTAGAACCATCACAAATTTATGAGTTGTTGAGGTTTGTTGAAGATTCCATATATCCTGGTTACAAGATAAAAATTTTGAAGCAGTGAAAAACTTTATGGCTATTAAATTAGATAATGGAATGTCAAATAGATTTTTTGATCATATATAATATTTGATTAAATAATTTTTACCTAAATAAAATGTGTTTCCTACCAATTTATATGAAATAAAAAGGTTGGTTTGTAATTTGGGTTTCAGTTACCAAAATTTTTATGTATGTTCAAATGATTTCATCTCATATTATGGTGAAAATGAATCTTTAGTTATTTGACATACATGTATACATTATAGGTACAAGGAGTCTCAAAAAGGGAAGTTTGGATTGGTTCCTATGAAACAGTTGAGGTATTTCCCACTTACACCAAGATTACAACATTTTTTTATGTCTTAGAACATAGCATCATTGATTTCCTAGAACAAATATAATATTTAAATTGTTAAAAGCTTAAATATTCCCTATAATTGTAATTCATGGAAACATTTTGACCATGTACATCCTTATTTTTGTTAGCCCATATTTATAACTCCATATAACTTACCTTCATGGATGTTGATGAATGAACTATATATCTTTTTAACATTATTAATTCTAGGACATCCAAAAAATAATATCAAGGTTTATTTAAAGTAATTGATTGATGAGTTATATTTATTATGGATTAATAGTGTTGGTATATATGATGTTGTTGTGAAATATAATTTACTAATGAAAGATGTATTAATTTGGACAATTAGTGACTTCCCAACATATGGCATGTTATCTAGATAGAGTAAACATTGTTTAAAATCATGTTCATACTGTATGAGTGATAAAAAGTATTTATTCTCATCAATGGGATAAAATATTATGTTTTTTACTATCATCACGTATTTCTTCCTATTGATCATCATTTCTAATGGAACATAAATCATTTTAGAAAATGTGCAATTGAAAGAGATGGACCTCCAAAAATGATCTCAGATATTGATTTAAAATCTATTGTCTTTTCATTGCCTCCCATTACCTTTGGACTCACTATAAACCAACAAAAAATAGATGGATTTGGGAATGATAACAATTGGACTAAACAAAGTATTTTTTGGGATCTTATATATTGGTCTAATTTTTTAGTCCACACATGTTGGATTTCATACATATTGAGAAGAACTGTTTTGATAATATATTTTATATAGTTTTGGACACAACTGGTAATACTAAAGATAATTTAAAGGCACAATTAGATATTGGCCAAATTTTTAGGTGATTAGAAATTGAGTTGTTTGAAAATGATAGATCAAATATTTTAATGAATCAAAATGAATTTTATATAATTTCGAAAGAAAACCATTTATTATTTTGCTATTGGATTTTGTATTTGTGACTACCAGATGTTTATGTTTCCAATTTGGCTAGATGTGTCAAAAAAAATTCATATTACCATATTAGAAAGTCATGATTGTCATGTTATATTGTAAATACTTATACCGATTCAATTTAGAGGTTTTTTGAATACATAAATTTGGGATGCGCTAACAGAAATATAATATTTTTTCCAACACATATATGTAAAGAAAAAAGAATATGACGCACTTAGTAGACTGTAAGAAGATATTGTTTTGATTTCTTATAAACTGCTAAAAAATCACTAGATTTATTTGATTCAATGAAATGTTTGATATTATATTTTCCACATGAAATAAAATGTGGTGGTTCATTACAATTCTGATGGATGTACCCATATGAGAGATGCATATAGAAAATGAAGAAAAAGTTATATAACAAAGCATCAGTTGAACGGTCAATTGCAGAAGATTATTTATAGGAGGAAATTTCTTTTTTATTATCCCATTATTTCCAACCTGAATATCCTTAAAAATGTAATGGAATAGGCTATAATGAGGTAAATGTTGATGATGCACTGAACATTCAATTATTAGTTTTTAATCAGATTAAACTTGGCTTTAGTGGAGTTCATGAACGATGGATTTCAAATGATGAACATCACAGGGCTCATACATATGTTCTAATCAACTATGAAGAAATGAAAATATTTGTACAATGAGTTGTACTACCACATATTATTTAATTTTTTTAATAAAATAAATTAATATTATTTTATTTTTAGATTAGATAATGATCATATCAAGAAACAGTTTCCAAAAATTACACCAGATGCTCTTAAAGAACATCGACAACATAATTTTTTCTATTGGTGTCAAAGACTGGTAAACTAAATTGTTTCTTGTTTAACATATACAATTAATTTATTATTTGTTATATTTTTAATAGCTTTTAAAATTTTCAAGTATCTCAACATGCCGATAAAATTAATAATCAATTGTGTGTTTGAGTAACACACCATCCAAAATGGTTAAATATTATAATTCATATATAGTGAATGGTTTTTGGTTTCATACACTTGTAAATGGTGAGTCAAAAAAACAATTAATAGTGATTCCTTCTTGAGAGGATCTTATTATAGAGAAAGTGAAGTTGACTTTTATCGAATACTAGATGAAATAATTGAACTATGTTATCTAAGAAAGGATTATACGATTATTTTTAAATGTTATTGGTTTGATACTGATATATTCCATGGAATCATCGAAATTAAATATAAAATACTTCTTATAGTAAATGAATCATTTTCATTAGCTCATCAAGCACACCAAATATAGTATACCAATTATTGTACCATTTCAAGAGAGTTAATTGATTGGTGGAGCATTATAAACATGAAATATTGTGAAAATTAGTTTATGAAAAGTGAATGTGGTTATATTGAAGTGCAAAGAGTTGAAATTTTTCAATAGATAGATCCAAACACATCTTTTCAATGAAGAGAAATGAATATCGATGATGAAACCCCATAGTTACAGGTTGATGGTGATGATGATGTTGATGATGTAACAAATGAATTTGAATTAACAAGTGATGATGAAGCAGAAACTCCTATGGAAATTGATGATACTGGGGAGGAAGATGAAGATATTGACACTGTTGTATATGAATATGAGGATTAATATGAAGAATGAAACAATTAACTATTGGTTATAGTCAAAATATATATATATATATATATATAATATGCATCTTCAGTTATTTTTTGAAAACTTTATTTTTGTGTTTCAGATAGATGACGGGACTTATGATGATATCTTCTATAGCCTCAGGGATGTTGTACTACCTAGTGATGAGCTTGATGATATGTCATCACACCCTCAGGTTTTAGGTAGTGCATTGACTTAGATGGGTTTTGGTATTTCTAGATTGATGATTCCCATCCCTATTCCTGAGCAATGTCCACATCTATATTTTGATCCACTCATGCATAGATATGGTCAATTATGTAATTTAGTTAATTTTAATTTTAATTTATTTTCATCAATTTATTTATGCACTAATTGTTTTATTATTTGTTCTGTTTTCCCACAATTGTTTGCATATAACTGTTAGATAGGGGAGTGATGTTCTGTGGAATTATTTTCTAGAATATGGGTAATGTGGGATCATATTCTCATTGATGTTTAGTAGCACATGTTTGATCACTGGATTGTATGTAAATGTACAAAGTTATTTTAAAAAAAATTATTAACTTGATATTATTAATTATTTGTAGATTTTATAGTATCTCATAAATGATAGCATGAAGACCTCTATTTGGGGGGCCTGGGGGGATTTCATGTGTGATTAATTTCATTAGTTTTTTTATAATCTGAGGAAGAGAGCCCTGAAGAAAGCTAGAGTTACCATTTTTTATCAGTCTTATTGCATCCATCAACCCAATTATATATATTATCAGGTTTGGGATGGATTGTGATCATATTGTATGATAAAAAATTTTCAGAGGATATCATTGGTTTGGAAGAACTAGGGGATATATAAGGTCACCCATATAGCTGGTAGTCTTACATTTAGTACTCATTGATGACATCTGGTAAGTACTTCTATTTAATAATTTATATAACTATAAATGTAAACTATTTATGTTATCTTTAATATAGGAAGTTGATAAGATTGATATTACAGAGTTTTGTGTTTACAAGAGGATGCGCATGGACCCTGTCACTAAATATATTACTGGTGGTCTACAGTTCCAGATTGTGGTTGGTACTATTTTTTAGTTTTTAAAATTAACTAAAAATAATAATTTAACTATTCTAATTTCAAATTTCATTTGAAAGAGTCATATGAGGCTATGAATTCTCACACACATGATGAGAGTCAGGCTGAGACTCAGGTTCAGGCCACCAGTACAGTGGGATTTGATGCTGCAGCATGGATGTAGGTGACTCAGTATGCCTTTGAGAAAGGTCAATTTGTTAGTATTGTCTCTCGATTGATGCTTAAGACTTATTATGGTACTATTGTGATGTCATCATCCAGTTCGAGGGGAGATCGTGGAGAGTCATCATAATCGGATGCATGGTTTGAGGAGAATCCATGATATCAGTATGAGGTTATAAAGACCCTATGTAGAGAGCAAGAAGAGTTTTGTCAGAAGCATGAGCAGCATGAGGAGGAGCAATTTTGAGCACATGAGCAGCAACAACAACAGATAATGGAGTACATGTGACGTTTGGTGTAGGGTATAAAGATGTAGTTCCCTCCACCACCTACTCCAAATGACCCTCCCCATCCTCAGTGATTTATGTATTTTTTAGATACATTTATTATGAAAAAAAAATGAATGAATTTTTTTTTATAAATATTGTTATTAATTTATAAATTTACAGTTTTGTGATAGGGACCCGTCATAGATGTCTCATCACAAATAATTCATAATCTAGTAGTGTATTAAAAAATTCACTAAAATGATAAGCCCTTTTGAATTCATCATACCCATTTATGAGACAAGATCCATATTTCATCATAATTTACACTAATTAAACATGTATATAATCCATGACTATATCTGGTAATAAATTATTCCAAATCATATCATATGTGACTCTTAGATAGTTGAGAGGATAAATATTTTCCTAATCTATCACATAGATTAACTTAAATTGATTTCTCTGGTATCCTAATAGTTAGAGTTTCCTATATAAGTATTACCCAAATAAAATACTAAGAATAAGTCACCTAATGATAGGGTCACCTCATCACATGATTTTCTTACACTGGATAATTTTTTGTCACCCCTACATAATGATCGAGGACTTGATAAGTTTTCACTTTGTAAGGAATCTAAAATTAGAATTTAAAAATGAGATTTAATCCCACTATCCTATCTCATGTATTCCCTTTACATGTATGCATTCTTCTAGTGATTTAACTTGAAATCCTATTCATTCCACCAAATCAATATGTTCAAACTATATATATGTGTAACTCTTCAAGCAACCCATAACTTCTGTTGTTAACCCAAATTAAAATTAAAATACACTCATACATATCCAAATTCATCCCATGTATAAGGTACATAAAACCCTTTCTTGTAAAGGATTATAATCATATAAAATCATAAATCCCTATATTTGTAATCATGGAGCCATAGATAGTCAACCCACAAATTTTTAGATAAGGTATAAGCTTCTATACCAATGAGCTGTCAAACTCAAATTACTTATACCTTAGGATACTTTAAAATAGAGATATCTTAATTCCAACATAATTCTATTACCTAATATGTATATATCACAACTAACCACTTAATTCAAAACTAATAACCTAGTACAAGCCAAAGTTGAGGTAAAATAAAACTGAATCAATTATCATAGCGAGCATGTAACTATTTATATGCATGTATGACCATTTATTGATGCATTTTAACACTTAAAATTAAACAATGCGTGAATTTATAATATTAAAAAAATTAACTATGAATAATAAACAAGTTAATAAATTAAATAGATAACTAATTCATAAATTTAAACATGTGATAAACATTTATGAACAATTCATAAATAAATCTAATTATAAACACTTTATAATGTAGCAATTTATTATGGAAAATCTATAATTGATAAACATGAACATTTTATATTTATTTCTAATATAAACTTTTTCATATTATCCTCTATATGGTATTTAACTTAAATTTATGATATTAAATGAAATATGAACATTTTTTATTGTAAATATATTATGAAAATAATTTGAAAAATCCAAATATCACATATTTAATATTATTTAAACTTTGATCAAATAAATAACTCATTTTGATATGGTTTAAATAATTTCTTAAATAAGGTATTTAATTTGAAAAATTAAAATTAAATATATTATGAACAATTCATAATCTTAAATATAAAACCTTTTATATTTATGCCTTATTTTTTAATTTATAAACATTTTATAAATTATACTTATAATATCCATGTAAAAAATTTATATCTAAATAATAAGTCATTCTATATAATTTGGAAAATGTATTTTAATATTAACACTTAATATTATGGAAATCTATTTAATAAATTTTTCAAAAACATTTAATTAATTATTTATAAACAATTGATAATTAATTAATGTACAAAACCCTTTATAAATTAATAAATACCCCAAAATACATTTTATTATGATTTATAAACAATTTATAAGTCATTTAAATCAATTCATAATTGATGTTCAAGAAAAAAATATTTTTCTTCATATAGAAATTTTAAGGATATATCCAAATTGTATGGTGTGACATGTATCATGTGAAAGGAAGTGTGGGTACAATTTATAATATGTTATGATAGATAGTGTATGGATCATGTATGGAAAAAAACAATGAACATTGCCTCTGTAGGAATAACCTTGCATTGGCATGCGTAATCATAAACTCAACACGTGGGACCCATGTGAGATAAATCCATGGTGCATGGTAGTCACAACATATGATATATAGCCTTTAATAAGAACTAATTAGTGCTCAAAAACCTGTATAGGATTAATCTTATGCTCATGAATTAAGATAAGTTCCCACATGAGATTAAACTTGACAAAAACTAGCTCTTGTACCATTAACTCAAAGCGTCAACATTCATAACATAAAATTGTCACCAAGTTTAGATAATCATGTGTAGTAGATTATTTGATAAGATTAAACCCATATCATAAATCTTCAATAGGATTAAACCACATGGTGCCTATAAATCATGTAATGTAATATACATTATATCGTGTTAACAATTCAATGCTTTATTTTTCATCGCATGGTACAACAACATTTATAACATCATTTTACACATGATTTCAAGAATCAAATGACATGTTGTGGATTTTATTCCACTATATTAGGTTTCTAGGGACATATTAAGATTTAATCTACATATTAGAAATAACAAGAAACCCAAAATCCAATATCAACTATGAGTGAATAATGAAACCATGAACATACATAAAATGAAGAAAAACACATACCTTACACTATTTGAGCTTATGTTATTATCTTAATCATATTGGTTGATGAAGATCACAAAGGGACATTTGAAGTTCTCTTCCCTCTATAGTGTATTATGAGTTGAAACCAAATAATCTATCACATGGGACTCTCCTATCTTTCCACAACATGCTTGTGTCTCATAATGAAAATTAAGAAAGAGAGGGAGCTTTAGAGAATGAGAGAATCTACAATAAGGCAAGGAAATCAAGATTCACATAATCAAAATGTCACAATATGTTCTTATATCCTTCAAGGATTATCCTCAAATGTGCATGAATTTAATCATGCATTTACAATTCATGAGTAAATGGATTATAGTTACAACCATTATAAATTACGAACATAATAATCCATGCAAGCATTTATCATATAAATGAAACATAGTTTCTTCTATACATAAAAAATGATATCCATCATGGAAGATAATAAAAATTTCAACATTTACCATTTGGTTGCCTCAAGATATTACAACCTTTCCAAATGAATCATGCAATATGATTTGTGGAATTAAGATATAGTTAGTTGTACAACATGACTTGCATAGGAAACATTAATGATATCTTATATCATTCCCTTATGATATACCCATGCCATCTCTTATAGTACAGTAAAATTTATCACATGGATAATGGATTTAGGGTGTATCTAATTTATCAAACATAATTTCCTTTCCCTCTTGGTGTGAATCACCATGTCATGGTGGTTCATTATCTCACCACTAGTCATGGACTATCAGCTAGGTATAGATCACTATCCATATTCTAGTTTATGAATCATTTATGTGTGGTAGGAAAATGGTTCTTCATAATGATAAAACCATGGTTGAAAGATGAAAAACCCATTTCTCCATCTTATTATATTCTTAAATTTTATATAATTAATTCACAATTTTAATCTGTACGAAAAAATCTCACCATAAAATCAATTAAAAAATTAATTTATTAATAAATACTAACATAATTTTAAATCTTTCAATTTAATGGTGACTATATTATAATTTTAATTTTTAACTTTCACAAATAACCAAATAGTTTATTAAATTCCTTGATTATCATTAGAGGCATACAATAAGATTGAAAGAGAAGTTAGGAGAACCCTACCTTGGGGGGGTTCATTTCTTAAATCCTTATCCCTCAAATTCCATGGTAAAACAATAAAGAGGGATAGGTTTGATTAGCTATTTAAAGATGAAACATGATCTCAGAAAGACCAAGGTTGAGTCTAAATTCCAAAATAAAAATTTTTTGTGTTAGATAAAGCACCACATCCTAAGCATCATGGTGCTGACAGAATTAAAATTAAATTTTTGGTTTAATAAAATTACTTATAAGCATATTTCATTGTAATTAATTAATTCATTAATTTAAATGGGCATGGAAATTCAAGATTATAAAAATTATACCAAACATGAAAAATAAAGAAAACACCATGTTCCAGTATAAATGGTTTTGTTATAATACTTTTTTAAGATCATATTCCAAGGTAAAATGATTATTTAACCCAACAAATAAAAAATATGTGTGACCCTTTTAAAAAATTAATTATTTAAATTACTAATTGCATTATAACTAAAAAAAATTTATACATGTCAAGTATCCACCAAAGGGTATGAATTTTATTCTGAGATTAATGGAACTGTAAAAAAATTATATGTTTGTTTACTATGTTAAATCACTATTTTTACCCCTTTGGATGAAATATTTTCAAAATGTCGTTGGAATTTGACAAACTCCAAAGTAAAAAATTCTCGAAACTTACATTTTTTCTACTTAGAGAATTGAACCATGTACTTGGTTAAGGAATAATCATGTGATAAATAGTATATAAAACTAACATGAATGAATTATAGTCATAAAAATCCAATTATTATATAATTCATAAACCAAACTTTTAAATCTTACAGAGTTCAAAGAAGAACCTTTTCCCCTTTATTAATATAATTTTCACCATTTTTTAATTGTAATTTTGTCAAGTAAATCATAAAAATAAATTTAGAAGTAAAAAAAACTTGAAACTCATAGATAAGTAATCCACGCACAAGTTGGGCATTTCCGATCAAATGGCAGTAACGAAAAAAAGATGCAAATTGAAAATTTTACATGCAAGAACTACTGAAAAAACAAGTAATACACAACTCATATACAAGAAATACATAAATAAATTAAAAATATAGGGAATATTGAAATATTATTAATCCATATTTATAATTAAATATTCATCCAAAATATCTCTAATAACACAAATGGTCATCATAAATATAAAGCGAGCTTGAAATTGAATACTTTGACAAAGAAAGTAATAATTTACAAGTAAAAAAATACATAGTTTACAAGTTAAAATGTGGAAATAATTTAAAATAATTGATCAAATATTTTATAGATCACCTAGAGGTAATTTATGAGTGATACATCTACAAAAAATAAATGAATCTCTAGAAGTTACATGTGAAAATTTCCAATATAATGGAATAATAGGTAACTAGTTAAACTTGAACAATTTATATGTGATAATTACAGAATTTACAAGAGACTCATAAATAATTTTCATGTCATAAATAAACAATTTTAAAGTTAAATATAACCCACTATAGTAATAGTGAACCTATTTTCAAGTAATTTTTTAATTTCATGTTAAGACAATTAAAACTTCTAATGGATCACATGTTTGACACCCATAAGAAATAAGTATCCAAGTGGATAATTTCAAATAATTTAAAAGTTTTAACTAAACATTTTGCAAGTCACCCATGAAACATTTATAATTTAATCATAAAACAACAACAAAAACAACTGAGTGGCCTTAGTTTAAAATGATAATTTTCAATCAGATGACATTATTGATAGACCACTCACATGAAAACAATGTACATGAGATAATTAGGTTTTACTGGTAACATAAGTTATTTAAAAGTGGTACATGCATAACTTATAATGGATACATAAACAACAATGGTTAGGGTGATTTAAAAATTGATGTCTAACTAAATAGAAAAAAATCACTAATAACTCACATGTATGTCATCAAAAATAATCAAGTGACTAAGTGAGTATTTTTAAAATTATTTACAATTACAACTCATTTTTTTACATTTTAGTGATATTAAATTTAAAATTCAAACATATATGACAAACATTTAAGAGTTTCACAACAATTTTCAATCAAATAAAATTATTGACATGAAATTCACAAGAGTATAAGAAACTACCTACAAAAAAAATTATAATTGTTAGGAACAAATTTCTAAATAATGAAACTTTCACGTTACATATTTTTTCTATAGATTTGTGTATGTAACATAATCTTTCAAAGAAAACTTATATGTATGAAGTTATGGGTGGGAAAAAAACTATTTGAACCAAACCAAACTGCAAACTGAACCAAACTAAACCAAAATAGTGGTTTTTTCTTATGTTTTGGTTTATAGTGTGGATTGAATAAACCCTCATAGTTTATGGTTTGGTTTAATATACAGACCAAGCCACACTTATTAAACCAAACCGAACTATTTAAAAAATAATTATGATATTTTAATTTAAAAAACAATAATGTTTAGTTTTAAAACATAATTTTATTTTTAAAAATTAAATTTAAGTTTAATTGCATGATTTTCAAAAAAAACATATTTTAAAAAAAATATATAATCAACCCACACTACCTTTCATGCCACACCTCCATCCCTCCCCAACCCAAACGCATTCATCCCCTTATTATCATATCTCACCCTGATTCCCTAATCTTTTTGACTAAAATTCCCTAACCTAATCCTCTTGCTCCTCTGATCCTCCCTCCCCACAATGTCACTCCCATCTCTTAATGCCCTAATCCCACCACTAAACTCCCATATCCTCCCCCATAACACATCATGTTTCCCCCATTCTATTTTTTTCCAATATCCCCATTCCAATCCCCACTATTCTGATCCCCCCAAGTTCAGATACCCCTCTTGTAATGAACCAACCCAGGTTACCCTCAAAACTGGTATCCAGCTCGATCTTCCACATATCCTAAGGGAATTCTTGATCCCTATGGGCTGGAGACAAACACCTAGGAATCGAAAAACATACTAGAGGGAACAATTTATCCCAACCTGTAAAAACACGTGACATATATATGCACACAGAAAAAAACAGGACAGAGGAAGTCTGATAAATATATTCCATAATCGTAAGAAGAAAATGAAAACAAAACAACTATAAAAGTAGTAAAAAACTCCAAATGATGAGTCCAACTGTAATGGACCAGAACCAAAAGGATACTTCATGTCATGTCATGGATAAACTCCCACCATAAAACCACTAGATACCCAACCCAACTGACATGAAACCTCATCGCCTCACCATGGTTCCTTTCCTTTCCCTGCAATGGAAGACATACAATGGTCTATGAACCACTGAAGAGGTGTGTGGGGTGTGATCTAACAAGTTCAATAGGATCCCACCCAGGTTCTCTAAAACAAGTCTATATATAACAATTCATGTATTATCATTTTAAATAAAACATGGCATGATAATATGTAAATCAGTTTTATAGAAAACATAGTAAACATTTCCCTTTTTCAAAGTTCTAAAATAGTAGTAGGTATATAAATTTAAAATCACATTTTCCATGTCATTTTTCTACCAGCATAAACATATATATCATATCTAAAACAAAAAAAAACTCAAGAAAAACAAAATAGAAGCATAGGTATCTGCACTAAGGATCCATATAGGTTAGACAGGAAAATTAATCAAACCACAATCAATCAAGTGCACAATCCGGCTCCTAGAATATAGGCCTAAGAAATAGAGGAATACCCCATGAGTAACCCCCCCCCCCAACAATTTCAATATCATTCCACTAGAACAATGTTCCTAGGAAACAAAATAAATACCCAAGAGTAAACCTCCTGATAATCACAAACAAATGGATGATGGCCTCAAGCTAAACCTTCCACCTAAGTAATCAAGGTAACCCATGTTCTTGTTTTCACAATTCATTCCAATGCTTTGAAAACTATTTCAAAACCATTTCACAAATCCATTTAAATTCTTTGAAAATCATTTCAAAACCATTTTACAATCCATTTCAATGCTATGAAAAAACCTCTTTTCTTTTCATTTATCAATAACCAGGGAAAACCCATTTTTATTTAAAAAATTTCAACACACACAAAATAATCATACCAATTACTTTTATTAATCAGTTTATAAAAAAAGAACAATAAGGTTCATAAACATACGCTAGAGACTGAACCACCTACCTCAAAACTTGGGTTGCACACGCCCGCAATGGGATCCACCAACAACGAAAACCCAACAATGATGAAAATTCCCTATAATCCAATCCACACATCTCAAAATTATTCCAATTGAGAAAGAGGGTCGGCATAGAAGAGGAAATACCACATACCTCAAGAACGCCGCACCACAACCAACAAAGTAACAGCCTCCGGAATGAGATCACACAACAGATCTAGAAGAATACATGAAGAAACACCAATTTAAACCAATGAATCTGATAATGAAATCCAAGGGTGTTATCGCGATCAATGGAAATAAAGAAGAGTAAATATTTCTTACCCGAAGAGATACACTAAAAGTATAATGGAGATCGAATATCGAACAGATCGATCTAAAAGGAGTGAAGTCTCCCAAAATCACCTGGTCATTTCCCTAGGTAGAGGGTAAAGTATGGATAAAGAACTAAAAGAAAAATAGTCACATACCTATTTTAAAAACTGTATGTAGGGAATTACATGATCTGTCACTCGGTTACACGATTTGTAACCACAAAAGTCTCATATATTCTGAAAAACCCATCGCCTCGGATTAAAAAAGTTGTCCTTTTATTAACTCATGACATATAAGGGATCTTCACGCTGTGTAACTTTTCAAGTGTGAAGCATTTCACAAATTTCATCCAACAACTCTTACACATCGGGTAACCTAGTTACATGATGTGAAATCCTCTTGCTGCCTGTAGAAAAAAGTTAGTTGAAGCTTGGAGTCCAACAAATCTATGACTTCACCATTATAGGTATCCTCCCAATTCCTTCTTGTCCCTATGAATATAATGAAAAATGGAAAACTATAACAAATTTAAATATGTGACTGACAGGTCGATAATAAGATGTTATAAACTCCCCACCATAAAGACTTTATGTCCCAAGGAAGTCATGTGGAAGACGTAATCCCTGGAAAAAATATGAGTGTATTACTCCCTCATCAAAGAATCACATTCCCAAGTCACATGAGAATCTAATCCATGTTTCCACAGTACTCTAACCAACAAAATCGACTTCTCATGCAATACTTTCACTTGAGAGCCAATGATCTCAACTGGTTTCTCCAAAACAAAAACATTTGGCTCCAAATCAATTTCTTCCCAACTCAGAATGTGAGTGGAATTAGGATGTAACTTCCTGAGCAGAGATATGTGGAAAACATCATGAATACCTATCAACTAAACTGGAAATTATAACCGATGAGCAACCTGTTTGAGCCTCTCAGTGACCTTAAATTTCCAACATACCTCAAAGCCGACTTTCCCTTTTTTCCAAGTCGATGGTGACCCAACTGAGGAGAAACTTTCAAGAAAACCCGGTCACTAATGAAAAAATCTAGAGGATTATGTCGCTAATTTGTATATTATTTCTTTCAACTCCAGGTTGTAACAATACATTGATGTACATCCTGAATCTTTGATAATGTCTCCTAGACCAAACTTGGTCTAATTAAAGATATGTCACTCACATTTTCCCAACAAAGAGGTGATCTGCATGGGCGACCATAAAATGCCTCAAAGGGATCCATTCTTATCGATGATTGATAATTGTTGTTGAAAAAACTCAACCAGTCCCAGATGGCTATCCCATGATCCATAGAAATCCAAAACTCATGCACAGAGCATATCCTCTAGGATATGAATCACCTAGTCCATGTCACCATCTTTATATGGATGGTAATTTGTGCTCAACCTGACCTGAGTTCCCATCACCTTTTGGAGACTCCACCATATCCTTGAGGTTAGCCTAGGATCCCTATACAAAACAATGGCATAAGGAATCCCATATAACCTCATAATCTCTTGCACATACATCTTACCTAGATCTTCAACATTAGTGGTATCCTTGATCATAATGAAATGATCATACTTCATCAACTAATCAATGATTTCCTATATAGTATTTTTTTCCTTGGGGATTCCATGGTAATCCAACAACAAAATACATAAATACCTCATCCCATTTCCAAGCCAGTATTGGAAGAGGATGAAGCAAACCTGAGGGTCTCAAGTGATCTTCCTTTATCCATTGGTAGGTGTAATAGTGGGACACATAATCTGCAATGTCACGCTTCATACCCAGCCACCAGAGTCGTCATCTCATGTCATAATACATATTCATAGCACCTGGATGGATGTAACACCCCGAGCTTCCATGATACGCTTCTCATTCAATAATACAATAGCTTGCATTGTACGCAACTTCGAGTTCTAAAACATCGCGACAAATCAAACTAGCCGTTATGAATAGTAATAACCACTTTTTAAAATTATAGAAATTTTATATTTCAAAATGGACTTCATTTTTGTATTCGTAATATCGAAATTAGCCTATGTTGAATTTTTGGTATTTTTCTGAGAACTTCTAATTTTTTATGAATAGTGAAAAATACATAAAAACAACTTTTTTAATCAAAATAATTTATACAGATAAATTATACTATTTAGTGGTTTTAAGGTATAATTAGAAAATATTTTTACCATTTTATCCAATGGTGGTCATTAGAATTAATTTAACATTGAAATTGGACATAAACAATTGCCAAACTTTTGATATAAATTGTTTCTTAAAAACACGCTATTTGTTGTAACAGCGGGAATTAATTATGAAATTAATTAATACAACTTATATGTTTGGAATTTTGTAAAATAGACATCATTTTTGAATTCGGAATATCAATTATAGCTTAGGGTGAAATTTTGGCCTTATTCTGAAAAACTTCAATTTTTGATGAATAGTGAAACCACTAAGTGGTAGTTAAATAACTGATTTTTCGTTTAAATGAAATATTACAACTTCTGTGATTTGATTTTCAAAAATCCGACATACATGGTTGTCATTAAGAAGTAAAATGTGGTTCAATGAGATCAAAATAATTTTTTGGTGAATAGTAACTTTTAAGTTCTTAATCGCGATTAGTGGTAATTAGTGTAGTTTAAGGTATAAATAATACATTAATAATATGAAATGACCTAGACACATGTCCCAACCTCATTGGTTGAGTCATGGCCGACCAAAAAAAGCCATGGCCTAACTTGGGGACCCCATGGATCCACTTTTGTAGGGAAATAACATAAATTACTTTTTATTTAATGTTAAAGTGAAAATGACACTAACATAAATTGTTCTACTAAAACAATTTTTAATTGGGGTTATACAAGTCCAAATTTTGATTATAAATAGTCATTGGAAAGCTAAAAAGATTTCCTACATCATAGTATTTGTTTTATAATTTTTAGACATTAAATAAATTAAAGTATTTATGACATAATAATGATGCAGCGATGACATCATTATTTGACGATTTAAATAAAATGAGAAGATAATGCAAAATCCGAGGCTTACACTTGTCCAAAGCCTATTGGATGAAGATATTTCGAAACCTTATCACCTTAGCCTCGAATTATATAGATGTGGGACCTTTAGAATCCGAAAAGCATTTTGAAATAATGTAACATTTCATTACTTTCCAAAAGTGCCCCTCCTCTCCACTTATAAAAGGCCCCCACCTCTCCCACCTTATTCACACCATCAAGCCATTTGGCTCGGCCAACCTCTGCCCAAATACTCTCCCAACATTCCTTCCTTACTCCTAGAAACCTCACTTTGGGCAGAACTCTTCCCAAGGAAGCCTTTAGCTCAAATCAAAAAGAGTTACCCGATTTTGAGGTAATGTCTTTTCTAATGTTGTTTTGTTTTATTTTTCTTCTCCAACCCCCTAAACTCTTTTTATTCATTTCTTTTGTAACAACACCAGTATCCTCAATATACTAGGATGTTGTTATAAGAAGGATTCGAGCTACACTTACACACACCTACATCTAATGGTTAAAGAACATACGGTTTCTGTGGATGGCGAATTTCTGCCTCACGAAACGATGATTGTTCAACACTCATATAACACCTCCAAAGGTGGCCATTAAGATGTCACTATTTTTATATATGATATATAATATGTTTTTGTTTTACTTTTGCTTCTGTATTTCTCATTTATGGCATACTTTATGATTTCCATTATGGGTAAAACGCGATAATTTCATTTTAGGAAGTGCGGACTACCGCCCCCTCAAAGTGATTTGAATCGTTAATGCCATGTGTGGGATGTATAAATGATGGAGTAAATGGTATTATACACTATATTATACTGGAATTATATTATACATTTATATCATTATGATTTCATTCCATTAAATATGAAATTGAAATGAAAGTAGCGTTCATGCGTACGTACGGCTTACCGTCTCCATGAACGGTGCATTTCATTTCTTACCTCTAAATGTTACGTAATATTATAAATGAATGTATATACTGTATATATACGATATATATGATATCTACATCATTAATATAATTCTGGATATAATGGATATTTCACCACATGAACAACTTATAATTATAAGAAGTTTATTGTTGACTCATGTACCAAAGATCAACAAAACGACCGTTATTAACTTAAATAATTACATAATGTTCATATCATTGTAATAAGTGATATAATAAGGATAATGAAATTAAAAATGGTTCTTAATAAGGTATATATTAACTCTATTTTATTATTCAGGAGGTTAAAGAACGGTTGAGTCAAGTCAGACACGAGGTAAGGGAAATTCTTAACCCAATTTCTGTTCTTTGGGTTAATCTCCTACTTTCAAATTCTGTCATGATATTGTTATGTATTATCTTGTATTTGTACTTTCTTTATGTGTACTTATAGTTAATACACATAATAGATCTATTTTATTTATAAATGATCTTGTAAGGGAACTTCTTAACCCAACTTCCATTCTTTGGGTTAATCTCCTACTTTCAAATTATGTCATGATGTTATTATGTACTATTTTGTATTTTTACTTTCTTTATGTGTACCTATAGTGAATACACATAATATATCTATTTTATTTTAAACATGATCTTTTTAAGGACTTTGTCTCAATCTCCTTTCATTGAGGCATATTTGGCTTTATACACAACTTTCTTTTATACGGTGTATAAACCCCTTTGACTTTTACGGTTATTCAAAAGGAATCTTTTTATACAAAGCGTTTTGCTAAACGACAAAAGGGAATGTTTTTCTTTCCGTACTTATGCGGCGACAAAGACTTCTCCGCCGCCGTGACCATTATTTGAGTTTCGGCTTCCTCTACAAGCCATCATTTTTTTAATGAAAAATAAATACAAAGTTTTAATTTTCTTTTATTTTTGTATTGAAAATGGTTTTGAAAGCATTTTTATTATATAAATGTGTTGTATTGATATTTTGTGATTGAAATGTGGAAATGTTATTGTTCCTTTATGCATGTTTTATGTGATACGATTATGTTATTGTTTATGATATGTTTAAACCTATTCATATGAGGAATGTATTGGACTTAATAAGTGACGGGTGGAGCCCGCTATAGCTCCTCGATGCATCGGTAGGTCTCATGAGACAACTAGACGTGGAATTGGCCGAGGCCCTTTCCCAATTTGATTTATGGTTTTGGCCGAGGCCTTAATCATTTTAGATGTCTTGGCCGAGGCCTTGACAAAATGTTTCAGAATGTCCGGCATTATACATTCCCTCATTATGAAAGTGGTTATTGATATTACATGTGATTATTCGACCAGTAGAATATCCATGTGAAGAAGTAAATGGCATTATCTCATTTTACTTTTGCCATATTATGTTGAAGTTCATGTTTAAGAGGCTTTTGTTTTAGTTATACATTGCCTTAAATGTTAATGTTTATTTATGAAAGCTTCCGCATTATTGTTATCCTTACTGAGCATTTGAGCTCACCCCTTTCAATGTTTAAAAATTTTCCAGGTTGAGAAGAAGTATTTTATGACTGACTTGCAAGAATAATCAGAAGAAGATATGAGTGTGGACTATGAAGACCATGTTTTTTTTGTAGTTTTTCACTTTTTGATGTAATGAAAGACTTATGAATGTATCTAGTGTTTCCAAGGCTACTAAACTAATCGGTCTTTCGAGACTTGATCTTTTGGGATCATGCCAATGTTACGAAGTAATGCACCGGCTCTGGGTAGCTGGGGTCGGGGCGTTACAGTTGGTATCAGAGGCAGTTTAGTACTAACCTTGGAAGCTAGATTTAGATAAACTCTGATTAGAGCACATAGCCCAAAGATAGACTTTGAGGATTAGTATAGAAGAACTTCCTAGAATTTTAGTATTGTAGAGATGTTGTGAGTTTTCCGAGCAATACATCCCTGTCTGGATACGAGCAGGTAGAGGTGGCTCTGGCACAGATGTACCTAGGGGTAAAACCCGAAAACACCGCTTTGAGCTAGACTCAAACGGGAACTGGTGCACGACAACGGGCCTTGCTGCACTCTTGGTTATGACACTCCCGGGGGATATGCTTAGGATAATTCTCATTTTCTTTACAAACCATTATGTAAGGTTTATGAGTACATACTTCCTCAAAGGAAACATTTCTTTTTATGATTATGGATTATATCCATAAATAGTTCAATTTATGTTAAGTATTATACAAGTATGGAATTATGTATTTTGATTCATAAACTAATCTGGATTATGCCATTGTTTAGAAATGGCGCCTAGTAGAAGGAATGGAAACTGTATCAATGCACGAACTCCGTGTAGGGATTGCCCTCCTGCTCAAGATAATTATTGTGGACCTGGAGATACAACTGGTGCTGATCAACTTATTACCATACTGGGACAACTCACGCAGGTTATGAATAACAACCTTACTCGTATGGAGCACCCTGATTCGCAACGTGGAGGATCAATGCTAGACCGTTTCATGAGGCAACAACCGCCAACCTTCAATGGGAGTACAAATCCTACAGTAGCTGAGCAATGGATAAATTCCTTAGAGAAAATATTCCATGCCTTGGGGAGTAGTGAAAGGGAGAAGGTTGTCATGGCAGTTTACCGCCTCACTGGAGATGCCGATCAGTGGTGGTCACTGATTCAAAACACAAAGGAAGATGATGACGTATCGAATATGGAATGGAGGGAGTTCAAAGAGCTTTTCTTAGAAAAATACTTTCCTCGTGACCATCGAGCAGATATGGAAAGGCAATTTCTGAGTCTGAGGCAGAAGGAGGATGAGAATGTCGCAAAGTATGAGGCTAACTTTACAAGGTTAGCGAGGCATGCTGCCGATTATATACGTAACCCAAGGAGTAAGATTGATCGTTTCTTTGATGGGTTAAAAACCATTTCTCCGATGAGCTTTAGTATCACAATCCTTCTCATCATACGAAGATATAGTCTCATGTGCTATCAAGACAGAAAAGGAATTCTCTAAGTCTTATGACAAAAAAGTAAAGCAAGAGAAGAAGAGAACGGTGGAACAAGAGACAGATAAAGGGAAAAAGGGAAAGAAGGATTTTCCATTATGTGATAATTGTGGGAAGAATCACCCTGGTACTTGCCTAAAAGGAATGGGAGTCTGTTATAAATGTGGAGAAAAAGGTCACCAGGCACGTGATTGCAAGGGAAAGAAAGAGGCTGTCAAAGTTGAATGCTACAATTGTAGAGAAATGGGTCATTACGCAAATGAATGTCCTAAGCGTCAAGGAATCTTACCTCAGAAAAGGCCAAGGGATCAAGGACAATCTTATGCTATTACTACAGTTGAAGCAGAATAACTAATGTATTGATGCTTTCGGACTCATGGATTATATTCTGGTTATTAGAATAATGTGATCTATATAAGGATTGTACTGCAGTACTTGTTGGTTTCAGTAAGGTTTTAATATGATTAAGGTAATCATATTTTTAGTATGTGACAATAAGAGAAACTTTTCTTTGTTTGGGGAATCTGATGTTACAATTGATTTTGGAATTAAGAGACCTTTTAGAGAAAGTTTGGACAGAGGTATTTTGGATAACTATAAATGTTGGGATGGATTAAGTTGAACTTTGAATAGTATTGTTTAAGGTTAAAACTTTTCTGAAGATTATTTCTGGAATACTATAATACTATATTTTTAGAAAAAGGACAACCTGCAGGGTGGGGAATAACCCGTCGCGTCGGACACAGCTGCAGGAATCGAACCCACAACCATAGTGCGACAAGCCTTTATTTCCTACCACTAGCCTACAGGAAGTCCCTGGTTATTACAAAATCGTTTTACTAATCTAAATGGTATGTGTTAACATTTGGAACCTTATACAATTAGGATAAATAGAATATTTTTGAGTTCCGTTACCATTTGGAGTAAAAGTTGGGTTTGTGGTAAAAATTTATTAACGAATGAAAGTATACATAACAAGTATGTATATTCCCCTACGTTCTTAGTAAATCTCATAAATAAATTCCTCAACATTATAAAAGGTAACTTAAAACAAAAATGTTGTCGGTTAACTTTTCCAACTAGGGATTCAATGACCGTTTAACCAATCACAAGTTTGTGATTTTCTTATGGTTAAACTTTCTCCTAATCCTGTTTTCTATAACTCTCCATCAGACCTTGATGGTTTGTTTTTCTTCCATATCCATATTTTCATAGAATCCTAGAATGGGCTATATCGGGTGACCTTTGTACTTATCCTGCTTTCTTTTAATGTTATATATTTATTAACCTTATTTTCGATGTGGGTTTTCCTCAAAGGTATTTTCTCTTTTCAACCTTGTATTTTCCAAGAAAAAATTTCAAATTGCGAGGACGCAATTTATTGAAGGAGGGGAGAATGTAACACCCCGAGCTTCCACGATACGCTTCTCATTCAATAATACAATAGCTTGCATTGTACGCAACTTCGAGTTCTAAAACATCGCGACAAATCAAACTAGCCGTTATGAATAGTAATAACCACTTTTTAAAATTATAGAAATTTTATATTTCAAAATGGACTTCATTTTTGTATTCGTAATATCGAAATTAGCCTATGTTGAATTTTTGGTATTTTTCTGAGAACTTCTAATTTTTTATGAATAGTGAAAAATACATAAAAACAACTTTTTTAATCAAAATAATTTATACAGATAAATTATACTATTTAGTGGTTTTAAGGTATAATTAGAAAATATTTTTACCATTTTATCCAATGGTGGTCATTAGAATTAATTTAACATTGAAATTGGACATAAACAATTGCCAAACTTTTGATATAAATTGTTTCTTAAAAACACGCTATTTGTTGTAACAGCGGGAATTAATTATGAAATTAATTAATACAACTTATATGTTTGGAATTTTGTAAAATAGACATCATTTTTGAATTCGGAATATCAATTATAGCTTAGGGTGAAATTTTGGCCTTATTCTGAAAAACTTCAATTTTTGATGAATAGTGAAACCACTAAGTGGTAGTTAAATAACTGATTTTTCGTTTAAATGAAATATTACAACTTCTGTGATTTGATTTTCAAAAATCCGACATACATGGTTGTCATTAAGAAGTAAAATGTGGTTCAATGAGATCAAAATAATTTTTTGGTGAATAGTAACTTTTAAGTTCTTAATCGCGATTAGTGGTAATTAGTGTAGTTTAAGGTATAAATAATACATTAATAATATGAAATGACCTAGACACATGTCCCAACCTCATTGGTTGAGTCATGGCCGACCAAAAAAAGCCATGGCCTAACTTGGGGACCCCATGGATCCACTTTTGTTGGGAAATAACATAAATTACTTTTTATTTAATGTTAAAGTGAAAATGACACTAACATAAATTGTTCTACTAAAACAATTTTTAATTGGGGTTATACAAGTCCAAATTTTGATTATAAATAGTCATTGGAAAGCTAAAAAGATTTCCTACATCATAGTATTTGTTTTATAATTTTTAGACATTAAATAAATTAAAGTATTTATGACATAATAATGATGCAGCGATGACATCATTATTTGACGATTTAAATAAAATGAGAAGATAATGCAAAATCCGAGGCTTACACTTGTCCAAAGCCTATTGGATGAAGATATTTCGAAACCTTATCACCTTAGCCTCGAATTATATAGATGTGGGACCTTTAGAATCCGAAAAGCATTTTGAAATAATGTAACATTTCATTACTTTCCAAAAGTGCCCCTCCTCTCCACTTATAAAAGGCCCCCACCTCTCCCACCTTATTCACACCATCAAGCCATTTGGCTCGGCCAACCTCTGCCCAAATACTCTCCCAACATTCCTTCCTTACTCCTAGAAACCTCACTTTGGGCAGAACTCTTCCCAAGGAAGCCTTTAGCTCAAATCAAAAAGAGTTACCCGATTTTGAGGTAATGTCTTTTCTAATGTTGTTTTGTTTTATTTTTCTTCTCCAACCCCCTAAACTCTTTTTATTCATTTCTTTTGTAACAACACCAGTATCCTCAATATACTAGGATGTTGTTATAAGAAGTATTCGAGCTACACTTACACACACCTACATCTAATGGTTAAAGAACATACGGTTTCTGTGGATGGCGAATTTCTGCCTCACGAAACGATGATTGTTCAACACTCATATAACACCTCCAAAGGTGGCCATTAAGATGTCACTATTTTTATATATGATATATAATATGTTTTTGTTTTACTTGTGCTTCTGTATTTCTCATTTATGGCATACTTTATGATTTCCATTATGGGTAAAACGCGATAATTTCATTTTAGGAAGTGCGGACTACCGCCCCCTCAAAGTGATTTGAATCGTTAATGCCATGTGTGGGATGTATAAAGGATGGAGTAAATGGTATTATACACTATATTATACTGGAATTATATTATACATTTATATCATTATGATTTCATTCCATTAAATATGAAATTGAAATGAAAGTAGCGTTCATGCGTACGTACGGCTTACCGTCTCCATGAACGGTGCATTTCATTTCTTACCTCTAAATGTTACGTAATATTATAAATGAATGTATATACTGTATATATACGATATATATGATATCTACATCATTAATATAATTCTGGATATAATGGATATTTCACCACATGAACAACTTATAATTATAAGAAGTTTATTGTTGACTCATGTACCAAAGATCAACAAAACGACCGTTATTAACTTAAATAATTACATAATGTTCATATCATTGTAATAAGTGATATAATAAGGATAATGAAATTAAAAATGGTTCTTAATAAGGTATATATTAACTCTAGTTTATTATTCAGGAGGTTAAAGAACGGTTGAGTCAAGTCAGACACGAGGTAAGGGAAATTCTTAACCCAATTTCTGTTCTTTGGGTTAATCTCCTACTTTCAAATTCTGTCATGATATTGTTATGTATTATCTTGTATTTGTACTTTCTTTATGTGTACTTATAGTTAATACACATAATAGATCTATTTTATTTATAAATGATCTTGTAAGGGAACTTCTTAACCCAACTTCCATTCTTTGGGTTAATCTCCTACTTTCAAATTATGTCATGATGTTATTATGTACTATTTTGTATTTTTACTTTCTTTATGTGTACCTATAGTGAATACACATAATATATCTATTTTATTTTAAACATGATCTTTTTAAGGACTTTGTCTCAATCTCCTTTCATTGAGGCATATTTGGCTTTATACACAACTTTCTTTTATACGGTGTATAAACCCCTTTGACTTTTACGGTTATTCAAAAGGAATCTTTTTATACAAAGCGTTTTGCTAAACGACAAAAGGGAATGTTTTTTTTTCCGTACTTATGCGGCGACAAAGACTTCTCCGCCGCCGTGACCATTATTTGAGTTTCGGCTTCCTCTACAAGCCATCATTTTTTTAATGAAAAATAAATACAAAGTTTTAATTTTCTTTTATTTTTGTATTGAAAATGGTTTTGAAAGCATTTTTATTATATAAATGTGTTGTATTGATATTTTGTGATTGAAATGTGGAAATGTTATTGTTCCTTTATGCATGTTTTATGTGATACGATTATGTTATTGTTTATGATATGTTTAAACCTATTCATATGAGGAATGTATTGGACTTAATAAGTGACGGGTGGAGCCCGCTATAGCTCCTCGATGCATCGGTAGGTCTCATGAGACAACTAGACGTGGAATTGGCCGAGGCCCTTTCCCAATTTGATTTATGGTTTTGGCCGAGGCCTTAATCATTTTAGATGTCTTGGCCGAGGCCTTGACAAAATGTTTCAGAATGTCCGGCATTATACATTCCCTCATTATGAAAGTGGTTATTGATATTACATGTGATTATTCGACCAGTAGAATATCCATGTGAAGAAGTAAATGGCATTATCTCATTTTACTTTTGCCATATTATGTTGAAGTTCATGTTTAAGAGGCTTTTGTTTTAGTTATACATTGCCTTAAATGTTAATGTTTATTTATGAAATCTTCCGCATTATTGTTATCCTTACTGAGCATTTGAGCTCACCCCTTTCAATGTTTAAAAATTTTCCAGGTTGAGAAGAAGTATTTTATGACTGACTTGCAAGAATAATCAGAAGAAGATATGAGTGTGGACTATGAAGACCATGTTTTTTTTGTAGTTTTTCACTTTTTGATGTAATGAAAGACTTATGAATGTATCTAGTGTTTCCAAGGCTACTAAACTAATCGGTCTTTCGAGACTTGATCTTTTGGGATCATGCCAATGTTACGAAGTAATGCACCGGCTCTGGGTAGCTGGGGTCGGGGCGTTACAATGGATGACCCACAAAGTGATATGATAATTAAACAAGACTAAAATCCTCACAGATGCAAGGATAAAACCCCACTTCTTGAAGTGGAGCATACCATCTGAAGAGAGGTACCAACCAGAAATGGTCTCCCCACAATAAAGGCTTTCTTGAATTTTTCTAAACTCATCATCTTGCTGCTGACTGTGCAAAACAAACTCCAAGAAAGATGATGATAACAGAACACTGGTCAAAACCATACCTAAAACATCCTCCTGAGCATCTAGGTGCAACTAATAAAAAATCCCTATAATGTTTCACACCTCCTTCGATTCTAGAATATCCTACAATGGTTATTTCCTGCTAAGAGTGTCTGCAAAAAAAATCCCCTTCCCTGGGGTGTAAGTGATATCGAAGTCAAATTTCTAAAGGTATTCTACCCATAGTCTCTGTCTAAGATTCAAGTCTTTCTAAGAAAAGATATAGATCATGCTTTTATGATCATAAAATATTTTGAACCTCTATTTCAAATGATAGTGCCGCCAACATTTAAGCATATGTATAACTGCAATAAGATCTAAATCGTGAGTGGGGTAATTCTTCTCATGCAGTCGAATATGACGAGAGTAGTATGCTACCACATGGTCATCATGTATAAGCACACTTCTCAAACCATCACTAGAAGCATCATAAAACACCACGTACCCATTACTGGGCTCGGGTAAGATCAGAATAGGATTTTATGTCTAAAGTCATTTCATTTCATCGAAAGAAAACTATCACTTTACATCCCATGTGAATTTCACTACTTTCCTAATAAGAGCATTCAAAGTTGATTCCATCATAGAGAAATCCTTAAAAAAATATCGATGGTATCCAACAAGACCAAGGAAGATATATATCTCAACGACATTTCGTGGTTCTTTCCATAATAGTACAACATTCACATTTTCCAAATCAACTTATAAGCAATGTTTGGAAATGTTTTTCCCTCATAACTTCACTTATTGAATCCAAAAACTACATTTTGAAAGATTTACATACAAATGATGACTTCTTAGAATTTCTAGAACTAAACTCATATGGTGGTCCTACTCACACTTGGATTTCAAATATACCAAAATATCATCCACGAACACTACCATAAAAGTGTCAAGATATTGATGGAATATCTAATTCATCAAATCTATAAAAATTGTAGGAGCTTTAGTTACACCAAAATGTAAAACCCCAAGGTTTTTTAAAAATAAATTGAAATGCTTGAAATTTTGTTTAAAGTAGATATTTATAAGTATCCTTTAAACATAATTTTACTACTTCTATGTTTTGAATTTCAAAAAATGGCCATCTACAATAGTGTTCAATATGTTATTTGGAGTCTATTGGAACCAACTTGTTTTTTTGGTAAATAGTAACATACTCTTATGAATAGTAAATTTGAATAGTAATATGACCCTAATAAATAGTAAATTGTATTATTATTTTATTTTATTAAGGATTTAAGATAATGACATCTTGATTAATTTTCCAATGTGATATAAAAACAGTTATTGTTTTTAAATTATTAATTTTTGAATTAAGTATGATTTTATTTAAAAATTAAATTAAAATTATTTAGAAAATTATTTTCAAAAAATGTACTTCATTTTTTTAATTCTACATGTCGATAAATGGTTAGGGTGAATTTTGGGGATTTTTCTGAAATAGTTGATTTTTCAGTGAATAGTAAAAAATACAGTTTTGAGTTTCAGTGTGTTAATGACATCATTAATGATGTAATAATGATGTAATAAATATGGTAGACTTTAGTATAGTAAAATAGGTTATGAGGCATCCCAGGTGTCTTATACCATGGGAAAATACCATGGGCAAGCCCATAGTTTTGCAAATAGCACTAATGAGGTGTCCCTTGAAAATTATTAAAATAATCCATCACTTTTGCTATAAATACCAACACATTCCTTCATTAACTTCATTAAAAATTCCTCATCAATGAAGCTAAGGCCTCCTTAACTCCCTAGTAGCCCTCTGGAGGTTTCCTCAAGCCCCCAAGGTCCCAACCTTCAACTTCTAGGAGTTACTCTACAAGGTAAGAAAATTCTCAATTTCTTTCTTTTTCCATTCAAGTTCTCTTTTATGTGGTATAACTTTCATGTTTCTATACCATGTTCTTATTTACTTATAATTATTGATATATTATTTATTATTATTCATTTCTGGATGGGTGACCCTTTTCCCCTCTCTTTTTAATATTTTCTAAAACCATGTTGCATAGTCGTTAGACTGCCGAATTTTTGTAAGGGATTTCTCAATTATTCTTTTATTTTGAGTTCCTTTATTTTCTTATTCTTTATTCATATATTATTACCCAAGAGGCATGAAATCTCCAGAAATCATGTATATTCTGGATTTTATCATGTTCATGGAAAATTCATCATCATTATTCTTCTTCTCTCCCACTTATTCAAGGAATAAAAACATTGTGTGTGATGTGTCAAATTACCGACATCGTGGACGATGTGATTTCAATTTACATTAATTATTTAAAGTCTAGTAATGAAACCATTTATATGGTTGGAGCAGGTTATAATATATGTATTATGTATCATCCATGGTTCTGGAATTCTTTTTTACTCATGGTTTTAATTTATAAGACAAAATGAGGTTGTTATTATCAAAGAACCACTAAAATGATCTAAATGAACATAATTAATGTTTTAACTTATGAATCATCCTCATATAAAACATCAAAATGATAAATGGTATATATTATGGTACTAGAAATATTTAAATACATTTCTATTCCAATTTAGGAGTTTCACTTCCAATCGATGAGAACATCCATCATGAACCAATCGTGGAAATCATGTAAGGAACTCACCCAAAACAGTGCAAGGAACAAAATACTAAAAATTAAACGGTAAAATGAGGTTATTAAATGGTCATATAAGATGTTATAAACATGAAAATGTTTCTTTAAAATACTAATAACACTATTTTAACCATTATATAGGAATTTTAAACAAGTTTGAAGTAAGAAAAGCCTGAGGTAAGGGAATTCTTAACCTGATTTCCATCCTTTGGGTTAACCTTATTCTTCATTATTTATGTGGTATTTAAATTGTTTGTGTGATGAATTATGATTATAATATGTTTAATTATTTATATTTATAGATTATATATATATTCCATCCACTCTATTAAGTCTCACTTCAATTATATGATATTTATAAGGGACTTTTCTTTTAAAATCCTATTTTAAAATTCTGTTTTACAAAATTCAAAAGCAATGTTTTTATGCTAATATTCATATTGTATGATTATGTTATGGATCTTGGGAATTTTTAATGATTAAAGGTGGGACCAATATTTCCCTCCAATTCATTGGGTATGTGTAAGTTGGAGGTCGGTCGTATGGTTACTCCAAGTGTAACTGCGATGGTTACACAAATAGTAAGGTATCTGTGAGGGTTACAAATTATAGGTAGCCGAGAGGGTTACAAGATTATGTAAGTAATTCCCAAATATACCTTTATGGTTCTACTTATGTTCTTGGGTATTTTTTAAATCTCATGTTTCACAAAGTAAGTATATATATATAGGTGATAAGTATGTCTTTTGAAAATGATTTCATATGTTACAAGTATTCATGGAGTAATGTGTTCTTTCCTTATTTTTATATCCCATACTGAGTTTTTTTGATCATCCCAAGTTTTAAATGATTTTCACAGGATAATGGATGTGTAATAAAAATAATTAAGCCATGTTAAATGTTGAATAATTTTCAAGGAATCATGTTTTAAGTTTTAATGCTTTATATTTTGAAAAAAATGGAAACTATTTTTATGGTATCCACTCTATAACAATGTGTAATGTTATGAATATATTATGTCCCAATTATATAAAGATCTAAACTTTAAAAGATCCTCATTGTAATAGGATGTGTTTTCTTGACTAAATTCTGGATTATGTATGTAGTAAGGTCAGGTCCTTATAGTTGGTATCAGAGGATGGTTTAGATAACTTTAGGGGTTAGGATGATGTTAAAAGAATACCATAAATAATTTTTACTATATCATTTTGAAATGTTATAGCATTTAAAGATTACCATGTTGCTTCATCTAAGATATCTTTATTCAGAATGGTAGTCTGCAGAAGAAACAAGGATGATGAAGAGAAGAGGCACCGACATTACGACATCCTTCCGAATCTGCATCCCAAAATGGTAGGGATTGGAACCAGGAAATTTATGACAGTAATGGTTTAGCTGACGCAAGCGATAAATGGTGGTGGCATCCATGCAAGAGAACAACCAGAGGTACCACAACTGAACATGACAGTAGTGGAAAATTTTATGAGACAACACCCTCCTACTTTCAATGGATCTTCTGACCCAGTAGTAGCTGAAGGATGGATCAAAGCCCTTGAAAAGATATTCGATGTTATGGGATGTTCAGAAAATCAAAAGGTAAGTCTTTCCACTTATCGTTTTAAAGGTGTAGCTGATCATTGGTGTTCAATGGTAAGTAATATTAGGGGTAGAGAGGATTTTGATTCCATGTATTGGGATGAATTTAAAAGTATTTTCCTTGAAAAATATTTTCCTAAGGTGGTGCGACTTAGGATGGAGAATAAATTCCTTGAATTGAAGCAAAAGGAGGAGGATTCGGTGGCTATGTATGAAGTGAACTTCACCCAACTGGAGAGGTATTCTCCAAATATTATTCTATATCTTGATAGAAAAATCATCCACTTTTACTCAGGACCTAATCCAAGGTATCTAAGGGCATTGTCCTCCTGTGAATTAAAAAGTTATGAGAAACTTGTACGATGTGCTGAGAGGGTAGAGATGGAGTTTACTGATGATCACGTACATTTTGTAAACAAGGAGAAGAAGAGGTACATGTGGCAAGAGATGGGTAAGAATCAACCAAATAAATCTGATGGTAAGAAAATCCAGTTTCTAGTTTGTGAAAAGTGTGGCAAGAAACACCCTGGGGAATGTCTTATCCAAACTGGGAAGTGTTTTAAATATGGTAAGTTAGGACATATGGCCCGAGATTACAATGAAAATTATCCTAAGACTAATCCTAATAAGAAAAATGTAAAGTGTTTTAAATGTGGTGAGATGGGTCATTATGCAAATGCCTTCCCAAATAGAAATCTAAATGATGCAACAAAGACAGACTATAAGCAGAAAGGTGTAGTGATATCCTTTACAACTACATCAGCAGATGTCAGGCCATCCAATGATGTTGTATCAGGTACTCTATTTTTTCACTTAGATTTTTCTAAAGTTTTGTTTGATACGGGGTCTACACATTCCTTCATCTCTGAGAAAGGTTTTGGTAAATTGAAAATATCACCTCAACAAATGAGACCTGAACTTTTTGTTAAAACACCGGGGGGAAATATTATAGAAAAGAGGAATTATAAGAATATTTCTATTGTGGTATGTGGAAATAATTTACCTACAAACCTTGTTGTTTGACCCTTATTCGAGTTTTATGTTATTCTGGGAATGGATTGTCTTTCTATTTATCATGCTAAGATTGACTGTAGAGCTAAAGAAGTTGTTTTTCATAAATTGTTTTAGTTTGTATACAAGAATGAACCCATACAATTGATAACATATCAGGAAGATAAGAAACTATTAAAAGATGTAAATAAAAGTTATCTTTCTCATATTATTAAAAACAAGGTAACTTTTCATATTAATGATGTGCCAGTGGTAAATGAATACCTTGATGTTTTTTCTGATGAGTTGCCCGGTCTCATACCTGATCAAGAAGTCAAATTCACAATTTACTTAGTTCCTAATGCTAAGCCAATTTCAAAACCCCCATATCATATGGTTCAAATAGAAATTCTTGAATTGAAAAATCAGTTGCAGGATTTTCTTGATAAAGTATTCATTCATCCTATCACTTCACCATGGGGAGCTCCTATTTTGTTTGTTAAAAAGAAAGATGGTTCCATGAGACTTTTCATTGATTATAGAGCTTTGAATAACATCACTATTAAAAACAAGTATCCTTTGCCTCATATCGATGACTTGTTTGATCATCTATAGGGAGATCAATACTTTTCCAATATTGACTTGAGATCCGGATACCATCAACTGAAGGTAAAGGAGGATGACATCCTAAAAATAGCCTTTCGTACTAGATATGGCCATTATGAATTTGTTGTTATGCCCTTTAGGTTAACTAATGCACCTATTGTATTCATGAATCTTATGAATAGAGTATTTAATGAGTTATTGGATAATTTTGTGGTTGTATTTATTGATGACATTCTGGTATTTTCTAAAAATAAATAGGAGAATGAAAAACAACTAAGGGTTGTTTTACAAACCTTAAAAGAAAAGAAACTGTATGGTGTGATATTTGGTTGCAAAAGATTTATTTTCTTGGGCACATTGTAAATAAGGATAGAATAACACTTGATCCTGCCAAAAAAAAAGTGGTTGATGAATGGCCAAGACCCACAAATGTTATATAGATTCGTAGTTTTCTTGGATTAGCAGGTTATTACCAACGTTTTGTTAAGAACTTTTCTCGGTTATCTAGCCCGATAACTAAGTTTACTTGGAAAGGGGTTAAATTTTTTTGGACAGAAGAATGTGATGTTTGTTTTCAGGAAATGAATAATATATTGCTAAATTATCCAGTTTTGGCCTTGCCTTCCCAAAATGGTGATTTCTTCATCTACAGTGATGCTTTGTTGAAGGGACTTGGTTGTGTTTTGATGCAGAATGATCAGTTAATTGCTTTATATGGAGCCAAATATCAAATATATACTAACCATAAAAGTTTGAAGTATATATTCACTCAGAAGGAATTAAACATGAGGTAGAAAAGATGTCTTGAACTAATAAAGGATTATGATTGCATGATCCATTACCATCCTGGAAAATTAAACAAATTGACATATGCCTTGAGTCAAAATCATCATGCATCATTAACCATTTTACATTTGGAACATGATCCCTTGATTAATTATTTGATGAATTTTGTCTTAGAATTTGTTGGTGCAGGGAATACATCTATTTTGTTTTAGGTTTCATTGTAGTCTTCGTTGTCAGATAGAATTAAGCAAGCTCGGCAGGAAGACTGTGAGCTACAGAAAAAGGTAGAATTGGTTAAAGTGGGTAAGTTTCCAGAATTTAACCTTGATAAATATTGTGTTTTAAGATTTTTTTAAAAGGTTTTGTGTGCCTTGTGATTCCCAATTGAAGAAAGAATTGTTGTGTGAAGCTCATAGTTCTCTATTTTCAGTTCATCCTGGCAGTACTAAGATGTACAGAGACCTTTGGGAGTATTATTGGTGGCATGGAATGAAAAGGGATATTGCTGATTTTACCATGAAATTTTTGACATGTCAACAGGTTAAAGTATAGTGGCAGTTACCAAAGGGGATGATTCAACCTTTTCCAGTGCTAGAGTAGAAATGGGAGAATGTATCCATGGACTTTGTGGTGGGACTACCAAAGACTTCTTGAGGTTACAATGCGATTTGGGTTATTGTTGATTGACTGAAAAAATCTACACATTTTCTTTCTATTCAAGATACAATGTCTTTGGATAGTATTTCTCGACCATACCTTAAGGATATTGTCAGGTTACATGGAGTTCCTCTTTCCATTGTATCTGATCGGGATCCTAGGTTCACTTATAACTTTTGGAAGGGACTTCAGAAGTCGTTGAGCACAGAGTTAAATTTCAGTACAGCTTTTCATCCTCAATCATATGGGTAGTCAGAATGAACGATTCAAACTTTAGAGGATATGCTTAGAGCTTGTTCAATGGAATACCAGGGAAGTTGGGATCAACATCTTTCTTTAGTTGAGTTTTCTTATAATAACAATTTTCATTCCAGTATACAGATGGCACCTTTTGAGGCTTTGTACAGAAAGCGATGTCGGACTCTAACATTTTGGTATGAAGTCGGTGAAAGAGAGTTGATGGGACCAAAATTAGTAGAATAAGTGGATGAGAAAGTGAAGATGATCCAACAGCACATGAGGACAGCTCAGAGCAGGCAGAAAAGTTATGCAGATAACAGAAGGAAAGACTTCTCTTTTGTGGTAGGTGACATTGTTTTCCTTAAAATCTCTCCTTGGAAAAGTGTGATGCATTTCAGTAAGAAAGGAAAGCTAAGTACACAGTTCATAGGTCCTTTTGAAATCTTGGAGAAAGTTGAAACAATTACATACCGATTAGCTTTGCCTCCGAGTTTGTCTCAGGTACACAATGTTTTTCATGTTTTGATGTTGAGAAAGTATGTGCCAGATTCATCACATGTCTTGAGCCCATAAGCAGTTCAATTAGAAGAGAACATTTCTTATGAAGAGAAACCAGTTCAAATTCTTAATAGAAGGGAACAAGTATTGTGGAATAAGATAATCTACCAGATAAATGTTTTATGGAGAAACCACATGGTTGAAGAAGCAATATGGGAGTCTGAAAATGCTATGAGAGAAAGGTACCCTCACTTGTTTAATAAGTAAATAAAATTGAAAGAACGCAATTTTCAGAAGGTGGGGATAATGTAACACCCTAAGGTTTTCTAAAAATAAATTAAAATTATTGAAATTTTGTTTAAATTAGATATTTATAAGTAGACTTAAAACAAATTTTTATTACTTCTATGTTTTGAATTTCGAAAAATGGTAATCTACAATTGTGTTCAATATGTTATTTGGAGTTTATTGGAACCAACTTGTTTTTTTTGGTGAATAGTAACATACCCTTATGAATAGAAATTTGAATAGTAATATGACCCTAATGAATAGTAAATTGTATTATTATTTTATTTTCTTAAATCTTTAAGATAATGACATCTTGATTAATTTTTCAATGTGATATAAAAACAGTTATAGTTTTTAAATTATTAATTTTAGAATTAAGTATGATTTTATTTAAAAAATAAATTAAAAATATTTAGAAAATTATTTTCAAAAAATGGACTTCATTTTTTAATTCTACACGTTGATAAATGATTGGGGTGAATTTTGGGGTTTTTTCTAAAATAGTATATTTTTCGGTGAATAGTAAAAAATACAGTTTTGAGTTTCGGTGTGTTAATGACATCATTAATGATGTAATAATGATGTAATAAATCGGGTCTACTTGTGTACAGTAAAATAGGTTATGAGGTGTCCTAAGTGTCTTATACCATGAGCAAATACCATGGGCAAGCCCATGGTTTTGCAAATACCACTAATGGGGTGTCCCTTGAAAATTATTAAAATAATCCCTCACTTTTGCTATAAATACCAAACAATTCCTTCATTAAATTTATTCCAAATTCCTCATAAACGAATCTCAGTACTCCTTACCTCCCTAGTATCCCTCCCAAGGTTTTCTCAAGCCCCCAAGGTCCCAACCTTCAAGTTCTCGGAGTTACTCTACAAGGTAAGAAAATTCTCAATTTCTTTCTTTTTCCATTCAAGTTCTCTTTTATGTGGTATAACTTTCAAGTTTCCATACCTTGTTATTATTTTATTATTATTCTTGATCTATTATGTATTATGATTTATTTCTAGATGGTTTACCCTTATCCCATCTCTTTTTAATATTTTCTAAAACCATGTTGCATAGCCATTAGGCTGCCGAATTTTTGTAAGGGATTTCTCAATTATTCTTTTATTTTGAGGTCCTTTATTTTCTTAATATTTCTTCATATATTCTTACCCAAGAGGAATTAAATCTATATAAATCATTTATATTATGTATTTTCTTGTTTTCATGGAAAAATCATCATCGTTATTCTTATCCTCTCCCACTTATTCAAGGAATAAAAACATTGTTCGTGATGTGTCAAATTACCGACATCGTGGACGATGTGATTTCAATTTCCATTAATTATTTTAAGTATGTTAATGAAACCATTTATATGGTTGGAACATGTTATAATATATGTATTATGTCTCATAAATGGTCTTGAATTCATTTTTACTCATGGTTTTAATTTATAAGACAAAATGAGGTTATTATTATCAAAGAACCACTAAAATGGTCTAAACGAACATCATTAATGTTTTAACTTATGAATAATCCTAATATAAAACATCAAAATGATAAATGGTATAAATTATGGTACTAGAAATATTTAAATACCTTTCCACTCTAATTCTGGAGTTTCACTTCCAATTGACAAGAACATCCATTATGAACCAATCATGGAAATCATGTAAGGAACTCACCCAAAACAGTGCAAGGAACAAAATACTTACAATTAAGAGGTGAAATGAGGTTATGAAATTATCGTATAATATGTTATAAACATGAACATGTTTTTTTAAAATACTAATAACACAATTTTAACCATTATACGGGAAGTTTAAAAAAGTTTGAAGTAAGACAAGCCTAAGGTAAGGGAATTCTTAACCCGATTTCCATCATTTGGGTTAACCTTATTCTTCATTATTTATGTGGTATTTAAATTGTTTGTGTGGTGAATTATGATTATACTATGTTTAATTATGTATATTTATAGAGTATATACATATTCCATCCACTATATTAAGTATCAATTCAATTATATGATATTTATAAGGGACTTTTCTTTTAAAATCCTCTTAAAATTCTGTTTTAAAAAATTCAAAAGGAATGTTTTTATGCTAATATTCATATTGTATGATTATGTTATGGATTTTGGGCATTGTTTATGATAAATTTTGGGACCTATATTTCCTTCCAATGCATTGGGTATGTGTAAGTTGGAGGCCGGCCGTATGGTTACTCCAAGTGTAACTACGATGGTTACACAAATAGTAAGGTAGTTGGGATGGTTACAAATTATAAGGTAGTCGAGAGGGTTACAAGATTATGTAAGTAATGCCCCAAGATACATTTATGGTTCTACTTATGTTCTTATGTATTGTGTAAATCTCATGTTTCACAAAGTAATTATATATATATAGGTGATAAGTATGTATTTCAAAAATGATTTCATACGTTACAAGTATTCATGGACTAATATGTTCTTTCCTTATTTTTATATTATTTACTAAGTTTTTGTGCTCATATCAAGTTTTAAATGATTTTCACAGGTTAATGGATGTGTAAGACAAATAATGAAGCCATGTTAAATGTTGAATAATTTTCAAGGAATCATGTTTTAAGTTTTAATGTTTTAAATTTTGAAAAAAATGGAAACTGTTTTTATGGTATCCACTTTGTAATAATGTGTAATTTTATGAATGTATTATGTCCCAATTATCTAAAGCTCTAAACTTTAAAAGATCCTAAATGTAAAAGGAAGTGTTTTATTGACTAAATTCAAGATTATTTATGTAATAAGGCCGGTTCCTTATACAAAAGGAATCACAAGATATTTATAATGGTCATACCTACTCCTGAAAGTTGTCTTTAATATATCAGACTCCTGAACTCTGAGCTGATGATAACCCGACCAAATATCAATATTTGAAAACCACTTTTCCCCCTTTAACTTATCAAATAGATCATCCACACGTGGAAAAGGATATTTTTTGTTAACTTTTACCGGGTTAAACTTCCGATAGTCTACACACAACCTAAGTAAACCATATACTTTCTTGGAAAAGAGAACAAGAGTTTCCCAAGGCAAAACACTAGGGTGAACGAAACCTTTGTCCAATAGGCCATCCAATTGAATCTTGAGTTATTTCAACTCTATTGGTTCCATAAGATAAGAAGGTATCGATATCAACTGCGTTCCTAGCACCAGGTCAATCGTAAACTCTACCTATATCTCTGGAGGAAGACCAAAGAATCTGTCTGGGAAAATGTCAGGAAAGTCTCAGAAAACAAAAGGAAGATCAACAATAGGAGAAATTTCATTGGGATCAATCATAACAGTAGACAAAAAACTCCTATGGTCTGGTTGGGAAATCCCTGCATGACCTAATATTGGGTCCCACTCCCCCTAAAACACATGATAGATAACATCAGTAGCAAGAAACGAGACATGCTGATGATAAAAATCAACCTCATCTCAATGAGTGACAAGATTATTCATACCGATGATGATGTCAAACATAACCAGATTAAGAATGAGAAAATATCAGACCAACTTCATATCAGCTATTGTTAACAAACAAGAAGGATACCAAAATCTCTGCTCTCTCTTCTTGGAAAGAGGTGTCGACAACTTGATTATAAAGAACATAAGCTCCATTGGAAGTTTAAGAATATCAATAAAACATGTATATATAAATGAGTGGGAGGCACGAGTATCAAATAAATCAATTGCTACTAAAGATGCAATAAGGATAGTACCTCTCACAGTTTCCATACCAGCATCGACTTTAGTTGGACACTCATCTACTATGTGAAAGTACTTCACTTTTAAGGCTTGTGGCTAGAGCCTTGTATTCTTTGAAGCTTCTAATTTCCCCATGATAGCCTTTGGAGCTGACAAACCCTGACCATAATGAGGCGTAGTCATATACTGACAGAAGTGTTGTAAATGACCAATGTGTTCATATCTATTGAACGTCTCCATGGGTATAGGACAATAACATCTTGTGTGTACGACCTTGCTACACTGATAGCAATTCAGAGGCACACTGCTAGCTATAATAGACATTGCAAAGGAGGCTCACTATTGATACCCACCTCCACCACTCCAATGATGATTCTACGACTTCCTTTTCTTCCCATGCATGCCACCGAAGTTTTCACTGGATGGAAGAGAAGAGGTGAAAAATCCAACCTTGGATATCATATTAATCTCTACCATCATAGATATATCTACTATCTATGCATAGGTAGAAATATTTAATATAAACACATGTGATTTGATATCCGATCGAAAACCTTGTAGGTACTTTTGATCCTTCAACTGGTCATTATTCACCACATATGAAGAAAAACAGACAATCTCAGCAAACTGATTGGTGTATACTAACACCGAACTCTCACCCTAATAAAAATACAAGAACTCTAAAGAGTTATCCAATGTCATGGACTCTGGGTAAAATTGTTTTAAGAATAGGGTTTTGAAACCCTTCCAACTCAGGTCTGCGTGTTTGTCTACCTAGACCATGGAATCCTACCATCGCTTATTAGAACCCTCGATCTTGAACATTGTACACTTCACCTTTATATTATTAGGTTTTTCTAGGAATTTTAAGATTTTATTGATCCTATTCAGCCAGTCCTCCGTATATTGAGGTTCATTACTTCCATTAAAGGATGGTGGCTTCTCACACAAGAATTCCCGCAACTGATCTCTCCGTCCTTTTGCTCCTGGATGTACCTCAACAACCACATTATGAACTCATGGAACATACTGATCAACAACACAAACTATCCATATGATAATATCAATGATATTCTGATCCATTAGAGGATTCCCTTATAGAGCATCAGCTACACCTTCATGAGGAACTCATGGAAGACATCTCAGAGGCATATTACTGCACACTAAAACAGAAGGAATGATCAGAAAACAGATTAAATGTTATTTTAAACTAAAAAAACCATAATAAGAAACTAAGATTCAAGACAAAACACAATTGTAGAGACACATGTCCCAATAACCCATGGAAACTTGAGTCTCGCCACGACAAGAGTTGGCCAGGAACTGATAACAACATACCTCTCAAGTCTCGACAATCCTATCTCCAGTATAATAGACTTCTTGAGACAAGAACCCTTGGGAACTACCCTTTGATGCCATTTTTTAACAAACTGACCTGGGTTACCCTCAAAATGGGCACTCGACCCAATCCACCACATACCTGAAGGGCATTCCCAATCCCCATGGGCTAGAGAAAAGCACTCAGGCATCAAACAAAAAACCAGAGGGAATAATTTTTTCCAACCTGTACAAATACATGGAATATATATACACGCAGAAAAGAAAGAGACAACGTAAGTCTAATAAATATATCCCATAATCGTAAGAAGACAATGGAAAAATCATTGTAAAAGTAGGAAAAACTCCAAAGGATAACTCCAACTGCAATGGACTTGAACCAAATAGCTACTTCATATGCTGGCGTAGACTAACTCCCACCATAAAACCTCTAGTTACCCAACCCAACTAACACAAAACCTCACCACTTAATTATGGTGCCATTCATTTCCCTGCAACGGAAAACATACAAAGGTCTATGAACCACCGAAGAGGTGCGTAGTTTACGAGCTAATAGGATCAGTAGGATCCCACCCAAGTGTTCTATAAAAAGTCTCTATATAACAATTCATGTATGCTCATTTTAAATAAAACATGGAATGATGAGAAGTAAATAATTTTTATATAAAACATGGTAAACATTTCTCTTTTCCAAATTTAAAAAATAGAAGTAAGTATATTGATTTCAAAGTGCATTTTCCATATCATTTTTTCAGAAGCATAAACATGCATATCAAGGATAAAACAAAAAATCCAAGAAAAACAAAACATAAGAACAAGTATCATCACTAAGGATCACTATAGGTTGGACTAAAAGACTACACATACCACAATCAATCAAGTGCACAATATGGTCCCTAAAACACAGGCCTAGGAAATAGAGGAATATCCCATGAGTAAAAACCCCCCAACAATTTCAATATCAGTCCCCTATAACAATAGGCCTAGGAAATATAGGAAATCCCCATGAGAAAACTTCCCAATAATCACAAACAAATGGACGATACCCTCAAGCTAAACCTTCCACCTAATTACCCATGCTAACCCATATGATCGTTTTCAAAATTCATTCTAGTTATTTGAAAACTATTTCAAAACCATTTCAAAAATCTATTTTAATGATTTCAAAACCATTTCACAATCTATTTCAATGCTTTGAAAATACCCATTTTCTTTCCATTTATCAACAACCATGGAAAACCCATTTTTCTTTAAAAACTCTTTTCAACAGAAACAAAACAATCATGCCAGTTCCTTTTATAAATCGGTTTATAAAACAAAAACAATAAGGTTCATCAACATAGGCTAGAGATGAAACCACCTACCTCAAAACCCAGGTCATACACACACATAGTGGGATCCGCCAACAATGAAAACCCAATGATGACAACAAGGCCCTAGAATCCAATCCACGCATCTCAAAATCATTCTAATTGAGAAATAGGGTCAAAAGAGAAGTGGAAATATCACATAACTTAATAAAAACACCTATCACACCACAAAAAACAAAGGAATGGCCTACAGAATGAGATCACACAATGGATTTAGAAGATGGCATGAAGAAATGCCAATTTAAAACAATGAATCGGATAATGCAACCTAAGAGTGCTACTGCAATCAATGGAAATGAAGAACAGGAAAGGTCACTTTCCTGGAAAGATGCACCACAACTAAAATGGAGATCAAACACCGAATAGATCAATCTAGAAGAAGCATTGTCTCCCAAAATGGCCTGAGAATTTCCCTAGGTCGAGGTCAATGAACTCTTGAGAAAGATCTGAAAGAAAAATAGTCGCACACCTATTTTAAAAACTATATGTGGGGAGTTACACTATGTGTAACTTCCAAAGTTTCATATACATTAGAAACCCACCACCTAGGATTAAAAATCTAACCATTTATTAACTCACGACGTGTAAGGTCTCTTCACGTCATGTAACCTTTCACAGCATGAAGCCTTTTACGACTTGCATCCAGCAACTCTTACACGTCGTGTAACCTTTCACAGCATGAAGCCTTTCACGACTTGCATTCAGAAACTCTTACATGTCGTGTAACCTAGTTACATGGCATGAAACCCCCCTATAGACTATAAAAAAGACAGTTAAAATTAGGAATCCAAAAAATCTATGACTTCACCATTATAGGTATCATCCTGATTCCTTCTCGACCCTATACAGAAAACGAAAAATAGAAAACCACGATGAGGTTAAAGATGTACCTGTTATATCGGTAACGGGATGTTGCACCTATCCTTTCCAAGATCAATTCTGGATCCCATCCTTGTTCTTAATCCCATCTCCTCTCCCCACCTTTTCTAATTAATAATCGGACACTCCATCCCATACATCTGATTATTGTAAAAAAATACTGAAACCATTCACACATAGAGGAGTTACCTCCTTAAATAAGTAACCACTCTACTTGAACCCGTAGTAGCTCCTACTATCCAATGATAACTTCCCCAATCAACTCTTCTGGTTGGGGTGACTCATATTTTTATATTATTAGGATCGAATTTTACTATTTATATATTGATCAATTACTCCTTTTTTTTGTTTTATTTTGGTCCTTTATGTTAATGTTAGGTTGTTTTGTTGTTTTTCTATATTTTTAATAACCAATATAGTACCAAGAAATTTAATCTTAAGTATGATTTTTTAATTAATTTATGAAATTGAAATGGTGTAAATGAGTTAATGTTTTCTTGAGTTTATTTTTTCATGATGTAGAAAATGTCTTGGATAGTTTATGGACTGTAATTATTACTGATTATTCTAAAATATAATTGGATTTTTTTGGTGTATATGTCTACACATGTGACTAAATAACTTAAATATAATGGCAATAGAGTTGACCAATACATTATTTAGCTAACTCAGCCATAATTCATGGTCAACTTTTCTAGGATCACACTTAGTGTGACATGACTCATAACTCATTTTGATTTTTTTAGGTTTGTCCAAATTTCATTGTTTTTATGAAATAAATAGAAGATTAATGCACAACACCAATAAAAATAAAACTTGGATATATAATTTTTTTGGGCATCGATGATTTAAAACCAATGTTCATGTATCAAAAAGGTATGATTTTACTAAGTTGTGTATTTTAAATAGATTAAAGTGAAAATACTCACTTCTTAAATGGTGGAGGATTAATAATTTATATGATTTAAATTTTTTATGGTTCTGAATTGGGTGTAGTATTTTTTTCATTTTTTTCATGTTTTTTGTTGTTGGTATTTGGAAGATAAAATTGACATTTATTGGGGGTGATATTTTCATTTATTTTATTGCATGTTTATTATTGTTTCTATGAATTATAAGTTGTTATTTGACTAAATTATGTTTATATTTTTGATTCATGTATAAGAATATATAATGGGGTTGATTGATTTATATTATACAAACTTTTTCAATTTCATAGTTAATGAAACTGCTTATTTTTTCATTAGGGTTTTAGTTGTATTGTTGGGACACAATGTTATCAGGTTTGTTTTATTTTGATTTAAATTTTTATTCTATTTCCTTTTTAAAAAGGTATTGCTTTATTATGTTTATGGTTTATGATTTTTTATTAAAATTATTTTTTTCTATTTTTGAGGCCTTTGATATGATATATTAGGATTCATCAAGCTTTTATTTCATATTAGCGTTGAGTGTGCTTCCTTGAGATATAAGGTATTTCTATATATCCATATTATTGCTTATTTTTTATATTTTTTAAGTGAATAAGCTGGTTAAAGGTGTTAAAAAATAGGGGGGAGGTGGGTGTTTGGATTATGTGTGAATTTTGATGATTTTTTGACATATATCCATGTTATATATTTTATGCCATGACACTAAAAAATGAAGGTATTAGTGGTGGGTTTTTTTCTGCTCATGGTGGTTTAAAAAATCGCTACATCATTTATTGGCAGTTACAAAAACTACCGCTTATTTCAAGGTTAGAAATAATTTAGTTTCAGTTTTTCTTTTTTAGCAGTGGTTTTTGTATGTATAGTTTTTGGAGCATTTAGCAGTGGTTTTTATTTCATTTAGCGTTAGTTTATTTTAAAAAAAATCAACCAAAAATAAAATAGATAAAATGAACATAATCATATCTACCTTCATTAGGGAAGGTTATGTTTGGCGATGGTTAATGATAACCACTTATAAATAAATTCATAAAAATATATTTAGCAGAAGTTATTATAAATTACCACTAAATATATTTCTAAAAAACTTTATTTAAAAAAACTTAATAAAAAATATAAATGTAAAAAATATAACATACAATAAACTAAAACATAAATGTAGAATAAACTCATCATACATACACCATCATGCATCAATAGTCATATATATATAACCTTAGTCATTATAACCTCAGTAAACTCATAACCACATTTAACCCATAACCTCAGAAATCAATATATACATATAAAATATGTTCACCAAAAACAACAACTCATGGATAATATACATCCATCTCATGACCTATGATGCATCCATCGACCTCTACACCATGTCATCAACTAAAACCATCCACATCATGTCATTAACTACAACAAAAGAGAAGATAGAAATTAGAATTGAATAAAATAAATTAGTATTACAATAGAATCATTGATAATATTTAAACATACCATAGAAAATAAGAACCTTCAGGGCTATGTTATAAAGAATGTCATGGATCATAATGATCATGATCTTGCCTACTTTCAGCATCTGTCACCTATAATAAAAACCAAAACATTTAATAAATGCAATGCGAAAGAGAATAGACACATGATATATTCAGAATGTTACACATAACATTTTTTATTTTTATAATCAAACAAAATACATTTTAATATAAAACAAATAATATATCTTGTATAACACTTTGAAAACATAAAATTTCATATTTAAGATATGATTCAACGCTTAGAACTAAAAATTGGTAAGTATATAACAATTTAATCAATTTTTAAATCAACATTCAATGTGCTTGAAAATTAAATAATAAACAAAATTTAAAGACTTTGATATGAAAGTATGTATTATATTTTAAAATTAATTCAAAAGAGTTTATCCCATGATTTAATGCCAATCAGAGGTCATTTTTTAAGGTTTTGATAGTTACACACATATTTTAGTATTTTAAAACACTAAAAATATGTTTACAGGCATCCCATGAAAATCGTAACATGAAATGACATTTTTTTAGTTCATAAATTTCCAAAATCAATATATGTTCATTATCATATGATTTCACAGCTATCCGATGTTGTTTTCATATTTGTGATCCCCTAACACATGTTTTAAAGACATTGATATCATTAAAAATTATTATTGATTCATTCAAATAACACTGCACATTGAATGGGTGTGTTGTCTATGTATAAACATAAAAAAAATTCAACAATGTTTTCACCATAATTTCATTTAAATCTGAATTATTTTTATAGTTCTGACCATTACATGCATGTTTTATTATTTTAAAACACTGAAAACATATTTATGAACATCCCAGGAAAACCATAACTCTGAATGACACGGATTTGGTTGATGTATTTTAAAAATAAATATATAGTATTTTTTCTATTATTTCAATTCCATTTGACATCGTTTGTGTGGTTATAACCCTCTGAAACATGTTTTTAAAGACTTTGGTATCTTTAAAAACATCTTATTAAGTCATTCAGAACACACCGCACATTGGATGGATGTGTTGTTTGTTTATACACATAAAAATATTTTAATGGTGTTTGTACTATGATTTCACATCAATATGAGGTTGTCTTCTATGGGTTTGACCGTTACACACACGTTTTAGTGTTTTAAAACATTGAAAATGAGTTTACGGGCATCCTGGGAAAATCGTAACTTAGAATGAAGTTTCGTTGGTTCCTAAATTTTAAAAATCAATCTATGGTCTTTTTACTCTAATTTAATAACTATACGATGTTTTTTTCATAGGTTTGGCCCCCTGATACACATTTTTAAAAACTTTGGTGTCTATAAAAACTGCTCATTGAGTCATTCGGAGCACACCTCATGTTAAATTGATGTTTTTTCCATGTGTACACATCAAAAATAATTCAACAGTCATTTTCCCATGATTTCACATCAATCTAAGGTCATTTTCTATGGTTTTGACCGTTACACGAATGTTTTAGTGTTTAAAAAACTAAAAACATGTTTATGGGAATCCTAGGAAAACTATAACTCATAATTATGTGTCATCGGTTCATATATTTCAAAAATAAATCTATAGTCTTTTCATATGATTTAACAGTCATCAGACATTTTTTGCGTAGTTTTGACCCCCTAAAACACGTTTTTAAATACTTTGGTATCTTTAAAAACTGCTTATTGAGTCATTCGAAGCACACCACATATTGGATGGACATGTTTTCTATGTTTATAAGTAAAAAATAATTCAACATTTCTTTTCCCATGATTTCATATCACTATGAGGTTGTTTTCTATGGTTTTAACTGTTACACTCATGTTTTACTGTTTTAAAACACTGAAAACGTATCTACGGGCATCTTGAGAAAACCATAACTTAGAATGAAATTTTTTCTATTCCTAAATTTTAAAAATTAGTATACGATCATTTTTCTCTAATTTCACATCTATCTGACATTTTTTTCATAGTTTTGACCCCCTAAAAAATGTTTTTAAAGACTTTGATGTCTTTAAAAACCACTTATTGAGTCATTAAAAGCATACCAAATGTTAGATGGATGTATTTTATTTGTATACACATAAAAAATAATTCAAAAGTGTTTTTTACATTATTTCACATAAATATGAGGCCGTTTTATATGGTTTTGATCATTACATGCATGTTTTAGTGTTTTAAAAAACTTAAAACATGTTTATGGGAATCCCAGGAAAACCGTAACTTAGAATAATGTGTCGTGAGTTCCTACATTTAAAAAATAAATATACGGTTTATGAACTCTGATTTCATAACCATTAAGTATTGTTTGTTTAGTTTTAACCCCTTGACACACGTTTTTAAAGACTTTGGTATTTTAAACACTACTTATTGAGTCATTCAGAGCACACCACATGTCAAATGGATGTGTTGTCTATGCATACATGTCAAAAATAATTCAATTGTGGTTTTATAAAACCTGAAGCCATGAATATTTTAGGCATCTAATCTCTTAGACTTCCTTAGAGGATGTTAAACTAAAAACTTAAAATCTATATATATACTAATCTTAGGTTTTTCCACCTGCCACGTGTCCATCTCACATTCATCCACGTCCATTTTTTCATACGTGTCACCACTCCAAGGGTCCACGACCCTCTTTTTCTCCCATAATCTTCCATATTCTCTGTCCCACTCTTGCTCCCACCCGTGTTTCATCTCACACAACCTATGGTCCTTGCAAACCCGCGCCTCCTTCGAGCTCCATCTCCCAGTTATGCTGCATTCTGTCCTCCACCTTCTCCAACGTTCTCCTTATCCCAGTTTCACCTCACCTCAATGTCATATTCCTCCTCCTTCTTAGGCTCAGGTTTTGCCTCGTCACAACCTAGGGTTTCCACAAATCCCCAATGCCAGCATCCTCCTCCTTTGGCCTCCCAATCTAGGGTTTCCTCAGCATCTCAATTTGATCTCTCCATTCAAGGTTCTGCATCATTTTCCCCAATACAAGGTTTCATTTTCTTCAACCCACACTCCATTGACTCCTTTACAGCTCTGTCCGTCAACACCTCCCTCTAATTCCATTCACGCTCTCCCCCCATGACCACCCTATAATTTCATGTCGACTTCTACCACCATTTTCACATCCCTTTCATTCAACTTTCAGCCATCAACACCTCCAACAATTCATTAACCCTATTCTATGGTCAAAGCACCCCAGATACATATACCTTCAATAAATCATCTCATCCATCTACTACTCAAACCCACACCACAAACAGCTTCCAAATTTCTTCCACTCCTCCACCATTCCACGGAGTTCTATGACTTCCTACTGCTCGATCCACCCCTTCATCTCCTCGCTTCCTTCGCCTCCACCTCCACCTCCAGTTGCTTCGCCTCCACCTGCTCCTCCTCCACCTCCATGAATCCACTTAGTTCTCCTCTTCCTCCATAATTTTATTCCCGTTTTCAGGTGTTTTATAGAAGAGTATGGGGCCTCGATTCATCCATGCACACAGTATGTTTTTTTTCAAATATTCACTCATTTTTTCCTTCTATCACCAAAATCATTGTGGTTTTTATGAAATTATCGATACCTATTAGTTTTGTTCTAGAATGTTATTTCAGTAACCTATATTAAACTTCATGGTAATTTATACTAGGTTAATTTGTGGATGAGGTCAAAGTACTATACATAGAGGTACGTTCTTGCATTTCATAGTTTTTTAAATTAGAATTCATTCAATGTTTTATTCTTCCCTGTGTCAATTTATCCATATATTTATTGATTCCTAGATGCCAAAATGGTTGTCATTCACATTATGGTATGTTATCCTCATGCCATTTAGGTATTGTTTAATTAACCTATTTGAGCAGTAATGAATGGGTTTTTGTTGCACTATTTTGTAATTTTATTGAAGTTGTTTGAGTGTTTTATTCATCACTGTGTCAATTTATCTATCTAATTTTTGATTCATAGATGTTGAAATGGTGGTCATTCGCATTATGTTATGTTCTCCTCATGCCATTTAGGTACTGTTTAATTAACCTATTAGAGAAGTAATAAAATGGTTTTTGTTGCATCATTCTGTAATTTTATTGAATTTGTTTCAGGGATCTATTTGTTCATATTTATTTAATATACAAATTCAAATTCTACTTCTCTGTTAATCTATTTTCGAATTTGTAAACTGGAATATATTGTTTTATATTTTTTATACATCCATTTATATTTCATTTTATATTTCACTTTATATTTCACTTTATATTAGTTCATGTTGTACTGAAATTTGAGTTTACATTCTTGTTTTTATAGTTGTTTCAATATAACTTCATGTTGGAGTTTATATTGAAGTTTATATTGCATTATAATTTATTGATATTGCATTTAAATTTTAGATTATATTATCATGCATGTTGTTTCTTTATGTAGAATACAATTTCCTTCTGCAAGCATGCATTATCATGCATGCTCATATGTGAGTTTGGCTAATACTCTAGATTTCTGTATTTCCAATGATTAATATTTTTTCTTCAATATATACAGTTGCTTACATTGGTTTTATTTTTACTTCAAGCAACCAACTCAATGTATTATAGCCCATGTTTTAGTTATTTTCTTGAATCTTGTGTTTCCTTATAGTTTGTATTAACTTATAGTAATTAATTACTTAAAATTTTTTCACCGAAGTTTTTTTAACAGCGTTATTATGATGAATGCTTTTATGTGGCTCTTGAGGATTTTTTATGCAGTGTCTCATTTGATGTCCATCTTATGGCACATGGAAAACATGACTAAAGGTTTCTCTTTCAATACTACTCCATTTTGGGAACACACATTCTATTTTCTTTAAGTTTAAAATGGAATGTTACAAAATAATTCTCCACTATTATCTATAATAATATTGTAGTTTGCTAATACACTATAATGAAAGGATAATATCATAAAATCATTAATCTTAATGGGAAATTTATATACATTAAAACAGATAATCCATGTTTTGATATGTAATGATAGTTTCATGTAACAAAGTTGTCCCACATTATGAATTGTTATATTTTTCTCCAGTTGAACAAATTTACATTTCAAGGAATTGTCACTGTTTTTTGTAGTGAAACACATTTCTCTACAAGTGAACAGATTTACCATTACTGGAACATTTAAGTTTATAGTTGATGTTTATTGAAATAAAATGATTATAGCTTTAAAATTTAACAGATTTACCAATTAAGTGATTTTCTAATTGATGTCGACTCATGTATGGGTCATTTTTTCTAGGTTAACACATTTTCCATTTAAAAATATTTACATTTCCAGGAAATGTCACTTTTTTTTGTTTCTCTGTAAAACTAATTTCTCCATTAGTGAGTAGATTAACCATTAATGGCATATTTATGTTTGCAGTTGAAGTCTGTTGAAATGAAGTGAGTAAATCTGTACAGGTGAACAGATTTACCATTCAACTAAATTTATAATTTATGTTGACTAATGTTAGGGTCAATTTTGTTTTCCATTTTAATAGATTTACCAGTTTAATAGATTTATCATTACTGTATTAAATTTGTTTCCATTCAGATGATCCTGAAAATACCCTAACAGGATCTGGGTGACCCTTAAATTTCTTTTTCAGTGCTGGGTGTTGTGTAATTTCGATGGTTTCATCATCCAAGGTCTATAATGATTCCCCACCTCCACTAGATTTGTTGGCTACTTCATCAACTGCGGGATCCAGATCCGAGCAGTGGTACGTGCTAATTTGTCGATGATTTCAGACATTTTGGGCTATGTTGTGGAATTATTACTTCCTCACAGTTTGAAAAACTATCCACACATATGAATTGATTTTACAAATTATTGAAAAAATACACATACTGTTGTAACCCATATCACCTATTAACATAATCTTACTAAAGATATTTTTCGGATCACATTTTTTAGACTATACTGGGTTTATTTTTACATTCATCTTTTGGATTCTTCATTTTCAGTATGCATTAATATGTATTCTTATTTAAAAAAAATCCTATGGAGAAAAGATTGTGTTTTCTGGGTAGGAAAAAAGCTGGACATCACCCCACGCACCTATTGATAATCTAATCATACTATTGTTGGAAGTAGAAACTAAAATCCAGGTTTGTGTTTCTACTTTGTTTTCAATGTTTTTGATGTTTTATACCTTTATTTTTAATGTTTATGTGAGAAAATTCCCATTTAAAAGTTCTGTTTCTTATTTTCCCATCATTTTTATTACAATTTATGCATTTTATTACTAACTAGGAAATTAACAAGGAATTTATGGACTGCTCTACATGTGATTCCTCGAAGTATTCAATTTTTGGTGACATGAATTTGGTAGAGAAACTGATGATGAAATCTGATGCAAGGTATCTAAAAATTATGGAAAAGGTAAATTCATTATTTAGATGTGACATGAACAACAACATTATTAATTTTCCTAGTCCAACTCGATCTGTTCATTTGTTATCTATATATATACTAATCTTAGGTATTCTCTATTGCCACGTGTCACACTAACATTCACCCATATCATTTTTTCAATACGTTTCCATCTTACAAGGCTCCACATCTCCAGTATCTCAACATTTCTCTACGGATTAACCTAAAACTATTCACCCCTCATGATTCCCTACTCGGTTTCCCTCCCTGAAACCCCTCTCCCTGCTTTAGGGTTCCTGAACCCTCCCCGAATCCCCTCTCTTGCTTCTGAAGGGTTATCGCTGCCCTCCTACTACCGCTCCCGCAGTACAGCGACGACCTCCTCGCACCTCTGTTCCTCCTCTATTTGTGTTACTTCTCACGATTCCTTAGACTTCCTCCTATTGTTGATGAATAACACTGTCGGCGTCAAGCTACAACAATCTCCTTCAAGCGATTTCAGTAACAAAATCTCTATTTGTTCTCATTCCATCCTTCCATACCCACCTCTACAAGGTATTTACCTCTGACACTCCTAGGGTTCCTACAAAACATTGATGTCCCCTCCTACTACAAATCCAGAAAATACAGAGCTGAACTTCTTCTCGTGACTCTGCTCCTCTCCTACTTGGGATGCTACTCGCGATTTGCCTCATCTCCTCCTATGACTCCTGTTTATCACAGCTGCTGTTTTGCTCGAGGTAATTACTTCGAATGATTTTGGTGACAAACAATACAATTATACTATATCCCTCTCACATATTCTATCCATTCCTCTTACTCTTCTTGCAGAATAACCCTGGTGACGAACTCCTGCAAAATGTTCAGGTATTTCTTCATGGTTGACCTATAAACCATCATTTTCAGTAGCCAAATCTTCTTCTCAATCTTCAAATAGTAAATTTTATATGTTTTCTATTTTTAATTTCATATACTATCATAGTTCATAAACTGGTGGGATTCATTTGTTCATTTTAAAAATCAAATCACATTTAAATTTTGAAAACCAATATTTGACTGAGTTTGTGTTGTGAATTGACTTTGAGATAAATCTCAAGTTGTAGTACTGTAATGTATCACTCTACTCAATAGAAATACATCCTTGGTCTATAGTATGCGTTGTTTTGGTTTTTTATAAAGGAAAACATGTTTAAGTACTAATATATTTTTTTCTAGATTTAGGGTCTGAAAATGATTTATTCCTTATGAAATGTGTTATTAAAGGAGAAGTTTCGTGACATATTGGTGTTACAGGTTTGAGGCCCCCTACTAAATGTTATCTTTTCATGATTTTTGTTTCTAACTAATTCATGTATATTAACAGTCATAATTTCTATTCTGAAAATTCAGTACGATGTTATAGATTTGAGACCCCCATTAGTGGCAGACTCCTTACATCATTATCAACTTCATTGAGGTCCATGAAAAAACCTAAAATACATAAGAACATAGTGGTTCATGAATACCATGACTTTTATAGTTTCTGACTAATTCTAACTTCAATTAGAACTTCATTTTATATTACATTATACTACCATTTGTATTGAATTTTATATTTCAGTTTATATTAGTTAATGTTGCACTGAAATTATAGTTTTGAGTCTTGTTTTTATAGGTCTTTCAATATAACTTAATGTTGCAGTTTATATTGAAGTTTATATTGCATTATCACTTTATATAGTTTCTGAATGCTAATGTTTGTTTCCATATTTAACATTTTATGAGTACACATGTTTCATTGTAGAAAAAATTATATCCAAGGTTATGATATCTCAATTTTATTTATTTCTATAAAATAAGAGTATAATGTGAAGCCTACATTGAGGTTTTGGGCTGCAATTTAGCATCATATCATAGTAATTCATCTGAAGATACATATGTCAGTTGTTTTTTCTCAGTGGAATTATTCTGATTATACCCACTATTAAGTTCTTGTGTTACATGTCATTGGTTGTTTTATAATACTAATATGTGTCATTTACTGACATTAAATTTTAATTACATATTATAGGGATCAATATACATTCAGGTATTTTCACTGATTTCATTTCATCTACTGTAAAAGTTATAATTGTTTTGTTAAGAAATTATTTTTTATCTGCATTTTATTTCATTACCCCCGGTATATCATTTTTTTAACTTCATTTCCCATTTTTTTATTTCATTTCTTCAACTTCATTTCCCCCCTTGATTATCATTTCTTCCATTTCATTTCCACCTAAATTTCCTTATATATTTTTACTCTATTTTTGAATCTTTCTAATTTTTCCCTACATTTCCCATTGTGTGGTGTCATTAAGTCTGAGTTTTTTTTTTGAGTTTTTTTTAACAGAATAAATGACAATTATCCAAAATATTCTATAAGTTATTATATTGTAATTAAGTGTCACTGTTTTTCCTAACCAATAATGTGAAGGTCAACATACCAGTTTTATGCAAGAATCTACCACCTGGGCCATTCTATATCAACGGTCATAGTGACGACAGAATGACATTGATCAACGTGGATTCTTTTTGTTGAGACTCATTTAACAGATCCATGTTATCATGAAGTGAAGCACAATTATTGTAGGAAATGTGAAATACATATTATTTTAGGTAGTGTATCGTAAGCAGTGTGAACATCCCCGCCGTCAAGGAACTTGCACATGAATTGGCATCACACCCTCCTTATAAGATCTCCATATATTGTATTACTACTAGACATCTCCACTTAGAGCTCCCTAGGTATTAAATTTTCTATAGAATGAATGAAACTATTGTTGGATTGGCAATTAGATCACATTATTCTGAATTGCCTCAGTGTGCAGGTCTTGGAATTTAAGAAGCATTGATGCATAAAGGGAGATACTTTATGTGATCACACCCATCATGTGTGCTACTCTAAATAAGGTTAGTCTTTTTCTTCAGGGTTTCATTCAAATTATGTCATGTTTATTACAAGATTCTGGATACACCTCACCATATATTTCTGCAGATTCCCTCTCATTTCAAAATGTTGTGATTCTCTTTAACTCCACCCAGAGCGGCTTCTAGAATTATTTGTTTGTTTATAAATTTATAAATGAAATGGTGTTGTGTTATGATTAGTGATATAGATGGTGATGTTTTTTCTAATATTATTTTGAAGGTACAGTGTTTGGATGCTTTGAATATGAATTTTGGAGACAAATTATGATATCCATAGGGTGGTTCTGTAATGGCCCGGATCTCTCCGGCCCATTCCTTTTTCAAAAATAAGGTCAAGAAGTGTTCTAGAGGGTAAAATGGACTTTTCCCACACTTTCCAGAATTTTGAAACTACACGCCGTGTAGTTTGAGTACACGTCGTGTACCCCCCTTTCTGGGTATACCCCATGTTGCAAGCCTATTCCTCGCCATGTGAAGTAAATGAGTACATGCCGTGTAATGTAACTACACACCGTGTACCACCTTGCCGGGTATACCCCGTGTTGAAGACCGTGTCCTTACTGTGTGAACTAATGGGTGCATGTCGTGTGCCCAGTTCCACATGTCGTGTAGTCCTTCCCCACGTACGCGTTACCAGTCAACGACCATGTACCGTGTTGGATCTGTGTGCTTGCCGTGTGCAATAAATGAGTACACGCCGTGTGTCTAAACTACACGCCGTGTAGTCTTTCCCCGCGTATGCATTACCCTCAAACCGTGTGTTGACCAGTCAATAGTCGCGGAGCCGTGTTGGAAGCCACGTGGAGACCGTGTGAATTAACCGAGTACACGCCATGTACTATAAAGTACACGTCGTGTACTTTTCCTTTTCTTGCCTATAAAAGGAGGGGTCCCCTCCTCCTTTCAATTCACTCCTCTCCTCCCATTTCCTCTGAGAAGATCTCTCCCAAGAGACTCGAAGGCTCCTTTTATTCCATAACTTCTTTGTTTAAGCTCCGATTTACGATCTGTCAGTGGCCACAGGATCGTAACGACGAGGCGGAACTTCTAAGCTTGGATCTGTTGTCTTTTCTTCAGCCTTTCCTTTCCGACTTCCACCCGATGAGGTTTTTCCGGGACTCGACAGAAGTGACGGACGCTGACGGATGTCTTCTAAAGTTGATCCGGGGGAGCGTTGTGATCAGAACCTGTTGAGGTAGGGATCTTACCTCCGTCTCTCTAGTTTGTGCATCATGAGGGGTGGGTGTTCTCTTGTTTATGTGAAACACTTTTGAACCGGTTTAATAAAAATAATAACTGGCTTATATAACGGGGTTGGGAAGTTGTGATTGCTGTTACTTTATATCCTGTGATATTATGTTGTGAATTTAATGAGCTTCTACCTACTGAAAATCACGGTCGTTGGGGGCCTTTTCTTACGCAATTAAATTTTTCCCTCTCCTTCTGGATTTTCTTATGGATGGAAACTTTGTTGAATGTGGAAATTGGTTAATCACGTAAAGTTGGCTGATTAAAGGAAAATCTGGAACCCTTGTGTGATCACCCTGGTTAAACAAAAATGGAATAATGAACATGTGGGTGTTGGGTTGGATACGTGGCATGTGATGGGGGGTGTTTTGTGGGTTGTTGTAGTTTGGGTGAGCAGCAGGGCTGCGGTTGACTTGGTTGTGGGTTGGTGTGAATGCTATGTTGGTGATGGGCAGCGAGGCTGCGATAAATGTTATTAAATGGATAATTATGTACGGTGTAGTTTTGGTTATGGTAGTTGGAAGTGGGGCTTCAGGGTTGGGTTTGAATGTGAACAGATAGTGGGTTGTGAATAATAAATAAAAAAAGTGGAAGAGTTAGTAAATGGTGGGTCATGGAAATGGAACGGGATTAATAATCAATGTGGTTGGTTGGTTAATAAGAAGGACTTGGTTGTGTTGCTTGTGTTTTCCTAACTTGATTTGTGGATGGTAGGGATATGTTTTACGAACGATTGATGTAGTTGGTTGTGGATATTTGCCCAGTAGTTAAGGAACTAAATAAACTAATTTCTGCTGAAACGTGAAAACCTAAATGGGGTTGGGGTTGTTTGTTGTATGCATTCTTCGTAGTAGCAGTGTCGAGGCACGTGCTCAGTTTCTCTGTTTAGAATCCATAGGTTGGGTTGTTTGGTTGGTATATATATATCTGTATCTTTTGTGTTTTATCGCACCCCACCCATGTTGAGCACTTAGTGTCGAACACTCCCATTTCATGGGAGAGGGTGTTTTCCCCTTAGTTACTAGCTCCATCCTGCTCCTTCTCCCCTAGGTTGTGATGGATTGAGGCGACCTTACACCTAAGACTCTTTGGGTAGGTTTTGATTAGGGTGGATTTAGCCCAAGACTCTTCAGGCAGGTTCTACTGTTTCCCAATAATCATCGGGATGAGGCCTAGGTGTGTGCGGGCGGGATACGTGGTTGTGAGGCCCAGGTGTGTGCGGGCGGGGAGATTGTGGCAGCATCAGGACGTTTTCCGTTAGGAAGAGCAGCTAACTAAAGGGAAATGGTGCGGGGTACCCAATACTCTTGTTTCTTATATACTACTACTTGTTGTGATTGTGTTTTGGTGAGTTTGGCTGGTGAGGTTGGGTGGATAGAATTCCTTTCTAGGTTTCTTCTGTTGTTCTCATGGGACATTAGGATGTCTCCCCACTTTTGCATGAGAGATTTAGGTTTCCCTACTAAGTATACTTGTATGCTCACCCTACGTTTACTTTCAGGTTTCCAGGAGGACTACCAGGGCCGTGCCGGACCCTACTAGTCGGACAGTTGGAGTTGTTGCAGTTGTTGTACACTTGTTTCTTTTTGGTATTGTACTTTGAACTTTCTTGTACTTGCACCTTGTTATAAAATTATTTAAACATGCATGTGGGCTTGTTTTGGGTTTATTTATATACACTTGATCTTTTCCTTTTTGGTGGTTGACTTGTCCAATTTTCCGATCCTAAATAAATAAAAAGGGTATTGCCTACCATATTTGTGAAAACTCATACCCTTGGTGCTAGTCGCCACCACGGGGCCTACTGGAGGCGGGACTCGGGGGTCATTATCTTCCTTTCACCGTTGCCATCTCAGGAGGGGCATCTTTGGTGGGAGGGGGTCATGACAGAATGGTATCAGAGATGATGGTTGAGAGATAGGATGGAGTCTAAAGTTAGGCACAGTGAGGATTTCATGGGATGGTAGGGTAACAATGTTAGTTAATCTTGGTGCGTGACATAGGCAAGGGAAGACCGGCTAGGACACATGATTTTTAGGGCCCCCCATGATCCGATGCAAGGACTATAAGCCTACCGAACGACCAAGTGAGACTACATTGATTGCAGGGTAGAGACCCTAGGGAAGGTACATGCATCATCATGATTGTGTTTTACTTGATTTGGGTGTTCTGGGAAAGAAATTGAAATAAAATGATAAAATAAAACCTTGAGTTTTCTTTACTACTTGGGCTTAGGAGATCTTTGTTTACCGTACAGCTATGACACCTGGACGTCATCCCTAGGTGGCTCAGACGGCCGAGGCCCAGCAGATTCAGGCAGTCGATCAGCTAAGGATTGACTGAGAGGAGGAAGATAGCCAGTGGCAAAAGACTCTCTGTTCTTTCCAGCGGTAGACCCTCATGAAGTACGAGGGTAGTACTTTGGATACAGAGATGGAGGGGTGGCTTTAGGAGCTAGGGGTCGCTTTTTCCTTGATCCGTGCTCCAAGGGAGTACTGGGTTCCCCTAGTAGTCAGTCAGTTGAGAGGCGTGGCACAACAGTGGTGGACGCTCTACCTCTGAGAGAGGATAGAGGCAGAGGTTATGTGGGGTGACTTTGAGAAGGAATTCCGAGAGGAATTCCTTTCTTCCATGATCAAGGCAAAGAAGCGGCAGGAGTTACTCTCCCTTAAACAGGGGAGTATGATGGTACGAGAGCTAGGGATCAAGTTCAAGGATCTCATGTGCTTTGCTCTGGATCTCTTTCTGGATGAGGAGTCTCAGGCGAGATGTTTGGAGGAGGCACTTCGTCCTTCGCTCCAGTATGATTTCACCCCCTTCACCCTTCCGACGTACCTGGCGGTACAGAAGAAGGCAAAGGTTGTAGAGAGGATGCACTCACTGGGAGGTGCACCCCGAGAGGGGAACCAGCCGGGCTCGTCAAAGGGGAAGGCAGTCAGCAGCAGGTCTCTTGAGATGGGACCTTCCAGGTTCAGGCCAGTGGGGAGCAGGCCCCAGCAGTTCCAGTTCAGATCTTCGGGTCCTCGTCCCTTTTTCACGATCCCAGGACCGAGGTGTTTTTCTTGTGGAGGTTTCAGGCATGTTCAGAGTCGGTGCCCGACCCGAGCTCAGTACGGTGGAGGTGGGCAGTTTCAGCACCCACCTCAGCAGCACCAGTTGCCGGCGAGGCCCTTCCAGTAGCAGTAGGACCATGCTCCTCCGAGGGCAGACTTTGAGGGAGGAGGCTGACCTCAGGGTGATCTTCAGGGACCACAACAAGGGCGTGGTCGGGGAGGTGGACGACATCAGAGAGGCAGAGGAGCTGGGCGTGGATAGTTGCACGCAGCAGAGTTGACAGCTCCGGCAGGACCAGAGGTGGTGCGAGGTACGATTTGTTTGTTCATCACTCTTGTTTCTGCTTTGTTCGATTCGGGAGATTCACACTCCTTTTTTGCACCTGGTCTAGCCCATGCTTTGGGACTAGACGTAGAGAGACTTTCCATACCACTGGTGCTGATTACACCAGTTGGAGGCCAGACCAGCGTATCTTGTGTTTTCCGGGGATGAGGGCTGATGTTGGGACCACATCGATCTAGTGGGGACCTTCTTCTGTTACAGATTCAGCCATACGATGTCATCCTAGGCATTGACTGGTTGTTTTATGTTAGTGTCGTTATCGACTGCTTCAGGAGAAGAGTCGTGTTCTCCGACGTGGATGGGCAGCACGTATCTTTTGTTGGCGAGAGGAGCTATCAGGTGGGAAGCCAGTGTGTGGAGCCTCTCCTTTCCTTGTTAGGTGGGCTATCAGTGGTTCCAGCTGATACAGAGATGATGGATGTCCCAGAGGTTGTTGGGGAGTTCCTCGATGTTTTTCCTGAGGAGGTTGTGACTCTACCCCCCCCCCCCCCCCGACGTGACGTTGAGTTCGGGATAGACTTACAGCTTGGTGCCCGTCCGATTTCGATGGCCCCTTATCGGATGGCACCTTCGGAGTTGTGGGAGTTGCGGATTCAGATTGACGATCTGATGGAGAAGGGTTTTGTTCGACCCAGCGTATCGCCATGGGGTGCTCCAGTTTTGTTCGTGAAGAAGGCAGATGGTGGTCTCAGGTTATGAATAGACTACCGAAGGTTGAACCAAGTAACGGTCAAGAACCGTTGCCCCCTCCCAAGGATAGATGATCTCTTCGACCAACTGAGGGGAGAGGGTTGGTTTTCCAAGATTGATCTACGATCTGGATATCATCAGCTGAGGGTAAAAGACAGTGACATCTCGAAGACAGCTTTCAGGTGCAGGTATGGGAACTTTGAGTTTTTAGTGATGTCATTTGGAGTTAAGAATGCACCGGCTGTGTTCATGGGACTTATGAACTTTGTCTTCCAGGAGTTTATGGACCGGTTCGTCATTGTGTTCATCGATGACATCCTGATCTACTCAAGGTCAGAGAAGGAGCACGTTGAGCATCTCAGGGCAGTCTTGGGAGTCCTTCGACATCACCAGCTTTACGGGAAATTGTTGAAGTGTAAGTTTTTGACACAAGAAGTACACTTCCTTGGGAACGTGGTGTCTCAGCATGGAGTGTCAGTGGACCCGTCGAAGGTGGAAGTAGTTGTTTCTTGGGTAGCACCCAAGAGCGTGGCAAAAGTTCGTAGTTTCCTGGGGTTAGCAGGTTACTATCAGAGGTTCGTTTCGAACTTATCTTGAGTTGCTGCTCCATTGACAGCTTTGACTAGGAAGAACCAGGTCTTCTTATGGAGCGAGCAGTTCCAGAAAGATTTTGACTACCTAAAGGAGAAGTTGGTCAGTACTCCCATACTCAGGTTTCCAGAGGAAGGGTTGTTGTATGAGGTGTTTTGTGATGCTTCTGGCCTTGTTCTGGTGTGCGTGCTGATGCAGAAGAAGGGAGTGATCTGTTATGGGTCTAGGCAGTTACAACCTCACGAGCGTAACTATGCCACCCATGACCTAGAGATTGTTGTAGTAGTGTTCACACTGAAGTTGTAGCGACATTACCTCTTTGGGGAGCGCTTTGTGGTCTTCTCGGATCACAAGAGCCTGTGTTATATCTTCTCCCAGCGTGACCTGAACTTACGGCAGCGGAGATGGGTCGAGTTTCTCCAAGACTATGACTTTGAGATCTCTTACACTGAAGGTAAGGGCAATGTTGTGGCTGATTCTTTGAGCAGGAAGTCGCATAAGGAAGTGGTCTGGGAGTCCACTGATTCTTGGAAGGCGATGGGAGAGTTGGATGCCTTGCACTTGGATGTCGGGGTAGAAGGTGTTAGAGGCTGTTTGTTTCAGATGATGGTGCAGTCCTCCTTGTTGCAGTAGGTGGAAGAGTCTCAGTGGGGGAACTCCAAGGTGGAAGTGATGCGGGATCGTGTCGATCAGGGGAACGCTCCAGAGGGATGGTCAGAGGACAGCCGACATCGGATACTTTTCCATGGAAGGTTGTTTGTTCCGGAGGCAATGCGTGAGGGAGTTCTCCGTGAGTCCCATAGCTTAGCCTTGGTGGTACATCCAGGAGTTTCAAAAATGTACCAAGGCCTGAGGGAACAGTTTTGGTGGCCCGGGGTGAAATGGGCAGTGGCAGAGTTTGTGGGTAAATTCCTAGTGTGTCAGCAAGTGAAGGATGAACACCGTGTTCCCAGTGGGTTTTTGCACCCTTTAGATGTCCCTGAATGGAAGTGGGATGACATCTCAATGGACTTTGTCACAGGACTACCCAGAGCTCAGGGTGGTTATGATGCTATCTGGGTAGTGGTGGATCGACTAACAAAATCAGCTCACTTATTAGTAATTAAGGAGTCAGGCCCAGTGAGTACCTTAGCACAGAGGTATGTAGACGAGGTTGTGCGGTTTCATGGAGTCCCAAAGACTATCATCTCAGATCGGGATACTCGGTTTACCTCACGAGTCTAGAGGGGGTTACAGCATGCTTTTGGAACCCAGCTACGCCTTAGCACTGCTTTCCACCCCCAGACCGATGGGCAGACGGAGCGGACTATCCAGACGTTGGAGGACATGCTACGATCATGCATTCTGGATTTCAGAGGATCATGGGTACGACACTTGCCTTTAGTAGAGTTTTCCTACAACAACAGCTTCCACTCTACTATTGGCATGGAAAAGTTTGAGGCTTTGTATGGAAGGCCATGTCGTTCACCCATTTGCTGGGCAGAGGTTGGTGAGACAGGTGCTCTTGGTCCAGAGGTAGTGCAGATCACCATAGAGAAAGTCCAGCTTGTACGTGAGAGGATAAAAGTGGCTCAGGACCGACAGAAGTCTTATGCTAATCGTCAGAGGAGGCCCTTGGAATTCGAGGTGGGAGGTCATGTTTTCTTTAAGGTTTCCCCTCTACGGGGGGTAGCGAAGGTTTGGGAAGGGGTGAAAGCTCTCACCTAGGTTCATCGGACCTTTTAAGGTGTTGAGTCAAGTTGGAGAGGTGGCATATCAGCTAGCCCTACCACCTCAGTTGGAGAAGGTTCATGACGTCTTCCACGTCTCCTAGCTTCGTCGGTACTTACACGACGACTCCCACGTTATCGACTGGGGAGAGTTAGATATGGGAGACAACGCGACCTTTGAGGAACGACCAGTCAGGATCGAGGATCGTAAATAGAAGGTGCTCCGTGGATGAACCATTCTGTTGGTTCATGTGTTGTGGAGGCATGGTGGCCTCGAGGAGAGCACTTGGGAGTGGGAGACCTAGATGCACGCTCAGTACCCGGAGTTGTTCTGACTTGTGTTTTCCCTTGTTCTTCTGAGCTTTGTGTTGATATTGTACTATGTACCTTTGATATATGGAATGCTTGTCTTGTCCGTTGTGAGAGCTTTTGTTTCCTTGTTCCCTGGTAATGTGTAACATGTCCGGATGTGTGGGGAAAGGGAAAAACTTGACCCTTAATCGAGACGCATTAATGAGGATGCGATTGAACCCGTGCGGGTGAGTCAGTGCCGCCTAAAGCGGATAATATCTCGACATAGGAGAAGGAATTTCCCAAAACCACATGTTCGGGTAGTGTGTTGGTTGTGTGGTGTTGGGGGTAGTACAAGTTGAAAAATCCTAATGTATGAAAGTGGGAAGACCTAATTCTTAATCGAGACGCATTAATGAGGATGCGATTAAACCCGTGCAGGTGAGTCAGTGCCGCCTAAAGCGGATAATATCTCGACATAGGAGAAGGAATTCCTAACACATATGATTAGGGTTGTTGGTTGGGTTCCTGTTATAATGAGAACCCTAAGAGGTATCTTGTTGGGTTTCCTCTGGGTTGGTTTTTGAGTTCTTGGGGATGAGAATGTTTTAAGAGGTATCTGATGTAATGGCCCGGATCTCTCCGGCCCATTCCTTTGTCAAAAAGAAGGTCAAGAAGTGTTTTGGAGGGTAAAATGGACTTTTCCCACACTTTCCAAAATTTTGAAACTACACGCTGTGTAGTTTGAGTGCACGCCGTGTACCCCCCCTTTCTGGGTATAACCCGTGTTGCAGGCCGAGTCCTCGCCATGTGAAGTAAATGAGTACACGTCGTATAATGTAACTACACGTCGTGTACCACCTTGTCGGGTATACCTCGTGTTGAAGACCGTGTCCTTTCTGTGTGAACTAATGGGTGCACGCCGTGTGCCCAGTTCTACACGCTGTGTAGTCCTTCCCCACGTACGCGTTACCAGTCAACGGTCGTGTACCGTTTTGTATCCGTGTCCTTGTCGTGTGCAATAAATGAGTACACGCCGTGTGTCTAAACTATACGTTGTGTAGTCTTTCCCCACGTATGCGTTACCCTCAAACTGTGTGTTGACCAGTCAACGGCCGCGGAGCTGTGTTGGAAGCCACGTGGAGACCATGTGAATTAACCGAGTACACACCGTGTACCATAAAGTACACACCGTGTACTTTTCCTTTTATAGCCTATAAAAGGAGGGGTCCTATCCTCCTTTCAATTCACTCCTCTCCTCCCCTTTCCTCTGATCAGAGCTCTCCCAAGAGACTTGAAGTCTCCTTTTCTTTCATAACTTCTTCGTTCGAGATCTGATTTACGATCCGTCAGTGGTCACGGGATCGTAATGATGAGGCGGAACTTCCGAGCTTGGATCTGTTGTCTTTCCTTCGGCCTTTCCTTTCTGACTTCCACCCGAGGAGGTTTTTTCGAGACCCGACAGAAGTGATGGACGCCGAAGGATGCCTTCTAAAGTTGATCTGGGGGAGCGCTGTGATCAGAACCTATTGAGGTAGGGATCTTACCTTCGTCTCTCTAGTTTGTGAATCATGCGGGGTGGGTGTTCTCTTGTTTAGGTGAAACACTTTTGAACCGATTTAATAAAAATAATAACTGGCTTATATAACGGGGTTGGGAAGTTGTGATTGTTGTTACTTTATATCCTGTGATATTATGTTGTGAATTGAATGAGCTTCTACCTACTAAAAATCACGGTCGTTGGGGGCCTTTGCTTACGCAATTAAATGTTTCCCTCTCCTTCTGGATTTTCTTATGGATGGAAACTTTGTGGAATGTAGAAATTGGTTAATCACGTAAAGTTGGCTGATTAAATGAAAATTTGGAACCCTTGTTTGATCACCCCAGTTAAACAAAAATGGAATAATGAACATGTGGGTGTTGGGTTGGATATGTGGCATGTGATAGGGGGTGTTTTGTGGGTTTTTGTAGTTTGGGTGAGCATCGGGGCTGCATTTGAATTGGTTGTGGGTTGGTGTGAATGTTATGTTGGTGACGGGTAGCGGGGATGCAATAAATGGTATTAAATGGATAATGATGTACGGTGTAGTTGTGGTTATGGTAGTTGGCAGCGGGGATGCAGGGTTGGGTTTGAATGTGAACAGACAGTGGGTTGTGAATAATAAATAAAAAAAAGTAGAAGAGTTAATAAATGGTGGGTCATGGAAATGGAATGGGATTAATAATCAATGGGGTTGGTTGGTTAATAAGAAGGACTTGGTTGTGTTGCTTGTGTTTTCCTAACTTGATTTGTGGATGGCAGGGATATGTTTTACGAACGATCGATGTAGTTGGTTGTGGATAGTTGCCCGGTAGTTAAGGAACTAAATAAACTAATTTCTGTTGAAACGTGAAAACCTAAATGGGGTTGGGATTGTTTGTTGTATGCATGCTTCGTAGTAGCAGTGTCGAGTCACGTGCTCAGTTTCTCTGTTTAGAAGCCATAGGTTGGGCTGTGTGGTTGGTATATATATCTCTATATCTTTTGTGTTTTATCGCACCCCACCCATGTTGAGAACTTAGTGTCGAACACTCCCATTTCATGGGAGAGGGTGTTTTTTCCTTAGTTACTAGCTCCTTCCTGCTCCTTCTCACCTAGGTTGTGTTGGCTTGAGGCGACCTTACACCTAAGACTCTTCGGGTAGGTTTCGATTGGGGTGACTTTATCCCAAGACTCTTCGGGCAGGTTCTACTGTTTCCCAAGAATCTTCGGGATGAGGTCCAGGTGTGTTCGGGCGGGATACGTGGTTTTGAGGCCCAGGTGTGTGCGGACGGGATACGTGATTGTGAGGCCCAGGTGTGTGCGGGCGGGATACATGGGTGTGAGGCCCAGGTGTGTGCGGGCGGGGAGAGTGTGGCAGCATCAGGACGTTCGTCATTAGGAAGAGCATCTAATTAAAGGGAAATGGTGTGGGGTACCCAATACTGTTGTTTCTTATATACTACTACCTGTTGTGCTTGTGTTTTGTTGAGTGTGGCTGGTGAGGTTGGGTGGACAGAATTCCTTTCTAGGTTTCTTCTGTTTTTCTCACGGTACATTAGGATGTCTCCCCACTTGTGCACGAGAGCTTTAGGTTTCCCTACTGAGTATACTTGTATGCTCACCCTACGTTTACTTTCAGGTTTCCAGGAGGACTACCAGGGTCGTGCGGGACCCTACTAGTCGGACAGTTGGAGTTGTTGCATTTGTTGTACACTTGTTTCTTTTTGGTATTGTACTTTGAGATTTCTTGTACTTTCACCTTGTTATAAAATTATTTAATCATGCATGTGGGCTTGGTTTGGGTTTATTTATATACACTTGTTCTTTTCCTTTTTGGTGGTTGACTTGTCCTATTTCCCAATCCTAAATAAATAAAAAGGGTAATGCCTCCCATATTTGTGAAAACTCATACCCTTGGTGCTAGTCACCACCCCGGGGCCTACTGTAGGCGGGACTCGGGGGTCATTATCTCCCTTTCACCATTTCCAGCTCAGGAGGGGCATCTTTGGTGGGAGGGGGTCGTGACAGGTTCCAAATGGTGTTTTCAAATGGTGGATCTAGATGGAGTTTTTCATATTGTAGATTTAGGATGTTCATCAACTAGAGTGTGTTATATTTTCCATTCCTGTATTTTATCTTGTGGGTAGTCATTTAAAGGATATGCCTTTTTAATGTTTTCTCCCTATAATTATCATCATTCCAATTTTGACAGTATTGTGATGTTTTGGCATGATGTTTTGATATTTATATAGAACCATGAGGTATGTTATATCAATGATATGGAGAGATGAGTTCCTATAGTTTCAGTACAATTCAAATGAAATAGTAGGTACATTTTGAAATTTTAGTATAATAAGAACTCCTACTTCATTATCATACACCATTAATTTTTAATTAATTTTTTTCAACATTATTGTTTCTTCTGAAATTTTATAAATATTAATCTCTTATTAAAAGAAAAACCCAGTAATCGAATGCGTCATGCAATAGCACAGGTGATTACTAGTAATTTTATATTTTAGATTGATTCTAGACATTAATTATCTAGATAAGAAGATATAAGGTGTTAATTTTAATATAGAAAAAATAACTACACATCAATAATATGGATATGAGTATATACTTACACGATGGTTGAACCATTTAGCAATTTCCTTATTAACAGATTCTATCAAATACAACTCATTTCGAGCTCAAACCCTTAGTTGCCTCTTTTTTTGCAATTGAAATTATTCAATAAATTGATTTTTAATAATACTATTAAGTACCACATATCTATGTGGTTCTATAAACTCCAATTCAGTTAGTGTAAAATTTGAACCCTTTCCAATTGGTTATCCAATAGTTGGAAGTACTGACGACTAGTTTTCAAAATGAGAATTAGTGGAGATGTTGTCAACACATCCAATATAAGGTCATCCAAATACTAAGAATATAAGGTCATGCACTCTTAAGCTATGTAACCTTTAGAAAGAGCCTTCTGGTTGAGCTTTATTCCTCACATATGATTTCAAATGACTTAATTAACCGATAAAAAAATAAGAAACATATTAAAACATTTTATGAAATTATTTGATAAAATTGAATTCACTAATGAAAATATAAATAATATCAACATACCTCTCAATTGGATACATCCATCTATAGTGTATTTATCCACCAAGTTTAGCTTCATTAACCAAATGAATAGTCAAATGAATCACGACTATGAATAATGAAGGGGGAAATAACATCTCTAAATGAAAAAGTGTCAAAACAATTCTTTCTTGATGTTTATCAAGCTCATTTGAATTTAAAGTTTTTCTATAATGCTCTCTGAAAAGGGTACACAACTCAAATAAAATTTCAGTTACTTTTTTAGGTAACGTATTATGAAATTCCAATGACAACAACTGATCCATTAGAATATATGAGTCATAAATTTTCAATCCATGTAAATTTTGATGATTTAAGTCAACGCACCTTGAAATGTTACTTGAATATCCATATGACACCTTTACATTCTTTAAAGTTTGAAGGAATAAGTCTTTCTCATGACGTTTCAGTATAAAAATATCTTAACAATACTTTCCATTATAATTTTCCCACAAACCATGCTTTATATTCATTGATTCCAAATCCTTATGATCATTAAGGTGATCCTTCGGTTTATCCTGGTCATTAAGAAATGTAAAAATTACACTATCATAGATGTTATTCTCAATATGTATTAAGTCAACATTATGATGTATCAAATTAAACTCTTAATAATGGAGTTTGAAAAATATACTCATTTTCATCCACTGTTGTGTTCCTACTGCTTCAGATATTATACCTCATAACCTTTTCCCCCCTTCTTTAAACAAATTAGATTTTCCAAAATCTATAGTGACATTCATTAATTATCCCAATATTTATTAACTAGATGATAACTTCGGTGGATTTATCAATTCAATATCTCCATTGAATTTTCACTGTTAAACCTGAATTTATGATAAGTATCGAGAAATAGATGATGACACATAAAACACCATTTTCTACTATGAGGTAATCGTTGAGGTTCAAAATCAAAATTTAAACCTGGACAAGAAAAACTAGTATGATTGTTCCAACTAGATAAGTTTCCTAGTTTAGGAAATTCACTAATTTTCCACATTAATGTAGTATTCTTTTTGAATAGTTTTCACTTTGAAGCATCATATGTTTCCATGACATCATCACATAATTCTTGCAATTCTTTGATTAGAGTTTGAAGGTATACATCAATGTCATTTCCAAGCATTTTTTCAGTAATAATAATCTAAATAATGAAATAAGTCTTCTTTATACATATCCATGGAGGTAGATTATAGGAGATCAAAACAACTGACCAAATGTTATAATTAGTACTTAAAGTACCAAAAGGGTTAAAACCATCATAATCCAATACCAAATGTATATTCCTAGGATTCAAAGAAAATTTAGATATAATTAATCAAACACCTTCCATGATGTTGAATATTTTGGATGTCTCATCAATCCATCATTATTATTATCTTGAGCATGCCACTTCATGTCGTATGCAGTCTTAAATGTTATGAATAATATTTACAATCATGGTTTCAGAGGAAAGTAACACAATAACTTTGCATGATTTTTCTTCTTCTAATTCTTCCTGGGGTTGCATTGATTTGTACTCTTATTGTTGATCATTGAATTCCATCTACTTGTATGACATCATATGAAATATTCTTTACCGGATTTTTCTCCCCAGTAAATCATACAGTCATTAGGGAATTCATGTATCTTTATCTAATCAATTCTAAGTTTTCTGATGATATTCTTCATCTCATAAAATGATGAAGGGTTCTTTTCTTCACTAAATGCATCAGGAAGAAAATCTAAAATCATGGACATGGATTTTTCAGTAATTCCACAGAGACTTGATATGATAAAAATTAAGTAGAAAATACAACTTTGAATACTTGGCACACCCTTCATACTGTTCTTGTTGTCCTTCTTCAACTAATTCATAAAACTCATTTTTTTGGTCACTGAAGTTTTGAATAAGATTAACCTACTCAGGATCAACTGAAGGTTCTATTGATCTATTAAAATCTTATACATTGTATCCTGCAAATCCAAATACATCATTTATCAAATTTCGAATTGAATTATCCTCTGATGGGTCACTTTGTGTTTTGTTGATAGGATTATCATTGTCTTGACTTTTTATAACATTCGTTTCACTATGAAAAATCTAACATACATATCGAGCAAGAAACTATTTCAATATAGAATGCTCATATATTTTGTTTCTATTCATGTAATGTCCTGGAAATTCCATGTATTTTTTTTAATTATATAGGAATATTTTGAGACCAAGAACTCAGATGGAACTTGATTCCAAGGCCCGGTGATCCCGGAATAAGTGTTTAAACTTTTTTTAAGATTATTTAAAATAGTGTGTGTACGTGGTTTTGGAAACTTCTAAACGGGTGCCCAAATTAAAACTCTGATAGAACAGTTACGTCTGGAATAATTAATTTACTTAAGAAAAGACTTCAACTCGACCATCACAGGTCGAGTGAAAAAGTTATTTTCGAACTTTTTAAAAAAAATATAATAAAAATTTCTTAAGGAAAAATAAAATAAACTTTTAGTTTATTTTATTAGATTTTAATTTTTTTTTGAAACATAAAAACATTGCAACCTAAGCATAAAAAAAATGTTGTTTCATAAATGAAATAGCATAATGATGTTGTGACTCAACGTAACAAAAACACTGAAATGTGTTTTCTCCATTTAATGGGTTAACCGGGTATGGGATCATTGGCACAATCCAGTATTGCTCTGAACCCTTTGAGATTTGGAGTTGGCGAGCGATGATTGACGAACCTCCACCAACGACGGATCGAGGAATGACGAATGATAGTGGTGTGATCTTCAATAACGAATGATCCAACCTCAAGGTAGGGGTTTGATTCTAAGTGAATTTTCTTTTTCCCCATTTATGGATTTGAGCAAGGAATGTAGGTCAACCCACGAACAGTTGACCCACATATCGATAAATTATGTGGGAGGGTTTCTAATCTTGGGGTTTGAATTGAAGTTATCCATGTTTGATTCTTAAATCTCCTCCCAACTTGTTTTTTAATTCTAATGCTAAGGGATCGGGCCAACACAAAAAAATCTGGAATCCCACCATTGGGGGTGTTCTTGTGTTCTTCGTGACCGGACCTCCGAATCGATGAAAAGATAGCTTGGAGTACGTAGTAGTGATGGTGACGACCCAAGGATCCCGAAGGCACTCACGGATTGTAAAACAGACCACTAGAGTGGGTTCAGTGACCCACGGAACAAACTGACAACACACTGATGCTGACGGTGGTGGCCTCATGCAGGAGGCGGTGTACCCTGGTGGCAGACGAGGCCCACGACAACGGTCACGGGTGGTGGATCAGTACCACCAACAACAGCATGCGGTGACACGAGTGGACGCAGCGAGTCGTGCCGCATCACGCATCTAGAGAACTGCGATCCAGCTAGACTATGGCAGCGGACCCCATGGTGACCCACGGGGTGGAGGGAGACGCGGCGGGCACTGCGTCTTGGGCAGAGCAAGTTGGCTTGCTCACTACAGGTTAGGCTGGAGAAGGTGGTTCAGGCCCAACAGGATGGGTTGGAACCGGGTCGGGTTGATGGACCCTAGTCTGGGTTGGGTTAGGTCGGTCTGACTGGGTCGGACCAGACCAAGACCCCACCATACCCTTTTCAGTAAAAAGAGCATAACTTCAAAATTGTACATCTGATTGATGATATGTTTGCAGCATTAGGACCCTCGCAACAAGAAAGTCCATTTGACATACTCCAAGTAAGTTTTAGTGGAAATTGGGATACGACCGATGGCTTGAGGAGTATATTATCCTAGAATCGAGCACGATGCGAGCAGGAATCCTACAGTTGACTATGCTGAGAAGGAATTGATGAAAGGATATAAGTGGCCTAGAATACCTAAGTAACAAGCGGACCTCAGTGGACCAGCAGACCTCAGTAACGAGCAGACCTCAGTGGACCAATAGACGAGCGGACCTTGGTGGCGCAACAGACCTCAGTGGTGAGCAGACCTTAGTGTCCCAATAGATGAGTGGACCTTAGTGGCCCAACAAACCTCAGTGACGAGCGGATCTCAATGTCATATTAGGCCACAGTGACTCATCAGGGATGCATCCCTCAATAGTACAAGTTGTTTATCATTATGACTAATAGTATTTCTTTCTATATTTTAGGTTATACCTATGTGAGTTGTCTATTACTTCATGTGTATTTTTCTTTGTGGTATTTTATTTTTGGTTTGGGATCCCTACTGAGTATTGTGTTACTCACCCCTACATGGGCTCCGTCCACATGTATCGTGTCTTGTGCAGACAACTGACATTTTGACAGAGACCTTGGTGGTCCAAGACCAGGTAGTGCCCAGTGAGGACATATAGGTGAGGCGTACTCCTACAGCTTCAGACAACTACTCTTCACCTACTCTTTAGGTGGGGGTTTTCTACAAACGGGTTTTTAGAGACTTTTGTACCCCCTTTTTTACAGATTTTCTTTTTTTTGGGTTTGTATTCAGTCCCCATTTACTTCCATCTTTGTACTGTTTACTCTCAGTTTTTATCTTAGTAGCATGCATGGTTTCCCTTTTCAGCATTGTTGGTTGGGGTTGTGAGTGTGCATGTGTATAGGTACTCAAAAAATGCCTCCCACTTACAGGATAATGCCTTTGGTGCTAATTTCTATCCCATAGCCTTTGGGAGGTGGGCTTGGGGTAGTCATGGAACAGGCCCTGGTGGACGGGTCATGACAAATTGGTATCAAATGAGGTTGGTTCTACCGTAAGGACCGAGAGTCTGTGGCTTTGTTTTGGGGAAACAATGTTAAATGTTTCAAGTTCAACTTTCAAGATTGAGGATTCCAGTGTTGGTGTGGTGGTCGATGTATCCATACACCAAGACCTTGAATCCTGTTTTTTGACTTGGTACATGAAAATATTGGTTGCATGAATCATATAGTAATTGAGGGTGTTCTCATATCCTTATTGAGTTAGATCTAGCTCACTAGGTATAATCTATTAACTATGTTTCATCTTGATCTATTTCAGGATTCCACCACACAGACAGCTAGCTAGGATTCTAGTGTGTGACCACGAGGATGGTACGCCTAGAAATGAGGCATCATTATAGGGACCAGTACTAGATATGGCCCCACTGGTAGGTGCACCAGCGTTTCCACCACCCGTTGATCAGCTATTACTATCGGTGCTACTGGTAGAGGACGCACGCAGGCTTAGTGTCGTACACGAGTTTCATAGGTAGAGACCTCCCAAGTTTAGGGGTGAGACTGAACCTAAGGTGTCCAAGGATTAGATCGATATGGTTACACGAGTCTTCCGTCTAGTGAGGACGCCTCTTGACCAGATGGTGATCTTAGTCACGAGCCTTCTTCAGGGCTCGATAAGGAGGTGATGGAGCTTGATGATCCAGACACACAATGAGGAGACCCTCACCTGGATAGACTTCGAGCACCTCTTCAGGGAGGAGTTCTTTCTGGATACATTTCGCTCAGTATGCATACAAGAGCTAATACACCTATAGTAGGGTAGCATGATAGTAGCGGAGTACTCAGCGAGATTCACTAAGATTTCTCGTTACTCCATGAACATGATGTAAGACCCATTCTTCAGGGCTTGGGCTTTTGATCAGGTACTACACCATGAGATCATGGCTTTTATGGTATCGCTTAGCATCCCTACTCAGGCCAGGGTGCTAGAGTGAGATCTACTTGTAGAGATCTTCCTAGTGGAATATGCGCCAACAGTCAGAACTGCTAGTAGACACCGGGCGGAAGAGTCTTCAACCATGGGTAGCAGGAATCAGACACGGGGACCCAAGAGGGTAAGTCATTTCGTGGGATGACCCTAGGATGTATAATCGGTGGTAAAAGTCTCCTAGGGAAGAGGGAGTCATCAGAGGAGCAGGGTGTGCTACTCATGCGGCGAGCAGGGACACACGTCTTGTGATTGCATGACTCGCCACGCAGACGACTGACAGATAGTCAAGGGACCACTAAGGTAGAGGTAGAGGTTCGATAGGGGTTCTCCATAGGGAGGAAGACATGGAAGGTAGGAAGTAAGAGTAGCAGGCGGTGTGTGGAGATTCAAGGTGTTACCACCGCCACCCCTAGGTGGTTCACCACGGGCTCTGAGAGCTGGTGGACAGGGGTGAGGCCAGCTTTAGGTGATGGAGGCCTATGACCACAGTGCCCCATAGATGATTAGAGGTACAATATGGGTCTTTTCCAACTTATCTGCAGTTCTTATAGACACAGGTGTCGGTCACTCTTTCCTTTTCACAGACCTTGTTCGGAGCTCAGAGATTCTGGTGGATTCGTTGGCTCGATCCTTATGGTTAGAGACTCCTACAGGATGGGATTCGATGATTACACACTAGTGACAGTAGTGTGAGCTAAATCTTGGAGGTGAGAGCTTATGTTGGGATCTTCTATTAGCGATGTTGAGTCCTTACGATGTTATCTTGGTTATGGACTAGTTATCTATAGTTCATGATCAAATCGATTGTATTAAGTGCAAAGTGCGGTGTGTCCGTGGAGATGGGACCAGGTTTACCTTCACCGGGGATAATGGAACACTTGAAGCACATGAAAAACTTTATCAAATAAGGGTGCATATGATCACTCACCGGTTGTCTAGCCTCATCCTCGGTGCGGTGGATGAGAAGAGTCCTCACTTTCCTATAGTAGTGGATGAGTATGAAGACATATTTCTTAAGGATGTTCTGGGATTACCCCCTCGTATGGAGGTTGACTTATGCATTGATCTGTACCCTAGAACAACACCGATATCCACACCATAATATTGGATGGCTCCCGTATATCTTTTTTATTTGAGGGTACAACTAGAGGATTTGTAGAGGAAGGGCTTTGTGAGGCCCAGTGTTTCACCGTGGGTAGCCCCAGTATTATTTTCCAAGAAGGAAGACATGATTTTGAGGTTGTTCAAGGACTTCTAGTGCGTGAATCAGGAGACTGTGGAGAACAAGTATCCATTGAAAAGTATTGATGGCCTCTTTGATTAGCTGAAGGGAGCAAGGTGGTTCTCAAAGATAGACCTCAGATCAGGCTATCATTAGCTTCGTACATGGGATGAGGATATACTGAAGAGAACCTTCATGTGTTGTTATGGCCACTATGAGTTATTGGTGATGCCTTTAGGCATGACCAATGCCCTAATGGTGTTCATGGGGCTCATGAACAAGATCTTCTAGCCTTACCTTGATTAGTTCTTCATGGTCTTCATTGATGACATCCTAGTGTACTCGGCGTCTGAGGAGGAGCACGTGACACACCTATAGATAGTCCTGGATACAATCTGAGAGAACCAGCTTTATAGAAAGCTCTTTAAGTGTCGGTTATGGATTTGGGAGGTCTAATTTTTGGGACACGTCATTTCATAGGCCGAATTTGCAGTGGATCTGGTAAAGATAGAGACGGTGCTTGCTTGGGAGACACCCAGGAGTGTGACTAATGTGCGGAGTTTCTTGGGTTTGGCTGGATACTACTGGAGGTTCGTGCCTGACTTTTACAGGGTAGCAACACCCTTATCAAGTTTTACATGGAAGGGAAAACCCTTCATGTGGACAGAGAAGTGCCAACAGAGTTTTCAGGAGCTGAGGCAGAGACTGACAAGTGCCCCCATCTTGAGACTACCAGAGGAAGGAATTGGGTATACAGTATTCTACAACACATTAGGGATCAGACTAGGTTGTGTCCTAATATAGGAGAAGGTAGTGATCGCCTATGGTTCATGAAATTTTAGGAAACATGAGAAGAATTACGTGAACCATGACCTGGAGCTAGCATTAGTGGTCTTTGCTTTAAAGATGTGGTGGCACTACTTGTTGGGATATTGATTTACCGTCTACTCTAACCACAAAAGTCTGAAGTATATCTTCTCTGAGAATGACCTAAACTTGAGGTAGCGGTGGTGAATAGAGTTCCTCCAGGACTATGAATTCGAGATAATCAATACTCCTGAGAAGGAAAACATGGTGGCCGATGCACTCAGTAGGAGATACGGTTTTTAGTTGCTAAGTGAAGTGTTGGAGCAGTTAGTCGCGATGCAGATATCCTTTATGGATGGTGATGGAGAAACTTATCTTCAGTTGACGGTTGTCACTCCCCCACTCTTACAACGAGTTAGGGAGGCACAACTTGTGGATTTTGACTGTGAGGCCCGATGTGCTCAGTTATCCTCAGGACAAGATCTTAATGGATATTTGGTAGGTGGGGAGCACACCATCCTTTGTAGAGGGCACACTGTTGTACTAGTGGCTTCATATAAGGAGGTTCTAATGGATTTTCACACCTCCCCTTTGGTGGTACATCTAGAAGTGAAAAAAGATTTACCAGGATCTCTGACGTCAGTACTGGTGGTCAGGGATGAATAAGGCAGTGGCGGAGTTCGTATTGCGGTGCCTCACTTGTCAACAAGTGAAGGCAGAGCATCGAATTCTAGTAGGTTTGACTCAGCCACTTGAGGTACCAGAGTGGAATTGGGATGGTATCTCTATGGAATTCATGATGGGTTTACCCAACACATCTAGAGGGCATGATACCATCTGGGTAATTGTTTACCGACTCACCAAGTCAGCCAACTTCTTACCCATCCAGGAGCAGGGTTCAATAGAGAGCTTGGGATGCCTCTACATGTAGGAGATAGTTCAAATCCATGGAGTCCCATTGAAAATAGTATCAGATCGAGACACATGCTTTACATCCCGATTGTGGAAGGGATTGCAGGAGGCATTTAGGACTCAGCTACGCTTGAGCACAACTTTCCACCCGCATACAGATGGTCAGATGGAGAAGACTATCCAAGTTTTAGTGGACATGCTTTGTGTTTGCATCTTGGACTTCGGTCGCAGTTGGGAGGATCATCTACCTCTGGAGGAGTTCGCGTACAATGATAGCTACCACTCCACCATTAGTATAACACCATTCGAGGCACTGTATGAGCGACCATGCAGATCATCGTTATAATGGACATACCCAAATAAGTCAGCACTCATGAGTCCAGATTTGGTACGAGCTACCACTGAGAAGGTGCAGGTCATCCAAGAGTAGATGAGGACTGCACAAAGCCTAAATAAATCTTATTCTGATAGTCGATGGAGGCCCTTTAAGTTCAATGAGGGGTACCATGTGTTTCTTCGGGTCTCACCTCGACAGGAATTATAGAGATTTGGCCAGGGCGGCAAGTTGTCTCTGAGATTCATCAGCCCTTTTTCGGTTCTGGGCAGAGTTGGCGAGGTGACATACCACCTAGATCTTCCCCCATATATTCACTTGGTGCATAATGTCTTTCATGTATCGCAGTTGAGGAGGTATGTACATGATCCATCGTATGTCATCGACTGGGGCAAGTTGGACATTGACGATGGGGAAATGTTTGCGGAGTTCCCAATATAGATTGAGGATCAATAGGAGTGGGTCCTTTGTGGATGGTTTATTCCTCTGGTGTGCGTTTAGTGGCAGCCTGATAATCTCTAGGAGATTACTTGGGAGTGGGAGGCTCAGGTCCATACTCAGTACCCCCATTTGTTTGTTTAGCCCTTGTTTTGGTTTACATGGATGTAGAACCTTAAGGTGGGGAGAATGCAATGTCCTAAAAATTCCATGTATTTTTTAAAAAATTATATAGGATTATTTGGAGACCAGACACTCAGACGAAACTTGATTATGAGGCCCGGTGATCCCAGAATAAGTGTTTGAACTTTTTTTAAGTTTATTTAAAATAGCGCATGTATGTGGTTTTTGAAACTTCTAAACGGGTGTCTAGATTAAAAATATGAGGGCATTGTTTCATCCAGAATGACAACTTTACTTAAGGAAAGACTTAACCTCGATCGGCACAGGTCGAGGGAAAAAATTATTTTTCAGACTTTTTAAGAAAAATATAATACAAATTTCTTAAGGAAAAATAAAACAAACTTTTAGTTTATTTTATTCAAATTTCGTTGCAACATAACGACGTTGCAACTCGAGCATAACAGAAATTTTGTTTCATAAATGAAACAATGTAACAGAAATGCAGTTTCATAAATGAAACAGTGTAACGGTGCTGCGACTCAGCATAACAGAAATGTTGAAACGTGTTTTCACTATTTAATGGGTTAATCGAATATGGGATCATTGGCACAATCCAATATTACTCTGAACCCTTGGAGATTTGGTGTAAACAAGCGACGATTGACAAACTGCCACCAACGACAGATCGAGGAATGGAAAATGACAGTAGTGCGATCTTCACCAATGAATGATCCAACCTCGAGGTAGGGGTTTGATTCTATGTGAATTTCCTTTTTCCCAATTTATGGATTTGAGCGATGAACACGGATCAACCCACAAACAGGTGACCCACATATTGATCACTTATGCAGGAGGTTTTCTTATATCGAGGGTTGAATCAGATTTATCCATGTTAGATTCTTAAATCTCACCCCAACATGTTTTTAAATTCTAATGTTGAGGGATCAGGCCGACATGAACAAGGCTCAGATCCCTCCATTGGGGGTGTTCTTGTGTTCTTTGTGACCGGACCTCCAGATCGACAGCGAGGCGACTTGGAGTACGTAGTAGTGATGAAGGCGAGTCGAGGATCCCAAAGGTGCTGACAGATTAGGAAACGGACCACCGGAGCGGGTCCGGTGGCCCACGGAAGGAACTGCAGGTGCTTGCCAGCGGTGGATGAGGCCTACGACAATGGTCGTGGGTAGTGGATCGGGGCTGCCGGCAATGGATGACAGCGACGTGAGTAGACAAGGCGAGCCTCACTGTGTCACATGGCTGGAGGTCCGTGGTCTAGATGGACTGCGACGGTGGACCTCGTGGCGACCTGTGAGGTGGAGGGAGACGTGGCGGGCACCGCATCTCAGGCGGAGCAAGTCAACCCGCTCACGAAGGGTCGGGCTGGAGAAAGCAGGCAGGCTCGAGCGGCCCAACGGGCCGAACCCGCGGCCTAGTGGGATGGTCCCGCAACCTAGACCAGGTCGGGTGGGTGGACCCCAGGTTGGGTCTGTCCAACTGGCCCCTTTTTAATAAAATGGGCATACCTTCCAAACTGTACGTCTGATTCATAAGCTTTTTGTAGTGTTGGGACCCTCACAATGAGAAGATCTTTTTGACATACTCTAAGTGAGTTTTCATGGAATTTAGGATATGATCGATGGCTTGAGGAGTATATTCTCTCAGAATTAAGCGCTCAGCGAGCAGGAATCCTATGGCTGGCTGTGACGAGAAAGACGTGATTAGTGGACCTTAGTGGCCCAGCAGACCTGAGTGACGAGTGGACCTCAGTGACCCAACAAACCTTAGTGATGAGCGGACCTCAGTGGCCCAGTAGATGAGCAGACCTCAGTGGCCCATCAGACCTCAGCGACGAGCGTACCTCAATGGCCCAATGGGCCACAGTGACTCATCGGGGATGAGTCCCTCAGTAGTACAAGATGTTCAGCATTGTGATTGATAATCTTGCTTTCTATACTTTAGGTTATAGCTGTGTGAGATGTCTAATACTTTGTGTGTACTTTTCTTTGTGGTCTTTTCTTTGTGGTTTGGGGTCCCTACTAAGTATTGTGTTACTCACCCCTGCACGTGCTCTGCCCACATGTATCGTGTCTTGTACAGACGACTGATGTTTTAACAGAGACCTTGGCGGTCCAGGACCAGGCAGTGCCCAGTGAGGAAAGACATGTGAGGCGTACTACTATAGCTTCGGGGAACTACTTTTCACTTACTCTTCAGGTAGGGTTTTCTACGGATGAGTTTCTAGAGACTTTTTCACCCCCTTGTTTACAACTTGTCTTTTGTTGGGTTTGTATTATGGCCTCCTTCACTTACACCTTTGTACTGTTTACTCTCAGTGGTTGTCTTAGTAGCATGAATGCTTTCCCTTTTCAGCATTATGGGCTGGGTTTGTGAGTGTGTGTGTGCGTACAGGTACTCGGAAAATACCTCCCACTTGCAGGATAATGCCTTCGGCACTAGTCGCCAGCCCCTAGCCTTTCGGAGGTTGTCTTGGGGTAGTTGCAACACGGGGCTCGGGGGATGGGTCATGACAATTCTACCATCACTTGAATTTACAATCAAGACACAGACATTTTGTTCTACCATTAACTAATTAGTTTACAATTGCATGATCTAAAAATTCTTCTAAACCCTTAGCATATCGAGGTATGCTTCGAGGTAAATTAATCTAAATTTTATTTATAGGTATTGTATTTCCACTCTTCTCCCTATACATTCATATATAAAGTTATAAAAGTTTAATCAAACAAACATAATCAAAATTAAACATCACCCAACTTCGTCATTTACCAGGGTGGGGTCTTGATTTGACATAATGAAAATTCAACATAAAAATGATTCAATCCAATATGAAAAACATAAACAACATAAATGAATAAATATTACCCCTCACAATAACACAGTCAGATGTCATGGAATAAGTTCATTAATATGAGGAAATAAGTTACCATGATATCGAGCGTATTGTTATCAGTCCACGTTAATACATGACATAATTCTTCTATTAAAATATCTATAACTTTTTTTCTTTGCATATTATCGATTTTTATTTTATATTGTGGAAACATGATTGTCTTTATTGTTAGTTCTTTCTTTGATAATTATGAAAATCAATATTTATTGTATCTCAAAACAAGAACATGGCATTGTGATATTCAATGCATGTGTTTCCATATGCATCATAGTATTTCATGAAATTATGGTTTTACAATGTTTTCATAATCGATTTGAGAAACAATACTCAACTTGAAGAGAGTAGCACGTACAAAAAGCTTCATGTAATCTGAAGTTACATAGCTTGTAGTAAGCATTATGCATTGTACTCATGATTAAGAGTATTTTTTATTTAGTATACTAACTTCATGACATCATTTTAAAAAAAGGAAGAGAGCAGTAATATTTTCATACGTTCATATTTATTAACTGTTGATGGTTAAAATGAGTTTTAGAAAATATCCACATAATGAATAATCGAGGGAGATCATGGACTGGATGATGGAGTTGCATTTACAAATACTGGAAGGGAGAAACAAAAAATATATGAGAGTTATTCACTACTTCATATGTAGGATACTGAAATGGCATTCATATGTGATCACAACCGGTGTTTTCATGTTTATCATTATTGTTCTTCAATAAGTTATTCATTCTGAAGAGGTGATTGAGTTGATATACTTATGAAATTCCACAGTTCTTAATCTAGTTTTTTTATATTCATCATTGTATTGTTTTAATTCCTCTATTTTTACTTAAAGTGTCGGTTTATGCTTTTCCCCACAAAAACATATCTGAGTTCGGTTATGCCTGTACTTCAAAGGAACATCTATTTTGAGTTTTGATTCTCATTTAAAAATCCAGGTCTGTAATTGTTTTGGTTATTCTTTTGTCTGTAGAAAGGCAGACAGTTTTGTAAAGGGTTGTTACTCCCTTTATAAGTGTGGTCTTCTTTAGTGGGGATTGATTCTCTCAAGGAGTATATGTGATTAAAGAGTTCAAATTGGTTCATATTGAATTGAAGTACTATAAAAATTGTGTGTTCATTGTTTTTATTTTCCATTGCACTATCTTTTGATTGGTACATTGTGTTCTGCTAAATTATTATCATCATTTTATTTAAACTATATATGATGTTAACTCTGATAATTTTAATTTTTCAAAAAGTTTTACAAGTCTATTAATCTCACACCTCAAGACTTTTTCATTGCATCTCAATTGGCCCATATAAGGAAACAATCAGAAGGGAGTACACACCGGACCACTCACGCTCCATTGCAAGAAGAATACCCAAAAAACATCTCCCTTCACTACCACTAAGCACTGCTAAATTACATGTGGCTTGTGTTCTTAAACCGCAGGCTAAATGATCGGATTTTTCGAAGAAAAACCCCTCTACGAAACATTTAAAACCACTATTGTCCCTAAGCCAATCCACAATGGCCCTTAAGTTGGACTTCAATAGGCAAATTATCATTTTTAAAACATTTAAACGATTATTAAATGGGGAAGTGACACAAAACCGAAATATTGACCTACCTCTTGATGAAAATGTAGAAGTTTGAAGTCTTACACCACACACCGACAACACTCTGCGTGCATGTTTCATGCCACATGAAAGAAATGATTAATTATAACAATTTATAATTAATTATTCAAAATTTTAAAAATAGGAATAATCACCTAAAAGAACATCAAGGTGCGTCCACTCTCCAAAACCGTGACCACCTACCGATGGAAGGTCTACAATGTAACCCCGACATCATCATGGGATAAAGCCCCCAAAAACAACATTCAATTACATAGATCTTTATATAATTTAATTAAAACCCTTTGAAAAATCCATCTAGTGTCATACCTTCAACGAAATAACATGGAGGTCGGGAAGATGAAGCTAACAAAGTTTGGCTCACTGATGGACAGGGGCAAGGGGAATCATGTTGAGATAGAGGTAAGAGGGGGATGAGGTTGTGGGTAGAAGAGGGTTAGGGTTGTTGCTGCCGTCGGGGGTCGCAGTCACTGGGGAAAGGGGAAGAGGGGTCGTCATTGGGGGTTACCAATGAGAAGTAGAGGGGGTCACTGCGGGGTGGTCGTCGGGAAGTAGAGGATCGGGGTCACGAGGATCGGGAGGGGGGGGGGGACGAGGGAGGGGCGTTGTCGTCGATGAGTAGGGGGTTCAGGGGGAGGGGGGTTGGCGTTGATGAGATCGGGGGGAGGGGGTCTAATTTGAGTTTTTTTAAAAGATTTATCGGCAGTTTAAACAAAACTACTGCTAATTTTAAAAATAAAAAATATACAACGACAGTTTTATTAAACCGCCGCTATATTATAAATTATATTTAATAAGTTTTTTATAGCGTCGATTATTAGAACCACCACTAAGATTTTTTTTTTGTAGTGTGAGAAATTTATGAGGTCAATTGAATGATTCTAGTTTGACTAAATTAGCCTTGTTTTTTAAATTATTAATGTTGTTTATATAGTTTTGTATGTTTTTTTTTTAATTGCATTATTATTTTATATTTTTAGTATTTTTTATTGCTTTGATTGGGATATGTAATTAATTGACAATTGATTTCGGTAATATGTAGGTTTTAAAGTTGGTAGTAGAATATCACATTTGATTAGTTCTAAGCGTGGTCGCTCGGATTCGACAATCGATGGAAGTCGAGGTGAAGCTTCGCCTCACCGACGCCACTTCCCACCGGAAGCTCTCCCATCTGCTCTTCCCTTTCCACAGTAAAACCCTAATCCAGGAAAATTTCTTCTTCGATTCCCCCGGCGCCGCCCTCGCTTCCAACCTCGCAGCTCTCCGCCTCCGATTCTACTCCCTTGATTCCCGCTGCATCCTTTCTCTAAAGGCCAGGCCCCGAATGTCCGGCGGGATATCTCGCGTCGAGGAGGAGGAGGAGGAGATCGAGCCCTTCGTGGGCCGCGCCTGCGTGGGCGAGCCCTGGCGGCTGGCGTCGGTGGAGTCGAATGTGCTGGGGAGGGTGAGGGGGGAGTTCGGGGTGGCGGAGCGAGAGCTGGTGTGCCTGGGGGGATTCAAGAACTTGAGGGCGGTGTATGAGTGGGAGGGATTGAAACTGGAGGTGGACGAGACGGAATACGGGTTTGGGACGAGCTATGAGGTGGAGTGCGAGAGCGCGGACCCTGAAACGGCGAAGGAGATGATCGGAGGGCTGCTGAGGGAGAACGGAATCGGATATTCCTACTCCGAGGCGTCGAAGTTCGCGGTTTTCCGGTCGGGGAAGCTGCCCCGGTAAGCCGATTTCCCTTGGAACTGTATCCCATTGGAGTTGTTATCCCTTGCAGTGGTTCTCAGTTCACTTGGATAGTGCAGATCATCCTCTCCACTGAAATTCTTGGACTGAAGAGTCAAAATAAATTAAGAATGGATGCTTAATCTTCTGTACTAGAATTTTATTAGAGAGCTCGAAACATGGATTGCCTTGTGGGATGGTCGTCCCCACCAATGACTTCCATCAAGCTCAACCATGATGGAATGACTCGTAGATCCTAGACATTGAAGTCACACAATTTGTTAGATTTCGTTAACCTCGTTCAGGCAAAGTTTTATACCATCTTTAAACGATCGTGCCTTGTGTGGAGCAATGATTTTGGATCGGTGTTCCTCTATTCCCCCCCCCCCCCCCTCGCCCTCTCCCTCAGCCTTTTTCTCTTCTCCCGTTACCCCTTCTGTCGCCTGATCATCTAGCTGTCTGCTGCAGTGTACCTCTATGGGTAAGGTTATGGTAAGCCCTATATCATTTATCATTGTTTCTCCTATCTCACTATCGTTCAAGTAAAGATTCCTTAATTGGACCTATTTGTCTGATTTCTTGATTTCAGGCGGACGAGTCTAATCAGGTCATGATACTGGGTGAGATAACTGCGATAAGCATGAGGTAGGTGACCCTTTAATATTAATCAATATTTCACGTGTATTTATGCATGATGCGCGTACGCACATGGTGTTTGTTCAGGTTTGGGGGAAACCTGAATAGAGACTGAGTGGATTTTGAATTGTGAGTTGTTTAGGATAGAGCCTTCCTTGAATAGAACAGATGTTCCGTTTCATGTTTAGTGTTTTTTGAACCTTTTGATGACCATGTTGCCAAGAGGTGCTGCCACCAATTATGTGATTTAGACTCTGAAAGGATCTCAGACCATGTGATATATCCTCATTGGCATAGGATTGGTCGTGGTGGGCTAATTGAAAGGGTCTCGTGTGGGTAAGTCCTTCAGTGATGAGTCAGGATAACAGTTAAGTCTTGTAGATCACTTGGGTAAAGAGGTGAGTGTGGTCTTTGGACCTCAGGAGGGGGTGGATTGATGGTGGTTTGGGCAGTGAACCATGATTAGCCTTTTAGCCTTATAATGTTCTTGTGTTATTGTTACTTGGAGTAGTCTAATGGAGTAATCACTCATCAGGATTGTGCCTAATGACATGAGAGAGAAGATGAAATATGGATTCCCTTGGGCTTTGAGCTCTCTTCTAAGATAGGATTGGGCATGTTAAGGTAGGGACTTTTAACGTGAGGCCTTTTGTGGCTTGGCTGTCGTTGGGGAGTGTACTACCTAAGGGTGGATTGCAGTGTTGGTTACGTTTTGGTTCTTGCGCATGCTTGGAGCATGATTGGGTGTTGGAAAGAGGTTTGCGAGTACTCTAATCATTGTAAAGTGATTGTCTTAGGGTTGATGAACTAAGAGGATGTCAAGGTAGGTTCCTTGAGGCTTATGGGAGGGTTTATCCTTTGAGATTAGTGTGGGTGATAAGTTCATCTTGATACGACCATGAACTCAAGGTTAATGTATTGATCATGGCCAATGGGCTTGAGGGTTTTTGAGGGATTATGACCGTAAAAATGGGCTACATTTAGGATGGCTGAGTCAAGTGCATCGAATTAGGATTTGGTTACATTTGGATGTTGTCTTTTAGGAATTGGATCAAGTCTTTTATGTTTTATTTGTTTTATCCTAATCGAGTCCTATGCAATGTGCATATGGAGTAATGCCTCTCTTGTAATTCAGGCTGAACTATTGGATATAATGGTGGGCCATGATCCACTTGTTTGCTATTACAATTGAGATTTAGAGATTTTAGGGGTATCATAATATTGTGATCCATCGACCAGATGACTAGATGCTCGTAGAGATTTTGAGATTTTGGGTGCATCGTTGTGTTGTGATCCACCACTCGGATGCTCACAAAGAATTTTAGATTCTTAGGGCATCACTATGTTTTTATTTACCACTCAAATGTTTGTTTTTACTAGACTTTGTATGTTACGTTTTTCCCTGATGCAGTAACTATATTTGTGGGGCTAGCTATGTTACTTTCTTCCCATGATACAATTCCTATATAGGAGGCCCACTCAGATAAGTCACGTCCTGAAATAATCTATGGGAACGACATAAATAATTCATTGGAATTTGCCAAAGAAGGTGACAGGTGTTGTGATTGCCTGGTTAACACATGACCCGCCACGATTCCTTGTCTGTTATTTTACTTATTTTTCTCATACATATATACACTTGAGGTATTGTAGCATATATTAGGGGCCTCATCAGTGGCGTCCTATGTTCTATGCTCACACCCTATACATTCACATTGGTGGACATGTAGACCTTATGTTTGGTTTGCTGGGGCTATGCACAAGTTGCGCAGAGCATTAGGTTGGAGTAACTTGTTGTGTAGTGGAGATGAGATTGAGAAAAAACTTAGGTTTTTGTGGTTATGTTCACTTTCTATATCTTGTTCTTTTGTTTTTATTTTGTATATGATTGACTTAATAGACAATCCTTTTGATGTAGGTTTGTGTGACCAGCATGGGTGCGTTTTATTATAGTAAGTGGATGCCTATTTTGTTGTATGGTTGGCTTTTAGTTATAAATCTATCGATTTTCCATTATGATTGTTAGTTAAAGTCTTTATTTGATATTTTATGTTATGATACCGAGATTAGTCTCCATTGTTGTTCACAAACTATCTCCGCTAGTTGACAACCTCTAGTATATGAGAATGCATGCTTGAAGTCCCATAATGCCTACAGCTCATGTACTATCTGGATATATTGAATTGGGGAATTACAGTGGTATCAGGGGATTGATTCTTTTGTCTCATGATTTTGGGTATGGTAGATGAATATAGGATTGGTCGGAACATGAGATGGACATCGTTACTGTGCTTCACGAACACCAGTTCAGTGGAAAAATTTAAGCTACTAGGGTTTTGGGATTATGGTTATTGTTTTTTGTTGTTATAGTCGAGTTATTTATTAAAGTATGATGTGTTTTTATTGGTTTATTGCTTTACTCTTAGCTAAGGGTGGCAATATGGTGTGTGTTCATACATCATATTATGCATGTAGGTATACCAACATATGCATAACTACGTGTCAGTGAAAAATGGATTTTGAAAGGAAAACAGGTATGGAAAATGGTTTTTTTTTTGGAAAACAATATGCTTTGAAAAAATTTGTTTTGGGGAAGAGGCTTTAGTTAATTTTAACGTCAACAATAAGTTATTTGATGTTTTCTTGAATAACCTATTGAGATTGTATTAATTAATTGAAATTGTTGGTTTGGCTTTCTATATGTTACTACTTTGATATTGTTATTGCAATTATGTGCATATGGCATCTGACAACCCTTTAGTGGGTAGATTTGGGTATTAGATGCCTTATGTATGGTTTGGTATAGACAATGTATGCCTAGGTTGACATGGGGTGCTTTGGCTGATTAGAGACCCTAAAGTGGGTTGGGTTGGCAGGTGGATTTCTATTGGGATATAGTGATATATGATTCTTTTTAGCACGAGTCAAGTTGGTATCTGGGGACATTAGTGTTTATGTGAGGTTATAGGTGGTGAGATATTTGGTAAGTGGGTTAGTTCTCATTTTCCATTATGGAAAGCGAGTGAGTATTGTTCATTATGCGGGGTACCTAGGATAATATAGATTGACTTTTTTTTGTTTGTAGAAAACCCTAATGGTAAATTATTGTTTAGAAAGGTTGTGGCATTGTTGAGTAAGGATAGAAAGAAATTGCTTACTTTTGTGATAATAACACATTCTTGGATTTTAATATCTACATTATTATTGTAATGAATGGATCACGATGGAGAAGATGTTTAATTGGTGATCATGTTTGTAACGTCCTTCGACTCGACACTCTTTCATGTGGTCAAATCAGGTTGGTTACATGACCTTAATCACGTCCTTTCATATGCTATAAACTGCTGACTAGCAACAAAGGCGTAAAGAATATAATGGGGAGACTTACCCCCTGGTACAAAGTTGTAATACAATGGAAATAAACAACTATCAAAGTAACAAAAATAGCAGAAACAATACCACATACAATTGGAAGTTAAATGACGAACAAGTAAATCAAATAATAAACAACGTAATGCTAGATTGGAATGTATCTCAATGTCAACTGAAAGTAATACAGATAAACCATACTGACACAAATAAACTCAAAAGACTCTGGTCTTGAACCCCAAGTTGGCCCTCTCAAGCTCCAATCAATCTAGAAAGCAATAATCAACAACAAAATCCTTTGCCATCGTCCAAACCTGTATCCATGTAATTTGTTTGGGTGTCAAACGACTTCTCGAACATGGTGTAAGTAAAACTCAGTAGGTCGACACCATTGTGTTTAAACAAAATCAATTTGATAAACAAGTGCATGCAATAAAACGATAAACATGTGTATTAATTAAATAATTAACACAATATAATAATTAACTTGCTTTGGCACAATGTTGGAATATATCTGAGCATGTAGCATAACCATGCTAACTATAACCATAAAACCATGACATAATCACATAGTCGGGCAAAACCCTCCGTATAAGCATTTCAACGTAATTGGGTTATGCCCTTTATATAAGCATTTCAGCATAACCGGGCAAAACCCTATAAACATTACAACATCACCAGACATCTTTTTATATAAGCATTTCAGCATCATTGAGCGAAGTCTTTTATATAAGCATTTCAGCATCATTGAGCGAAGTCTTTTATATTAGCATTTCAACACCATCTGGTCAAGCTCTTTATATAAGCATTTCAGCATCACCAGACCATGCCATTTATATAAGCATTTTAGCATAACCGGGCAAAATCCTAAAAGCATTACAATGTCATCAGGCAAAACCCTTTATATAAGCATTTCATCATGAATCACAACACAAGATATAACATTAAGAATAACGCATATAACATCATAAGCCACAAGGGTCAATTCAGCCAATTGCCCTTTATCTTTCAATTACCCCCTTCAATTATCAAGTCGGTCTTTAACAAATAATATCATTGAAAGCGCGACCGATTGTCGCCTATCGAGCGTTCAAGGTTCTGGTGCTCTGCTAATGTGTATAGCAGCACTTGGGTTGAATCCTCGGCGATGATACTTTTTAATAGTCGGTTGTTTTTAGTTAATTGTATTTTGATTTTGGAGTTTGTTTGCAGAGTTTAATTGAAATGATTGATTGATTAAGATTGATTTAATAATTTGATAAATATTGGGGTGAGTTCATCATTAGGTAGTTAAACTTGTAATATCCCTGAGTCTTGCTTTATATTGCATTAAATTAACATCCATGTCACAAATTGACGTTGAATGGATTTCCCAAGTGTTAGGCTTTAATCCAAGCCTTAACTTAACTTAGGGTTCTGATCTTAATCATATCATGTTTATGATAGTGTATTTATGGTTCCAATAATCCATGGAAACCACTCGTTAAACAAAACAAGTCATCAATGCATGACATGTTAAGTCCAACATACACAATGTTAATTCAAAGAATATTCATCGAGCAAAAGCTCTCAATCACTTAACATCTCTAAATTATAACTCACCCCAATGAGAGATTTACCCATCCATTGAAATAGTTATTAATTAGGTAATATGTGTTTATAGTGATTAACTGTAAATAGAACGAAAAGAACGGAATAAGAAAAGAGTTGTGTCGAACACACACACAAACAATGATGAGAATTAAAAACAGACTTTCGATTGAATGAGGTAGCAAAAGAAGGGAAGGAGATCCAACTGTATTTAACCTATTTTAAGACCATTAATATTATATAACAGAAGGTGGATGAGAATAATAGATGAAGAAGAAGAAACATGCATTAAAATTCTATTGAAATGAAAAGACTTACACAATTACAAATAAAACACAAAATAACATGAAAACAAAGAGAGGAGGAAGAGTATCTCTAGTGAAAACTTGAGTATGACAGGTCCTCCCAAGCATTTGGCAAGACTTTGGTCGTGCCAATGTATACTCCTTTCTTTTGAAATGCCAACCTCTTGCAAGGTGAGGAGAAGGATGTATTTATAGCCCAATGTTGTGGGCTGTTTGCATTCCAAATCCGCCCCTCCACTTGCATTGCCAATTTGGCCATCTAGACAGCTGAATCTGGAAAAATCTTCTTAAAAGTTGTAGATATTAAAGTTTTCAGTCGGCTCTCAAAATTTGGAGGCATTTGGACTTATGGAGCCAATGTTATGATGATTTTCATAAACAATGTTAAACTGTCCATTTCTATCCATGCTTTTTCATTGACCGAAATGTGAATGAATTTTTGAATAGGAAGATGCCTTCAAATTCGAATGATTTCCTCAACAAAGTCGGCTGCCTATATCTCCTCTTTCACACTGCAAAATTCCAGCTCGAATAGATGTCTCTATCAGGAGAAATATCAAATTTTGTGTGCTGATCTCAATTCCCGGACAGAATTATGGACCGGACTTCAAAGATTCATTTGGGCCCATTGTTTTTGGATTTGAGATTTGAAATTTTTATACATGACTCCTTGAATTGTTATCCAAATGTTTGAGGAGAATAAATGAATTTTCACTTTTGAATTGAGCCCAGTAATTCAATCTTTATAGATGGTCTGGTTTCTTTACAGATTTTGTGCGCCTTCTTGTGTGGTTTATATGACCCTTCAAATGGTATAATTGGCCAATGATTTCTTCTAATGATATGTGAGAAATTGAATAAGGAATCCTACAAAACAAGAACCACACAATTTGGATAAGTAGGGTGATAGTTATTATTAAAATAGTAAACTGACTTGAATCTGGATGAATTCAAATAGTGCTAAAAAATTATAATTAATATTTAAATATTAATATTTCACACAAATTATGTACATTTCATATAAAATCAATAAAGTATATAAAAAGTAATGAAAATATTAATAATATCAACTCCCTCACACTTAGTCTTGTGTATGTCCTCATGTACAACAAATATAAAATCATGACAAAATCATTTTCACTCACCAAAAAATATTAAAATTTTGTTTTTCCCAATCAGGGGAGGTTTAGACCATTTCACCTATCCATATTGAATTTCATCTTAAATTGTTACAGAAACAATGTTCCAAAAACAACTCTTTTTTTCGTACTCAAATTTAGAAATGGAAAATATGGACACTCAAAACTCACACCTCTCAAGATGATAAAATTCATTTATGGAGGTTCACTCTTTCACCAACCAAAAGTGAAAATCTTAGAGTTTGAAAGAGCTCTTAGTTTCCTTTTCCTATCCTAAAGTGCACAATAATCAAGAGGTATTTTTAAGAGGTTTTTCTATGGCTATGAGACGGTAGGAATTTAATGTCCAAGAGAGAGAAGAAGAGGGGTAAAACACCAACATGGAAAAAACAATGCACAATTTTTTTGAAATGAGGCATGAAAGAAAATGGGAACACATATTTACATGGGCATGATTGTGTGAAGCAAGACACAAAATAGGAAGGAAATTTGAAGGGAATGAGAAGATGAAATATTTACAAAACACAAAACTTCTCCCAATGACATAAGTGTTCTTTTTTTTATACATTTTTCGAAAGTTGAACTTGAAATAAATCTCACTCATCTCTCAACCCATGATTGATCTTCTCACGACACTAATTGTAATAGTTATAACAAGATCAAAGCTTGAGTAAGAGTGATTTTAGACCCACTCAAGACAACTCATTCTTTTTTTCATTTTTTTTGATTTTTTTTCATCTTTTTTGTGAACACTTGTCAATAACATTTGAACAACATAAAAATATATACATTCCCAAACCCCATTGAATGAAAACCTCCTCCCCACACTGAAATGGATGCTTTTCCTCAAGCATATGATAACATGGAGAAATCAACAAAGGGTACCCAAAATGAAATCCATTCCCCCCACACTTAAATTTCAATAAACAATGCAATGTACATCCATCTAGATGTTGGGTGAGATAAGGTATTGAACTTGTAATGTGTCTATCAAAGAAAAAGTTTTTATAGTCTCGAAGGGGCTTTCAAAAGGCGAATTACTATAAGGGAAATGAGAGGCTATTTTTCTATTGTGATTCTCACGTGGTTCAGAAAATGCCTCTATCATATTAATGCACACCAAAGTAGAAAATTCAGTTCGAAGGTTCACAAACTCAAGACTCACAAATGGGGGTAAAAAACACAAATTTTTACAAATAAAAGCTAATGTTGTTCCTCACGGTTGGAGAAAATAATTTTCCAAATCAAAAATTGAGCATTCAAAATTTGTTGGTTTTGAAACAATATTCTTTATCCAAATATATGATGAAAACACAATTTTTTTAGATGAAACAATGTCTTTTGACTCCCCAAAATGGTTGGACAAAATTTCAAAACTGAATAATGAGTAAGTATGATTTTTTTTTGTTTTTTTAATTTATTTATTGTTTTATAGTTTTTTTAGTATTTTTTTAAAATACAAACCCACACAATAGAGAAAGAGTAAATAAAAAGTGCGATGAGGAAAGTGGTAAAAAAATTGAGAATGAGGGAGGAAGAATGTAAGGCCCCAACCATAGAACATTACATAATCTTGAGTTAAGTAAAAAATTCACATTGAGGATCTTTTCAGGTTTAGAGTTTTAGAGAATTAGGCCATAACTATTAAATTACATATCAAATATTACAAAGTAGATACTTCTACTCCAACCATTTTTTTCCACAACAATAAAACTCCTTAAATAATACAAGTATTCTTTTCTTGATATAAATATTCTTGAATTCTTTCTTTCTCTTACCCTTCCTAATACCTTGTGAAAAACATTTCGAAAAACTTGGGATGAGTATAAAAAAGCTTAGTAAGAGTTATAAAATAAAGAAAGAAAACATTTGTTTATCAATACATATAAATTAATGAAATCATACTTTTCAATCATAAAACATAATCTCTTTAACATACCTCACAAAATCATAAGATTTATGAATGACACATAGAAATCATAAATCATAAAGGTAACTTGTGACATCCATATCATACTTACATTGTAGCTTTCACAGCTATATAGAGAGTTACGTTTGGAATACCCATCACAATATATTCCTTAAATCTCTTATGAGAAACATTAACGTTTACCTTCGTCACGTTACCCAATGCATTGGAGAGCGATCTCGGGCTCACCCGCCCTAAGTTTATCACAGAACCACCTGTATACGTAAACAATACCCAGGAACCATAACATAATCACAACACATGAACAAGCATAAAGGAAAGATAAAATTTCCACATTACAATCACAATATATCATTTGACATAATCAATCCATTATCAAAACAAATTTCAATACCAAAATACGTAAGAGTATATGGTATTTATTTTCTTTTAAAAACATTATGACTTGTTAAGGAAGCCAAATATCAAATAATGCTCACGGCGACGGAAAGGTCGTTGTCACCGCGTACGTTAAAAAGAAACATTCTTTTTGTCGTTTAGTAAAACGCTTCGTATAGAAAGGATTCTATTTGAATGAAATTAAAAATCAAAGGGGTTTATACACTGTATAAAATAAATTCATGTATAAATCAAAATATGGCTCAATGAAAGGAGATTGAGACGAAGTCCCTTACCTCGTGTCCGAGTTGAATATTTCGTTCTTTAATCTCCTGAATAATAAACTAAAATTAATTTCTACTTGATTAAAAATATTTTTCAAGTTTATTATTCCTTTTATATTACTTATTACCACATTATAAATATTACATAATCATTTAAGTTAATAACGGTCATTTTGTTGATATTTGGTACTTGAGTCAAAAAATGAATTTCTTATAATTACAAGTTGTCAATGTGGTAAAAAATCCATTATCTCCAGAATGATATTCATGATTTAGATATCATATCTATCATATATATCCAGTGTATATATATATATATTTATAATATTACATAACATTTGGAGATAAGAAATGAAATGCACCATTCATGGAGACGGTAAGCCGTACGTACACATGAACGCTACTTTCATTTCTATTTTGTATTTCATAGAATGCAAACTTAATGATACATAGGTATATTATAATTTCAGTATAATATCATATATAATTTCAGTAACGCCATCCTTTATACGTTCCACTTAGGGGATGAATGAGTCATATCACTTTAGGGGGGCCGTAGTCCGCACTTTATCAAATGAAATTATCGTATTTACCCATTATAGAAACCATAAAGGTATACTATAAATGAAAAATACAGAATCATAGAGACAATATAAATATAATATATATCATATATAAATACAGTGTCATCTTAATGGTCACCGTAAGAGGCGGTAGGAGATAATTGAACAATCATCGTTTCGTGAGGCAATAGTTCGTCGTCTACAGATACAGTATGTTCGTATCCATTAGATGGAGGTGTGTGGAGGTGTAGTTCAAATTCCACATAACAACATCCTAGTATATTTACGATACTAATGTTGTTATAAAAGAATGGAATAAAGAGAGTTTAGGGGGTTAGAGAAGGAAAATAAAAGAAAAGAATTTGAGAGAAGACGTTACCTTTAAATTGGGTAACTCCCTTTGATTTGAACCAAAATGCTTTCTTGAATTGACTTCTGCCTAAGTTGAGAGCTTATTTGGGCAGAGGTTGGACGAGCCAAGAGGGCTTGAGAGGTGTGAGTAAGGGTTAGAGGTGATGACTTTTTATAAGGGGGAGGAGGGGTTCTTTAAGAAAGTTTGAAAATATTATTTTATTATAAACTGAATTTTGATTTCAAAAGGTCCCCAACACATTTAATTCGAAGATAAGGTGATTATTGTTCGAAATCCTCTCAGCCAACGGGTTTTAGACAAGTTTAGGGCATAAAATTAACCATATCTTTTAGCTTTAACCTTTAGTTAACTAATTTTACTTTTACCACGTCCTCTTGTACATTCATACTATATGGTTAATATATTTACTATAAAATGCAAAGCAACCCAAAAATGGATCATTAATGACATTATTAACATCATATATGTCATTTCGCCGAATCTTAGATTTTTAGGATTATTTTATCATTTAATAAAATATTGATTGATTTAAAAACTCATTTATATTAATTTATAAACTATTCATATCAAGACTTTAAAAAAATCTATAACAACTTGATTCTTTCGAAGAAACTACATTAATTCAAAGATAAGAAGCTATACTCATCCATAAAATTCGTGGATGACATAAAAAGTTTCAAAATAAATTTATTTTAATATTTATAATCTCAATTATTTAAAACATTTTTTAATGAGGTAATCATTACATTATCATTACATTATCATTGTATCATAAATAAATTTATTTATATGATGTCTAAAAATTATAAATAAAATACCATGATGTAGAAAATCTTTTTAGATTTCTAATGACTATTTATAGTTGAAAATATCACTTATATAACCCATTATAAAAAATTGTTTTACTAAGAGATATATGTTAATGATACATTTTTCGTAACTTTAAATTAATTTTTATAAAATGTCATTTTCACTTACAAGTGGATCCATGTGGTCCCAAAATCGATCTAAGGATGCCCATGGTCGGACATGTATCATCCAATAGGGTTAGGACACATGTTAGGGTAATTTAATATTATTATAATATTATTTTTTACACTTATTTATCAGATTTACCTTTTAACCATGATAAATAAAATATTTACTGAAGTTACTATTCATAATGTCTAAAAATAAAAGTTATCTATTTACACAATTTAGACCACCTAATTCCAAATATGAAATCCATTTTTCCAAATTCAAAACACAGAAGTTGTAGAAATTAATTTAAAATTAATTTCCATTATCAAAACCAAAAGACGCGTTTTTAAGAAATAATAACTGTCAAAAGATTGACACTTTTTTATGTTCAATTTCAAAGTGAAATTACTTCTAATGACCAACATTGGATTAAATGGTAAAAATATAATCTAATTATGTTTTAAAACCATTTAAAAAGATAATCTAATCATATAAATAAATTAGATTAAAAGACAGTTTTGAATTAAAATGCAATATTTTCACTATTCATTAAAAAAATAAACTTTATCAGAAAAATACCAAAATTTCATCCAAAGTAAATTTTGATGTCCCGATTCTAAAGAAGAATTTTATTTTGTCAAATAGAACATATAAGAGTGACAAAAACTAGATTTTAAAAGGGTTTGTCATCAAAAGGGGATAAATCGATCTTTTAAAGAATATTAGAGTGTTTATGCTTAAAATTGGATTCGTTCATATTTTAAGCCTTTAATTTTTTTTGGATAAATGTAAAAACATTTAACAAACATGTGTAATCATATTTTTATTAGTTCTGTTCATTCCCGCCAATACAATGACTATGCGTTAATAACCATTTAAAATAATAATATTATTATATTATTTTTCGGTATAACTCAACATTGTGTGCAATGTAAGATTTCAAAGAAACTCGTTGTTGCGTATCAGGTACGCTATCGAACATAACATCTCCTTTAAAGTAAAATTAATATTTAATTCACAAATATTAATAAATATAAAAATATCATATTCTTTATTTACTTGAGATGTTACAAAGAAGAAGAAAGACAGAGAGAGAAAGAGATAGGGAGAGAGTTAAAGGGAAAGAGGTGCTCCCTGGTTTGGATTTGGTGAGTTGGCATCTCCATCCGGTGGTGGGTCTACTGTGGATTCGATGGAAGTCGAGGTGGTTCCTGGGATGTGTGTCCTCTCATGGTGATGCTTTAACCGATGTCCATTAACTATGAATGTCCTTTTAAAAGAGGGATCTTGGACTTTTACTACACCAAATGGGTAAAGATTAATAATAATAAAAGGACTTTCCCAACGGGAATTAAGCTTTCCTGGGTGAAGACGAAATCGTGAATTGAAAAGAATTACCTTTTCACCTTCATGAAATACCTTTCAGAAGATGTGTTTGTCATGGAGTACCTTGGCCTTTTCTTTATAGAGAATGAAATTCTCATAGTAATCAAGTTGAAGCTCCGGTTTATCCACTTGAAACAATCTCTCTTCACCATATTTTTCACAATCAAAATTACAAGTTTTCACAGCCCAAAAAGGCTTATGTTGGATTTCATCTGGTAAGCGACACACTTTACAAAAAACTAGCCTAAAAGAGACATCCCAATGGGTGGTTTATAGGCAGTTCGATAAGCCCAAAATGCTTCACCAAGTCTTTCAGGCCAATCTTTTCTGGTGGGCTTAACAATTCTCTCAAGCACTCTTTTGACTTCTCTATTAGAAAGTTCAGCCATGCCATTTGTTTGTGGGTGATATGCAATTGAAGTTTTATGTACAACCTCATTCTTTTTTAAAAGAGATTCCACGGTTCTATTACAAAAATGGGTTCCTAAGACACTTATCAAGGCACGTGGTGTGCCAAATCGGTGGAAGATGTGTGTCTTTAGGAACTCACTAACAATATGTGAACCATCCTTTCTAGTGGGTTTGGCCTCGACCCACCTAGAAACATAATCAACCGTAAGAAGAATGTATGAGAATCCATTGGATGGGGGGAATGGTCTCATGAAATCTATGCCCCAAACATCAAAGATTTCACAGAAAATTAAAGGCTTTGGGGGCATTTCATTTCTCTTTGAAATTATTCCAAACTTTTGGCAAGTGGGACATGATTGAAGTAACTCATGTGAGTCCTTGAAGAGTGAAGGCTAGGAGAATCTAGAGTCTAGGACCTTTCGGGAGGTCATTTGTGGTCCAAAGTGGCCACCTCCAGGAAGTGAGTGACATAATTCTAAAATGGAGGAATGTTCATCTTCATCAACACATCTCCTAATTACCATGTCAGCCCTAGTTTTCCAAAGTTTATTATATTCCCAAAATAAAATTTTGAATCACTTTTCAACTTCGTTTTTTTTTATTTTTAAAACTTTTCAAGAAAAACACCAGAAACCAAGTAATTTACAATTGGGGCATACCATGGTATTTTTGGAGTGAAAGATGAAAGGTGCTCTGTTGGAAATTATGGATCAATTATTTCAGAATGAGAAGAATTAGAAATTCTACTCAAGTGATGAGCCACATAGTTTTCTTTTCCGGATCTATCTTTGATTTCAAGCTCAAAGTCTTGGAGCATTAGGATCCATCTTATTAGCCTCAGTTTGGAATCACTTTTCTTGAGTACGAACTTTATAGCAGAATGGTTTGTGAAGATGATGATTTTGGAACCTAAGAGATAGAGTTAGAATTTATCTAAGGCAAAAACCACTACTAAAAGTTCATTTTCAGTCATAGTGTAGTGATATTGAGTTTCATTCAATGTTTTTGAGGCATAATAGACAACATGAGGAATCTTTTCTCTTCTTTGACCAAGAACATCCCCAACGGCTCTATCAGAAGCATCAGACATCAACTCGAAGGGAAAGACCCAATCTGGGGGTTGGATTATCATGGTTGATGTAAGAGAATTTTTGAGTTCAATGAAGGTTCTCTTGCAAACCTCATCGAAATCGAAAGTGACATCATTTTGGAACAACCAAGTTAGTGGGAGAGAAACCCTACTGAAGTTATGGATGAATTGCTTATAGACACCAACATGACCAAGGAATGAACGAATGTATCGAACTGTTGTGGGTTCAGGAAGAGATTGGATCAACTCAATTTTGGCAGGATTGAATTCAATACCATCTTTTGAAACTATATTCCCTATAACAGTCCCATTTGCAACCATGAAGTGACATTTTTCAATATTTAACACAAGGTTACACTTGACACACTTTTGAAGGACTAAGGAGAGTGAATTCAAGCAAGATTCAAATGACTCACCATAAATGGTAAAGTCATCCATGAAGACTTCCATGTAGTGTTCAATGAATTCAGAAAAGATACTCATCATACACCTTTGGAATGTTGCAGGAGTATTGCAAAGGCCAAATGACATTCTCATATATGCATATGTTCCAAAGGGGTAAGTGATAGTAGTCTTTTCTTAGTCCCAAGGTGCAATTGGGATTTGGAAGTAGCCGGTGCATCAATCAAGAAAAAAATAGTGTGACTTTCCGACTAATCGTTCTAGAATTTGATCAAGGAATGGAAGAGGGTAATGATCTTTTCTTGTTTCAACATTCACTTTTCGGTAATCAATGCACACACACCATTTGTTCTTCACTCAAGCTGTGACTACCTCTCCATGTTCATTTGTGACAACAGTTATCTCACTCTTCTTAGGTACAACTTGAATTGGACTAACCCATTCACTATCAGAAATTAGGTAGATAATACCAGCTTGAAGAAGCTTGGCGATCTCTTCCCTAACTACCTCAAGTATGAGTGGATTGAGTCTTCTTTGTGGTTGTCTAATTGGTTTGGATGATTCCTCAAGATGGATGTGATGCATGCAAAGAGTAGGGTTGATTTATGGTATGTCATCTAGGGTCCAACCTAAGGTCTTTTTGTTTTCCTCTAACACCTAAACAAATTTTGACTCCTCAGTTTCGGTAGGTGAAGTGGAGATAATGAATGGATAAGAGTGATCATGGAAAAGGAATGCATATTTCAGTTGTTCAGGAAGAGGTTTCAGATCAGTCTCATATTTCATTTGTGAGTTAGACAACTCAGGAATAAAGGAAGGGACTTCAGTTTCTTCAGATTCATTTTCCTTAATACTGTCCGAGGTGGGGTAGTAGAGATCAGAGTTGATGTGGGATTCAAGAGAGTTTTCAAGTTCCTCTAGATTAGTGGAGTTTATGAATGGTAGGTCCACATCAACTTCACCATTTAAGACTTGATTAATGAGGATAAAAAATACACAATCTTCTTTATCATTTGAACATGAAGAACATGATGGATTGGGGTTCAATTGACTCTCAAAAGTGTCCTCAGAAGCATGGATTGAGAATGCAGAGTGATCCTCAGATGGGTATCACATGACTTGGAAAATATTGAACTTGACTAGCTGGTCACCCAATTCCATGGATAAGATGCCTGAATGGACATCAATTTTTGTTCTCGCTATCATTAGCAATGGTCTTCCTATAATTAAGGGAGATTGAGAAGATTTTATCTCACCTTTCTTGTCAAGGACATAGAAATCAACAGGGAAGATAAGATCATTCACACGAACATGGACATCCTCAATTACACCCTTAGGACTAGCAGTGCTTCGATTGGCCAATTGAATGACAACACCCATTGGATGTAAGACACCAATACCAAGGTTGTAGAAGATGGATTTGTGCATGACATTAATTGAGGCTCCTAGGTCTATGAGTGCATCATCGAAGTTGGAACTTCCAATTTGGCATGAAACCATAAAGGTCCCTAGATCTTTGCACTTTATGGGAATAGACTGCTGGGTGGAAACATTTTTGAAGGTCCTAAGTTGCCTCTTATGGATGCACAATTACTTAAGAAACTTAGCATACTTAGGGATTTGTTTTAGGGCATCTAAGAGGGGTATGTTGACTTCAACACGTCTAAACATGTCGAGCATTTCAGGATCGGGTTCAAAGGACTTCTTTGGCTTAGAAATGGATTTAGGAAAAGGAATTGGGTTCCTAAGTGGAATGAAAGGAGGTGAGTGAATGGATTCAGATTCCTTTTCAAGTTTATTTTTATTTTCATTTTCTAGGTCAACATTTAAATAGGAGTTGGAGGACTTATCTTGAGGCATAAAAATTTGCTTCCTTGATCTAAGTGCAATTGCACTTACATTACCCTTGGGGTTGGGTAATGGTTGATTTGGGAGTTGGGAAGAATTTGATTGTTGTTGCTGGCTTAGGTGGGATGCAAGTTGAACAATTTTGGTTTCAATGTTTTTGAGGTTGGAACATGTGAAGGAGGTAAGATCTTCCACTGCACTTTTCCATGGTTGCTTGGAAGAAGAGGATTCTCTCGGATTGGGATTACATTGATTTTTGTTCTTGGGAAAGCGATTTTATTCCTTCAAACTGATTTTTTTTTGGTATTTTCAGAATAAACCACTTTTAAGGGGGAAAGTGGGAACCCACATGCCTTTTACACAGAATAGAAAACCCAAAAACAGATTACATGAAGAGACCCCATCAGACCAATTTCAAAATTCAAACTTTCAAATTTAAAAATTCAAAGCCAAAAGCATCACCAATACCCGCTATTGACATCTATGTCTCGATCCAATCGCCTGACCACACCACTATCACTACAACCCATAAAGACCTTCAGAATCAAACATAGTCTTCACCGGAAGGCGAGACAAAACCCTTAATCCACACTAGATCGTCTGTAAGAAATGTCGACCGGAATCCATCATGGCCATCGAAAAGCACCAAAGTAGAGATCCACCATCAACACTATCACAAAAATCTGAACAGAACCTCCAAAAAAACAGAAAACATAATCTTGAACGCCTTCGGAACCGCCACCATCAGGGGGAGCTAGCCTTCAATACCACCAAAACATCACAGATAAAGGATCCATGAAGATGGAAGACCCCGAATCTCGACTTTACCACGAACCTAGCGCAAGAACACGAGCATGAACCAATCCACCGCAGCTGGCGAGTAAACAAGCAACACAAAAAAGAAAAACAAAAGAAGAAGGAGATCACCCAGATGAGGTCGAACACTGCGGAAACCACCGGAGGAAGCAGCGGGAAAACCTCGGGAGGCAGGACCCAAGCATCGATGCTGACCGCCCCCACCAACACAGTACCAAACTACCACAAACACCTGGGAACAAAACCAAGATTGGGGTCTGGATCAAAGGGCTCGACAGTAAGAGCAGAAGAAAGGGAGAGCACAACAACGACATAGGCACCCCCAAACACCGCCTCCAACACAACCCCAAACCACCGAAGCGCTATCATCACAAACCAGCATGGGGTTTGGAAATGATGGGTTAGGCGATAAGAGTAGCGAAGGCAACATTCAAGGCCCTAAAACCAAAAAGAAAACAGGACACCACCAAACGCCACCCGAACACAATCCTAAACCACAAGATTACCATCGTGTAAAACCAAAATAGGGTTGAAACACAATGGATCTAGCGATAAAAGCAGAGGGTCAGCATTTGATGCCGTCGAAACACCAACAGAGCAGTGCCGCCAACGAGAAAAGAAATCGGAATGCCGAGAGAAAGAGGTAAGAGGAGAGGAAGCACATAGAAGAAGCTCACGTCATCCGAGAGACGACTTAGGGGAAGGAAAGACGATATCAGAAGAGTCGTCAACGGAGCCACAAGGAGTTTCCGGAAGAAACCCTAGAAGACGCCGAGCAGAGAGCGAGAGCGAGAACCAGGAGAGTGAGGTGCCATATTCTTGTGGTTACCCAAAAATAAAAGTGATTGTATTGGTTTGGGAACTGAGAAGGCTCACTAGGATAGTGGAATATGTGAGGAGGAATCAGATGATTGATCCTTTGAGGTTGAGGAATGAAAGGATAAGGTTTTTGGAAGTTACCAACACCTTGACCATATTGGAATTGGTTTGGGTTTTGAGGAGGGAATTGAGGGGGATGAGAAATGAGATTACCATACCTCAAGTTAAGGTTATTGGTAGAAGAGAAGGGCTCAGAGTGAGGTTGGTTGAAGTTTCTAACAAACTGACCTGATTGTTGAGGGTTGGGCTTCTGCTGAGCATATGCTGCATTGATCTCCATTGATCTGGATGAATCGGATTGATCCTCTTGAAGTTGTGGACATGTGTCAGTTGGATGAGATGGGGAGCTGCAGATTCCATAGTTCTTGATAAGTCCAGGGAACAGAGATTGTGGAGAAGATGAGGTTGGGGCTTTGGTAGCCACAACTAGTTGCCGCACAAGACCTATAAGTTCACTCATCCACTATGTCATCTTGTTCAGCTCTATCGACTGACTATCTTGGGCTTGTTTGACTTGATCATGTGCTCAAGTATGGATTTTTTGTGTGTTTGCAACCATGTTTCTTATGATATCTCTTGCAGTTGCATGAGTTTTATCAACAAGAGCACCGCCACTTGCGACATCAATGAAGGTTCTCTCCATAGCCAATAACCCCTCATAGAAGTATTGAATCAAGTGTTGGTAAGAGATTTGGTGGTGTGGACAGGTTTCCACAAGTTTTTTGAACCTCTCCCAATACTCATGGAGTGATTCATTTGGTAATTGACAGATACCACTAATTTCCTTTCAGATAGAAGTAGTACGAGAAGCAGGAAAATTTTTTTCTAAGAAATACTACTTCATGTCATTCCATGTGGTTATGGAAATAGGAGAGAGGTAGTAAAGCCATGACTTGGTGGAGTCATATAAGGAAAAATGGAATGATTGAAGTTTGATTTGTTCCCTATAAACCCATTGAGGCTTCATGGTAGAGGACACCACTTGGAACTCTATAAGGTGGAGATGTGGATCCTCACCAGCTAGCCCGTGGAAATGAGGGAGAAGATGAATCAAACCCGATTTGAGTTTGAAGTCAACCTCTATGTTTGGATATTGAAGACCAAGAGGTTGGTAATTCATATCATGGGAAACAAGTTCTTTAATTGTTTGTTCCATAGGATTCGCCATTTCTAATTCAACTGGTTGGACGAGGACTGGTTCTTGAATTATTTGATTATCCCAAATGTTCCTCCTAAGTTTGAAAAAAGTTAGATCTATTTCAGGGTCAAACAAATATGATGGATTTCTTGGGGGGCTACGAGGCATTTAGAGAGATTTTGGCAGAAAGAGGAAGACACATTTTTCTTTATTTTGTTCGTTTATGATTTTTATGAAAAGACAGGTTTTTCTTTGTGTGTTTTTTTTTAATTTTTTAATTTTTTTTACAATAAACAGAAACTAATGACTACTTCATTGCACCATCCCCACCAACAAATCCATTTGAAAGCGCGGATGATTGTCTCCTATCAACCGTTCTAGGTTCTAGTGCTATGCTAATGTGTATAACATCATTCAGGTTGAATCCTCGGCGATGATACTTTTTAATAGTTGGTCGTTTTTTGTTGATTGTATTTTGATTGGGGGGTTTGTTTGTAGAGATTAATTGAAATGATTGATTGATTAATATTGATTTAACAATTTGATAAATATTGGGGTGAGTTCATCATTATGTATTTAAGCTTGTAATATCCTTGAGTCTTGCTTTATATTGCATTAAATTAACATCCATGTCACAAATTGACGTTGAATGGAATTTCCAAGTGTTAAAGCTTTAATCCAAGACTTAAATTAACTTAGGGTTCTAATCTTAATCATATACTATTTATGGTATTGTATTTGTGGTTCCAATAATCCATGGAAACCACTCGTTAAACAAAACAAGTCATTAATCAATGACATGTTAAGTCCAACATACACAATGTTAATTCAAAAAATATTCATCGAGCAAAAGATCTCAATCACTTAACATCCCTAAATTATAAATCAACCCAATGAGAGATTTACTCATCCATTGAAATAGTTATTTATCAGGTAATATGTGTTTATAGTGATTCACTATAAATAAAATGAAAAGAACGGGATAAGCAAAGAGTTGTGTGTCGAACACACACACACATGAACAATGCCGAGAATTAAAAACATACTTTCGATTGAATGAGGAAGCAAAATAAGGGAAGGGGATTCAACTATATTTTACCAATTTTAAGACAATTAATATTATTTAACAGAAGGTGTATGATAATAATAGATGATGAAGAAGAAACCTGCATTAAAATTCTATTGAAATGAAAACAGACTTACACGATTACAAATAAAAAGAATACAAAATAACATGAAAACAAAGAGCGTAGGAAGGGTATATCAAGTGAAAACATGAGTATGGAAGTTACTCCCAACCCTTTGACAAATATTTTTTCATGCCAATTTATGCTCTTATCTTCTAAAATGTCAACCTCTTGCAAGGAGAGGAGGGGGTTGTATTTATAGCTCAATGTTATGGGCTGTTTGCATTCCAAAACTACCCCTCCACTTGCATCTGCAATTTGGGCATCTAGGCAATTTAATATGAAAAAATATTCTGCTTAAAAGTTGTAGATATTAAAGTTTAAAGTAGTCTCTCAAAATTTGGAGGCATTTTGACTTATTGATCCAAAGTTATGTCAGTTTTCATAAACAATGTTAAACTGTCCATTTCTATCCATTCTTTTTCGATGGCCGAAATGTGAATGGATTTTTGAATATGAATATGCCTTAAAATATGAATGATTTTTTCAACAAAGTTGTCTTCCTATATATCCTCTTTTATACTGAAAAATATCAGCTCGATTAGATGTCTCTATCAGGAGAAATATCAAATTTTGTGTGCTGATCTAAATTCCCGGACAAAATTATGGGATGGACTTCAAAGATTCATTTGAGCCCCTTGTTTTTGGATTTGGGATTTAGAATTTTTATACATGACTCCTTGAATTGTTATCCATATGTTTGAGGAGAATAAATGTATTTTCACTTCTGAATTGAGCCTAGTAATTCAATTTTTATGGGTGGTCCAATTTCTTCATAGATTCTGCGGGCCTTCTTGTGTGATTTATATGACCCTTCAAATGACATAATTGGACAATTATTCCTTCTAATTATATGTGAGAAATTGAATAAGTAATCCTTCAAAATAATAACCACACAATTTGGATAAGTAGGGTGATAATTATTATTAAAATAGAAAACTTACTTGAATCTGGATGAATTCAAATAGTGCTAAAAAATTATAATTAATATTTGAACATTAATATTTCACAAAAATTATGCACATTTAATATAAAATCAGTAAAGGGAGTGTATAAATAGTTATGAAAATATTAATAACATCAACTCCCTCACACTTAGTTTTGTGCATGTCCTCATGTACAACAAATATAAAATCATGACAAAATCATTTTCACTCACCAACAAATATTAAAATTTTGTTTTCCCCAATCAGGGGAGGTTTAGACCATTTCACCTATCTATATTTAATTACACCTCAAATTGTTATAGAAACAATGTTCCAAAAACAAATCTTTTTTCATGCTCAAATTTAGAAATGGAAAATGTGGATACTCAAAACTCAGATCTCTCAAGATGATAAAATTCATTTATGGAGGTTCACTCTTTCACCAACCAAAAGTGAAAATCTTATAGTTTGAAAGAGATCTCAGCTTCCATTCCATATCCTAAAGTGCACAAGAATAAAGAGGTATTTTTAAGACGTTTTTCTATGGCTATGAGACGTTAGGAATTTAATGTCCAAGAGAGAAGAAGAGGGGTAAAACACCAACATGGAAAAAGCAATGCACAATTTTGTTTTTGAAATGAGGAATGAAAGGAAATGGAAACACATATTTACATGGACATGATTGTGTGAAGCAAGACACAAAATAGGAAGGAAATTTGAAGGGAATGAGAAGATGTAATATTTACAAAACATAAAACTTCTCCCAATGACATAAGTGTTCTTTTTTTTTTTGCATTTTTTGAAAGTTGAACTTTGAAATAGATCTCACACTCATATCCCAACCCATGATTTATCTTCTCATGACACTAATTTTAATAGTTATAACAAGATCAAAGGTTGAGGAAGAGTGATTTTTGACCCACCCAAGACACAACCCTTTCTTTTTTTTTCATTTTGTTTTTGATTTTTTTCTATCATTTTTTGAACACTTGTCAATAACATTTGAACAAGATAAAAATATATACATTCCCAAACCCCACTGAAGGAAAACATCTCCCCCACAGTAAAATGGATGCTTGTCCTCAAGCATATGATAACATGTGGAAATCAAAAAAGGGTACGCAAAATGAAATCCATTCCCCCCACACTTAAATTTCAATAAATAATGCAATGTAAATCCATGTAGATGTTGGGTGGGATATGGTATTGGGCTTGTAATGTGTCTATCAAAGAAAATATTTTCATAGGCTCAAACGGGCTTTCCAAAGGTGGATTAATGTAAAGGAAATGAGAGGCTATTTGGCTATTGTGATTCTCATGTGGTTAAAAAAATTCCTATATCATATTAATGCACACCAAAGTAAGAAATTCATCTTGAAGGTCTACAAACTCAAGACTCACAAATGGGGGTAAAAACACATATTTTTAAAACATGGTCATAGGTGGACTTGGAATGAAAGCTAATGTTGTTTCTCACGGTTGGGGAAAATAATTTTCCCAATAAAAAATTGAGCATTCAAAATTTGTTGGTATTGACATAATATTCTTTATCCAAATATATGTTGAAAACACAATTTTTTTAGATGAAACCATGTCTTTTGACTCCCCAAAATGGTTGGAAAAAATTTCAAAACTGGATGATGAGTAAGTATGAATCTTTTTTTTTGTTTTTTAAATTTATTTATTGTTTTATAGTTTTTTAGTATTTTTTTTAAAATACACACCCACACAAAATAGAAAGAGTAAATAAAAAGTGCGATGATGAAAGTGGTAAAAAAATCGAGAATGAGGGAAGAATGTAAGGCCCCAGCCTTAGAACATTACATAATCTTGAGTTAAGTGAAGAATTCACATTGAGGATCTTTACAGGTTTAGAGTTTTAGAGAATTAGGCCATAAATATTATATTACATATTAATTATTACAAATTAGATACTTCTACTCTAACAAATTTTTTCGACAACAATAAAACTCCTTAAATAATACAAGTATTATTTTCTTGATATAAATCTTCTTGAATTCTTCCTTTCTCTTACCCTTCCTAATACCCTGTGAAAAAAACATTAGTCTATCAATACATATAAATCAATGGAATCATACTTTTAAATCATAAAACATAATCTCTTTAACATACCTCACAAAATCATAAGATTTATGAATAACACATAGAAATCATAAATCATAAAGGTAACTTGTGGCATCCATATCATACTTACATTGTAGCTTTCATAGCTATATAGGGAGTTACATTTGGAATATCCATCATAGTATATTCCCTAAATACTTTAGGGGGAAAATTAATGTTTACCTCTTTCACGTTACCCAATGCATTTGATATCTATCTCAGGCTCACCCACCCTAGGTTTATCACAGAACCACCTGTATACATAAACAATTCCCAAGAATGATAACATATTCATAACACACGAACAAGCATAAAGGAAAGATAAAATTTCCACATTGCAATTAAAATACATCATTTGAAATAATCAATCAATTATCAAAACAATTTTCAATACCAAAATATGTAAAAGATCATATGGTATTTATTTTCTTTTAAAAACATTATTACTTGTTAAGGAAGCCAAATATCAGATAATGCTCGCGGCGGTGAAAAGGTTGTTGTCACCGCGTACGTTAAAAAGAAACATTCTTTTTGTCATTTAGTAAAATGCTTAGTATATAAAAGATTCCATTTGAATAATATTAAAGGTAAAAGGGATTTATAAACTGTATAAAATAATGTCATGTATAAATTAAAATATGGCTCAATGAAAGGAGATTGAGACGAAGTCCCTTACTTCGTGTCTGAGTTGACTCTTTCATTCTTTAATCTCCTGAATAATAAACTAAAGTTAATTTATACTTGATTAAGAACCTTTTTCAAGTTTATTATTCCTTTTTATATTACTTATTACCAATTTATAAACATTACATAATCATTTAGGTTAATAACGGCTGTTTTGTCGATATTTGGTACTTGAGTCAAAAATGAACTTCTTATAATTACAAGTTGTCCATGTGCTCAAAAATCAATTATCTCAAGAATGATATTTATGATTTAGATATCATATATATCATATATATCCTGTATATATATATATATATATATATATTTTATAATTACATAATATTTGGAGATAAGAACTGAAATGCACCGTTCATGGAGACGGTAAGCCATACGTACACATGAACGCTACTTTCATTTCTATTTTGTATTTAATGGAATGAAAAATTAATGATACATAGGTATATTATAATTTCAATATAATATCACATATAATTTCAATAACTCCATCCTTTATACGTTCCACTTATGGCATGAATGAGTCATATCACTTTAGGGGGACGGTAGTCCGCACTTCCTCAAATGAAATTATCGTATTTATCCATCATGGAAACCATAAAGGTATGATATAAATGAAAAATACAGAAGAATAGAGACAATAAAAATATAATATATATCACATATAAATTTTGTTCCATCTTAATGACCACCTTAAGAGGCGGTAGGAGATAATTGAACAATCATCGTTTCGTGAGGCAGTAGTTCACCGTCCACAGAAACAGTATGTTCGTATCCATTAGATGGAGGTGTGTGGAAGTGTAGTTCGAATAATTATCATAAAAAATCCTAGTATATTTAGGATACTGGTTTTGTTATAAAATAATGAAATAAAGAGATTTTAGGGGTTAGAGAAGGAAAATAAAAGAAAAGAACTTGAGATAAGACATTACCTTTAAATTGGGTAACTCCCTTTGGTTTGAACCAAAAGGATTTTTTAAAGTGCCTTCTGTCTAAGTTAAGGCTTCTAAGTGGAATAGAGGAATGTTGATAGCTTATTTGGGGAGAGGTTGGATGATCCAAGGGGTATTGAGAGGTGTGAGTAAGGGTTAGAGGTGATGACTTTTTATAAGGGGGAGGAGTGACTCTTTAAGAAAGTTTGAAAATATTATTTTATTATAAACTGAATTTCGATTTCAAAAGGTCCCAAACTCATTGAATTAAAATATAAGGTTATTATTGTATGAAATAATATCATTAAATGAGTTTAATACAAGTTTAGGGAATAAAATTAACCTTATCTTTTAGATTTAACCTTTAGTTAACTAATTTAACTTTTACCATATCCTCTTGTATATTCATACTATATGGTTAATATATTTACTATAAAATGCCAAACGACCCAAAAATGGATAATTAATGACATTAGTAACATCATATATGTCATTTGGCCAAATATTATATTTTTAGGACTATTTTATCATTTAATAAAATTTTGATTGATTTAAAAACTAATTTATGTTAATTTATAAACTATTCAAATTAAGACTTTTAAAAAAATCTATAACAACTTGATTATTTCGAAAAAACTACATTAATTCAAATATAACAAGTTATAATCATCCATAAAATTCATTTATGGCATAAAAAGTCTCAAAATAAATTTATTTTAATATTTGTAATCTCATTTATTTAAAACATTCATTAATGAGGTAATCATTACATCATCATTGTGTCATAAATAAATTTATTTATATGATTTCTAAAAATTATAAATAAAATAACATTATGTATGAAATTTCTTTAGCATTCTAATGAATATTTATAGTCGAAAATTTCACTTAAATAACCCATTATAAAAAATTGTTTTACTAAGAGATATATGTTTATGATACATTTTCCTTAACATTAAATTAATTTTTATAAAGTGTCATTTTCACTTACAAGTGGCTCCATGAGGTCCCAAAATCGACCCAAGGATACTCATGGTCGGAAATGTATCATTCAATAGGGTTATGAAACGTGTTAGGGTAATTTAATATTATTATAATATTATTTTTTACCCTTATTTACCAGATTTATCCTTTAACCATGGTAAATAAAATATTTACTGATTTTACTATTCATAATGTCTAAAAATAAGTCAGATATTCAAAAAATTTTGACATCCTAATTCCAAATATGGAATCCATTTTTCCAAATTCAAAACACAAAAGTTGTAGAAATTAATTTAAAATTAATTCCCGTTGTCAAAACCAAAAAGCGTGTTTTTAAGAAATAATAACTGTCAAAAGATTGACACTTGTTTATGTTCAATTTCAAATTGAAATTACTTACAATGACCAACATTGGATTAAATGGTAAAAATATAATCTAATTACACTTTAAATCCAATTAAAAAGATAATCTAATTATATAAATAAATTATATTAAAAGGCAGTTTTGAATTAAAATGCAGTATTTTCACTATTCATTAAAAAATGTACCTTATCAGAAAAATACCAAAATTTCATCCAAAGTAAATTTTGATGTCCTTATTCTAAATAAGAATTTTATTTTGTCAAATAGAACATATAAAAGTTACAAAAACTATATTTAAAAAGGGTTCTCCATCAAAAGGTGGTAAATCGATCTTTTAAAGAATATTAGAGTGTTTATGCTTAAAATTGGATTCATTCACATTTTAAGTCTCTAAATTTTATTGAAAAAATGTAAAAACATTTAACAAATATGTGTAATCATATTGTAGTTAGTTCTGTTCATTCCCACCAATACAACAATTATGTGTTAACAAACATTTAAAATAATAATAATATTATATTTTTTTGGTATAACTCAACATTGTGTGCAATGTAAGATTTCAAAGAAACCCATTATTGCGTATCGGGTACACCATCGAACATAAAATCACTTTTAAAGTAAATTTAATATTTAATTCATAAATATTAATAAATATGAAAATATTAGATTATTTATTTACCTGAGATGTTACAAAGAAGAAAAAAGATTGGGAGAGGAAGAGATAGGGAGAGAGTTAAAGGGAAAGGGTGCCCCCTGGTTTGGATTTGGTGAGTTGTCATCTCCATCTAGTGGTGGGTCTACTGTGGATTCGATGGAAGTAAAGGTGGTTCCTGGGATGTGTGTCCTCCCATGGTGATGCTTTAACCAATGTCCATTAACTATGAATGTTCTTTTAGAAGAGGGCTCTTGGACTTTCACTACATCAAATGGGTAAACATTAGTAATAATAAAAGGACCTTCCCAATGGGAATTAATCTTACCTGGGTGAAGATGAAATCATGAATTGAAAATAATTACCTTTTCACCTTCATGAAATACCTTTCGCAAGATGTGTTTTTCATGGAGTACGTTGGCCTTTTATTTACAAAGAATAGAATTCTCATAAGAATCAAGTTGAGGCTCCTCCAGTTCATCCAATTGGAAAAATCTATCTTCACCAGATTTTTGACAATCAAAATTACAGGTTTTCATAGCCCAAAAATTCTTATGTTGGATTTCAACTGGTAAGTGACATGATTTACCAAAAAATAGCCTAAAAGGTGGTATCCCAATGGGTGTTTTATAGGTAGTTCGATAAGCCCAAAGTGCTTCACCAAGTCTTTCAGGCAAATATTTTCTGGCGGGCTTAACAATTCTCTCAAGCACAATTTTGACTTCTCTATTAGAAAGTTTTTCCATGCCATTTGTTTGGGGGTGATATGAAGTTGAAGTTTTATGTACAACCCCATTCTTTTTCAAAAGATATTTCATGGTTCTATTACAAAAATGGGTTCCTAAGTCACTTATCAAGGCATGTGGTGTGCCAAATTGGTGGAAGATGTGTGTCTTTAGGAACTCACTAACAGTATGTGAATCATCTTTTCTAGTGGGTTTGTCCTGGACCCACCTAGAAACATAATCAACCACAAGAAGAATGTATGAGAATCTATTAGAAGGGGGAATGATCACATGGAATTGATGACCCAAACATCGAAGATTTCACAGAAAATTAAAGGATTTGGGGGAATTTCATATCTATTTGAAATTGTTCCAAACTTTTGGAAAGTGGGACATGATTGACAGAACTCATGTGTGTCCTTAAAGAGTAAAGGCCAGAAGAATCCAGAGTCTATGAACTTTCGAGAGGTCCTTTGTGGTCCTTTGTGGCCACCTTTGGGAAGTGAGTGACAGAATTCTATGATGGAGGAATGTTCATCTTCATCAACACATCTTCTAATTACCATGTCAACCCCAGTTTTCCAAAGTTTTTTATCTCTCCAAAAACAAAATTTTGAATCACTTTTCAACTTCATTTTTTGTTCTTTTGAATTTTTTTTGGAAAAACACCAGAAACCAAGTAATTTACAATTGGGGAATACCATTGTATTTTTGGAGTGAGAGATGAAAGGTGCTCAGTTGTAAATTCTGGATCAATTATTTCAGAATGAGAATAATTATTAATTATACTAAAATGATCAACCACAAGGTTTTCTTTTCTAGGTCTATCTTTGATTTCAATGTCAAACTCTTGGAGCATTAGGAACTATATTATTGGACTCGGTTTGGAATCACTTTTCTTGAGTAAGAATTTTATAACAGAATGATCTGTGAAGATAATGATTTTGGAACCTAAGAGATAGGGTCAGAATTTATCTAAGGCAAAAACCACTACAAAAAGTTCATTTTTAGTCACAGTGTAGTGATATTGAGTTTTATTCAATGTTTTTGAGGCATAATAGATGACATGAGGAATATTTTCTCTTCTTTGACCAAGAGCAACCCTAACGACTCTATCAGAAGCATCACACATCAACTCCAAGGGTAAGGACCAATCTGGGGGTTGGATTATTGGGGTTGATATAAGAGAAGTTTTGAGTTCAACGAAGGCTCTCTTACAAACCTCATCGAAATAGAAATTTGCATCATTTTAGAGCAACCGAGTGAGTGGGAGGGAAATCCTACTAAAGTTATAGATGAATTGCTGATATAAACCGGCATGACCAAGGAATGAACGAATGTGTCAAACTGTTGTGGGTTCAGGAAGAGATTGGATCACCTCAATTTTGGCAGGATCGGCTTCAATACCATATTTTGAAACCATGTGCCCTAGAAAAATCCCATTTTCAACCATGAAGTGAATTTTTTCAAAATTTAACACAAGGTTACACTTGAAACACTTTTGAAGGACTAGAGAGAGTGAATTCAAGAAATATTAAAATGACTCACCATAAATGGTAAATTCATTCATGAATACTTCCATGAAATATTCAATTAATTCAGAAAAGATACTCATCATACACCTCTAGAATGTTGCAGGAGCATTGCAAAGGCCAAATGACATTCTTCTATATGCATATGTTCCAAAGGGGAAAGTGAAATTAGTTTTTTCTTGGTCCTAAAGTGTGATTGTTATTTAGAAGTAGCTGGTATATCCCTAAAGAAAGCAATATTGTGACTTTCCGGCTAATCATTCTAGCATTTGATTAAGGAATGTAATAGGTTAGTGTTCTTTTATTGTTTCAACATTCAATTTTCGGTAATCAATGCAAACACTCCATTTGTTCTTCACTTGAGTTGTGACTACCTCTCCATGTCCATTTGTGACTACAGTTATCCCACCCTTCTTAGGTACAACTTGAATTGGACTAACCCATTCACTATTGGAAATTGGGTAGATAATACCATCTTGAAGAATATTTGTGATGTCTTCCCTAACTACCTCAAGTATTAGTGGATTGAGTCTTCTTTGTGGTTTTCTAATTTTTTTGGATGATTCCTCAAGATGGATGTGATGCATGAAAAGAGCAGGGTTGATTCATGTTATGTCATCTAGGGTCCAACTTAAGGCCTTTTTGTTTTCCTCTAAAACCTGAACAAGTTTGGACTCCTCAGTTTCAGTAAGTGAAGCAGAGATAATGACAGGATAAGAGTGATCATGGAAACATAATGCATATTTCAGGTGTTCAAGAAGAGGTTTCAGATCAATATCATATTTCATTTGTGGGTTAGACAACTTAGGAATAGAGGAAGAGACTTCAGTTGCTTCAAATTCATTTTCCTTAATACTGTCCAAGGTGGAGCAGTAGAGATCAGAGTTGATGTGGTATTCAATAGAATTTTCAAGTTACTCTACATTAATAGAGTCTATGAATGATAGGTCCACATCAAATTCACCATTTTAGACTTGATTAATGAGGATGAAAAACTCACAATCTTATTTATCATTAGAACATAAAGAACATGATGGATTGAGGTTCAATTGACTCTCAAAAGTGTCCTTATAAGCATGGATTGAGAATGCAGAGTGATCCTTAGATGGGTATCGCATGGCTTGGAAAATATTGAACTTGACCAGTTAATCACCAAATTCCTTGGATAAGTTGCCTGACTGGAAATCAATTTTTGTTCTCACTGTCATTAGGAATGGTATTCCTAGAATTAAGGGATATTGAGAAGAGTTCATCTCACCTTCCATGTCGAGGACATAGAAATCAGCGGGGAAGATAAGATCATTCACATGAACAAGGACATCCTCGATTATACCCTCAGGACTAGCAGTGCTTCGATTGGACAATTGAATGACAACACCCGTTGGATGTAAGGGACCAATACCAAGGTTGGAGAAGATGGATTTGGTAATGACATTAATTGAGGCTCCTAGGTCTATGAGTGAATCATCGAAGTTGGAACTTCCAATTTGGCATGGAACTATAATGGTCCCAGGATCTTTACACTTTATGGGAATAGACTACTGGTTGGAAACATTTTCGAAGGTCCTAAGTTGCCTGTTATGGGTGCACAATTCCTTAAGAAACTTAGAATACTTAGGGATTTGTTTTATGGAATCTAAGAGGGGTATTGTAACACCCCAAGCTTCCACGGTACGCTTCTCTTTGAATAATACAACAGCGTGCGATGCACGCAACACCAAGTTCAAGCGCACCACGACCTATCAAACTAGCTATTTAGAAAGAGATTATGAATATAAATAACAAAGTTTTGAATTTTACATATATCCCATATAATTTTAACATTCATCTATTGTGTTTCTTATACATAATATAAGGACAAATTCAATTTTTCAGATAAAAGAAGTATTTTTCAAAAAATGTAGTTTTTTCACCTTTTAATGGCAAACCATTTCTAAATCCAATATTTGAAACTTTTATATTTTTTATTTGACAAAATAAAATTCTTATTTAGAACCGGGACATCAAAATTTACTTTGGGTAAATTTTTGGTATTTTTCTGATATAATTCGTTTTTTATTAATAGTGAAAAATACTGTATTTTAATTCAAAACTTCCTTTTAATCTAATTTTTTTATATGGTTATATTATCTTTTTAATTGATTTTAAAGTTTAATTATATTATATTTTTACTATTTAATCCAATGTTAGTCATTGTAAGTAATTTCACTTTGAAATTGGACATAAATAAGTGTCTATCTTTTGATAGTTATTACTTTTTTAAAAACACGTTTTTTGTTTTGACAACGGGAATTAATTTTAAATTAATTGATGCAGATTCTATGTTTTAAATTTGGTAAATAGACATAATTTTTGAATTCATAATATCAAATATATCTTAGGCTGAATTTTTGGTATTTTTCTGAAAAACTTCAATTTTTGATGAATAGTGAAAACACTAAGTAGTATTTAAAAGACCGACTTTTTCATTTAAATGAAATTTTACCGCTTCTGTGAATTGAATTTCGAAAATATGACATAAATGGTTGTTATTATTAAGTAAAATGTGGTTCAATAAGATGAAAATAATTTTTGGTGAATAATAACTTTTGACTTTAATTTACCGCTGTTAAAGGTAAATAGGATAATTCACGGCAAAAATAATATTATAATAATATTAAATTACCCTAACATGTGTCCTAATCCTATTGGTTGATACATTTCCGACCATGGGAATCCTTGGGTCGATTTTGGGACCCCATAGATCCACTTAAGAGTGATAACGACACTTTATATTAATTAATTTAAAGTAATGAAAAAAATGACATAAACATATATCTTTTAGTAAATCAATTCTTACATGGGGTTATATAAATTATCTCTTAGACTATAAATATTTATTTTAAAGATAAAACAATTTCCTACATCATGGTAGTTTTTTTATAATTTTTAGACATCAAATAAATAAATTTATTTATGACACAATAATGATGCAGTGTTTACCTCATTAATGAATGATTTAAATAAATAAGACAGTAAAGATTAAAACAATATCCAAAACCTGTAAAATTTTTATTGTATGATTTTATTTTTAACAATAGTCATCTTATATTTGAATTTAATAATTTTTGGACCTTTATAAACCTAATATCATTATATAATAAAATAATATTTTCAAACATTCCTAAATTGCCCCTCCCCCCCTTATAAAAATCCCTCACCTCTAACCCATTACCCACACCTATAAATCCCCTTGGATCATCCAAACTCTACCCAAATATGCTCTCAAGGTCCCTATCTTCCACCTAGAAGTCTTACCTAAGGAAGAAGACACTTCAAGAAATCCTTTTGGTTCAAATCAAATGGAGTTACCCAATTTAAAGGTAACACCTTCTCTTAAGTTCTTTTCTTTTATTTTACTTATCCACCCCCATAAACTCTTTTATTACTTTGTTTTATAACAACACTAATATCCCCAATATTCTAGGTTGTTTATATGAGAAGTATTCTAACTACACTTACACACACCTCCGTCTAATGGGTAAAGAATATACTGTTTCTGTTGACGACGAACTACTGCCTCACAAAATGATGATTGTTCAATATTATCCTACCACCTATTATGGTGGCCGATAAGATGACAATGTATTTACATGTTATATATATTATATTTATATTGTCTCTATATTTCTGTATTTTTCATTTATATCATACCTTTATGGTTTCCATAATGGGTAAATACGATAATTTCATTTGAGGAAGTGCGGACTACCGCCCCTCAAAGTGATATGACTCGTTCATGCCATACGTGGAACGTATAAAAGATGGATTTAATTAAATTACATAATATATATATTATAATGGAATTATAATATACCTATTTATTATTAATTTTTTATTTTTTTAAATATAAAATAGAAATGAATGTAGCATTTATGCGTACGTACAACTTACCGTCTCCATGAACGGTGCATTTCATTTCTTAACATCAAATGATATAGAATATTATAAATAAATATTCACTGGATATATATGATATCTAAATCATGAATATCATTATGTATATAATATAATTTTGACCACCTGGACAATTTGTAATTATAACAAGTTCATTTTTGACTATAGTTCCGAACATCGACAAAATGTCTGATATGAACTCAAATAATTAACTAATTGTTATAAAAAGGTAATAAGTGATATAAAAGGAATAATAAACTTGAAAATTTTTATTAAGTAAGTAGAAATTAACTTAAGCTTATTATTCAAGAATAACACGGAACATACGAGTCAAGCCAGACACGTGGTAAGGGGTTTCTTATCTCACTTTTAATTCCACTATATTTCCATTGTTCGCCACTTATTTATTGAATGTGGTGTATTATGTACTGCCATTTGATATATATTATCATGATTCTATTTATATTCATGGTATTTTGTGATTAATTTGGTGGTTATTAACTTTTGGTCATACGACTCGATTGATTACAATGTGGTAAAGGGTTTTCATCTCACTTTTATTCCCATGAGATTCATGCTATATTTGCCACTTTTTTGTGTGGTATATGTACTACCCATGGTCGTATTCTTTGTGTAATATACCTTAATTTATGGGTATTTACATCTTCATTGTATGATCCTTATTTCATGGAGTGTATGTTTTTTAAGTTACCAAATCGGTAAGGGAACTTCTAATTTCAATTTCAACTCATTGGGTTTTATGCACACTTCATTGATTATTTCACTCTAAGATTATGTGTGAAATAAATATTTATTTATTTATGTAGTAATTTCCACTCCCATTTGTGTGGATATAATTTTGATACACATAATCACTCCATTTATAAATTCTTAAGTCATTGATATGAACTTGATAAGAGTAATCTTAACTCAATTTCCATTCATTGAGTTAAACATCCAAGTAATTGGTGTTGTTCTTACAAGAATATGTGTGAATGTATTCTGATTGATTTACATTTAATATCCAATCATATTGAGTGTATTTATATTTGTCACACATAACTATGTCATTGATTTATCCTTAACCTAAAGATGCGGTCTTTATAAGGGATTTCATCTCAATTTACATTTTATTGAGACTTCTTTGTTGTTATGCAACAATTCACTTTTATATGGTGTATATACTATACATTGACATAGTATATCATGAATCCATTTATTCTCATGATATTATAAAGTTTTTATTACCTCAATTATTTGTATTCAAATGTCTCTTATTTGGTTAGGAACTTTAACTAAAATATCATTTTAAATGTTTTAAATATTTATTCTTCTAAATCTTTCTCATTAATGTTCATGTTTTAAAAATGGTTTTAAGGATTTATTTATATGGACATGAATGTTTTAAAATTAAAATTCCTCTTAAAAGTTTCAAAGTGGTATGGGACACTCTGATTCAAAAATATATTTTAAACGACTTCTTTGATAAATAGTGCGACTTTTAAATGTTTTCAAGAAAAAGGGGATATTTCTCTCAAATAGTTTTACCGATTATTTTCATCTATATAAATATCCTTCATTATTATTTATTGAGGTTGATTTTTATAAAAAAATCTTCCATATTGTATTTCAGGAGTTATGTTTGACTGTGGATGTGCTATTTTTATACCATTCATGGTTTGTGGTTAAAACATTGACATTTAGTATGCTAGTTCTAATATGAATGTTTAGATTATGTTTTAACCTTTTCATATGAGGAATGCATTGGACTTAGTAAGTTATGGGTGGAGCCCGCTTTAGCTCCTCGATGCATTGGTAGGTCTCATGAGACAAACTAGTTTCTTGGCAGAAGGCCTTGAAAAAATATTATTTGCAGTCTTTACATGAGGTTTTGACTATGTGGTTATGATGTCCGACATTATGCATTCCATCATTATGAAATCATCTATTGATATTACAAGTGATTATCCAACTAGTAGAATATCCATGTGAATAAGTAAATGCCATTATTTGATTTATATTTTCCATATTACGTTGAAGTTTAAGTTTAAAAGGCTTGTGTTTTAGTCTTATACATTGCCTTAAATGTTTATGCTTTTTTATGAAAGTTTTTGCTATATTGTTATCCTTATTGAGCATTTGAGCTCACCTATTTCTATGTTTTATTTTTCTTAGGATGTGAAGAAGTATATTATGATTGACCTACAGGGATAGGCTAAGGGATATGAGTATGTTCAAAGGGGGAACAATGTTGTTGTTTTTTATTTCATAATGTAATGTAAAACTTATGTATGTATCTAGTATTTCCAAGGATACTAAACTAATCGGTCTTTAGATATTTGATCTCTTTTGATCATGCCAATGTTATGTAATAATGCACTGACTATGGGTAACTGGGGTCAGGGCGTTACAGGTATGTTAACTTCAACATGTATAAAAATGTTGAGCATTTCAAGATCGGGTTCAAAGGACTTCTTTGGCTTAGAGATGGCTGAGGAAAAGGAATTGAGTTCCTAAGTAGAATGGAAAGAGGTGAGTGAATGGATTCAGATTCCTTTTCAAGTTTATTTTTCTTTTCATTTTCTAAGTCAACATTTAAATGGGAGTTTGAGGACTTATCTTAAGGCATAGAAATTTTCTTCCTCAATCTAAGTGAAATTGAACATACATTACCCTTGGTGTTGGGTAATAGTTGATTTGGGAGTTGGGAAGAATTTGATTGTTGTTGCTGGCTCAGGTGGGATGCAAGTTGACTAATTTGGGTTTCAATGTTTTTGAGGTTGGAATGGGTGAAGGAGGCAAGATCTTCCACTGCACTTTTCCATGGTTTCTTGGAAGAAGAGGCTTGTCCCGGAATGAGATTACCTTGATTCTGGTTCTTGGGAAAGCGATTTTATTGGTATGGGAATTGGGGAGGTTCACTAGAATAGTGGAATCCAAGAGGAGGAAGAGGAAGATCGATCCTTTGAGGTTGAGGAAAAAAATGATAAGGTTGTTGGAAGTTACTAATACCTTGACCATATTGGAATTGGTTTGGGTTTTGAGGAGGGAATTGAGTGGGATGATAAATGAGATTACCATAACTCAAGTTAGGGTTATAGGTAGAATATAAGGGCTCAAAGTGTGGTTGGTTGACGTTTTTAACAAACTGACTTGATTGTTGAGGGTTGGGGTTCTGCTGAGAATATGTTGCATTGAGCTCCATTGGTACAGATGAATCTTATTGATCCTCTTGAAGTTATGGACATGTGTAAGTTGGATGAGATGGGGAGCTGCAGATTCCACAGTTCTTGATAGGTATAGGGAACAAATATTATAGAGAAGATGAGTTTGAGGATTTGGTAGCCACAACTAGTTGTCGCACAAGACCTGTAAGTTCACTCATCCACTATGTCATCTTGTTCGGATCTAATGACTGACTATCTTGGGATTTTTTGACTTGTGCATGTGCTTGTGTATGGAATTGTTGTGTGTTTTCAACCATGTTTCTTATGAGATCTCTTACAGCTGTATGAGTTTTATCAACAAGAGCACCACCACTTGTGACATCAATGAGGGTTATCTCTATAGCCAATAACCCCTCATAGAAGTATTGGATCAAGAGTTGGTCGGCGATTTGGTAGTGTGGATAGGTTTCCATTAGTTTTTTTAACCTCTCCCAATACTCATGGAGTGATTCATTTGGGAATTTTTGGATACCACTAATTTCTTTTCATATAGAAGTAGTATGAGAAGCAAGAAATAAATTTTCTAAGAAAAGTCGCTTCATGTCATTCCATGTGGTTATGGAACCAGGAGGGAGGTTGTAAAGCCATGACTCGATGGAGTTAGATAAGGAAAAAGGGAATGCTCGAATTTTGATTTGTTCCTTAGAAACCCCTTGAGGCTTCATGGTAGTGCAAATCACTTGGAACTCTTTAAGGTGGGGGTGTGGATCCTCACCGACAAGCCCGTGGAAATGAGGGAGAAGATGAATCAAACCTGATTTGAGTTTTAAGTACACCTCTATGTTTGAATATTTAATACCAAGAGGTTGTTAATTCACATCAGGGAAGAAAGTTATTTAAGTGTTTGTTCCCCAGGATTGGCCATTTCTAATTCAAATGGTTAGATGAGGATTGGTTATGGAATTATTTGATTATCCCTAATGTTCCTCCTAAGTTGGCGAAGAGTTCTCTCAATTTCAGGGTCAAACAAATCTGAGAGATTTTTTGGGAGGATAAGGGGAATTCAGAGAGATTTTGGAAGAAATATGAAGACGTGTTTTTCTTTGTTTTTTTTTCGTTTATGTTTTTTATGAGAAGGTAGGTTTTTCTTTGTGTTTTTTTTTCATTTTTTTTAAATTCTGTTTTTTTTTCTTTTTTTTACAAAAACCAGAAACTAACGTGTAGGAACCCGAGTTTTGATCCTGTAAGACTTTGAAATTTTCTTGATGTTATTCTAGATTAGGGTGTTCAGACGGCGTGTGATTCCGAGCCCCGGTGTGGTCGGAATTGAATTTTAAGTGCGTTCACACTAGACACACCAAATAAATAGAATAACTCCTAAACGGTTACTCGGATGGAAAAACCAAGGGCACCGTTGAGTCTGGAGCATGCCGTTTACCCTAGGAGGGGTGTAACTTTCGCGAGTGCATCCCTTCTGTGGAAAACGCCACCAGGGGAATTTTTGTAATTTAGCGGACTCAGGCGTAAAATTTATAACTTATAAATGGAGGCTTGGATTAAAATTTTGAGACCTCCATTGTGCTCATAACGTGGATTTTACCCTAGGAGCGGCTTAACCTTTACCCCGTCAAGAGTTCGGGTATGGGCCTACTGGTGGGTGTTTAAAATTAATTAAATTTTAATTAATTTTTTTCCCTACTTAAACACATCCACCCCCTCCTTATTCCCCCTTGAAATCTCCCTGGCGAAAGCTCTCCCAAAAAATATCCACCTTCTTCAAGCTCCTCTCCCCACCTCTCCAAGGCGGTTGTGGCTCCGGCAGATCGTTTGTGAAGCGACGGGCTACGCCCAATGAGGTAGGGTCGTGCGTTTTCGTTTTAAATTACTACATCCTCTTTGAACACAAATTATAGCATAAAAATTCTGTTTAATTTTCAATAGAAGGAAATATATGCATAGGTTTAGATATGAGATTTCCAACGCTCTTTTCAGATCGAAAATCCGAGTCTCGGGGCGTCTGGGGTGGCCCTGGGAAGTTTTCCAACCAAAACCCCTGTTTTCCGGTGGTTCCAGGGCGGTCCGGCGGCTCCGCGCGATAGTCTGGCGAGTCCTAGTGGCGGTGGAGGCTCCTCAGGCGGTCTGAGACAGAGGCGACATGGTGAGTCTTATGCGGTGGCATGGACGGCTGTGGGCGAGCAGCTGCGGGTGTCGGCGGCGCACGCGGGAGGCCAGGGGTGCGCGCTGGCCGGCTTCGCTGGTCAGTTTGGGGGGCGAGACCGGGGTCGTCGCGACCCCGGGAGCAGACCGAGACCCACAAAGTGAGGGTCTCATGTAAAAGAGCCGAACCAACTTAAGCTGGTCTGGGTGAAGTGGTGCGGCCCACGCGGTGAACCGCGGGCTGCGGTGGACCAGGCAGTCCGTGTGGACCGACCGAACCTGTCCGGCCCACCCCATCTCCGTCTGTTGGCGTTAAAACGCCCCTAACTTGCAAAACAAGTGTCAGATTTGCATGCCGTATATGGACACGTGATCCTCAAATCGAGATGGAGGTTTTGAGGTGGTCTTGGGAATTTTTAATTCTTGAGACATGGGCTCAGTGGCACAACACGTCCGTTCAGTGTTATTTAGCGCCTCACCGAGATTCTTGTCTCTGATGGACCGAGCACATACGGAGTCCATTTTAGGCACCGTAAGTGGCGTTGTGACCCTGGAGTCGTGATGAAGTAGTCCAGAGTGGTTTCAGGCGTTAAAGACAGAGTTGAGGCGTGGGCCCCATGGGCTGTCTTTTAAGTTGTGTGCAGCATACTGCGACTCTTCCATTAGACGTCCATTCGGGGCGAATGAATAATCGATTTGGCATGTTTTTCCGAGAGCATCACGATGGATAAGTTCTCCTAACCTTTTCCGGGACCGAGGTGTGGGCCCCACAAGACACCGTATGAGAATAAATTGGTGTTAAATAACTTTTTCATCAAGAGTCCGTTTCAAGCAAGTAGATAGTCTATATCGCGTGTTTTTCTGTGAGGTTTTCCATGGTGTAATCTGTTTGGGCGGGTGGAGCCTCATTCAAGATCTCATTAAATGTGGAAACATGAAAGAGTGTTGGTCGGAGGTTCCTTTTACACACTCTGAACCAACGCACGGTAGCGATGTTAGTGACCCCCAGTAATGGCACGGGCAATGCGGAGTTATCAGACCAGTTCCAAGTTTACCCTCTAGCGGGGCTGGGCAGTGGGTTACCCACTGGCGTATCAGGGTTTACCCTCTAACGGGGCTGGGTAATGGGTTACCCGTTGACCTTAGGGTTTACCCTCTAGTGGGGCTGGGCAATGGGTTACCTATTAACCTTAGGGTTTACCCTCCAGCGGGGCTAGGCAGTGGATTACCCGACGACCTATTAGGGTTTACCCTTCAGCTGGGCTGGGCAGTGGATTACCCGAAGACTTCTTTCAGACTCAGCCCTTTCTATGAGGCTAGTTAGTGAATTTTCTCCATGATTACCGGAGCGGGACCCTTGGTTGTACGGTTTAGCGATGAGACAACTTTGATGTGCGGGACTATTGGGCATCAATGATGGATATCCTTAGAACTGTTGGCGACTTTTTCTGGGCTGAGCTTGGAGATAGAGATCCCCTTACACACTCATTTGGGTTTCTTGTTGAGCATATATATATATACACACCCCACTTTTGTTCCCACTCCTTGGGTTTAGTTACTCTCCTTCTACGAGGGGTGAAGACGCGCGAGGTATGCCAAGTGCTTTCCGTGTCTATCTCCTCTTGGTTTGGATGAGTCTGCTTCCTTTTTTTGGGGGTTGATCTATACTCTCTCTATTGTAATCTTACACTATTCTTTGTTCTGTCTACTTCTCACCATTTTAGTACCTCCTTTGTTGATCCCTTGAGATTTTGGGGAATCCTACTGAGTATATTTATACTCACCCCTGCTTGGGCTTTGTCCGCACTTGGTGTACCCTTGTAGATGACGGACAGGTCGATCGAGACTACGGAGGAGCGTAGAGGACACCGAAGCTTGGGCTGCATTCAGTGGTCGTATTAGGACTTTCAGGTGTGAGACTCTCCAAATGTTTACTTTCATTTACCTATTGATGTGTTGTGGTGCCTTTCTGGTAGGGCACGTGTTTTTCCCCTTTACTGTTCAGTTTACTTGTCTGTCCACTTTTCAGCACTTTACTTGTTCTGTTTTTAGAGGTCGGTACATGCTTTTTGGTTGGGATATTGTAGTTCATACTTTGGTTTTCTTTTTAATATGCACTTCTGTAATGAGTGTGTTGTGTGTGTGGGTACAGGTAATTAGGAAAAGGCCTCCCCAAGATTTTTACGCCTTTGGCACTTGTCGCCAGCCCCTATCCTATGGAGGCGGGCTTGGGGTAGTTGCGGCTCGAGACCGGTAGGGTTAGGTCATGAAAAAGTGGAATCATAGGATGGTTCGTTCCTTGGGGTGTTGTTCGGACGTCCCTAAAAAGGAATTGGTTGGGATTTAGGGAAATAGTGTCGATGTGTCTCGAGAGTGGCTATCAGGCCAGGGAGTCCAGTGATGGTATGTGTAGAAAATGTATCCATTCACCAGGACCCTGATAACCCGCTTGTTGACTCGGCACACTGAGACACTTGTCACAGGGAACTTTGGAACATGAATCCAGTAGGATTAATTCTTTGATGGTCCTTTCTGAGTCAGCTCCCCTTTTTGATTACTATTATATATATATGCTCATCTGATCACGGTAATCCTTAATAATTTTCAGGATGCCCCCACGACAGCAGCCAGCCAGGTTACCCTCTCCAGTTCGTGACGACGACCTGGAGAGCGACGAGGCATCAGTTCAGGGACCCTCACGTAATCCCCTTCCACCCAGTGGTTCAGAAGTAGACCCTCCATCTAGCGAGCGGTGGTTATTACCGGTAACATAGGTCGAGGTTGAGCGCAGGTTGAGTGCGCTCCGAGACTTCTAGCATCAGCGTCCGCAAAAGTTCTGTGGGGAACTGGATCCCCAGGCAGCGGAAGACTAGCTAGAGTTAGTGGACCAACTTTTCATGTTGGTACGGACACCAGTGGACCAGATGGTAGCACTAGATTCCAGCCTTTTCCTCAATACGGACGGATGTTGGTGGGGGTTTGTTACGCAGACCCATGACGAGTCGTCTCTCACGTGGGATAGCTTCCAGCAGCTCTTCCAGGAGGATTACTTACCCTCTTGTTTACGCTCCGTTCAGATTCAGGAGCTTATGGGGCTGAAGCAGGGGGATGACCATGGTGCAGTACTCAGCCTGGTTTACCGATCTGACATGCTACTCGTAGGATATGATCCAGGATAGTTACTTCTGGGCACGGAAGTTTGAGAAGGGTCTTCGCAGGAAAATCCATGATAGTGTAGTACCCCTGTGCATAACTACTTATACCGAGGTGCTAGAGCAGGCACTCTTGATAGAGAGCTTCTTGGAAGAGGGACTCCAGCTAGCAGGGCCTAGCAGTGGCCGCTTTAGAGCAGAGTCTTCGGTAGCAGGCAGACGACAGAGAGCAGAACCTCGGTCGAGGAGACCCTTCCATGAGCAGACTCAAGGGCAGGTTCGTACACCACAGTGGTGCTGTAGAGCACCAGGGAAGTCATCAGAGAGCCAGTGCTATGCTTGTGACGGATGAGTTCACCTAGCATGGGACTTCCCGAACAGGCGTACCGAGCAGCCGTGGCAGGAAGTGGGTGCACTGCAGCGTCAGAGGTAGCGCCGAGACCAGGGATCTCCCAGGCGAGGACAGGGTGGTCCTTAGGGAGGAGGCGCAGGCAGAGCGGCAAGACCTAGAGGTGGGGGACGGTGTTTCGAGGGCCTTCTACCACCACCATCGGGCGGTCCATGCCAGGCTCAGGGAGCTGGCAGTAGGGGTCGCGGGCAGCTTCAGGCTATGGGTGTTCGTGACCCCCCAACACATGAGATGGTCCGAGGTATGCTTTTTGTTTACTCTACGCTTGCTTCAATACTAGTAGACACAGGAACCGACCACTCTTTTATATCACTGCTTTTGGTATGGGAGTTGGAGCCCCCCGTAGAGGCGCTGACACCTACGCTTAGCCTCGAGGTTTTTACGGGAAGTGCATTATTGGTGACCTTTGTTTGAAAACAGTGAGAACTATCGTTCGGAGGAGAGAGTTTCACATGGGACCTACTAGTCATCATGATGGAACCTTACGATGTCATCCTAGTCATGGATTGGCTTTCTATGGCCCACACCCAGATCGACTGTCATCATAAACAAGTCAGATGCGTGCATTTAGATGGGATGAGATTCACCATCCTCGGTGAATGAGACCTAATGGCAGAGCATACGAGTACTCTGAGTAGGAGACCACGAAATTTTTCTCATCAGTTGGCGAGCATGGCTCTCGAAGCAGTAGACACTATTGGCACCTGGATCCCTACCATTGTAGAGGAATACATGGTCGAACTTCCCGAGGATGTCTCAGGACTACCTCTGAGGCAAGAGATGGAGTTCTGCATTGACTTGCAGCTGAGGAATGCCCCGATATCATGTGCGGCTTATCGGATGGAACCCACAGAGTTTCGGAAGCTACGAATTCAGTTGGAAAACCTTCATGAGAAGGGATTCATCAGGCCCAGTGTGTCCCCCTAGGCAGCTCTAGTTTTGTTTGTGAAGAAGGCAGATGGGAGACTATGGTTTTTTGTGGATTATCGTCACCTGAATCAGGCCATGATAAATAATAAGTACCCTTTGCTGAGGATTGACAACCTCTTCATCTAGTTGAGAGGTGTGAAGTGGTTCTCCAAGATTGATCTTCGATCCGGCTACCACCATTTGTGGGTTTGTGAGGCTGATATCCTGAAGTTGGATTTTCTTTGTCGTTATGGGAATTATGAGTTTCTGGTGATTCCATTTGACATGACGAATGCCCCCGCCATTTTCATGGCTTTGATGAACCAGATCTTTCAGCTGTACTTGGACCGGTTTGTGGTTGTCTTTATTGATGACATTCTAATATACTCTGCAACGGAGGAGGAGCACACATAGTATTTGAGGATGGTTCTAGACTTACTCTGGGAGAACCAGCTTTATGGGAAGCTCTCAAAGTGTTAGTTTTGGATTCATAAGGTTCATTTTCTGGGGAATGTCATTTCGGAACAGGGTTTAGCCATAGATCTTCCATAGATAGAGGAAGTACTTTCTTGGGATCCACCCAAGAATGTGTCTAAGGTGTGGATATTCCTTGGTTTGGTAGGGTACTACAGGAGGTTCGTGGAAGACTTCTCCAGGATTGCTTCCCCTTTGACCGCATTGACACGGAAGGGACAACCATTCACCTGGATTGATCAGTGCCAGAAGGCCTTCAAGGAGTTGAGGCAGAGGATGACTAGTGCTCCAGTGTTGAGGCTGTCAGAGGAGGGCCTTGAGTTCGTGGTATACTGCGATGCTTCAGGAGCTGGGCTTGGGTGCGTTCTGATGCAGCAGCGGGCAGTAATTACATATGGGTCGAGGCAGTTGAGGCCCCTTGAGCAGAATTATGTGACTCATGATTTGGAGCTAGAAACAGTGGTCTTCGCCTTGAGGTTATGGATACACTACCTTTTTGGTGAGCATTTTGAGGTCTACTCAGACCAACAGAGCCTCAAGTATATCTTCACTCAGAGGGATCTGAATATGAGGCTGAGGCACTGGATGGAGTTTCTGCAGGATGATGATTTTGAGATAGTCTAAACTCCAGGGAAGGGAAACATAGTAGCAGATGCCCGTAGTAGGAAGTCCCAAGCTCATCTAATGTGGGAATCTTCAGAGCAGTTGGCTTCCCTACAGATGAACATGGTGGAGCAGGAGGGTACGACTTTTCTCTAGTCGATGGTGTTGACTCCTTTGCTCCTTGAGCGTGTGAGAGAGTCACAACTGGGGGATGTTGACATCGACATACTACGTGATCAGATATTCACAGGCAACGCACCCAATGAGTATTCTGAAGGAGGGAATCATGAGATCCTACTTTAGGGGCGAGCTATAGTACCAGTGGAGATGAGGGAGGAGGTGATGCGGGAATTCCACACTTCTCCCTTGGCTGTACATCCCGGTGTGGGGAAGATGTAAAGAGACCTTCAATGGAAGTTTTGGTGGTCTGGCATGAACCAGAGCGTAGCTAAGTTCGTTTCTTGGTGTCTTACCTATCAGTAGGTGAAGGAAGAGCATCAGGTTCTGGCAGGGTTGTTGCAGCCCCTTGATATCCTAGAGTGGAATTGGGATGACATATCTATGGACTTCGTCACAGGGCTTCCGCACACAGTGAAGGACCATGATTCCATTTGGGTGATAGTGGAGCAACTCACAAAGTCGGTGCACTTCCTTACCATCAGGGAGTAGAGCTTGGTGGAGAGTCTAGGGCAGCTGTACGTTCGGGAGATCATCCGTCTCCATGGAGTACCCTCGACGATCATCTATGAACATGACACGTAGTTTACGTCGTGATTGTGCCAAGGCCTGCAGGAGGCATTCGAGACTCAACTACGGATGAGTATAGATTTTCACCCTCAGATGGACGGGCAGACCGAGGGCACTATCCAGGTGTTGGAGGATATTCTCAGAGCATTCATGTTAGACTTTGGCCTAAGCTGGGAGGATCACCTTACCTTGGTGGAGTTTGCGTATAACAACAGTTAACACTCTACTATTGGCATGACACCTTTTGAGGCCCTCTACGGGAGACCCTACAGGTCACTGTTGTGCTAGACAGAGGTTGGGGAGACCTCCCTCATGGGCCCAGAGTTGGTGCGGGCGACGACAGAGAAGGTGCGGGTCATTCGTGAGCGGATGAGGATGACTCAGAGCAGAAAGAATTCCTACACAGACCGTCTTTGTAAGCGTTTGGAGTTCGATCAGGGGGACCATGTCTTTTTGAGAGTCTCCTCGCAGTGTGGAACACAGAGGTTCAGCCGGGGAGGCAATCTATCCTCGAGGTTCATCGGGCCTTTTGAGATCGCGCGAAGGGTTGGTGAGGTTTCCTACCATCTTACTCTACCCCCACAGCTGGAGAGGGTGCATGACATCTTCCACGTGTCGCAGCTGAGAAAATACATGCATGACCCTACGCACGTCATCGACTGGGGAGAGCTAGACGTTGAGGATGAAGCCACCTTTGCGGAGAACCCGGTGGTGATTGAGGACCGGTAGGAGCGGACTCTGTGTGGATGGACCATTCCTTTGGTTCGAGTATTGTGGCAGCATGGGAGGGTGCAGGAGAGCACATGGGAATAGGAGATCCAGATGCGGGCTCAATATCCCAAGTTATTTTTGTAGTTTTGTTTTTCGGGGATGAAAAACTTGAAGGAGGGAATGATGTAAGAACCCGGGTTTTGAGCCTATAAGACTTTGAAAATTTCTTGATGTTATTCTAGAGCAGGGCATTCAGACAGTGTGTGATTCCGAGCCTTGGTGTGGCCAGAAATAAATTTTAAGTGTGTTCACACTAGACACAAAAAATAAACAGAATAAATCCTAAAGCGTTGCTTGGATGGAAACACTGAGGGCACCGTTGAGTCCAGAGCGTGCCGTTTACCCTAGAAGGGGTGTAACTTTCGTGGGCGTGGCCATTCTGTGGAAAATACCACCAGGGGAATTTTCGTAATTTAGCAGCCTCGGTCATAAACTTTATAACTTCTGAACAGAGACTCAGATTAAAATTCCAAGACCACCGTTGCGCTCAGAACGTGGATTTTACCCTAAAGCAGCTTAACCTTTACCTCGTCGAGAGTTCGGGTACGAGCCTACTTGTGGGTGTTTAAAATTAATTAAATTTTAATTAATTTCCCCCCTACTTAAACACATCCACACCCTCCTCCTCCCCCCTTGCAATCTCCCTGGAAGAAGATCTCCCAACAAAGGATCCACCTTATTCAAGATCCTCTCCCCACCTCTCCAAGGCAGTTGTGTCTCCGACAGATCGTTTGTGAAGCGACGGGCTACGCCCTGTGAGGTAGGGTCGTGCATTTTCGTTTTAAATTCTCACATCCTCTTTGAACTCAAATTATAGCATTGAAATGATGTTTAATTGTCAAGAGAAGGCCATAGATGCGTAGGGTTCAATCCGAGCCTTACAACTCTCTTTTCGGATCGAAAATCCATGTCCCGTGGCATCCGGGGTGGCCCTGGGAAGTCTTCCGGCCAAAACCTCTATTTTCCGGTGGTTCTAGGGCGATCTGGTGGCTCCGCGCGGTGGTCTGGTGAGTCCCGGTGGCGGCGGTGACTCCTTAGGCGGTCTGGGACGGTGGCGGAACGACGGGTCTCAGGCGGCGGCGCATCCAGCTGCAGGCGTCGGTGGCGCACGTGGGAGGCCAGGGGCGCGCGCTGGCCGGCTTCGTCGGTCGGCGTGCGGCGCGAGACCGGGGTCGTCGTGACCCCGGGAGCAGACCGAGACCCGTGAAGCGTGGGTCTTGTGGAAATGAGCCGGACCAACTTAAGCCGGTCTGAGTGAGGCGGTGCGGTCCATGTGGTGAACCGCGAGCCGTGGTGGACTGGGCGGTCTGGGCGACCGAGCCGCGGACCGCCGGTCTAAAAGGGGTGGACCAGCCGAACCGGTCCGACCCACCCCGTCTCCGTCCGTTGGCATTAAAATGCCCCTAACTTTCAAACCAAGTGTCGAATTCATGTGCCTTCTACAACTACATGATCCTTGGATCGATACGGAGGTTTTGAGATGGTCTTAGAAATTTTTAATTCCCGAGACAGGGGCTCGGTGGCACGACACGTCCGTTCAGTGTTGTTTAGTGCCTCGCTGAGATTATTGTTTCGGATGGTGCGAGCACATCCGGATTCCGTTTTAGGCGCTGTCAGCAGTGTTGTGACCCTAACGTCGTGAAAAAGTAGTCCAGAGTGTTTTCAGGCTTTGAAGCCAAAGTTGAGGCATGGGCCCCATGGGCCGTCTTTTAAGCTATGTGCACCATACTGCGACTCTTCCATCAGACATCTGTTCGGGGCGAATGAATTGTCAATTTGGAATGTTTTTCCGAGAGAATCATGATGGAACAGTTCGACCGACCTTTTACAGGACCAAGGTGTGGGCCCCATGATATGTCGTATGGGCATAAAGTGGTGTTAAATAACTTTTTCAACGGGATTCCGTTTCAATCAAGTAGATAGTCTATCTCGTGTGTTATTCCACGAGGTTTGCCATAGTGTAATCTATTTGGGTGGGCGGAGCCTCATTAGAGATCTCATTAAATGTGGAAACATGAAAGGGTGTTGGTCGGAGGTTCCTTTGACGCACTCCGAACCAACACCCAATAGTGATGTTAGTGACCCCCAGTGATGGCACAGGTAGTGAGGAGTTATCAGACCAGTTCTGGGTTTACCCTTTAGCGGGGCTGGGCAGTGGGTTACCCACCTGCATATCAGGGTTTACCCTCTAGCGGGGATGGGTAGTGGGTTACCCGTTGACCTTAGGGTTTACCGTCCAGCAGGGCTGAGTAGTGGGTTACCTGTTAACCTTAGGGTTTACCCTCCAGCGGGGCTAGGCAGTGGGTGACCCGATGACCTCTTAGGTTTTACCCTTCAGCTGAGCTGGTCAATGGGTTACCTGACGACTTCTTTCAGATTCATCCCTTTCTATGAGTCTATTCAGTGACTTTTCTCCATGATTACCGGAGCGGGACCCTTGTTTGTATGGTTTAGTGATGAGACAACTTTGACGTGCGAGACTGTTGGGCATCAGTGATGGATATCCTTAGAACTGTTGGCGACTTTTCCTAGGCTGAACTTGGAGATAGAGATCCCATTACACACTCATTCAAGTTTGTTGTTGAGCACACACATATATATATATATATATACACCCCAATTTTGTTCCCACTCCTTGGGTTCAGTTACTCTCCTTCTAGGAGGGGTGAAGACGTGTGGGGTATGCCACATGCTTTCCGTGTCTAGCTCCTCTTGGTTTGGATGAGTCTGCTTCCTTTCTTTTGTTGGGTTGAGATGTACTCTCTCTATTGTAATCTTACACTATTATTTGTTTTGTATACTGCTCACCATTTTAGTACCTCCTTTGTTTCTCCCTCGAGATTTCGGGGAATCCTACTGAGTATCTTCATACTCACCCCTGCTTGGGCTTTGCCCACACTTGGTGTGCCCTTACAGACGACGAACATGTGGATCGAGAATATGGAGGAGCGTAGAGGACACATGAGATTGGGTTGCGTTTAGTGGTCGTAGTAGGACTTTCAGGTGTGAGACTCTCCAAATGTTTACTTTAATTTACCTGTTGCAGGATTGTGGCACCTTTCTGGTTGGGCGTGTGTTTTTCCCCTTTACTGTTTAGTTTACTTGTCAGTCCACTTTTAAACACTTTACTTGTTTTGTTTTTAGAGGTCGATGCATTCATTTTGGTTGGGATATTGTATAATGTACTTTGGTTTCCTTTTTACTCCGCACTTCTGCATTGAGAAAGATGTGTGTGTGGGTATAGGTACTTAGGAAAAGGCCTCCCCGAGATTGTTACGCCTTCGGTGCTTATCGCCATCCCCTGGACTATGGAGGCGAGCTTGGGGTTGTTGCAGCTCAGGAATAATATGGTCGGGTCATGACATAACGACTACTTAATTGCACCATCCTTGGCAACAACGCCATTTGAAAGTGCAACCAATTGTCTCCTATTGACCATTCAAGGTTCCAGTGCTCTTCTAATGTGTATAGAAGTACTCGAGTCGAATCCTTGGTGATGATACTTTTTAATAGTCAGTTGTTTTTAGTTGATTGTATTTTGATTGGGGGGTTTGTTTAAAGAGCTTAATTGAAATGATTTATTGATTAAGATTTATTTAAAAATTTTATAAATATTTGGGTGAGTTCATCATTAGGTAGTTAATCTTGTAAAATCATTGAGTCTTCTTTTATATTGCATTAAATTAACACCCATGTCACAAGTTGACGTTGATTATATTTCCAAGCGTTAAGGCTTTAATCCAAGTCTTAACTTAACTTAGGGTTCTAATCTTAATCATATCCTATTTATTGTAGTATATTTATGGTTCCAATAATCCATGGAAACCACTTAAAAAACGAGTCATTAATCCATAACATGTTAAGTCCAACATACACAATGTTAATTCAAAGAATATTCATTGAGAAAAAGATCTCAATCACTTAACATCCCTAAATTATAACTCACCCAAATGAGAAATTTACTCAGCCATTGAAATATTTATTAATCAGTTAATATGTTTTTATAGTGATTCACTATAAATATAATGAAAATAATGGGATAAGGAAAGAGTTGTGTGTCGAACACACACACACACGAAGAATGATGAGAATAAAAAAAATACTTTTGATTGAATGAGGAAGAAAAATAAGGGAAGAAGATTCAACTATATTTAACCTATTTTAATTCCATTAATATTATTTAATAGAAGTTGGATGAGAATAATATATGAAGAAAAATAAACATGTATTAAAATTATATTGAAATGAAAACAGAGTTACACGATTACAAATAAAAAGAACACAAAATAACATGAAAACAAAGAGAGGAGGAAGGGTATCTCAAGTGAAAATTTGAGTATGGAAAGTCCTCCTAAGCCTTTTTCAAGGCTTTGGTCGTGCCAATGTATGCTTATCTCTTCTGAAATGCAACCTCTTACAAGGAGAGGAGGAGGATGTATTTATAGCCCAATGTTGTGGGCAATTTGCATTCCAAAAATGCCCCTCCACTTGAATCTCCAAATTGGACATCCAGATAGCTTAATATAGAAAAATATTCTTCTTAAAAGTTTTAGATATTAATTTTTTCAGTCGGAATTCAAAATTTGGAGGCATTTGGACTTATGGAGACAATGTTATGGCAGTTTTCATAAACAATGTTGAACTGTCCATTTCTATCCATGCTTTTTCGATGGCCGAAATGTGAATGGATTTTTGAATAGGAAGATTCCTTCAAATCCAAATGATTCCTTCAAAAAAGTCGGCCGCCTATATCTACTCTTTTACACTGAAAAATTCAATCTCTAATAGATGTCTCTATCAGGAGAAACATCAAATTTTGTATGCTGATCTCAATTCCCAAATGGAATTATGGGCTAGACTTCAATAATTCATTTGGACTCCTTGTGTTTGGATTTGGGCCTTAAAATTTTTATACATGAATCCATGAATTGGTATCCAATTTTTGTGGATAATAAATGAATTTGAACTTTTGGATTGATCCCAGTAATTCAATCTTCATGGATGGTCCAGTTTCTTCACAGATTCTATGGGCCTTCTTTTGTGGTTTATTTGACCATTCAAATGGCATAATTGTCCAATGATTCCTTCTAATGATATGTGGAAAATTAAATAATGAATCCTACAAAACAATAACCACATAATTTGGATAAGGAGGGTGATAGTTATTATTAAAATAGTAAACTAACTTGAATCTGGATGAATTCAAATAGTGATAAAAAATTATAATTAATATTTAAATATTAATATTTCACAAAAATTACGAACATTTCATATAAAATCATTAAAGAGAGTATATAAAAAATTATGAAAATATTAATAACATCAATCATTGCAGTGCACACAACCATATCACATCAAACATTACCAATCATTCTAATTAAACAAGTCCTTATCCAAGGTGAATTTATCACAATCACCTGAGGTCTCATGTCATGTTAATAATACTTTAATCCATTAACCAATTCATTTTTATTCCAGGATAGACTCACCCAACGGGTATCCACAATCTAGTTCACAACACCATTAGATCCAAAGGGACCCAAGGAGTAATCCAATACATGATTTATCATCACCATTATTCTATTAATTAACGTACACATTATGTTGGCGTAATTGCACAATATTACATATACTTAAACAATTAGAAACAGACCATAGAGTTTGGTTCTAGACCACCTACCTTTATTTGGTGATCAAGACAACACTTTTGATAGGTAACACCAACAAAGGATGAAGGTGGTGATGATCTCAAAAAAACCTAGATCACACAAGATTAAGATCAACACCCAAACCAACAACGGTTAAGAGATTAAATCACTATAATGGAGAACAATAGGAAAATAACAGAAAAACAAAGCAAAATAATTAAACAGGGATCAAATTCTATATTGAGACGTTTGAAAGGGAAGAAATCACTCCAAAATCGTCTGGAGTTGCTCTAGGTTTCAAATGATAGAGTTGAATGAAAAATGAAGAATGAATCAAATGCACAACGTGGCTTTAAAACCATTGAGCTTGAGAAATTCATAGCCTATAATCCTTTCATGTCGTGTATTTATCAATTTATGAGTTACATTAAAAAATGTGTTTCCTCAGGTTGAAATAAACACGATCGAACATTACACAATGAGAACTGGTTTCACAATGTGTAACCATTTCACGCTCTGAACCAGCTCACCATGTCTACCTGACAAAATTTACACATCGTGAATGTTAACGACCTATAAATTGTAATGTCCTGAAATTTCTATGTATTTATTTATTTATATGTAATTATTTCAAGACCGTGAAATTCGATGACACGTGATTCCGAGGCCAAGAGTGCACAAAATGATCCGTCAAAAAATGTTAAGCTTTAAAAAGCACGCATGGGCAGTTTTCTTGAAGAAGTGTAATAACTCTTAAACAGGTTCCCAAATCAGATATATGAGGGCACAATTGTGTTCAGGATGGTGGGTTTATCCTAATAGCGACTTATGTTTAGCCGGTGCACACCTCAAGTAAGAAAACCCGAAAATGGAATAAACGCAAATAAAATTATTTTATTTCTAAAATGCTTATAACTCATAAACAGTGACTCAGATTAAAAATATGAGACCACCGATGAACTCGTGAGGGTATTCTTTCCTTAAGAAGATCCTAACAATGGCTTGCGCGAGCCAACAATGGAAGTTAGTTTTTGGTCATGAATAAAATAATTAAGTAACAATTATTTTATTTTCAAATCCTTATAAATCCTAAATGGTAAGTCAGATTGAAAATTTGAGAGTACTGTTGAACTCGTGGGGGGCATGTTCCACTTGGGTGGAGCTTAACCTCGATCAGCGCAGGTCGAGGGTGAAAGTTAACTTTTTTGAACTTTTTTTAAGGTACGTTCAGTAAACGTCCGAGCAATATTTTCTATCTTTTGAACCAATGCTTGCATTAAAAATATGAGGGCACCGTTGAATTCAGAATGCCAGGATTCTCCTAGAAATGACTTAATTTCAGCCAGAAAGGGCCGAGCGAAAAAGATATTTTTCAGACCTTTTACGAAAAATAATAAAATAATTTAATTTTTTTTTTATTTTATCACCTTTGAGTGGAGGATGACGACGCTGCGGGGCTGCGACGAGGCGATGACGATGCACATTAATGAGGCTCATTAATGGCTCGTTAACCCATATCATAACTTCACTTTAATGACGCGTAACAACGATGTTGTTTATTAAATAAAATAGTGTAATGAGGTGACATCGCATCATAATAGATACACTACGAAGTTCTTCTATTTATAGTTTGGTGTGTTGGGGAAATAAGGATTAAAAATTTGGATGATTCTCTAGAGAACCTATGACAAACTTCCACCCAGCAAAGAACGAAGAATGCCGGTGGAACATCATCATCTTCGACTCATTTCAAAGAACAGAGCCAGGAAGCAACATCGATGTCTTAATCCCTTGAGGATGAACACTACGACATCAGATGTCATAAGAGGTAGGGGTTTTTTATTTGAGATTCTTCCCCGTCCTTTTCTAAAAATGATGAACACAGATCAACCCAAAAACAGGTTGATCCATGATTCGTGCATTATGCGGGAGGGTGTTTTATTCTTGGGGTTATTTTCTATTCAGGGTCCAAATCTTGGCATGGAAGGTTTGAATGAAAACTCCCCAAAAATACCTCGTCTTTAAACCTATAATATAGAGGCCTTAGGCCGACACGAACAAAGCTAGAGCACCTCCGAATGTGCGTTCTTGGTGGCCGTACCCTCAAAATGATGGAAATAAAGGTTTGGGATCCTTGCGATGAAGAGCGTGCTCCCTAGAGGCCGTAGATGCAGACAACTCGAAGAACAGACCACCAGAGCGCGTCCGGTGGCCCGCTAAATGCCCTGCCGGCACCAACGACGGCAGCCGCGACAGCTGGCCTCACTGGCCGTGTGAAGGAGGTAGCCTACACCGGCGGTCCGCATTGACCAGGAAGTCGCGACTCATCAATCGCGATGACACGATGGAGGACGTGACTCCAGGTGGGGTGCCATGTGGAGGGACGACCTGCGTCCGGGCCATCCAGACGAGCTGGTAGCCGCAGTCCTTGACCGCGACAAGATGAGGAGCCCCACGAACTTGTGAGACAGGTGGGAGGCCATGATAGGAGCTGGAAACGGTTCCTGATGGGAACCACATAGAAGGTGTGGCCCGCCTCTTGTGGGCCGCGTTTAGACATGAAGGTGACGTGAATTTCTTCTGCGTCCCAAGTGCTCACACCTGACACACCGCGAGGCCGATCCCCAGCTGGTGGGCTTGGCCCATAGCAGGCCGGACCTAAGCCCAGTTAAGCAGACCGTGCCAGTAGGCTGGACCCATGAAAACGGGCCGGATCCGTACCTTCCTCGGGCCGAACTGGACTAGATTGGGTTGCTGGGCAACCTGGTGGGCTGGACCCTCGGCCAACTGGGCTGGGTCAAGTGAGTCCTATGGGGCCTGGCCCACTGGCAAGGCCGGACCATACCAATCCCAACCCACAACAGGTCAGGTTGATTCCATCATAATGATATGGGGGTATGTGGGACCCCCGAGCCATATTGGTCGGGTCGGTCTGACCGAGTCAGACCGGTCCCTGTTGCAACCGCCCCCTGGTTACTAAAACACCCATATCTTATAAACCACATGTCTGATTGATGATCCGTTTGAGGAATTGGGACCCTCTTGATGAGGAAGATATTTTTGAATGATCTATTGGGACTTTTGTGATATTTTATATGAGATTATGGGCTTAAGTAACGGTTCTCCCAAGTGCACTACGTACAGAACCCTGCGACTGGCTAAACCTGAAGACTACTGACTTTTGGCCCAGTGGGAAGCACCTCTCCGTGACTTGGTAGACCCACTATGGTAAACACCTCTCTGTGACTTTTCAGGCCCATTGTATGTAATTAGGATGAGTAACTCAGTTGGCCATGACTAGTGGGAAGCACCTCTCTGTGACTTTACAGGCCCACGATATGCGATGGGGGAGGAGTACCTAAGCAGTCCAAGGTTAGTGGGAAGCACCTATTCATGACTTGGCATACCGAATGTACTCACTAGAGGAGGAGTTATTCAGCATCCAAGGTGTTTGACGATGTGACTGATGATGTTACTGCTACTACCCTAGAATATATCTTATGTGAGTTGTCTTGTGTTTCGTGCTTTACCTTGAGGAATTGTTGTGTGGTTTTTCCATTTTATTTTGGGGTCCCTACTGAGTACTGTGTTACTCACCACTATAAGGGCTTCACCCGCACGTGTTGTGTCTAGTGAAGATGAACGACATTTTGATAGAGGTGCTCAGGGAGACGAGAATGACGGACGCTACGACGGTGGACTTGGTAGCCCAGGACCAAGCAGGGCCAAATAGGACTAGGCGAACAGGATATACTACTTCAACTTCTAGTAGCTTCACTACTCTCACGATTAGGTGGGGTTTTTCTGCATATGGCCATAAGAGTTCCCTTTTGTGTTTTTTTTATTTTTAGTTATTTTTCAAGTTTTTATTATGGCCCACTTACTTTCAGATGTACTTGCACACAGCTTTGTTTTAGTGGTTTTCTTTTCCCCCCTTTTGGTGTGTTGGGATGTGGTTGGGCGCGTGTGTGCGTAAAAGTATTCAGGAAAATGCCTCTCACTTTAAGGTTGATGCCTTCGATTCTAGTCTCCAACCCCTAGCCTTTGGGAAGTGGGCTTAGGGTAGCCACACCATGAGCCCTGGGGGATGGGTTGTGACAAAGTGGTATCAAAGGGCAGTCAGTCCTACCACAAAGACTGGGAGTCTGTTGTTTTTGTTTTGGGGAAACAATGTTAAGTGTTGCGAGTTCGACTTTCAGATTCGGGGAGTCCAATGTTGGTGCAGCGGGTGTTGTATCCATACACCATGACCTTGAATTCTATTTTCAGCTCAATACATGAAAACACTGGTTGCATAAGTGTCTCCTTATTTTGAATAAGAGTCAGCTCACTAGGTATAACCTTCTAATCATGGTACATCTTGATCTATCTCAGGATGTCTCCATGTGGAAGACCATCCAAGATCCTGATACGAGGTCGTGAGGACAGTCTGACTAGCGACAAGGCATCTGTTCAGGGACTAGTGCTAGAGATGGCCCCACCGAGTGGTATACCGATTTTACCACCACCTTTTGATCAGCTAGAAGGCCCACCTCTAGTGGTTCAGGTGGATGAAGCTTGCCAGACTGAGTCCTGGATGACTCTTTTTGAACTTAGCGATGAGGCATAGGGTTCAAATGTGTGCCACGAGCATCAAAGGGAATGGTCACACGAGATGCAGGGTCAACAGGATATTTAGATTACAGGTACGCAAAGTAAGCCGCGTAACCAGAGGGTTCATAGGAGGGAGCGTGCTAGTTTCCAAAGGGGTAGACTTTGCTATGTTTTTTGTAAAAAGGGAAATCTCATGCAAGATTGTCCCACTATTCATGCTACAGGGCAGGAGAGGAGACAATTGTAGACTATCGGGGCTTATGACCCCATGACTCTAGGGATGAATCAGGGTACGATGCGTGTCTTTCTACTTTAGCTGCAGTATTGATGGATACTTGTACTAGTGATTTCCCTTTCCTGCCACTTCTTCTTGTTTGATACATAGAGGTTCTAGTTAAGACCATTGACTTGACCCTCATGTTTAGAGACTTCTACGAGATAATATCCAATGACCACACATTGGTGTCGACAATGTGACTTGACTCTTGGAGGTGAGAGTATCAATTGGGATCTCTTGGTAGCAGCGTCAAGGCTTTACGACGTCATTCTTGGTGTCGACTAATACCGTTCATTCTAGGATTTATTGTATTAGGAAAAAGATGTGGTTCATCCATGGAGATGGAACCATATTTCCCTTTATCGGCAGAGGGGAAATCCTTGCAGCTCTTGATGAACTTAGGCAGAGGAGGGTATATCCAAATCCTATTCAGTTGGCTAGTTCGACCCTTAGTGAAATGAATGTAATGAGTCCTCAAGTTCCTTAGTGACAGTAGAGTATAAGGACGTCTCCCTTGAATATGTTCCATGATTACCAATTAGTTGAGAGTTAAACTTCTTCCTTGATCCGTACCCTAGGATGACACTGATATTCACACTGGCATATCAAATGGCTCCCGCAGAGCTTCGTGGATTGAGGGTACAATTGGAGGACATGGGAAGGAAGTAGCTATATACGGCCAAGGAGTATGACCCGAGGGCTCCATGAATAATTCAAGGTATGGTTTTTGTATACTATTGGCTACCATATTAATAGACACAAGAGCTAATCATTCCTTCTTGTCACAAATCTTGTTCAAGACTTAGAGTTTCTGGTTAAACTGTTGACTTGATCCTTACATATGGAGATACCTATGGGAGGAGACTTGATAATCACACTTAGGATGATAGTGTGATCGGAACCCTGAGGTGAGTGTTTTGGTTGGAACCTCTTGGTGGCAGCGTCGTGGCCTTACGATGTTAGTTTGGGTATGGATTGGTCATCCACTTTTCATGATCAGATTAACTGTTTTAGGCAAAAAGGATATAGTATATCCACAATGTTGGAATGGGGTTTTCATTGGTTTGAAAAAATAGGAAACATAGGAAGCATGGGATAAAATCATGCATAGGAGGGTGCAATTGCTCACTCTTGAGTCTTCTGACCATACCCTCTTGGCAGTATATGTTTTGAGTTTTCAGTTCCCAATAATAGAGGAGGAGTACGAGAAAATCCCTTCAAAATATGTTTCTAGGGTTACCTACCCGCAAGGGGAGGGACTTCAGTATCATTCTACACCTCGAGATGGAACCGATATCAGCATCAGTATATCAGAGGGATTTTTTAGATATTTTCAAGTAGGGGGCGTAGGTGGGGGACTTCTAGAGGAAGGGCTTAGTAAGATCCAGTGTTTGAGGTTATGTGTGGACGACCGTCACTTTAATCAAGTGGCTATGGAGAATGAGTACTCACTACCAAAGGTTCGATGGGCACATAAATAAGTTAAAAGGGGTAGCCTTTCGCAAGGATGGAAAGGTTCCTGTAGGCTTCTCAGTAGTTGTGACAGCAGAGATGACTAGAGTTTCTTCAAGACTATGACTTTGAGATTGTCTATACTCCTAGGAAGGGGAATGTGGTGGCATACATACTCAGTAGAAATTATGGTTTACGGTTTCTAAGTGAGGTAAAAGAGCAGCTAGCCATGATGCAGATATCCTTCGTGGATGATGATGGAGCAACTTACTTTCAGTCAATGACTATCACTCCCCCACTCTTACAACGAGTTAGGGAGGCACAATTCATGGATGTAGACTATGAGGCCTGAAATGCTCATTTATCCTCAAGACAAGCTCCTGATGGATTTTCGATAGGTGGGGAGCACGTCATCCTTTTCAGAGGACACACCGTAGTACCAATGACGTTACGAGATGAGGTGTTGAGGGAATTCCATACACCTACTTTGGTGGTACATCCTGATGTGGTGAAGATATACAAGGACCTCCAATGTTAGTACTGGTGGCCAGGAGACAGAGACCCTTGGAGTTTGGTGAGGGAGACCATGTTTTCCTTTGGGTCTCAACCTGACGGAGATTGAGAAGATTTGTCCTGGGCAACAAGCTATCTTTGAGGTTCATCGGATCTTCCCAAATCTTGAGAAGAGTTGGCGATGTGGCGTACTACCTAGATCTTCCCCCACACAATTCATCGGGTGCATGATGTTTTCCACATGTAGCAGCTGAGGACGTACGTGCATGACCCATCTTAGGTCATCGACTCGGGCGAGATGGACATTAAAAAAGGGGAAACGTTTACGGAGTTCCTGGTGGAGATAGAGGATCAACGGGAGCAGGTCCTATTGGGTCGGTCGATTCCTCTAGTGAACATTCGGTGACAGCATGAGAATCTATAGGAGAGAACATGGGAGCTGGATGCTCATATTTGTGCTCAGTACCCCCCATCTATTTGACTAGTTTTGTTTTGGATTTTGGGGACGTAAATAACTAAGGTGGGGAGAGTGTAATGTTCCAAAATTTCCATGTTTTTTTATCTATATGGAATTATTTCGAGACAGAAAAATTCGACGACACGTGATTCAGATGCCCGGAGTGCCCAGAATGATCCGTCGAAAAGTGTTAAGCTTTAAATAGCACACGTGGGTGGTTTTTCTTGAAAAAAGTGTAATAAATCTTAAATGGGTGCCCAGATCAGAAATATGAGGGCACCGTTGCGTTCAGGATGGCGGGTTTACCCTAAGAGCGACTTATATTTAGTCGGCGCACGCCTCCTGTAAGAAAACCCAAAAATGGAATAACTATAAATAAAATAATTAAATAAAATTATTTTATTTTTCAAATTCTTATAAATCAAAAATGGTGACTCATATTAAAAATCAGATACCACCGCTGAACTTGTGAGGGTATTCTTTGCTTAGGCAGATCCTAACATTGGTTGGTGCGAGCCAATAGTGGAAGTTAGTTTTTTTAATGTGAATAAAATAATTAACAATTATTTTATTTTCAAATCCTTATAACTCCTAAACGGTAGATCGAATTGAAAATCTGAGAGTACCATTCAACTCGTGTAGGCATGTTCCCCTTAGGAAAATCCTAACCTTGACCGACGCAGGTCGAGGGGGAAATTTAATTTTTTGGAACTTTTTTTAAGGTACATTCAATAAACATGCAAGTTGGATTTTCTATCTTTTGAACTGGTGCTAAGATTAAAAATATGAGGGAACCATTGAATTCAGAACACTGAGATTCACCTAGAAATGACTTAACTTTGACCGGAAAGGTCCGAGTGAAATTTATTTTTTGAACTTTTCAAGAAAAATAATAAAATAATTTAAAATAATTATTTTATTTCTTTTCTCACCTTTGAGTGGAAGACGATGATGCTGTGGGGTAGTGATTAGGCGGTGACGATGCGCATTAATGAGACTCATTAATGGCTCATTAACCCGTAACATACAACACTTTAATGATGCATAACAGCTACACTGTTTCCTAAATAAAATAGCATAATGACGCAACATCACATGATAATGGAGACGATGCGACATGCTCCTATTTATAGTTCGATGCAATGGGGGAAATAAGGATTAAAAATTTGGAGGATTCTCTGGAAAACCTCTAACGGACTTCCACCCCGGTGAAGAATGACGAACACTGACAGAACTTCATCATCTTCGATGCCATTCAAAGAATGGAGTCGGGAAGCGATTTCAACGTCTTAATCCCTCGAAGATCAGATGTCATAAGTGGTAGGTGTTTTTGATTTGATGTTCTTCACCATAATTTTCTAAAAACGACAAACAAATATCAACCCATGAATAGGTTGATCCATGATTCATGCATTATGCAGAAGGTTTTTTTATTCTTGGGGTTATTTTATATTCTGGGTCCAAATCCCAGCATGGAATGTTTTAACGGAAACTCCCCAAACCTCCCTCGTCTTTAAAACTATAACGCGAAGGCCCCGACCCAACATGGACAAACCCCAAGCACCTCCGCATGTGTGTTCTCGGTGGCTGTACCCTCAAAACGATGACAAGGCAGGTTTAGGATCTTTGTGGTAAAGAGGGAACTCCCCGGAGGCCGCAGACACAGAAAACTCGAAAAACGAACCACCAGAGCATGTTTGGTGGCCCGCTAAACACCCTGCCAGCGCGCCGGCGCCAGCAGCGGTAACAACGATGACCGGTCTCGCCAGCCACCTAGAGGAGGCAACCCACACCAGTGGGCTATGTTGACCTGGAAGCCGCGGCTCGTTAGCTGCGACAACGTGATGGAGGATGTGGTGCCAGGCGGGGCGCCACGTGGAGGGACGGCCCATGTCCGGGCCATTTGGATGAGCTGGCAGCTGTGGTCCTTGATCGTGGAAGGATGAGGATCCCCACACACCCGCGAGGAAGGCAGGAGGTTGCAGCCCATCGACTGTAGAAGAAGCTGGACGTGGCGCCAGGAGGGCACCACGCAGGAGGTGCAGTCCACCTCTTACAGGCCGCGTTTGGACTGGAAGGGGACGCGACTAGCTGCCACGTCCTAGGTTCTCACACAGGCCGCACCGTGCGACCGGTCCCCAATAGGTGGGCCGAACCCAAGCCCAGCGGGACGGGCCGTGCCGGCAGGCCAGACCTGCGACGACAGGCTAGACCCACGCCGAAGGGCCTGAATCACACCGACAGGATATACCTGCACCCTCTTCGGGTTGGGCCGGACTAGACCAGGTCTCCAGGTGACCCGGTGGGCTGGACCCTCAGTCAACCAGGCTGGGTCCAACGAGTCCTGTTGAGCCTAACCCACTGGCCAGGCCAGACCAGACTGACCTCGACCCGCACCAAGTCAAGTCGAGTCCTTCTTAATGAACCATGGTATGTGGGACCCCCAGGCTGGGTTGGTCGGGTCGGTCTTACCGGGTCAAATCGGGCCCTATCGCAACCGACCCCCTAGTTACTAAAACACCCGTATCATGAAAACCGTGCATCCGATTGACAAGAAGTTTTCTTCACTGGGACCCTCTCAATGAGGCAGATATTTTGAAATGATCTATGGTGAATTTTGTGATAGTTGAGATGCGATGAAGGGCTTGAGGAGCGGTTTTCCCAAGCACACTACGTACAAAACCCAGCAACTGACTGAGACCTTAAGACTGCCGACTTTTGGCCTAGTGGGAAGCACCTATCTGTGACTTGGAAAAAACCCAGTGGGAAGCACTTTTATGGGACTTTGTAGGACCATGGTACACAATTAGGTTGAGTACCTCATTTGGCCACAACTAGTGGGAAGCACCTCACTGTGACTTTGTAGGCCCACGATATGTGATGGGGGAGGAGTACCTAAGAAGTCCAAGGTTAGTGGGAAGCACCTCTTCGTGACTTGGCAGACCCACTGTACTCTCTAGAGGAGGATTTGTATTGTAGTCAAGGTGTTCGACGAAGTGACTGATGATGCTACTGTTACTACCCTAGAATATACCTAGTTTGAGCTGTGTTGTGTTTCGTGCTTTACCTTGAGGAATTGTTTTGTGGTCGTTCCTTTTTGTTTTGGAGTCCCTACTGAGTATTGTGTTACTCACCCCTGCACAGGCTTCACCCGCACGTGTTGTGTCTGGTGAATAAGACTGACATTTTGACATAGGTTCTCAGAGAGATGGGACTGACGGATGCTACGACGGTGGGATTGGTGGCCTAGGACCAGGCGGGGCCCAGTAGGACTAGGCAGACATGATATACTTCCAGTAGATTCACTACTCTCACATTAAGGTGAGTTTTTTTGTGGATGTACATCAGTGTTCCCTTTTCTTTCAGTTCTTTGTTGGGTTTGTATTCCGACCCACTTACTTTCAGATGTACTTGCACACAACTTTGTTTTAGTGGTTTTCTTTTCCCTCCTTTCGGTGTGTTGGGATGTGGTTGGGCGTGTGTGTGCGTACATGTATTCAAGAAAATGCCTGCCACTTGTTGGTTGATGCCTTTGGCATTAGTTTTTATCCCCTAGCCTTAGAGAGGTGGTATTGGGGTAGTCACAGCACGGGTCCAAGGAGACGGGTCGTGACATAAATGTCCAGCAGACAACACTCATTCCAGTTTCTATAGAAGAGCCCAAACCACCTCCGAAGCCTTTCAAACTCACGAATAATTCTCGCAAGCCATTGACACACTTAAACCCGGACTCCATTAATTTAAAAAAACATACATTCCCTAACATTATATAATTTTCCTCAGTAAAATCTCTCCATCCTCAAGTTTACTCAACCACCAAGGTTTAAAGAATAATAAAAACCCAAACAAAAGTGGTTCAACCAAAATTCAAAGAGGGATGTACCTGAAAAAAGATGAGTTCTTACAACCTCCCCACCATATAATAGCTCATCCCTGAGATGCTCCAAGCATCACTATGAGGTCTTGGCAAACAAGTCTGGCCACTGTTCTTGCATATCAGATTCCCTCTCTCAGGTCTCTTCTTGAACATGCTCATGCGGCCATTGCACTTGAATTAGAGGTATAGTCCTTCTCCTTAGATAATTCTCCCTATGATCCACAATATGTATAAAATACCTCTAAAAGGACACATCTACACCAAACTAAATGTCATCAATGTTTACCATATGAGAATAGTCTAAATTATTTCTCTAAAGATGCGACACGTGAAACACATTGTGGATGCCACCGTAGCGTTGTAGAAGAGCTAATCGGTATGCCATTGGACTGACCATTACCACTATATCGAACGACCCAAAAAACCTGGGCGTTAACTTTCCATGTTTCCTGATATAGTGTTTACCCAATATAGGTGACACCTAAAGGAAAACACGATGACCAACCTCAAACTCTATAGGTAATCTTCGATGGTCAGATAAAGATTTCCACCTTCTCTGTGTTGTCACCAATCGCATCTTGATCAACAAAATCTGCTCAAATGTCTCATGTATGAGACTAGGATCAATAAGTGTTTAATCACATTCCTCCAACCAACAAAGAGGTGAACGAAACATCATGCCACACAAGGCCTCAAAAGGAATCATTTGGATCGATGCTTGGAAGCTATTTTTATAAAAAGTTCCATAAGTGTTAAATGCTACTTCCCTAAACCACCAAAATCCAAAACACAGGCTTGTAACATTGTAATGCCCCAAGATTTTATGAGATATTTTTTTTTCATATCTTATATTGTAAACTACACCAATATTACCTTGTTTTATACGTAACACCATATTAGCTTTCAGTATACGCAACACTCTTCTTGGGTCATGTTACACACAATTTCAAGTTCGTTTGATAGTAGTTATTCTACGCAACATTGAGTGTATATATATATATATATATTCAATGTAAAAATGAAATATGGTTGGATTATGTTATACAAAACAATGAAGGATTCTTACACAACACCCAACCCTGACTTGGCTTGCATTACATGCAATCGCGACCTTCCTCGATAGCGTGTGTTGTACACAATACCGGGTTTCACTAAACAACGATATTTGGTTATAATATTATTATGAACTAGCCGTTATGAATAGTATCAACTAAATTTTGAATTTTATAACATTATTATTCATTTTACACATTTTCTAGAACATGGTAAGAGAACAAAATAAATTTTTCAGTTAAAATAAGTATTTTTAAAAAAAATACAGTTTTGCCACCTTTTGATGGCACACCAACTTTAAATCTAGTTTTTGACATGTTTATAAGTTAAAATTGAAAATATAAAATTCTTCTTTGGAATAAGGATATAAAACTTTACTTTGGATAAATTTTTGATATTTTTCTAATAAGTTTCTTATTTTGATGAATAGTAAAAATACGCTAAATTTTAATTAAAAACAAATCTTTTCATCGAGATAATTTATATGGTTAAATTATAATATTGAATTGTTTTAAAGTATAAATAGAATATATTTTTACCATTTAATATAATGCGTTTCATTACCATTAATTTTATATTGGATTCATAGGTAAAAACATTTCAATCTTTGACAATGTTTTAACTTCTAAAACCCATTTTCTTAACAACAGGATTAATTTTAAATTAATTACTGCAACTTCTGTGTTTTGAATTTTGAAAAATTGATTCCATATTTGGATTCATTGGGTTCTAATTATGTTAATAGTTTACTTTTATTTTTTTGATATTATGAATAGTAACTACGATAATTTTTATTTACTACAGTTAAAGGTAAATCGGGTAATTAAGGGTAAAAATAAGATTGTAAAATTACACTAACACTTGCCAAAATTCTATTGGATTAATAAAAGTCAACCCATATCACCTAAGGGTCAGAATAGATTCATTTCATGGACCTATGATCATGAAAATGATGTAATTATTATTAAAACTAAAGAAAGTGACAAAATGTCACTCTCTTAAATCTTATAAGTATAATAATTTTAATTTAGTGATAAATTTCATGAAACTTCGAAAATGAATAGTATCCAGAAATATAATAAAATTATATACATCATGTGATTTTATTTAAAATTTTTAGGGATTAAATAATTATCATTAAAGGTGACACAATAGTGATGTTGAAATTATTTTATTGATTGATATATCAAATAAATGGTTTTAAAAATATTAAAATAAATATTATATGAACTATTTAATGTTCTACATGAATTTTATAGATAAATATGACATGTTATGAATTTATTAAAGCTTTTATTTTGAATATATCTTTTATGTGGATTTTATTTAAATTCCAATAAATGAATAGTGTCAAAATTGACACTATTGTTATTTTATAAAAATAACATAATATAAAATTGTTTAAAAATAACAAAAATATTTAAAAATAATAAATTAAAATTTATATGGTCTAAAATGTTATAAATTATCCAATTATAGAGAATTCACAACACATAAGTAATTATTCATAACAATTTAAAATTTAGAATCTTATTACCACAAATAAAATTAAATAGATTAAATAAGGATAAATCAAGTTGATAAGGTTTAAAAAAAATATCCAACATGCCTAAATTTTATTTGTTGATGATATTACAACCCTATCTCATCTAATATTATAATATGAGTCCTTTTTGGAGGTTTTTATGTGGGGATTGATTTATTATAAATTAATATTTTTGAGATTTCCAAAGGTGCCCCTCTCCTCCCTTATAAAAGGGCACCTCCGCCCTCTTCTCTTTACACAACTTTGAGCCTTAAAGATCAGCCAAAACCTGCCCATTTCACTTATCAACTTCCATATAAACCTAATAGAGGTTCTGGTCTTCTTAAAAGACCAAATTTAGTGCCCTAAGAGGAGGTTAAGAAGAGGCACATCAAAGAAGAGGTAATATACTTTACCGATTCATTCCAATTTATTTCTTCTTATACTTCCTCTTCTTTAGTTGTTTAATTATAAAGTAATAACATCAGTATAAATAATATACTGATATGTTATTATAAATATGAAAAAACCTAATTTCACCTTCTATCCATCCTACGGAAAACAAAATCACCGCGCGTGCGTATGTACGGAATACCGTCTCCACGCCGTGGTGTAATATGTTTTTCCACCACCACCTTACTTGGGTGGGTATAATGGTGTAAATAATAACTATGTATAGTTATTATAACATCATACTGATTCTTAGATATTATATCATCCAATCTAATTCAATTCAATAATTATGGGAATGATATCATCGCTCGTGCGTACGTACGGATTACCGTCTCCACGACGCGATGAGATTCATTCTCCATGTTAACCACTCAAGAATGATTATAAAGTATATATAATGAATAATAATTAAATATATGACATGATAAATCTACTTTATATATATATATATATATATATGTCATCTACTTACTTCCATTCAAGTCAATAAGGAAAGGAAAATAGCGTTCATGCGTACGTACGACCTACTATCTCCATGAACAGTGTATTTCTTTTCATTTATCTATCTATTATATATATATATATATACTGAATATATATGATATATAAATCATTATTTACATTATGGAAGTAAGTAAATCATGATATAAGTACTAAAAATATCAAGAACAACAAGTCCAAACACGTACGATAAATAAAACAATTTTACCCAAAACGCTGCTTTAACATGGAATTTACAAAAGAACGAGTAATATAAATTCATAAGTGAACCATATATGATATAATAACAATGAATATGATTCTGTAATAATTCAATGACATTATTTAAATCATTATACAGGAGGTTTAGATACGTACGAAGCATATCAGACTTAAGGTAAGGGATAATCTTGAAAATCTCATTTTTATCTGAGATTGCTTATACGTAAGTATTTACTGGGTTATATTTTTCATCCATGTCCATAAAAATGTTTTTCATAAAGTGTTTAATATTATTCCATGTATTTTTAAAGTCATGTTTAACCATCTTTTACTTTTACTTTGTGTTATGGAGGGAATATTTCTTTTGTTTACCATACATGGTACTTTTTGACTTTTCCGTTAAAAGTATGAGGAGAATGTTTTTTTACTTATACGGCATGAATGGATTTTTATGATTTTATAACGCCTTATTTTCATGAAGTATAATCTACAAGATTTCATGGTTATTTTCAATAACATCCTTTTTTTTAAATTGTGTGGCATTTTGTGAAAAGAAAATGATTTTTAAAGAGAAAGGATATTTTCCTCAAGAATTCATTTCAAGAATTTTATCAAAACCATTTTCCATCTAAGATGAAATTATTTCATATGTGTATGTTTCAAGTATAATGTCTCTATGATTTAAATGGTTTCTCTTTTATTATGATTAAATGATATCCATTTGTTTTATATGCATTATGTTATAATGGGATGATGTTTATGAAACCCATTTTATTCTTTGGGTTATGATGAATGATTTATGTTTATGTTGTGGCACATGTAAGAATGATTTTATTATGAGATGTATGAGACCTATATCTCACTCCAATGCATTGGGTAAATATTTATATCTCATGATATAGACATGGCTGGAATGACAAGTTAATCCGATTCAGTGATACAGAACTGGAACGAGGAGTGAACTCGATTCGGTAAGGGACATTGTCCACTATGATTGTCTTGGAAGCAATGCCTTGGATACTATGGAAATAATATCATGTGATTAATAGTTTAAACAATTACATGTTTTATTCCCATGTTATTTTATCATGGTTAATGTTCCTTTTTGATCTATGCCTTATGCACTGCCAATATTTATGTCATTACTCATGATTTTGATGTTTTATGTTCATGTTTTTACGTTCAAATGTTTATGGGTTGTTTTATATTCTCCATGTTTACCCTTACTGAGCATTTGAGCTCAATATTTTTATGTTTCATTTTCCTCAGGATATAAATAATGGTTTTAGGTAAGAAAACAAAAGGGGAAGATCTTTATGGGAGATGTTGAAGATCTTTCACCACGATTAGAAGATTATGTTCCCAGTTTCCAAAGACACTAAACTATTACGGTCCTTGGGTGTTTGTTTTTCTTATGTATTATGTATTCCGAAAAAGTAATGTAATTTCCATGAACGTCAAGGTTTGGGTCTCTACAGTTGGTATCAGAGGAAAGGTTTAGTTAACCTTTGGATACTAGGATGTGAAAATTTTAGTGAGGTCTTTAGAGATATTTCTAAGGTATGTATAGGGATGTCCCTAAGGTTACGTATAAGTATAGGTTATAGTCCTATAATTACGGTAACAATCTTAGAATTTTACCTAATATTTTAGATATTGAAGGTACTCCCCCTTGATTATGATTTTTTCCTCTCACACTATTCTTTTTAGGTTTTAGAAAATGGCTGGAAATAGGAAGATTCACGATAGTGGAGGATATGATGGACAATGGAATGATATTCATCTTGAGAAACCAAATGAAATTCTATTTGGAATTCCACATATAGTTATTATGCCTAATCATCAATCTCATAATATGATCAATAATCTCAACTTTGGTAAGTTTCCCGACTCATCTAATAAGAGAAATATGGAGTTTCATGATGATCATAGAGGAAAGAAAGTTCAATTTCCCTCATGTAAATCATGTGGGAAGAGGCATCAAGGAGAATGTTTCAAAGGAACTGGAAGATGCTTTGATTGTGGAAAAGAAGGACACAGAGCCAGTAAGTGTAATGAAAAATGTTTAGTTAACACCATGGAAAAGGATAATGGTATTTCTACGACCTCAACAACGATTAAATGTTTTAAATGTGGAATGTATGGGCATTATGCAAACCAATGCCCTAAGGGAAAATCACATGAAGAGAATCACCATGGTCATATGGGTAGTATTTATGCTGATGATGATGAAGAGACTAAAAATGATATGTGAGATGAAAAAAGTGTTGAGGAATAAAATGATGAAGCTTGGTCAATGGTTTAAGAAGGTAGTGGAATGATTGCATGTTTATCAAGAATAATGTATGGTACTATGAAATAAAGAAAAATATAAGGTTTGTTACACTGTTGCCTTTCCTTGAGTATTTGAAAGTATATGATGAATGGTACCGGTAACCATGAAAAGTGATTGAAATATTTTTAGAAAGAAGATGATATGTGCATAATGAAGGGATAAAGAGAAAATGAAACAAGGACAATGTTATGGTTTGAGTATGTAGAAATTTTGAGATTTTGGTATGTCGAGAGAGTTAACATTTGACAACATTCATGTTTTCACTAAGGTTCTATGGCAATAATACATGATTAAGGTATTCACATGTGAGATATATCTTATGATATATGGGGGATAAATGATGATATTCACATGCTTCATATATGACTTCCCTGGTAATCTTTTTCACTATAATATGAGATTGGACAGAAGTATTTTGGATAAGCCTAAAGATTGGAATGGATTATGTTGGACATAAGTTAGTATTGTTTAAGGCTATAAATTTTTCGATATTATTGATGGAAGGTTATAATAATATAGTTTTAGAAAAAGGACAACCTATAGGATGGGAAAAACCCATTGCGTTAGACAAGGCTGTGGAAATCGAACCCACAACCGAAGTGCGACAAGCCTTTATCGCCTACCAATGGCCTACAGGTAGTCCCCAGTTAGTATAAACTAGTTTTATTTTATTAAGAGGGATGATATATGAAGTATAAGTCCATTTTGGAACCATATCCGATTAATCTCACCATAGATGGACTTATGTATATAACTTTTTCAAACTTATGTTTGAGACAGATGGAATGACCTATCATTCTATCACATGATCTGCAAAAACTTCACGAAAGACAAATTCAACTTCATTTCTTTAAGAGATGAAGTGGAAATTTTTTGAGGCACGAGCAACGTTGAGATTGTACCAAAATCAAGTAATTATTTCTTTTAATTCAAAAATTATTCAACATTAGGGAAATGATATTGAGAACTAAAAACGTTGTCCTAGTACCCTCATACCTGATGAATTAGATAGTACCTTAAATCATCACAAATTTATGGCTTTGTGATTGATGTCTTTTTCATATCCATGTTCTCTACCACTCTCCATCAGAACTTAGTGGTTATATTTCTCTTCTATATCCATATTTTCACCTATGTTGTCCTATGTGGAAACCCAGTGCTGAGTTACTTTGGGTGATCGTTATGATTCTAACTTTCCTTTTTTAAATGAAGTTTTAGTATTCCTTTTCATGATGTGGGTTTCTATGAAAGAAACTCTCAAGTAATAAAGCATTTATAACCCTGACGAATTTCAAGGGTGAAATTCATTTTAAGGGGGGTAGAATGTAACGCCCCAAGATTTTCGGAGATATATATATATATTTTTCATATCTTCTATTGTACGCTACACCAAGATTACCTTGCACTATACGCAACACCGTATTATCTTGCAGTATATGCAACACTATTCTTTGATCATGTTACACACAATTTCAAGTTCGTTTGATAGTAGTTATTCTACGCAACATTGAGTGTATATATATATATTCAATGTATAAATGAAATATGGTTGGATTATGTTATAAGAAACAATGAAGGAGTCTTTCACAACACGTAACCCTGACTTGACTTGCATTACATGCAATCGTGACCTTGATAGCGTGTGTTGTACGCAATACCAGGTTTCACTAACCAACAATATATGGTTATAATATTATTATGAACTATCCGTTATGAATATTATCAACTAAATTTTTAATTTTATAACATTATTATTCATATTAAACATTTTCTAGAACATGTTATGAGAACAAAATAATTTTTTCGGGTAAAATAAGTATTTTTCAAAAAAATGCAGTTTTGCCACCTTTTGATGGAGCAACCACTTTAAATATAGTTTTTGACATGTTTATAATTTCAAATTTACAATATAAAATTATTATTTGGAATCAGGATATAAAAATTTACTTTGGATAAATTTTTGATATTTTTCTGATAAGTTTCTTATTTTGATGAATAATAAAAATACGCTAAATTTTAATTAAAAACAACTTTTTTCATCGAGATAATTTATATGGTTAAATTATAATATTGAATGGTTTTAAAGTATAAATAGAATATATTTTTACCATTTAATATAATTCATTTAATTACCATTAATTTTATATTTAATTCATAGGTAAAAACATTTCAATCTTTGACAATGTTTTAACTTTTAAAACCCATTTTCTTAACAACGATATTAATTTTAAATTAATTACTGAAACTTATGTGTTTTGAATTTTCAAAAATGGATTCCATATTTGGATTCAGTGGGTCCAAATTATATTAATAAGTTACTTTTATTTTTTTGATATTATGAATAGTAATTACGATAATTTTTATTTACTACAGTTAAAGGTAAATCAGGTAATTAAGGGTAAAAATAAGATTGTAAAATTACCATAACACTTGTCAAAATTCTATTGGATTAATAAAAGTCGACCCATATCACCTGAGGGTCAGAATAGATTCATTTCATGGACCTTTGATCATGAAAACGATATAATTATTATTAAAACTAAAGAAAGTGACAACATGTCACTCTCTTAAATCTTATAAGTATAATAATTTTACTTTAGTGATAAAATTCATGAAACTTAGAACATAAATAGTCTCAAGAAATCTAATAAAATTATCTACATCATGTGATTTTATTTAGAATTTTTAGGGATTAAATAATTATCATTAAAGGTGACACAATAGTGATGTTGAAATTATTTTATTGATTGAAATATCAAATAAATGGTTTTAAAAATATTAAAATAAATATTATATGAACTATTTAATGTTCTCCATGAATTTTATAGATAAATATGACATTTTATGAATTTATTAATGCTTTTATTTCGAACATATCCTCTGTGTAGATTTTATTTAAATTCAAATAAATTAATAGTGTCAAAATTGACACTATTGTTATTTTATAAAAATAACATAATATAAAATTGTTTAAAAATCATAAAAATATTTAAAAATAATAAATTAAAATTTATATTGTATAAAATGTTATAAATTATCCAATTGTGGACAATTCACGACACATAAGTAATTATTCATAACAATTTAAAATTTAGAATCTTATTACCACAAATAAAATTAAATAGATTAAATATGGATAAATCAAGTTGATAAGGTTTAAAATAAATTTCAACATGTATAAATTTTATTGGTTGATGAGATTACAACCCTATATCATATAATCTTAGAATATGAGTCGTTTTTGAGGTTTTTATGTGGGGATTGATTTATTATAAATTAATATTTATGAGATTTCCAAAGGTTCCCCTCTCCTCCCTTATAAAAGGGAACCTCCCTCCCTCTTCTCTTTACACAACTTTGAGCCTTCAAGCTTGGAAAAAACCTGCCCATTTCACTTCACAACTTCCATATAAACCTACTATAGGTCCTGGTATTCTTCAAAGACCAAATTTAGTGCCCTAAGAGGAGGTTAAGAAGAGGCGCGTCAAAGAAGAGGTAATATCCTTTACCGATTCTTTCCAATTTATTTCTTCTTATACTTCATCTTATTTAGTTGTTTAATTTTAAAGTAATAACATATGTATAAATAATATACTGATATGTTATTATAAATATTAAACAACCTCATTTCACCTTCTATCCATCCTACAGAAAACGAAATCACCGCGCGTGTGTACGTACGGAATACCGTCTCCACGCCGTGGTGTAATCTATTTTTCCACCACCACCTTACTTGGATGGGTATAATGGTGTAAAGAATAACTATGTATAGTTATTATAACATCATACTGATTCTGAGATATTATATCATCCACTCCAATTCAATTCAATAATTATGGGAACGATATCATCGCTCGTGTGTACGTACGGATTACCGTCTCCATGACCCGATGAGATTCATTCTCCATGTTAACCACTCAAGAATGATTATAAAGTATATATAATGAATAATAATGAAATATATGACATGATAAATCTACTTCATTTATGTATATATATATATATATGTCATCTACTTACTTCCATTCAAGTCAATAAGGAAAGGAAAACAACGTTCATGCGTACGTACGGCCTACCGTCTCCATGAACGGTGTATTTAATTTCATTTATCTATCTATTATATATATATATATAATGAATATATATGATATATAAATCATTATTTACATTCTGGAAGTAAGTAAATCATGATATAAGTAATAATAATATCAAGAACAACACGTCCAAACACATATGATAAATAAAACGATTTTACCCAAAATGCTGCTTTAACATGGAATTTACAAAAGAACGGGTAATATAAAGTCAGAAGTGAACCATATATGATATCATAACAATGAATATGATTCTGTAATAAGTCAATGACATTATTTAAATCATTATATAGGAGGTTCGGATACGTACGAAGCATATTAGACCTAAGGTAAGGGATAATTTTTCAAATCTCATTTTTATCTGAGATTTCTTATACGTAAGTATTTACTGAGGTATATTTTTAATCCATATCCATAAAAATGTTTTTCATAAAGTGTTTAATATTCTTCCATGTATTTTTATAGTCATGTTTAACCCTATTTTACTTTTAGTTTGTGTTATGGAGGGAATCTTTCTTTTGTTTACCATACGTGGTACTTTTCGACTTTTCCGTTAAAAGTACGGGGATAATGTTTTTTTTACTTATACGACATTAATGGATTTTTACAGTTTTATAACACCTTATTTTCATGAATCTTACTCTAAAATATTTCATGGTTATTTTCAATAAAATTCTTTTTTTTAAAATTGTGTGGCATTTTGTGAAAAGAAAATGATTTTTAAGGAGAAAGGATATTTTCCTCAAGTATTCATTTCAAGTATTTTATCAAAACCATTTTCCATATAAGATGACATTATTTCATATGTGTATGTTTCAAGTATAATGTATCTATGATTTACATGGTTTTAATTTTCTTATGATGAAATGATATCCATTTGTTTTATATGGATTATGTTATGACGGGATGATGTTTATGAAACCCATTTTATTCTTTAGGTTATGATGAATGATTTATGTTTATGTTGTGGAACATGTAAGAATGATTTAATTATGAGATGGGTGGGACCTATATCTCCCTCCAATGCATTGGGTAAAGATTTATATCTCATGGGATAGACATGGATGAAACGAAAAGTTAATCCGGTTCAGTGATATAGGACTGGAACGAGGAGTGAACTCGATTCAGTAAGGGACTTTGTCCACTATGATGGTCTTAGTAGCAATGCCTTGGATACTATGGAAATAATATCATGTGCTTAATGTTTTCCACAATTACATGTTTTATTCCCATGTTATTTTATCATGTTTAATGTTTCTTTTTGATCTATGCTTTATGCACTTCCAAGATTTATGTCATTACTCATGATTTTGATGTTTTATGTTCATGTTTTTACGTTCAAATGTTTATGGGTTGTTTTATGTTCTCCATGTTTACCCTTACTGAGAATTTGAGCTCACCCTTTTTATGTTTTATTTTCCCCAGGATATAAAGAAAGGTTTTAGGTAAGAAAACAAAAGGGGAAGATCTTTATGGGAGATGTTGAAGATCTTTCACCACGATTAGAAGATTATGTTATGAGTTTCCAAAGACAATAAACTATTACGGTCCTTGGGTGTTTTATTTTGTTATGTATTAAGTATTCCACAAAAGTAATGTAATGTCCATGTACGTCAAGCTTTGGGAATATCCTCCAAAATTTGAATAGACCGTCCAGATTGGCCGTTGTCCTGTGGATGATTGGATGTACTCATAAGAACCAGGGATCCCAGAGCAGTCTAAAGAACCTACCATAATTGAGACGTGAAATGAGTTTCTCTATCATAAATGATACTCCTTGGAACACCATGAAACCAAAATATCTCCCGAATGTAAAGACTACCGAGATCATCAACATTGAAAGGTTACCTGATAGGCAAGAAGTGGATTACCTTCTTTATTCAATCTATGATCACCCATACTGTATCGTTCTTACTGGGTGTCCTAGGTATTCCTATCACAAAATCCATAGTGACATCATACAATTTCCACTCCGGAATGGGCATAGCCTGTAACAAACCAATATGTCTTTGATGCTCGGCTTTTACCTACTGATAGGTGGAACATCTCGCCATAAAGCCCATTACCTCGTTCATTCCTAACCATCGGTTTTTTCTACAAAGATCATGATACATATTTGTTATAATTGGATGTACCCCCCATATAGAAGCGTGAAAATCTCTCATCAACTTATCACATAAGCCCGTAAAAACCCATACTCGACCATAGATAATAAGAACATTTCCACTGCCAAGTGACCATCCCGATGGTGGCTCCCCACCATATAAGTTTTCCCTCAGAGCTAAGATCTCTAGATTAGATAACTAGTCAGTCTTGATTTGATCCAAAATCATGGGTATAAAAAATATTGAAGTCAGAGATACTTATCCCTAGGACTCCTGAATATCTAGTTGCATGTCTGAAAAGAGTTTCATCATCCATCACTTATCGCAAGACTTTAACAAAGCCTCTATCTGTGTCTTTCGGCTCAAGGAATCAACAATGACATTGCATTTACTGGTGTATAATCCAACTTGAAGTTGAAAGACTTCATATACTCGACCCACCTCCTCTGCTGAAGATTTAGGTCCCGTTGGGAAAAGATATACCTGAGGTTCTTGTGGTCCGTGTACACCACAGACCTCTTGCCCAAAAGATAGTGTCTCTACCATCTTAGAGCATGCACCAACACAATGAACTCCAGATCATGAGTATAATAATTCCTCTCATGCAGTCTCAGATCTATAGAGCCATAAACAACAACTTGACCCTCCTGCATTAGAACTTCTCTGAGTCCAACTCCAGATGAATCAAAGTTCACAGTATATTCCTTACTCAACATAGGTAAAGCTAGGATAGATGCTGAGGTCAACCTACTCTTAAACTCCTGAAAAACTCTCTCATAAGTGTATGAAAAAACAAACTCCACCCCTTTCTTAGTCATCTTAGACATTGGTGTTGCCAGATTGGAGAAGTCTTGGGTGAAACATCGATAATAACCTGCTAGACCCAAAAAATTGTAAACCTTGAAAACATTCTTAGGCCACTCCCAAGGTACAATTTCTGGAACATTATCAGGATACATCAACACTCCAACACCTGAGATGACATGACCCAAGAAGTGCACTTTATCAATCCAAAAACTGAATTTGGTTAGTTTGGCGTAAAGCCGATGCTCTCTCAATGTACTCAAGATGATGTCAAGATGTTGGACATGATCATCTGTTGATTGAGAGTACACTAATATTTCATCAACAAAAACCACTACAAACTGGTCCAGAAAAAGATGAAATATTTTTTTCATCAAGGTCATGAATACCGTCAATGCATTTGTCAAACCAAATGGCATCACCATGAATTCATACAAGCCATACATGCTACTAAAAGTAGTCCAAGGGATGTCCGATGGTCTCAACCTCAACTGGTGGTATCCTAATCTTAAAGAAGATCTTAAAAGTTCTCAACTGGTTGAAGATATCATCAATATATGGAAGGATATACTAGTTCTTGACCGTCATGTAGTTCATTATCTGATAATATACACATAAGTGTAATGTCCCATCAACCTTCTTAGCGAAAAAGACCAAAGAACCCATGGAGATGTGCTAGGCTATATGAAACCCTTGGTTTCCAGATCTTCCAACCAGACTTTCAACTCACGAAGCTCTATTGGTTCCATTCTATAAGGTGAGATAGAAACCCACTCTACTCCTGACACCAAATCGATCGTGAACTTGATCTCCTACTTGGGTGGTAAGCTGCATAACTCGTCAGGAAAGACATTCTGAAAATGGTCTACCGCTGGTGGAAAAGTATCTTGTTTCATTCCACTATCATCCTAATCAAGACCTATTATCTAGGTCATGGGACAATCCAATCTTCATTAAATTGGTTCTGCACAACCAGCCTAAAGATCCCACTTACCTTGGTGAAAATAACTGTCTCCTTCTGGAGATATAAATGTAACTCTTCTTTGGTAATAGTCGATATGATCTTGGTATAGAACTACCCAATCCATACCAAGAATCAAATTGAAACCTATCATTTTAATCATGAATAGTTACCAAAAGAAATGATAATCACCAATTTCAAGAGAACATGTCTTACAACGTTTTATATTCTATGATCGCACTCCCAATAGTGTATCGATGGTTAAAACACCATCCAAGATTTCCAGAACCAATCCCAAACCATTTTTAAAAATAGAAAATATAAAGAAATGTTATGATCTTGTATCAAATAAAACGCAAGCAATGGTAGATGATATAAGAATCGTACCTCTGATGGTAGAAGGTCTCGCATCCACACTAGCCAAAGTAGATTGCATAGTGTGCAACTAGATTTCCCATTTTCCCTTGGCTCTAGTCTTACTCCCATGAAATATTCCCTATACCTGGTACTGCCTCTCCTTCACTGGGGTACTACATCCCCTGCCTTGACTTGAACGTCCAATGAAAGTCCAACTACCAGTCTTTTGAGGAGTAGCTATGTACTTCCCAGAATATGGTACCTGTCCCGATCCCATGCCATTACTCTACTGCTACATGCCCCTAAAAACCTTTTCAGGTGGCCCAAACTATCTCAAGCACGACACTCTAAAACATGGTACAAACACTGAGACCACATATGGACAAACTTTCCACACTGATAACACTGCAACAGAACATGATCATGAGATAGATGCCCACTGCCTTGATTGCATTGCCCAAGGTTTCCTTGACGATAACTATCATAACGACGCTTCTTTCCAACAGAAGATGATCTCTCAGTTCGCCCTGCGGAAACATAATGGCTACTGCTCAGGGCCTATCTCAAATTACCTTTCATAATGAGTGCTCGATTCCTCACATCAAAAAATCTACTCAAGCGAAAGACATTCACTTGTTACCTGATCTCATAGTGAAGCCCATCCTAAAAACATCTCGCCTGGGAGATCTCATCAACTACTAAAGATGGCGCAAAAGGCTACAAGTTGGTGAAACGTTCAGAACAGTCCATCACTGACATTCCCTCCTATGTCAGGTTCATGAACCTACGAGCCTTATCATCCCTCAACGTCTTTGGATAAAAGTGACTCAGAAAATTTTCCTCGAAGTCCTTCGAGGACAACTCATCTTGCTGCAAAACTTGCTCTAGAATGTCCCACTAATGCTTGAAAGGTCCAAAAGTATTTATGCAGCAAGATTAACCCTTATATCTGTGGGTTTATCAAGGTGCTTAAAGTTCATATGGACCGACTCAATCCACAACTTGGCTACCTGAGGGCCTCCCTCCCTAGTGATCGTAGGAAAATGCTGTAGTTGAAACTCTCTTGTCATCTTAGACATCAAATACATGGTGAAAACATTATCCCTTTACATGAATCACATGTCCCTTAGGAAGATTTTGTGAAGCTAAACATCCATTTGATCCTCAGGAGCTACAGGAAGCTCCAGTTCAGCTGTGCTGGGAGCGTGTTGATTGCCGCTCTCTTAAAACTCTATTTGGAAGAGGATGTGGAATCATTTTCTCTACATGAAAAACGCACTCCATAGAACACTGGATAACAAAAAGGTCAACCTCAACAGGTGACAACAACAAAGAACCATTGGCTCATGGTATCTCTAAACATGGATTAACAAGTGAATTAACATGAAATAATGGTTCTTTCATTCTGTTTATCAGATATAACAGTATCTCATTTCACAGTACATACAGAAAATTATATGACATGCAATAAATATGTCTATATCATGAACAATGCATGTTAAGATATATCCTTATATGCCTATCATGATGCATGAATACACATCATGCCATACCAGTTCATGAGAATAAATCTCAAGAAACAATAACATCACACAACAGGTGAATTACCCAAGGTAAAATAACATCATCCGTAACAATCATACATCATAATAAGAAATCCTATCCCTGAGCACTCATATTTTTATCCATTCATGAGTTAGCTACTCTCATGCACAAACTCATTACCAAGTCCTGACACATCATAGTCTAATTTTTACCTTTCCCAAATAGTAAATAAAAAAAACTTGTCCCTCTAATACCACTTTGTAATGTCCTCCGACCTGACACTCTCTCATGTGGATAAATTAGCTTGGTTATGGGACCTCAAGCACGCCTCTCTGTATGGTATAGGCTTTCGACTAGAAGTTGGGGTGTAATGAGCATAGTGGAGAGACTATATCCCCTGATACAGATTTGTAATATAGTGGAAACAAACAAATATCAGAGTAACATAAATAATAGAAATAGTAAAACATACAACTAAAAGGTAAATGACGAACCAAGTAAATCAAATAATAAACATTGTAATGTCAGGATGGAATATATCTAAATGTCAAAGTAAAAGTAATATAGATAAAATACCACGTTGACACAAATAAAATCAAAAGATCTTGGTCCTGAACCCCAAGTCAGTCTCATCTCCAAGCTCCAATCTATCTAGAATGCAATAATAAAAAAAGGATCTTTTCCCTTGTTCAAACCTGCATCCATGTAATCTTCTCAGTTACCAAATGACAGCCTGAATAGAGTGTAAGTAAAACTTAGTAGGTCGACACCATTGTGTTTAAACAAAACTAGTCTAATAAATAAGTCTATGCAATAAAGCGATAAACATGTGTATTAATTAAACAATTATCACAATATAATAATCAATAAGCTTCAACACCATTTTGAAATATCTCTGAGCATGTAGCACAACTATGCCAACCATAACCACAAAACATGACACAATCAGATAACCGGGAAAAACCGTATTTATAAAATTTTTAGCATAACCGGGCCATGCCCTTTATATAATCATTTTAGCATAAAATGACAAAGCCTTATAATCATTTCAGCATCACTGGGCAAAACCTTTTATTAAAGCATTTCAGCATCACTGGGCCAGACCCTTTATATAAGCATTTCAGAAGCACCGAGCCATGCCCTTTATATAAGCAATTTAATATAACCTGGAAAATCCTTATAAGCATTACAACATCACCTAAAAATTACCTTTATATAATCACTTCATCATGAATCACAAAAAAAGATATAACATCAAGAATAACACATATAACATCAAAATCCACAAGGGTTAATTCATCCAACTGCCCTTTATCTTTCAATTACCCCTTTCACTTATCAAGTTGGTCTTTAACCATTATCATGCTAATGCACACAACCATGTCATATAAAACATTTTCAATCATTCCAATTAAACAATAAAATCAATATCCAAGGTGAATCTACCACAAACAATCACCTGAGGTCTCATGTCATGTTAATCATACTTTAATCCATTAGCCTATTTATTATTAATCTAGGGTAGGCTCACCCAACGAGTAGTCTCAAGCCAGGTCACAACACCATTGGATCCAAAGGGATCCAAGGAGTAATCCAACACATGATTTATCATGACAATTATTATGTTAATTAATGTGCATGTTATGTTAGTAATCGCACAATATTTCACATACTTAAACAATTAGAAACATAACATAGATTTTAGTTTTAGACCACCTACCTTTATCTGGAAATCAAGGAAACACTTTCAATAGGTAATTCCAATAAAGGACGAAGGTGATGATGATCACAAAGAAAACCTAGATCACACAAGATAAAGATTAACACCCAAAACAACCATGATCAAGAGATTCCACCACTACAATAAAGAACAATAAGAGAAGAAGGGAAAATAAAAGTGAAACAACTAACTGGGGATCTGACGCTTGATCGAGACATCCAGAAGGGAAGAAAACTGTCCAAAATTGCATAGAGTTTCTCTAGGGTTCGAGAGAGAGGGTTTCATGACAGATTAATAATGAATCAAACACACAACCTGACTTTAAAATTTTTGAGCCCGAGAAATTCATGACTTGAAATCATTTTCACATCATGTATTTCTCAATTTATGAGTTATTTTGAAAAACACATCTCCTCGGGTTGAAATAACTTGATCAAACATTACATGACATGAACTAGTTTCACAACAAGTAACCATTTCACACCCTGAACTAGCTCACTATGGTTTTCAGATAACATTTACATGTCATGTAACATGTTTAAGACGAGTAAATTTCCAGCAAACAACACCCAACCTAGTTTCTATAGAAGATCCCAAAACACAACCAAAACCTTCCAAACTCAAGGATTATCCTTATAAGCACTTGATAGGCTTAAAACCAAAATACATTAATTCAAACAAACATACATCTGCAAATTTTATGTCATTTTTTCCAACAAAATTTCTCCATACTCAAAGGAACTCGACCATCAAGGATTAAAGAAGAAGAAAAATCCAAACAAAAGTAGTTCAACCAAAAATCAAAGAGGGACATACCTAAAAGAAGACATGATATTACAATGTTATCATAGGACAATGCTTGATCAATACTCATTAGCAAACCATCAACCAAAGATGAGGGGGTATTCTCCTAGGGTTGGTACTCAGGTCAATTTTCCATTCATAGTGATCATGTTGTGAGTCTTTGGGGCCTTTGAAAAGGGACTTATGAAAGGAGAAGTAATGGATACCCAATCCATTCATGAGTTTCAAGAGTAAAATTACCTAGTTTTCAATGGTGAATTATGGTCATAGGATTCTGATAATTGGTTGGAAAATATTTAGTTATTGTTTGAATGCATTGGTATATCGAAGGAAATATAGGTGAAGTTGGAAGTTACTAAGTTCCAGGTTGGGGTAACTGGATAGTGGGATACTCTCAGGCTCAATGGTGGTAATTTCCACTCACTCTTTTATGAGAGATTCTTGAAGCGGCCGGAGGTCGTCACGGCCCTCAAAATTACATTTATTACTCCTACACTAGCACAGTGGTGCAGGGTCGAACCACAGAGAAGGCAGACGAAAATTCTAAGGTTTTAAAACTAAAACCTCACTATTGTCAGTAGTGAGGGATGCATCATTTTACTTTTTATAATTTTTTTTATTTTACTGATTATAAAGAAACAGGATGAGGAAACTAGATTTTCTAACAAAGAAACTAAAGCTATACTAAGTACTGTTAAACTAAGAGTAATACAGTATACTAGTATAAAGCAGCAAGACAAGGAAGTGAGATCAACAAAGTACTCAGGAATTCTAAACAACTAGTTCGAATGGATGTTCTATCCACAGCTTACAATCAAATCACACTTCTAGAAAATCTGAAGAATTTCGCTCGCCAGGAAAATCAACAGGCAGATGACTAAGTCTTGGAGTTCGCCACACAAAAACTCAACCAAACTGCAAAGTAGTTTTAAAAGGTAACTTTTGGAAATAAACTCACCATAAATCTCCAAAGTTAATGATATTTAAGTTCTGAAAAAAGCATTCAAAAACAACCTGGCCAGTTGAAATTGAATAATGAAATTGAAAATATTGAAGTGTGAATGATCAAAGATTAAAAACAGAATCAATCTCGCCAATTGATTCTAATTTCATAAAAAGATAAGCATATGAAGATTTAAAAAATCATAACCAGAAGGTTTTAAAACTCCCGAGTTTAGAAAGTTCAATCTATGATCATATTGATTCAAGAAGTGTAAAACAAACAAGAACAGAGTACAAAAAAAAAGAACAGAGGGAAGATGTACTCCCCAAGTAATGCTCTGAACTCGGGCTCCTTGGTCTCCTGCTCGTTTCCAGTGCTGCTCCCGGGAGTCTCCGCTCTCGAATTGGTGTTGTCGTGGAATGTTTTTATCAGAGTCCCCAAAAAATTATGCTACTGCTCTGCTTTAACTACCATCTGTCATCTGCTGCATGTCACCGCTCAATCTCCACCGACTTCAAAAGTTCTTTACCCACGCACCGCAAAATGTGCGTTTTTTCACGACCGGCACGTCGCGCGAATTTTTCCCTCGTAACTAACTCCGGATGAGTTAGTTGGATGAACCTGGACATGTTTAAGTCCCTTGAATGAACCTGCAAATAAAATAGAAAAGACAAATAAATAAAAGAGATGCAAAGAAAAATAATTATTTTTAAAGTAAATTGTTATATTACTCGTTACAAATTATTCTTAGTTAATTGATAATTATTTTCTTTTAAATTATTTATACAATTATTAACTGCGATAAAACATAAGTTATTAAAGAGCGATTAGTTTAATTGAGTTAATAAAATAATTACTAAGTTATTTAATTAAACTAAGTTATTAAAAATTATGAGCATAAATAATTAAGTTAATAATTTAAATTAAATTAATAATTTAATTATTACAATAAAAGAAACATAATAATTAGGCTAATTAATTAATTAGATAATTTTAATAAAGTAATTAAAGTTATTACTTAAGTTTTTAAATTAAAAAGTATGTTTTATAAATTATTTATAATTATCATTAATTAATTTATACAATTAAAAGTAAATTAATTTATTATAAACATTTATTATTAATTAAGTTTTAAATTTTAGTGAATGATTTATCTATCTATTATAATTTTAATTGTTTTAAGTTTATTATTTTATATTAATTTGACTAAGTGAGTTAACTTTTATGTAAAGTTAATCTTACTTTTAACTTTACCTTTTGTCTTTTTTTCTTCTTTAACTTTTACTTTAATTTAATTATTCTTTTATTATTATATTTTTTACTTTATCTTTATATCACTTTATATTATTTAATTTTTAATCTTTTTTTATCTCCCCCCCTCCCCTAAATCAGCGCACAGCAGGAGGGGGAGGGTTTCTACTTCCTCCCGAAACCAGCGGCCTCCTCTTGCGCGGCGGACAGCGGCGGCCAGGTCTTCTTCGGCTTTGCTCACAATAGTAGTCCAGCCCTCCAGATGGACCTCGGATCTAGCAGGTGGGGTGCGGCTTCAGAAAATGGTGCGACTCTCCTCAACCTCACTGGTGCCGGCGGAGCTCCCCCATAGCAGCGACATGGCTCCTCCTCTTGCAGTGTGGCGCACAGCAGCTCGGCTCAAGTAGATGGTGTAGTTTCCTTCGGACGGACAGCAGCGGCTTTCTCCTCTGCAGCGCAAAACCCTCTTATCACCTTGGCGTCTACAGTGGCGATGCAGCAAAGAGTGGTACTTAGCTCTGCTCTTCCTTCTTCAGCGATTGGGAGAGTTCGCGAGTCCACATGTCTCAACTTCTGGCGAACTGGGGGCAAGAAATCAGCGGCGGGATGCTGATTGTGAATCTGATTTTTATCATATCTGAATTCAGTGTTATAATTTTGTGAAAATACTTTATAGTTTGTATCGATGGTGGTGGTGAGTTGAGAGAATGGATGCCACTGGATGAGAAGACCGACGTTGGTGGGTGATTTAGGGGAGGTGAGGCAGAGAGACCGATAGAAGAGATAAATCGGTGAGAAGAAAAGTGGAAAGCAGGGGAGGCCCAAGCTAGCGGTAGCAGGAAGTAGAGAAAAAGATTAAGCATCGGTATCAAGGGGAGAAATCTATCGGTGCAGTTGAAGTATCGGTAGCTCAGCTACCGATAGAATAAAAATAAATGATATATCGGTGAGGTATACAGGGAGAGAGAGTTACCGATAAGAAATTAAATAGAGAGAAACCGGGCAGAGTTACCGCTTAAGTAAGAGGAAAAAGTAACGGTGAGGAAAAACCTCACCGATAGAGAAATAATGGGAAAGGTCTCTGTTAGAACAATAATAAATAAAGGTTACTGAAAAGCTGCAAACGGTGAGATGGTCTCCGATAGAAAAAAAATGAACTTTTTTTTTAAAAAAAACACAAAAATTAAACATAAAATTAAAAGTTAAATGAACTAAATAAAAAGACATAAAATAATTAATTAAAATAATGTTAAGCACCATTAATTAAAACAGAATTTTAATTAACCTTTAAAACATTAAAATTATTAATTGACAAGACTAAAATTATAAACTGAATAATTGTTAAACTAAGATTATAAACGACTTAAATTTGAATTACTAAACATAGTAATTACAAAGTAGCAGCGAATAATGAAAAGAGTATCGGTGACCCGATAGGTCCCCGCTATCAATAGTCTACCTCATCGGTACACTAAAACAATTATAAAATAAATTAAAAATAAATCTGCATACATAAAATAATATAATTAATGTTTAAAAACTCTTAATTAATTAATTAATTAACTAATTGAACTAATAAGATTAAGGCGAACCAATTTAATTAATTTAAAAGCACAAATAACTTACTTATATGACTAGCTGGTGATTAAACACATAAAATAATAAAATAAACCTATTTTAACATAACTTAATTGAAAGAATAATTAATAAAATAAAGTCTAAATTAATTAATTAGAATTATATTAATTAAATAATTGGTTAAATAGAAATTGACTATTATAAAGTTAAGCAGAATTAAATTAACCTAACTAAAAACTCACCGTTGCTTATAAAATTAAAGCGCTTACTGATAGAAGTCAAAGTCTACCGATAAGATATGAAAAAGAGCTACCGGTACCGGTAACCTGCCTACCGGTAGAGAAAAAGGACCCCTGCTATCGGTAGCTTAGCTACCGATAGTCTGGAAAGCCGCGACTAAATTATATAAACATAAAAATTTAAAAGTAAATTAATTATCAAACACAATAATTATTAACAATGACAGTTTAAATAAAATAAACAAATAAAGATAAAATAAACAAATTGAAAATTAATTACATTAAAAATACATCAAGAATAAATCAATTATTTTAAGGTCCAAAATTACATAAAATGTTATAAAAAGTGAATAGTTGACAAATTTATTTATATAAATACAAAAGTGCATTTATTTATTAAAAAGTGTTAAAATAATTAAATAAATTGCATAAAATGTAATAAAAAGATGTGGCAAACTGAGTAAAAATAAGGCCACATCAAATTCCCCCACACTTAAACATTATTTGTCCTCAAACAATCCCATGTTTTATTCTCTTTGAAAAAGAGTGAATTATACAAATCAGCTATGTTCGGAGAAGTTTCAACAGAGGATTAAAAAAGTGTGCTTAGGCTATTGAAATCATAGCCTCAAATAATGTCTCGCCTAGAACAACTACTCAAAGGGAAATCAAGTAAACCATGAATCATCCATAAATGAAGGTGTCCTGCTTCATATATGACTTTGCCTAGTGACTCACTTCGATTCAAGCTCAATTTCTAAATTCAAGAGTGATAATTGGATAAAAAAATGTGGAATTAAAATCTTAATAAAAGGAACTTTGTACTCTGACTAATCCCCTTGGTTCCAAAATTAAAACATAAATATTTTTTTTTGAAATCACTTTATTGATACAACCCAAATGACTCCCATATAAACCAATTGTCCCCTTCGTCATCTGGAGTTCATCATTCCCCTCACCTTAATGAATTCATTTTTGACCCTAGACACTTTATTTATTTTTCCCAAGCCATGTAATTTGTGCCAAGCACTGTGCAATGCACTTATTCAGAGTGTATAGAGGGATTATAGTAAACAGAAACGCACCCAGCATCTAAGGTCTCAGAGATTCACCGTGGGATCCCAGATGCCCAGTATTACTCCAGTTACAAAGGATTTATATAAAAACCATTTACATTGACTCAATATAAGTGATCATTTTTATAAATTAAAAGAATGAAAAGGCTCCTCGGATAAAAGTCAAACTTCCAGTACCTAAAATTATGATCTTAAATCCACTAAAAGATTTCCCATATCACTCTCAAAAGAAGTTCCTAAACAAAATTCGTTAAACCACTAAACAGTTCCACTCAGAAATCATCCACTACCACTAATTTCAGACTCAACGCAAGACTCAACTTCCAATAAAGCACCATCCTAAAGCAAGAATCATTTGAGTGCAGTGTAAAGCCTAAAATTGTGAAAGAATTTTTGAAAAATTTTGACCATTTTTTTGAAAATTTTTTTAAAAGAAGTGGGAATTGATGAGCATTACAATTAAACACAGTTTAGCATATTCAAGAATTGACCCCCTCCCCCACACTTAAAACCCGACTTTGTCCCCAAAGTTGACTTCTAAATATGGAGAAGAACAGTTAATCAATTATGGTTCAACACAGATTTTCAATTTAGTAGATATATGACATGTATAAAGGGTCTCAATGAAGTTCAAAAATAGTGTTTTCCACAATAGTTAAATAAAAGCAGGTTCATTTCAGACACACACATTCTTTAACATTCAGTCCAGTTACAAAGATTTTCATTAAAGCACAAAAGAAGTATAAAATGTGTGGATGCACAATAAACTGGGTGTAAGCATTTAAACAAAAAGTTCAATAATATTTTCAATATAGTAGACAAAGTTCATGCTAAACACCTCAACGAAACAAGCAGATTCAAATGACCAGCATCATGTACTTCCCCCACACTTAGTTTCATACAGTGAAAATGTTTTATCACAGTGCAATTCAGTTTTTTTAAGCAAGGAGGGTCATGCAGATTTTTAATTCATTAGTTACACGACATGCAACAGAATTTTAAAATACAAGCAAAATTTTAAGCAAGTAGAATTTTATTTACAAAAATAGGAGCAGAAAAATAAGTGAAACAAGTTGAAGTACTTCCCTGACTAAGCTCTTGTCCAAAAATGACCATGGGAATTACACTCCTTAGATGACAGAAGCAGCATTCCTAAAAATACAGAGTATATAGACCAGGAACAATTATCCAGAAAAAACAGAGCATATATAAGCATACAAAGCAGCACTTTATTCAAAGTAAAATAAGAACAGAACAAAAGTAAACACAAAGAAATAGCATGGGTTGACTCCCATGAAGCACTGAATTTAAAGTCTTTAGTTAGACTTTATTTAATTATAATTTTTATTTATTAAAAAAACTCAAACCATGGGTTGCCTCCCATGCAGCGCTAGGTTTAAAGTCCCCAGCCAGACTCGCCTAGCAACTAACCGTAGTCACTAGGTGGATTTGGTTTCCTTAATAGGAACCACCACATGTGTTTGGCCCATTTATTTTTAACAGAGTAGTGAACATTGTGGGCACCAAAACATAAGCAGATAAAAATGGAATTCTCAAATCCTAAATTAACCCCTAAGTAGCACCCTTTAGCAGTAATGGATATAGTGTTGTCCACTTCCAATTTTGTTTCAGATTTATCAAAAGTTGAGTTCACATGAAGGGACAATATAGTACTTGGTGCTTCAAAGGGTGTGACATTATTTTCATGGCTTTCTCTCTCATCTTCAACACTCATAGGTTTAAATACAGGGGTTCTTGTGGGTGAATACTGAATAGTAGGTTCAAAAGGGGATTCAATAAAGTTCTGAACAGAATCATGAGCATTGGAACTCAATTATAAGTCTCCCTCTAGACTACTATCAGTATCATGATGAAGCTTAGGACCCTTCACAGGTGAGGATGGAAGTGAAAAACAAGAAAGATAATTTATTTTATCACTAAGTGGTTCAGCTCTAACAATGTTATAAATCTCTTCCAAAAGATCCTCATCTGTTAACTCACATTGAACATCTACTACTTCTATCAAATCAGTTCTGAAACCATCATATAATGTGCGTTCAACTTCTCTTTCAAGTTCAAGTTCAAAAGGCTCACTTTCTAAAACCATGTCATTTGAGTGTTGCAATTCAATTTCAGGAGAAGAATTGTACAATTCTGTTTCAATAAATTCACTTTCCAAAATGTTCATGTTAAGACAATTCTCCTCAAGTTGATCAACATTGATTTCCATTTCATTGCAAACTGATTCAGAAAAGTGATTACTATGAGAATAGGTAAGTGCAAACTCATCAGTTAATTTTTCTTCAAATATTATTCCCTCATTCTCATCATCAAACATCATTTCAGAATTAATTGGGTTTACAGTTTCAAAACATGGAAGAGAAGTTTTCAGTTGAGGTTCAAAAAAAATAGATTCTATGTTATCCAGCTTAAGGTTCTCTTCCAAAGTGTTCCCAATTTCAATTTCAGGCTCATTGTTCAGAATTTCAGAAAGATTGGGTGAAGAGTTTTTAACATTCAAGTTTCTAGTTTCAAGTATATCTTCAACCCGAGTGACTTCATTCTCAAAGCTTCTAAAACAGTGATTTTTCTCAAGTGTAGGAATTATGAAAAGAACTGGGCTATCTTTTTCAATCTGTTTCAATTCATCTTCAAAATTGTCCAACTCGATTCCATTAAAGTTCTTTATTGGATTTTCAATGATGTGTTCTTTATTTAGAGAGTTGGTTATTTCCAGATTTAGTTCAACAGAGTCATATTTTTCAAAGTGAATGGGTTCTTGTCCAGTTTCATTATCACTTTATTCTTCCACTTGATTTTCAAATCTTTTGTAAACATTTTCTTTCACCTTTTCTTCAAATACTTCTTGTTATTTAACCCTTTGTTGCAATTCCAAGAGCATGGTTTCTATTCTTTTCATTCTTTGATCTCGCTCTTGAGAATCTCTAGGTTGAATCTCATGGGTTTGAGTTAACCAATTATTAATTTGTTCCACCCTAGCATCTAGTTTGGAATCAATTAATTCAATTTTAGCTAGGGTGATAAGACTAAACTCACATTGTTCATTTTCATCAGTGTAAACATCTTTTTGTGGCTGGTTATAGACACACTGCCAAGCAGTATGTCCATAATCACCACAACAAACACAGTTAGGTCCCGGTTGATTCCAATTCTGATTAACATCCATTTTTAATTCAAAATTTAATGAGCTTAAACACACAACAGTTCTCTGTGAAGCAGATTTTTCTTTCCAAAACAACAAAAGTAGCAGGTATAGTTCAAAGTAGTTTTTTTTAAATCAGTTTTTTTGTGTTTGAATTTTTTATGTTTTTTTTATTTTTTTTTATTTTTTTTATTTTTTATTTGAAACCCTAGACTCTCAGTGCGTTCCTTCCCCGGCAACGGCGCCAAATTTTGAAGCGGCCGGAGGTCATCACGGCCCTCAAAATTACATTTATTACTCCTACACTAGCACAGTGGTGCAGGGTCGAACCACAGAGAAGGCAGACGAAAATTCTAAGGTTTTAAAACTAAAACCTCACTATTGTCAGTAGTAAGGGATGCATCATTTTACTTTTTATAATTTTTTTTATTTTACTGATTATAAAGAAACAGGATGAGGAAACTAGATTTTCTAACAAAGAAACTAAAGCTATACTAAGTACTGTTAAACTAAGAGTAATACAGTATACTAGTATAAAGCAGCAAGACAAGGAAGTGAGATCAACAAAGTACTCAGGAATTCTAAACAACTAGTTCGAATGGATGTTCTCTCCACAGCTTACAATCGAATCACACTTCTAGAAAATCTGAAGAATTTCCCTCGCCAGGAAAATCAACAGGCAGATGACTAAGTCTTGGAGTTCGCCACACCAAAACTCAACCAAACTGCAAAGTAGTTTTAAAAGGTAACTTTTGGAAATAAACTCACCATAAATCTCCAAAGTTAATGATATTTAAGTTCTGAAAAAAGCATTCAAAAACAACCTCTCCAGTTGAAATTGAATAATGAAATTGAAAATATTGAAGTGTGAATGATCAAAGATTAAAAACAGAATCAATCTCGCCAACTGATTCTAATTTCATAAAAAGATAAGCATATGAAGATTTAAAAAATCATAACCAGAAGGTTTTAAAACTCCCGAGTTTAGAAAGTTCAATCTATGATCATATTGATTCAAGAAGTGTAAAACAAACAAGAACAGAGTACAAAAAAAAAGAACAGAGGGAAGATGTACTCCCCAAGTAATGCTCTGAACTCGGGCTCCTTGGTCTCCTGCTCGTTTCCAGTACTACTCCCTGGAGTCTCCGCTCTCAAATTGGTGTTGTCGTGGAATGTTTTTATCAGAGTCCCCAAAAAATTCTGCTACTGCTCTGCTTTAACTACCATCTGTCATCTGCTGCACGTCACCGCTCAATCTCCACTGACTTCAAAAGTTCTTTACCCACGCACCGCAAAATGTGCGTTTTTTCGCGACCGACACGTCGCACGAATTTTTCCCTCGTAACTAACTCCGGATGAGTTAGTTGGATGAACCTGGACATGTTTAAGTACCTTGAATGAACCTGCAAATAAAATATAAAAGACAAATAAATAAAAGAGATGCAAAGAAAAATAATTATTTTTAAAGTAAATTGTTATATTACTCGTTACAAATTATTCTTAGTTAATTGATAATTATTTTCTTTTAAATTATTTATACAATTATTAATTGGGATAAAACATAAGTTATTAAAGAGCGATTAGTTTAATTGAGTTAATAAAATAATTACTAAGTTATTTAATTAAACTAAGTTATTAAAAATTATGAGCATAAATAATTAAGTTAATAATTTAAATTAAATTAATAATTTAATTATTACAATAAAAGAAACATAATAATTAGACTAATTAATTAATTAGCTAATTTTAATAAAGTAATTAAAGTTATTACTTAAGTTTTTAAATTAAAAAGTATGTTTTATAAATTATTTATAATTATCATTAATTAATTTATACAATTAAAAGTAAATTAATTTATTATAAACATTTATTATTAATTAAGTTTTAAATTTTAGTGAATGATTTATCTATATATTATAATTTTAATTGTTTTAAGTTTATTATTTTATATTAATTTGACTAAGTGAGTTAACTTTTATGTAAAGTTAATCTTACTTTTAACTTTACCTTTTGTCTTTTTTTCTTCTTTAACTTTTACTTTAATTTAATTATTCTTTTATTATTATATTTTTTACTTTATCTTTATATCACTTTATATTATTTAATTTTTAATCTTTTTTTATCTCCCCCTCCCCGAAATCAGCGCACAGCAGGAGGGGGAGGGTTTCTACTTCCTCCCGAAACCAGCGGCCTCCTCTTGCGCGGCGGACAGCGGCGGCCAGGTCTTCTTCGGCTTTGCTCACAACAGTAGTCCAGCCCTCCAGACGGACGTCGAATCTAGCAGGTGGGGTGCGGCTTCAGAAAATGGTGCGACTCTCCTCAACCTCACTGGTGCCGGTGGAGCTCCCCCACAGCAGCGGCATGGCTCCTCCTCTTGCAGTGTGGCGCACAGCAGCTCGACTCAAGTAGATGGTGTAGTTTCCTTCGGACGGACAGCAGCGACTTTCTCCTCTGCAGCGCAAAACCCTCCTATCACCTTGGCGTCTACAGTGGCGATGCAGAAAAGAGTGGTACTTAGCTCTGCTCTTCCTTCTTCAGCGATTGGGAGAGTTCGTGAGTCCACATGTCTCAACTTCTGGCGAACAGGGGGCAAGAAATCAGCGGCGGGATGCTGATTGTGAATCTGATTTTTATCATATCTGAATTCAGTGTTGTAATTTTGTGAAACTCCTTTATAGTTTGTATCGATGGTGGTGGTGAGTTGAGAGAATGGATGCCACTGGATGAGAAGACCGACGTTGGTGGGTGATTTAGGGGAGGTGAGGCAGAGGGACCGATAGAAGAGATAAATCAGTGAGAAGAAAAGTGGAAAGCAGGGGAGGCCCAAGCTAACGGTAGCAGGAAGTAGAGAAAAAGATTAAGCATCGGTATCAAGGGGAGAAATCTATCGGTGCGGTTGAAGTATCGGTAGCTCAGCTACCGATAGAATAAAAATAAATGATATATCGGTGAGGTATACAGGGAGAGAGAGTTACCGATAAGAAAATAAAATAGAGAGAAACCGGGCAGAGTTACCGCTTAAGTAAGAGGAAAAAGTAACGGTGAGGAAAAACCTCACCGATAGAGAAATAATGGGAAAGGTCTCTATTAGAACAATAATAAATAAAGGTTACCGAAAAGCTACAAACGGTGAGATGGTCTCCGATAGAAAAAAATGAACTTTTTTTTAAAAAAAACACAAAAATTAAACATAAAATTAAAAGTTAAATGAACTAAATAAAAAGACATAAAATAATTAATTAAAATAATGTTAAGCACCATTAATTAAAACAAAATTTTAATTAACCTTTAAAACATTAAAATTATTAATTGAAAGACTAAAATTATAAACTGAATAATTGTTAAACTAAGATTATAAATGACTTAAATTTGAATTACTAAACATAATAATTACAAAGTAGCAGCGAATAATGAAAAGAGTATCGGTGACCCGATAGGTCCCCGCTATCAATAGTCTACCTCATCGGTACACTAAAACAATTATAAAATAAATTAAAAATAAATCTGCATACATAAAATAATATAATTAATGTTTAAAAACTCTTAATTAATTAATTAATTAACTAATTGAACTAATAAGATTAAGGCGAACCAATTTAATTAATTTAAAAGCACAAATAACTTACTTATATGACTAGCAGGTGATTAAACACATAAAATAATAAAATAAACCTATTTTAACATAACTTAATTGAAAGAATAATTAATAAAATAAAGTCTAAATTAATTAATTAGAATTATATTAATTAAATAATTGGTTAAATAGAAATTTACTATTATAAAGTTAAGAAGAATTAAATTAACCTAACTAAAAACTCACCGTTGCTTATAAAATTAAAGCGCTTACTGATAGAAGTCAAAGTCTACCGATAAGATATGAAAAAGAGCTACCGGTACCGGTAACCTGCCTACCGGTAGAGAAAAAGGACCCCTGCTATCGGTAGCTTAGCTACCGATAGTCTGGCAAGCCGCGACTAAATTATATAAACATAAAAATTTAAAAGTAAATTAATTATCAAACACAATAATTATTAACAATGACAGTTTAAATAAAATAAACAAATAAAGATAAAATAAACAAATTGAAAATTAATTATATTAAAAATACATCAAGAATAAATCAATTATTTTAAGGTCCAAAATTACATAAAATGTTATAAAAAGTGAATAGTTGACAAATTTATTTATATAAATACAAAAGTGCATTTATTTATTAAAAAGTGTTAAAATAATTAAATAAATTGCATAAAATGTAATAAAAAGATGTGGCAAACTGAGTAAAAATAAGGCCACATCAATTCTACTCATAGATTTTTCACCTGGAGTTTTTCTAGAGTTTTTTTTGGAGTTACTGCAACATGGAAGGTTTGTGATGGAGTACGCCACCGATTTTGGAAGGATCTCCCATTTTATGTTATCCTTTCTTGGAAATGAGTTTATGATGGTGTGATACTTTAAAAAGGTACTCAAGTATTCATTATTGGTTTGTGTTTTCTTGAACACCTAATCAGAGGTAGTAAAGAAGACTTTGATGATTGAGGCATATGTTTCCCTACCCCAAGAGATTATAGGGAGCATAGTACCATTGAAGAAAATATGAAAATTGGTTGATGAGAAACACGGTAATATGGGTTGAGTCAGCTATCAAGATATCTCTTTCGCTCAATAGCTAAAAAGGAAACATTTATCAGAGTGTTTCAATTTTACAAGATTGAGGCGTGTGTATTTTCATTGTCTACTTGGACTGAGGGTGTGCCATGCCTATTTCAATATGGGGCATCTGTTATGATTTTTTAAATGGAACAAGTTGACTTGACCATAAAGTTGGGAAGGCAATGGGGTATGCTATTTCTGAGGCATGCCTTGAAAATTTTGTCATTTATGTTATTATAGGGTTTTGATTGATCATTTTAAACGTGTTGTCTTGATTGGTTGTGATGTGTTTATTGATTTTAAGTGAACATGATGTCAGATAAGTCTTTTGTCTATGATTCTAGCTAAGGTGTAACACCCTACATTTCCAATGAACTTTTTTATAAATTTTATTTCATAAATATAAATTTAAATTCTAAATAAATTTATTTCTTCTCAATAAAACAAATATTTATCACCAACTAGTACTTCGCCTGTTCATTCATACGATGATATAAATCAATACTTATTTTTAATAATAGAATACTATTTTTCAAATTTAATAATGAACATTAATATTGAATATATTTAAATCAAAAATAAATGGTACATAATATTGGAATAAAAGTGGAGAAACTATTGAGACAACATCAATATAGTAGAAAAAATTAAGGATAAATTTAAAGGAATGAAAATTTATTTTGAGAATGGAAAATTCAATTACATGAATGAACCTACATTTCAAATAACATTAAAAAAACATTGGTTTTTTACATTGAAATAAAAAGTGATGAGAACTAAAATAGAAGATAATGGTTTTAATAATCAATATTAGAAAAGATAAAATGAAAATTTTTAATACATAATGATAAAAATTCGGCCAATAATTCCCACATAAATATTGATGTTTCTATTTGTAAAAGTTTATCATTCATTGACAGTCACTTGAAGTTGTAGAATGAACCAATGACGATGTCACCTTTTATTGATTCTTCAACTTCAAAAGCTTCCAAAATGTTTTTCTACATACATAATAATGTTTAAAAATAAGAATAAATATTAATTAATATTGAGATATGAGAATTGAAATTTTGAATGTTAACATAAAACTGATAGTTTGAAGCCAAGAAAAGATAACAAAATGTTTCTTAATATAAGGATGTGTTGGACATAAGGTTGTGTTTGTTAACAAAATTGTGTTTTTAACATAATGTTGTGTTTATTAACAAAATCATGTGTTTGTTAACAATGGTATATGTTTGATATAACTTCATGAAAAATATTTGTAACAATTCTCAATGGCCGTCAGGCTTGTGACAAGATTAAGACTACTGATCATCTTGTTGTTGATTATGATAGAGGCAATGCTAGTAATTTTTAGTCATTAGAAAAGGTAGATATATAGCTGGTTTATGTTGGGTACATTGTCGATATTGGTTCTCATCTTTTCAATCATGGAATTAGAAATAATCCTTCCATTCAACAAGCCACTGTTCATAACCTTGGACCATCAAGAAGTATATGTGCAATTGTTATCATTATTCCCAGTAATCTTAAGGTTTTTATACTGGGAACTTCAAATGAATTATCTATATATGAGGATATTATCCTTACACATTATCCAGATGGATATGAAACACCTAATCCATATAGTAACAATGCTATTTTGGTTAGGAATGATGAAAATGGCAGGAAGGATGGATCTGCTACTAATGCATCTAGAGTTTAATAGGTGGAAGTGATGACGATTATCAAGTTATACCTATTTCATTTGATAGAAATAGAATTCATATCAATAAATAATTATCTTATGTTAATTTTATTCAGGATAAAATTTATATGGATAATAATAAGACTTATCTTAGATAAAAAACTATGTGTGTTGGAAAAAAATACCTCAAGGTTATATTGAAGCATTTTTGGGTTGATTGTGTTTTTTGACAAAGTAAGTTTCCATGATCAGTTGGGAAGATCTACAGATATTTTTGAGAAATTATGTTGAAAAAGATCCATGATAATGGAATGGATGATCATGAGGTGGTACAAAAAGATCATATATAAGGTGGCATTATTTCCTAGTGTTTGTCAAATTTTTGGGTTCAAAAATTGGAAAGTGGAGAAAAGTATTTTTGGAAAACGAAGTTGCACGCAAGTGTTTAGGTGGTTTGAAAAGTGGTTCAAGGCACTTTCAAGGTCATTACATCAAAATATAGAAAAGGAAAGAAGTTTTCACAAGTTATGGATTTGTAAAAAAGGTGATTTTTCACGAAAAAGACTTGCATGAATGAGACTTATGCACCCAGGGAAAAGTTGCATGAGTTGTGCACTCGGTTGGCTATGCCTATAAAAAGGTGAAAACCTTCTCATTTGAACAATTCTCAACACTTAGAGAGAATTGGATCTCTGAATCGCGCAATTATTGAGTTGTTCATAAGAAGGGAGTTGCACACAAGTAATGAGTTGCGTGTAAGAGTTGAAAATAATAAGGGAGTTGCTTGTAATAAGGGAGATGCATGCAAGTAGTGTGTTGCATGAAAGTAAAAAGTTGCATGAAAATTGATTTTCCATGACAAAGGAAATTTTTTCACACAAGGAATTAAGGTTTCAAAAAAGTCACCCTAAGGTTGCACGGAAGTTTAAAGTTGCCCAGTACATCTATGATAAAGCAGTATTCATCAATGGATGAAAGTGAAACTTCAACAGAGCATCTACCTATAGTTGAGGATTCATTTATTCATGTAAATGAAGAGAACTACAAGTCTATAAACTGTGAGTGTATCCTTTCCAAGAGTAGTGAGAAAAGGAAGAGAAAGACAATGATCCTTTCCATCGGTAGTGAGCTAGAAAAAGAGACATAGGGAGTGACCCTTGGGGAAGAAGTGAGCTGACCCTAAACACTGTAAAGGCAGTGATCTTGGGAATAAAAGTAATCTAGACCAAAACTTTTAATTTTAAGTGAGATTTAGTGGATTTGGTACATCAACATATCGCCATTGTATGCTCCTTGGATGTAGTCCAGTGAGGGTGATCCAAGTAAAATTATTGTGTTTTGTGCATGATTTAATTTATATTCATACATTGCTTCAGGAGAAAGAGTGAAGTTTGTTTTGTTTAACGATGAAACAAGATCCAATTAGGCAGTAGTTTTAATCTTTCATACCCTGATTCACCCTCCCTCTCAGGGTATTTCACCCAGTGGACCTAATAATTGGTATCAGGGAAAAAGGTTAAAAGTCAATTGATCTCTCTTAGTAGAAGAAATGGAGGTGGTCAATCACAAAAGAATTCTGATTTTTGATGAAAACAATTTTAAACTATGGAAGAATCAGATGCATCACTACTTCTGATCATTAGGAATATATGTCTTTACAACATCTATGCATGGAATATCAACTAATATCAATAGAGGTGCTTTATTATAAGCTGATGAAAGAGAATTGGATACTGATTCTAAGAGAATCAATGCTTTAGGTGGAACCCTATAAAATTCCATATATATGAAGGTGATGTAATGTAAGTCATCACATGATATGTGGAAAAATCTATTGAATATTTATTAGGGTGACTCAAATGTTAGAGAAGAAAACCTGCAGGTTCTATGGAACAAATATGAATATCTCAAAATGAACCCTAATGAGTATGTTGATACATTCTTTGATCAGGTAAATATTGTTGTGTAAGACATGTGTGGCTTCAAAGAAATTATTGAAGACATAAATATTATTAAGCTCATCATGAGAAAACTTCCACCTCATTTTGATCCAAAAGTTTATGTTTTGGAGGATAAAGATCTGAAGAAGCTGACACTGGATAAATTGCACAATAATCTTGTTGCATACAAAATGAGAAATGATGATAACAAGTCAATGGAAAAAGAGAAGTCTAAAGAAGTGGTGTTTAAGGCCATGCAGAAGATAACTATTTAATATGGTCATGAAGATGAAGAGATAGATGAGGTGATGTCATTCCTTTCCTCAAATATCCAAAGAGGAAAAGGAAAGTTCAAAGGGAAACTACCTATTGCATGTTTCTATGTAGAAAGGTTGGACATCTTGCAGCAAGGTTCCCCAAGAAGTTTCAAGAAGATAAAGAGCATGAAGTAGAAATTCACACAAAGAAGTCTTTATCCTATGTGAAAGGCAAGAAAAAAATTTAGGAAAATTTTCTTAAAAAAGAAGAGTTTTATTTTGAAAGAAGGTGACAATTTAGAAGAATACAAGGCATAAGAGTTGGAAGAATGAAAGAATCATGAAGTGAATGATATGGTGGATATTGTCAGAAATTCCCAAACTAGGGAAGAAGGTAATAATGAAGAAATAGAATTTGAAGGCAGAGTTGATCTTCAAGTTAAATTAGAATACTCTCTTGAGGAAATTAATGTTTGGAGAGACAAAAAGAAGAAAGAAAAAAAAGTGGTATATGATGCCAAACTCTATATGGAGTAGCCGGAAGAAGAGAAGTCTAAGATGAATGAATAAATTGAAAAACTAAAGTCTTCAACACCAGAGAGCTCAGATAAGGTTGTTTCATAGAAACTCAAAATTGAAGAATAGAAAAGAGAAATCGATAGTTTGACCCAAACTGGAAAAAATAAAATCAAATGTATTGAATAAATTGAAGAAGAGGTCGTCAGTCTGTGATGAAATGTTAAGGATCAAGAAAAACTATTGACTATCGGTATGACATCGAGAAAAAATATCATTCAGGCAACCGAGAAAATGCAGGTGAAGCATAAACGTTCAGCAGAACAAAAGAAATAGTCAAATCCAAATGATAAGGCTGATATGAGGGTTGATAAAAAACAAATATGTGTGAAGATTAATGTTATACCACAAACGCCCTCTCCGGAAGTGAATATTTATTTGAGTGTGAAACAGAGTCATAATGTTCATAAAACTAAAGGGAAAACCAGTAGCGTAGAAGTGACACATAGGAATGCACCTCAAATAAGGTGTTATTACTGTGGAAATATGGGACACTCATGAAATGTGTGTTCCATATCCAAGAGATATCAAAGGGAAGAAGAAAAATAAATGGAAACCAAACAGAGTGCAATACTCTAGAATATATTTTAAGGGTCGTTGTTTTCGGTGTGGAGGATTTGGACACATGACCAGATACTGTACATCAACCATGTAGAGAAATGTGTGGAAGCAGAACCAAATTGGCCCCAAGCAGTAATTCAGTGAACCATCAAGCAAGCTGAAAATTCAAAAACAGTTTGTAGTGTTTCAAGATAAATTTGGTCCATCATACACTAATAAAGATAAATATTATCAATACATAATGGGTTAGAAATAAAAAACATGGATCAAGAAGAAAATAAATGAGAAGGCAGTGGTTGCAAAGATTACTTTTAAACAATTAGATCGCACTAGAATATGGATTATTGATAGTGGATACACTTATCATATGATAGGAAATAAGGATCTGGTGACTAGAATTAGGTATGATAGGGAAGGTATCATAATATTTGGTAATGATGAAGGCCTAAAGATTCTTGGCTTGGGGAAAACCATGTTTGGGGGAAAATATATGAGATGTGAAGATGTATTGGTTGTTTAAGTTCTTATTCACAACTTAATAAGTTTCAGTTAACTATGTGACTCAGGACGTGCCATAAGTTTTTCAAAGAAGTCATGTATCATCATGGAAAAAGATGGGGCAATTTTTTTTTCATGGAAAGCATACAAATGGAAATATTTACCTTGTAAATAGAGAAGAATATATGTTCTTTATTTCCAAGGAAGAAGAAAATAAGTTATGGAATAAACATCTTAGACACTTGAACCAAAATTCCTTGAAAGATTTGGTAAAATATGATACTGCTCGAGACCTCCCAATATTATCATGTGATCATACTCATATGTGCGATACTTGTAAACAAGGTAAGATCATTCAAAAGACATATAAGACAAAAGATAAAAGGTCAAAAAAAGTTATTGAGCTGCTACATATTGATGTCTGCAACCTTATTTCACCAAGATCTATTTATGGGAGTAAATATTATGTTCTCTTCATTAATGATTTTAGTAGAATGACATGAGTTTCAATCATCACCCACAAATTTGAGGTGTTCAGTTGCATAAACACTTATCAAATAGAAGTTTATAAGATTATGGGTCAAAAAATTCGGAAGATACAAACAGATAATGGAGAAAATTTCACAAATTTCCAAGTGGAGGATTATCTCGAGAAACATGGGATAAGACACCAAGTTTTAGCTATAACAACTCCACAATAGAATGGATTAGTTGAGAGAACAAATCAGATTATCAACAACATGGCTAGAACAATTATCATTGAGAAAGACATTCCAGATAAGTTTTGGAAAGAATCAGTCATGACATAGGTCTACATATCAAATAGAGCGTTATTATGTCTAAAAGAGGGAAAGACTACATATGTGATTTGGTATGGAAAGAAGCCAACATTGAAGTGATTTCGAGTCTTCAGAAGCAAGTGTTTCATTCTCAATAAGTAGAAACACAGGAGGTTTAAATCCTATAGAGATGATGGGATATTTCTTAGATACTCAAAGAAAATAAAAGTATATAAATGCTTCAATAAGAAGCTTGGAAAGGTAGTTGAAAGAAATGATGTAACTATTGTAGATAATGAGCATAATCTTCAACAAATACATGATCAAACTCAGTAGGATAGTGATGAAGAGATAAAAAGATCATGTGATGTTCTATTTCTAGAGGCTAATTCAAAAGAAGACTCAGATAATGAAAAGGATGAGAATAAATCAGTATCTATATAGAAACCAATGAGAAGAGATGAAATTGATAGACAAAACATAATTGGTGATCAGACAACACTAGTGAAGACAAGGAGGATGAATAATCTACAACAAGAATCATACTTATAATAGGTAGAGTATAAATGTTTTAATGAAGTAGATGGAGATGAGAATTGGGTTCAGGCTGTGAATGAATATCTTGAATAGATTGAGAAGAATTAGACATGAGAGATTGTTTTGAGGCCAACAAATAAAAATGTCATCGGTAATAAATGGGTCTTTCACAACAAGATGAATGAAGATGAAATAGTTATTTGAAACAAATCATTACTAGTGTGTAAAGGGTACTCCTAGATAGAGGGTATCTATGTTGATGAAACTTTTGAACTTGTTTCATGGCTAGAGACAATCAGATTATTCTTATCCATAACCGTGTAAAGAAAGTTCAAAGTTTTCCAGACAGATGTCAACACTGCATTTCTAAAATGGGGTTCTAGAAGATGAAGTTTACATTAAGAACCTAGATGGTTTTCTCATTCATGAAGATCAGAATAAGGTATATCGGCTGAAGAAGGTGCTATATGGGTTGAAGCAAGCACCAAGAGCATGATATTCAAGACTAGATCAATTTTTGAAGAAGCATGGTTTTCAGTGTGGTGGATTTGGTTACAATATCTATGTTAATAATGAAAGCAATCAAAGGATGATAGTGTTGATTTATGTTGATGACATAATATTTGGTGGATCAAATGAATATTAATGAAAACAGTTTGTAGAATTTATGAAAAGTGATTTCGAAATGTCAATAATTGGTGAACAGATGTTTTTATTTTGTTTATAGGTGACACAAGGAAGGAATGACACATTCATTTCTTGATATAAACACGCCAAGGAGGTTTTGAGAATATTTGGAATGGAAAAGTCCAAGGAGATGACAAATCCGGTGGCTAACTAGATGAAACTGTTATGAGACGATGAAGGTTAAGTGGTTAATGTAATAGAATACAAGTAGATCATTGGAGTTTTGTTTTACTTAACAGTTACATGACCAAATATTGTTTTCTCCACATGCCAAGATTCACAGTATCAAAGAAATCCTAAGGAAAGTCACTTACTTGTAGTGAAAAGAATAATTTGGTATATCAAGGACATAGTGGATTTCAACTTGCTGTATAATGTTAAACCCCATTAAGATTTATTGGGTTATATAGATGTATATTGGGCTGGTTCAATAGATGATAGGAAATCAATGTCAGGAGGTGATTTCTATCTTGGTGGATTGTGTATTTCTTGGCTTAGTAAGAAACATGATTTCATTTCGTTGAGTACCGTAGAAGTTGAATATATTGTGGCTACTCAAGTGTGTACACAGTTATTGTGGATGAAGCACCAATTTGATGACATGAGAGTTGAAGTGAAGTCTCCGATCGAAATTCATTGTGATAATTCAAGTGCTATAAATATTAGAAAAATTTCAGTCCATCACTCAAGGAAAAATGAAAATAAAATTAAATAACATTTTATCAAGGATAAGGTGGAGAAAGGTCTTGTGAAGTTGGAGTATGTGACCACAAAACTATAGGTTACAGACATTTTGACAAGTGCTTTACCCAAAGAAGTGTTTGAGAGGCATCGACTGACTTTGGGAGTTCAGTCGACTCCCTATACTTGAAAAAGTGTGGATGTGGGACCCTCTCTCCCTAAGGTATGGTGTGTTTTTCCCTAATGCACTAATACATGTTCATTACCCTATTGTAGAACACAATGAAGTGACCTTTGGGATCTCTGATGAAGTGAACTTTAGGTTTGTTGACAAAGGGGGAGAAATTGTGGCTTTTTTGAGGAGTGAAAATGTCTTCATCAAAGCATGGGGAGAAGCTGATAGGTGGAGCATCGAGATAGGGGATAAGATGATAGGGGGAGTAACAGGATGAGAATTCCTTAGTGTTATAAGGAAACAATCAGAGCCTAGCTCGAACATATTTAAGCATTCTAAATCATGAGAACCCAAGTAGTGAAGAAGGGGGTGTTTTAAATCTGATGATGGTAAAGTTATCGATCAAAGGTTACATATCATGATAGTTGGAGTTCGTGATGAATTAATTTGAGATGTTTTAGAATGAAGTGATTCATTGATGAACTTTTCATTATACTCTTGTTTCTCACACCGAGCATGACTCATGCGGGCTTAGAGTGCGCGTTAAGTAAGTCTTTGATCTCTATCTAAATCATAATAAGAGAATGGTGGTAGAAGATAGAAGAATCTTTCATGAGGTATCAAAATGTGAAGAGTTGTCAACAAACCCAAAGGGGGAGATTGTTGGGAAAAAATATCTCAAGTTTACATTGAAGCATTTTTGGGTTGATTTTGTTTGTTGATAAAGCATGTTTCCATGATCAGTTGGGGAGATCCAATGAGATTATTGAAAAGGTATGTTGAAAAAGATCCATGAAAAATGAATGAATGATCAAGAGGTGGTATAAAAAGATTGTATATAAGGTGGCACTATTTTCTATTGTTTTCCAAATTTTTGGGTCTAAAAATTGGAGAATGTAGAAAAGTGTTTTTGGAAAAGGATGTTGCGTGCAAGTGTTTAAGAGGTTTAGAACATTTCACTTAAGACATTTTTCGAGGTTATTACATCAAAATATTGAAAATTAAAGAAGTTCATGCAAGTTATGGATTTTTGTGCAAGGCGAGTTTGCACAAAAGAGACTTGCACACTTAGGGAAAAGTTTTGAGAGTTGTGCGAAGGGTCGGAGATGCCTACAAATAGGTGGTACCCCCCTCATTTTAACAATGTTCAAAACTTAGAGAGAATTGGAGCTCTGAATCACATAAGTATTGAGTTGTACGTAAGAAGGGAGTTGTGCACAAGTAGCGAGTTGCACGTAAGAAGGGAGTTATACCTAAGTAGGGAGTGGCGTGCAAGTAGATATTTGTGTGCAAGTAGAAAGTTGTGAACAAGTTGATTTTCCGTGACAAAGGAAAAAGTTGTGTGCAAGTCATTAAGGTTGCACATAAGTCACCCTAAGGTTGCGTGGAAGTTTAAAGTTTCCCATTACATCTGTGATAAAGTGGTATTAATTAGTGGATGAAAGTGGAAATTCAACAGAGAATCTACTTATAGTTGAGGATGTATTCATTCATGAAAATTAAGAGACCTAAAATTATATAAACTATGAGTGTATCCCTTCCAAGATCAGTGATCAAAGGAAGAGGAAGACATTGATCCATTCCGATGACAGTGAGCTAGAGAAAGAGACACAGGGAGTGACTCATGGGGAAGCAATGAGATGACCCTATACAATGTAAAGGCAGTGATCTTGGGCATAGAAGTGATCTAGCCCAAACCTTTAATTAGAAGTGAGCTTTAATGAATTTGGTACATCGGCACATCACCGTTATATGTTCCTTGGACGTAGCACAGTGAGGGTGAACCATGTAATATTGTTGTGTCCTGTGCATGATTTAATTTTTGTTCATACACTGCTATAGGAGAAAGAGAGAAATATGTTTTGTTTAATGATGAAACAAGATCCAAAGGGGTAGTAGTTTTAATCGATCATACCCTGATTCACCCCCCTCTTAGGGTATTTAACCTAGTGGGCCTAACAATTCCTAAGGCTGTATATTATTATTATGGTATGAGTAAGTCATCTTAATATTTTAATTAGAAATAATCTTATATTTCAATCTCTAATAAGGGAGAAATAGATTGGGTAAATCTAGTGAAGTAGGTGGGGCTTTATAGACACCCCCTTAGAGTATACTTCAAATAATATATAGGGAAAGGCGACTGAGGATCCCACTACTCAGGCTTTTACTTTTCATATCCATTGTAGTAATAAGCCATGTATCTTGGGCAAGGAAGTATAGGCTTATTCCTCTTAGAAATGGGATACAAAGATTAGGGTTTTTATGTAATCATATATTGTGATGATTTTACACACTTCAGTGGGAATATAATAGACTATAGGTTATTGAAAGGATATCCCTATTATAAATAATTCCATATCTATGTAGGATGAGGTGATCAATTATCATACCAATGAATATTGTTGAAAAAACTAGGTAAACTAGAATGTGTGTATTTAATATGTAATACATATTCCTAACTAAAAATGTATGGAAAAAACATAGTCAAATAACTTTAATATAGACAAGAATGTCTAATACAATTCATACCATAAATAAAAATTCAAAAAATAAATTTAAGAAAAAAAGAAGCAATCATAATTCAGTATTGGCTTACTATTTCACCACAAAATTTCAATCATATTTTTCAGTCTTCTTTTTTAAGTTTGTCTTCTTAGGGGGATGCAGTTCATTGGAATGGATTATTGTAGCCACAGAGACTTGAGACATTAGAAGATTTCGTTGCACTGCATCCTAAACATCAAAATCATGCAATAAGTTTTTCTACATAGAGAATGGAGTTAAATAAATAAGTAGAAAAAAATTATAACAACTGAAATCATAGAATTAGAAAACAAAATGTTAACAATAGAAAATTGAGAAGAAGAAATGAATTGTATGTTTTAAATATATAAAATATATAAATGACCTAAAAAAGAATTTTTTTATTTCCAATGATGTCATGAAAATAGCAATCAATCAAGATTATAGATATACCTGAGTAGATGAAACATCTGTCATTGATGTAACAAATCCAATGTCAGTGTTGCAACTGAGTTGTAAAGATCCACCACTCTGATGCTCTTATGATGTTAGGATAAAAGGAATATTGCAATAAGGTGGTGTTTATTTTTTAATAAATAAAATTTTAAAATTGAAAACAATAGTACATGTTTATGTTAAATGACACTAATAACTCGTGAATATCCATTTCTATGATAATACTATATAGTAAGGATAAAAAGAATAATGTTTTATGATTTTTTAAAATGAAATTTAGGAATTTTTAATTAGTAGTTTCTGACTGTCTTCAAAGTTGTGATTAAAATTACTGATGTAATTTTTATTTTCAGTGATGAAAATAAATTTGTAGGTGTTTTGTTTTGAATAACGGTGACAGTTCTGAATGTTGTAATTTATTACATCAATTTATAACAAAACCCTTTTTGATTTAAAAATGTTTAACTCCGAAGGGAAACCAAACTCATCATGGTCCTAATTTGAAAATGAACAACAATGTTAGTTGAAATAAACTGAAAATATATTGAAATAATACAAATAGTTGTATAGTTGTACCTATATCAAAGCATCTCTAAAATCCAAAACTATTTTAGTTATAAATTTCATTACTTTATTTTCAAAGAGAACTAAAAATGAGTCTTTGCGATCTGTCACCATCAATTGCACTCTAAATCTATTGGATTTAAAATTTTGATTAGACACTGATTTATATCATATAATGAACTTGAATACTAAAAAAATAACAAATTAATATTAAGTAATAAAGAAAACTAACAAATTACAACCTAGGAGTAGTGCTATTAGGAGAGGTTTTTCAATTTTGCAAAGATTTTTTTATCTAAAGTGTGTACTTTCTTTATGAAAGAGTTGCATGATTCATAATACCAGTTGTGGGTGATTTGAATTTTTTATATTGTATCTGAAATTAAACACCTTGTAGGTTATGGAATATTGTGTAGATATTAATATCTAGATTAGAGAAGAACATAATTTAACATTACATAATACTACATAATGAAATTCCAAAGTTCAGGATATATTACTAACTTCTTGATAGTTTTTGACATCAGAAATTGTTTTTTTGTTATTCCAATAAAACATAGCTATAATAGAACTATTCGAATGTGTTGGTGGTGCAATAAAAATCCATGATGACATGATCATATCAGACATGATAATTACAGAATATTCAATATTATAAATAAAAAATTGTGGAGAATATATCTATGATGCTGACAGTTTGAAGCATAAAAAATTCATAAGTAATTTTAGTTAACATGACACCTACTTTTGAAGCTTTCTACTATTGAAATATCCAGGTCAAAAAGTATTTTCGTTGTATTAAAGGTAGTTGTGATAATAATAGAGGCCGAAATAAGTTCTAAAATAGAAGTAGAGAGTATAGAGTTTAAGTAATATACAAAATGAATAGTAAATAGAAAGAGGATAAAGGTACTATATTGATTGAAAGCCTACTGATCAATCTCTTTTCCCTAAAATGTTGAAATATCAAAATAGTAGACAAGTCATTATTGTAGTTTCTAAAAAATATTATAATATATAATTGAGTTAAGGTTTGCGTCATCAAAGACGCATACAAAATACATGTTAATATAAACTAAAAAACATTTTTTCATTTAATTGGTTACTACTATATTTAAAAGTTACCTGAATGCCTATACTCTATTGTGAGACTCATTTGGAGTGTCGTACATATATAATTGTGAAAACTTTGTTGGTTTTCCATCAGTTGGGAATAAACTACCTATGTAATGGTATTTTTTCCATTTAATATGAATATATTTGGACACCCACCAGTTTTGAACGATTTATCAACCTTAACACCCATTGATGTGAGTAAAAACATAGAATTGTAAATGTGCATGTGGTCTTGGAATGTTCTTGATTTTGTAGAGTTATGATTAACAAAAAACATTCAAATGTATTTTGGATATGCAGGTAGTAAGTTCAAAACAATCTTTCCCAGCGAGCTGCATAAAGAGAAACCTGGGTTATGTTTACTGCTGCATTTTTTATTTCTCTCATCAAACCGTCATTTTGAACCAAAACATTGATAGCCATTTCAAGGAACTATAATATCTAAATATACTGAGATAAAAATGGAATATAATATAATATGTTATTGAAAAATTTGTAATAATATCAGATACTCATTTACAATTTTATTGTAGTAATAAGATAGTTTAAGTAATTAAACTAACCCGTGTGTTCCACAATTTGTAGTTGTAGTGAATATCTATGGAAACCACTATTACAGTATTTTTTAGTGTTGTATATTTCATAATAGTAATAAATATGGTAAAAATTTAATTTTAAAAAATAAAACATGTATGTTGACATACCTGTAAAATGTACAGTAGGATGTATGACAACATTTCTTTTAACATGTGTTCTCAAAATTATATGATTCATTGAAGTTTCAACCTCTGACAGTTAGATAGAACTAGAATGTTGAGTAGTAGTTCATCTTCAAAACAATATCATGTATAATATAATTCGATATTCTATAGAATACATACATACATATACATACATATATATAAGTAAAGTGTGCTATTTTAGTTGTAATTTCTAACATACCTGGGCTTGAAAATGAATTGTAGTTTCCAATAACAGTATTAGTAAAACAATTTCTGTTACAAGTGGAATGCATAAGAAATAATATTGAAATGACAGAGAAGAAAATGTGTACTGGAATGAGTTTTAATTACTATGATGAGGAGGTAAGGGTTGAATCAGTAATAATATTAGAATCATTCCTCAAAGATAGTAAGAGTAATGAAGAAACATTCAATTGGTAAATACACAGATTAGATAAGAAGCACATTATTCATCATAATACAGTGGCATCATACTTATAATATGAAATACCATGTTGTATAATGGTATACAATTTTTGTTTTCACTTGTTTGATCCAATAGATATGGTTGAAAAATGAGTATATTATTGAGACACTATAAAATTAATAGAATATATATTTTTACCAATTTATGGTCATTCAAATTGCATTATGAAATCAAATTGACCGTACTAGTAAATTTAAAATGAACGAACCATTGATAGATATATGTGATAATAGCATGAATGTTCCTCTCTGTGTGCTGCCATTTGGTGGTAGTGGTTTAGTTATATGAGTAAAAGACAATTTAGTATATGTAATAGAATAATTTCCAAGAGATGTTGAACCTATAATTATGGAAATGTAGTAAATATATATAGTGAATGAATGATAAAAAATAGAACAATTTTAAGTAAATATAATACGTAACTAACAACATTTTTTCCATTGTTTCCTTATTAGTCTTATTTGAAACCTTTCTTCTCTAGATCTTGATGGGGATTACTTGTTCATATTGTTAATATTTTTATTGAATTTTCAATGAGTTAAAGAGAATCATGCTATTAATAATTGTGAGTATAGTATATGTAATATATCTTGTAAAGAAAAACAGAAAGTTGACTATGCATGTAATCTAAGACATTTATAAAAACCAAAATGAGCAAGACATAAAATCTTCATGACAGAAACAGAAAAAATTGTGTATTGAATAAAACTAGTTAGGCTTACCTAAACTGCTATACGATTTGATGTGGTGGAGGAAATATCTTTCAACCATAAAAAAATGTAGATGATGAAATATTGGCTGACTGAAATAAGTAAAGGCTATAATTTATAAATCAAAAAATAAAATGTATTGTAGTAATGTTTGAAAAATTCATATAAAATGGGAAATACTAAATATTGGATATAAGGATTTTTCCCAAGAAAATGTGAAGAAAAAACCTTTTGCAGAGCAGTGGATGTTTATGGTCATTGAAGACAGTAAGTGGTAAATAAATTTTGTCCGACTGAATGAAGTGGATGCTCTAATTCCTGATTCAAGAAATCAGATGTATTGTAATACATTATGGAAGTTTCATATGAATAGAGTGAAATGAAAAAGTGAATACTGAATATAATTTCAATAGAGAAGATAGGAAGAACAAATTAATGTATGTGGGATGTGTCGGTAGATGGATGAGTATGGTGGTTGAATTTGACTACCACAGATCTGGGAACGTGATGAAGCTGTGATAAGGGGAAATCTTGACCCGTCGTCGAGTTCTGTAAAGGAACACAAAGATACACTTTCAAAGAACAGAGGAGGTTCCAGAGATGGTGAAAAGATTCATAAATCAGTTTCGAGGCATGAAACACGATAGTCAATTTTTGGTTGAGGAGAAATGGAGTATGACCGGAGGTCCCGTAGAAGGTCATCGACTGTGAAGAAACTACTGAAGGGGTTGTGGGATGTGTAGCATGAATCATATGATATGTAGCAAGAACCCTAGGAGGAGGTAATGAAACTCATGAGTGGGAGGGCTAGGTAATGGAGGGAATGAGATTGGTGGGAAGTGGAGGAGGGAATAGGTAGAAGGAATACTGGAGGTGTCAGAGAAGCTCGTCGACGGTGAAGAAACTATCAAAGGGGTTATGTAATATAGAGCATAGAGTAGAAGATATACAATGGGAAACCTAGGAGGATGTAAGGAAACTCCCAAGTGGGAGGGGTGGGGAATGGAGGGAATGAGAGTGGTGGGAAGCAGAGGAGGAAAAAGGAGGAAAGAAATTGTGACATGTGTAAGGGAAGGCACCCAAATATTTAATAGATAATAGATTATTTCAGTAAATATACCAAAAAGGCCATAAGGCTCAAATCCACAACTGAAGGGAGGTAAGGATGAAAATCCTTCCACTATCTTACATATTTTCTAGTTTCCATCATCTATACTTTATATATATATATTCTTATATCATTGTTAAAATTTTTACAATTCTTTTTAAATATATTGTTGTATTTGATAAATCCATTAATTTTATTAATAGTTTTATTATCATGATAATTAAGTTACTAAAATCTAATGGTTAAATATTATTTTTACATCAAAATAACAACTTATCATACATTGTTAATTACATTTTGGGTCATTCAATTTCTAAATGGATTTTATTAAATTTGGTTATATGTTTTATTTCTCTAAAAATTTCTCTTTAAATATGGTAAGTAACATGTTTCATAATAAAAATAAAATATGAAATATTTATTATTTTAAAGTAAATAATATTTTATTAATTTCACAAAAAGATTATTATGTTTTGATAATATAGTTTTTAGAAAAGTAAAATGGTCATTATCATGTCATTGTGATTATGAAATATAAATGTTATACCAACACATGTTTTCTTAGTTACGTATCTAGAAACTAAATTCCACTTAATTAGATGGATAATTTCATAAAATTAATAAAACCACTTGATAGTAATATAATTTATAATAAGAATTCAATAATAACATGGACACACACCTATCTCACAATGAAATTAGATTTTCTAAAACCAGAGTTTTAAAATTTTACACACCGAATGCTCAATTTTGAAATATAAAAATATTTTAAAATTTAATATTGATAGCAATTTTTTTAAGAAAAGGAATTTATTTTTAGACTCATCAAATAGAAATTATCTTATGGTAAACTTTTGGTATTTTTCTATCAATTTGATTTTTTTGGGGGAAAATGTGAAAAATACAGTTTTATGGGTACTGTGATTTTGAAGATATCATTATGAAGTAAACATTATATAAAAATTTATGAAATATTTTATTTAATCAAAAATTCATTTATGGAGTAAAATAATGAATTTAAGAATATTAATTTGAATTTAGAAATTTATACTTGAAATTTTGGAACCTTAATTAGATTTTTCCTTAATAAAAAATATTTTGGGATTCCATGCATTAAATGAGGTGGCTAGAAGATTCCTTTCAATTTTGACCTGATTAAATGGTAAACTAATCCTACTTTTATAATTAATTATTTATAAAATTTATTGGAATTAATTCCACCCATAATTAGTTATCTTAAATATTAAAATAAATATTTTTACCCTCAAATACCTCCCTCTAGTATAAATACCCACTAATTCACCCCACTCTCTACTCCAAAGCTATTGAGAAAGAATCCTATTTCATTATACATCTTAAAATTATCTCCAATACTATTATAAGGTTCTAATGTGCCTTTCTCATTCCTTAATAATCTCCCTAGAAACATAAGGGTTTCCCCAATCCTCTTTTATTTTCAAGTTCATTACTCTTTCTATATTGTCTTTTAAAATTCCATTTTCACATAGCACCATGCTTGTTATTCTATGGTATTATCTTCCATTTGATATGTTGTAAATAAAAGAATATTTATTCCCTCTCATTATATACTTTTACTAAGTCATTACTATGCTGAAATAAAGCCTCCCCACCACTCATTTTCCATTACATTTTTAGGTATTTTAATATTCCTTTTCATATCATTGGGAAATGTTATTATGCATCATTATTATAATTTAATCACTATATTATCAATGATTGATCACTATTCAATCTCATTATAATGCCTTTATAATTTTTTATAATTCTTAAACTTTCCCAAATCCATAAAACCATCCAAAATTTGGTAAAGAAAAGTGGGGTGTTTTCCCAGTGATGAAATCCATGCCTGAATACAAACAAATGGATGTATAATTTGAAATAGATGCACCTAGGGGTAATAAAATTGAAAATAGTGAATTAGGTATTAAATTTATCATAATATAGTGCATGAAAAAGAGGCTTAACAACACATATATTTTTGGAACTCTCGAGAGATATGCTTTGGATAATTCACATGATCATTACGATCCATAATGAAGTATTTTAATATATGGATTTAAATTCACTTTAAATTTATATTCTTATGAAATTAAATTAACCTCCAAAACTACTTGTTATCATTTATTTGATTGGGGTATTACCCATTACACTATGAATATACTACAGTTTATAATGTTGATTGTTTGATAGTCACATTAATAGCCACATTAATCCATTTAATGGGTATTTCCCACTCATTTTGTAACTGATGATTATTTTATCTATCACTATTCATATTTCTCATGGATTTTACCTTTATCCTTCATGTATATATTACCATGTACACATGGTATGTTGGAAATGAAATCTCTATGGAGAATGATCAATCACTCTCTTTGTCTTTCCTGATCATTAACTATTCTTGTCTTTTTATTCAATGACTTTATCTTGTGGATATCCTTGTATGATTATTATATTTGAAGGGTGTTCACCTAGTTACCTATTCATCAATTTAATGGGGTAATTATTAAATAAATAACATACCATTTATTTTAGATTGTGTAAATACCTCATAAATTCTTATTTTTCTTGAAGGGTATTTACCTAGAGAGATACTTACATTCCTTGGATACCCATTTTTTCACAGGTCCATGTTATGATTATCGATGAGTTTATGTATGTTTTCCTCATGTGACACACACATGTATGTACATGTTTTAAATGTAAAGTGTGCTCCCTGATAATTTTCCAATGAATCTGGTAATGTTTTATATCTCATGAGACCATATGTTTGAGAATGAGTAGTAAACCCAATCCACTATGAGACTTTTTCCACTATGTTATGTTGTATTAATAGTAATAATTGACTTATGATTATGATGTATTGTTTCACATTGTTACCACACTCCTATTTCCATTATGATTATCATGAACATATGAAATCTTATATCTCATTCCATGAATCTATCATTGATTCCATGTTATGTTTATTTACTCTCATGACATCTCACCCCATTTTATGCCATGAATTATAAATATTATCTCTTGTTTCTTTTACCATTTCCCATGTCTGACTCCTTTAATTATGCTATTTATCACATGAAAATGTCTTTCATTGATTATGAAATATTTTATTATTTTAATTATTTAACCCTTTACAATGAGTTTGAGCTCACCCTTTTCATATGTTTCCCAATTAGGAATGGCCCGGTAAATTCCATTTCCCAAGACTGTATAAGAATTTTTTCCCTAAAATGCATTAAGATCTATAGTGAAATGGTGAAATTTTTTCCATTTCCATTGTATTTTTTCCCTTTCTTGTCTATTTCCCTAGCTCGGGGGCTTATGGGGCTTTCCCCAGGGCTGGCCCTGTTCCTAATTTCCCTAGTAATTTCTACATAGGAATAAAACTAATAGAGTTGTATGCGTGAAGAATATTTGTGGAAGAAATGAGTATTGTACTATGAGTTTAGATTTATATGTACCTAGTTCTCAAATACAATGAATTTTTTATCTTGAGAAGCTTATTTTAATTGAAGTAATGTGTTAAAAGTGTGTATACATAGCACAAGATTTGGAAGCGCAAGTTTGAGGCATCTCACAAGGTCATAAATAGATATCTTTGAGTAATGCTAGAAATTGGGTGTACTACTATTGGTTAAATGGAGATATGGATAATACTATTATGGGGTGAATCCTATTAACCACTTTGAGTATGCCCCTCTTGTCATAGGGGTTGTTGTCAACATTGGAGTTGGGGAGTATAACGAACTTAGCTAGTGAGTGAGGTTCATTACTAGTATTGGATTGGGGTTAGATAATCCATATCTAGTTTTGAAAGAACACCATACTCAAGGTTCATTAGTGGCATTTGAATAAAGATAGTTCCTTTTGTAGAAGACGCAATATGTAATTTTATTAACATACTGAGTATGTCTCAGGTGTTAGAGTATATCAGTACTCACTGAAAGAATATGGACGTGATCTTACTGAATTAAAAAACTATTCAATATATTAAATCATGGGATGCATTTACTCTCTTTTATAAATTCTTGATTGTTTTTAGTAGATGATTAAACATGTTTTTTATATTTAACCAGGCATGTTAAGATGGAATTAACATCATAACATTGTTCAAAAAACGTTTTCTGGGTATAAAGGATTGAGGAATAAGTTTTCACTAAAAACCTAGCTTGGATGGATATTGTGACCAAGAAGAATAACATTATTCTGTCTAGAATTTGAAATAGATAACTATAATTGAATTTAATGGATGAATTATAAGTCAGGTGATGTTAAAAAATGCTTTTTAGAGACAATAATTCATATGGAGGAGAGTTTGTAATGACTCGTTTCATTATGGGTTGGTGTAATCAGGAATAAAGATGACTCTAAGGGAATTAGAGTTAATGGAAATTTTGAATCAGATATTGGATCGGAAAGATGGGATATTCAGACTTGTTTGAGGTGTTAAATGTGAGATTTGGGGGGGGGGGAGAATGGCTAGAAAGGGTTTAAGGTGAGGTTTTAGGTAATAGATAATTAAAATAAAAAATTTGAGCTATAACATGTCCCACTAGATTCCCTATGGGATCCCACCAGGAGTCTATTGGGAAGGGAAGTTGCAATATGACACTGAACACGACAATGAGGACACGCTAGAAGTCCATATAGATCTTGGTGTAGGTCCCTGATATTCTAGTTGTAATTCACTAACTCCAGTCACCCAGAGAGAGTACATTATTTTAATACATTGACATGATTACCAAGAATCAAGTCCTGAAGGATCGATCGATTTAACAGTCTTGGAAAATAGATTACATGAATGAACTTTACATTTCAATTTTTAACATAAAATATAGAATAAATAAACCATTGAGAATGATATTATTTCTCTAGATTAACCCAACATATCAATCATTAAATACTTCTTGACATCCTAGGAAAATGAAACATAAGAAAGGGGTGAGCTCAGATGCTTAGTAAGGATAAACAATATAGCAGAAGCTATCACAAATAAGCATAATATTTTAAGGAAAGATACAAGACTAAAACACAAGGCTTTTAAAACATTATTTTCAGCATAATATAGAAATAATAAATCAAATAATTCCATTTAAACATTCACATGAACATTTTACTAGTTGAATAATCACATGTAAAATCAATAACTAATCTCATAATGAGAGAATACATAGTGCCAAACATCATAACCACTATGTCAAGGCCTCATGTCAAGAATATACAAAAATATTCTATCAAGGACTTGTGATAAGACACTAATTTGTCTCATGATACCCACTGATACATCTAGGGGCTATAGCGGGCCCTACCCTTCACCTACTAAGTCCAATGCATTCCTCATATGAAAAGGTTGAAACATAATATAAATATTCGTATTAAAACTAGCATACAAAATGTTAATACTTTAACCATAAACCATGAATAGTATAAAAATAGCACATCCATAGTCAAAAATAAAAAAAAACCTTTAATACAATATCAAATATTGTATCATAATAAATAAACCTCAAACAAGCATAAAATCCAACAAAGGATGTTGATATAGATTAAAACAATTTAATAAATTCATTAAAAATATTTGAGGAAAATATCCATTTTTACTTTAAATCATTTAAAAGCTATGAAAATTTTAAAATAAAAAATTTCATTTGAAAATAACCTTATAATATTGTAAGGGAAGCTTCAAAATGGTAAGGTGACATAACAGTGAAAAATATCCGATCGCGTCGTATAAGTTAAAAAAACATTATTTCCTTAATTTGGTGAAAAGGTTATAAAGTACCTCGTTTGGAAAACAAAGGAAAGATTCCTTTAATTTTTTTTTTGTAAAAAGTTAAAAATGGGTAAAAATTACTTTAAATAATTGTAGATAATACTTTTAATTACATTTTAATAAACATGGACATGGATGATAAGGATGTCCCATTATATACTTACGTATAAACAATCTCGGATAATAAAGAGATTATGAAAATAACCCTTACCTTGTACTTTAATTTATTCAAGGGTGGGTTAAACTCCTGTATAATGATTAAAGTATGTTATTAAATTATAAAATAACCATATCAATATTTATGATATAAAATATTATCCTGTTATATCATTTTGTTAATAATATTTCAGTATTACCATTATTTTAGGTGTTAACTGCTTCGTTTTCCTATGCATGTTCCATCATGTAAGTCTTGTTTATTATTCATAGGATATATTTTATTCATATAAATAATTATATTAAGTTCATAAATATTATATTTAATCATCAAATTAATTTTATAATCATTCTTGAATGGTTAATGTAGAGAATGAATCTCATCACGTCATGGAGACGGTAGGTCGTACGTACGCATGAGCGACGATATCATTCATTTAATGGTTAAATGGTATGGAACTGAATGGTATATTAATTATACAGAATCATAATCATGTAATATTCATTATTTATTTATATTATACTCATAATTATACCCATCCAAATAAAGTAATTCTGAATAACAAATTACACCACGACGTGGAGATGGTAAGTCGTACGTACACACACATAATGATATTATTATTCATGGGATGAATAAAATGATGAATATTATTGTCCCATTATTATAATAACATATATGTATATGGATGATACTGGATTTATTTCTTTGGTATAGAAACAACATATAAATAGGAAGTATAAGAAGAAATGAACTTTGGAAGAGGTGATAAAACGATTACCTCTTCTTCGGGTGTCTTGTTTTGATTTGAACAAAAGGACTCCTTAAGTTGGTTTTATTCCAAAAGTGTGGAATCTATGATGAATTTAGGGAATTTTAGATGAGATTTGGGTAGTTTTTGGCCCATAAAAATTGATTTGGAGGTGTGAATACAAGAGAAGAAGAAGTTCCCTTTTATAGGATAAGTGAGGGGCACTTTAGGAAAGTCTTGAAATATTATTTTATTATAAATTTATTTTAGAATTATAATAGCTAAAAAGTTATATATTTAAAAGAAAAGATAATTATGGGTCTAAATATTCTCAAACAATAGGTTTTAGACATTTTTAGGTCATAATATTAACCTTATCTTTTAGATTTAACCCTTAGTAAGATAAGTTAACTCTTACCATGTCTTCTTGTATTTTTATACTATATGGTTAATATAGTTACTATAAAATGAAAAAATAACCTCAAGTAGATAATTAAAGAAATTTTAACACCATCTAAGTTAGATGGATGAATATTATATTTTTATGACTATTATATCATTTAATAAAATAGTGTTTGTTTTAAAAATTCATTTATGTCAATTTTCACACTATTTAGTAATTAGTTTTTGTTAAAGTCATAAAAACTTGATTCTTACAAAAAAATAATTAAATAATCCCTAAAATTTCATAGTTATCCATAAAATTTTTGTATGGCATGAAAAATTTCAAATAATATTTATTTTAATATTTATAATATCATTTATTTTATTCTTTTATTAACAAGGTAATCACTGCATCATCCTTATATCATTAATAAATTTATTTATTTAATGTACAAAAATTATAAATAAAATACCATGATGTAGGAAATTTTTTTATATTTATAGTTAATATTTATAGTAAAATATATCAGTTATATAACCACATATTAAAATTGTTTTATTAAAAAGATACATGTTTATGTTATATTTTTCTTTACTTTAAACTAATTATTATAACATGTCATTATCACACCCAAGTGGCTACCAAATGCCAAAAATTCAGACTAATGATTGTTTTGGTTGCCCATGACTCATCCAATAATATTAGGACATGTGTTAGGGTATTTATATATTATTATAATATCATTTTTACCCTTATTTACCTAATTTACCCTTTAACCGTGGTAAATAAAAATAATTACTGAAGTTACAATTCATAATGAAAAAAATAAAAGATACCTATTTACATAATTTGAAACTTATGATTCAAAATATTAAATCCATTTTTTCCAATTCAAAATATAGAAGTTGTATTAATTAAATTAAAATTAACTCCCGTTGTCAAAACAAGAAAGTGAGTTTTTAAGAAGTAAAAACTATCGAAAGATTGACATGTGTTTATGTCCCATTTAAATGTGAAATTGCTTCCAATGATCAAAAGTGGATTAAATTATAAAAACATAATACAATTACACTTTAAATCCAATTAAAAATATAATCTAACTATATAAATAATTTAGATGAAAAAAAGGTTTTGAATTAAAATGCAGTAATTTTCACTATTCATTAAAATATGAAAGTCATCTGAAAAACACTAAAAATTTATCCAAACTAAATTTTTATGTCCTGGTTCAAAATAAGAAGTTTATTTTTTCAAATTGAATATATAAAAGTTTCAAATATTGGATTTAAAAATGGTTCTCCATTAAAAGGCGGTAAAACTGCATTTTTGAAAAATACTTATTTTATCTGAAAAATTGAATTTGTTTTTATATTATGTCTAATAAATACATAATATTAATTTTAAAATTAAATGGAATAAATAAAATTCAAAATGTGGTTAATACTATTCACAACAACTTCTTAAACGACTAGTTTGATAGGTCGTGGTGTGGTCGTACTCGGTGTTGCGTGTAGCGTAAGCTATTAAATTATTTAAAAAGAAGCATACCATGGAATCTTGGATTGTTACATTATACCCTCCTTAAATAAATTTTGTCCTCAAAATTTTCAAATTTGGGTTCGGTAACTAAGGTTTGATTATTCAAAATCCCTTTATTGCAATCCCACATTAGAAAAATGGTCGATAAAACTTCCACTTTAAAATAAAGAAAGGAAAGTAAGAAGGTTACCAGAGACAACACATACAAGGGTTCCATGTAGGAAAACATGGACATGAAAGAAAATATAACCATGAAATTTTTATAGAGAGTGGTAGAAAAAATTATTAGGATAAAGTTAACAACCAGAAAGCTATAAATCTGTGATGATCTAAGGGACCATTTGATTCATCACAAATTAAAGTACTAGGAATTATTTTTGGGATTTATGATCATTTACCTAGTGTTGAAGAATTAATTTAATTTATATAATATTAACACAAGGAAGAATACTTAATTGACATGTAGAGTTTCATCTATTAACTAATTTTACCACAAAATCATCTTTCTCTTCAAAAGATAATAGAACTAAAAAATATTCTATTTATCTTAATCGTATAAAGTTCCAAATACAAACATATAACATTTAAATAAATAAAACTAAGTTATAATAACCAGGTAATTCCTATAGGCCTATGTTAGGTTATAAAGCCTTGTCACACTTTGGTTGTGGGTTCGATTCCCACAGCCTTGTCCGATGCGATGAGTTTTTACCTGACCTGTGAGTTCTCCTTTTTCTAAAACTATATTATTATAACATTCCAAAAATAATCTTAAGAAAGATTAACCAATAATATAAAAAGTTAAAATTAATCCATTCCAAACTTTAGAGTTATCCAAAATACTTTTATTCAAACTATGTCTAAAAGGTATCTAAATTTCCAAAATCAATTGTAATATCAGATTCCCCAAACAACGTAATGATGTTCTTAATATCACATACTGAATATATGATTACCTTAATCACATTGAAACATTTATTAAAAAAATACTACAGTACAATCCTTATATATATCACATTATTTTTATAACCAGAATATAATTCTTTAATCCAAAAACAAAAACACATTAATTATTCCACTTTGACTGTAGTAACAACATAAGCTTGACCTTTATCCCTTTTCTTCTTTTGAGCCATATTTCCTTAATTATTTGGAAAATCATTTTCATAATGTCCTATATATTTACAATTATAGAATTTCACACCTTCTTTAATTCCCTTACAATCACGATCTTGGTGACCATTTTCTGCACATTTGTAACAAACTCCCATTCCTTTCAGGAAAGTACCAGGGTGTTTCTTCCCATAATTATCACATAAAGGAAAATCATTCTTTCCCATTTTCCCTTTATCTATCTCTCACTCCACCATTCTATTCTTCTCTTTCTTTATTTTAATGTCGTAATACTTAGAGAATTATTTTTCTGTTTTGATAGTACATGAGACTATATCCTCATACGATGAGAAAGATTGTGAGATTAGTGCCCATAATAGGAATGGTTTTAACCCATCAAATAATGTATTAATATTACTTCTTGGGTTACGTATGTAGTATGTATCATGACTCACTAACCTTGTGAAGTTATCCTTTTACTTTGCAACATTCTCATCCTCTTTTTTCCTCAAACATAGAATTTTTTTCCATATCATCTCGTTGTTCACGAGGAAATTATTTCTGTTGGAAAATTTCTTTAAACTACCTATATTACATATTTTCTACTTCTTAATACTCTTTTTTATTTTGAATTAATGACCACCATTGATCCAAATCTCCTAAGAGATGGTAAACTTCCACGAAAAATTTCTCCATTTTGTTACTTCCCAAAGAAAGAAACATTTTCTCTAAGGAACTTATCCATTGGTCAACTATAAATGGATTTGTAGTCCCATTGAATATTGGAGGTTGTTGTCTCATGAAGCGATCTAACATTGATCCTCTACATTATGGATCAGGGTGCTCTATATGGGTAATGTTGTTATTCATAACCTAAGTCAGCAGTCCCAATGTAGTTATAATCTCTTCAGCACCAGTTGCACTGCCAGCTCCACTATAATTATCTTGTATAGGAGAGAAATACCTATATAGATTATGTGCATTGATACAATTTCCATTTATTTTATTATGCACAATTTCTAAACAATGACATACAGTATATTAGGTTATAAATCATAATACACAATTCCAAATTAGTAAAATACTTAACAAAAATTGAAAAAATTTATGCATATCTAATCCATAATCATAAATAAGGTTCCTTTGAGGAAATAATTACTTACAAATCATTCATATTGGTTTTTAAAGAAAATATTAATTATCTTAAGTACATCCCCTAGGAGTGTCAAACCAGGTGCGCAATAAGGCCCATTGTTATGTACCAGGTTACCCCAAGTAAAGACCGAAACACATTGTCGGAGTTTTCACCCCTAGGTACATCTGTACCAGAATCATGTCCACTTGTAGTATCCAGACAAGGATGTATTTCCTGTAATATCCATGTAATATCTAATTTACCAAAATTTTAGGGGGTTCTTCTATACTTATCCTTAAAGTCTATCTTCAGGTTATGATCCCTAATCTATTTTTTCTAAATATATTTCCAAGGGTGTTGCTAAAATTCCTCTGATTCTAATTGTAGTACCCCAACCATAGTCACCCAAAGCCGGTGAATTATTTTAATAAATTGGCATGATTATAAGGAATCAAGTCCTGAAGGACCAATCGGTTTAGCAGTCTTGGAAAATCGATTACATGTATTAACTTTATATTACAATTTCTAACATAAAATGAAACATATATAAACCATTGATAATGCCATTATTACCCTATATTAACCCTTCATATCAATCATAAAAAACTTCTTGGAATCCTAGGAAAATAAAAAATAAGAAATGGGTGAGATCAGATGCTCAGTAAGGATAAACAATATAGCATAATTAATCACAAATAAGAACAAACTTTTAAGGCAAGGTATAAAACTAAAACACAAGCCTTTTAAAACATTATCTTCAGTATAATATGACAATAATAAATAAAAAAATTCCATTTAAACATTCACATGGATATTCTACTAATTGAATAATCACATGTAAAATCAATAACTAATCTCATCACGAGGGAATGCATAGTGTCAGAAATCATAACCATTACGTCAAGGCCTCGTGCCAAGACCATATAAAAAATGTTTTGTTAAGGCCTTATGCCAAGACACTGGTTTGTATCATGAGACCTATCGATGCATCGAGGGGCTATAGTAGGCCTCGCCTATCACTTACTAAGTCCAATTCATTACTCATATAAAAAGGTTGAAACATAACATAAACATTCGTATTAAAACCGTTATATGAAATGTTAAAAATTTAACCATAAACCATGATCGGTACAAAAAATAGAATATCCATAGTCAAACATGTCACAAAACCATCAATACAATATTGAATATTGTATCATAATAAATCAACCACAAAAAAGCATAAAATCCAACAAAGGATGTTGAAATACATGAAAATAATTTAATAAATTCATTAAAACTCTTTGAGGGAAATATCCCTTTTTTACTTAAAATCATTTAAAAGCTGTGATATTTTTAAAATAAAACATTTCTTTTGAAAATAACCTTATATGATATTAAGGTAATATTCAAACTGGTAAGGCGAGATAATGGTAGAAAATAGCCTCTTGTGCCGTATAAGTTAAAAAAAATTCTTTCTTTAATTTGTTAAAATGGTTATAAAGTACCTCATTTGGAAAACGACGGATTGATTACATTAAATTTTTTTGTAAAAAGTAAAAAATGGGTAAAAATTACTTTAAATAATTGTTTATAATATTTTTAATTATATTTTAAAAAATATGTATATGGATTATAAGGATGTCCCAGTAGATACTTACGTATAAGCAATCTCAGATAGTAAAGAGATTGTGAAAATAGCACTTACCTTGTACTTTACTTTAGTTGAGGGTGTGTTAACCTCATGTACAATGATTAAAGAATGTTATTAAATTATAAAATAACCATATCCATTTTTATGATATCATATATTATCCTCTTATATAGTTTTGTTAATAACACTTCAGTATTACCTTTGTTTTGGGTGTTAACTGCTTCGTTTTCCTATGTATGTTCCATAATGTAATCCATGTTTCTTATTCATAGGATATATTTTATTTATATCCAGAATTATATAAAGTTGATAAATATTATATTTACTCATCAAATTAATTTTATAATCATTCTTGAATGGTTAATGTGGAGAATTAATCTCATCGCGTCACGGAGATGGTAGGTTGCACGTACGCACGAGCGACATTATCATTCCTTTAATGGTTAAATGGCATGGAAATGAATGATATATTAATTATACATAATCGTAATCATGTAATATTCATTATTTATGTCTATTATACTCATCATTATACCCATCCAAATAAAGTAATACTGAATAAAAAAACACACCATGGCGTGGAGACGATAAACCGTATGCACACACACATGGTGATATTATTACATATAGGATGGATAAAATGATGGATATTGTTGTAACATGATTATAATAATATCTAAATATATGGATGATATTGTATTTATTTATTTGGTATGTAAACAACATATAAATAGAAAGTAGAAGAAGAAAATAACTTTGAAAGAGCTGATAAAATGATTAACTCTTCTTCGGGTGTCTCCTTTTGATTTGGACAAAAGGACTCCTTAAGTTAGTTTTTTACCAAATTTTGGACTCTATGATAAATATATGGAAGTTGGGAGGATATTTGGGCAGGTTTTTTCCAAGAAAAAATGCTTTGGAGGTGTGAATAAAAGAGAAGGATAAGTTCCGTTTTATTGGAGAGGTGAAGGGCACTTTAGGAATGTTTTGAAAATTATTTTATTATAAATATATTTTCAAATAATAATATCTAAAAAGTGATATATTTCAAGTATATGATGTGTATGGGTATAAATACTCTCAACCAATATGTTTTAGACATGTTTAGGTCATATAATTAACCTTATCTTTTAGACTTAACCCTTAGTAAAATGAGTTAACTCTGACCATGTCTTCTTGTATTTTTATACTTTATGGTTAATGTAGTTACTATAAAATTCCAATATAACCTCAAGTGGATCATTAATGAAATTTTTGACACCATATAATTCAGTTTTATGAATATTATATTTTTATAAATATTATATCATTTAATTAAATAGTGTTTATTTTAAAAACTCATTTATGTCAATTTTGACACTATTTAGTAATTGATTTTTTTTAATGTCATGAAAACTTGATTCCTTTGAAAAAAACATTAAATTATCACTAACATGTCATAGTCATCCAAAAAATTCGTGCATGTCATGAAATATTTCAAATAATATTTATTTTAATATTTATAATATCATTTATTTTATTATTTTATTAATAAGGTAATCACTGCATCACCATTATGGCATAAATAAATTTACTTATTTAATGTATAAAAATTATAAATAAAATACCATGATTTAGTAAATATTTTTATATTTATAATGGATATTTATAGTCAAAGAGATCAGTTATATAACCCTGTTTTAAAATTGTTTTAGTAAAAAGATACTTGTTTATGTTATATTTTTCTTTACTTTTAATTAATTATTATAACATGTCATTATCACATCCAAGTGGATCCCAAATTCCAATAATTCAGACTAAGAATTTTCTGGTCACCCATGACACATTAAATAAGATTAAGACACTTGTTAGGGTAGTTTTATATTATTATAATATCATTTTTACCCTTATTTACCCTTTAAATGTGGTAAATAAAAATAATTACTAAAGTTAATATTCATAATGCCCAAAAATAAAAGATACCTATTTCAATAATTTTGACCTTATGATTCCAAATAGATAATACATTTTTCTAAATTCAAAACACAAAAGTTTTATTAATTAATTTAAAATTAATTCCCTTTGTCAAAACCAGAAAGCAGGTTTTTAAGAAGTAAAAACTATCAAAAGATTGACATTTGTTTATGACCCATTTAAATGTGAAATTGATTACAATGATCAACATTGGATTAAATAATAAAAACATAATACAATTAAACTTTAAAACCAATTAAAAAGATAATTTAACTATATAAATAATTTAGATGAAAAAGCAGTTTTGAATTAAAATGAAGTATTTTTCACTATTCATTAAAATATGAAAGTTATCATAAAAACACCAAAAATTTATCCAAACTAAATTTTTATGTCCTGCTTCCAAAGAATAAATTTATTTTTTCAAATTTAATATATAAAAGATTAAATATTTTATTTAAAAAGGGTTCTCCATTAAAAGGTGGTAAAACTGTATTTTTAAAAAAATAATTCTTTTATCTACAAAATTAAATTTGTTCTTATATTATGTATAAGAAACACATAAGATGAATTTTAAATTTATATGTAATATATATAATTCAAAATTTGTTTAATGCTATTCATAACAGCTTATTAAACGACTATTTTGATAGGTCATGGTGTTCCGGAACTCGGTGCTGTGTGTAGCGCAAGCTATTGAATTAATTAAAAAGAAGCATATTGTGAATGCTTGGGGTGTTACAATAGAGGACACATGAAATATTTTTCTAATAAAAATAATTATATTATATTTTTGATTATTTTTTTATAAACCCTCGCCCCTTCACCGTCTCTTACTATAAGACCCCAACCCCGCCCCCTCTATTTCCCCCAACCACTCAATCTTCTCTCTTTTCTTGATGCTTCGCATGTAACATAATCATAAATTCATCTGTGGTAGTGCACATTTATGGAAATAGATAATGTAAGACCTCTAATTTATCTTCCTCCTCCAAATCACTTTTTTCATTTTCTGAATAAACCACTTTGTGGAAAAGTGGGAACCTCACAATAAAATTCATACATACCAAAACTAGTGGAAAGACAATGGAAAGGCAGATTAAAGTGAACAATAGATTACAAAGTAACAGAATTGACAATAAAGGGGAACATGCAGCGTGCAGTCACCTTGAGACCACCGTAAAAGCAAAGTGAAAATCATCAAACCACGAACCACCATTCAATATTCAAAATTCAAAATGCAACTTTAAACAACTTTCAAAGAGTTCATTATCACTAGAACCTCGGTAAGAAAAACATCTCGAACCACACGAGTAGCACGAACCTCGAGCCGAACCGAAATGCCCCTCTTGTGACTAACTCCACACAGTTACTAGCACAAATGTCGGCCATCATAAGGACCTCCAGAACAAAATCACTTCGTTGTTACTAATGAAGAATTGAAATCACCTTGCACAGAAGAAGAAAAATGGAAAACCAATGCTGAAGGGACTCAAAAAGCGAGAAGAAAACCATAGAAGTGCCTCCTGGAACACCCACCGCTCGCACGAACACATCCCAAAACCTCCATGGAGTCCATCTCACCCAACCAACTTGGAAAGGGGTAATGATCCTAGAAGCCAGAGCAGCATGTGGGCAGATGTCGAAACCAGAAAACCTTCGAAATGAGAGGGGGGAAACCTGAGGTATTCGTTGTCGCCGATGGGAGTGAAACAAGCATCTCCCCCGAACCAGCAAACAGAATATCCGATAAATTTATCACAACTGAACTAGAATGAACATTGGGAATAAGAGATAAAAACTTCAACAGCACCCCAATAGGAGGGAAGTCTGCACCGGCCGCACCCCCTGGAACACTGTTAGTCGCTCAAACATCACCTCCCAAAAATTCATCAAAAAACACTGCAACAGGCCGACATGGCGTGGAAGTGAAGAATCGAAATCCACGGTAGAGTTTGAAGAGAACTAGGCGTCGACAGCGAGCCACGACCTTCGACAGGACCTCCGTCTCCTTTCATCAGTAACACCACCAAGAAACCTCACACTCAACAAACGAATAACCAGCAAATGAAGCCGCAACGAATAACCCATCACAGCCAAAAAAATATAAGACCAAGAGGAATTAAAGCACACCAAAATCGGAGAGGAACATCTGAACAACAAAAAAAACCTGAGGGGTGAGACCGAAACAAGAATCACCAAAGAGGAAACCCAAGAAATCTGTGGACGTCGAGGAGGAGAAGGCGAGAAGGCGAGAAGGTGAGAAGGGATGGAACCCTAAAACACTGAGGAGAGGGCACCGTCTGAGAAGGGGCTCATCCTTTAAAGCCTAATTTATCTTAAATTATCTCATATTATAGCTTTTTAAGCATAAATCTCTAAATAATCACCATTTGTTTGATTTCACGGTTTTAGGAGAACGAAGTCAAATCAAGTCATCATACTGGACTAGATAAGTTCAATAATTATGAGGTAGGTTGTCTATTTAATATTAATAAATATGTCTAAAGTATTTATGTGTAGTGTGTGTGTGTTTAAGAGGTTTTTTTGGTGGAAACCTTAATAAGGATTGAGTGAGCTTTGAATTGTGAGTTATGTAGGGTAGAACCTTCTATGATAAGAAAGGGTGTTCCATTTCAAGTTTGGTGATTTTAGAACCACCCAAAAACCATGAATCTAAGGGGTGTTGCCACTAAATATGAGATTCATACCACGAAAGGGTAGGCTTGGTGGATTAATTGGAATGGTATTGTGTGGGAAGGTCCTTCAGTGTTTAGTTAGGCTAATGATCAACTTTATAGATCACCTAGGTAAAGAGGTGACTATGGTATTTGGACCTTGAATGTAGTACCCTCAGTTTTAGGTACACCATCTCTTTGTGATTTTTATTTTATGTTTGAAGTGGTTGGAATAATTTAAATGGAAGTGTTAATTGGTGTAAGAGGATGAGTTCTTAGGGTTTGGTTGCTGTAAAATTATATAGGAAACATTCATGCCATGAATGGATTTCACGTTGTGAATTGTTCGAGATAGATGTCGTGAAACATTTCAAAGCATGAATGGTTTTTTTGGATCTGTTCAGGATTTGAAAACCTTTCTTGTCTTGAAATTGGTTTTTTAACGAAATTATTTCGAGGCGATGTAAAAATCAGAGTAAGTGAGCTCTTGAGTAATTCACGACGTGAATTCTTAATTCACATCCTGAATCTATTGAAACGAGCCAATTTTTATATAGCGTGTAGTTTTATTTATCTCATTTAGTCTCATTCTCATTCCTCTTTACTTCTAGGGGTTACCCTAGGAAATTTACAGTAAAATTTTATGTTAGAACTCATTTGGAAATGAATATTTGAGTTTTCATTCATGAATGTAAAGGTCGGGGTCTCCTCCTTCTTCCTTATCTTGGATATCCTTGAGTTGTTTTACCTTGAACCCTAGATCGGTGTGTAAGATTGGATCTGTGGATTTATATTTTTGGTGATGAGATATTCTAGGGTTTTGATATAGGAAATAAAGGAAGATGTTGATCCACAAAATTATTTAAGATACTTTGTGAAAACGTAATCGAGGTAGGTGGATTCTCTCCCACTCTATAGTTCTGAAACTGGTTGGATTGATCTTTGATTGATTGTTCTTATTCTTTGTTGGAAATATCTTGTGAAATTGAATTGTAAAACCCCCACTTGATGTTCATTTTAAAGGGTGGTTTTTGAAAGATGATATTTCTATTTAAAAAATGTTTTATTAGAAATTTGGCATAAAAGTGTTGGTTGCATTCATGTTCTAGTGGTATAGATAATGAGAGAAAGTACCACTGTTAAGTGATTATATGGATAGATTGTGGGCATAAGTACCATAATCAAATGGGTTCACCATATGATGACTTGTTGAAAGGATGACTCACCACTCGTGAGTATAGAGAGGTCCATGGTTTTATGCATCATGTGTGTGCATGGGTGTGGAATTGGGATGATTACGACAACAAAAAGAAATGGTTTTATTTTATGTTTTCTATAGATATGGTTTATAGATTTAATACAACTATTTATCTATTTCCCATTTTATTAAAATGTGTTAACTCATTTTGTCCTAGTGGAGTGTGTTGGGATGTTTGTGGGGAAATCCTACTGAGTAATATACTCACCCCGTGATTGGGAACTTTTAAACCTTTGCAGATGTCTTATACTGAGATACAGGGAAGGGTTATGTTTTGTACTTCTCTAGTGGTGAACCTTGACATCATTCTTTTGTTTTTGAATCTAGAGTTGGGGAGTGTATGCATCTTGGTCTAGGATGGTGCCACTTTGGTGCTAATGTATTTCTATTTGGTGTCTTATCCTTGAATGTTTATTTCTTTTCCAATATTATTTTGAATTTCTCCTGTATAGGTATTTCATTGAGTTATGTGATTGATTATTCATGCATCATTTAGTTATTCTTGGATGTTATATTTTTTTTTCAGGTTGTATGGGTTCTTAGGGAAAATCATCCCCCATTGTTCTCTTAACCCCTTGGAATTTATTGCTAGTATTTGGTGTCTTAGGGATGTCACCTATGGTTAGTATCATTTTTCCTCTTCTCAAGACAATGAGTAGGGGCAAGGTGTTACAAATGGTATCAGTTTTTTTGGGTCCTTGAGTTGGCCTGGTATCAAGGAGATAGGACTATCATAACATGAAATGTATAACATAAAAAGATATAGCTAACCTATTTATGTTGGAATTCTAGTTACCAGGGTGTATGGGTATAAAAGTATTCTAATATAATTCTAGAGGTGATTTTATCTCATCATCGTGAGTTTATCCGATGAGTGTTTAATATCATGCATTAATACAAAGACATCCCACTGGGACTACATTTTTCATCTGTTGTTCAAATGATTTTTGAAAATGTTTAAAATGGGTTATTATTGAAATGAAAGTTGCACTGGTTGTTTCTCATGGTAAAGATGACTATTTATAATGTTTTGGAATTTATTCAAGCCTTCAGTTCTTAGATAGAAATGGTCTAAATGGTGTATTTTTCTACTTATAGAAAATGGCACTAGGAAGATGCCATAAAAATCAGCATGAATAATATGTTGAGAATATTGTTGTACCTGAGCCACAGGTGAACCAATAACTTGTACAGAGTATTGTGCAAGAATTTCAAGCCATAGAAAGTTGATTATTTGGTATAGTTTTAGAAACAAAATCAACCAGTGTTTTTAGGGGATTCTGAACTCAAAAAAGTGTTAGGGTGGCTCAACTGAATGAATATAATCTTTGATTTTATTGGCACACTGAAAGAGTTGAAGATTAAGTTGGTGACCTATATGTTCAAAGATCTTTCACACCAATAGTGGAATTTAGCTTTCTAAGCTAAATATGACCAAGGGTTTATGTTGGAGGATTTTGAGGAATTTTTTAACAAACAATTCTATCCTCACACTTTCAAAATAGCAAGAACAACAATATTTTTCAGCTTAAAGGAAGAAAACTTTTCTGTCAAAGAATATGAAGGTAAGTTTATGAACTTGGATCATTTTGCTCCATATGTAACTGCTAGTACATCCTTGAAGGTGTGTATCTTTAAGTTGGGATAGTGGCCAGAGATTTGATTCAATATTGTGGTCCTCTATTTTTTGGATTATACAGAGATGGTTGATATGGATGTAGTGGTAGAAATAGATCTTTCTGGGAATTCTACTGGTGGTAATATGTTTATTTTAATGGGAACAGGTGGGAACTTTAGTGATATAAATATGAGGAAGAAAATTGTATATTATCAGGGAGGTTTTTCACCTCAGACTCATCCCTATGAAATAGTTAACATTCTCGAAAGATCAGAAAGAAGAGAAGGATGTTTCTAATATGTTTTTTTGGGCATAGAAAGAATGAATGCACAACACCACCAAGGAATTTATATAATTACAGTAAGAAAGAACATCTCAAGAAGTATTGTCAAAAAATTATAAGATCATTAGGTGGAATCAGATTGAATTGGCCTTATATTTCATATGATCGGATAAAACTATCCCATTAGACTAGTTTGCATACATAGACATAGGTGAACTAGGATGTTTCTAGGAACAATTTGTTTGTTCAGTTGAAACATTAGTAGGGAAGAAAGAGTTATACCATAATAGGTGAGAAAAAGTTATATGGATCAACACTGACTATAGTGAGTGAGAAACTAGACCCCTCTATGGTGTGTGGTACCATTCTTATGAACTCCACTCATATGAATTTCTTTTTTTTTTATTGGTTCATCACATCATTTACTCGATTCTTCTATGGTTAAATAATAGGAATTGTACATGGAAATGATGCATCATGTCATGAATATCAAGAAACCCCTTGGAAAACAAGAGTGTAATAGATTTAAATGCCCAATATGTTCCATTACCATTGATGTAGTGTAATTTCTTAGGGATTTTATTGTCCTAGATATGGATTTTTCGATTTAATATTTTGAATGGACTAAATGGTGGGATTTAAAGCCCATATTTATTGTTATTCTTGATAAGTAATGTTTACATACTTAGATGGAGTTTTTTACTTTTTCAAGGGTGATTAAGATTTAAATGCAGATAGAGAAGGACCTTTATTAACAATTGATAAAATCATCTTTATCTAATTAGAAACAATGATCTTGAGTACAACTGATGAAATAAGGAATGAGAATCTTCTTGAAATAGTGTATCGATACCAAGATATCTTTCTGAATGATTTCTCTGGGTTACCACCTAAAATGGAAATCAAAATTACTATTGACCTACTCTTAAGAACAATCCATATTTTACCACTTTCTTACAGAATGGCTCTAACTGAGTTGCAAGAGTTAAAGGTTAAGATAGAAGAGTTGGAAAGAAAAGGATTTATCAGTCCTAGTAAATCATCTTGGGATACCACAGTTTTATTCATAAGAATGAATATGGTACTCTCCGTTTATGTGTTGATTATCATAAGTTGAATCAAGTAACTATTAAAAATCTGTATCCTCTTCCTTGAATAGATGATCTTTTTGATCAATTAAAGGGAGCCAAGGGGTTGTATAAAATTTATCTATGCTCATAATATCATCATAAAGTGATTCAGAAGAGTGGATATTCCAAATATAACATTTCAAAGTTGATATGAGAATTATGATTATGTCATCATGCCTTTTGGTCTGATGTACACACCAACAATTTTCATGAATTTGATGAACCGTATCTTCCACATGAAATTTAATTTATTTTTCATGGTATTTTTCAATGATATTATAGTTTATTATTGAAGAATAAATAACCATGAGTATAACTATAGAAACACTATCCATTTAAACACAATATTACATGATTTTAAGCATAATTAAACATCAAATTACAAGACAAGGATAATAAAGTCCAGTGTCTTAGAGATTAGTTAAATAATGAAACCAAAACCAAATCATCTTTTATTTAATCTTCATAATGACCTCCTAACTACATTTGAGACATTATATTTACATAGTATAACCTGGGGGAACACATGAAAAAAGGTCTGATCTAAAAATCCTTGTAAGGAAATAAACATAAGAATAAATCTTAACAAATGGGTTAGAAGGAATAACATAATGATATAAAAAGTCAAGGAACATGAATAAAAATATTGAATCATAACATATAGAACATGGGGTAATATAATAATGGAATCATAGTAATGTGTAAGAAACATAAAACATTTCTTTAGCATGACTCAAGGATCATTTCACATGGAGGAGCACGAGTCAAGGCTAACCACCAAGACCGTTGCACATGGAGCACAAGTCAATGCTAACCACCAAGACTGTTGCACATGACGTCTCGTGAGACTAAACATCACCCAATGAATTGGAGCACTATCTGGGTGCACCCATAATAACATGTTCATGAACATTCATTCCACATGAATAATCATACATATGAAATCAAACATAAACATAAGGATTACCCATGGAAATAATTGGGTATCACAATCATGTAAAATGGAAAAGAAAAAGGGAATATCATAATTTCATCAATGAAATAAAGAAGTTAAATCATACATGGAAATTAATAATGGAAAATAGGCACATATCATGATATGTGATGTCAAAGTGAAGTTAAAATATGTAAAAAATAGTGTTTAAGAAACTTTAGAAATAAAACATTTTTGTGCGATTTAAGTAATATATTAAAGGTTTTTGTAAATGGAAAAGGCATAATTGTTTGTGTAAAACTATAAATGAACCAATATAGTTTCTCATGATAAAATTAATGGTTTTATAAAACTAAATTCATCTTAAATCATATTTTTTAGGGCACTTGAAAATGGGTAAGAAATTGAGAAGTTTCTTGAACCAGGTTTGCTTTTTATGAAGATTTGAGAATGGAACCTTATTAAAACACGTATTACCCCATAAAATAAGGAAGATATCATCTGTATACATGAGATTAGAACATATAAAAATAATTTAGAATAATTACAAAAAAATAAATAAGAGTTATATTAGATTAAAGAGAGAGAAAGAGTAACTCAAAGGAAAAAATGGAGGTTTGGAAAGGATCCCTTACCTTATATCTAAAAAGGTTATGAAATTGATCTTAGTGTCCTAGATAATCAAATTAAATCCATTAGTTAATTAATTTATAACCTTTTTAAAATTTATTTGATTTATTATGTTCATTTATTTACTTTTTTATGAGTTAAAAGATACAATTTTATCACTCAAGAGTGTTTGCTTCCTTGGTTTTCATGACCTGTTTACTTGTTTACTTGTATGAAAAATAATGTATAATGAGAATGGTTGAACAAAATTGAAGTTATATGTTATTAATTAAAATTAATAATATTAAATTATCATATAAATAATTTTGTTTTATGTAATTAGGATGAATCATTAAGTAATATGTTAGTGATAGTCATTTAGATTAATTTGGTGGTTTCTCGATCATTATGAACTAGTTTTGTTATATTATTTAATATCATGTATATATAATGGTTCCAGAACATTACATAAGATATAATACATATGTTATAATTTGGTTCAACCATAAAAATGGTTTCATGAATATCCTTGAAAAAGGTAATATAAATTTAAATCCCATCATCTTTGAATGTGATAAATTAACACATCATAGACGATGTTTTAATTTTTTTAAACAAAAGGAGAGGGAAAGAATTGATGATGGATTATTACATAAACATAATAAAATTACAGTATATATGAGATAATGGAGTTACCATTACAATTGGATAAGGGAAGGTGAGTATATAATAATAAAATAAATGAAATTAGAAAGAAAATAAAGAAAAGGAAATAAGTTTTTACCTCTTGAATTCTTCTCCTTGAGAACCTCCTTGAGGGACTTGAGTTTGATATTTTGATGAGACCAATGGATCTTGGACATGGGGGAGGGTCTTGGGAAGATATTTTAGCATATTTTGGATAATTATCAAAGCATTAGAGGTGTGAGGGGAAGAGGAGGTGAGAGGTGATATTTATAGTGGAGGAGAGGGGTGCTTTATTATTATTTTAATCATCACATTATTATTTTGTCTCAAGACAAGAAATAGTGATGATTAAAAAAAATATAGTAAATATAGAAAGATAATTCAATATTAGGGTGCTTACATCAATAATGAATTAAGGAATACTATATTTAACTTATAATGTATATATACCGTAAATTACCATATTTTACTATTCACTAGAAATTAAAGTATTTTAGAAAAATACTAAAAATTCATCCTAACCATTTTTTGATGTTTAGAATTGAAAAATAAACTCCATTTTATGATTTTTTTTATAAATATTAGCAATTTAATTTTTAATTAAAATCACTATTTACTTGAAAAATATAGATTTTAAAATTATAACGGATTTTACAACACTTTTAAAAATTAATTAAGGTATCATAAAATTATCTTAAAATAATAAGGCATAAAAATATTAATATATGAATAAATTTTATTAAAATAAATATTCTTTTAAATAATTAAATTAATCATAAAATTGTAATTAAATATTTAGGACTTATAAAAATACCAACACTAAATTAATAATTTTTTAAACATTCATTTAATTATATTATGATATAATTGTATCATACATTAATTTATAATATTCCTAAATTTTATCTATACTTTCATGGCTGAGGTTAGCATTCATTTATCTGGTGTACTATTTATAAGGGTCACATTACTATTCTAAAGGTTAAGTTACTATTTCACTGGTATAAGTTCCTTAACTTCTAGAAATACATCTTATTGAATTCATTATTCATTTATAAACTTTGTATTGTATTATTAATGTGATTTAATGTGATTTATACTACATAATATAATTATAAGAAGGAAATTTCCATTGACAAAATTTTGGGTTGTTACATTCTTCCCCCCTTATGAAATTTTACCCTCAAAATTTTGTTTTACAAACAATGGGGAAAAATAATTGAGGGTGATTCTCCTTTATTGCTTCCTCCAGTTCCCATGTTTCCTCTTAGTACTTATGGTTCTTCTATAGTAATTTGACTAAATGAGTAGTCTTGTTGTGTAGAACATTATATTTACAATCCAAGACCTTCATTGGCTGCTCCTCATAAGAGATATCATTCTCTAATTGTACCACCTATGAATTCAATACATGTGAGGGATCTGGTTTGTACTTCCTCAAGAGGGATACTTGGAATAAATTTTGTACTTGAGACATGGTAGGTGGAAGTGCTAGTCATGTAATGACCCAAAAATTCAATAATGAAAATTCTTCTTGGTCTATTTAAATGTCTTATTATGGTTATGTAAAACGTATGCACTTATTTGGTTTTATGTTTTGTATTTTTAAAATACTTCTAAGAATTGTGACCGTTTCTAATATAGCCATTGGAAAATGATCACATGATTAATATAAATATAAGGCTTTAACAAATCCAATTTACTTAGACAAAGGAAGTAATGAACTCATCCAATAGACTTTCCCCATACAAATCCCATTTATCGGAGCTCAAAAAGGAGGTGGCATCATTGGGCTTTGCTCTTGACCAATCCCAAACCAAGCTTGAACACGTTAAGCTTGAGCGGAACCGACTACAGGAGAAGTGGAAGTTAATAAAGATTACCACACGAGCGATGTTATCCGATCCACCCCAAGAGTCTATCACCATCACACACCTTACCCTTATGTCTTATGAGGGTGTTATAAGGGGTTATGTAATGAGACCCTATCACTATGACTATGTACATTATTCTTGTATAGGGAATATACATTTTTTTATTGTCACTTTGTAAATAGTTTTTAAAGCACAAATAGTATTTTTAGTCAATATTCAACTAAGAAATATATTTTTATAAATTAATGGATTTTTGAATTAAATAACATTTTAATAAAATATTATTATTATTAAATTAATTTTTATTAAATATAAATTATCATATAATTTGTTTAATGCAATTGCAATTTTTATTAAGGTATGAAACCTGTTTTTGTCAACATCTATGAATTTTTGATAAATATAATTTTTTATTTTAAAAGTAAAAATTCACATATTTAGAAAATTATTTAGATAAAATGAATATTATTTTTGGAATCAAGACGAGAAAATTATCCAATGGTGAATTTTTCATAATTTTCTGAGATAGTTGAACTTTTGGGTAAAAATTTAAATACCGTTTAAATATATAATGTGTTTTATGACAGCATAATGACCCAATAGTGATATAATAAAATAATATAAACATTATGTTCGAAAAATATATGTTTTACCATTAAAATAATGTGATTTTGGGTTTGTTTTATTTATTTTACAAAGCTTTAGTGGACCCTTCAATGCTTATAAAACATTTTATCTATTTTAATTGTTTTCCTTGAGAGTGTGACTCACCTCCACATAATCAACCCTATTATTTTAAGAATTTTGTCCATTGGCCTCATAAAATATTATTTTCAAATCCCCTTTGGAAATAACCATGGGTAAAAACCATGGAATTATTTGTGGTTTTGATTAGTTTAATGTGAGGTGTCCTAAACCTAAATAATAAAGAATTCCCTCTCCTTTCCTATATAAAACCACCCAAGATCCCACTTACTTTTCACTAAAATCCTTTGTATTTCGACCAACCCATTACCTCCACTCTCTATAATCCTCCCAAGGTGCCCCAATATCCCAAGAAGCCTCTCTCAAGCCTCTCCCAAGATTTTGGGATCGCACATCCAAGTAAGGGATTTCTTCCTTTCTCATTTTGTCCAATTTTCTTTAAGTTGTTATGCCCTTTTTTTTCAATTAAAAATGCTGGGGTATGATTTTTAACCTCCTCATACTTCCCTATTTATGTTTTGATGATGGGATATCCCTTTCTCTCTCATTAATGCGTCCCATGTAAACCCATTACCATGCCTAAATTCCGTGAGGGATTTCTCTCTCCTCATTTACATTCAAGTAATTATTTAGTATTATGCATCTAAATTCCATCACATTTGTTGTGAAATGAATCTATATGACCCCATTATTGTCCATTTCATGTAAATATGATGAGACATCCCTTTCTCTCTCAGCAACCATTTTTTATGAGTTCTTATTGCACGCCGTTATGCTGCCGAAATTGCACTACGATTTTCCAAGCCAATGTCATTTTGTAGTGAATTCCACGCCTATTTCTCTATAAAGGGTATTCAACTTTATGAACATTTACTTATTGATTATAAATATTTATGTATGTATTACACATCCCTTTATAGTGGAATAAATTATGATGATTTATTCTACATTGTTTGATCCATGTGGCGCACTTATGCATGAAATGAAATGTTTAAGAATGGTGCGCCCTGATAGCGCTCCAATGCATTGGGTAAAGTATAGTATCATGATAAGTCATGTGTAATGAGTGTTGAATCATGATAATTAAAGTGAAATGAGGGTTTAATCATGCTTCATGTGCAATGAGGGTTTACTCATACTCCATGTGCAATGAGCCTTGGCTCATGCTAATTCCATGTTAAGTGTTGTTACCACATTTCCATGTTATGATTATCGTGATTTATCATGCCTTTATGTTCATGTTTATCTTGTGCTACATTGATATTCATATTATCTAACTTGTATTGTATTCCTCTTGTTATTCGATGTTTATTCCCTTACTGGGATTTATAGCTCATCCTTTTCTTATGCATGTCCTCATGTTATCCCATGCAATGCTAAGTATGAGGGAATGTAGTGGTCATGTAAAGGAAGTTTTCAATAAAGATGTTGTATTTCATGTTTTAAGTTGTTATTTAATGATCATAAGCCCCAAATACACTAGAAATATTGATCTTATATGTTGTATCAAGTGAAGTTTATGTAATAAATCATGTTTTAGTGTGTAATAAAGAGCAGGGTTGTCATAGTTGGTATTAGAGGACATGTTTAGTTATTTTTTGGATTAGGATTAGAAAATCCAAGTGAATCCTTAGAGATAAGGTTAAGAATAATAAAAACATCCCTAAATTTTTATGGGTATTGAGTAAGTGGTTTATCAAGAAAATACATCCCTGTATGGATACGAGTAGGTAGAGGCAGCTCTGGAACAAATGTACCTAGGGGTGAAAACCCCAAAAATGAGTTTTAGGATTGACCCAGGGTATCCTGGTACATGAAAATATGCCTTGATTCACTCTAGGTTATGGATCTCCCGGGGGATATGCATTGGTAAACTCACAATCTTAGTATGAACAATTATTAAGGGAATTAAAAAAAATCCCCTAAGAATATATGCTGGATAACATAGATTGAAGCCTATAGATTCATAAGTTAAGGAAATAAAAGCTATTTACAAGTCATCTGTTTTGTCCTTGGATTACCCTTTATGTGTTAGACCTAAATTTCCTTTTATTCTAGAAAATGGCCAGTAATAGGAGGATTTGGGCTAACAACTGATGTGAAGACCAATGTGATGACTGTTCTAATGAGATGCCTAATCTGATGGGAGTGTGAATCGTGAACTTTGACACAATAATCTCTTATTTAACTAAAGAATTGAATAGAAACATGGGTCAATAGGAACGTTCAACCCCCATAAGAAAGAAAAAGTCACTATCGAGAGCTTCATGAGACAAAGGCCTCCTACTTTTAATGGATCATCTGATCCCTCAATCACCGAACAATGGATCAACTCCATTGAAAAGATCTTCTCCACCCTTCAATGTTCCAAAAAAGAGAAGGTTATTATGGATGATTATCGTATGGAAGGTGAAGCTGATCAATGATGAACATTGATAAAAAATACGAAGCCTGAGGAGGATATCGAGGCATTGGAATGGAAGGATTTCTAGATAATGTTTTTTGATAAATATTTTCTACACACCCTTTGGCTTAATATGGAAAGGGTCTTCCTTGACCTCAAGAAAAAAGATGAATAATCTGTTAGAGAATATGGGGAAAACTTCACAATGCTTTCATGATAAACTTCCGGCTTTGTCGTTACCCCTGAATTCAAGGTTGATCGTTTCTTTGGTGGGTTGAAACCTAGCCTCTGAAAAGCCCTGGTGATCTGCAATTTCGATAGCTATGAGGAAATTGTCTGATGTGCCCTCAAGTTTGAAATGGAGATCAACGAACCTCAGGGGTATCATGGGGATAAGAAACGTAAGGTGGACTTCAATTCTGATGGTCCAATGGATAAATCCAATGATGCTAAGAAAATCCAATACCCCACTTTCCAAAGGTGCAGAAAGAATCACCCCGAAAATTTCTTTAAGGGGATGAGTAAATGATTTAGGTGTGTAAGAGAAGGGAACCTAGCTATTAACTGTTGGTAGGAAAAACCCATGGCTGAGATAGAGGATAGGAATGATCTATTTGAATCTCAACGCATTGTTCATTACTTCAACTATAAATAACCAGGACACCTTACAAATCAGTTCCCTAAGCCAAGGGTTTTTGGAGGTAACCAAAAACCTCCAAGGCAGCAAGGGTGATATTTTTCCATCACTACTGTCGAAGTGAACCCTGACAACAAAGTGGTGACAGGTATGCAATTTATTCATTCAAGAACGGTGAACATAATTTTTGATTCAGGTTCTAAGCATTCTTTTATATCCTGAATGTTTAGTAGAACAATCCCAAAACCACCACAAATCAAGGAATTAAAATGTCGATGAGTACATAAAATGGGTCAATCATTGAATCCCATGAATATAACTCCTCCCCTATCATAATTGGTGGACTAAACTTCCTTGATAACCTCATCATACTCCCTCTAGTGGAATTTGATTTAATTCTTGGCATGGATTGGATTTCACTATATAGAGCCAACATAAATTGCCGTGAGAGGTAAATCACTCTCCATGTGGAGAATCGACCCCCGATTCTGTACAAGTGCAAGGAGGAAGATGAATCTTCTTTAGATCCATCATCTCAAGCATGGATATTACTGTCCTATGAGAATGCATATCTAGATCAGATGATTGAGTCTAAGGAGGAAACCATCCTTGAATACACGCTTATTGTGAGGGAATTCACTGAAGTGTTTGCCGATGAATTGTCTGGTCTTCCTCCTAGAAGAGATGTTGAATTATCAATTGACCTTATACCTGGGGAGTTTCCAATATCAAAGAATCCATATAGAATGGCTGTTGTGGAGCTTGAGGAGCTAAATAAGAAAATACAGGAGAATCTGGATAAAGGGTTTATATGCCCAATTTCTTCACCATGGGGTGCACCAGTCCTCTTCATCAAGAAGAAGGATGGGTCAATGCACCTTTGCATCGATTATCACGAGCTTAACAAAATCACGATAAAGAACAAGTATCATCTCCCACAAATTGATGACTTGTTTGATCAACTACATGGAGCACAATACTTTTCCAAGGTAGATTTGCATTCGGGATATTATCAAGTAAGGGAGAAGAAGGAAGATATTTCCAAGACTACTTTTCGTACAAGGTATGGGCACTATGAATTCATAGTAATGCCTTTTGGACTCACCAATTCTCCAGAAATATTCATGGACTTGATGAATATAGTCTTTAGAGATTAACTCTACAAATTTGTGGTAGTATTTATAGATGATATTCTAATATAGTAAAAAACCAAGGAGGATCATGAATAGAATCTAGGAATTATACTAGAGACCTTGGGAAAGGAGAAGATCTATGAAAAGTACAACAACTGTGAGTTCTAGTTGAAGGAGGTATCATTATTGGGACATATCATCACAAGAAATGGGATATTTGTGGATCCCTCCAAGACAGCTGCAATAGAGGGATGGACGAGTCCAGCATAGGTAATGGATATCTGTAACTTCTTGGGGTTATCTAGATATTATCGATGATTTGTGAGAAATTTATCATGATTTTCCAACCCTCTTACCAATATAACTTGGAAGGGAGTAAATTTTTCTTGGAGTGATGAATGCGAAGAAAGATTCAAGGAGTTGAAAAGGAGGCTTATCACTGCGCCCGTGGTCACATTATTGACAAGTGTAGAAATTTTTGTGGTATTCAGTGATACTTCGAAGAAGGGCCTGGGATGTGTGTTGATGTAAAATGAAAAAGTCATTGCCTATGCTTCAAGGAAATTGAAAGTTCATGATAAGAATTATCCAATACACGATCTGGAGTTGGCTATAGTGATCTTCACTTTAAAAATTCGGTGGAATTATCTCTTTGGGGATAAGTGTGAAATATATATGAACCACAAAATCCTCAAGTATATATTCACACAGAAATAGTTGAACATGTTCCAATGAAGATGGTTAAAACTGATCAAATACTATGAATGCTCAATCCATTACCACCCTGGGAAAGAGAGCAAGGTGGAAGATGCTCTAAGTAGAAAGGAACCAATGATTATATCATTGATAAGAATTGATAAGGATCCAATCTTCTTATATTTGATAAAGATGGACATGGGAATCATAAATAAGGGGACATCATCAATCCTTTCAAAAATGATTACCCAACCATCTCTTTTGGAAAGTTTAAAGGATGATCAAAAGGATGATGTGGGAATTCAGAAGAAAGTGGAAGCTATCAAAAAATGGAAATCCTCGGAGTTCAATGTTAATGAAGAAGTAATTGTGAGATTTGGGAAAAGACTATGTGTTCCATCAAGTCCGGAGCTGAAGAAGGAACTTTTGGATGATGCACATAGTTCAAATTTCTCTATTCAATCGGGAAACAAAAAGATGTATCGATATCTCCGAGAGAATTATTTGTGGGATAATATGAAGAAGGAGATCACTGAGTATACATCAAAGTTCCTGGTGTGTTAGAAAGTGAAGGCAGAGAGGCATAAGTCTAAGGGGATGGTGGAACCATTTCCCATACCAGAATGGAAATGGTAGAACATCACCATAGACTTCGTCATCGGACTTTCGAAGACATCCAAAGGAAACAATGAAATTTGGGTTGTTTTAGATAATTTTACAAAATCTACACACTTCATTGCAATTCATGAGGATTTATCATTGGATCAACTAGCATAGATATACATCAGGGAATTGGTAAGGCTGAATGGAGTACCACTATCTATTGTATCCAATTGAGATCCAAGATTCACCTCTAAGTTTTGGAAGAGTCTTCAACATGCTCTGGATACTGAACTGAACTTCAGTATGGCCTATCATCCTCAAACAGATGGCCAATCTGAGTGAACTATTTAGACACTGGAAGATATGTTAAGATCACGTTCAATGGAATTTAAAGGAGGTTGGGATCAACATATTCCATTGGTTGAATTCTCTTACAATAACTGTTTCCAATTGAGCATCTGAATGGAACCTTATGAAGCCCTGTATGGGAAGAGGTGCAGAACACCAACATGTTGGGATGAAGTCAGTGAGTGTAAGTTTCTAGGACCAGAAATGGATGAAGAAATGGTGGAGAAGTTGAAAACCATTCAGAAGCATATCAAGGCATCCCGGAGTCGATAAAAGAGTTATGTAGATAACTATCGATGATACCTTGAGTTTAAAGTTAGAGACATGGTATTTCTACACATATCTCTATAGAATAAGGTCATGAGGTTTGGAAATAAAGGGAAGTTAAGTCCTAGGTATATCGGCCCCTTCAAGATTCTTGACCATGTTGGGGCTGTGGCCTATCGACTAGCACTTCCACCTACCATGGCCAAAGTACATGATGTATTTCATATATCCCTCTTAAGGAAGTACATACCAAACCCTTCATATGTACTCTCTTCAGAGGTAGTACATCTAGAGGATGATCTTTTTTACAAGGAATAACTAATGAAGATCTTAGATTGTAGAGAAAAAGTTCTAAAAAATAAGACAATGCCCCTCGTCAAGGTGTTTTAGTGAAACCACAAGTTTGAAGAAGAGACGTGGGAAACATAGTAAGTTATAAATAAAAGTTACCCACATCTGTTTTAGTATGGGAAAAGGAAATTTTGAGGACGAAATTTCTAAGGGGGGAATATTGTAACAACCCAAAAATTTATTAATGAAAATTCTTCTTGGTCTATTTAAATGTATTCTTATAGTTATGGAAAATCCATGCACTTATTTGGTTTTATGTTTTGGATTTTTAAAATAATATTAAGAATTGTGACCATTGCTAATATATCCATTTAACATTGATCACATGATTAGTATAAATATAGGGCTTTAACAAATCCAATTTACTCAGACAAAAGAAGTGACCTCATCCAGTAGACTTTCCCCATATGAAGCCCATTTTTCAGAGCTCAGAAAGGAGGTGGTGCCATTGGTCTTTGCTCTTGACCAAGCCCAAGCTGAGCTTGAACAAGTTAAGCTTGAGCGGAACTGACTATGAGAGAAGTGGAAGTTAATAAAGATTACCACCCAAGCGATGTTATCCGAGCCACCCAAAAGTTTGTCACCATCACACATCATACCCTTTAGTCTTATGGGGTTGTTATAAGGGGTTATGTAACAAGAACCTAGAACTATGACTATGTACATTATTCTTGTATATAGAATATACATTCTTTTTATTGTTACTTTGTAAATAGTTTTTAAAGCACAAATAGTATTTTTAGTTAATATTCAACTAAGAAATATATTTTTATTAATTAATGGATTTTTGAATCAAATAATATTTTAATAATATATTATTATTATTATTAAATTAATTTTTATTAAATATAAATTATCATATAATTTTTTGAATGCAATTGTAATTTTTATTAAGGTTTGAAAGCTGTTTTTGTCAAAACCCATGAATTTTCAATAAATGTTGGTTTTTATTTTAAAAGAAAAAATTAAAATATTTATAAAATTATTTAGATAAAATAAATATTATTTTTAGAATCAGGACATCAAAATTATCCAACGGTGAATCTTTCATAATTTTCTGAGACAACCAAATTTTTGGGTAAAAAATTTAATACTGTTTAAACATATAATGTGTTTTATGACATCATAATGACCCAATAGTGATGTAATAAAATAAAATAAACATTATGTTCGGCCAATATATGTTTTACCATTAAAATAATGTGATTTTGGGTTTGATTTATTTTACAAAGCTTTAGTGGACCCTTCAAGGCTTATAAAACAAATTGTCTTTTTAAATTGTTTTCCTTGAGAGTGTGACTCACCTACACATAAGAAACCCTATTATTTTAAGAAATTCAGCCCTTGTACTCATAAAATATTGTATTCCAATCCCATTTGGCAAAAACCATGGAAAAAAACCCTGGGTTGGTTTGTGGTTTTGATTAGTTTAATGTGAGGTGTCCCAAACCTAAATAATAAAGAATTCTCTCTCCTTTCCTATATAAACCCACCCACGCTCCTACTTCCTCTTCACTCAAAGCCTTTATAGTTCGACCAAACCCTGACCTAATCTCTCTATAATCCTCCCAAGGTTCCCCAATCCCCCAATAAGCCTCTCTCAAGCCTCTCCCAAGCTTTTGGGATCACACTTCCAAGTAAGGGATTTATTCCTTTCTCATTTTTGCCCAATTTTCTTTAAGTTGTTATGCCCTTTTTCATTAAATTATAAATGTTGGTGTATGATTTATAACCTCCCACATACTTTCCTATTTATTTTTTGATGATGGGATACCCATTTCTCTCTCATTAATGCCTCCCATGTACACCCGTTACAATGCCGAAATTCCATGAGGGATTTCTCTCTCCTAATTTACATCCAAGTAATTCTTTAGTATTATGCATCTAAATTCCATTAAGTTTATTGAGACATGTATATATATAACCCCATTACTCTCCATTTCATGTAAATATGATGATACACCCCTTTATCTCTCATCAACCATTTTTTATGAGTTCTTATTTCACGCCGTTATGCTGCTGAAATTACAGTACGATTTTCCAAGCCAATGTCATTATGTAGTGAGTACCATGCCTATTTATCTATCAAGGGTATTCACCTTTATGAACATTTACTTATTGATTTTAAATCTTCATGTATATATTCCACATACCTTTATCATGGAATAAATGATGATAATTGATTCCACATTGTATGATCCATGTGGTACACTTATGCATGAAATGAATTGTTTAAGAAGGGTGCACCCTGATAGTGATCCAATGCATTGGGTAAAGTATAGTATCATGATACGTCATGTGCATTGAGTGTTGAATCATGATAATTAAAGTGAAACAAGGGTTTAATAGTGCTTCATGCGCAATGAGTATTTACTCATTCTCCATGTGCAATGAGCCTTAGCTCATGATAATTCCATGTTAAGTGTTGTTGCCACATTTCCATGTTATGATTATCATGATTTATCATGCCTTTATGTTCATGTTTATATTGTGATCCATTAATATGCCTATTGTATAACATGTATTGTATTCCTCATTTTATTCAATTTTTATTCACTTATTGGGCTTTATAGATCACCCTTTTCTTATGAATGTCCTTAGGTTATCCCATGCAATGCTAAGTATGAGGGAATGTAGTGGTCATGTAAAGGAAGTATTCAATAGATATGTTGTATTTTTTGTTTTAAGTTTTTATTTAATGATCCTAAGCCCCAAATACACTATAAATCTTGATCTTCTATGTTGTATCAAGTGAAGTTTATGTAATAAATCATGTTTTAGTGTGTAATAAATAGCAGGGTTGTCATAAGTCGATAGGCCACAACTCCAACACGATTAAGAATCTCAAAGGTTCTGATGTACCTGGGACTTAGTTTTAATTTACTCCCAAATCTAGTGATCCTATTACATGAATATATGTGGAGAAATACCATGACTCTAGCCTTAAACTCAAGTTCTCGTCGATGATTGTATGCATAGCTCTTTTGTCGACTTTGGGCTACCTTGATGTGCTACTAAATGGTGTTCACCTTCACCACCATTTTTTTCAACCATTTCAGGTTCTAACATCTTACATTAATCAAATTCATCCTAGCATGCTGGTGTTTTACATCTTTTACTATAAAGGGCTTTATATGGAGCCATTTGGATGCTTGAGTGGAAACTATTGTTGTAAGATAATTCAACCAGTGTCTGGTGTTAGTGCCATCATACCTTGAAGTACATGAAACATTCTATCAACATGTCTTCCATTGTTTGAATAGTTTGCTTAGATTGGCTATCAATTTGAGGATTATAGGCCATACTGAAGTTTAACTCAGTGTTTAGAGTATGTTGGAGACTTTTCCAAAACTTTGAGGTGAATCTCAGATCTCAATCAGATATAATAGATAGTGGTAATCCATACATCCTTACCAATTCTTTAATTTATATCCATACAAGTTGATCCAGGGAGAATTCCTCTTGAATTATGATATCGTGATATTTATTTATAAGACAATCCAAGATAACCCATAGAGCATGGTTCCCTCTAGATGTCTTTAGAAGTCCAGTGACAAAGTCCATGGTAATGTTCTCCCACTACCATGTTGGTATGGGTAGAGATTGCACCATCCTCTTAAATTTTTTCCTTTTAGCCTTTACTTACCGACATATTGGTCACTTTGATGTATATTCAGTAATCTCCTTTTTAATATTGTCCCACCAATAGTTATCTCAAAGATCTTGATACGTCTTTGTGCTCCTTGGGTGAATAGAGAAGGTTGAGCTATGTGTTTCATTTAGAAGCTATTTATTTATATCTATATTGGATGATACACATAGTCATGACACACATCTCATGAATCCTTCATCATACATTTATAACTCTAAGGATTTACCATTAATGATAACTTCCACATTTTTCTAAATTTCCACATCATTTCTTTGAGCATCCTTTAGTTTCTCTACAAGGGATGGTTGATCAATCATCTAAGAAAGGATTAATGATGTTCCTTACTTAATGATTCCCATGTCCATACTTTTCAGGTCTAATAATATTGGATCCTTTTCAATTCTTATTATTGATAAAGATGAAATATCCTTACCACGTAGAGAATCTACTATATTATTTTCCTTACCAAGATGGTAGTGGATCAAGAAGTCATAATACTTCATGAGTTATAACCATATTCACTGGTGAATATTAATCTCCTTTTATGTAAATATATATTTTCGGCTCTTATGATCTGTATATATTTCAGACGTCCCCCATCGAGATAATGCTGCCATATTTTCAACCCATAGATCCTAGATTCCAACTCTAGATCATGCATAGGATAGTTTTGATCATGAATTTCCAACTTCCTTAAATAATAGGATATTAATTTATCATTTTTCATTAGTACATAGCCTAAGACCTTATTTGAAGAATCACTGTACACTAAAAAGAGTTCCCCACTTGTCGGATGTGTGAGTACTGGTGTAGTGATTAGCCTCTTCTTTAACTATTTGAAGTAGTCTTCACATTCATCGATCCAAAAAAAACTTCTCTCCTTTCTGAGTCATCTTGGTTAGTGGGTTTGAAAATCATAATAAGTTTTTTAAAAAACCTTATGTAATACCTATATAGACCAAGAAAGTTTTTGATCTCCATTATAGATGTTGGCCAGGGCCACTCTTTGATTAACTTTGTCTTGGAAGGGTCTATAGATATTACTTTGTTGGTGATAACATGGCCCAAAAAATATACTTCCTTTATCTAGAAATCACATGCTATACTTTTCATATAGTTTATCCCTTCATAAAAGTCTTCAACATATTATTCATATGCTCCTCATGTTTCTCATTTCTCTTAGAGTATATCAAAATATCAACAATAAAGGATACCACAAATTTTTCGAGGTAATATCTAAAGACTCTATTTATTATGTCCATGAATATGTTTTGAGAATTAGTGAGTCTGAAGGTCATAAATATGAACTCATAGTGTCCATGAATTGTTCTAAAGGTAGTCCTGGGAATATCTTCCTTCCTCACCTTTAATTAGTGATATCTCGACCAGAGGTCCACCTTAGAGAAATAGCTGGCCCCACATAGGTGATCAAACAAGTCATCTATCCATGGAAGGGTATAATTGTTATTTATCATGATTTTTTTGAGCTCATGATAGTCAATACATAGGTACATTGATCTATCCTTCTTCTTGATGAAGAGTACTGACACACCCCATGGCGAAGCACTTAGGTGTATAAAACCCTTGTCCATATTTTCTTATAACCACTTATTTAGTTCTTCTAGCTCAATGGTGGTCATTCTATAAGGTTTATTTGATATAGTTATATATCTAATAATAAGTTCAATTGATAAATCAACCTCTCGATCAGGTGAAATACTAGAAAATTATTTGAGATACACATCAGTGTAGTCCCTCACAATGGGCATGTCTTAGAGCATGACTCTTTCCTTTGTTTAAATCATCTGATCTAGGTATTCTTTCTCATAAGGTAACAATATCCACACTTGAGATAGTGATTCTAGATGAGATTCATCATCCTCCTTAAATTTTTATAGAATTGGAGGATGCATCATGATGTGAAGAGTTATCTCCCTCTCCCAAAAGTTGATATTGGATTTATACAAAGATAGCCAATCCATGCCCAAAATAGCATCAAAATCTACCAAAATAAGTAAGACAAGGTTTGTTGGGAGGTTCAGTACATAAACATTCACCAAGGAGGGTTATAAAATTTGTAAGAAATAATTTCCCCATATGCTATTATCACAGATAGCTCAACCTCTATATTTTGAGGTGGTGTTTGAATAGTTCAACTAAACTTTCAAGATTTGAAAGAATGCATAGAACCAGAATCAAATAGTAAATTATATATTCTTGAATTAATAACCAATGTAACTGTAACCACATAATTGTCAGAATCCACCTTATCAATAGTGATAGAATATGACCTTTCTTACTGCCTTGTAGGTTATTTTTGTTGATTTCCTTCAACTAACCTTGGCTTAGGGAAATGGTTTGCATAATTTCTATGTTCCTTGTAGTTGTAACACTGAACTACATGCCAAGTTTTGATATGAACATTCCCTTATTCTTATATATTAGTGAGATTATTCATATCACCTCAACATTTATTATCTAGATGCCCCATTTTTTACATTTGAATCATTTCCTAGTTCCCTTTAACCAGTTCCCATGACACTTCTTCCCATAATTTTGACATATGGGATGCTGGGTCTTCTTTCCATCATGGGATTTATCTTTTGATACACACATATTAAACTCCATTTCCAATTTTTTCCTAGTCCCATGATACTAATGAGAATATCTAATCTCTATTTCAACCTTGAGGGAACAACAAACAATCTCTTCATAGCTATCAAAGTATCTAATCACCAATGGTTTTTGTAGAATCGGATTTTGTCTACTAAATAGAAAATCCACCTTAATTTCAATGTTTTTGATAATGCCATAGTATTATCTTTCAATACTTGAGAATTTTTCTTCATATGCTTCTATAAACTCATCTTACCTCTACTTCAGTCTGAGGACATCCCTTTACATATTAAGATGAAGGGTTTATGGAAAATATTTATTGAAATTTTTTCTTGAATTCCTCCTAATCCATGGAATCAATTTCAACCTTTGACTTTTTATTCTTAACCAGTTTCCACCATTGATCAACTTTCTCATAAAAATGATAGACCTCCAGTACAACATTCTCTTCTTTTGAGCACTAGAGGACTAATAATATATTTTCAATGGAGTTAATCCATTGTTTTGTGAGGAGGGGATCAAAAGATCCACTAAACATAGGATGCCTATGACGCTTGAAGGATTAAACCAAAAATTTATATCTCTTATTAGAAGGAGGGAATTCTACGTGATTCAAGTTATTATTTATAACTTGATCCATCTGAGAAATTACCTTCACGATGTTTTGAGATCCCATTCCCATAATAATTGGAATATCATTATGGAAATCATCACATTGCATATCACATTGAATTTTGTCACGATATCTTCTATTTCTATCCATTAACTAAGAAAAATAAAGTGAAATTAGGTACTTTAATACTTAGATAATAAGCATAATTAAAGGAAACTTTGAACATAAAATGATAAACCCGTAAAGGAAAAGTTTATCCTAAGTTATGATTCCATAGATTTGAATCTAGGTTATAAATAATCTATTTGGTAACATATATTCTTATGGTAAAATTGTTTCCCTTAATAATGGTTCATAATGAGTTTATGAATTTAACAATGAATATCCCCTGGGAGTGTCAGAAAAGGTGCAAAGAAAGGATCATTGTCATGTAATAGGTTACCCTAAGTTAGGAATAGAACACCTTGTCAGAGTTTTTACTCCTAGGTACATATGTACTAGAACCACATACACTTTTAGTATCCAGATAGTGATGTATTTTCTTGATAAACCGCTCACTCTATACTTATCAAAATTTAGGGATGTTTTCTTATGCTTAGTCTTATCCCTAAGGTTTTAGTTAGTGTTTAATAATCCTAATCCCAAAAATAACTAGACCTTGCTATGATACCAACTATAGAGACCCTAGTATTTTACACATACTATTTCATGATTTTAAGCATAATTAAACATCAAATTACAAGCTAAGGATTGTAAATTCTAGTGTCTTAGAGATTAGGTACATAATGAAACAAAAACAAAAACATATTTTATTTAATCCTCATAATGAGATCCTAACTCCATTTGATCCATTATATATACATTGGATAACCTAGGGGAACACATGAACAAAGGGATGAGATAAAAATACTAGTAAATAAATAAACATAAGAATAAATCTTAGCACATGGGTTAAAAGGCATGGAATGATGATATAAAAAGGCAAGGAACCTGAATAAACATATGGAATAATAACATATAGAATATTGGATAATATAATCATGGAATCCTAGTAATGTGGAAAAGACATAAAAAATGACTGTAACATGATCCAAGGCTCATTTCACATGGAGTAGCATGAGCTAAGGATAACCACCAAGACCATTGCACATGGAGCACTAGTCAAGGCTAACCACCAAGACCATTGCACATGAAGTATCATGAGACTAAATATTAGCCAATGCATTGGAGTGCTATCCGAGTTCATTGATTATAACATTTTCTTTAATATGGGTTCCACTTGAATAATCATACATAAGGAATCAAATATAAACATAAGTATTACTCATGGAAAGAATTGGGTATCATAATCATGTCAAAAGACATACCAAAAGGAAATATCATAATGGTGTCTATAAAATAAATTATTTAAAAAATAAATAGGCATTAATAATGAAAAACAGGTACATATCATGTTATGTGAGGATAAAATGAAGCGAAAACATGTAAAAAATAGTGTTTAGGAAACGTTAGAAATAAAATATTTTTGTGCGGTTTAAGGAAAATATTAAAGGTTCTTGTACTTGGAAAAGGCATATTTGTTTGCGTAAAACTAGAACTAAACCAAGATATTTTTTCATGATAAATTGAGTTATTTTAGAAAAATAATGTTTTCTTAAATAATATTTTGTAGAGAACTTTAAAATGGGTAAGAAATTGAGAAGTTCCATAAATCGGGTTTTCTTTTTAGGAAGATTTGATAAGGAAACCTTATTAAAACATGTATTTACCTATCAAAGAAGGATGATATGATCTGGATACATGAGTTTGGAACATATGAATTTAATTTAAAATTATTAAATAAAATTAAATAAGAGTTACATTGGAGTAAATAGAGAGAAAGAGAAACCTAAAGAAAAAATGGAGGTTCTAAATGGATCCCTTACCTTATGTTCGAAACAGTTCTACATTTGATATTAATGCCAGGAATAATAAAATTAAGTCCATTAATTAATTAATTAATAAACTTTTATACATGTATTTTATTTATTATAATTTTATTACGTTCATTTATAGCTTTTCTGATGAGTTATAAGTTATAATTTTATCATTCAAGAGTGTTCATTTCCTTGATTTTCATGATCAGTTTACTTGTTTACTTTTATGAAAAATCAGGTATAATGAGAATGGTTGTCTAGAATTGAAGTTATATGTTATTAATGAATATTAATAATATTAAATAATATTATAAATAATTTTGTTTTATGTAATGATGATGAATTATTAAATAAGACATTAGTGATAATCGTTTAGACTAATTTGGCGATTTCTTGATCATCATGAACTAGTTTTGTTCTATTATTTAATATCATGTATATATAATGGTTATAGAACATTAAATAAGATATAATACATATATTATAATTTTTTTAACCATAAAAATAGTTTCATGACCAGCCTTGAATATGGTAATAGAAATTGAAATCCCATCCTCCTTGAATGTGATAAATTAACACATCACATATGATGTTTTCATTTTTTTGAACAAAAGGAGAGGTAAAGAATTTATGATGGATTATTCCATTAACATAATAAAATTATATTATATGTCATATACTGGATTTAACATTAAAATTGGATAAGGGGAGGTGAAGATATAATAATAAAATAAAATAAATTAGAAAAAATTAATGAAAAGGAAAGAGGTTTTTACCTCTTGAATTCTTCTCCTTGAGAACCTCTTTGAGGGAGTTGAGTTTTATATTTTTATGAGACCAAGGGATTATAGAAATGGGGGAGGGTATTGGGAAGATATTTTAGTATAATTTGGACAAGGCTAAAACCCTGATAGGTGTGAGGAGAAGAGGAGGTGAGGGGTGATGCTTATAGTGGAGAAGAGAGGCATTTTCTCATTATTTTAATCCTTAGTTTATTATTTTGGTTCAAGACAAGAAATAGCGATGATTCCAAGACTAAATAAAGTACATAGAGAAGGATAATTAAATATTATAGTGCTTATATCACCGATTACTCAAGTAATAGTGTATTTAACTTATAATGTATTTATACCATAAATTACTATATTTTAATATTCACAAAAAATTCAAGTATTTTAGAAAAATACCAAAAAATACCACTAACCATTTTTAAATGTTTAGAATTCAAAAAATAAACTCCATTTTATGAAAATAATTTTTTAAATATGAGAAATTTAATTTTTAATTAAAATCATAATTTAATAAAAAAGTACAGATTTTAAAATTATAACTGATTTTATAACACATTACAAAATGAATTAAGGAATAATAAAATTATAATAAAATTATAAGACAGAAAAATATTAATTTATGAAAATTTTAAATGAAAATATATTTTCTTTTAAATAATTTAATTAATCCTAAAACTGTAATTAAATATTTATGACTTATAAAAATACCAACACTTAATTAATAATTTTTAAAACATTCATTTACTTATGATATGATATAATTATATCATACTTTAATTTATAATATTCATAAATTTTATCTATACTTTCATGGGTCAGGTTACTATTTATTTATCCGGTTTACTATTCATAAGAGTCACATTACTATTCCAAAGGTCAAGTTACTATTTCATTAATATGGGTTCCCTAAATTCTAGAAATACCTATCATTTAATTAATTACACATTTATAAAGTTTTTATCGTTCTATTAATGTTATTTTATGTGATTTATACTATATAACATAATTATAAGAAGGGAATTTTCATTGATAGAATTTTGGGTTGTTACAAGCATTGGAAATTGTACTGAGTACATTGCGCGAACATCAGTTATATGATATGTTTTCTAAGAGCGAACTATGGATCCAAGAAGTCTGTTTCCTTAGGAATTTAACTATATAATAAGGAATATTAGTGGACCCTGTGAGGATAGAAGTAGTAGTCTATTTACTAACACCAAATAATGTTTTTGAGGTACGTAGTTTCCTGGTATTAACAGGCTATTATCACCACTTCATTTAGGATTTCTCAATACTTTCTTATCCCTTGAATACTTTGGAAAGGAAAGGTGTTCCATTCATATGGAATGATGAATGTTAGAAATTATTTTTCGGAACTTAAAACTCATATCACCTAGACAACCATACAATTCTGTGGTATATTATGATTCGTCTGGATATAGTCTTGGTTGTGTTTTAATGCATGGAGACTATGTTGTGGCCTATGGTTCAAGGTAGTTTTGAGTGCATGAGAATAATTATCCTACTCATGACTTGGAATTACCTATGGTTTTCCATGGATTAAAGACTTAGTAGTATTACCTATTTGGAAAAAAGTTCACAATTTTTATTGACCATAAGAGTTTTAAATACTCATTTTACCCCCAAGAACTGAACTTGAGGTGAAAAAGATAGATATAGTACCTCCAAATGTTCTATTTCAACTTGGTATACACACCCAATAAATGAAATATGGTAGTAGATGTGTTGAGTCAAAAATCATATAGCGAAGTGGTTTGAGAAGCTCATGACCTATGGATGTTAATGAACATGATTAATGATATGAATTTAGATTGTACTGCACAGGGTGATCATGAAGTTTTCTATCCAACAAGTCTTAATACAAACTTGATAAAGTTAGTAAAAGAATATCTAATAGCATATTGTGATTGTATTACCATAAAGTCAAACCTAAATGGTAGGGAGACTTCTGATGAATAGATAAAAGATAAAAATTCTTTGTTATAATTTCAAAATAGAATTTTAGTTCCTTAGTCTTTTCATGAACAACTCCTTTTAGCATACCTCTATTAAAAATGGTATATTCATCAAGGTGTTTAGGAAATGTACAAGGCAATGAAAGATCATTTCTAGTGGGTAGGTATGAAACACAAGATTGAATACAACACGATGATATGTCTATCATGTTAGCAGGAGAAAGATGAATAAAAATACTATATGTTATGTTTTACACTATTCTAATACATGTATGGAAGTGGGACAAAATTGTTATGGATTTTTTATAGGCCTACCGATAACATTACAGAAACATGATACTATATGGGTAATAATGGATCTACTTTCCAATTTAGCACACTTTATCCCTATTAGAGTATCCAACATGGTAGGGGACTTGAAATAATTATATATTTGAGAATTAGTGTGGTTACATGGATTTCCAACATTGATTGTATCTAAAAAAGACCCCTGTTTCACTTCTTGATTTTGGCAGTCATTACAGTAAGCTCCTAGAAGTCAATTAACCTTGAGCACCACATATCATCCATAAATAGATGAGTAGTCAGAACACACTATTCATACACTGGAATATATTATTAGAGAATGTGTCATGAACATTGATGGTACATGGGAGGATCATATGCCTTTTTTTAATTATCATATAAAAAAAGTTAGCATGTAAAAATACAAATGACACCATTTGAGTCTTTTTATAGCTGTCATTTTTGTTCTCCTTTATGTTGGGTAGAGACTAGAGATACATTTTTACTGTACTGAGTCTTATGAATGAGACTATAGAGAAATTACAAATGATCCAGAAGTAGATGGATATGAAACAATGAAGAAAAAATTCATATATAGAAAATCATCACCAACCATTATCTTTTTATGTTAGTGACCATGTTTTCTTGAAAGTGTCACCAAAACATGGACATCAACTCTTGGGTAAATAGGGTAAGTTACCACCAAAATATGTGGTACCATTCGAGGTTATAGAACAGATTGGAACAATTCCATACCGATTAGCATTATTGAAGATATTTAATGCTGTTCATAACATCTTCCATGTTTCTCAATTGAAGAATTATCATCCCGATCTACGATATGTTATTAGTTGAGATCATGTTACTCTTGAGTCATATGTGGTTTTTATTGGTGAACTGGTATGAGTTTTGGACAGACAAAAAAATACCCTTTGAGGGAGAACTATTTCCTTGGTGTGAGTACTATGGTAGCATGGACTGGTTCAATAGGAAACATGGAAATGAGAAAGGTTTTTGTGGGAGTAATGCCATAATTTGTACCATCCTAAAAAGGATAGAAATCCTAAAGGTGGAGAGAATGTAACAACCCTAGTTTTAGGTACACTGTCTATTTATGATTTTTTATGTTTGAAGTCATTGGAATAATTTAAATTAAAGTGTTCATTGGTGTAAGATGAGGAGAGCTTGGGGTACGACTGTTGGGAAATTTTGTAGGAAACATTCACATCATGATTTTTTTAGGGAAGATGTCATGAAACATTTCAAATATTTGATGGTTTTACCAGTTCCATTATGTATGTGAAAAACATTCACATTGTGAAATTAGTTTCTTGAGGAAAATAAATTAATGTGAGGTGAAAATCAATGTAAGTGGGAACTTGAGGAATTCACAATGTATATTCATAATTCACATTTTGAATCAGTTAAACCCCACCAATTTTTATCCCGTGTGAATTTATATTTCTCTCACTCAGTTTCCTTCTCATTCCTCTTGACTTTAAGTGTAACCCTAGGTTATTTTCAGTGAACTTTAATGTTCAAACACAATTTCAATTGATTCATTGAGAATTTATTCATGAAATTAAAGGTTAGGATCTCTTTCTTCTTCCTCATATTATATCTCCTTGATTTGTTTCACTTGGAACCCTATATTAGTGTGTAAGACAAGATTTATGGATTTGTATTTGTGGCGATGAGATATTATTGGGTTTTGATAGAAGAATGGAAGGAAGATGTTGATCTATAGAATATTTTATGATCCTTTATGAAAACATAATCAAGGTATGTGGATTCTCTCTCACTCTATAGCTATTAAATGGTTGGATTGATATTTGATAAATTGTGCTTATGATTTGTTCTAAATATCTTGTGAAATTGAATTGGAAAAACCGTGTTTGATGTGAATTCAAAAGGGTGGGATTTGAAAGATGATATTTCTATTTTAATAAATATTTTATTTGAAATTCATTATAAAAGTATTGGTGTGTGTTCATGTTCAAGTGGAATCAGATAATGTGTGGAATTATTATTGTTAAGTGGTCATATGGAAGGATTTTTTGGTGTAAGTAACATCGTCAAATGGGTTCACCAAATGACAACTTGGTGAAAGGACGACTCAACACTCTTGAGTATAAGGAGTTCCTTGGTTTCATGCATCATGTGCGTGCTTGGGTTTGGAATTGGGATGATTATTACAAGCAATAAGAAATGGTTTTAAAGGTTTTATTTGATGTTTTATATAGAAATGGTTTATGGATTTGATATAAACTATTTATCTATTTCTCTCATATCTTATTAAAATGTTCTAACTTGTTTTTTCCTAGTGGAATGTGTTGGGAAGTATTTGAGGAAATTATAAGGAGTGATATACTCACCCAATAATTGGGCACTTTTATGTTTTATTATATTTCATCTACCAAGATATAGGAAAGGGTCATGTTTCATAATTTTCTAGTGGTGGTCCTTGACATCATGGTTTGGTTGCTGGAGCTAGAGCTGGGGAGTATCTACATCTTGGTCTGTGATGGCGCCACTTTGGTGCCAATTTCTTTATATTTGGAGTCTTAACCATTCACCTTTATTTATTTTTCATTGTTACTCTAATTTTATTCTGTATTGGTATTTCATTGAGTTATGTGATTGATAATTCATGCATCATTTAGATCTTATTGGATGTTATATTTTTCTTATCAGGTTGTATGGGTTCTTAGGGAAATTCGTCCCATAATGTTCTCTTAATCCCTTGACATTTATTGCCAGCCTTTGTTGTTTTGGGGATGTAATCTAAGGTTTGTAGCATTTTTTATCTTCTCAATACAATGATATGGGGAAAGGTGATACATTGAAACTCCCTAGGAGGGTATCGATTGACAGTGGTGTGGGTAATAAACCATGATTAGTCTTCTTGGATTATAATGTTTTTGTGATCATGTTTCATGGAGTGGTTTAATGGAGTAATCACTCATCATTGTTGTTCCTAGTATCCCAAGAGAGGGAAAATTTTGTAATATGGATTATCTTGGTATTTTTTATCTCCTTTAAGAAAAGATTGGGCATGTTAAGATAATTTTTTTTAAAGTAAATCCTTGTGTGTCTTAGGTAGTTTTTTAGAGAGTGCTACCTAAGGGTGGATTGAGGTGTTGGTTGTGTTTTGGGTTCTTATGCATTCTTATAGCATGGTTAAGAATTGGAAAGTGTCTTGTGACCACTATAATTTCAACAATGTGATTGTCTAACATTTTATGACCTAATAGAAGGTTTTAGAATTCCCCTTTAGTATTTTTAGAGAGTTTTTATTTCGAGGATAGTATGGATGATAGGCTTAGATTGATATGACCATTGAGTCATGGTTAATGTAATGATCATGGACCATAATATTGATGATTTTTGAGTGATTATGGTTAGAAATAGTATATATTTGTGATGGATGAATTGAGTGTGGTGAGTTAGGATTTAGTTATATTTCGATGTTGTCTTATGATGGAGAGTTATGTACAAATTCATTTCTAGATGATAGTTTGGACTTGGGTTATATTAGTCATGTGTTGTTTTGTTTTATCATGACTAGTTCTTATCCAATGTGTGTGTGGAGTGACATTACTCTTATGACTGAGGTTTTACTCTTGGAGATTATGGTGGTTCTTGATCCACCAACTTGTCTTATGATTAATATTTGGAGATTATGGGGGTATCACTATATTGTAACTCACCACTCATATACTCATAATGATTTGGATATTTTGAGGTTATCAGTGCATTGTAATCCACTACCAATATAGTAATAAAGATTTAGATATTGTGTGAGTATCACCATGTTTTGATCCTCTGTCCAGATGCTCATTTCTATGGGACTAGTTATGTTATTCATTTCCCTAACGTGTTTCCTATATTGATGGTAGTGTCAATGTCATGCCTTTTCCTAATGCCTTACCTATATTCACAGGACCATCTATGTTTCAAATTTCCTATGAAGTTTTTCCTATATGTGAGGTCAAATTAGATAAGACTTGTCCTTATATTTTCCGAGGATATGAAAGACATAATTCACTAGCATTAGATGAGGTGGGTTTGGGTGTTTTGGTGTCCTAGTTAGCATACAACTACCCCACATATTTTCTTTCATATTGTGTGTTACTGCTTTATTTATTTTTCTTGTGTGTACAAACATTTGAGATATTATGACATATATTAGGGGCCTCACTAGTGGTTCCTTACAGAGTTTTATAATCATACATTTCATGTGTACCTTGGTGGAAATGAAGACCTTATATCTAATTTTTAAGACTATGAATAGGTTGCACAAGTGATAAGGATGGAGTAGCTTGATTGATAGTGGAGACAAGTTCATGGAGTGGCTATGATTTTTTATTTATGTGTCTTTATGTATCTTTTTATTTTGTATATAATCGTCCAAATGGGTGATCATTTTGATATAGGTTTGTGTGACCAACATGAGTGTATTTTTTTATAGAAAGTGGATGCCTATTTTTTATATGGTTATCTTTTAGCTATAAATTAATTAAGCACTTTTATTTTCAATTATGATTGTTATTTTATCTATTTACATGATATTACATGTTATGATATCAAGAGTATAGTCTTATTAATGTTTTTCACAAACTCTCACTGATAGTAGACAAACTTTGGAATATGGGGAGGTGCACCTGGGGTTACACAACGCCTGCAACATGGGTACTGTTTGGGTATGCTGGGCAAGGGTGTTATAAAACATGGTTGGATTACCATCTAAGAAAATATATTCAAAATCATTTTACATGAAAATAAAACCAAGTAATAAAATATTTTCATATACAACAAGATTCCCATGCAAAGGGTTAATATCCAAAATCAGTAGGATTTCCCTAATAACTTCCCATGAACCTCATCAATGTGAAATAGAAGTATCTTATATGTGTTTTATGAAAGAATTAACAACCCATGTTAATTGATATCATCCAATAAGATATATTAATCATAATCCATTAGAATATTTTTTGGGACACCTCAATTTTCAGATGCAGTGGAATAAAAATATAAAAACTATATACAAGATCTACTAGGAGAGGAGTCTATAAATGAAATTAAAAACTATAAAACAAATTATACCTCACTGTTAACGTTTAATCCTTTAAAATAGTGATTTTTATTTAGATCCCTCAGCTTCAACCAACAGGTTTCTTCCTCTAAAGGTATCCACTAACCACTATAATTACTGAACTCTTTAGTAGGATCCATTATCCTTCAAAGGTGCACTAGTATATCCCCCATAATGGTAAATAAAGAGAAGTATGTAAAAGATATTTGACCTTGAGAAAAATCTCCACTGTTTATTAACACTCATCAAATGGGTTCCAATAACTCCATTATATATAACCCCTTTACTGAATAAAAGAGCTTGTGGGGGTTTTAACATTTCATATTTTATAAAATGACCAAATTTCTTCCACTATTGTAACTCTAACAAAAATCCATCATCAATGATCTATCCATACATCATCATATGATGTGTCACAAAATGAAATAACTTGATAATATTTAAGTAGATTCATTCAGCTGATATCTAATATCATTCAATATATACAACTCTAACATCCAAACTTGATAAACTGGGTCTGAGTTGGATGCCAAATGACCTCATGCATTCCTCCCCATATTTAAGAGGCCACTGACTAGCAGTGAGAGTCTGAGTCTTTTAGTGGGGAGACTATACCCTTAGTATCATGTCATATAATCAATAATAAATTATAAACAATATAAAAATAATCAGAGTAAAAATGAAGAAACAATTAAATGACATACATTTCATAAAAATAAAAGCATCTCCCAAACTGGTGAGCGTATTCATTGTATAAATCATCATAAAAATAAATAGATAAAAAACAGTACCTCAGAGTTCATCCCAGTCTACTACATGCTCCATAATTCTCTATTCAATTTTCAACCACAAGGACCTTTCCATTCATTTAATCTCTCATGAAATCTACAAGCACATCAAAATTATCGAGTAGTGTGTGAGTACATGACTCAATAGGACACCACCAATAAATTATTAACCCAAAGTTCTCAAGTATAAAAAATTGTATTCTATAATAATAATAAATGTGAAATTACATAAACATAAAATCCAAAACTAATCGGTCATGTGCTAACCAAGACACTAAAAATCCCCAACTATTCCTACTTCAACTCCATATTAAGAGGATAATGGAAGATGTTGAAATTAATCAAAATAACAACAATATGATTTCCTCACAGTGTCGTGTGAACATACTAGCTGACATACTCTAGTCATCAAGTATTCCATTATACCTTACATCCACTAGTAAATAATAATTATGTATCCACATCCACTAGGATACCTTGAAGAGAATGGTAGGATACCACAATTTCATACTCAACACGGTTCCCATTGATACCTCATACCTCCATACTATGCTCAGTTCCCTCACCGCTATCATTTTAAGTAAAAAAAACTCCCTCTCTAAGGGATAAACATTTATCGACAATCCACATGTTCTGAGCACCAATAACGATACATCCAAGAAAGTTAACACATATACAAGGTAGAGCATACATGAAAAGAATAACACATGGGAAAAAGTCGCAACACATAACAACATATGATCATAATCAAACAAGGAAACAAGATACTCAAGTATCACTCATGGAATTAATCATCACAATGGGTATCATGGGATACATACACACACATGCGATTACAATCAAGAACAATCATCATTCATACCAACACAAATAACCAGATCAGAGAAATAACTGTAAACACAATTCAAAGAAGGTAAGGAACTTCATACCACTATTCATTGAAATCCACATCAAGTTTCTTCACATTTATCAATAACTAATCCATGTTCTCATACCAATCCAAAAATGATCACCTATCAAGGTATCCTATAACTGGTTCCAATCAAACATTAAATGGGTTATAGAGTAAGGCCTAAAGAAATGGTTTTGGAAAATTGGGAGGCTCCACGATGTAAGAAAGGTGCTGCGATGTGGAGGTGCACTGGAAAACACCACCACCACATAGCGTATTCCACTATGGCATAGTGGTGTGCTAAATGAATACACCATGACATATAAGGGAATGCTTCTATAGGAAACCAAACTTAAAAAATTATAAAATCTTAAGTTTTAGTCAATAACTTACTTTCTTTCAAATTGATGATCTTTTCAAGTTTAGAGTTTTAGAGAATCAGAACAAAATATATACATAACATCCCATATTTATACAATGTGGATACTACTAAAATAATATCCATATCATCCAAAAATATAAACTTATAAAATAAAACATGATTTTTTCTAAAAAACTTCATAACATTAAACTTGACTTACTTCTTTCTCTACCCATTCATAACCTTTGAAAAATATTTTAAAACTTTGTATGATCACAAAAATCTTAGTAAGTAACATAAAGAAAGAAAATATTTAGTCTAGTGAAAACATGACAACCCATTAAAATCACTTTCATTGAAACTCATAATCATGAATAGAATAATCATGTTATCACATTGGGACATAATTACCATATTAATATTACATTAACACTTACAAATGGAATAACCTTACAACTAAATTCCATCTCCAGAGTACCCAATACATTGGATAGTTATAATGGGGCTCTCCCATCATATATTGAGGTATAATGGGCTAAAACTAACATATTTTGAGCTATTATGGGTATAAAACCATCATATATTGAGTTATAATGGGATAAACTAATAATAAACAATCTCCAAGTAAAACACATTTAAACCCTTGAGCAAAACAAATTCATATATCAAAATACATTTTTTTGTAAAAATCACTTTTAAAATATAAAAACCGTGCACATAATAAGGAAATAATATTCTTCAAAAATGAATATAAAAAATTATAAAGGAAATATTATAGTAATAAAACATCATTAAAGAGAGAGAAATTGATCATACCATATAAAAAAACAATCTTTTTGAATTTCATAAAAGAGACATATAAAAGGATTTTAGAAGGAAAGTCCCTTATATAACACAAGAAAAGATCCCTTTTTAAAACAAATAAGATAAATTAAGACATTAATAACCATATAGATACATTCATAAAACCCATTTTGAAAACATGGACATAAAATAAAAATATTTAGAAGAATAAATCTTTAAAACATTTAAAACAATGCTTTAGTTAAAGAGTCCCTTAACTCTGGTTTTACTTCCTTAAAAAGTGTTGAAAAATCATGTATAATCGTTTGAAGAGTGTTATTGATTTATTTTATAACTATACTCATGTTTATAATACCTTTCAATATCTACTTATAGAATTTCCCATCTATTTATTAACAATATTTTCTTATTTCCATTGTTTAAGATGCGTTCTTTTCAAGGTTTCCAAGGTTGGATTATTACAGACCTCTATATCAAAAAGAAATAATACTCCAGAAGTGAGAACATATATATATAGTTAATTTTAAACTATTACATGCGAATTTAAAATTTTCACGATTTCAGTAAAAGGGAAATGAAAAATCATGCTTCTGGAAGGTGGTGAATTGACACACCACGAACTATGATTTTGTTTTTAAGAATAAAAGAAAAAAATGAGATATTTTATGATGAATATAATATCAACACAAAAAAATTATAGTATATATATGATAATGGAGTTATCATGAAAATTTTTATAGGAGGTGAGGATAAGGTATAATTGAGAAAGAAATTTAAAAGAGAAAAAGATGGAATTTACCTCTTGAATGTTTCTCCTTGAGAACCTCCTTAAGGCTTTTGGAAGTGGTCTTTTTGAGAGACCAAAAGCTCTATAATGTGTAAAGGGATGAGAATAACTGAATTTGGAAGAATATAGTATAGAAATATGGCTTAAGGTGATGAATGTTTGTGAAGTAAGGAGCCTCATTTTAGGATTGAGGTGAGGGTTAACTTAGAAATTACTCATATTATTAAAATTTAATAAATCTGTTATAGGATTTAAGGCTTATAAAAACGCCTAAAAACTAAATGGGATTATATTTTCAACAAAATATTATCCCATTTGTCCTTATTCAATAATTTTGTGATTTATAAATAATTTAATAAAATATTTTATTCATGAAAATTAATTCATGTCAAATTAAACACTATTCATAATTATGACTTTAAACACATCAAGAAAACGTTTCAAATTTGAATTTTTTTATTATATCATAGAAACATCATATTAATCTAGGGAATTCATGAGTTAGCTTATAAATTTCAAATTATATTTATTTTATTATTTTTAAAATCATTAATTTGATTTATTCATTAATTAAATAATTACTGCATCATAATTATTCAATTCATTAAGGTATTAATTTATTTCCTAAAAAATAAAAAAAATTTATGAATAAGATAAATTTATTATATTTAAATAAACTATTTATTTTTCAAAAAATATACTGTAAAACCATACATTAACATACTATACTAATTAGAAACTATAATGTGACAACTAGACTTCCTTTTGAAATAAAATATTATAAAGGCCTAAAATTGATTAATGTGGGTCCAAAATGTCCCAAAATCGAATAAAAAAGAGATATTTAATGAGAAATAAAAATCTAAGTAATTTTATGTAGTTTATGGGTTAATTAAGTATTCTTAAAAATTTAATTAAAAACATTTTTATTTATTTTCCAACTGCTTGCACATGCACTACATCAACATTAAATAAATAGTAATGTTAATTATATCACATTTAAAAATAAAAAATAAATTAATATTATAAAAATAAATTAATTATTTTTAAAATAAAATTATATGTTAATTAATTATTTATATTCACTCATATACATATCAAGAGAACTTCTTAATTTTTTTTCCTACCTTACACAAGCCTCACATATTCATTTAGATAAGACTCATGTTATATAACTATAAAATTAGAATTTAACAGATAAAAACATCAATAATACCTAAAAATTAATAAATAATTCATGAAAATAATTTTTATCACACCATTATTTTCAATAAGTTACCATTTTTGACATTGTCAGCACTGTGCAGGCACTGCGTCATTAGTGACAATGATTTTTATACTTATCATGAAAAGAATATAAATTTCATGTTTTAATTATTTTTTTACAATATTCCTATTATTATATAATTATTTATTTATTAAATAATTTTAATAAATTTCATATCTTAATTATTTATTGACGTTGTAAAAAAATACTATATTTTTTACTATTCATAAAAAATTATGCTTTTTTAGAAAATTCTAAAAAATTCACCATAGAATAATTTTGATATTTTTATTTTAAAAATAAAATCAGTTTTCTCAAATTAAAATTATATAATTGAAATATTAATTTTTTAAATAAATAACTATATAATAAATTATTTATTTTAATAATTACTTAATATAATGAATATAACTTATTAATTCAAGAATACTAATAAATATGATTATATAAACACCTAGGTTGTTACATTTTCCCCCCATTTGAAATTTCATCCTTTCAATTTTATTCACTTATAAATCCAAATGGGGATATTTCTCCCCCATAGAATATTTGGATTCCCATGTTGTTTCTTCAACCATATATTTTCTCCACAAAACCTTAACCCGATGAATTACCTTATTCTGAAATACTTTCTCTATACAATCAAGAATCTGAATAGACTTTTTCTCATAAGAAGGTTCTCTTCCAACTGAACGAATTCTGAGCTCAAAATATGAGATCGATTTGGAATATACTTTCTTAACATCAAAACATGAAAAACATTGTGTACCTATGATAAAATCAAAGGAAAGGATACTCAGAAAACAACTTGTCCAACTTTCTCTAGGATTTCATAAGGTAAAATGAACCATGAAATTAACTTTCATCTCTTACTAAAACACATTACACTTTTCTATGGAAATATTTTAAGGAAAACATGATCACCTACCTTGAAAGAAAGATCTTTACTCCTATTATCTGAATAACTTTTCTGCCTTCTCTAAGATATCCTCATGTGTTACTAAATCAACTAAACTTTATCTGCCACTTCCTCTACTAAATCTAGTCCCATCAACTTTGTTTCCTCAACTTCATCCCAAAATACTAGACACTATAATGAAATCTTTTATTATAAAAAAACTCAATAGGTTCCATCTGTATACTGGAATGAAAACTGTTAATATAAGAAAACTCAACTAATGAAAGACATTGATCCCAACTTCCCTAGTAATCCATTGAACAAGATCGAAGCCTATCCTCCAATGCCTGATTTTTTCTCTCTCCAACTTTCCATCATATTGAGGATGAAAGGATGTACTAAATTTTAATTGTGTACCCAATGGATTCTGAAGGCCTTTCCAAAAGTTATAAGTGTACCTGAGATCATGATCAGATACAATGGAGAGAGGCACTCTATATAACCTGAATATATCTTTTATATACAATAAATAAAGTTGATATAGAAATATGGTGTCTCAAATAATGAGAAAATGTGAAGATTTAGTTAGTCGATCAATAATAACCTAAATTTAATTGTTACCTCGAGAAGTGATTGCCAGTCCCACCATGAATTCCATGGATATATTTTCCCATTTCCACTATGGAACTGGAAAAGGGTGAAGCATCCCCTTCAATAATTTCTATTATAATTTAACCTGGTGACATGTCAAAAATTTCATGGTAAAATAAGAAATATCTATTTTCATTCCATCCCACCAGTAATACTCCCAAAATCCCTATACATCTTAGTGCTGCTAGGATGAAATGAAAACGGATAACTATGATCTTCACATAAGAAATATTTCTTCAACTTTTAATCATAAGGCACACATAATCTCTTCCAAAATCTCAAAAAAACATCTATATCAATGTTAAATTTATTCAACTTACCATTTTTAACCAATTCAACCTTTTTTATAACTAATAGTCTTCCTTCCATGCTTTCTTAATTTTGTCTGATAGAGATGATTATACCAACACCTAAAACAAAATAGAGGAATTTCATACACCAATAACTTCCAAGATAAAATTTACCAACAAAGGGGGAATGTTCCAAATGAAACATGGTTAATGTAATATTATTTTTCTGACTCAATGCATCATCCACTCTATTTTCTTTTCCAAGATGGTAAAGAATCTTATATTAATAATCCTTTATTTATTCCAACCATATTCTTTGTCTTATATTCAATTATTTTTGAGTGAATACATACTTAAAACTTTTACGATCAGTATATATTTCACATTTTACTCCATAAAAATTATGCCTCTAAATTTTTAATGATAAAACAATAGTAGCTAATTCCAAATCATTTGTAGGGTAATTTAACTCATGATTTTTCAACTAAATGAAGTATAAAAAATTACCTGATAATTCTGCATTAGGACACAACCAAGACCTTCCAATAAAGCATCACTGTAAATGAAACATTTACCATTTCTGGAAGGCATGAACAAAACTAGAGCATTCACCAATCTTTATTTAAATTCCTCAAAATAATAATCACATTATTTTTTCTAGATAAACTCAACACCTTTTTGAGTTAACTTAGTCAGTCGAATAGATAACTGTGCATAGTTTTCAACAAACTTTTGGTAATATCCTGAAAAACCAAGAAAAATATAAATCTCAGTTATATTTATGGGTATTTTTTATTATTCAATAATTTTTTTATCAAGATCAACAATTATTCCATATTTAGAAATAATTTTACCAAGGAAAGAATTTTTTTTAACTAAAATTCACCCTTTCTGAATTTTCCATACAGTTTATTTTCTTTTAAGGTTTTCAAATCAACCCTTATACATCTATCATGTTTCTATTTACTTTTATAATATACCAAAATGTCATCAATAAAAACAACCATAAAAAATTTCAAGAACTCATTGAATATTCTATTCATAAGATCCATGAATATAAAAAGTTAATTAGTCAACCCAAATGAAATAAATAAAAAATCATAATTCATATATCTAGTATGAAACACAGTCTTTATAATGTATAATTCTTTTAATTTCAACTAATATTACCCCGACCTCATGTAAACCTTTGAAAAATACCATGCTCCCTAGATCTAATCAAACAAATAATTGATATGAGGCAAATGATACTTGTTATTAATAGTGATGTTATTCATAGATATATAATTAATCAGAAGTCTCATTGAACCATATTTCTTTTTAATAAACAAGACAGAAGGACCCCATGGTAAAGTTCTAGGTTAGATGAAGCTTTTATCTAATAATTACTGCAACTACTTTTTCAATTCTAGAAGTTCTTCTTGAGACATTCGATAAGGGGTTTTTGAAATTGTCTTATCCTCAAGAACTAAGTAAATAGTATACTTAAACTATCGATCAATAACAACACCAGAAAAATCATTAGGAAAAACATAAAGATACTCATTTACCACCAGAACATTATTAATCTGAATAGTTCCTTTATTTTCAACAATATATGCAAGATAACTTTCATTTACGTATTTTAAAAGTTCCTCAGCTTCCTGATATGTTATCAAAGGTATGAGTTCATTCTTATGCACAAACTGAAACACTTTATGGAAATTAACTTCTTTATCTCTACAATCAATCTTAACATGATAAACAGAAATCTAATCCATACCCAGGATAACATCAAAATATACTAGAGGAAATACAACTAGGTTTGTAGGTAAATTCTTTCCACATATAAATATATGTCGATTATTATAATTTCTTTTTTCCTTAATATTTCCTCCTGGTGTTTTTACCATGAGTTATGGATTTATTTATTGAGTTGGAATTTCTAATTTAGTAGAAAACTTCTCAAAAATGAAGGAATATGTAGACCCTGAATCAAAAAACACATTTAAATATTCTATAAAAACAATAAATTTAACCGATACCACTTCATTTTATAGATTAACATCTACTAAAGTAGTTAAAAATTATTTTTTTCACAACTTTATTTTTCCAATCTTACTGATTTCTTACCTGAGTGGCTATATTTGGACACACATTAACTAAATGACCCAACTCCTTACAATTAAAGAATCTTACCATCGACTTCTTGTTATTCTTCTAATCAATTTCCTTGCACTCATGAGCCATGTTTCCAAACTTTCCACATTGTTATAACTTCACAAAATTTATAAGATATTCTACAAGATAATTTTTAGCACACTTTTCAAAATAAAAATATTTTATTTTCTTATATCCAAATTTATTTTATGAATTATTCCCCAAAGTCTGAAACCCAAACACTTCATATTCTTGTCATCACGAGGAACATATGTTTCAAAAAACTCTATTTCAACCTTTACATCACAATGAAAAACTTTATCATAACCTTTAAATTCTCATGTGGCTAAATCTATTTATAAACTTGGTTTTAATATTGAGTAAAACTGATTAATTTTTCTATCTGTGTCCCGAATGAAATTTAGAACATACCTAGCTAATATTGTGAATTTCTCTTCATATATAGTTAATAAATCTTCATCTTTTTTCCCTTATTTTAATTTTTTTTATTTGGAGTCAAATAAACTTAGGGAAATATTTATTAAGGAAAAGATCCACCAATGTTTCCCATTAAATCGAATCAAGACCTTATTTATCTATAGTATTCTTAACCAAAGATCACCATCGATCAAATTCACCTTTAAAATGATAGACAATAATATTTACCTTTGGTTCTCCAAACATCCTATGATATCAAATATCTTTTCCAGGGAATTGATCCATCCTTCAGCTACCACCGAGTCAGATGATACACTGAATGATGGGGGATGTTTCCTCATAAAATTCTCCATAAAATACATGTTATTTTATGGTATATTAGGTTCCTCTATATAATGGATACCACCACCATTTATCACCCGATTCAACTGATCCATTACTACAATAAACTACTAGGTTCTAATTCCCACTATTTAAGGCTGTAGATTCAGAAAGATATCAATCACTCGGTGCCTTACTACTTCAACTTCTGAATTTCTTATGTGGAAAACCATTCTAAATAGATATATCTTAGATGAATCAATATGGTAATATTCAAATTATATATCATTTTAAATTAACCACAAATTAAAAATTATTTATGGAATTCCATTAACATCATCATAACCCCTTAGGTTATCTAAACCATAATTTGATACTATATATAAAGACATAGCCTTAAAATATTATATAATCTTTATTTTTAGTCAAGAACTTACTTTATTTCACATTAAGAATCTTTTTAGGTTTATAGTTTTAGAGAATTTGGACATAATACATATATAACATCCCATATTTATACATAGTGGATACTACTAAAATAACATCCATCTCTCCAAAAATATAGAATTTTTAATTTAAATCATGATTTATTTTTTCAAAACTTCATAATATTAAACTTTAATTCCTTATTTCTCTTACCCATCCATAACCTACAATTTTTTTAAACTTAGGATGAGCATAAAAATATCAGCAAGGAACATAAAGAAAGAAAATCATTAGTCTAGTTAAAACATGAAAACCCATTAAAAACTCTTTTCTTGAAACTCATAAGAATGAATAGAAAAATCATTAATTCACCTTGGTATGTCATTAAAATATCACTATTACATTTACACTTACAAATAGAATAACATTATAGTCAAATTCTATCTCTGAAGTACCCAATGCATTGGAGAGCTATGATGGGGCTCACCAGTCATATCTGAAGCTACAATGGCCTCAAAGCAACATATAATGAGCTATAATAGGGATAAAACTATCATATATTAATATATAATGGGATAAACCCATAATAAACAATTTACAAGGAACATATCAAGAATAAAATCATTTATAACTCTTTTAAACCCTTGAGAAAAACACATTTATATTTTAAATTACATTTTTTTTGTAAAATTCACTTTTAAAATATAAAAACTGAACACATAATAGAGAAATAATATTCTTAAAAAATAACTATTAAAAATTAAAAAGGAAAAATTATAGTAATAAAACATCATAAAATCGGGATAAACTACTCATTCTGTATAAATAAATAATCTTTTTTAATTTAATAAAAGAGACTTATAAAAGGATTTTAAATGGGAAATACCTTAAATGACACATGGAAAAGGTCTATTTTCAAAATTAATAATAGAAACTAAATAATTAATAAAAATATTGATACATTTCTAAAAACCATTTTGAAAACACGGGCATAAAATAGAAATTTTTAGAAGAATAAATATTTAAAAAGTTTAAAATAATGTTTTAGTTGAAGAGTCCCTTACATCTGGTTTAACTTCCTTAAAAAGTGTTAAATCCTCATGTATAATGGTTTTAAGAGTGTTATTAATTTATTAAATAACTATACTCATGTTTATAACAACTTTCATTATCTCTTTATAACATTTCTCTTCCATTTATTAACTATATTTTGTTATTTCCATTGTTTTGGGTGCGTTCTTTTGAATGTTTCTAATGTCAGTTTATTATAGAAAAATTTTAAAAAAATAAATAGTACTCTATAAGTGAGAAAATATATATATTTAGTTCATTTTTAAAAATTACATGTAAATTTAAACATTCCATGATTTCGGTTAAAGAGAAATGAAAAATCATCCTCCACGAAGGTGGTGAATTAACACACCGCGAACGACGATTTCATTTTTAAGAATAAAAGAAAAAATGAGATATTTTATGATGAATATAACATAAACACAAAAAAATCTAGTATATATATGATATGGGAGTTATCCTAAAAAATTGGATAGGTGGGGAGGATAAGGTAGAATAGAGAAGGAAATTTAAAAGAGAAAAATAAGGAATTTACCTCTTGAAAATTTCTCCTTGGGAACTTCCTTAAGGCTCTTGGAAGTGGTGTTTTTGTGAGACTAGAAGATCTATAATGTGGAAAGGGATGAGGAGATGGTAATTTGGTAGAATATAGTTGAGAAATATGGATTAAGGTGATGAATGTTTGTGGAGGAATGAGCCTCCTTTTATAATTGAGGTGAGGGGTAACTTAGGAATTTCTCAAATTATTAAAATATAATAAATTTATTATAGGGATTAAGGCCTAAAAAAGGCCTAAAAACTAAAGGTGATTATTTTTTCAACAAAATATTATCACATTTGGCCTTATTAAATAATTCTATGATTTATAAATAATTTAATAAAATATTTTATTCATGAAAAATAATTTATATCAAATTGAATACTATTCATAATTATGACTCTGAACACATCAAAACAAAGTTTCAAATTAGAATAATTTTCTTATTATATTATATACATATCATATGAAACTATTTAATTAATGAATTATCTTAAAAATATAATTTTTTTATTTTATTAGTTTAAATATCATTAATTTTATTTATTCATTAATTAAATAATTACTACATCATAATTTTTCAAGCCATTTAGGTATTTATTTATTCCATAATAATTAAAAATAAAATTTAATAAATAACATAATTTTTTTATCTTTCAATAAAATATTTTTGTTCAAAAAACTAAACTAGAAAACAATACATTAAAATATTATTCTGACAAAAAATTATAATGCAACAACTTGACTTCCTTTTGAAATAAAATATTTTGAAGGACTTAAAGTGATTCACATGGGTCCAAAATGTCCCAAAATAGAATCAAAAAGAGATATTGGTTGATACATACAAATAAAAGTAAATTTATATGGTTTATAAGTCAATTAAGTATTCTTATAAACTTAATTAAAAACATTTTTATTTATTTTTCTACTGCTTGTACAAGTACTACATCACGTTGCATAAGCATTAATATTAATTATTTAATATTTAAAAATTTAAAATAAATTAATATCATAAAAATAAATTAATTAGTTTCAAAATAAAATTCTAGATTCTTTAATTATGTATATTCACTCATATACATATCAAGTCAACTTATTAAATTTGTTTTTTATCTTTTCCTACCATGCGCAAGCATTGCACATGAATTTTGATTTGAATTATGTTAGACCTACAAATACTACCTCATCCACCTCATCAATACTAAAAAAACATTGTTTAACAGTGTTGGTATTTATCATTGTTAGAAAAAAGTGCTGATAAATGACATCCTTATCAGCGCTAAAGAAAGCACAGATAAATTTAACCATTTATCAGTGCTTTATTTTTAGCGCTCGTAAAGGGTACCATTTATAAGTGATTTATTTTTAACACTGATTAAGGATACCCTTTATTAGTGCTTTATTTTTAGTGTTGATAAAGGGTACCCATTATCAGTGCTATGAGAATTTTTTTAGCACTGATAAAGGAGCAAATAAATAAAATGAAATATTTAAATAAATAAAAAATAAAAAAGTGTTTATTAAAAAAATATTACACATTTTATTAATTAAATAATTATTGATAAAAATGAATAAATTGATTATACTATATATAAATTATAAATACTAATAAATTGTTTGTATTAAATTTGTAGAAACAAAAAATGAAAATTAAACAAATTAAAATTAAAAATAAGTAAATTGAGAAAAATATTAAACATTTTATCAATTATATGATTATTGATATTGTTAATAAATAGTATATATTAAATATATAGATATCTATTAATCTAAATAAATATGATTTATATATTATAAAATATTTATACACTATATTTAGTGAATAATGGTTTATAATTAAAAATTAATATGAATTAAAAATACTGACTAAGAGCATAGAGTAATCGACTTATAATTGAGTTTCGTTTGATTTTTTCATTTATCATAGATCAAATTTGTGTTATATTTATTTCACATATACATAATTAATGAATTTTTATATAAAATTCACACACACAAAACTTATCCATTTTTTCAATATTGTTAAAGTGTACTTATTTTTAATTTATTCAATTTCACTCATATTTAACATGCATGCACTTAAAAATAGATATTAATTAATAATGTTAATAGAATATCTGTAAAAAAAATATTTATAGAAAAATATTGATAAATAAATATATTTAAAAATGTACATGCTATATTTATAAAATTATATATTTATAATTATAAATAAATATATATTTTTTCAAAAGTATTTATATAATTATATATAAATAATTATATATATTAAAATAATTATAAATAAATAATTATATATTTAAATAATTATAAAATTATGATAAAAATATTTAAACAAGGAACATATTTACTATATTTATATTTATATATATTGATTAAGTATATATATATTCAAAATTTTTTATTTGTTATTATAATTATAAATACTTTATCAGTGATTTTTTTAGCGCTGATAAATATGATGCTTTATTAGTGCTAAAAAAGTGCTGATAGAAGTAATATTTATAAGTACTAATGCTTTAGCACTGATAAAGGACTACCTTTATCAACACTAAAAAATCACTAATAAATATGCCTTTTATCAGTGCTTAAATAATAAGCGTTGATAAAAGGACTCTTTATCAGTGATTTTTAAAAATGATGATAAAAGTGTCCTGATCTAATTACAAAAATATAACCTCTTGCAAACCCATCGTGATATTATAAAAAAAACCTATTATGAACCCTTTGAGGGAACTTCTCATTCATTCTACCTTTTCTCCAACCTTGATTTTCTCCCACCTTTCCCTCAATCGCTTCACCATAAGGTCCTAGATCTGTTCAATTGTGTTCTAAATCTTTCAATATCATACTTGAAGTATAATGTGACATTGACTCTTCTCGATAGGTTAATATTTGAGTCTTGGGGGTTGCAAGATTGAGTAAGGGTATGTTTTCTTGAAAAAAAGGAACATCATGATTCAGTTTTCTTCGGAGGAAGATCTGGTCAGGGCTTGGTCTAGTGCCCCCTATAGCTACAAAAGCTTCCAGTTATATCTATTTAGGTGGTCATATGAATTCCATATGAAGTGTGACATTACAACAATAACAATTTGGGTTAGTTTCTCCGAGATCCTTTTACCTTTTTGAAATACAGCGATTATAAACAAGCTAAGGAATCTCGTTGGTAGATATTTATGTTATAATAGTAGAACTCAGTTAGTTTCTCACCCAATTTCTCCTCAAATTTGTGTGGAAGTTTATGTCTTGAGAGTACCTATGAATTCTATTTGGATTTTAGTAGGGGAAGAATTTTGATGCAAGCAGGTTGTTTGGTTTGAATCGTGGGTCTATTTTTAAAGTTCTTTTAAGAAATTGGGTCATTCTACATTTTCCTATAGGTGAGGGACAAAGAACCATGAACAATAGTAGGTTGTGGTTTCTAGAGATAATTATAGGGGCTTTATTCCTAATGTTGGTGAAAGGCTAATGGGGGAGAGTTAGTTGGACGTTTCTACTAACCCATGCAATGCAAAGTCTATTCAATACGAGCCATTGGGGGGAGCATCTCCTTGATGAATGAAAGTTATCAAATTCTATATATTAGAAATTATTTTTAGGTATTCATCATTTTAGGTCTATATATACTTTTTAGGTCTATATATACATTTAATTGATAGTAATATAATTTATACTTAAATAACCAATATAATATTATAAACTCATGTTACTTTCAAAATAATAAAATTAGGTAACTATATACATTTTTTTGAAATAATTAAGATTTATAAAATTTAAATAATTATATTTTATACACAATTACCCAGAATAGTAATTATATATAATTAATATAATTTAAAAATTATTATTAATATTATTTTTTTATTTTCATTAGAAAAAATAGTATTATATATATATATATATCGAATAATATATTGTATATTTAAATAAATTTAAATATGATAAATAATACACACACACATATATAATTATATTCAAATAAAGTTACTAATATAATACGTATATATAACATATATATAAAATATTTAGGTAGATTCACTTTATTTATCTATGTATCAAATGAGAAGTGACCTCCATTTTATAGTTTTTGACGGTGGAAGGTGTGAACCCCGTTCAGGTTTATTACCTATCAAGGTGTGTGTGAAAAAAGTACACACCTCCATAGACCTCTTTTTATAATCATATAAAACCCTATCATTTTTAATAAAATAAAACCTATTAAAAAGGCCATGTTTTATAAAAAAACATTAAAAAAAATCCTCAAAAAATTATTTTATAAAAGTTTTATTTAGTTCCTTGTGGATAATTTCAATGATAAAAATTAAATTAATTCATAATTAACTCTACCTATACATCAAATAAAATAAATTAATTTTAGTAACATACACTCGTTGGAGCTACACAACACTGTATTTGCGTATTCTGATTCTTTGGTCTCCACCGTCTCTATTTCTTTACCTCCCTTCACTATATCATTTATTTGGCTGTGTAGAGATTTTATCTAGAAGTAGTTGGTGGAAATTATGGTGTCGAGTTAATAATTAGTGTCAATGGTGTAATTTTCACAATTGGGAGGCATTTACCATTTTATATAACATAATTAAGTACAATTGTCATCCTCATCAGTTTCATCTCCTGAACAATTATTATTGCATTTTTTTCCTTGACAATCATACCCCATATCTTGTGGACATGCACCTATGTTGCTTATACTACTTTAAAAATTATTCATCCCATGGATGACTAATGCTAAAAGTATTTCAAGAAACATAGTTTCATGCCCACAAGAGATGGAAAAGTGCATCAAATAAAAAAATGCAATGGTAACTATTTGGGAGATGAGCTGATGAGGATGAGAATTGTTCTTAATTATGTTCTCTAAAAGGGTAAATGACTCCCATTAGTGAGAATTAAAACATTTTCACTAATTATTAACTCGATTCCTCCATTTCCACCAAATCCTTCCGGAGCAAAGCTCCACACAATAAGAGAAACGATAGAGTGAATGGTGGGAAAGAAATGGAGAGGGTGGAGACTAAAGAATCATAATACAAAACTAAAGTGATGTGAATCCCAAGGGTCTTAGGTTATTATAGTGTAATTTCAACTGACGAGTGTATGTTACTGAAATTAATTTATTTTATTTGATATGGAGGAAGAGTTAATGATGAATTGCTTTCATTTTTATCCTTGAAATTATCCACAAGGATACGAACAAAAATTTAATAAAATAATTGGTTGAGGATTTTTTTAATGTTTTTTTCAATAAAACATGGATTTTTAATAGGTTTTATTTTATTAAAAAAATGATAAGGTTTTATATGATTGGAAAAAGAGGTATATGTATGTGTGTACATCGTTCACACTTACCTCGACTGGAAATAGACCTTAACGGGGTTCATGCCTTCCACCATCAAAAAATATAAAATAGTGGTCATTCCTCATTCAATACATAGATAAATAAAGTTAATCTACCTAAATATTATATATATATATACATTATATATTAGAATTGTTGGGGGGAAATCCCCTTTATTAAATTTATTTGAATATATATATATATATATATTATTTATCATATTTAAATTTATATAAATATATAATATATTATTTAATATATATATATAATAATTTTTTTTCTAATGAAACTAAAAAAATACTAATACTAATAATTTTTAAATTATATTAATTATAATAATTATTATTCTAGGTAATTGTGTCCGTTTTGAGTTTAAAATTGAAATTTTAGTTCAAAAAATTTCATTCAATAAAAAGAAAGAAAATGCACTCATATTGCCTTGATAATTTAGGACATCAATTTATTAGTCCTTTGTGATGTGTAGGAATCAGTCTCATGTAAAACTGATACACGATGTGATCAATATCAATCAAAGTGCACGTTTTCAGTTTAAAATGACATTTTAGTAAAAAAAACATGTGATGTAATCAAAACCAAGAAAACATATTAATATTGTTTTTATTCTTTATAAAAACTATCAATAATTCATTTGAGACATGTAGGAATTAGTTGTTCCTTAATCTGATGCACAATGTGACCGGTATGAATCCAAGTGCGCCTTTTTATATAAAAATGACATCAATTTTAATAGAAAGGAAAATTGGCCTACTGAAAACCAAGAAAAAAAAATTCATATTGTTTTGATACTTTAGGGAAATGATCTATAAGTAGTTTTCGATGTGTAGGAATTAGATGCACCACAATTCGATGCATGGTGTGCCCGGTATGACTCAATGTGTCTGTTATAAGTTTAAAATAGATATTTTAGTTCAAAAAATGTCTCACTGAAAACTGAGTAAATATGATCATATTTTCTTGATAATTTAGAAAATTTATTGATAAGTCATTTGTGACATTTAATAATCAGTCTCACATCAAACTAATGCATGATGTGATTAGTTTTAATTAAAGTGCGTGTTTCTAGTTTAAAATGACATTTCAGTAAGAAAGACATGAAACACACTCAAAACTAAGTAACCACATTTATATTATATTGAAACTTTATAAAAATGATTCATAATACATTTTCGATATGTAATATTTATCTACACCTCAATCCGACAGATGGTGTGACCGATATGACTCAAAGTGCATCTTTTTATTTAAAAATGGCATCAATTTTAGTAAAAAGGATAACATACCTACTCAAAACCAATAAAATGTATTTGGATTATTTTGATACTTTATAAAAATGATCCATAAGTCATTTGAGACTTGTAGTAATTATATGTACCTCAATCTGAATTACGGTGTGACCGATATGACTCAGAGTGCGTGTTTTTTATTTAAAGATGATATCTATTTTAATAAAAAGGACAAATAAACTACTCAAAATTGAGAAAACACATTCATATTGTTTTGATTTTTTAGGTAAATGGTACATAACTCATTTATGACATTTAGGAATCAGTTTTACCTCAATACTATGCACATTGTGCCAGGTATGACTCAATGTGTCAGTTATGAGTTTAAAATTGGCAGTTTAGTTCAAAAAATGTCACTCACTGAAAAATGACAAAATGAGCTCGAATTTTCTTTATAATTTAAAACATTGATTCATAATTAATTTTTATGTGTAGGAATCAGTATCATATCAAACCAATACATGATGTGATTAGTTTGAGTCAAAGTGCATGCTTCTAGTTTAAAATGACATTTTAGTGAAAAAGATAGGTAACGTACTAAAAACTGAGTAAAAAAATTCATATTGTTTTGATACATTATGAAAATGATCCATAATCCATTTGGGGTGTGTGAGAATTAGCCACACCTTAATCTGATGCATGGTGTGATCGATATGATAGAAATTGCATATTTTTATTTAAAATTGACATCAATTTTAGTAAAAGGGAGAAAAAAATTCATAAGTTGTTTGAGATGTTTAGGAATTAGTCGTAACTCAATCCGACACATAGTGTGACCAGTATGACTATAAGTACGTCTTTTTATTTAAAAATGACATCAATTTTAATAAAAAGGACCGCTGACCTACTATAAACTAATAAAACACATTCATATTGTTTTGATACTTTAGGGAAACAATCTATAAGTCACTTTTTAAATTTAATAATTAGATTCACCTCAATTTCACACACAATGTGCTCGGTATTACTCATTGTGTCCGTTATTAGTTTAAAATCAATAGTTTAGTTCAAAATAAGTATACTCACTAAAAAATGAGGGAACATGATTAGATTTTATTTATAATTTTGGACAATGATTTAAAAGTCATTTTCGACATGTATGAATTGGTCTCACATCAAAATGATAACGATGTGATTGATATGAGTCAAAGTGCATGTTTCCAGTTTAAAATGACATTTTAGTAAAAAAAGTCATGTGATGTACTCAAAACTAAGTAAATTCATTCATGTTATTTTGATACTTTTTGAAAATTATCCATAATCCATTTAGTATGTGTAAGAATTAGCTACCTCTCAATCCGACACACGGTGTGACCAATATGACTCAAAGTGCATCTTTTTATTTAAAATTGACATCAATTTTACTAAAAAGGAAAACTCACCTACTAAAAACTAAGATAACACATTCATAATGTTTTGATACTTTATGAAAATGATCCATAAGTCATTTGAGACATGTAAGAATCATCCATACCTCAATCCGACGCACAGTGTGACCAGTATGACTCAAAGTGCATCTTTTTATTTAAAAATGACATAAATTTTAATAAAAAGGAAAACTTACCTACTTAAAATGGATAAAAAACATCTATAATGTTTTTATAATTTAGTTAAATGATACCTAAGTAATTTGTGATGTGTAGGAATCAACTTCCCCTCAATTCGATGCACGGCATGCCCGGTATGACTCAATGAGTCTGTTATTAGTTTAAAATCGATAGTTTAGTTCACAAAATGTCACTCACTGAAAACTGAGAAAAAACACTCAAATTTTATGTATAATTTAAGAACTTGATTCATAATTCAATAGCGACATGTTGGAATTGGTCGCACATAAAAACGATACACAATGTGACCGGTATGAGTCAAAGTTTGTGTTTCTAGTTTAAAATGAATTTTTAGTAAAAAAGACATGTGATGTACTCAAAACCAAGTAAATTCATTCATATTGTTTTGATACATTAAGATAACGATCTATAATCCATTTTGTACATGTAATAATTAGCCTCACATCAATATGACACACGATGTGACCATATGATTCAAAGTGACTCTTTTTATTTAAAATTGACATCAATTTCAGTTAAAAGGACAACTCACCTACTCAAAATTGAGGAAACACATTCTGATTGTTTTTATACTTTAGGAAAATGGTCCATAAGTAATTTGAGATGTTTAGGAATCATTCCTACCTCAATATAATGCATGCTGTGACTGGTATCCCTCCAAATTCATTTTTTTATTTACAAATGACATTAATTTTATTAAAAAGGACAACTGGCCTAATCAAAACTAACAAAAACATTCATATTATTTTAATAATTTATGGAAACAACCCATAAGTAATTTTCGACATGTATTAATCAACTTCACCTCAATATTATGCATAGTGTTCCTGGTATGACTCATTCTGCATGTTATCAGTTTAAAACTGATAGTTTAGTTCAAAAAATGTCACTCACTAAAATCAAGAAAATATGATCAGATTTTCTTGATAATTTAAGAAATTTAATCATAAGTCATTTTTGATGTGTAGTAATTGGTCTCATGTCAAACCAACACATGATGTGATCGATATGAGTCAATGTTATTGTTTCTAGTTTAAAATGACATTTTAGTAAAAAAGACATGTGACATACTAAAAACAGAGTAAACACATTCATATAATTTTGATACTTTATGAAAATTATCCATAAGACATTTGGGAAATGTAATAATTAACCTCACCTCAATCCAACGCACGGTGTAACCGATATGACTCAAATTTCATCTTTTTATTTAAAATCGACATCAATTTTAGTAAAGAAGACAACTCGCCTACTCAAAACCGAGAAAATGAATTTGTATTATTTGGATACATTAGGAAAACAATCCATAAGTTATTTAATACATGTAGTAATTAGTCATACCTCAATTCAATTCACGGTGTGACCGATATGACTCTAAATGCAACCTTTTATTTAAAAATGACATCAATTTTTATAAAAAAGAAAAATAACATACTCAAAACCGATCAAACACATTCATATTGTTTTTATACTTTATGAAAATGATCCATAAGTCATTTTTGATGTGTAGTAATCAAATTCACCTCAAATTTATGGATGATGTTCCTAGTATGATTCAATGTGTCCCTTATTAGTTTAAAACTGATAGTTTAGTTCAACAAATTCCACTCACTGAAAACCAAGAAAACATGATTGGATTTTATTGATAATTTAGGACATTAATTCATAATTTATTTTTGACATGTATGAATTATTATCACTTCAAACTGATACACTATGTGATCAGTATGGGTCAAATTGCTCGTTTCCAGATTAAAATGACATTTTAGTAAAAAAGACACATGACATACTCAAAAATAAGTAAACATGTTCATATTGTTTTGATACTTTATGAAAATGATACATAATCTATTTGAGGCATGTAAGAATTATCCACACCTCAATTTGACACCCGATGTGACCGATACGACTCATAGTGCATATTTTTATTTAAAATTGACATCAATTTTAGAAAAAAGGACAACTCACCTACTCAAAAATGAGAAAACACATTTGTATTGTTTTAATAATTTAGAAAAATTATCTATAAGTGATTTTATATGTTTAGTAATCATCTTTACCTCAATACGATGCCTGGTGTGACTGGTATGACTCCAACTGTATCTTTTTATTTAAAAATGACATCAATTTTAATAAAAAGGAAAAAAAACCTATTTAAAACCAAGAAAACACATTTAAATTATTTTCATAATTTATGGAAACAATCCATAAGTAATTTTTTATTTGTAGGAATAAGTTTCACCTCAATTCAACACACAATGTTCCCAGTATGACTCAATGTGTTCGTTATCAGTTTAAAATCGACAGTTTTATTCAAAAAATGTCACTAACTGAAAACTTATCAAACATGCTTGAATTTTATTTATAATTTAGGAAATTTATTTTTAATTAATTTTTGACATTTATGAATTTGTCTCACATCAAATAAAAACATGATGTGATCGATATGAGTTAAAGTGTGTGTTTCCATTTTAAAATGACATTTTAGTAAAGAAGAAATGTGACATACTGAAAACTGAGTAAACACATTAATATTGTTTTGATACTTTATGAAAATTATATATATTCTATTTGGGATGTGTAATGATTATCTTATCCTCAATCCAATGCACAATGTGACCGATATGGATCAAATTGCATCTTTTTATTTAACATTGACATCAGTTTTAGTAAAATGGACAACTCACCTACTCAAAACCAAGCACACACATTCATATTGTTTTGATACTTTAGAAAAATTATCCAAAAGTCATTTTAGATGTGTAGGAATCATACAAACCTCAATATGATGCACATTGTGACCGGTATGAATCACTGTGTCCGTTATTAGTTTAAAATCAACAATTTAGTTCAAAAAGGGTCACTCACTGAAAACTATGCAAACACTCAGATTGTATTTGTAATGTAGGACAATGATTTATAAGTAATTTGTAACATGTAAGAATAATTATCATATAAAATCAACACATGATATGACCGTTATGAGTCAAAGTGCATGTTTCCAGTTTAAAATGACATTTTAGTAAAAAATACAAGCAACATACTCAAAACCAGGAACACATTCAAATTGTTTTGATACTTTAGTAAAATGATCCATAAGTCATTTGATATGTATATGAATTTTCCACACCTAAATCTAACACACGGTGTTACCAGTGTGACTTTATGTTTTTTTTCAATATATAAGTATCATTTTAGTTTAAAACTCGCACCATATCACCTAAACCGAGAAAATGAGCCTAGATTATTTTCTCTCCATTTCAATTCTACATTCATACTTTATTTTGTTGATTTTGTTGTTTTTTTGGTGCTGTGGTGTACTATTACAACACACTGTAGTGGTGGGACAGTGTGCTATAACCTAACACTACAATATACCCCTTTATCAATAGTTTTTAGCACTGATAAAAGACTAGGGATTTTAACCTTTCTCTAATAGTCAACATTTCTCTAGCACTAAAAAAGTCCATTTTTAGTGTTGTTAAAGGCCTATTTTGTAGTATTGCATGTCAAAAGAGTGGTGAATGAAACAACCTCCCATATAGAGTTTCATAAAGTAAAATCTATATCAAATCCTAGTAACTATTCTTATAGGCGAACCCAACTAAATCTAGATGATCATCACATTCTATACCTAAGTCTAAAATGAAAGATTAAATTATATCCTCCAATTTATGTATAGTCCACTCAAACTGTCTAACTGTTTGAGGATAGTATGCTATAAATAATCTCAGTAGAGTCCCTAGGGATTTTTGTAAGCCCTTTGAAAATTGGGATGTAAAATATTTCTCTTTCAGATACAATTATCAATTTAACTCCATGAAATCATACAATATCATAAACATAGAGCTTTCCTAGCTCCACTACCGAGTGAGTATCTCTGATTAGTATGATGTGAGAAGTTTTTGTTAGCTAGTTGAAAATCACCTAGGTTGTGTCGTGACTCCTTAAGGTCTTTGGTTACCCCTTCAAAAAGTCCATAAGGACATCCTCCCACTTCCACATGGGAACTAGAAGTGGCTGGAGTAACCTGCCCAGATGCTAGTTCTCGGCCTTCACCCTCTGACATTTAAGATATTGAGAGAAAACCTTGCAGTGTACCTTGCCACCCAAAAAAATTTCTGAATTCACGGTACATCTTCATTTATCCAGGATGCACTGGCTATCTATAGGTATGATAATCCCTCATTGAATCCTCTATAATGGGTCTAAGGATTACTAATCTCCCATGTACCATGATCACATCGTCTTCATCCATAATCTATATGTGTATTGGTTCACCTTCAGCTAGCTATTACTTCACCACTTCACACTATGGGTATGAATCCTATTTTTTCTTCACCTAGTCCACAGGAGAAGATGTGGCGGCCACTAAGGGAGAATAAGTAATAAAACCTTGTTCCTCTAAAACATCCATCCTCCAACCAGATAACAAGTTCATCAAACCCCATTTGTCCTTTAAAGGCCACTCACCAACCTCCTTCTCAGCCTGTATCTTATGGCTAAGAGCATCTGTATTGATGTTACCCTTCCTAGGTGAATAAGACATATCAAAGTTGAACATCTGTAGATACTCAACCTAGTGCCTCTGTCTTATGTTCATGTATCTTCATGTAAATATATATTGAAAGATCTTGTGGTATGTGTAAAAAAATATATTTATGAAGATATAGTGTCATTATCACTTCAAGTCATGGAACAAAAATTCCATATCAAGATCATGTGTAGGGAAGTTCTATTCATGGGGTCATAGTTGACGAGATCCATAAGCTACTAACTTCTCTCCTTACTTCAATACTACTCCTAGACTGACAAATGATGCGTCATAGTACATTGCATAACCACTACTAGGCTAATGGAGCTTTAGTACTAGAGCAGTTATCAACCGTCTTTCGGATCAAGGAAAAATTCTTTACATAGGTTAGACCAATGGAACTTCACTCCATTCTTCTTCATCTCTATCTTGGTTGCTGATAGTCAGGTGAAATCTTGGACAAACCACCGAAAATTCCCAACCAAGCCCAGAAATATGATGACCTCAAACACATTTTGGAAATGTTTCTAGCACATGACTACCTCAACCTTCTCTGGGACCATAGATATACCCATTTCAGATACCACATGCCCTAAGAACTTTACCCCTTGAATCCAAAATTCACACTTCGACAACTTTGTTTAAAGATGATGTTTTCAAAGCATAATCAGGACTACCTCGAGGTTCCTATCATACTATTATGGAATCGTTGAGTAGATAAGGATCTCTTCAAAAAACACCATGATGAATGAGTCCAGGTATGGGTGGAAAATATTGTTCATGAGGGCCATGAACATTTCTATCATGTTCGTTAGTCCAAAAGACATAAAAAATTACTCATACAACCCATACCAACTTTGAAACACCATATTTGGAATATCATCATCTCCAAATTTCAACTGGTGATATCCTGATCAAAGATCAATCTTGGAGAACTTCCAAGCTCCCTATAATTGATCAAAGAGTTCATAGATCCTAAGAAAGGGATATCTATTCTTCACCATTACATGGTTCAGATTCTTATAATCGAAGAAGAGTTTAAGAATACCTTCCTCCTTGGAAAACAACATAGGGGAAACCCACAGTGAATTAATCATCATAATAAATCCATTCCACTTCAAGTCATCAAGTTGCACCTTGAGATCCTTCATCTTGGTTGGCACCATATGATATGGGGGTATCAAAATGGGATGCACAACTGGTATGAGATCTACTAAAATTCAACTCATATATCTAGAGTAAGTCCTAAAAATTCATCTTGGAAGATGTTCTGATAGAGATCTATGAATGGAGAAAGAGTCGAGAGGATTGTCACTGATGTCACCAAAAGAGACAAAAATGCCATCTATACTGTAATCATCCCGACTTGACTCAAGTCCAGCACAACTCTGCCTGATCCTAGTTCCCATTATCCAATTATCAAATATATTACCCTCTTAGTAAATGTTAATGATACACATCTTCGATAACAATCATCATGATCCCAGAATCTAGTTATCCAGTCCATATTGAGAATCACATAGAAGGTCATCATCTCTAGAATCATCAACTTCCATATATTTTCACAGTCAATGACAACTATAGGACACTCAGGGAATCATTGGAGATGGTGAAATTTTATTCCAAAGTTGTATCAAGGGATACTAATATAGAGGATAACTTGACAGGTATGTATAGTCCAACAACTACTTGGAAAGATATGAAAGAATGGGAAACACCGATATCAAACAAAGTATTATAAAAAGTGAATGTGATCATGACTGTACCTAAAAATGTATTTGGAACCTCTCCACCATATTCTAGAGTCTGGTAAACTTTTAAGACATGAAATAACTTATCACTATGACCCTATATCTGAGTTTTATGAACAGTTCAAGTATGTTGACGAGAACCCTGATTAGACCTTTGACTCCCTGGCTAAGGCTGTCTCCATCTCCCAGCCAAAGCTCTGGAAAAAAACTACTGGAGATGACCTATTTTTCCATATTACTAGCACTAGATCCAGGGTGTTAAGAATACCTAGCTATAGTGTCTAAAATTACCATATTTAAAGCACTATGGGTCACCTCCAGAAGGAACCGAAGAGACTGAGCTCTACTACACTTGCATTCCACTGCTCTACTTCATGTCTCTAGCCTTTCTCTTCTTACCATTGGAAGAGGTAATTATGATATAAGTATAAGGTACATATTTCTAATTTATTAAGGGTAGGAAAAACTACTTATTCACCTACCCTTAGGAATCCTCTAGATGTTTAGATCCATCCTTAGAACCTTTGGGTATGAAGCTAGGTCAAAGCTCTGTACCTGCTGTTAAAGGTTAGGTCAAAACATGATAACGAACTTCCTAGAATTCTCGGCCTCATTAACACCCATAAGTAGTGAGAAACAAAGGAGATCTATAAAATGTGAAGAGTATAACGATACTATCATGGAGCCTTGATTCAGTTCCATGAACTATTTTTATTAATCAAGCTTTAGTGTGTCATAGAAGAACTATTCAAAAAAATTCCTTGAAAGCCTCCCAGGTGAGACCCTCACACTGTCTGACCTAACCCATAACTTCCCAACAATGCCTTGAGGGTCCCCATAGTATGAATGTTGACATATTCACCTTACTTTTCATTGGCATATCAATGAGGTTGTAGATTCTCTAAATTATTCTCACCCAATCCTCAATATCCTATGGCCCACTAGTGTTCTGAAAGGATGGAGGATGTTGGAGTTGAAATTCCTAGTGTAGTTAACTTTGGATCTCAGTGGGAAATAGTATGGAACCACTACATGTACTACTATGGTAGGTGTGGGAACATTATATGAAGCATCCTTCTCAGTTGGCAGTCCTACCAAACATCTTTAAAGTGAAATCTTCCATAATAAAAGGAAGATTTGGAACATAAAAATATTCTAACCCGTCTATGGGATCACATAAGGATTTTCCTAGGAGTCTAACCACAATCCAAGGTATACCCCTCCCAACACTAACCTTTGTTTTCATCCCTACATTTTAGTCACGATCATCATATGTATACTAACATAACAACATGCTCAGTTCAATTAATTAATGCCAATAAGAATATATCATAGTAGTACAACAGCACAAATATATCACACAAGAGAAACTATCCCAAATAGGAAGCATAACCAAAAATTATAATTAAATAACTACCTTGCAGCACAGAAACATGTATATATATATTGTACATGAATTTATGTTCCTATTCATTATGTAACACCAAAATATTTTAAAAGGAGAAAATTATGTTCGATAGTGTAAACAATACACAACACCGATCTTAGAAAAGAATGTAACTCCCCGAGACTTATGGTATATTTATTTATAAATAAATTTAATATCTTCAATATCTTATGGTATAAAAAACCCTATGATTTTTTATGTTCAATAGCGTATTGAGCACGCAACACCACACTTAAATGACCCATGATATATATAATAGTTAAAACATAGTTGTTAAATTGACGGGTATGAATAATATTAACTAATTTATGAAATATATATATATATATATATTTTATACTCAATATAAATTATTGATAAATTTTTATTAAATAATCAATAAATTTTTAATAAAGTGATTTTATTCTTTTAAAATATATTTTCTTCAAAAATAATTTTTTTTGCTTTTTAGGAAAAAAATATTATAATAAAGTTTTAGAACTTTTAGAAAATGTATTTGATAAAATTAAATTCAGTTTATAATAATAATATAAAAATTTAATTTGGGTGTAATTTTAGAAATTTTCTAAAAATGTTGATTTTTCAGTGAATAGTGAAAAATACTGATTTTTGTAAAAATATCATTTCTTTTCAATAAATTAAAAAATTTAAAATTATCAATATTTTTTGAATATGATTTATAAAAAAAATAAGTATTATTATTTATAACTAAATTAATTTCTTTTTAATGAACTTTATATTATATTTTATTATAAGTTTATTTTTAGGATTAAAAAAGGGTTTTTTTCTTCTGAAAAATGTTTTAAAGCGCATAATATTTCTCCATTTTAATTAATTAAAATAATCCATAAAGTGGAATGTTTTAAATGAAATTTATATATTATATATCAATAAATTTTAATTTATATCTAGTCAATGATTATTATAAGATATAAAGTTAATATAAAATCATCTTGGTCTTGAAAAATACACTTCTTGAAAACTCGATTTTTCATTGTACCAGAGGGTTTTTTAATTTAATTTTTAATAATTTTATAAAATTTATTTGAAAAAAAAAATAAATTTTTAAGTCATAATTTCAAAATTATATTAGAGATAATTTTTGATAATTTTCTGAAAATATTAATTTTTTGATGAATAATGAAAATACTGAATTTTAATTGAAAATTGTATTTTCATTTAAATTATTATTAAGGATAAATTATATTTTAAATTAGTTTTAAAGAAAATTTAGTTTAATTTTATATCAATTAATTTAATTTAGGTCATTGGAACAATTTTCATAGCGAATCTTGACATAAAAACATTGTAAACTTTTGAACTTTTTCTCTTTGAAAATTCGATTTCTCATCACGCCTGTTGGATTAATTTTATATAAAAATTTTCCACTTATGTGAATTTAATTTTTAAAAATAGATTAAATATTTTTAATCAATATAATTTATAATTTATAATAATGTAAACTTAATTTTTGACAAAGTTGAATAGTGAAAATAGTAAAAAAATAATTACCGCAGTTAAGGTAAAAATAGATTTACTGGAGGGTTCAACTAAGAAGATAAGGGTAAAAATGACCTAAAAAAGTTTAAAACACCCACTAGATAGCCATATTCAGAACTTATCTCTTCTATTTTCTATAACAGACCATTTTTGAAGCTTATTTCATGGTAAAAATGGGTGTATAATTGAATATTTTCAAAAATATTATAAGTATGTCACTCACCTCACTTATAAAAGGACACCCTCTCTTATCTGTTCTTCACACACTAAAACATAATTTTTTGAACAATAAATTCCTAAATAACTTCCCAAAATTACATATCATAATACTATAATCCTTATTTTGGGAATAAATCCAACTAAGGAAGGCTTTTGGTGCAAACCTATGGAGGATACCCAAAGAAGAGGAAACGTTCTTCAACAAGCATTTTTATTTTATTTCTTTCTCTATATAATTAAATTATTATTAAAACAAAATAATATAATAAAATTAGTATATTACATATTTTATTTTTATTTTTATAATAATTTCATGACCTACACCCATCTCCACTTCCAACGAATGCGTTACAAAATCATCATTCGTGTGTAAGGAGGACTACCACCTCACAAACCAATGTTATTGATTTTTACATTAAAAACTATCATGTTTGGGTATGATGATGGATATAAAGTATATATATGATATTTATAAAATTATTATATTTTTTTAGACATTATATAATATATACCTTTTATCTTTTTGTTCCATAGGGGATATGATAATGACGCTTGTGTGTACGAAAACCTACCGTCTCACGAAGCAATGTGATTCATCTTTCAATAATGCTTTACATCGAACATAATAAGGATAAATTTAATAAATATATGTAATATAAATGAAATATTTTTAATTATTAAATATAATATATCATTTTCTTTTTTTCCACTTGAAAAATGATAACATCGTTCGTGTACGTGTGGACTACAGATTTCATGATGTGATGTGACACTATTTTAATCACCAAACCACATGGATGATATATATAAGTATATTTAAAGAAATAATATAGTATATATGATATAATTATAATTCTATAAAGATAAAATATTACTTACTTCTTTTCCATAATGATCATTGAAAAATGGAAACGTTACTAGTGTGTAAGTACGACATACCATATCCATGATCATAACATATTTCATTTCTCAAAACCATATTTCATGATTGGTATTAAAATTATAATTGATTTATGGATATGATAATTATTTCATGATTATTATTCTAGATTTTATGTAACTATATAATATTTATAAGAACCAGAACATTCATAACAAAACACAAATGAGAAACTAAGGCAATTAACACCTCCTCAAATTTCATTTTTTTTCATTTTTAAATCCACTTTAAAGGGTTTAGTGTGAAACCGAATAGACAAAAATAAGACTAGAAAAAATCAAACACCATTTGACCTAATAAAACCATTCAATAATAGTTTTAACCTATTAGAGTCATTTCCCCTTTATAATTTCCATTTTACAGATAGGGCCATCTCTAGATCATCGTTGATAATATCCTCAACATAATAAGCCATCCTATCCTAGGTCATGCTGAACTCTTCCAGGACAATATTTCCCTCATTGAACCTATGAACAAAGGTGTAGTTCTGATTATTGATCCAAATTGTTTTTCTATCATTGGTATCAACTTGTGTGATTTTTGAAACATTTTAGAAACATCCTATAGAGAGGCATTAATCTTCCCCATATCAACTATTTATTATTCCTTGGAGTACATTAATAGATCAAAAAAAGAATCTTTAGGAGAGTCATGGGCCTCTCCTATAGAAGAAAAATAAAAAATTCATTCCACACTCACTTCCTTTAAGGATATAGGATATATGTTATAAACTTTCTCAAACCTCACAGCAACATCAAAAAGTTTATCAGTGTCCTCGTAAACATCGTTGGACCTCTCTTTAATGTTAGTATTTCCAAATGCTATTGGAGAAGGTCTGAGATGAGGGGTCTCTTGAACAATCCTATTTAATTCCCCCATTTTACTTGAAGATATTTTTTGTAAAATATTAGGTAAAAAATAATAATATTTATGCCTCTTTCCCATCTTCCCCACATTAATTCCTTTTTTCCTCCCTGGGCGATTGAGTTCCTCACTGGAGAATTCATCTGCAAAAGTAGATGATTTCCTAGAAGAATTAAAATAACTCATATCAGCCTCAGAAGTAGGTACTAAAACCTTATCATAGGACCCCAGATGATTTTACTCATTCACTTTTCTTGTAGCACTATTGGTCTTTTTATTTTTGTGTTTGACCTTCTTCCATCCTTTTTATTCTCAACTAAACCAATCTACTTTAGAAATTCAAAATGATTCTTAAACTTCAGGATAAGAGGAGAGATCATCATCAAACTTGGACATCCTTTTTGGGAATTAAGGATTTCATGGTTACTCTGAGAAGAGTGAAATTCAGTATAGAGAGTCTTGAGTGAGACAGAAGCCTCATATTGAGGTCTTAAGGATGCTATCTTTAACCCTTATCCCACTTTAAAACCAGATGACACAACCAATCTATCATCTGATCCACTCCTTGGAGAATTTTCAATAGCATTCATATAGGAATTTGGTGATGAATTTTTAGCTCCCGTTGATCCCTCCTTCATTGTATGGGAATACAGGACAAGTTGAAAATCCTATACATTATCAGGATTTCCATCCACACCACCATCAGCAATATGGGTAACCTGGACCATATTATTAACGAATGGGTAATAAAATTTTATAAAGGGATCATATATGATATTATAAATATTAATATGGTTCTGAAATAAGTTAATAACTTGTTTAAAACCACTATATAAGAGGTTAAATCCTAATCAACCAAAATTAAGTGTGAGGTAATGTAAATCTAGTCTCTCTTTTATTTCTCAGATACATATGAAAATTCACCACTCATTTCTTTTATGAGGTGTATGTACTTCCACTTTGAAATGTTATATCACACATCCTATTAATTTCATGATATTTAATGTTTCATTTGATGTTATTATTTATTGGGGATTATGATTAAAAATATTACTAAAGTGGCATGAGATTTTTGTCTCATTTTTCCTTCTTTGAGACTCATGTCATGTTATACCCTTATCTTATTTTATGAAGTGTATATAAAAACCTTTTTAAATTTAATATCATGAATTTATTTTTTACAATTATAATATAAGTTTCATTTAATTTTATCTTTTCATGGGTATTTCAATTTAATGTTAACAAAGTGATATGAGTTTTTATGTTACATTCTCATTGTTTGTTGAGATTTTTTATGATTAAGTCTCCAATATTGTAGTCCTATGATATACCTATCAATATTTCTCATTATTTTTCTTCAATTATGGTTATTCATGATATTTTCAAGTTATAATTCCATTTACCACTATTTTGTACATTAAATTATTGAGAAAATGTTTTCAGGAAAATATGGCATTATTTCTCTCTTCGTCGAGAAATCATTTTTCATCAAAACCCATATTTTCTAAAAATATTTTAAAAAATGTTTTTAAACTTTTAAAAATAATTTATTAATGAAATTTTACCCATCTTTTACTTTTTAAATAATGGTTTGAGAATAATATTCTTGTCCTTTTATAATCAAGGCACTTTTCTAACCTTTTTATAGTACAAAAATGAATGTTCTCTTTTAATTTGAATGAAATTTATAAAATTACCTACCATAATAAACAATATTTCATTGAAGATTAATTTTCAAGTTTATTAGAATATTTTTTAAAGAAATTTTTTTCTTAGTATTCTAGAAATTATTTTTGTAAAGTTAGTTTTGATAGAAAAGGATTTTCAAAATGATTTATGTTTTAAAAATTAATTTTCAAAATAAAAAGGATATTTTCCTCAAGAATGATTTTACTAATATTTTAATGGTATTAATAAATATTAAAATCCATTTTTTTACTTATCCTCCAATGGGGATATTTTTATTGATACCATCCTCATGTTTTCTTTGGAATGATTATGAATGTTTCTAAGAGATTATTATAGAACCCATTTCTTTTCTAGGGGTTAATCACATTTCAAGGAGATTTTTATAGAACCCATTTATTTTCCATTGGTTAATCATGTTTAAAAGAGATTGTTATGGAACCTATTTCTTTTCAATGGGTTAATCAAGTTATGGAAGGAATAATGTTTTTTATGAGTTTCATGATTATGTATAAGCTATATGTACTTTATTTGTGGTTCTTGGACATTCTATACAGCGGGGAAGCCTATATAGCATCAGGTGAGGTTGTTACAGAATATATGATGGGGTAGGCCACATAGTGCCATGTGATCCCATTACAACTTATATTATGGAGAGACCCAGATAGAGTTGGGAGATCTCGTTACAACTTATACGATGGGGTGGCCCAGATAGTACCAAGTGACCCCATTACAACATATAAGATGGGGCGATCCAGATAACATCGAGTAATCCCATTATAGATTAAATGACACATGCCTAGATATATATCTAATGCATTAGGTAATGATTATGTTCTCTAGATAATTATACTGGAAGTCATCCATATGGTTATTCCAATTATAAGGGTTTTGTAAGGGTTCTATGATGATGATGATTCAAGATACCAACATGATATATCTATGATTTCCATGGGGTTATAATGTTTAATTTGATAAATATTGATATTACATGGCTCGTGATTATTAATTTTTATGTCTATTTCATTTTTGAAGCCTTTTGACATGTTTCATTATTGATGATTCAGGTATTTATGGGCATGAGTTCTTCTAGGATTCATTCAGGAATTCTGATTATGTCTTCATACCCTTATGAACTTATGTTCATTAATTAATTTCCAATATTAATGCTTACGTTTACCCTTACAGAGCATTTGATCTCACCACTCTTATGTTTCCTCTTCCCTAGGTTATAATTAATGAGGTTGAATGAATTATGCCTAGAAGGGATTTCATATGTATGATGATGATGAATTAATGTGAAATAAGAAAAGATAAGTTAAGTGAGAGAAATGATCATTTAATTAAATGAGTATTTTTTATGTTGGAGTTTTTCCTAATTATCTAAAACTCTAAACCTAAAAGGTCCTTTAGAATTTTAGTGATCCAATTTTTCCTATTGATGTTGTAAGGTTTGGATGGGAAAAAATTAGGTCAGAATTATCTATATCAAAGATGTAAATGTAAATTTTATGATTTCAACATCAGATCTGAGAGTGTGAGTTCATGGTTGTTATAGTTGGTATCAAAGGACGGTTTAGATATCTTTGGATATTAGGTTGTTTTTATGTGCGGCTTTCTCAATATTTATGGATACCATCATTGGCCTATAATCTTAATTATTATCATAAGTTCAAAGTCTTAAAAACCCCTTTTAAGTTTCAAATAATGATATATTAAAGTGATTAATGAAATTTTAGGGGATGTTTTAGTAGGTTGAATTATTTTTAAATCCATGGTTTAACCTGAAGTATGTATTTAAATTCTGTGAAAATAATATTTAAGGTGTTGTTTACCTTTAGTGTTTATATGATCTTAGATATTGAGAATATAATTTTTATCATATAGATAACCACAAAATTGAAAAGTGATTTGGTGACTATGTGACTAATGTTACCTGAAATGAAGATCACTATTTTTTTGGTCTTGAAGTATGAAAGGTATTGGATCACACTTGAGGTTAAAACACTCTTTAATTTTGAGGTTATTGAGTTTGTTTGGGATATAATTTTATTGAATTATTTAGTTTTAAATTTTTGTATTACTATTTAATTTTGAATATTAATGTATCATATGAAGGTTTATTCATTTTAGGAATTATCTTACCATGATCTAACCATTTTGATTTTGGTTAATGTCCAAGACATGAGTAATATCTTGTTATCCATTTTACAGTTATGTGATATTTAGAAGTTGATTTTAGTAATTTATGAATGAAGAATTCATTTTGAATACCTATCATTTGGAGAAAAATATAAGATTGGGGTGAAAATTAAAGAAAAGTATGAAATTATACTCATCAAATATTTAAATTCCCTTATTCTCTTAGTCTCCATGGAAAATAATTCCTCAATTATAAGAAAATTATTTTGAATTTTTTTATCCTATTAAATTCACATATGTTAAATCAGATGGTATTTTAGATCATCATATATTAATGGTTTTGAGGCCATTAAATTTCCTTTTATCATTAACTTTCTTGTGATTAATGAACTCAATAACTCTCTATAATTATTTATGCTTTTCTTCCATTCCCACCCATGTTCTTCTATTTGGAAACCTAGTTATGTATTATTCTATATAACCTTTTCCACTTCCCTTTATATCTTATTAATAGGATTTTTTATTAAACCTTTTCTTGATGTGGGTTTATAACAAAAGTATTTTAAAATTTACAACCTTTGATTACCAATATAAAGTTTAAATTTCAAGGACACAATTTATTAACTGTGGTGACGATGTAACCCCCTAAGATTTTAAAAGAACAAAATTATGTTCGATAGCATAAACTACACACAAAAATGATCTTATAAAATAATGTAACTCTATGATACTTTATGATATATTTTTTTATAAGTATATTTAATCTTTTCAATATCTTGTGGTAAACACAACCCCATGATTTTTTATGTTTGATAGCATATTCTGCATGCAACATCAAGCTTAAATGACCCATGATATATATAACCATTAAAACATAGTTGTTAAATTTTCAAGTATGAATAGTATTAACTAATTTATGATATATATATATATATATAAATGTCCCTACAAAATATAAATTACAGATAAATTATTAGCAAATAATCAATCAATTTTTAGTAAATTGATTTTATTCTTCAAAAATATGTTGTATTCAAAAATGATTATTTATTTATTTTAATGAAAAAAATTATAATCATTTTTTAGAAATTTAAAAAATGAATTTGATAGAATTAACTTCTTTTTTGTAACCAGAATATCAAGATTTACTTTGGGTAAAATATTACAATTTTTCAGAAAATATTGATTTATCAGTGAATAGGGAAAAATACTGATTTTTGTAAAAATTGTTGGGACCAAGTTGGCTAATGAAGTTTTTGGATGAATTAAGTACTATATTTTTCTTTCAAGGAGGATTGAGAAAAAGAAAATCACTTCACTTTGTATAAGTGGGTGAGGAAAGACAGAAAAGTTACAATACTTTCCATGGTAAATCTAACGATGTTTTACTGGTATGTATTTTAAAAAGACCATAAGTTGGTTAGAGAACTTATGATGAAATAATTATGAAGGAAAGGGGGAGAAAATATGTATCCAATCAGCATGGTTGGTCTTGTAGAAGCAAGAGTCTAAGGTGGCGCAGTTTCCCAGTGATTTTCAAATTTTTGGTGTCCAAAATTTGGAGTTGGGATAGCATTGTAAAAAGTGAATTTCCTTGAAGAGAATTTCCAAATATGGAAAAGGCATGAATTTCATGAATATGGGCTTCAATAATTATATTTTGTGAAGAAATGAAGAATTTTGATGGTTTTCTTCGTGATTACAACGATCTTCACGAATGGAAGAGGTGAAGAGCTTTGAAAGTAAGATTTGTGGCGCAAAGAAAGAAGGAGCATTATAGTGACACAAAGGAAGAAGGAGAATCACAACGACACATAGAAAGAATGAGAATTGCGGTTGTGCAATGGATTTTATGGAATGCTTCATGATTACAAAGATCTTGTCAAATCCAGAAAATAGCCATGGTGCTTCACGAAACGGAGTGAATTTCTACATAAATTTCAGAGCTATGTGATTTGGTGATGATGTGGTGCTGAGGTGGATAGAAGGTTTTGGAGTTGGTGGGAAACACCTATATATAGGCCTCCACCCCCAATTGAAAAGAAGAGATAATTAATATAAATTTAAGAGATATTGAATTACGAAGAAGGTTTGCAGAGAAAAACGAGCTCTGCGAAGGTTGTAAGCTCCATGAAGGAAAGAAGATTCATGGTGAGCCTTTGACCTTTGTGAGATAAGAGAACTTCGCAAAGACCAATATGTGCACTAAGAAATAGTGAGTTCTATGATCTAGTGATCTTTTCAAACTAGGGAGATTTGCGAACTATAGTTCTCTGCAAAGTTGGGTGCTTCATGAAGGAGCTCTGTGAGCTGAAGATTTGAGTACCCAAAATAAGTGAGAAGTGTTGTAGCACCCCAAACACTTCATGACATGTTTCTATGAAATAAATTCTAGTAATAGCATATATTTCATGAATAATTGAGCCTATATATAACAAAAAATGGTTACTTATAAGAGATATCTATAACCTAGCCATTAAACTTAAATTTTCCAACTCTGCGATTTGAATTCTAAAAATATGACATACACGGTTGTGATCAAGATGATATTTAGAGTCTAATAGAATTAACTTAATTTTCGGTGAATAGTAACCTACCCTTAGGAATATTAACCTACACTTATGAATAGTAACTTACCCTTATGAATAGTAAAATGACTCTTATGAATGGTATCCATACCATTGAATGTATAAATGAATTTAGGCACTTTAAAAATGAAGATGAAAATTTTAAGTGTTTATATTTTTCGATTAAATAATGAATTTAATTAAATATTTAATTAATCATATTTAGGAAATTATTTTTTAAAAATGGACTTCATTTTTGGATTCTACACATCAAAAAATGGTTAGGGTGAATTTTTGGTATTTTTTTGAAATACTTGAATTTTTGATGAATAGTAAAACCCGATAATTCACAATAAATGCTAAATAAGGAAATTATTTAGTAATTGATGATGATATTATGATGTAATCCCAATTAGTTCGAATTAATATGCATATATTACTTTTTTTTGTCATGTAATACTCAATATTGGTTTTATTGAGAAGAAACAATACATTAATGATTATAATATTAAGAAAACTCCTCTCTCCTCCACTATAAAACCCCCCTTCACTCCCTCTTCTCTTCACTCCTATCATGCCTTGTGCCTTACCAATATTCTACTCAAATCTCTCCCCAAGATCCTCCTCCATTTCCAAAATCTCCTAGCCTCTTCAAGATACCAAAACCTCTCCCCTTAAGAGGTTCTCAAAGGAGGAAGTCTCAAGAGGTAAACTCCTCTTTCCAATTCCTTCATTTATTTTAAGTTATTTTCTTTTTGTTTCTTTCCTCACCTAACTTCAACCAAATTGTATGATAACTCTAGTAACATACATGTACGGGAATTTTTTTATGCTAATGTGATATGTCATTATCTTCTCTCCTTTCCCCACCCTTTATTTGGAAGAAATGATAGCACCGTTTGAGATGTGCTAATTTAGCACATTCAAGGACAATGATTTATCAATTTCTATTATAATATTTAATTATGGTCATGAAACCATTTGTGTTATGGTTGAACCAGATTATTATATATGTAATATATCCTAATTTTAGTTCTGTAATCATTTTGTACATATGGTATTAAGTTATAAATCAAAACATGTTCATTGCAATCAAACCCACAGTTTAACCAAAACGGTTGTCACTAAGGATATATATATATATGTAATAATTAGACCCCACTATAAGTAAAAAAATAAAATTTAAAACCATGTAATCTCCTGGAAGTTCACTAATGGAATATAACTTCATTTTTGGACAACCACTTCCATCTTTCATATTTATCCAAACTTAAATATAAGTGAACCGATCTTTTAAAAACTAGTAATCAAACGAGCCTAAACAATGAAATTGAACATTATAACTAATAAAAAAGGCCTTGAATGAACTAAAAATAGTTATAATAAATCATTTAAATATATTAGAGTTTCGGGACTTGTTAATTAATAATCATAATTTGTTTATTCAGGTCTTTAATAACAAGTCAAGAACACCTTCAAGCATAAGGTAAGGGATCATCTCTCTCGCTTTTGTTCAAGAATATCCCCTATGTTGTGCCCTTTTATTTTTAATTCCTAATGATGGGGTATGTTTTTAAACCTCCCCTATACTCCCATTGTGACATATAAATAATGGAATACCCCTTTACCTCTAATTAATCCCTCACAATAACACTCGTTACGATGCCGAAATGTTTGTAAGGGGTTTCTCATCTCACTTTTATTTCTGTGATATTTTCATTGTTCACCACTTATTTCTTGTACATGGAATATGTGTACTTCCATTTGATATATAACAACATGATTATATTTATATTCATGTTATTAAATGATTCATTTGAGGGTTATTAAGTTCTAGTAATATGATTCGACCGATTACATTGTGGTAAAAGACTTTGTCTCAACTACTATTTTGTTGTGACTAACTTTGTATTGTGCACCAAATAATCCTTTGGTGGTGTAACTACTGCCCATTTGAGATCCATTTTTTTGAAATTATATTTATATTAAATATCCAAAATCTCATATCATTTATATGTTTTTTGTCTAAACCGTATATCGTTTTACATACGGTGTTTATTTGGAAAGTTATTTTTATTATGGAAATATTGACGAATCCTTATACTCTAATCTATACAGATATTGAAAAGGAATATTTATATTGTATTGAAAAAATGTATAGAGAATGATTTGGAATTGCAGTGGTGGGTGGGGCCCACTATATCCCCTCAATGCATCAGTAGGTCTCATGAGACAAATCAGTTTGGCGACAAACCCTTCAAGTTTGTTTCCAAAAATGAAACGGGTTTCTACCCATAGAACTAAACCATTTTAACGATATTGTGGTTTCATGTTCCAGATACATGAAGTCCAATTAATAATAATTATCTTTATTCATTATTAGTTTTTACCATCCATGTGGTTTTTACTATGACAAAATCTATTGATGCAGTTTCATTCTCTGTTTATTAATGGCGTGAGTTTCTCATTTATTCACCATGCCATATTGATTATGTCAGATTAATTATGATTCACTTATTATTGTATTCATGATTCCTCTATTTTTAACCCTTAATGAGCGTTTTATCTCACCCCTTTCATTGTTTTCCATCAACAGGTGAAGAAGAAGTGATCATTTATTGAGTTCCTATGGTTACAGTTTTTAGTTTTTGTTATGTATTGTATTTTGTAACCTTTTCCAATGTAATTTGAGTTACATATATGTATCTAGTTTCTTCAATACTACTAAAATGATCTTTACTTTGGGATTTTCATTCCTTCTAATGATGCCAATATCACAAGTAATGAACCGACTCCAGCCTAGAGGGGTCAGGGTGTTACAGTTGGTATCAGAGAAAGTTTAGTAGAAAACTTGGAAACTAGAGTAGGAAATGTATACTAGGGAATAAAGCCATAAGGTAGTATTTGAGGATAAACATACAAGAACATACTGGTATTTTGGTAAGGAATAGATTATGTGGATCTTTTAAGCAAGACATCCCTGTTTGGATATGAGCAGGTAGAGGCGGCTCTGGCACAAATGTATCTAGGGGTAAAACTCGAAAACACCGATTTGATCTAGTCTCGAATGGGAACTGGTGAACGACAACGGGCCTTCTTTCAATCTTGGTTATGACACTCCTGGGGGATATTCTTAGGATAATTCATATTTTCTATACAATCCATTATGAAGGATTTAAATGTAAAGTTTTCCTCAGAGAAACCATGTTTATGAGATTAGCTATGCATATAATTTCAATCTATTTTATGTTATTTCTATTTTAGACTCATAAACTGATCTAGTGTATGCCATTATTTAGAAATGACACCTAATGGAAGAAGGGGAAACATCACTCCTCTTTCAAATGATTACTAAACTATCTTTACTAGAGAAGATAAAAAGCTCTCAATCTGATGATGATAATCTGCACAAGAAAATTAATGCTGTTAAGGATGGGAGACTGGATGACTTCATGTATGAAGAAGGAGTTTTGAAATTTGGGAAGAGTTTATGTGTTCCATAATTACCTGATCTAAAAAGGGAACTATTAGATGATGCTCATAGCTCAAATTTCTCTATACACCCAGGTATCACCAAGATGTACAAATATCTGAAGGAATATTTTTGGTGCGATAATATGAAGCGGGAAATTGATGACTATGTGTAAAGATGTCTAGTTTGTCAACAAGTGAAGGTAGAGATACAATATCCCAAAGGAGTGATGAAACCTCTACCTATTACTATGTGGAAGTGGGATAACATTATGATGGATTTTGTCACTGGACTACCGAGGACACCTAGAAGGAATTATGCAATATGGGTAATTTTTGACCATCTCACAAAAAGCAGCACATTTCCTTCCTATAAGAGATGATTTTCCTCTTGAGCACTTGGAAAGACTTTATATTAATGAAGTTCTAAGACTTCATGGTGCACCTCTATTGATTGTATCTGATTGAGATCCCTGGTTTACATCAAAATCCTAGAATAGTCTCCAGAAAGCTTTGAATACTGAGCTTTGTATGAGTACTACTTGTCACCCCCAAACAGATGGACAGTCTGAAAGGACTATTCAAACCTTAGAAGACATGCTGAGGTCATGCTCTCTTGATTTACAAGGTATATGGGATCAATACCTTCCTTTGGTGGAATGTTCCTACAACAATAGTTTCTATTCTAGTATTCAAATGGCTCCATATTAAGCATTATATGGAAAGAGATATAGAACTCCAACTTGTTGGGAATAAGTTGGTGAGAGGAAACTTATAGGCCCAAAACTTATTGAAGAGACCACGACAAAGGTGAAGAAAATTCAAGCCCATATTAAAGCATCCCAAATTAGGAAGAAGAGTTATGCAGACAACCGGAGAATGGATTTGGAATTCCAAGTGGGAGATAATGTATTTCTAAAAGTATCTCCATGGAAGTCTGTTTTAAGGTTTGGTAAGAAAGGGATACTGAGCCCCAGGTACATCAGACCATTTGAAATTATGGAAAGAATCGAAGCTGTAGCTTACCGTTTAGCGATGTCGCCAAATCTCTTCAGATTTCAGGATGTGTTCCACGTTTCATTGTTAAAGAAATACATACCAGACCCAACACATGTACTCCAATATGAAGAAATTGAATTGGAACATGATTTTTCATTCTATGAAAAGCCTATTGGGATTCTTGACACAAGGGAGAAGGTATTTAGAAATTAGATAAATCATTTAGTAAAGGTTCTTTGGAGAAACCAAAATATAGAATAAGCAACATGGGAACCTGAGGATGTTATGAAAAAGAATCACCCACATCTTTTTGGTGAGTTTTATACATAAAATTTTGAGGATGAAATTTCCGAAGAAGGGAATAATATAGCACCCCAAACACTTCATGGTATGTTTCTCTTAAATACATTCTAGTTATAGCCTATATTTCATGAATTATCGAGCCTATATGGAACAAAACATGGTTTCTTATAGGAGATATCTATAACCTATCCATTAAACTTAAAATTTCCAACTCTGCGATTCAAATTTTAAAAATCTAACATAAATGGTTGTGTTCAAGATGATATTTAGAGTCTGATAGAATTAACATAATTTTATGTGAATAGTAACATAATTTTATGAATATTAACCTACAATTATGAATAGTAACTTACTCTTATGAATAGTAATATGAATCTTATGAATGGTATCCATACCATTGAGTGTATAAATGAATTTAGGCACCTTAAAAATAAAGATGAAAATTTTAAGTCTTTATATTTCTCGATTAAATAATGACTTTAATTAAATATTTAATTAATAATATTTAGGAAATTATTTTTGAAAAATGGACTTCATTTTTGGATTCTACACATTGAAAAATGGTTAAGGTGAATTTTTGGTATTTTTCTGAAATACATGAATTTTTGATGAATAGTAAAACCTGATAATTCACAATTAATTCTAAATAAGGAAATTATTGAGTAATTGATGATGATATTCTGATGTAAGCCCAATTAGTTAGAATTCACATGAATATATTACTTTTCTTGGTCATGGAATACTCACTATTGGTTTTATTGAGAGGAAATAATACATTAATGATTATAATATTAAGAAAACTCCTCTCTCCTCCACTATAAAACCCCCCTTCACTCCCTCTTCTCTTCACTCCTATCAAGACTTTTTACTTTCCAATATTATGCCCAAATCTCTCCCCAAGATCCTCCTCCATGTCCAAAAGCTCCTAGCCTTTTCAAGATACCAAAACCTTTCCCCTTAAGAGGTTCTGAAAGGAGGAAGTCTCAGGAGGTAAACTCCTCTTTCCAATTCCTTCATTTCTTTTAAGTTCTTTTTTTCTTTACTCTCCTCCCTTCACCAAAATGGTATGATAAGTACAGTAACATACATGTATTGGAATGTTTTTATTCTAATGGGATATTTCATTATCTTCTCTCCTTTCCCCACACTTTATTTGGAAGAAATGAAAGCACCGTTTGAGATGTGCTAATTTAGCACATTCAAGGACAACGATTTATCAATTTCTAATATAATATTTAATTCTGGTCATGAAACCATTTGTGTTATAGTTGAACCAGATTATTATATATGTAATATATTCTATTTTTAGTTCGGTAATCCTTTTGTACAAATGGTATTAAGTTATAAAGAAAAACATGTTCATTGCAATCAAACCCACAGTTTAACAAAAAACGATTGTCACTAAGGTTATATATATGTAATAATTCAACCTCCCTCTAAGTAACCAAATTAAATTTATAACCATGTAATCTTTTGGAAGTTCACTAATGGAATATAACTTTATTTTTGGAAAACCACTTCGATCTTTCATATTTATTTGAACTTGAATATAAGTGAACCGATCTTTTAAAAATAAGTAATCAAACGAGGCTGAACAATAAAATTGAACATTATAAATAATCAAAAAGGCCTTTAATGAACTAAAAAGAGTTATAAAAAATCATTTAAATATAGTATAGGTTATGAAATTATTAATTAATAAGCCTAGGTTTTTTATTCAGGTCTTTAAAAACAAGTCAAGAACACATTCAAGTATAAGGTAAGGGATCCTCTCTCTCACTTTTGTTCAAGAATCTCCCCTATGTTGTGCCCTTTTATTTTTAATTCCTAATGATGGGGTATGATTTATAACCTCCCCCATACTTCCCTTGTAACATATAAATAATGTAATACCCCTGTACCTCTCATTAATCCCTCACAATAACACTCGTTACCATGCCGAAATGTTTGTAAGGGGTTTCTCATCTCACTTTCATTTCTGTGAGATTTTTATTGTTCGCTACTTATTTATTGTATGTGGTATATGTGTACTTCCATTTTATATATAATAACATGATTCTATGTATATTAATTTTATTCAATGATTCATTTTAGGGTTATTAAGTTCTGGTAATATGATTTGACTGATTACATTGTGGTAAGAGACTTTGTCTCAACTACTATTTTGTTGTGACTGACTTTGTATTGTTCACCTAATAATCCTTTTGTGGTGTACCTACGGCCCATTTGAGATCAATTTTCATTTGAAATTATATTTATATTAAATATCCATAATCTCATATCATGGATATGTTTGTTTTCTAAACCGTATAGCATTTTACATGTGGTGTTTATTTGGAAAGTAATTTTAATTATGGCAATATTGATGAATTTGTAAATTCTAATCTATACAGATATTGAAAAGGCATATTAATATTGTATTGAATAAATGTATAAAAAATTATTTGGACATACAGTGGCGGGTGGGGCCCACTATATCCCCTCGATGCATCGGTAGGTCTCATGAGACCAATCAGTTTGGCGACAAACCCTTCGAGTTTGTTTCCAAAAATCACAAGAGTTTCTACCCATAGAACTAAACCGTTTTAACAATATTATGGTTTCATGTGATAGATATATAACATCCAATTAATAATAATTCTCTTTATTCATTATCAGTTTTTACTATCCATGAGGTTTTCAATATGACAAAATATATGGATGCAGTTTTATTCTCAATTTATTAATGGAATGAGTCTCTCATTTATTCACCATGCCATATTCATTATGTCAGATTGATTATGATTAAATTATTTTTATGTTCATGCTTTTGTTATTTTTAACCTTTAATTAGCGTTTGAGCTCACCCCTTTCATTTTTCCCTTCAACAGGTGATGAAGAGGTGATCGTTTATTGAGTTCCTGTGGTTGAAGTTTTTAGTTTTTGTTATGTATTGTATTTTGTAACCTTTCCCAATGTAATTTGAGTTACATATATGTATCTAGTTTTTTCAAGACTACTAAAATGACCGTTCTTTCAAGATTTTCATTACTTTTAACCATGCCAATATCACAAGTAATGCACCAGCTCCAGCCTAGAGGGGTCATGGTGTTACAGTTGGTATTAGAGGAAGTTTAGTAGAAAACTTGGAAACTAGAGTAGGAAATGTATAGTAGGGAACAAAGCCCTAAGTTAGTATTTGAGGATAAACATACAAGAACGTACTAGTATTTTGGTAAGGAATATATTATGTGGATATTTTAAGAAATACGTCCCTATCTGGATACGAGCAGGTAGATGCGGCTCTGGCATAAATGTATCTAGGGGTAAAACCTGAAAACATCGCTTCGAGATAGACTCGAACGGGAACTGGTGAACGACAATGATCCTTCCTACACTCTTGGTTATGACAATCCCATGGGATATGCTTAGGATAATTCATATTTTATTTAAAAGTCATTACGAAGGATTGAAATGTAAATTGTTCCTCAGAGAAACCATGTTTATGAGATTAGCGATGCATTGAATTTCAATCTATATTAAGTTCTTTCTATTTAGGATTCATAAACTGATCTAGTGTATGCCATTATTTAAAAATGGAACCTAATGGAAGAAGGGGAAACATCTATACTCTTTCAAATGATTACTAAACCATCTTTACTAGAGAATATAAAAAGCTCTCAATCTGATGATGAGAATCTGCACAAAACAATTAATGCTGTCAAGGATGGGAGACTGGATGACTTCGTGTATGAAGAAGGAGTTCTGAAACTTGGGAAGAGGTTATGTTTTACATCAGTACCCGAGCTAAAAAGGGAACTATTAGATGATTCTCATAGATCAAATTTCTCTATACACCCGGGTAGCACCAAGATGTATAAATATCTGAAGGAATATTTTTGGTGGGATAATATTAAGCGGGAAATTGCTGACTACGTGTCAAGATGTCTAGTTTTTCAACAAGTGAAGGAAGAGAGAAAACATCCCAAAGGAGTGATGCAACCTATACCTATTCCGATGTGGATGTGGGATAACATTATGATGGATTTTGTCACCGGACTACTGAGGACACCTAGAAGGAATGATGAAATATTGGTAATTGTTGATCGTCTCACAAAATTAGAACATTTCCTTCCTATAAGAGAGGATTTTCCACTTGATCATTTAGTAAGAATTTATATTAATGAAGTTTTAAGACTTCATGGTTCACCTATATTGATTGTATCTGATCAAGATCCCAAGTTTACAACAAAATTATAGAAAATTCTCCAGAAAGCTTTGAATACTGAGCTTTATATGAGTACTACTTATCACCCCCAAAATGATAGACAGTCTGAAAGGACTATTCAAACTTTAGAAGACATGTTGAGGTCATGATCTCTTGACTTCCAAGGTATGTGAGATCAATACTTACCTTTGGTGGAATTTTCCTACAACAATAGTTTCCATTATAGTATTCAAATGACTCCATATGAAGCATTATATGGAAAGAGATGTCGAACTCCAACTTATTGGGATGAAGTTGGTGAGAGGAAACTTATAGGCCCCGAAATTATTGAAGAGACCATGAAAAAGGTCAAGAAAATACAAGCCCATATCAAAGCAGCCCAAAGTAGGCCGAAGAGTTATGATGACAATCGGAGAAAGGAATTGGAATTCTAAGTGGGTGATCATGTATTTCTGAAAGTATCTACATGGAAGGGTGTCTTAAGGTTCAGTAAGAAAGGGGTACTGAGCCCCAGGTACATCGGACTATTTGAAATTTTAAAAATAATCGGAGTTGTAGCTTAATATTTAGCAATGCCACCAAATATCTCCAGAGTTCATGATGTGTTCCACATGTAATTGTTAAATAAATACATGCCAGAACTACCACATGTACTCACATGTGAAGAAATTGAACTGGAACCTGATTTTTCATACAGTGAAAAGCCTATCAGGATTCTTAACACAAGGGAGAATGTATTGAGAAATCAAACAACTCGTCTAGTAAAGGTTATTTGGAGAAACTAGAATATGGAGGAAGAAAAATGGGAACCTAAGGGTATTATGAAAAAGAATCACCCACATCTTTTTGGTGAGTTTCATACATAAAATTTTAGGGACGGAATTTCTGAAGGAGGGAATAATGTAGCACCCAAAAAACTTTAGGGTATGTTTCTCTTAAATAAATTCTAGTTATACCTATATTTCATGAATCATTGTGCCTATATGGAACAAAACATGGTTACTTATAGGAGATATCCATAACCTAGCCATTAAACTTAAATTTTCCAACTCTTCGATTTGAATTTTAAATAAATTTAACATAAACTCAGAAACTAAAAAAAATCCCCAAATAGAAATTTAGAAAAATAAATAACGAAGAAAAAACTACAAAAAATTAATGACAGACAGACAAAAATGATCCAAACTACTTCGCCTTCGGTGATAGATGCTGAAATATGAACAAGGCCATTCCAAGAGAGCCATTACATACACTAATAATGGAATAAAACACAAAAATATGGATCAACCCTAACCCTAGGGTTTGACTAAAAAGAATGAGTAATGTGGAGAGGAAAAAATATCGGACCAAGGGAAGAGGAAGGATCCAAGAGTCTTACCTCAAGAAATCAACCTAGAAATCCAAAGAAAACCAGTGGAATCGCCATGAGAAGATGAGGCTAAAGGAGGGAGGTCGCACATGTCATGGGGGTTCAGATGAGAGGGGTTGTCATGTGAGGGAGGGGAGGAGAAGGTAGGGGAGGAGAAGGGAGGGGAGGAGAAGGGAGAGGAAATATTAGGTTTTGACTTATTTTTATTTTTATTTTTATTTCATTAATTAATTTTTTTAAAAATAACAAACTGAACGGTTTGGGTCGCACAGTTTTCCAAATCGTGTGCCAACCATGTTTCACCCCTTACTTAGGAATCCATGTCACATTGTTTATCCTGAATAGTTATCCTAGCTGTGAAAAACCTATGTGGTAAATAGTGATTAGGTATTACCTAATTGTCACTAACCATGTGGGCTAGGAACACAGTTTGGACTAACTACGCGTAGCCCGTGCGGGGTACATCTTCTCCTCAGAAATAGGCTGCATAGTTTCAAACAAACTGTGCACCCTGTGAAGACCCACCCATATTTTTCTTTCTGAACCCCAATACTTTCAAAACTCAACGATCCATCCAAGGGATCTCTCATGCCTTCACCCAAGTATAAAAAAAAGACTTATAAGTATTTCAACTCATAATTTCATTTTGAATCTTGTTTTTAAAAACAGCCTATCCAGTAAACACAAAAATTCAAATTCTTTTGGATTTTCATCTGATTGAAAAACACAGGTCATTACTACCTCCCCACCTTAGAAATTTTCGTCCCTGAGAAGCCTTTGGGAGAAATGAAAACATCATCCAACCTATGAGGGTTTTGAATTCTCATTCAAATAGTTGCATTTCATTTCCAACCACCCAATGCACCTTCAATCATTACTTAGAACACGCCACATAAGCTATCAAGACCTGATCCAATGGTCAATTTCCGATCAAAAAATTGAAATGATGATTACCCGAGCCCATCTAGATTGATAAAGGATCATGCCATTTTCCCCTTAAACATCTAGCCAATGGTGCTCCACACCATAGGCCTCAACATTTGAAGGGGTCCAATTCTAAGACTTGGAACCTACACCATTGGAATTACCACCAAAGCATGCCCTTTAAGCAATCTAATGATGCTACTAACATGTTTTCCATTAACTAGGTGAACTAGATTACATCGGATCCCATAAAAAGAACCTCATCATAAAGGAATGGTTGAATCCCCATCGACCAAACTGAAATAGGTTGTTCACTCTTTCCTTGAAAGAAGAATCCAAACTCTTAAACCACATCCACTTTAACCTAATGACGTGATCAAATCAATTCCTTACAACCATTCACAAAGAACAAGAAGGATAGCGAGTCCAGCAACCTCTGACTGACCTAACCCAAATATGTCTAGATTAGATGGATGACATATTATAAATAGAATGAAGATGACTTCTTACAAGGCATCTAGAATTTAGCAAGGACCCATCCACCGAAGCTCATAACCAACTTCCAATGAAATTCCTTAATCATAAAATCACATGACCATTTAAATTCATCATTCCACCGCATGGACAAGAGTTTAATCCTAATCCATACAACTAGTATTATCATCCCTTCTTAAGAAACAATTCCGAGATCAAAAACAAGTATGAGATAACCTCATATTGAAACAAATAGAGTATATGGAACTAACCCAAGGTAGTCCATACTCTATGTTTATAAGTGAGACATTGTTACAAAGATAAGAAGTCCACACCAGATCACTGGATGAGCCCAGAGTAGCATCCACCCGATGGTCAAATCAAAGAAAAATGGATAGTGTCCAAGAGTACATCCAAGTAAATCCCACACGAGGATCCAGGTTTACTTAGGACTAACCAATCCTAGAGAAGAACCATGATTCAACATGAAACACTGATAAGGAATCACCAAACAAGTCCAAATACTTTAAAATGTTAGCATGGCGTAAGACCGAAACTCACTTAGTGCATCAAGGATTTTGTCAAGATAGGGGAAATGCTCATTGCTTAACAGAATATACTCTAAGGATTTAAAATATTACCAGAAGAAGAATAGAAGAACCACTACTGGACGAATTTCTTTGAAAGAATACTGACTTCACCTATCAATGCACCATCATTATTCGATCACAAGACTTTAATACCCGAGTAACTTTGCATTCCATATTTACCACAGAAGTCCATCCTTGACCAATGGTGTTTCTCAAAGGCTGAATACACATCAAACAAAATCAGAGTCATGCTTCCAAGAAAGCACCAACATGATTCAACGGTCACCATCCCCTAGGGAATTTAAGCAATATCGACCATTTCTAAATGGTCCTTTTAGGTGTGTTACTTTTACTTGGAAGGGAACATAACCACTAAGAATTATGTGTAACTCCACACTTTAGGATTGTCCTATTCATCAAAATAAGAGAAATTGAATAACCACTGAAAAGTGCGCTAGTTCAGAACCACCATAAATAAAAATGGTTAATAAATTGGCATGGAAACAAAAACCAAACCGACAGCCCTTTAAAAACACTTGAGTCTTTGAAATTAATCCTAATAATTGGGAAGAACTTTATTTATTTTTACCCAGGTCACTCTACTTCATAGATGACTTGAGACCATACTCAATAGCATAAGGCTCATCAATTCCACAAAACTTAACCATCTCATCATAACATTTAGAAACTTATGGGTACCACATACATGAATGAACACTACCCCAAGTTTACATAAGAAACAAACACATCTTGAATACTATCCATAGGATGTATACCTTATGTATTAAATAATTAGATGGTCTATACAAGAGTTTTATTCTAGTGTAGTACTACCCCATATGACTATCAACCTGGATGATGACATACCAAGTAGTCTATCACTGAGAAAGAAGAATGGGTCATGAGACCTATGAAGTGACTAACCACGCCCTTGGCATGTCTAACCTGTTGAAAATGAGCATCACTTGATGATCATTCCCACAAAAAAGGTAAAGGATATAATGAACACCCGTCTGAACAAGGGTTTCATTGAGAAACTAAAAGTCATACTAGGGATAATGACACCCGAACAACACCAAATGTTAAAAAATCATAGTATTTATCAAAGAATTTAACTCTAGGAGAACTAACTACCATCAGATAACCCCCTCATGAAAGAAAAATAATCAACCATAATTAATCCATGCTAAAAAAGTTTATTAGACTAAAAATACTATCATTTAATCAATTTATAAAAAGGTAAAAGGCATATGGGAAACACTCACATTTCTGTTCAAAGTAAACTTAAATAAAAGTTTCAAAAATATCCTTACATGAGGGTTTAAACTATATACAACACTTAAGTTTCCATTTTAAAAACATCACATTGATTCACATTCAATATTTAAACATTTAAAGATTTAAAACAAAACATCAAGTCACCATTTTTTTTTAAAAAGAACAAGGAACTTTATTTAACTAACATATAAAGGAAAATAGGCAATTTATAAAATAAATTCGTTTTTAAAAGATAAATTCCTTTCAATTTTCATAAGATAACATGACCAAAAAGGTCCCAATAAGCCAAATTGGGTTCATAAAAAATGAAACTCAATAGCAATTTCTTAATTATTAAAGTTCTTCAAACATTTTTACCAGGTCATCTCATAAGAAACATACCCCAACTGACCTATATAGGTTCTAGTAGTGCATTTAGATAGTTAACCACACAAGTGAGTTTAAAATTTATACATATTTCACATTTATAACCATTTCAAATCATAATGTGGTCACACACAAGGTTTTCTTATATAGTTTTACATTACCTAGCCTATAAAGCACCCATACACTTTATAAACCGAGGTTTAGATCCCATTTAACGGAACCCAATAATCTTTAAAATTTAAATTCATGTAGTCTTTAAATTTTAACAAGGTTATATATATTTATATAAAGATCAAATAATAGTTTGAATAATAAGGCTACCTTTTCTATTTTTAAGGTTCTCATACACCTTACAAATGAAAACTGGTTCCCATTTAATCAAAACCAATAAATATCAGCCCATGCATCCAATTACATGTTAACAATAAAACTAGTCATGCCATAATAAGAAATATACATAGAGAAACATTCTACATAAAGAAGGAAACATGGAATATTATTACCTAATCATGGAAGAAAATCAACATGCTAAAATAAAATGCCCAAGCATGTTATATAATAGACATGCTAATGAATTAACTAAGTAGGTAAAAAGTAAGAATATCACTAGAGTAACTAACATGGTATATAATAAGCATGATGATATGAAACAAATCATGACATAACACTCAAGGAACATAATCAAATCAATAAGCATCTCTACTAATGTAGCTATATGGAATGGCATATGCATGACATGTGAATTTCTACATGCCTATAATGATTCATGTAATGCTTCATCCTTGCCACACCAGACCAAGGGTAAAATATCATAAAATTTATAATTAAATAAGTAGTATAAAAATACACAATTCACTAAAGGTGAAATAATAATCAACTTTAATATCAAAATGCATGAAAAACAATCCCATCCTTGGTCACTTGGTCATTTCCCATATTTGGGGTGATCGGTCCCAGGCATGACTATTTACCAAGCACTGACACATTCCTAGTATTCTGTCTACCAACCCAAAATATTAAAACAAATGAAAAAATAAAGATTTATACCACTTTGTAACATCCTAGCATGAATTAACACTAAATCGGTAACCAAACTAGTAGGTCACATGGACTCAAGCATGTATCCCCGTATGCTAAGGGTTACTAAGTAACAGTGAGGGTCTCAGGAGGTGATATTGGGGAGACTATACCCTCTTATCAGAGTAGAAAAACAATATAATCAATTATGAAACAACATAAAACAAAATAAGAAGTAAATAATAAAAGAAATACAAGCAGTAGAAGAAATAATATAATTTCTTAATAAAATCAGCCAATTCTAATTAGAACAATTCATGCATGACAGTTTATGCTATAAGTACAACAATGATAATTACAAATAGAAATACAATGTAATAAAATATAAAATTCATAATGACTAGATCTATGAGAATCTCAAGCACCAGGTCAATCCTATGATCCTAACTCTCAGGTACAATCAAGATAGATTAAGTAATAGTCCATGTCTTTAAAAACACAAGGTCTACTCGGGTACCCTAGTGTAATAGTGACCTAAGCAGGGTGTGAGATATAATTCTCAGCAGGCTAGCACCCACAGTGTCCTACCCAATCCATTTCATGTAAAATAAATTAACCAGTGTGTTTGTATAAAAAGAAAGTTAGTCAAAACTGAATAAATGAACAACAACCTGCCCAAGTTCTTAGGGGACACTTGGCGACTATACCTACTTCATCTCATAGTTGAAATAAGGGTCTTGTCCAGAACTATATATATATATATAATATAGTGTATTTTTATATTTCATCCATATATATGAACCAATTGAGAGCAGAAACCTAATGGTAATATACCTAGAATACTAGTGCTGTATTGATTGGGACATAACTCACTTTCCCATGACCAGTCTAATGAGCCTAAAATCCCAAGAAATAGGGTACTTTCCTGACATCTTGATAGAGTGGGGGGTGTCATGCCTATCAATTAGGATGGAGAGTGAACACCATGGACAAAATCTAATCACGGAATGTGGAGCCTCATCCCAACTCCCATATAGAATCACTGGTTCAAGTCACCCTTCTCAACACCCGATGTAAGGGAGCATGATGCGCCATGCTCAATAGAACCCTTACCATCATATCATAGCCTCTATAAAGGCTCATCACCATATTTATAATAAATGGTCATGAGGTAATTACTATCATGCATTGCATTTATAAATCCCATATAAAGAGATCATTATATTTACAATATATTCTATGAGGCATTACCTCTCATGCTTTGAATTTAATAATCCCAATTATCAACAAGGTGTCACATTACATTTATAATATAATACATAAGGAAAAAACCTCTTATGCTTCCCAATAGCCAATTCAATCCCATTAAAACCATATAATACATGATAATCATTTAATTATACATAATTAAGTGCATGTACTTACCATACTTCATAACCCATTTCATTTAATTAAACTCGTTCAGTTAAAGAAGTGAAACCATCATGAAAATCCATTCCATTTTACTAAATCAAGATTTTTTTTATAAATCTCATTGAGCACTTAGAAGGTGTCATTAGAAAAAGGGGAAATTACCTACACAAGTAATTTCCATTTATAAAGTAAGACATTCAGTTTATTAAATAGGCCAAACAATTAGAAAGAACGTGCTTAATTAAACCTTTACCATAAAGAGGGAAAACCAACTTTTTTAAGAATAACTAAAAGGAAAAGTTCTAAACATGCTGTTTAACTAACCAAGGAAAAAATAATAAGGAAACACCAAAACTATAAGGCCAAGAACGATTTAAACTACCAATATCCCCTTTTTAGTTTATAAGATAGCACACCTCATTCATGGGGTTTTATTATAAAATCATGAGATTTTTTATCAAACAATTCATTTAAGAATAACCCTGCATTAGATAGTTAAGACATATCCCAATTCAATTTAAAGAAGCATTTATTCTAAAAATCAACTGAAACCAATTAATATAAAAGGAAGGTGTGAAAAGTGAGTAATTAATGACTTTTTAAATTAGAGGGTAGATGTAAAGGAATCTTACCTCAAGAAATAAACCAAACAGAACACTTTGGAACTTGATGTTTTCATCAGCAACCACTCGAATTTTCTCTTCCCCACCTTTGAGAATATGCATCTTCCCATATACATAAGGAAACCTAGCCCCTAGGAACATATTCACATGTCCATGAATATGTACAACAGGATCCTTACATATATTATTATATGCATACACCCGTTTCAAGTTACACCCATATGAATTTTTCATATATATACATAATTAGACCTATCCCCAATATATATATTCACTTCCATAGGTGAATATATATATATATATAATAGGGGAACTTACACACACACACATACATATTTCTAACTATGCATACATAGTAAGTCACCTTTTATAATGGAAACTCGAACCCACCTAAAGGTTGACCAAACACACTACAAAAATAATAGGGACATAAAAATCACCATAGAAAGGTCTAACACACTTAAATAAATTTACCAGAATCTTAGAAACTAAAAAAAATCCACAAATAGAAATTGAGGAAAACAAATAACGAAAGAAAACCTACCCTAAATTGATGATAGGTAGACTGAAACGATATAAACAACTTCACCTTCAGTAGAGGATTCCGAAATATCAAAAAGTTCATCCTAAGAGAGCCACTAGATACCCTAACAATGGAAGAAAAAACCAAAAACCAGATAATCCCTAACCCTAGGGTTCAATTGAAATGAATGGGAAATGGGGAGAGGGAGAAACACCAGACCATGGTAAGAGGAAGGAGCCATGTGTCTTACCTCGAGACATCGACCAAGAAATATGAAGAAAACTAGTGGAATCGCCATGAGGAGAGGAGGCTAAAGAAGAGAGGTCACACATGCCATGGGGATTTAACTAAGGGGGGTTGTAATGTGAGTAGTGGAGGATAATGGAGGGGTAATATTAGGTGTCAACTTATTTTAATTTTAATTTAATTAATTAATTAATTTAAAAAACATACCACAAAATTTGGGTTGCATGGTTATACAAAATGTATGCCAACCGTGTGACACCCTGTAATTAAGAATCCAACTCACATGGTTTGTCCTGCACAGTTATCCTAACTGTTCACAAATCATGTGGTGAAAATTTATTAGGTACTTCATAATTGGCACTAACCATGCGTTCTAGGTGAATGGTTTGGAATAACCACCCACAACCTGTGTGGGGCACATCTACTCATTAGAAACAAGTCGCACAATTACTACCAGGGGATACACATTTCAGAAAAACCGTGTACCCTATGAAGACTGAGAATTTTTTTTTAATTCTGGACCCTAACACTTCTTAAACTCAATAAGACATCCAATGGATCTCTTGAGCCTTCACCTAAGTTTAAAAACAATACTTAGAAGTGTTTTAACTCTCGAAATTTCATTCTGAATCCTGGTTTTAAAAATGGATCATCTAGTAAACATGAAGATTCAAATTCATTTGGATTTTCATTTGATTCAAAAAACATGGGTTGTTACAACCATCATTTCAAAATGATATTAGGGTTAATTTTTGGTAATTTTCAGAAAAGGTTAATTTTTTTGATGAATAATGAAAAATACTAAATTTTAATTGAAAACTACCTTTTAATTTAAATTATTTATAAGGTTAAATTATATTTTAAATTTGTTTTAAAGTAACATTAGTTCAATTTTATATAAATTAATATAATTTAGATCATTTAAATAATTTTAAAATTGAATTTTTATATAAAAACTTCGTAAGCTTTTAAAACTTTTCTCTTTGAGAACCTGTTTTCTCATCACATATACAAGATTAATTTAAAATTATTTTTTTCACTTTATGATTTTAATTTTGAAAAATTAATTCCATATTTAGAATAATAATAATTTATAATTTATAATAATTCTAACATAATTTTTTACCAAAATTAATAGTGAAAATAGTAAAAAATAATAAATACAACTGTTAAGGTAAAAATATAATTACTAGGGGTTAAAATAATAATACAAGGGTGAAAATGACTTTAAAACTTATCCAAAAACCATTGGATGGATATATTTTGAACTTATCTCTACTATATTCTATAATGGACCATTTTAAATCTCTTGGATTGATAAAAACATGGGTATAATTGAATATTTTCAAAAAATTACAAATGCGTCACTCACCTCACTTATAAAAGTCCACCCCCTATCCTATATTATTCACACACTCAAACAACTTTTTTCTTCCAAGAACTACCTAAATCACGTACCAAATCCCATATCCTCATCCTAGAATCCAAATTGTGTGCATAAATCAGACCTAAGAAGGATTTTGGTGCAAACCTAAGGAGGATACTCGAAGAAGAGGTAACATTATTCAATGAGAATTTTTTATTTTATTTTATTTATACACCCCATAAAATTATTATTAAACCACGATGATATAATAACATAAGTATATTCAATATACTGGAATGTTGTTATAATAATTTAATGAAATTGAAACATCTCCACTTCCATCAATTGGGTTATGAAATCGTGATTAGTGTGTTCGATAAATTACTACCTCACGAACCAATGTCATTCATTTTTCTATTACAACCTATGAAGGTTAAGTTTTATGATGGGTATAAAATGTTGTTATGAAATTTATTACATTATTATACCTATATATTCATTATATAATATATTTCTTTTTTTTAATTTCCGTTCTATAGGGGATATGATAACGTCAGTCGTGTGTATGGAAAACTACCACCTTATGAAGTGACGTGATCCATCTTTCACTAACTATTTACATGGAATGTAATAATGATAAATTCAGTGAATGTATGTGATATAAATTAAATAATTATTATTTTATTTAAATATTTATTATTATTAAAATATAAAATATCATTTTATTTTTTATTACTAAAAAGATGACAACATTGTTTGCGTATGTGTGGGATACTTCTTTCACAATGCGACATGACTCTATTTTAATCACCACACCACATGGATGATATATATAAGTATATTTAAAGATATAATATGGAATATATTATAATATTATCATTATTTATAGATAAAATATTACTTACCTCTTTTCCATAATCATCATTGAAAAATTAAAACGTTACTCATGCGTACATACGACATACCATCTTCATGATCGTTACATACTTCATGTATCAAAACCATATTTAATAATTGGTATTAAAAGTATAATTTTTGTATAAATATTATAATTATTTAATTATTATTATTATGGATATTATGTAACTATATAATATTCATAAGATCCGAAACATTCACAACAAAACATGAATGAGAAAACAAGACAATTAACACCCAAAACTATCAAAATAATGAAATATAATTAACCAAAAGGTGATAATATGTTATAAAAGAATCATATATGATATTATAATTATTAATATGGCTCTATAATAAGTTAATAACATGTTTAAAATCACTATATACGAGGTTAAATTATGATCTACCAAAAAGAAGCGTGAGGTAAAGGATTTCTAGCTTCTCTTTTATTTCTAGGAGACATATACAAATTAACCACTCTTTTCTTTTGTGTGGTGTATGTAAAGACACTTTGAAATGTTATAACATGAATACCATTACTTTAATGTAATTTAAAATTTCATTTTATGTTATTATTTATTAGGACTTAGCATTCAAAATATTATTAAAGTGGTACTATATTTTTGTGTCATTTTTCCTTATTTGAGACTTATGTCATGTTTTACAACTATTTTCTTTTATGAGGTATATATAATTACCATTTTATATGTAATATCATGAATTTATTTATTCCTATTATATTTTATGTTTTATTTAATGTTATCCTTTCATAAGGATTATGATTCAAAGTTACCCAAGCAATAAGAGTTTTATGTTACAATCTTATTGTTTATTGGGATTATTTATGATTAAGTTTCCAATGTTGAAATTATATGATCTACATATCAATAATTTTAACACCCCAGTAACTCTTATATAAATTTTGACTCTTAGTAAAACATATTAAATAAATCTTAAACAAAAATAAATCCTTGTTTATTAAATCAATACATTAATAACAATACAAGAAATATCCCCTAAAACTAAGAAGATAGAAATATTAAACCTATAAAAATCATTAAAAACAAATAAAGACAACTCATAACAAACATGATGATGATGATATCGTTGCCCATGCTTTTGGGATCTTCCTTGAGTAGAAATCCAATGAATAGAATAAGGGTAAGAGCATAAAAGAATATAAAAATAGGCCTCATCTTTGAGGGTAAAGAATCTACAAATTTGACAAGTCAGATTATGTATTTATACATAAAATGACCATTTCATATAGCCGTTGAAGTAATTTTTTAAAATAAGATGATAGTCAATGAAACCATAAATAAATGTTACCCACTTATATTTGTATATATATTGTTTAGTGATTAATTAACATTAAAAGGAGTTTATTTAAGTACATACACACAAAAAAATGATTTGAATAAGTATTTAGTTTAAATATAAATATTTATGTTGATCCAATTAAATAATGTTATAGTTTTATCTTTTTAACTCAACTGAAATATAATTTTATTGAAATAAAATGTAATTTTAAAACTTTAAAAATAAAATCATATTAACTTTTTTATACAATTTTTTTTATTTTTGATGAAATAAAAATATACATGTAAGTTTATATTTTTTTTTCACTTTAATAGAATTTGATTTTTTTTTCAAAAAATGGGTTTTATTAATTATAAAATTATTATAATGATAAAGTTAAATACCTAACATATATATTTTTTAATGACACGTGATTTCATAATTTTTTAAATAATAGTTATTAGAGGGAGAGTATAATTATTTTGAAATAATAGCAATAATAGTACAAAATTTAAGTAGAAAATTATTAGTTTGAAGAATTAATATACTAATATATGTGTATCAAAAATAATAAAATATAAATATATAAATATATACATATATTATAATAATTTTTTATAATAATAAAATTATGGTATTATAATAATTGTTATAACATAATGGATGAAAAAAGGGGGAATCCCATTTTGGGATTTAGGTAAAAGTTGAATGGAACCCTTCCCCATTTTCATCTTCAACCTCTCAAAGGCATATGTCGACCACCAACTCCCAATTGCACCCTCCTCTCGTGACACCTTGATCACACCAGTCAACTTGCGTCATCTTCTCTTAGAGTGACTCCCCTATGAGGATCCAATGACTCGGGATGGTCATGTACAGAGGAAGGCAACACACCCCCACCGACATTCAGTCTACCTGAAACTCGCACCGATAACCTTTGATGACTCTAAATGTCATGTTGCGCATGGAAACATCCTCCCTCGAATCCATGATTGAAATGATGAGTTGGGTTTTTAAAAGCCGATGAATTGTTTGAGTTTTTTTAATTTTATTTGGGTTTAGGTTCCCATGTATTCTTTTAGTTTCATATTATGGTTATATTTTAAGAATATGTAGGATTTCATGTTGGGGAGAGAATATGGGGGTTTACGATAATCAAGTTTTGATTACTATTTGGGGGTTTGATATTTGAGTATTTAAGGACATATAAAGAGAAAACTAGGGACAGACTATCTTAATCTTGTTACCAGTGTTTTTCCCTCTTCGTCGTTGTGATCTGTGACCAAGGAGTTTCTGCTTCGATTCTCACTGTAAGGGAATTCTGTTTTTTTCCTAGAATATGTTCGAATGGTTTCGGGTTTCATGTATCTTATGAAAAATGTTGTTTTTATTTCATACTATTCAAATTAATTTTATGTTTATGATAGTAAGGGGATGCTATTAGACTATAAAATTATTATTTTACATTCAAATTGTTCCAAGTTTATCAGTAGAAATTGACCCACCCTATTGCAAGATTGGTTTCCCTCTTTCAAGCAGTATTGAAATCACCTACAAAATAAAGGGAATTTTATTTTCATAAAATTGTTCTGGTGTTTTTGACTTATCAGTAGTATATAACCCTCTATAATTTTCAATTCATTTCTTGGTTGTGAAGCCTATATGTCAAGAGATGTTATTTTATGAAATATTTTAACGTACTATAAAAAATACATGTATTTCATGCCAATTGGTCTTTGTCTCTATTGTAGAAATTATTATCTAATTGTTCAAAACTTTTTTTATGACAGTGAAAAGAACTATGCATTTTTATGAATTCATTTTTTTCAAACTTTTCCTACAAAGTAGATTTATTTAAAATCATATCATGTAAAATGAAGTGTTTATTTTATAAAAAATCTACTCAAATAATTCAAGAGATTTAGGTGTTTTTTCGTTATTTTATGCTAATTTTCTTTTAGAAAAATACTAATGTTTAATTCATGGTTGTTTAAATACTTATTTTTATGTTACTGGGGTAGCAAGGGGGAATATTTTTATAGATATATATAAAATTATTAAAACCATATGTGAATTTGACATCTATATATTCAAAGTTATTTTAACCTACCAGTAGTGTATTTATAGCGGCATTTTTATTGTTTTCAAGATGGAAAGGTGATCCTTTTATGTTATAATTTATAGTTCCATGTTAAGTTTTAAATATATAAAATTATTTGGTTTGTGTGACTTATTTTTCTTACAAAAATTATTTTTAAAAAAAATTAAAGAACTTCATTTGGAATCTTATAAATAAGAGAATTGCTATTTTATTTTCAAAATAATATTATTTTGACATTAATGCTTTGAAAGTACATATGTATATATAATTGCATGGTTTATATCACAACTGGCCACAGTTATCTCATTGAGAAAATTAAATTAATGTTGCTAGAAATTTAAATTAAGCCCTAATATTATAAGTGAGGTTATCAAGTTAATGTTTTTTCTAAAAATTAGTGGATGTATGAAAATAATAAACTTATAAATATATATTTAACTATATATATATTTTATATGAAAGAGTTTTAATTAAAAAATTTATACATACATATATAAATATACACACATATGTATATGTATACATATTACTTTTTATATGAATGAGTGTGTTTATGTCATTTTATGTAAACGTGTTATTGTTATTTTAAATTGATGTATATATGCATAAGTATGCCATCAAATTTTATTCAAACACTATTTTTTATGTAAATAAATGTTTATACATGTATCTTTTATGAAAAACTAATATCTACATGAACATGTAATTATAATTATGTCCTTTTTATAAGGATGCATGTATAAAATGGTTTTCAAAGCGATATGGTTATTTCTAATCAGTAGATATATGAATGAGCATGAAATCATGTTTTTGTTAATAGATAGATATATATATGTATGTAATTTTTATGAGAAACAATTATATATATGTATATGAAAGTCTAGTTATGTAATTAATTTAGAAGCTATATTCATCAAGATACACGTATAATCAAGAAAGTTATTTTTATGAATTGACTCAAGGTCCAAAAAAAGTACCATGATACGTCATGTGCAATGAGGGTTTAATCATGCTAATTCATGTGAATTGAGAGTTTAATCATGATAATTCATGTGTAATGAGGGTTTACTCATGCTAATTCATGTGAAATGAGGGTTTACTCATGCTAATTCATGTGTAATGAGGGTTTACTCAGCTAATGCATGTGAAATGAGGGTTTACTCATGCTAATTCATGTAAAATGAGGGTTTACTCTTTCTAAATCATGTGAAATGAGGGTTTACACATTCTAATCCATGTTCAATGATCCATGACTCATGAACCTCTAGGTGGAATACGAATCGACTCATTCTTATGCCCTGTTCCATGCCTCTGGAGTGAAAAAAGAATCCATGTCTTGATTCATGTTGCCTTTGTGAATTAGTTATGAATTCTTATAAGATCTTCAAGTAAAATTTATATTACCGTATAAATGATTGTAGTGGATTTTAAAAATGTGGTATGTTTAAATTGAAATCATTTTTTATTAAAATGTTTATTTTTTTTATTTTTTTTTGAAAATTTTACAAGTTTCCCTAATCTTGCATTAACAAATGTTATAATATGTTTTACCTTGTATTTGAAAAACTCTACCAGGTTTCCTTTTTGTCTTAAAACCCCCTTACTGAGCTTTTGTCGCTTACCCTATGTTTTCGTAATCTATTTTCACTAGCTTAAAGACACGTAGAAGTGAGGTAGTGGATGAGGTCTCGCTAAGGTGTCTGTGATTTGTAACGATTTTTTTGGTATTTACCTTTATAAGTTGTGTCAAGAGGATTCTCCAAATGTATTTGGACTCTCTAAAATTCTATACCTTTGCGATCTTGTATTGTGTAAATAAATAAATGAAATATTTTTATAAACAAAATAGACCATGTTTTTTGGGTCATTACATTTGGTATCAGATTCTAGGTATAGATAAATTTAGAGGTAATAATACAGAGAAACCCTTGAATACCTTTCATATATTTTTGTAGTGTCTTTACATTAAGGAGTAATAAATCGTTAGACTTCGAGCTGTCTAGTATCATGTCTTGGGGGTAACTTAAAGTTTGATATGTTTAGTCAGTAGGATAAAACATAGTTTTGAGATGGAAGGGGAAGAACGTCACACGACACTCTTGTCCCTTCCTAAGGTCTTACTTGAAATAATCTTTGCAATGTCAAGATCACAAAACATCAAAACCTTTTACAATGTCCAAATTTCTTGCAAGATGCTCTTTGACATATCAAACACCTCCTCTATACTACAGAATCATTAGGGATCATGGATCACCTGTGATCAAATCCTAATCTCCCAACTCTCTCGAATTTCTTGGCAAGGGAGGTACCATCAGTGTATTTTCAAAGATTTCACTCTATCCAGGGAGTATGATGCACAATTTTATTTTAGAATAGCTTCTAAATAGGGATAACTCTGATCAGCCTTTATATATAGTATTGGATTTCGGTCTTTTCAAAACTTCTGCAATATATTAGAAGAAAAATATTTTGAAAATTTCAAAGATGACTCTGTGAGACTATTTTACAAAAACCTAGTACATGGAGATATTTTGAAAGTATATGTTAGAAAAAATCATTTTCAAAAAGTGCATCATTTTTTCCATCAGTACGATCTGATTTTTATGGACTGCATCTGGACTAAGAAAGTGGAAGACTTTGAAAGTGCATTGAGGTATTTTTTCACTAAGTAGACCCTCACTCTCTGTGATCGACACGATAATGAGCGATGGGGAATACTAAATAATGGAAGGTAAAAAACCCAGAAGCTGTGTTAAAATTTTAGTGTTCTTTTTGTATATAATCAAATTGCGAGGACACAATTTTTTAGGGGGGTGTAATGTAACACCCCAATAACTCTTATATAAATTTTGAATCTTAGTAAAACACATTAAATAAATCTAAAACAAAAATAAATCCTTTTTTGTTAAAGAAATACATTAAAAAGGATACAAGAAACATTCTCTTAAAATAAAAATACAGTAATATTAAACCTATAACAATCATTAACAACAAATAAGGACAACTCATAACAAACATGATGATGATGATATCATAGCCCGTGATTTTGGGATCTTCCCTGAGTAGAAATATGACAAAGATAATAAGGGTAAGAGCACATAAGAATGTAAAAATAGGCCTCATCTTGGAGGAAAAAGAATCTAAAAATTTGATGGGTTGGGTTATGTATTTATACATAAAACAACCTTTGCATATAACCGTTGAATTATGTTTTTAAAATAAAATGACAGTAAATGAAACAAAAAATAACCTTTACACACTTATACATGTATATATATATTGTTTAGTTATTAATTAACATTAAAAGGATTTTATTTAAGTACATCCACACAAAAAAATGATTTGAAAAAATATTTAGTTTAAATATAAATATTTATGTTGATCATGTTAAATTATGTTTTTGTTATATTTTTTAACACAAATGCAACATAATTTAATTAAAATAAAATGTAATTTTAAAACATTAAAATTAAAATCATATTAACTTCTTATACTAAATGTTTTTTTTTATTTTCCAAGAAATAGAAATATACATGTATGTTTATAATTTTTGTTGACTCTAATAGTATTTATTTTTTTTTAAAAAAGGGTTTTATTAATTATAAAATTATTATTATGAAAAAGGTAAATACCTAACATATTATTTTTAATGACACATGATTTCATAATTTTCTTAATAATAGTTATTATATGGAGGGTATAATTATTTTGAAATAATAATAATAATAATAAAAACATTAAGTGGAAAATTATTAGTTTGAATAATTAATATACTAATATATGTGTATCAATAATAATAAAATATAATAGATATAAATATATACATATATTATAATAAATTGTTATAATAATAAAATTATGGTATAATAATAATTCTTATAACGTAATGGATGAAAAAAATGGGGAATCCCATTTTTGGATTCTGGTAAAAGTCGAATAAAACCCTTTTCCCATTTTTATCTTCAACTACTCAAAGGCATATGTCAACCTCTGACTCTCAGTTATTCCCCGCTCTTGTGAAACCTCGCTCACACCGGTCAACATGTGTCATCTTATCTTGAAGTGACTCCCCTTTTAGGATCCTATGACTTAGGATGGTCATGTGCGGAGGAAGGTGACACACCCCCACCGACATTTAGTCGGCCTGAAACTCACACCGACAACTCATGATGACTCCAAATTTCATTTTTCTCATGAAAAAATCATCCCTAAAATCCCTCATTGCGATGGTGAGTTGGGTATCTGAAATCTGATGAAGTGTTGGAGTTATTTTTAATTTTTTTTTGTTTTAGGTTCCCACATATCCCGTTTGTTTCAAATTAGGGTTATATTTTAAGGATATGTAGGATTTCATGTCGAGGAGAGAATCCAGGGGTTCACACTGGTCGAGTTTTGATTACTGGTTGGGGGTTAAATATTTTGGTATTTAAGGACCTACGAGGCTGAAACTGGGGAGGCGCTGTCTTTGTCTAGTTACAAGTTTTTTCCCTCTTTGTTTTTGTGATATGATATCGAGGAGTTTCTTCTTCAATTATCACTATAATGGAATTCTATTTTTTTTATAGAATATGTTTGAATGGTTTTGGGTTTCAAGTATCTTATGCCAAATGTTATTTTTCCTATATACTATTTAAATCAATTTTATGTTTATGATAGTAAGGGGATGATATTAGACTATAAAAGTTTCCTTTTATATTCAAATTGTTAAAATTTTATCAGTATAAATATACCCACCCTATTATGAGATTGTTTTTCCTCATTCAAGTAGTATAGAAATCACCTGAAAAATAAAGGTAATTTTATTTTTCTAAAAATGTTCTTGTGTTTTCGACTTATCATTAGTAAATAACCCTCCATTCTATTCAATTCATTTCTCAGTTGCAAAGTCTACATGGTAAGAGAGGTTATTTTATAAAATATATTAAGGTATTATATAAAATACATTTATTTCATTCCAATTGGACTTAGTATCTATTGCGGTAATTATTATTTGATTGTTCAAACCTTTTTTTATGATAGTGAAAATAACTATGCATTTTTATGAATTCATCTTTTTCAAAATTTTCTAATGATGTATATTTATTTAAAATCATTTTATGCAAAATGAAGTGTTTATTTTGTGAAATATATACTTAAAAAATTCAAGATATTTATGTGTTTTTAGTAATTATATGCCAATTTTCTTTTAGTCGAATACTAATGTTTAATTCATGGATATTTAAATACTTATTTTTATGTTACTATGGTAGCAAGTTGGGATTTTTTTATAGTTATGCTTAAAATTATTAAAACCATATTTGAATTTGAAATCTATATATTCAAACTTATTTTATCCTACCGGTATTGTTTTTAAAATAGTATTTTTATTGTTTTTAAGATGGAAAGGTGATCCTTTTATGTTCTTCCGTATAGTTACAAGTTAAGTTTTAAATATATAAATTTCTTTGGTTTGTGGGACTTATTTTTCATAATTTTTTTTAAAAAATTAAAGAACTTCAGTTGGACTCTTATAAATATGAGTGTTGCTATTATATTTTCAAAATAATATTATTTTTACATTAATTATTTGAATGTACATATGTATATATGTTTATTTATATAGAATGGAATGTTTTGAATCACAACTGGCCGTGATTTTCTCTTTGAGAAAATTAAATTAATGTTTCTTTAATTTTAAATTAATCCTTAAAATTACAAGTGAGGTTATCGAGTTATTGTTTTTTCAAAATATGTGGATGTATGAAAATAATAAACTTATAAATATATATGTACCTATATATATATATTATATGAAAAAGTTTTAATTAATAAATTTATACGTATGTATATAAATACACACACATATGTATATATATACATATTACTTTTTATATGAATGAATGTGTTTATGTCATTTTATGTAAAAGTGTTATTGTTTTTTTAATTGATGTATATATTCATAAGTATGCAATCACATTTTATTCAAACACTAATGTTTATGTAAATAAATGTGTATACATGTATCTTTTATGAAAAAGTACTATATACATGAACATTTAATTATAATTATGTACTTTTATAAGGATGCACGTATAAAATGGTTTTCAATGTGATATGGTTATTTCTAATCGGTATATATATGCATGAGTATGCAATCATTTTTATATTAATAAATGGATATATATACATATATATATATGAATTTTTATGATAAACAGTTATATACATGTATATGAAAGTCTAGTTATGTATTCAAATGAGAAACTACATTCATCATGATACACATATAATCAAGAATGTTTTTCTATGAATTGAATCAATGTTAAAAAAAATTACCGTGATACGTAATGTGCAATGAGGGTTTACTCATTCTAAGTGCAACGAGGGTTTACTCATTCTATGTGCAATGAGGGTTTACCCATGATAATTCACATGCAATGAGGGTTTACTCATGCTAATTCACATGAAATGAGGGTTTACTCATTCTAATTCATGTGCAATGAGGGTTTAATCTTGATAAATCTTGTGAAATGAGGGTTTACACATGATAATACATGTGCAATGATCCATGAATCATGCACCTCCAGGTGCAATGAGCATCGACTCATGCTTATTCTATGTTCCATGCCTCATGAGTGAACCGAGAATCCATGTCATGACTCATATTGCCTTTTAGAATTTGTTATGAATGGTTATAAGATCTTCAAGTAAAATTTCTATTACTGTATAAATGGTCAGAGAGGATTTTCAAAACGAGGCACATATAAATTGAAATACTATTTCACTAAAATGTTTATTTATTTAATTTTTTTGAAAAGTTTACATGTTTTTCTAATATTCAATTAACATAAATTATAATATGTTCTACCTTTTATTTAAAAACTCTATCAGTTTTCCTTTTTGTCCTAAAAACACCTTACTGAGCTTTTGTTTCCCACCCTATTTTTTCATAATCTCTTCTCACACGCTTAAAGACGTGTAGAAGTGAGATAGTGGACGAGGTATCGCTAAGATGTATATTCTTTGTAATGATTAGTTTTTGGTCTTTACCTTTATAAGTTGTGTTAAGAGTATTCTCCAAATGTATCAGGACTCTATAAAATTCTACACCTTTGCGATCTCAGGCTGTGTAAATAAATAAATGAAATATTTTTATAAAAAAATGGACCATGTTTTCTAGGAAGTTAAAATAATTCTCATTAGTTTTCTTATCCTCTAGTTATTCATGATATTTTAAGTAATATTACCATTTTTTCACTCTTTGGTACTTAAAATTATTGAGAAAATATTTTTAATAAAATACTACATTGTTTCTCTCTTTGGTAGGAAATAATTTTTCATCAAAACCTATGTTTTTTAAAAATGTTTTAACATTTTAAAAATTATTTTAAAATACATTTTACCCATGTTTTACTTTTTTCAAAATGGTTTATAAGGAATATTCTTGTCGATTTACAAACAAGACACTTTTATAACCTTTTTATAGTGAAAAATGAATGTTTTTAAGTCGAATAATTTGTATGGAATTATCTACCATAATGACCACCATTTACATGAAGATTAATCTACTTGTTTATAAGGATATTTTTTAAATCAAAATTTTCACTTATATTTTGGAAATTATTATATTTTTAAAAGTGTTTTTCAAAGAAAAGGATTTTGAAAATGTTTTATGTTATGAAAAGTGATTTTTAAAATGAAAAAGATATTTTCATCAAGAATATTATTAATTATCTTTTAATGGTATTAATCATCATTAAAACCCTTGTTTTTACTTATCCTCTACTGGGGATATTTTTTATTGATACCATATTCATTATTTCTCTAGATGGACTAAGACCGTTTCAATGAGATTGTTATGGAACTCATTTCTTTTCCACAGGTTAATCAAGTTTCAAAGATATTGTTATGGAACCCATTTATTTTCTATGGGTTAATCATGTTTCAAAGAGATTATTTTGGAACGTGTTTCTTTTCCATGAGTTAATCAAATTGTGAAAGGAATAATGCTTATTTTTATGGTTTTTATGATTATGTCTAATCTTTATGTAATTTATTTTTACTTCTTGGACATTAAATATGATGGGGAGGATGAGATAGATATTGGTGGTCCCATTATAGATTATATTATGGGATAGACCAGTTAGGACTGAGTGAGCCCATTACAACTTATATAATGGGGCCACTCAGATAGCACCAGGTGAGCCTGTTACAACTTATACAATGGGTCGGCCCAGATAGTACCAAGTGAGCTCATTATAGATTATATGATGGGGTAGCCCAAATAGAACCATGTTATGAACCAACCTGGGTGTACCCCAAACTGGTCACTCGATCCATCTCATGATTAGGCCTAATAGGCATTCTCGATCTTATCATACTTGAAACAAGTGTCGAGCATCAAATATTACCAAGTGGGAATTATTTTGTCCAATATAATATACTACAAAAGAAACAAAACATAACACAAAACTTAAAACCACTGAGCACAATTAGACACATAACTAGATCTATATACATCAATAGTAAATCAAATTAGGAAAAAAAAATTAGAAACAAACTAGAATAGACATGATCTCCATGTGGTCTCTTGGTCACCTTTATCTATAGGACCAAACCAAATCATAGGAAGACCTATACAAAATATGAACCTACAAAATTGATTAGTTCTAATAATGCTAAGTGAGACAAGTAGGGTGTGATCATAAAATTATTTAGTAGGTAAGCACCATATAATCCATACATTCCCTTTCATAAAACATTCCACATATACTAGTTTGAAATAAATATAGAAAATAATGTTTTAATCATTTAAAAACCCAAACACCTCTTTCATTTTTAAAAAGATAATTTAAAAAACAAATTCCAAGTGGGAAATACAACCTAGATAATATTTTAGAGAGAGGAGAAAACTTTACTAAGAATAAAAAACAAGTCATATCAATAGACTGAGGAATAAAGGAAATAGAACAAGTGAATACTGGTAAATAATATATGAAAAAAAACCATAGTGTTGTGAAATAGAGTAGGAACATACTGATAGGTAATCATGGAAAATTCCTAAACATCCTTAGAAGAAATATCTGGACATACTTAGTTAGGACTCACCTTCTGGTATATGGTGCAACTCCATAGTCAATAACCAACCTAATTGCTCTAAAATATCATTAATAGTGGAAAATAAAACATGTCATGTCTTTTATCTAATGGTTTCTAGTCCATTTAATCAAGACTAGAAAGTAACCTTCACTCGACCCTCTAGACAATGTCCTGAAATCCCATGATAACAGTACAAAATAGAATGGGGAGGTCATCACATGCTTGGAATTAATCCAAACTCATATATTCCATAGTACATTCCATTACCAATCCTTGAAACCAACTATGCAAATCCCCCCTCATCATAAGTATGAACATAAGGGTTACTATCACACATTGAACCATACAAAGTTCCAACTAGGCCTACACGTCATATATGTTTTTAAAACCAATTTCCAAAACATCATAATTTACCGAATGTGCCTTAAAATTTAAAATTATAAAACCACTTCCAATGTGAATACCATTCATCTCAAAACCATTTCCAAAACCAAGATAAAACACCATTTTTTAGATGATTCCAAAGGGTCCTTTCATGCCATTTAGTTACAAAATTACATATCAAGGTACTGAACAAGCCATAAATTATAAAAATAATTTTGAAACCACATTTTAAGACTCTCATAAACCAAAAAACTATTTATATAACATGGGAAGTTGTTAGAAAAACCATTTTATAGTCTGAGTATATGGGGGAAAGAAATATGGAATAAAATTGTTTAGAATAAAACTGAGGTTTAGAGTAGACATTCCTATGGAATTCCATTTATGTGTGTGTTCCTATACATATGTGCACCCCATGCACATATGCATATGAAAACACCCAAATCATATATATACGTATAGAAAACCCATGAATAATACCCAAGGATTCAATCAAACAACTACAAGAAACCTCACAACCATTTTAAAGGGTCCACATATAAGTAATAAGCCATTAAAGTCACCAAAACCCACATAAAAAACTAGATTCAAAAATAAAACCAAATTACTAATACCCAACCAAGGAAAAATAAGATTAACCAAACTCTCAAAATAAACAAATCCATTTAAAAATACCAATTGTAATTTTATCAAACACATTTAATTCATATACATATGTATAACTAATGAAAAAAATTGAAAAAAAACTATTTTTATAAATTTTACAATATGAAAATACTACAAAAAATAAACCTAATGCATCAAAAGAATGATTAACACATTTAGAATTTAATTAGAAATTTAAAATCAGGAAATTTCATGTTTTGGAAAGGAAATGGATAGAAACACCTACCTCAAGTGGTGTAACCTTGTCACCTTCAATGAAATTAAATAAAAAGGGACTTGAGGGACAGGTCAAAACCATTAAAAACCAAAATACCCAATTATAACCAATTATAACCATAAAAAATTTCCCACATGGCCTTTAGGGTTAGAAGAAAATAGGGAATAAGTAATGAAACCAAGAGGGTAAGAGAGGAGAATAGTATACAAAAATATTTGATTAAGAAATCATAAAGAATAACTAACCTTTGGTGAGAAATCACTCAAAAAGTGGGCTAATATTAAGAGGAACAATGGGTACCTCTATACGATTACCAATTGAGAGGGAATAAAATGAGAGGTGAAATAACTTAAATTGGGGTTTCAAAATAAAATTTATTTAGGTTTTAATGGGATGTATGGTTTTGTAAACTGTGCCCAAACCATACGAATGCTACTAGAAACATTTTTTAAAGTTTCAGATTTCTATTTCATAGTTTAGGAAAACTTTTCTCAAACCCTGTGACCAATTTTTTTTTTCTAAAACCCATCAAATAAATCCCCAAAAACTAGGATAGTATACCCAAATATCATTTAATGAGTTAAAAAAAATGTAGTGACACCGTGGGTATCAAAAATTCACCGCCATGTTACTTTCTCCCCATACCTTTAACACAAACCAGGAAAATGGACAAAAAACCACCCAAAAACTTAAAAAATCATCATAATCTTAACCTAGAACTCAACAAAAAACATCAAGAATCCAAAATAAAATAAAAATAAAAGAAATAAAAGAAAATCGGGGTTAGGGTGTGACATTCCAGGTTACACTATTATAGCTTAAACGATGGGTGATACCAGATAGCAATCCAATGAATTGGGTAATGATTATATTCTATAGATAATTATATTAGAAGTTTTCCATATGGTTATTTTAATTGTAAGGGTTATGTGATTATGATATTATAAGATACCAACATGATATATCTATTCTTTCCATGGGTTTAAAATTTTTCCTTTGATCAATATTGATATCACATGGCTCATGATTATTTATTTTTATGAAAAGTTTATTTTTTAAAGCCTTATTCTATTCTTCATGATTGATGATTTATATATTCATGGTTATGAGTTCTTTTTACTATTCAATCATGTACTCTGATTATGCCATCATATACTTATGAACTTATTATGCTCATTGATGACTTTCAAATGTTAATTCTTATGTTTAACCTTGCTTAAAATCTGAGCTCACCATTCTTATACTTTCTCTTCCCTAAGTTATAAATAATTAGGTTGAACAAATTATGTCTGGAAGGGATTTTATATGGATGATGATGATGACTTAATGTGAAATAAGGAAATATGGGTTAAGTGGGAGAAATGGTTATTCAATGACATGAGTATTTTATATGTAGAAGTTTATCCTAATTATCTAAAACTATAAACCTAAAAGGTCCTTGCGAATGTATGTGATCCAATTTTTCCTTTTAATTTTGTATGGTTTGGATGGAAAAAAATTGGGTCACAATTATCAGCATCAAAGCTAGAAATGTAAAGATTTTGATTTCAACATCGGATTTGAAAGTATGGGTTTTAAGTGGTTATAAGTGATTCATGAACACATCCAAAATTTCACAAATCACATATCAACATCATGTACATCACCCAAGGTGAATTCAATCAATATAAATGAAAAAACATAATTTCCACACTTTATGGAAACTCAAAGGTCCACTATACAATGCTAGCTAGGCATAGTCATAGTTCCCCTACCTGAGTCCCAACCATCCTATCTCCTAGATAAACTATCCCTAAATCCAGGAAAATACAAGAAACAAGTTAGTTTGTCCTATTCCTATAATATAATTTTGTAACATCCTAACCCAAACCATTGGGTCTGAGTTGGATGCTACATGACATCATGCATGCCTCCCATGATGCAAGAGGATGCTGAATAAAAATGAGGGTCCAAATATGTTTATGTGAAGACTATACCATCAGTATCATGTCATAAGTTTAATACCAAATTATAAAAAATCTAACAATAATCATATTAAACATGCAGAAATAATTAAATGGAATCATGTTTTATAAATAAAAGAGGCTACCAAAGTTGTAATCCCATCTAGTGGAAGAAAAATAAATAGATAAAAGTGGCCTCCCAGAGTCCATCCTAGTATTCCAACTTCTCTATACTCCTCTAATCAACTGTACACTATAAGGCCCTTTCCCTTCATTGGACCCCTCATGAAATATATAAGCGCGCTGAAATTCCTGAGTAGGGTGTGAATAAAAGAATTTGTAGGACACCATCATTGCATCATTAACCTTGAGTGATCAATTAAAACAAGTGTACATAGTAATAATAATAAATTCATAACAACATAAACATAATATCCAAAACCTAGTAGTTATGTGCTAACCAATCTGATACAAACCCCTATCTTTACATGATTTAGCTCCATGTTTGAAGGATAATAGAATATGTCAGAAGCAACTGAAACAAACATAGTACAACATTCTCATGGTGTCATGTGAACATGTTTCCTATAATCCTCTAGTCATAAATTAGTCCATATTTCCCAACACTCTCTAGTTATTAATAACTATCTACTCACATCTACAAGGCTACCTCAATGAACATAGTAGTGACAATCACTAGGCTACATCGAGTGCATCTTCAACACGGTCACTGTGGCTACCTTATACCTCCACAATATGATCAGGTTCCTTTTCACCACCTTCTCAAGTCAAGCACACTTTCCCTCTAAGGGATAAATATATCATGGCATCCCACTTATTTTGATCATAAATAATGAAACCTACAAACAAGGTAAGACACAAACAAGGTATAACATACATTAAAATCATAGCACATGAGAACATGTATCAAATCATAAAAACTTGTGATCATAATAAAATATGGAAAAATATACTGAAGTATCACTAATGTAATCAAACATCACAATAGTTCTCATGGGATACACCCACATAAAGAAGAATCAAGGATACCCACAAAGACACTCATAACATGGTAGGCTTGGTCTAAATACCCAAGTAGATGCTTTGGGATTGGGATAACCAATTATGTACCCTATTTTGGCCTTGGGATAATCGTTAGTGTACTCTTTGAGATCATAAAACATTAATAATTACATGATTCATTGGTGGACTATAATGGGAACACCCATCAAATAATACTAATTCATTTATATGTATGCCACAAGATCATATAAACATGTATCATTTCATCATAGATTAACTTGTGGACCAAAAAATGGGTTTCATCAATATTTTATCAAAATATAATAACCATATAGATAAATAATAATTATGGTATCATTGGATAATATCCATAGTGAATCATAATTAACATCAATGGATGTTATCAGAGATGAAAATACCATTAAAAGATCACCGAAACATTTCTTGTGGAAAATACCAATTTTATTTTAAAATAAAATTTTAAAATATAAAAAATTCTATAATATTATTAAAATAATTTTCCTTGAAAATAAACGTTTAAACTATTAAATTAGGCTTCAAATTAAAGAGTATCCATGATTATAGGAAAATCTAGTCATGCAGAAAATATTAAAACAAGGATTCTTTGCACACCTTTGGTAAAAAGTACCTCATTAAGAAAATGCCAATAATATTCCTTTTAAACATTTTTATAGAAATTAAAATGTGGGTAAAAATTAATTTCATCGATCATTGGATAATAATAAAAAATTCTTGAATTTTTTTTAAGAAAATATTGACATGGAATAACAATATTCCTAATTAAAGAGAGAAATAAAGTCAAGTTTCCTTAAAATATTCATTTAAACTTTGGAGTATTTACATAGAGAAAAATGAAATGAAAACTTTTAATATCTAGATATAAGTATATAAGAATAAAATACAAAATATTTTTGAGATATTTATCATATAATTTTTTCATTGGAAATTTAATCATAAATAATCCTAATAATAAGTGAGATTGTCATATAAAACTCTTCTCTCAAGACCAACTTGATTCTCAAGAAATCTATCCTCTTGTATAATAAATTTAAATTTATTATAATTATATAATATAAATATAATTATCCTTATAATACAATATAATTTTTACTTATAATATCTTATCACACATTCATTAACAATCTTTCATTATCATCATCATTTTGGGTGTTAATTACTTTATTTTTTTCATGTATGTTTTAGTTCGATAGTTTTTGTAATTTCATATAAATCATGGTTTCATAATATCTAGAATATTTATTATTTAATAAGTATCATATTTATTAATCTTATACATTTTTATAACCATTATTATAAAGTGATGGCGAAAAATGAATTAAATCACTTGTGGAGACTATGGTCCATACATACGCATGGGTGATATTTATACATTTAGATGGATGGAATGAAAGAAAGGTAAATAATAATTCGCATTTTCCAAAAAAAATAATTATATCATAAATATAATATATATTTATTAAATTTATCATTATAACCATACTTGTGAATAGGTGATGGAAAATGAATCAAATCAATTTGTGGAGGTGGTAGTCCACACGTATACACGAGTAATACATTTATTTCCCATTTGATTGAAATGAGGTAAAAAATGGTTGTCCCATAATCATAATAAGATTCTAGTATATTAATAATACTAGAGTAATTATGTTATGATGAATAAAATGGATTTAGAGAAATTATAAGAACAAATAAATTTTTAAAGTGTCGGGTAAGACGATTACACCTTCTTTAAGAGACCTCCTTTGGCATAAAAATTAATCCTTATTAGGTTGGTCTTAAGGATAGGGTAGAAGATAAATAATTAAGGTAAAAAATATAGGAAGATTTTTGGATAGGTATTTTTCGAGATAAAGGGGACAAAATTTGTGAATAAGGGATGTGAAAAGGTTCCCTTTTATAAGTGAGGGGAGGGACACACATGCAATTACCTAAAAGTTTTAAATAATATAATGTCACTTTCTTGTGAAAGTGGCACAAAGTAGAAAATAATTCTTATTTAATATAATATAATTTCTAAATACCATTGAACAATATTATTTATAAAAGTTTAAGTGTCATTTTTACCCTTATCTCTTAGTTTAATCCCCCAGTAAACCTGTTGTAACCCTAACCGTAGTAACAAATTTTTACTATTTTTATTATTTATTGTGAAAAATATTGAAGGTGGTACCATTATCAAATTTTTAAATGATGATCTAAAATATGGAATCCATTTTATCAAATTCAATTTCTATAAGTTGTATAAATTAACTTTAAAATAAGTTCACAAATCACATTAAAAGCTATTTTTATAAAAATACATTTTTAAGCATAAAAATAAATTTACTTTTATTACTTACCTTGTAAAAAATATTATATTAATTTTAAAATATTTTATGGAATATATTTAATTATAATCATTAATAAATTGTTATTTATTTAATTTATTAATATTAAAACACATTACACACATAAAAATAGTTTTACCCTTTTACCTTTAAATGATTTTATCTTCATTCTTAAACATTAGATAACTAGTGTATGAATAAATTTATTTAGAAAATAAGTATTTTAATCAGAAAATAATTTTATTAAAAATTTGATCATTTTTTCTTAGGAATTAATCAATAATTTTTAATTAAGAAAAACATTTATATATATATTTCATAATATGGTTAATTCTATTCATACACATCAATCCAATGAATAGGTTATAAATTATATAACATATCATGGTTTATTTTGACATAAGGTTGTGTGTAATTAAATCTATTGAAAAATTTAAATTTATTTCCAAGGAATACATATAAAATCCTAGTGAGTTCCATTATACCCCCATAAATTAATTTCCAATTAAAATTCTACCACTATGATGTAAAAAAATGAGTTTATTTATGATTTATCACATCCTCAGTTTCCCATGTAGTTTCCTTGAATTTCTGATTCCTCCAAATAACTTTACCATGTGATTAGTATTGTTCTATAGAACTTTATCTCTATGATACAATATTTCTACTAGTTTTTATTCATAGGAAAGATCATACTTCAGTGGTATAACCCCCATGTTCAATACATATGGAGTACTTGGTATGTACTTCCTAAAAATAGATACATAGAACACATCATGAGCATGAGAAAGGTTTTGTGGAAGCACCAAGAGATAAGCTACCATCCCTAATCAATCAAAAATATAAAAGGGGACAATATACATAGGTCTCAACTTTCTCTTATTTCTGAATCTCATTACTTTCTTCCATAGATAAATTTTCAGGAATACCTTATCACTGACTTCAAATTAAAGATCTCATCGATGATTGTTAGAATAAAACTTTTATCAACTTTGAGAAGTATTTATGTGCTATTTAATGGATCTATACTTATTTTCAATGTCCTTATATAGATCAGGTCTCAGAAACTTTTGTTCTTTAACTTTGTCAGGAACCATCCCCCGGGGCCCGTGCTATGACTACCCCAAGCCCACCTTCCATAGGCCATGGGCTGGCAACTAGCACCGAAAGGCATATTCCCTAAAATTGGGAAGGCATTGCCTTTATAACCTCTAAACACATGAAACCAATCACACAACAAGATATGAACACAAGTAAACTATATAGAAAAAAGAGTGCTGAAAGTAAGAGGGGCTGGAATACAAGACCAACAGTAAAGGTACAAGTACAAGTGAAAATAAAATACAACCGAAGAAAGAGAAAGACAACTACTGGGTCATCCTATGAGGTTCCTACCTAAAGGGTAGGTATAGATCGCCTCCTCAACACTCCACATCTGCCCGTATCCTCTGCGTACTGACACGCCGTATGGTCCACCTTTAGGCACCGTCTAGTCCTGGTACCCTCAACCTTGATCAGCATTGTCCGTCGTCTACACTAAACACAACAAGGTGTGGGCGAAGCCCATACATGGGTGAGTATAAGGATATTCAATAAGGACCCCGAGACCCTCAAGGTCTCACAAAATCCACAAAGGATAAACCAAAAATCATGTAAACCAGTGACAACCCTACTTAGGTATATGCCCATACATATACCTATGCTATCAAATATTACCCATCTCATTCATGAAGAAACATAAGGCCCAACACCTTAGCCAAAGTACAATTGTTCCAAGAAAGAAAGATTACGACGAAGGTAAGTACGACACATGTACACCACATAGAAGAATACCACAAAGGTAGCACCACAAAGGTAAGTACCACTCAGGTACGCCACACAGAAGAATACCACAAAGGTAAGGACTTAGCTCCCACAAGGTATAACTTATGAATAGAAGTATAGATGATTAGATATAACTACTGAATCATCTTAATCTGTTAAGAGGAAGACCCACATAGGATCCTAGTACATCATCATACCCACACATGATCCTAGTACAACAGACAAACACAAGATCCTAGTATATCATCAGACCCACACATGATCCTAGTACAACAGACCCACATAGGATCCTAGAACATCATCAGACCCACATAGGATCCTAGTACAATAGACCCACATAAGATCCTAGTACATCATCAGACCCACACAGGATCCTAGTACAACAGACCCACACAAGATCCAAGAGTAGTCCCACATGGATTCCTAGAGCGGATCCACCTGGGATCCTAAAATACAGACCTATGAAGGATCCCTTTCTCATGTTACAACCAGCTACTGGGTTCTCGCACTAAGCTCACTTGATTTTGGGAGGTTCCACTTCTCAAGATATAGGTCAATACTCCTACTACCACGAAGTCCCACAAATAAGTATCCAACAGGACCGACATGTAATAGGGGTCTCAACACAACAGACGGTGCGTCAATCAGACGCTGGGTCTGTAAGTTATTAGCCATTTAGTCTTGAGGGCCCGATTAGATTCGTGCTCGATCCAACGTGACCATACCCTAACTTTATCAAAATCTCAAGTGGGGTATACCAAGAGGACCATCCCTCTACAAGGTTTCCGACGCCACAAACGGTTCACAAAATGGACGGTCGGTGCCAAAGTTATGGCCAAAAGAGAGACTATGGGTTGAAGTTGGTCTGGGTCTAGTCCGACCCGGTCGGACTGAACCGACCTAGCCTGGGTCGACCTGACCAGGTTTGGGTCGACCTGACCCATGCTGGGCAGCAAGACCTGGACGATCTGGCCTGGGCGGCTCTGCCTAGCCGCATGCAGGGGGGGGGGGAGTCGTGCGCCCCCCGCTCCTACTCACCAAACGGCCGAAACCGTTCAGTAGCTAGGCAGCACGCGGGACCCGCCGCAAGTCCCTCTCAGTCCAGCACGACTAGACCTTGGTCCTCCCAGTGGCGCGTCGTGTGCCACCACTCCACGACTGACCGAATGCCGATTGCCCTTCGCCATCCACCGCGGACAGGCGGGCCGCGACCCCTTACTCCGACGGTGGTGCGTCGTGTGCCGCCCCTACCCCGAATCACAAATAATTGTCAAGAACGGGAAAGGGTAAATTCAAAAAAAAAACCCCTACCTTTAAGGTTCTATTAGAGATCAATGAGGAGGGAAGGAAAGACGTCAGTTCGTTGTCGTCGAAGATGTCAGCGTTCGTTGAATCCGTAAGGTGCTTCTATTCAGGGCTCGAGGTCAGTTACTTGTTCTTCATTGGAGGTGGCGGGTTCTTCGTTGGAGATGAGTTTCTCCAAAGTTCTCTCAATTCCTCCCTTCCTCCAATGATTTCTCCCTAGCAAAAATGAGGATCCAACCCAAATAAAATATGATTGTCAATTTTTAATTTGAGTTGTCATCATTAAACAATTGATGAGGCATAATTAAATGGGAGAATAATTAATGGGTAGTTGAAAGGTTATCTCCATTAAAGTGGGTTTTGGGTGGTCCCCACCACCATGCATTCGAATTGGGGGTTTCTAGATCGGGTGTTCTCTACCACTGAGCGTTCAATTGGGAATATAAAAATAAGATAAAAGTTATTCTAAATTTTATTTTTATTCCACGAAAAACATGAAAACTAACTTTCAGTCTCAATCAACTGTTGTCAAGGTGAAATTCTCCTTAAGAGAATAATAGCACTGCGAGTTCAAGGGTGTCCTCAGATTTCAATTCTGAGCACCGGTTCAAAAGTTACAAACACCCACTCACACATTTTTTGAACGTACTAAAAAAAAGTTCAGAAATTCATTCTAGATACACCGGGCCTCAAAATCATGCACTGTTAATTTTCTCAGACTCATAAAATTCCCATATAATTTAAAAAAAAATTACCTGGAAATTATGGGTCTTTACATTATCCCCACCTTAGGGATTTGCGTCCCTATAAGCCATAACTCAAACTAAGGAAACAAGTGGGGGTACTGAGCATGTATCTGAGCCTCCCGATCCCATGTGCTCTCCTAGAGGTTCCCATGCTGTCAACGTACACGTACCAAAGGTATCTATCACCCACAAAGGACCCACTCCTTTTGATCCTTAATCTCCACTGGATCCTCTGTAAACGTCACCCCATCATCGATGTCCATCTCACCCTGGTCGATGATGTGAGAAGGGTCGTGCATGTATTTCCTCAGCTGGGATATGTGGAAGACGTCGTGCATCTGGTGCAATTGAGCTGGAAGAGATAGGTGGTAAGCCATCTCGTCAACTATGCTAAGGACCTGAAAGTGTCCAATTAACCTTGGTAATAACTTTCTTCCCTGTCCAAATCTCTACAAACCTTGTCAGGGTGAGATCCATAGAAAGACGTGGTCACCATCCTCGAACTCGAGAGGTCTCCATCTCCTATTGGCATAAGACTTCTGCCTGCTCTATGAAGTCTTCATCCATTCCTAGATGATATGTACCTTCTCCATGGTAGCCCGTACCATATTTGGTCCCATGAGTGCTGACTCCCCAGGGTCAGTCCAGCACAAAGGTGATCTGCACGGTCATCTATACAATGCCTTGAAAGGTGCCATACCAATGGTGGACTGATAGCTATTGTTGTATGCAAAATCCACCAAAGGAAAGTGATCCTCCCAGCTATGACCGAAGTCGAGGACACAAGAACACAATATGTCCTCTAGGGTCTGAATGGTCCACTCAGTCTGGCCATACGCCTGAGGATGGAAGGCTGTGCTCAAACGAAGCTGCATCCCGAAAGCCTCCTGCAACCCCTTCCATAGCCGGGAAGTAAAACATACATCATGATCGGAGACAATTTTCGAGGGTACTCCATGCATCCGCACAATCTCCTATACATAGAGGCGTCCCAAGCTCTCTACTTAACCCTACTCTATGATCGGTAGGAAGTGGGATGACATGGAGAGTCGGTCGACGATCACCTAGATAGAATCATGACCCCTGGATGTACATGGAAGTCCCATCACGAAGTCCATGGATATTATGTCCCACTTCCACTCTGGGACCTCTAAAGGCTGAATTATGCCTGCTGGTACCTGATGCTCTGCCTTCACTTGCTGACAAGTGAGGCATCGAGAGACAAACTCTGCTACTGCTTTCTTCATTTACGACCACTAGTGCTTTCATCGGAGGTCCTGGTATATCTTCACCACTCCTGGATATACCTCTAGAGGGGATGTGTGGAACTACCTCAACACTTCCTCCTGAAGTGACACTGGTACAATGATATTTCCTCTAAAAAGGATGACGTGCTCCCCACCTTCAAAAAATCCATCAGGTTCCTGTCCTGTGGATATCTAAGCACATCGAGCCACCCAGTCAGTGTCCCCATGATGCACTTCCCTAACTTGCTGAAGAAGTGGAGGAGTAACTGTAAGAGACTAAAGAAAAGCTGCTACATCTCGATCCACAAAGGATATCTACAAAGAGGCCAGCTGCTCTGTCACCTCACCTAGAATCTTTATACCAAATCTCTTACTGAGTGCATCTGCTACTACATTTACCTTACCAGGAGCATAGACTATCTCAAAGTCATAGTCCTAGAGGAAATAAATCCAAAATCACTGTCTTAGGTTCAGGTCCTTCCGAGGGAAGATATACCTGAGAATCTTGTGACTTTATTAGACTGTAAAACGTTCACCCATCAAGTAATGTCGCCACATCCTCAAGGAAAATACCACTGCTGCTAACTCCAGGTCATGGGTAGCGTAGTTCTAATCATTCTGTCTTAGTTGTCTATAACCATATGAGATCATTGCTCGCTCTTGCATCAGGACACATCCATGTCCGATCCCTGATGCGTCGCGGTAAACTACGTACCCAAATCCCTCCTCTAGAAGCCTCAAGATGGGGGTACTAGTCAGCCTCTACCTCCACTCCTGAAAACTCCACTAACATCTCCCTGACCACATGAAGGGTTACCCTTTCTTCTTTAATGATTATAATGGTGCTATAACTCTATAGAAATATAGCACAAACCACTAGTAGTATCCAGCAAAACCCAGGAAAATCTGTACCTCCATCACACTCCTAGGTGGATCCCAAGAAAGTACCAACTCAATCTTCGCTGGATCCACTGCAACTCCAGCCTCTGATATAACATTTCCTAGAAAGTAAACCTCTCGGATCCAGAACTGGCACTCCATGAGCTTACCATAAAGCTGGTGCTCTCGGAGTGTGTCCAGAACTATCTAAAAATGATAGGCATGATCCTCCTCAGTAGTCAAGTAGATTAGAATGTCATTGATGAAGACTACTACAAAGCGATCAAGGTATAGCTGTAAGATCGTATTTATGAGTCCCATAAACACTGCTGGAGCATTAGTTATGCCAAAAGACATAACCAAGAACTCGTAATGTCCGTACCAATATCTGAAAGTCGTATTCTGCACATCCTCGTCTCGCACTCTAAGATGGTGATAGCCTGACCTGAGGTCTATCTTCGAAAGCCACCGTGCTCCCTTCAGCTGATCAAAGAGACCATCAATCCTCAAGAGTGGGTACTTGTTCTTCACGGTCACCTGGTTCAGGCACCGATAGTTGACACAAAGTCTCAAGCTCCCATCCGCCTTCTTGGCAAACAAAATAAAGGCTTCCCCAGGAGGAACACTAGGCCGAATGAAACCCTTCACCTGTAAGCCTTCCAACTGTACCCAGAGCTCCTGAAGCTCCATGGGATCCATCCGATACGCTGGTGTAGATATCAATGTCGTCACGGGGTATATGTCAATGTAAAATTATACCTCTCTTCAAGGAGGTAGACCCAGAACATCATCGAGGAATAAATCCGCGTACTGGTCCACCACTACAGGATAGCTTAGACTCCCCATATCAATTTCTCCGAGGGTAAGGTTATCCAAATAATGAGTTATCGGCTGCACTCTCCTCAGAGTAAGTCCATACTGTGCTGTAAAGGCTCCCTTCTCACCGGTGAAGGTAAACTTGGTCCCATCTGTGAGGACGCACCACACTTTGCGCCTAATAAAATAAATCTAATCCTGGACTGCAAATAACTAGTCCATACCCAAGATGACGTCGTAAGGCCTCGACGCCGCTACTAGGAGATCCCAGTCGAAGCTCTCACCTCCTAGAGTAATCTCACACTACTGAAACCAGTGTGTAATTGTGGAATACACACTCATACGAGCCTCTAGCCGTAAGGATCGAGGTAATGGATCAGTCGGAATCTCCGAGCTCCGAACGAGGGCATTGGTAATAAAAGAATGACTGACAACTATGTCTATAAGTACTTTATATAAGGTGGAGTAGACATAGATCATACCTCGTATCATCTCAAGAGTTCCATGGTCATAGTCCTAAGCTACCTGGAGGTGATCTAGCCCCTGTCCACCTACTCCCTGTAGTCAGGGTGGAACACCTGGGGGTGGTGGTGGTAACATCTCAAATCGTCTCCCACCACCAGCTGCATGGCCCGATCCTCTGCCACGTCTGCCTGCACCCTGCAAACCTCCTCGTTCGAACCTTCGTCTCTGCCTGGGTAGTCCTTCGACCATATGCTGATCATCCGTACAGCGGGTCGGGCAGTCTCGAGCCATGTGACCCTGCCCAGCGCATGTGTAACACTGCATGTTCCTCACATGACTAGCTCTATCTCTGGTGCCCCGCACAACTGACCTTGAATCCTGCGGCCATCCTCCTATAGGTTTGGTCCTCTTGGACCTCTGTGACATATTTCTACTGCCAGCGGAAGAAGACTCCGCTACGTGACAACTGGTGGTGGGTCTCACTGCTAGTGACTGCTCAACAGGAAAACTCTCCCCTAAGAGGGCTCTCTCTAACACCCCCGCCTGCATCTGGATGATGAGAGATATCATCAAAGCCCTGATCTCCCGCCTGAGTCCCTGCTCCAAGGTACGGGCCTTGAAGAATGGGTCTTGCACCATATCAGTGGAGTAGTATGAGAGGTCAGTGAACCTTGTTGTGTACTGAGCCACATTCCTGCTTCCCTGATACAGATGGAGAAGCTCCTGAATGCGCATTGTGCGTAGGGTTTCTGGGACAAACTCTGTTCAAAAAGGCTCTCAAAGTCTACCTAGAGAAGTGTCACCTCATCGTGAACCTGGAGTATCAAGATCCACCATCTGCCTGCTGCTACCTGTAGAAGACTGGTGGAAAGTATCTCCATGAGATCAGTTGGTGTCCCTACCAGTCAGAAGACTCTCACTATGGCCTCTAACCAATACTCATCCGCCTGTGGGTCCATATCTCCCCTGAACCTGGGTGGCCTCTAGCGCTGGAACTCGTGAAATGTGCTCAAGCGGCATGCACTATCTGCTGCTGGGGTTGGTGGCATTGGTGGACCAACGGGTAATGGTACCGCTGGTGCCTCCACTCGTGACTCTACTGAAAGTGGGCCCTGCACCGAGGCCTCATCGCTTAGTGGGATATCCTCACGTACTATACCAGGAACCCTAGATGACTGTCTACGTAGAGGCATCCTAAAAAGAAACAGGTGCACCATGGTCAATAAGTAATACTTGGTGAGCAGACTCAATGTTTTCACAAAGAAAACTTTTTAAAACACACATGAAATCGGTGTTTTGGTGCACTGAATCAGAAATCCAAAGTCATCGTCCTGGTGTATGGATACGCCGACCACCGCACCAACACTGGATTCCTTAAACTGATAACCACACTCACTACACTTATCACTATTGCTATTAAAAAGATCAAAATACTATTTTCTATGGCAGAACCGACTCCTCTAATACCAATTTTTCATCACCCGTCCCCCGGGGCCCGTGTCGTAACTACCGCAAGCCCGCCTTCCATAGGCCAGGGGCTGACGACTAGCACCGAAAGGCGTATTTCCTAAAACTAGAAATTCATTGAATTTATAACCTTTAAACACATGCAACCAAGCACACAACAAGATATGAACACAAGTAAACTTTATAGAAAAAGAGTGATGAAAGTAAAAGGGTCCAAAATACATGGCCAACAGTAAAGGTAAAAGTACAACTAAAAATAAAATACAACTGAAGAAAGATAAAGATAGATAATGGGTCTTCCTACAAGGTTCCTACCTGAAGGGTTGGTACAGATTGCCTCCTCAACACTCCACGTCCGCCCATCTCCTCTGCATACTGTCACGCCGTATGGTCCACCTCTGGGAACTTTCCAGTCCTGGTACCCTCATCCTCGATCAGTGTTGTCCGTCATCTGCACCAAACAAAACAAGGTGTGGGAAAAGCCCATGCAAGGGTGAGTATAACGATACTCAGTAGGGACCCCGATACACTCAAGGTCTCACAAAATTCACAAAGGATAAAACACAATTCACGTAAACTAGTGAAAAACCTACTTAAGTATATGACCATACATATACCTAAGTTATCAAATATTACCCATCTCATTCATGAGGAAACACAAGGCCCAACTCCTTATCCAAAGTAAAAATGTTCCATGAAGGAAAGATTACCACGAAGGTAAGTGCCACATAGGTACGCCACACAGAATAATACCACAAAGGTAACACCAAGAAGGTAAGTACCACTCAGGTACGCCACACAGGAGAATACCACAAAGGTAATGACTTAGATCAAACCAAGTATAACTTATTTATAAAAGTATAGATGACTAGATGTAACTACAGAATCATCCTACTCTGTTAAGAGGCAGACCGACGTGGGATCCTAGTACATCATCATACCCAAAAAGGATCCTAGTATAGCAGACCCACACCTGATCCTAGTACAGCAGACCCACACTGGATCCTAGAACGTCATCAGACCCACATAGGATCCCAGTATAGCAGACCCACACAAGATCCCAGTACATCATCAAACCCACACATGATCCTAGTATAGCAGACCCACAAAAGATCCAAGAGTAATCCAACAAATATTCCTAGAGCGGATCCATGTGGGATCCTAAAATACAGACCCGCGAAGGATCCCTTTCCCATGTTAAAGCCAACTACTAGGTTCCTGCACTAAGCTCGCTTGATTCTGGGAGGTTCCGATCCTCAATCCACAAGTCGAAACTCCAACTGCCATGAAGTACCATGAATAAGTATTCTAAAGGACTGCCATATAATAGGCATCTCAACGCAATAGATGGTGCATCAATCGGACCCCTGGTCTGTAAGTTATTATCCTTTTAGTCCTAAGGGCCCGGTTGGATTCGTGCTTGATCCAACCCAACTATTCCCCATTTTTATTTAAATCTAAAGTGGGGTATATCAAAAGGACCATCTCGCTCCAAGTTTCCGGTTCCATAGATTATTCGTCAAATGGATGCCCAGTGCCAAAGTTATGGCCAAAAGAGCAAATATGGGTTGAAGTTGGTCTGGGTTCGGTCCGACCCGACCCGGTTTGGGTTGACCCGGCCCACTCAGAGCAGCCCGACCCACGCTAGGTGGCCCAGCCTAGACGGCCTGGCCTGGACGGCCCAGCCTCGGTGGCCCGAACTAGCCGCATGCGGGGGGGGGGGGGGGGGGAGTCGCGTGCCCCCTGATCCTACACACCGAACGACTAAAGTTGTTCGGTCATCAGGTAGCACGCGGGACCCGCCATGGGTCCCTCTTGGTCCAGATCAGCCGGCCAAAATGGTCGGCCCTTGGTCCTCCCGATGGCGCGTTGTGTGCCACTGCTCCATGATCGGCCGAACGTTGGACACCCTCCACCATCCGCTGCGGCCAGGTGGGCTGCAAACCCTTGCTCCGACGACAGTGCATCATACTCCGCCCCTCCGTGGCCGACCGAATGCCTGCCACCCTCTATCCACCGCGACGGCCGATGGGCCGTGGCTCTTCTCCGGCAGCGCAGTAATGCCGCTGCCATCTTCGAAGCTGGTTGTGGTGCTGGACACTGTTCCCGAGCCCCACCGGTGTGAGATATCATCCTTCTCCATCGTGAGGAACATACCAAGTACCACAAAGATTTTTCAGTGTAGTCGGGCCATGGTCGTTTGTCCTATACCCTCCGCGTTAGGTTGGTAGAAAGCGGTTCAAATATTTCTTGAATCAGGAAGAATTTTCAAGAATGGTATAGGGTAAATTCAAAACAACTCTCCCTAACTCGAAGTTTCCGTTGGATATCGATGAGAAGGTAAGGATAGACGTCGGTTCATTTTCGTCGAAGACGTCGGTGTTCATTGCCTCCACAAGGTGCTTCCGATCGGGGCTCGAGGTCAGTTTCTTATTCTTCATTGGAGATGGCACGTTCTTTGTTGGAGATGAGTTTATCCAATGTTCTCTTAATTCCTCCATTCCTCCAATGATTTCTCCCAAGACAAAATGATGAGCCAACCCAAATAAAATATTTTTTTCAATTTTTAATTTGAGTTGGCATCATTAAATAATTTATGATGCATAATTAATTGAGAGAATAATTTCTGGGGAGTTCAAAAAGTGGATTTCGGGTGGTCGACACCACCATGGATTCGAATTGGGGGTTTTCTAGCTCGGGTGGTCCCCACCATCGAGTGTTCAATTGGGAGGATAAAAATAAAATAAAAGTTATTCTAAATTTTATTTTTATTCCACGAAATGCATGAAAACTAACTTTCACCCTTGACTGTCTCCCTTCAAGGTGAAAGTCTCCTTAAGAGAATACTGGTGCTGTGAGTTCAACGGTGTCCTCAGATTTCAATCCCGAGCACCGGTTCAAAATTTGAAAAAAACACGCTCACACATTTTCTGAACGTACTAAAAAAAAGTTTAGAAATTCATTTAGGGCACATCGGGCCTCAAAATAATTCGCCATCAATTTTCGTGGACTCGTAAAACTCCCATATAATTAAAAAAAATTACAAGGAAATTCCGGGTCTTTACAAACTTTATCATAACATTTTAATGTTATGCACTTCTTTAAATATAGGGATTCATAAGGATACATCTAAATGAGTGATTGAAAGATATTATTATAATTTAATTAAACAAGAAGAAGGTTTTTATCTCAAACAACTTTTAAATCTAGAGAATAGGATATTAAAAAATCCTTCAGGGTTTGAATGGTTCTCTCATATTGACCATCTATGTGAAGATGATAGGTATAACTAAAACATAACTCCACATCTAGATATTTCTGAAGAATTTTCCATAAATTCAAGGTAAACCTTAGATCTCAATTATACATAATATAATGTGGTACTTCATTTAACCTTACTAGTTCTTTAATGATTATCTGGGAAATATGATCAAGAGAGAAATATTCAATGATAATAATGAAATTTTATGACTTAATAAGGCGATCAACTACAACCCAAATAAAATTATTCCATTTAGATGTCTTGGAGAGTCCTATGATGAAATATATGGTAATGTTTTTACCATTTCCATATAGGTATGGTTAATGGTTTTAATATCCCATTAACTTCTTCCACTCTGCCTTAACTTGTTGGCATACCAAGCACCGATATACTTACTCCACAACATCTCTCTTCATGTCATCCTACTGTAAATGGTCCCTAAGGTATATATACATATTTTTACTTCTATTATGAATAAATAATGATGTGTTATGAGCTTTGAACAACATATCCTTAAACTATGTCGTAATAAGGACACATACTCTGTTCCAAAACCTTATCATTCCATCACAATCAAGGTTAAACTCAGGAATACTTCTCATCTTATTTTTTTGAAGATATATACATTATTTTTTCACATCTTTACTATTTACATGGATATATAGATATACACTCATTTTAGAAAGATATTATTTCTCCTATCCAAGCAATATTTCAAGGTATATCATTTGAAAATCCATAAATTTTGGATCATTTGTGATCCTCAAAATATATAACCTAGAATGATCCTTTCGACTCAAAGCATCATCCACCATGTTTTCTTTACTGGGGTTGTAATTTAATGAGTAGTCATAATATTTAATAAACTCCAACCATATTCTCTAGTGCATATTAAATTTTTTGGGTGAATATATATTTTAAACTTTTATGATCAGTATATATATCACATATTTCTCCGCAAAGATAATGCCTCCCTATCTTTAATGAAAAAATTACCTTTGCTAACTGAAATTCATGTGTCAAGTAATATTTATCATTAAACTTTAAATTAAGAGAGACATAAGGTATCACAATTTCATTATTTATAAGAAAAAATACCATTCCCTTATGAGATGAACCACTATAGATTACAAACCCTTGTCCACTATTGGGTAATTAGAGTATAGGTGCACTGAACAATATTCTATTCATCTCCTTGAAGTTTTACCCTTCTATGTTAACTTGGTGGGTGGATTAGAAAGATGTGAAAAATTCTTCACAAAGCTTCAATAATATCCAGAAATCCTAAGAAAACTATCGATATTAGTTATAATGGTTGGTATGTGCCAATATTCAATGACTTCCATCTTAGAGTGATTTACTGATATACACTGTATTGAAATCACATGCCCCATGAATGATAGTTTTTGCAACCAAAATTCATTCTTATTTATTTTTTCATATAGTTTATCCTTCCTCAGGGTATTCAATACAATTATCAAGTGATCTTAATGATTTTACTTTCTCTTGGAGTATATAAAAATATCATTTATAAAGACTACCAAACATTTATTAAGGTAATATCTAAAGACTCTATTCATTAATTCCACAAAGATAGTGTGAGAATTCATAAGTCTAAATAACATCAATATAAATTAATAGTGTATATACCTAATATTGAAAGTTGTGTTAGGAATGTATTCACTTTTTAATCTCAATTGATAGTATCTATAATGGAGGTCAATATTTTATAATCATTAAACTCCCCATAGATGATAAAATAAATCATTAATACGAGGTAAAGGATACTTATTATTGATAATGATCTTGTTAATTTCTCAATAATAAATTTAGTGTTTAATTTATTCTTATTTTTCTTAATAAATAGAACTCATACACCACATGTTGAAACACCTGGCCAAATTAATCCCATATCAAGATTCTCTTGGAGTTACTTCTTCAATTCTGACAACCCAATCCAGACTATACTATAAGGAGTCTTTTCAAATATTCATATAACTAGATATGAGTTCTATTGAAAGATAAAATTTATTATTCAAAGTAGTACTAGGAAAATATTCTAAAAATACATCAATGAACTCATTTACAATAGAAATATCTTTAATGTTGAGTTTATACCCAACCATTTGAGATAAATACCCCTTATGAATAGGAATAAAGAGCTATAAAATTAATGTAATTTCCATTTGAAGCTCATATTCATCCTCACAGTAATAAAAGATCACAAGTTAATTAAGAATATGAAATGTGACTACCCTTCCTTAAAAATTGATATGATATATATAAAGAGATCCAATCCATTACCCAAATCACATAAAATTCAACTAGAGGAAGAATAATAATATTTTTAGGAAGAACATTCCCAAAAAATTTAGTCTAAGAAGAATCCTAAACTTGATATGCGATTATAATAACATTTAGATTTTTCAACATTAATTCAATATATAATCATTGAGGTGGTAATGTGATACCCTTAGAAAATTATTTGAATATAAAATAGTGGGTAGAACCAAAATCAAATATGATATTAGTAGTTCTAGAGTGAATGATAAGTGCACATTTCACCACTTCATTCTCATAATACATAAAGACAATAGAGATCACATGAAAATTACCTAAGTATCTAAGATTAATATGTTTATTACATTGATCATCATCATTAACCCTCAAATCTGAGCACTGGTTATCATAATGACCATACTCTATGCATTTGAAACACTGGAGTGTGGGTGGTTCTTTATATATATCATTCTATATATTCATATAAATAGTCAACTTATTACCATCATTTTAGAATTATATTTCGCGATGAAATTTATTTATACACTTAAATAGTTTTCTGGCCCCCTTAAGGTAATTTCCTCTATGTTTCTTTATACACTTCTGGAAAAAGGAAACAATCATATTCTTCCTACTATGATTTTTATTATAGGAATTTACATTGAATTCCATATTTCTTTTCTTATCAAAACCATGAGATTGATGAGTGACTTCGATCTCCATTTTTACCTTGAGAGAACATTTAATGATTTATTCATAGATTCTAAAGTATATTATGGATAATAACCTTTTAAGAATTTGTTTTAAGCCAATGAAGAAACAATTAATATTTCTTTCAGGTTGGATGATATTCCTAGAATCATACCTCACAAGTATTATATAATTTTCCTTATAGGTACTAATGAATTCATCATCATTATACTTTATCTAAAGGAATTACATCTCTATTTTTTTTATAAAGAATATGAGGAAAGTACTTATTTAAAAATAACCTCCTAAACTTATAGTACTCTATAAATTCAATTTCTTCTTGTTTACTCATGTTCTTGATAAGAGTACACCATTGATATGATTCTCCTTCTAATCAATAAACAACCAAAACATCCTTTTCATGATTCTATAAATAAAGAATATAAATTATCTTTTCAGTGGTATTGATCTAATTTTATGTAATTAGTGGATTAGTAGACCCACTAAAAGAAGGTGGATATTACCTCATGAATCACTAAATATTATGTTATTCCATCTTTTTCTCATTTAGAATGTTAACATGATTCATAGATTAAGAATATTTCATAATCATAATAATAGTATTTTCATTCCATATCCTATAACATTCATTTTCTTAAGAGGACAATCATTTTATTATTTGGCACATTCAACATTGACACGATTCCTTCTGGTTATAATAATTAACTAAAACAAAAAATCATAGATTGGGAAACAATAATCAATGTGAGAAATCATATAATAATAAAAAATAATTCAGAAGATGACTAAATCATGAAAAATTATTTTCAATATATGACACTTTAGGTTAAATAAAGGTCATCCATAGTCATCATATATTCGAATCCTTTAGAATGGTTTATAATGAAAATATGAATTAATCCAAGCATATCCCCCAGTAGTGTCTAGCCTAGTGTGAAGTATTAGGACTACTCATCATGCACAAATGTAATTTAGTTAATAACCAATCCACACCTTTAAGAGTTTTTACCACTAGGTGCATTGGTTCCATAACTACATCCACTTTCCAAGATCCTGATAGGGATGGATTTTCTAGAAAAAATACACTCCTTTATTTACCATATCATAATATATTATCCTATACTTAGGATTATCCCATGTTTTATCACTAAATTTTTCTCATCCTAGTCTCTAAAAATAACTAAACCTTTCTTAGATACCAACTAATGTGACCCAAGAATAACATACATAAATATTAAATTTTTTAGATGAATATTTATTAGAAATAATTATAATTAATGCTAAGAAACATAAAGGTTTACTGTATTTGGAAACTAGGATTCATAAAAATATGTCACATAAATGTATCACCCAATAATTTCGTCACCCCTGGAACCTTTATTAAATATATCATATTTAAAGCCTATATTCATATCCTAGGAAAAAGAAAACAAAATAAAGGTTGAGACCAGATGCTCAATAAGGGTAAAAATTGGAGATAGAAATCAACGGTCATATGTAAATATAAAATGAACATAAGGGTATGATAATATTAGATTAACATTTGAAAATCATACCTAGTAATTAATTGACCAAAATCATGGAATATGGATTTGGTAGTTTATAAGGCATGAATCATAGAATAATAAACGATCATGATCCATGAGATCATATCATAAGAATAAGAACATGTAATTGAGTGTGGAATAAAAAGCGTCACATAATCATAATAATATAAATATTATGTGAAGTATACTCACCAAGTCATTAATCACATATTAGGCTTGGGATAATAACCAGTGTACCTACTTTGGGTCTGGGATAACCAATCATCTACCGTCTTTTGGTCATGGGATAACCACCCATGTAACCTTTGAGATCATAAAACATCAACCATTACCCAATGAATTCGATAGATATAATGGATCCACCCATCACATAATCAGAATCCATTTATATATATTTTACTAGATCCTAAAAACATTTATCATTTCATCATAGCTTAATGCATGGAAAATAAAATAGGTTTCATCATCATATCATTATCATAATCAATAACCATATAAATAAATAATAAGTATGGTATCATGCGATCATATATCCAGTGAATCAAAAGTAACATCAATGGATGTTATCATTGATGAAAATATCATTAAAATATTACGATAATATTTTTTTGAGGAAAATACCCTTTTTATATCGAAGTCACATTCTAAAAATCTAAAAGATTTCACAACATTAGGAAAACTATTTTATTTAAAAATAACTATGAAAACATTTAAAGTATGTCTCAAAGTAAATATTAGTCATGATGTCGATAAAATCCATTTGTGTAGTAAATATTTAAAAAAAGGTTTTTCTAACACCTTTGGTAAACATTTCATCAACTGAAAAATGTTAATAATATTCATTTTAAAAAATTGTATAGAAATTAAATCATGGGTAAAAATTACTTTAATCAATCATTTTATAATAATAAAAAAAGTATAGATAATATTTTAAAGAAAATGTGGAAATATAATAAAAAATTTCTGATCGAACAGAGAAATAACATTAGTTTTCCTTATAAATTTTTTTTCAGAATTTTGATTACTTAGAGAGAGGAAAAAAGAGGAAGACCTGTAATATCTAGAAATAAAAAGAGAAGAACAAAATTTATAATATTTTGGAGAGATAGATCATATAATTTCATCATCAGATTTTTTTAATAAACAATATCAGTAAAAAGTAAGATTGTAACATAAAACTCTTACCTCAAGTATGAATTAATTTGTAAGCACTCTAAAATGCTGTATAATAAATTTACATTTACTATAATTATATACAAGGACCATATTAAATCTTATAATACTATGAATTATTTACTTATAACATCTCATCACCTCTTCATTAACAATCTTTCATCACCACCATCATCATTTCTGGCGTCAACTACTTCATCTTTTTTATGTATGTTTTGACTAAACAATTATAGTCCTTACATGTTGATCATGGTTTTATTATATATAAAATATTAATAATGTAATAATTACTATATTTATTTATTATATACATTTTTATGACCATTCATATAAAGTAGTGATGAAAAATAAATTACATCACTCCATGGAGACGGTAGTCCGTACGTACGCATGAGTGATGTTTCCACTTTTTTTGAGGATAAAAAAAATAAAGGTAAATAATAATTAACCATTAAAGATCCATAATTATATAATATATATCATATATAATCAATAAAGTTATCATTATAACCAACCATTTGAGGTGTTTAGGGAAAATGAATCACATCGCTTCAGGGAGGTGTTGGTCCACACATATGCACATGTGATACTTTCATTTCCCATTTGATAGAAAAAGGTGGAAATGGATATATTATAATCACAATAACATATAATAATATTTATTATAATATTTTAATTATGTTAGGATGAATAAAACATATTTAGAGTAAGTAAAATGAGGAATAAATTTTAAAGACTTGGGTAAGATGATTACCTCTTCTTTGAGAGACTTTATTTTCCTTACAACTTAATCCTTATTAGGATGGTATTAGGGTAAGAAAATGAGATCAAGAATGGAGGGAATTAAATTATTAAGGTTTTTGGGAAGGTATTGGCTGAGATATAGGGATAATGTTTTGTGAATAAGGGAGGATAAGAGGTTCTATTTTATAAGTGTGGGGAGAGACACACATGGAATTACTTAAAAAATTTAAATAATATAAAGTCGTTTTCTTTTGAAAGGGGGAAAAATGGAAACTAAATCAATTTTAATATAATATAAGTTCCAAATATATTCAAAAAATAATATTTATACATGTTTATATCATATTTTACACTTATCTCTTAGTTTAATCCCCTTTGTTAACCCATTTTAACCCTAACCGTGGTATTAAATTTTTTAACCATTTTTACTATTCCTTATGAAGGAAAATGAAAGTGGAATAATTTTTTTAAATTATGATTATATATATGGAATAAATTTTATCAAATTAATATTCAATAAGTGGTAGGAACTAACTTGAAAGTAAATAAGAAAAACACAATGAAAATAATATTTATAAAAATGAATTTTAATCATAAAACTGAATTAACTTCCCTTACATTCCTTGTAAAAACTAGTTGATGAATTTTAAAATATTTTATTGAATATACCTAATTAGAATATTTATTAAATAAATATTTATTTAATTTATTAATATATAAACATATTGCACATATAAAAATATTTTTATGAAAAATAACTATTTTTACCATTAGATGATTTTATCTTTATTCTTAACCATTAAATAACTAATGTATGAATAAATTTATTTTGAAATAGGTATTTTAATCATGATTGTTTTTATTAAAAAATTAATTATTATTTATTTTTCATTAATAGTTACATTTGAATCAAAGAAAACATTTCTATATATATTTAATAATGTGGTCAATCCTATTCATAAAAGTCAATATAATGAATAAGTTATAAAAGTTATAATATATCATGGTTCATTTGAACTTGGGGTTGTGTGTAAAGAAAGATATCACATAAATCAAATTTATTTCAAATGAATACATATAAAATCTTAGGGTTTTATAGTATCTACTAGTTATACTTGAAGAATAAGATACATCAGGCCGAGTATACAACATCACATTTATAATAAAACCTATGAAAGATGCATATTGAATCCTATCTAGGTTTATCCTCTATAAATCCTAAAAATATCATTGAATATTTGTAATAACCATTACATAAAACAACGATAATGACCCTTTCTTTGAGTTCTTCGTGCTAATACTCTTTAAAAATTTACCAATATACGTATCATGACTCTATCAAACCATCCTTTCAGATTAATATTTATAGATATTTTATACACAGTATGTAAGATGATTAACCCTTGTATTTTATTAATAATTGTTTTCCAAACAATACCTTTATAAAATTCAATGTCCAGATATCACTTATAATGAGTAGTATGTTATTTTTATACAATACTAGAATTACTACAACACTCCCTCTAACCTACTTGTCTACACAAGAATAATTTACATTCTCTATGACACAAAAATATTCAATTTCATCATCAAACAAGTTATTCTAAATTCTCATAGCTCTCTTCAATCCATAAATAGATCATTGAAAATTTCATACCTTAATAATATTGTTTGTAACTTTAAAAACTTAGGGATATATCATATAAACATCCTTGAATAAATTCTCATCATAGAAAGAAGTTTTTACATTCAATTGATACATGTCATAATCATACAAATTTGTTATAGAAAGAAATATCTGAATAGAATTTATCATCACTACTGGTAAAATGGTATCTTCATGGCCAATACTATGAATTTTTTCATATCCTTTTTTCAACAATATATATTTATAGGTATAAAATCTACAATGTATTTCTGTTTTCTAATTAAAAATCCACTTGTACCCTTTGGGTTTCACCCCTTTAGGTGCATCCACTATATCTCCTTGGCCGATTTCCACTCACTAGTGCCCCGAACGAGGTGCCACAAGAACTCAAGTGTACCTCATCATATGCTGAAGAATATTGAATATAGGTGAGGTCCTAAATCATAAATTGATGACACCATAACCTTGAATTGATGTTAATAAAATAATTTAAATAACCAAACATCATCCACATCACACATCATAAAACACATAAATCAATAAAAAATAATTCTATATTAAATGTCTTGTGAATAAGTACACTATCATACAATAAAACTTATCACACACTAGGATGATCATATAAAGAAAATAAAGAGGGAAAAAATAAATAAGTGGATCTACTACTATCCTTGAGCCTCACCTACCCAGTCTCCAAATCCTATCGAGCTTCTCCATCTCAATCCGCTGCACAATATATTCTTAAGTCTGAAATCATATATAAGGTCTGCATGTGCACCAGGAATCTAATACTGGGTGTGATAAATATTTATTATTATAGTATTACCATTATCCACTAGTATACACCATCATATACATGTTTATACGAGGAAAAAATGACCCAAATAAAAACACTCACACAAATGTGTCAGTATTCACATGCTAACACCATGAATCCATGTATCTTAGGCCATAATGTGCCAACCAGCCACCACACTCTTACTCAGTTTAGGGTGCGTACCAAGTACACAAAAAAACTCTCCAATAAAATGTTTTTAAATTCATCCAATATATTTTTTATACCTAAGATATGAATAAATTCAATTTTACACATGAAAAGCTATATTTTTCTAATGGCAATTTTGATCACCTTTTAATTGAAAACTTGCTTTAGAAATAAATTTTGGAAATTTTATAAATTATATCTGACAAAATAAACATTATTTTTGAAATCATAATTTCAAAATTATCTCATGGTTAATTTTATCTATTTCGTTGAAAATTTTATCTTTTGAAGAATAGTGAAAATAGAGATTTTTATTAAAAGATGTATTTTCATTTAAAGTATTTACAAGGTAACATTATGTTTTGTGTTAGGTTTAAATTTTAATTAGTTAATTTTAATTTAAAACAATCCAATTATAGTTTTTGAAAATTATTTTATAAATTAATTTATTATAAAAACATTTTATGTTTTAGAAGGGCATTTTTCTGAATTTTTTTTCACGGTGTTTTACAAGTTTTATTTTAAATTAAATCTTACAACTTATATATTTTGAATTTTGAAAAATTTATTCAAAATTTGGATTCATAACGTAAAAATTTAGTGAATAGGTCCCTTTTATTTTTGGACAATATCAATAGTAACCTTGGTAAATTTTGGTTAACACAGTAAAGGGTAAATTGAGTAATTTATGTTAAAAAAAATGATAAGAACTACAAGATGAACCTAACACATGATAAAATTTTATTGGATAAATATAATTAAAACCTTAACACATAAGGATATAAATAAAGTTACTTAATGGAAAATTTTCCCTAAAATTAACTTATATAATATTTAAATCAAATAAAGTCACAAAATGTCTCTTTCATTGTGTTAAATATCCATTATGCGTCCACACAGGGAAAAAGGTATGTTATGAATGAATATAAATGTAAAATTTTAAATTAATAAACATATTTTCATTATATAAATTTATTTTTGACTTTTTGGGCTGCTTAGATGAGATTATGCTATTTATAATATATTATTTAATAAAAATTTAAAATGTCACATTCATGTTTTAAATAAAATATCATTTTTCTTACAGGGTTACACAAAATATATATTCAACTATAAGTACTATTTTTCTATATATAAGATTTATATTCATCATGGTATTTTATTTTTAAATTTTAATTAATAAATAAGTATATTAAATAATTACACAATGCTGATGAGATAAGTATTTTATTAATGGAAATATAAAATAAATGTTATTAAAATATTCCAATAAATATAATTAGAACCAATTAATATGATAAATTATTTTATAGATGAACTTGACCTATTAGTGATATAAAAAAAATATTTGGATCAAAGTTAACTTTTTATCTTGATATTTTCAAAAGTCCATGTAATGAATAAGGTTAATATTGATACTAATGATATTTTATCAAAATAATAATTTATTAGATTATTTAAAAATCATAAAACTTATTTAAAAATACATAATAATTATAATATGTCCATAAATGTCATAAATTTTTTATTTATGGTCAATTTTACATCACATAATTAAAAAAATGCAACCTTTTAATATTAAATAAGTTGTTACCACAATTAAAATTAAAATAGGTTAACAAAGGGTTAATCGAAATGATAAATTTTAAAATAATACAAAAAATTGTATAAAATTTATTATTTTAAAATATTACATCCTTATATTATATTATTTTCTAATAAATTTCAATTTTGGCGGAATTTTGATAGAAAACGAATTTCTTATAATTTAATCTTTTGAGAAATACAAAAAGTGCCCCTCACCTAAATTATAAAAGGAAACATCCTCCCTAACTTATTAACATCATTTGAAGATGTAAATGTCAACCATTACCAAAAAAATTCTCTTTTAAATTTTCTTAGATACGTTATAGAGGTTCTGGTTTTCTAGAAAGACAAACCCTTGTGTCTCTAAGAAGATATCTAAAGGAAGTTCGTCGAAGAAGAGTTAATCATCTTTACTAACTCTTTCAAGATTATTTCTTATTCTAATTACTATTTATATTTTTTTTACATTTTAAATTAATAAATATAGTATAAACTATATTTTGAGATGTTATTTGGATTATGGAATAACCATATTCCACCTTTTATCCATCCTATGAAAAACAAAAGCACCGCGCGTGTGTACGTATGACTTACCATCTCCACATCGTGGTGTAATCTGTTTTTCATCACCACTTTACTTGGATGGATATAGTGATGCAAATAATAGATATATATTTTAATTATAACATGATATTTATTCTGAAAAAATAATATACTATCCAATTCCTTCCTATTTCACCATTAAGGGAATGATACAGTCAATTGTGCGTACGTGCATCCAACTATCTCCACGACATGATGCGATTAATTTTCCATGATCACCATTAAATAATGATTATATAAATATATATAATGAATAAATATGATATCTATTACCTTAATATAATTATATAGATGATGAAAATATATCTTATTTATAAGAATCAGGACTTATACGAGTAAACATACATAGAAAAATGAAGGAGTTAACACCCAAAAGATGTGTAACACCTGAATATGGTGTTGGTATAAATTAGTAACATTATTTAAACCAATACATATGAGATTAATATATATAATAATGAAATCCAACATAAGTTAAGGGTTAATTTCTAAATCTCATTATTATTCAGGATTGTTTATATGTAGGTATTTTCTAGGAAAATTTATCTTCTATGTCCATGTTTCTTAAAAATGTTTTCTAAAATATTTTTATTATTTTTCTTAAATTGTTTTATGTAATTTTTGCACATGTGTGAATTTTTACAAAATTTTTTGAAAGGAATTTTTTTTTGATTTTTAAAATGAGGTTCTTTGTGATTTTGACAGAAAAAGTATGATAGAAATGTGTTTTTAACTTATACGTCTTGAACAGATTATTCCACTTTCATTATGAATTAGTGTATTGAATATTCCTTTACAATATTTCAAGGTTATTTTCAATGATTTTTTTCCTTTTTAATTACATGACTATAAAAAATGTTTTAAAAATGGAAATTATAACGACCCATACATTACATACATTTTTATCACTTCAAAATTTAAGCACACTTATTACAACATATAACAAAACCATGAAAGGACCGTATAAGTATAGTGTCTTTAGAAACTGGGAAACATAAACAACTGGTTCATAAATCATCTACACTATCTCCCTTTTATTTTATCATATCTAGAGTCCCTTTTGGCATATCTTACTTAATACCATTCTTCCTAACCTGGGGAAAAGAAAACATAAAAAAGGGTGATATCAAATGCTCAGTAAGGTAAACAAAAGAAATATAAATAATATAATATTCATAAGAAGATAACATTTTGAAAATCTTAACCTGCAAAAGAGATCATAATATAATAACATGGGATAAATCTTGGTAGTGAAATGTAATCCCAATAATCATAACATTAAACTTTGTGGAATAAACACATAATCATATATAATCATTTCTTAGTAGTCAAGACTCATTTACAAGACTATCCTAGTGGACAAAGTCTATTTCTGAACCGAGTTCACTCCTCGTTTAAGTCCTGTATCACTGAACCAGATTAACCTGCCGTTTCATCCATGTCTATCTCATGAGATATAAATCTTTACCCAATGCATTGGAGGGATATATAGGTCCAAACCATCTCATAATGATACCATTCTTATGTGTTCCACAACATCATAAATCATACATCATAGAATAACCCATGTAATAAAATGGGATTCTTAAACATCATGCCATCATAACATAATCCATATAAGATAAAAGGACATCATAAAAATAATTCCATCATAACATAAAAAAATCAATTTAAAAATAGGGATAGAAATAGAACCCTATATTATCTTAGATGGAAAATAATTTTGATAAAACGCTTGAACTCCATTCTTGTGGAAAATATCCTTTCTACTTAATTTTTTTCCCTTTCTTAACATGTCAGACAATTTTAAACTAAAATAAGTTGATTAAAAATAAACTTGAAAACTTGTTAAGGAATCTTCATGGAAATAATGTTCTATGAAATCATAAAATCCATTCATTCCGTATAAGTTAAAAAAAACACTTTTCTCGTACTTTCACCGGAAAGGTCAAAAAGTACCTCATACTAAAAATGACAAAATATTACTTTCATATCTTTTAGAAAAAACTCACCAATAAGTAATATTGTATTTAAACAATTTTAGTAGGATAGAAATAATATTACATATTGAGGAAACATTTATTTGGATGATAAATACACCCTAGTAAATACCAAAGTATAAACAATCTCGGATAAAAATGAGATTGTGAGATTTTCCCTTACCTTAGGTCCAATATGCTTTGTACATAACCAAAACTCCTGTATAATGATTTAAATAATGTCATTTAATTATTAAATAATCATATTAATTGTTATTATATCATATATGGTCATATTCTTATATTCTCATTAGTAATATTGCATTGCTACTTGTTATTCAGGTGTTCATTGCTTTATGTTCTTATGCATGTATTGTCGAATAAATTCTTATTACTCTTTTTTAGGTTATAGATACCTTATTTATAGAATGGTATTAGTGCAATATATATCATATTTATTCATTCAATTCATTTATATAATCATTATTCAATGAAGATGTTGTAGAACGAGTCGCATCACATCATGGAGACGGTAGGTCGTACGTACGCACGAGCGATGATATCGATTCTATAACTATTGAATGGTATTGTAGTGGAATATGGAATGTATCAGAATTAGTATCATATTATAATAATAATATATAGTTATTTTTTACACCATTATACCCATCCAAGTAAGGTGGTGGTGGAAAACAGATTACACCACGGCGTGGAGACGGTATTCCGTACGCACGCACGCGCGGTGATTTCATTTTCCGTAGGATGGATAGAAGGTGAAATAGGTTTGTTTCATATTTATAATAACATATCAGTATATTATTGATACTGATGTTATTAATTTATGATTAAACAAATAAAGAAGAAGAAGTGGAAGAAGAAATAATTTGGAAAGAATCAGTAAAGGGCATTACCTCTTCTTTGAAGCGCCTCTTCTTAACTTCCTCTTAGGGCACTAAAGTTGGTATTTGAAGAAGACCAAGACCTCTAGGATTTTTATAGGGAAGTGGAGAAGAGAAATTTTCAGGGGTTGGCCGAGATTGAAGGCTCAAAGTGGTGTGAGGAGGAGAGGGAGGAGGTGACCTTTTGTAAGGGAGGAGAGGGGCACCTTAGGAAAAACATAAAATATTATTTTATAATAAAGTAATATTCGGTTTTTAATTGCTCCAAATTGATTTATTTATAAGCTAAGGTGGGTCTTGGTCTAAATACTCTCAAAAAATATATTTTATACAAGTTTAGGTTACTATTTTAACCTTATCATTTAGATTTAACTCTAAGTTAAATAATTTTACTTTTACCGTGTCTTCTCGTTTTCTTACACTATATGGTTAATAAAATTACTATAACAAGGTAAACGAACCAAAATTTTTTCATTATTAATATATATAACCTTATATAAGTAATTTTTCTAGACCTTAGATTTTTAGGAATAAAATAACAATTAATAATATAATATTTGTTTTAAAAACTATTTTATGTCAATTTTGACACTATTTGGTAATTGATTTTTGTGAAAATTATAAAAGCTTGATTAGTTATAAAAAATTTAATTAAATCAATAATAACATGTAATATTAACTTATAAAATTAGTTTAATTCATAAAAAGTCTCAAATTACATTTATTTGGGTATTTATAATATAAATTATGTTAATATTTCATTAATAAGGTAATTACTGCATCATCATTGTGTCATTAATAAATTAAAATATTTAATGTCTAAAAATTATATATAAAATACCGTTATGTAGGAAATATTTTTATCTTTCTAATTAATGTTTATAGTTGAATTTATCTTATGTATAACCCTATATTAAAAATGTTTTAGTTATTAAACTTTGATTTTAACTCTTTTAACTCTTCTTTAAATAAAATAATAATAAATGTCCTAATCTAATACAAGTGGACCTAAAGGGTGATATTTTATCCCTAATGTTGTTTTTGGTCGAATTACACTTATCCAATAGAATTAGGACATGTTTTAGGGTAATAATAATATTATTTTTACTCTTAATTACCCTATTTACTTTTAATCGTGGTAAATAAAAGTAAAAAGTTATTATCCACCAAAAATTATTTTTATCTTATTAAACCACATTTTAATCCTTGATATTAACCGTGTCTCTCGAATTTTCGAAATTCAACTCAGAGAAGCGGTAAAATTAAGTTTTATTTACAATTACAAATGCTCCTAGGAGGTGGGTAAAAGACGGTCAAAAAGTTCAATAAAATTTTTATATATCTATATTATTATAAAATGACTCCAATGAATTACATTGAACTTATATAGGTATTATGTATCTATTTTGACCAAAAATAAATTTAAATAAAATAAATAATTATTTAAATAAAAATTCGGTTTTAAACTATAACTTAGTGTTTTTCACTATTCATCAAAAATTGAATGTTTTCATAAAAATACCAAAAAATCACCCTAGAATAATTTCGATATTCCGAATCCAAAAATGAAGTCCATTTTTAAAGATAAAATTTATAAAGTTTTAAAAAGTGTGTATTACTATTCATAACGGCTAGTTTTAATAATATTTTAAAAACATATCATTGTTTAGTGAATCTCAGTATCGCGTACTACACATGCTATCGAGGAAGGTCGGGATTGAGTGTAACACAAGCCAAGACAGTGTTGTGTGTAGTGAAAGATTGATTTGGTGTTGCGTATAACATAAGACATAAAAAAAATTTCTCATAAAATCTCAGGCTGTTACATTCTACCCCACCTTAAAATGAATTTCACCCTCGAAATTCGTCATTTCATAACAAACAGATAAGGATACCTCTCCCTCATCATATCCTCAGGTTCCCATGTAGCTTATTCTAATTGATGGTTCCTCCATAAAACTTTCACCAAGTGAGTGGTCTTGTTCCATAATACTTTTTCGCTACGATCTAGAATCTCTATCAGTTGTTCTTCATAAGAAAGATCTTGCTCCAGTGGTACAACTTCTGAAGTGAGTACATGTGAAGGATCGAGTATGTACTTTCTCAGAAGAGATACATGGAACACATCATGAAATTGAGAGAGATTCGGTGGAAGAACCAATCGGTAAGCTACCTTCCCAACATGATCTAGTATTTCAAAAGGACCAATATACCTAGGGCTCAGCTTTCCCTTCTTTCCAAATCTCATTACTCTCTTCCAAGGAGATATTCGTAAGAACACTTTATCACTCACTTAAAACTCTAGGTCTTTTCTTCGGTTATCGGCATAACTTTTTTGTCGACTCTGAGCTGCTCTTATGTGTTTTTGAATAGATCTGACCTTTTCTGCCATCTCATAAACAAGATCAGGTCCTAATAGATTTCTTTCCCCAACTTCATCCCAGAAAATTGGAGTCCTGCCTTTCTTTCCATAGATAACTTCATAAAGATCCATCTGAATACTGGAGTTAAAACTATTATTATAAGAAAATTTCACCAAAGGTAGATGTTGATCCCAACCACCTTGAAAATCCATAGAGTAAGCTCTTAACATATCTTCTAGAGTTTGAAATGTTCTCTCAGACTGACCGTCTGTCTAAGGATGATACACAATGTTGAAACTCAACTCTGTATCTAAAGTATACTGAAGGCTTTGCCAGAACATCGAGGTAAACCTCAGATCCCGATCAGATATAATGGAAAGTGGTACTCCATACAATTTTACCACTTCCTTTACATATATCCTGGAAAGCTGATCAAGAGAGAAATATTCTCTAATAGTAGTGAAGTGTGCCGACTTCGTAAGACGATCAACTATATCCCAGATAGCATTATTTCCTTTGGATGTTTTAGGAACTCCAGTGACAAAGTCCATAGTGATGTTTTCCCATTTCCATTCTAGTATGGTTATTGGTTGTAACATCCCGTTAGACTTCTGTCTCTCAGCTTTAACTTGCTGACAAACCAAGCATCAAGAGACATATTCAGCAATATCTCTTTTCATGCCATCCCACTAGAAGCACTCCTTCAGGCCCCTTTACATCTTCATGCTTCCAGGGTGAATAGAGAATGAATAACTATGAGCTTCATCCAGTATTTCCTTCTTTAATTCTGGGATGGGAGGAACACAAACCCGATTCCTGAACCTTATTATTTCATCACAATCAAAGTGAAATTCAGGAACATTTATCACCTTCTTTTGTAACTCTACATCTTTTTTCTATGCCTCTTTAATCTTTTCATGTATAGATGGTTGAAAATTCATTTGAGAAAGATAATATTTCTCCCCTTACATTATAATTCCAAGATCCATCATTTGTAAATCCATAAATATTGGATCTTTTGTGATCCTCATCATGGATAAGATAGCATGGTCTTGTCGACTTAATGCATCTTCCACCTTGTTTGCTTTCCTAGGGTGATAATGAATTGAGCAGTCATAATCCTTAATCAACTCTGACCATCTTCTTTGGCTCATATTCGTCTCCTTTTGTGTGAAAATTTACTTTAAACTTTTATGATCAGTATAAATATCACACCTTTCACCAAAAAGATAATGCCTCCATATTTCTAATGAAAAGATTAACGTGGCTAACTACAAATCATGAGTTGGGTAATTTTGCTCATGGATTTTGAACTGTAAGGAGGCATAAGCTATCAACATATCATTTTGCATGAGAACACATTGCAGTCCCTTCTTGGATGCATCACTCTAGATCACAAACATTTCTCCACTACACGGAAGTGTGAGCATAGGTGCACTAGATAAACTTCATTTTAACTCTTTGAAATTCTCTTCACACTCCTTCATCCAAACGAAATTAACTCCTTTTCGAGTCAACCTGGTGAGTGGATTAGATAACATTGAAAAATCTTTCACAAAACATCGATAATATCCAGCCAGACCAAGAAAACAACAGATCTCAGTTACTATTGTTGGTCTCAACCATCTTTTTATAACCTCTATTTTTTCTAGATCTACAGATATCCCTTCTTTTTAGATTTTATGACCCAAAAAATGAAACTTTTTGAAGCCAAAATTCACACTTGGTAAATTTGGCATAAAGCTTCTCCTTTCTTAGGGTCTTTAATACAATTCTCTAGTGATCTTCATATTCTTCCTTTCTCTTTTAATAGACAAGAATATCGTCTATAAAAACTACCACAAACTGATCAAGATAGTCTCTAAAGACACTATTCATTAGATTCATGAAGATAGCAGGGGCCTTAGTAAGACCAAATGACATCAATATAAATTCATACTGTCCATACCTTGTACGAAAAGCCATCTTTGGTATATCCTCCTTTTTGACCCTTAATTGATGATACCCTGAACGAAGATCAATATTGGAAAAGTATTGAGCTCCGTGTAGTTGGTCAAATAAGTCATCAATGTGTGGGAGAAGATATTTTTTCTTGATAGTGATCTTGTTAAGTTCTCGATAATCAATACAGAGTCTCGTTGATCCATCTTTATTCTTAACAAACAGAACAGGTGTTCCCCAAGGTGATGCACTAGGGCGTATAGATCCCTTATTAAGATTCTCTTGGAGTTTCTTCTTCAGTTCCTGCAACTCAATTGGGGCCATTCTATAAGGTGTCTTTGAAATGAGAATAGCACCCGGTATGAGTTCTATTGAAAACTCAACATCACAATTTGGTGTAAGACCTGGTAATTCCTCTGGAAAGACATCATCAAACTCTTGTACAATGGGAATATTATTAATCTTGAGTTTCTCTCCAACCATTTGAGATAAATAACCTTCATTTAGTGGAATCAATACCCATAAGATAAAAGAAATTTCCACTGGAAGGTTATGTTCATACTTGCATCGATAGACGATCATAGATTGATCTGGAATATGAAATGTGACTTCCCTTCTTTGGAAATTGATATGAGCTCCATATAAAGAAATCCAATCCATGCCAAGAATCACATCAAATTACACTATAGGAAGGATCACATGATTTATAGGAATCACTTTACCACAATCTTCAATCAGAGAAGAATTGTAAACATTTGATGCGACTGTTGTGCCATTAGGGGTTGTCACAGCTAACTCAACATCTAATTGTTGAGGTAATACGACGATACCCTTAGAAAATTATTCAGAAATAAAAAAGTGGGTGGATCCAGAATCAAATAAAACATTTGATAATTTAGAGTGGATGGTAAGTGTACCTTTCACCACTTCATTATCATACTCCACATCGCCGATAGAAATTGCATGTGACTTTCCTTTTTCTTTGGCCTTAAGAGTTTGTTGACATCGATCATCATCAACAACCCTTGTATTAGGGCATTGATTGGCATAATTACCCGTTTCCTTGCACGTAAAACATTGATTTGTAGGAGGTACATTCTGCGTATCCCTTTCTTTGTTCGCATCATTAGACATCTTCTTCCCATTATTTCGACATTCAACTGCCCGATGAACTTCTTTTCCACACTTAAAAACATTTACTTGTCCCTTTAAGAAAATTCCCTCCATGTTTCTTTCCACACTTTGAGCATAAGAGAAAACTCATAGTGTGGTCTTTAGATTTTCCTTTGAATTCCATTTTCCTCTTCTTATCAAAACCATATGATTGATGGGTTACCCCAATCTCTATCTCAACCTTGAGATCACATAGAACAATTTCTTCATAGCTATTGGAGTCCCTTATAGATAACACCCTTAAAAAACATGGTTTTAAGCCACTAAAGAATCGATCGATCTTACTCTCAGGTTGGATAATAATTTCAGAAGCATACCTTGCAAATCTTGTAAAATTTGCTTCATAGGTACCAAAAGATTCATCACCCTTTTGCTTCAGTTCAAGAAACTCCTTCTCCATCTTTGTTCGAAGAATACGAGGGAAGTACTTATTGAAAAATAAGTTCTTGAACTTGTCCCATTCCATGGACTCAATTTCATCCCTTTGCCTCGTATTCTTGATAAGATTACACCATTGATCAGCTTCACCTTCCAAATGATATAATTCTAAGATTACTTTATCATGTTCAAAACATTGAAGAACTGAAAATATATTTTTAGTAGTACTGATCCATTTTTCAACAACTAATGGATCAATAGACCCGCTGAATGAGGGTAGACACTATCTCATGAAGGATTCAACAGAATGTTGCTCCTTCTTTTGCTCGTTTGGAAGTCCTGAATGATTCATAGTTTGAGAAAGATGTGTGAGCATCACTACAAGATTTTACATTCCAACTCCCACAACATTTGGTTGCTCAGGGGGACAATCATTGCATTGTCCGTCGCATTCAGCATTAACATGGTTCCTTCGGGTTCTACCCATTGACTAAAACCAATAAGCATAGTGTGAGAAACACAAATCATAATAGGAAAACCACATAATCAAGAATAAATTTTCACACTTAAGGTCTTATCATAGGTTATTCATGGCCATTTCTAAAACACTAAGATTGTGTTCAATTCTTAGACTTATCCTTAGGGTTCTTACTAAGGCTTTAACATCCTAGTTTCTAAAGGTTGACTATAACTTTCCTTTGATACCAACTATAACAACCCATACATTACATACATTGTTATCACTTCAAAATTTAAGCACACTTATTACAACATATAACAAAACCATGAAAGGATCATATAGGAATAGTGTATTTAGAAACTGGTAAACATAAACAACTGGTTCATAAATCATCTACACTGTCTCCCTTTTATTTTTATAATATCTAGAGTCTCTTTTGGAATATCTTACTTAATACCCTTATTCCTGACCTGGGGAAAAGAAAACATACAAATGGGTGAGCTCAAATGCTCAGTAAGGTAAACAAAAGAAATATCAATCATATCATATTCATAAGAACATAACATTTTGAAAATCTAAACCTACAAAAGAGGTCATAATATCATAACATGGGATAAATAATGACAGTGAAATGTAATCCCAATAATAATAACATGAAACTTTTTTTCATACACACATAATCATATAGAATCATTTCTTAGTAGTCAAGACTCATTGCCAAGACTATCCTAGTAGACAAAGTCCATTTTTGAACCGAGTTCCCTCCTCATTTTAGTCATGTATCACTGAACCGGATTAACCTGCCGTTCCATCCATGTCTATCTCATGAGATATAAATCTTTACCCAATGAATTGGAGGGAGATATAGGTCCCACCCATCTCATAATTATACCATTCTTATGTGTGTCACAAGATCATAAATCATACATCATAGCATAACCCATGTAATAAAAATGGGATTATTAAACATCATGCCATCATAACATAATCTATATAAGATAAAAGGTCATCATAAAAATAATTCCATCATAACATAAACACATCAATGTAAAAATAGGGATATAAACAGAACCCTATATTATCTTAGATGGAAAATAATTTTGAAAAAATACTTGAACTCCATTCTTGAGGAAAATAACCATTCTACTTCAAAAACATTTTCCCCTTCTTAACATGACATGCAATTTTAAACTAAAAGAAGTTGATTAAAAATAAACTTGAAAACTTGTAAAGGAATCTTCATGGAAATAATTTTCTATGAAATCATAAAATCCATTCATGCCTTATATGTTAAAAAAACACTTTTCTCGTACTTTGGCCAGAAAAGTAAAAAAGTACCTCGTACTTAAAATGACAAAAGATTCCTTTCATATCATTTACTAAAAACTCACCAATGAGTAATATTGGATTTAAAAAATTGTAGGAAGATAGAAATAATATTACATATTTAGGAAACATGGATGTGTATGATAAATACACCCCAGTAAATACCGAAGTATAAACAATCTCAGATAAAAATGAGATTGTGAGATTTTCCATTACCTTAGGTCCGATATGCTTCATACGTATCAAAAACTCCAATATAATTATTTAGATAATGTCATTGAATTATTACAGAATCATATTCATTGTTATGATATCATATATGGTCATATTCTTATATTCTTATTAGTAATATTTCATTGCTACTTGTTATTCAGGTGTTCATTGCTTTATGTTCTTATGCATGTCTTGTCAAATAAATTATTATTCCTCTTTTTAGGTTATAGATAACTTATTTAAAAAATGGTATTTGTGTAATATATATCATATTTATTTATTAAATTTATTTATATAATCATTATTCAATGCAGATCATGTAGAACGAGTCACATCACATCGTGGAGACGGTAGGTCGTACGTACGCACGAGCGATGATATCGTTCCCATAACTATTGAATGGTATTGGAGTGGAAGATGAAATGTCTCAGAATAAGTATCATGTCATAATAATCATATATAGTTATTATTTACACCATTATACCCATCCAAGTAAGGTGGTGGTGGAAAACAGAATACACCACGACTTGGAGACGGTATTCTGTACGTACGCACGCGTGGTGATTTCATTTTCCGTAGGATGGATAAAAGGTGAAATGGGTTTGTCTCATATTTATAATAACATATCATTATATTATTGATATTGATGTTATTAATTTATTATGAAACAAATAATGAAGAATAATTATAAGAATAAATAAATCGGAAAGAATCGGTAAAGGACATTACCTCTTCTTTGAAGCGCCTCTTCTTAACTTCCTCTTAGGGCACTAAAGATGGTATTTGAAGAAGACCAGGACCTCTAATATGTTTCCAGGGAAGTGGAAGAAGAGAAATTGGTAGGGGTTGGCCAAGATTGAAGGCTCAAAGTGGTGTGAGGAGGAGAGGGAGGATGTGCCCTTTTATAAGGAAGAAGAGGGGCACCTTAGAAAAAACTTAAAATATTATTTTATAATAAATCCATATTCGTTTTTAATAGCTAAAAATTGATTTATTTCGAAGCTAAGGTGGGGATGTGTCGAAATAATCTCAAAAAATAGATTTTATACAAGTTTAGGTTACTATTTTAAACTTATCATTTAGATTTAACTCTAAGTTAAATAATTTTACTTTTATCGTGTCTTCTTGTTTTCTTACACTATATGGTTAATAAACTTACTATAACAAGGAAAAAAAACCCCAAGTTTTTCATTATTAATATATATATATATATATATATAACCTTATCTAAGTCATTTGGCCCAACCTTAGATTTTTAGGAATAAAATAACAATTAATAATATAATATTTGTTTTAAAAACTATTTTATGTCAATTTTGACACTATTTGGTAATTGATTTTTGTGAAAATTATAACAGCATGATTAGATCGAAAAAATTTAATTAAATAAATACTAACTTGTCATATTAACCTATAAAATTAGTGTAATTCATAAAAAGTCTCAAATTACATTTATTTGGGTATTTATAATACCAATTATGTTAATATTTCATTAATAAGGTAATTACTGCATCATCATTGTGTCATAAATAAATTAAATTATTTAATAACTAAAAATTATAAATAAAATACCATTATTTAGGAAATATTTTTATCTTTCTAATGAATTTTTATAGTCAAATTTATCTTATGTATAACCCTATATTAAAAATGTTTTAGTTATTAAACTTTGATTTTAACTCTTTTAACTCTTCCTTAAATAAAATAATAATTAATGTCATAATCTAATACAAGTGGACCTAAAGGGTAATATTTTATCCCTAAGATTGTTTTGGTCTAATTACACTTATCCAATATAATTAGGACATGTGTTAGTGTAATAATAATATCATTTTTACCCTTAATTTCCCTATTTACTTTCGTGGTAAATAAAAGTAAAACGTTACTATTCACCACGAATTATTTTTATCTTATTGAACCACACTTTACACCTTGATATTAACCGTGTCTCTCAGATTTTCGAAATTCAACTCACAGAAGCAGTAGAATTAAGTTTTATGCACAATTACAAATGCTCCTAGAAGGTGGGTAAAAGACGGTAAAAAAGTTCAATAAACTTTTTATATAGCTATATTATTATAAAATTAATGCAATGAATTAAATTGAACATATATAGGTATTATGAATCTATTTTGACCAAAAATAAATTTAAATAAAATAAATAATTATTTAAATAAAAATTCGGTTTTAAACTATAACTCAGTGTTTTTCACTATTCATCAAAAATTGAAAGTTTTCAAAAAAATACCAAATATTCACCCTAGGCTAATTTTGATATTACGAATCCAAAAATGAAGTCCATTTTGATAGATAAAATTTATAAAGTTTCAAAAAGTGAGTATTACTATTCATAACGTCTAGTTTTAATAATATTTTAATAATATATCATTGTTTAGTGAAACTCGGTATTGCGTACTACACACGCTATCGACGAAGGTCGTGATTGTGTGTAACACAAGCCAAGCCAGTGTTGTGTGTAGTGAAAGATTCCTTTGGTGTTGCGTATAATATAAGACATAAAAAAAATCTCATAAAATCTAAGGGTGTTACAGAAATGATGTTTTTCTCAAGAATTATTTCAAGTGATATTTCATCTAAGACAACATTATTTGATGTTAATTATGTTTTACTAGGGATATGATCCAATGATACCATACTTATTATTTATATTAATATTTTATGTTTATGATGGATTGATGTTTATGAATTATGTTTTTTTTCACGAGTTATGGTATAATGAAATTTTTATGAAACCCATTTTTTATGGTTTTTGATTTGATTTATGTTCTTGTGGCACACATATGTATGGTATTAATAATGTGATGGGTGAGACCAATATCTCCCTCAAATGTATTGGGTAATGATTTATAAATCATGAGATAGATAGAACTGGAATGAGAAGTGAACCCAGTTCAGTAATATAGGACTAGAATGGGAGTTAAACTTGGTTATGTAATACATGATTGAAACAAGAGTAAACCCAATTCAATAATATAGGATCGTAATAGGAGTAATTTTTTTAGTAATATAGGGATGTAATGAGGAGTGAACTTGGTTCAGTAAGGGACTTTTTCTTCTATAATTGTCTTGGTAGTGAGCCTGGACTAATATGAAAATTATTTTCTATGCTTATGTGTATGACACAATTTCATGTCATATGTTATGCTCTCATGGAATATGTTCTTTGATTATTTATGAAATCATATGATTTATTCCATGAAACAATATCAAGATCTTTTATATACACGCTATGATTATGAAATGTTTTGTTTATGTAATTATTCCTTATGATTATGTTATGATTGATTTCTCCCTTATCTTCCCTTACTGATCATATGAGCTTACCCTTTTCATATTATTATTTTAACCATGTCATAAATAAAGGTTTTAGGTAGGAATAATAATTAGGAAGATCATTGTGGAAAAAATTGAAGATCTTTCACCAGACTAAAAGTTTGTGTTCCAAGTTTTCAAAGGCACTAAACTAATAAAATATTTAGGTGTGTGTTTGTGTAATGTATAAAATATCCTGCTAAAATGATGTAATTTATATGTACGTTAATCTTGGTTAGTTATAGAGAATATGTATAATTTTTTCACAAGGATAACTAATTTCTTTTCAGAAAAACAAAAATTAGAAAATATCTAAAATCCCGAACCGGTATAGCTACTCAAACCTTGAACCCGACCCTCATATCTTGCATCATCTCTCATCCATTAAAGTATTAATAATAGAAGTAATTAACTATCACTTATCATTGGGAGTAATCTATAAAACCAATACACACAACCATAACATCCATGGAGATACATACAATAATGCAAATATGCACAACCATTCACAAAAAACTAGTAAGAAAACCCTGAAGATAAAAAAAAACTTAATATTATGCACCAATATCCAAGGGGATTGAATCTAGTGAAAATTAGGAATCATAGATTTCATTTGAAATAAGAGATATTTGGACTTTTTTGAGGTGTTAAATGTGAGTTTTTGGGTTAGAAGAATGGCCAGAGGCATCCCAGGGATGGGTTTTGGGTCCTGGTTAATTAAATACCCAAATTTGAGCTGCGATAGGTCCCATCATATTGCTAGTGGAGGTCCACATGGAGTTCAGAGACTACCTGTATTTTTATTTTAAAAAAAATCATTTGATTAAAATTTTGATTAAAAAATTTATAAACCCTCACCCACTTTCACTTCTCTTGATGCAAGATCACAACCCCTTACCCCCTATATTCTCTCCCCCTCCCTCACCCTCTCCATCAACCTTTTTATCTTCTCCTATTACCCCTTCAGTCACCTAATAATCGAATTGTATATGGTATTTTACCTACATGGTTAAGTTTATGGAAAACCTTATATCATTTATCATTGTTTCTCCAATATTAGTATCGATTAATTAATGGTTTCTAAATTAAAAATATTTGTCTAATTTATTTATTTTAGGTAGATGAGTCTAAAGTTTATTATAATACATGAGATAACTGTGATAAGAATGATGTAGGTTAACCATTTAATATCAATCAATATTTCACAAGTATTTTTGTGTGATGCGCATTTGCACATGGTTTTTCAGTTTGGGTAAAAATTGAATAGATATTGAGTAGATTTTGAATTGTGAGTTTTCTATGATAGAGAATTACTTGAATAGAGAGAATGTTTTCTTTCATGTTTAATGTTTTTCAAACCTTATGATGACCATGTTGCAAAGGGTTTCTACCACCAATTATATATGATTCTGAACCCAAAAGGATCTTAGATCATTGATATATCCAAATTGGATTAGGATTGGTCATGGTGACATAATTGAAAGGGTCTCGTGTCGGTAAGTCCTTTAGTGATGAGTTAGAATATCATTTAGCATTGTATATCACTTTGGAAAAGATGTGAGTGTGGTCTTTGGACCTCAAAACATCCTAGGAAGGGGTGGATTGATGGTGGTGTGGGTAATGAACCATGATTATACTTCTAGAATTATAGTGTTATTGTGATTTTTTTACTTGGAGTAGTCTAATAGAGTAATAAATCATCAGTATTGTGCCTAATGGCATGAGGGAGGGAAAGATGAAATATATATTCCTTTAGGATTTAAGCTATCTTCTAATATATGATTGGGAATATTAAGAAAGATACTTTTAGAGTGAGGCCTTGTGTGACTTGGCTACTACTGGGGAGTGTACTACCTAAGGGTGGATCACAATGTTGGTTATGTTTTGGTTCTTGTGGATCCTTAGATAATGGATGGGTGTTGGAAAGAGGTTTTTGAGTACTCTAATCATCTTAATGTGATTTTCTAGGGTTGATGAAGTAATAGGATGTTGTGGTAGGATCCTTGAGTCTTATGGGAGGGTTTTTCCTGTGAGATCAGTGTGGATGGTAAGTTTAGCTTGATATGACCATTAACATAAGGTTAATATATTGATCATGGATAATGATGTTGAGGGTTAATGAGGGATTATCTCTATAACTTTGGGATACATTTTTTTTTCTGAGACAAGTGAAGATAATTGGGATTTGGTTAAATTTAGGTGTTGTATTTTAGTAAAGGTCTTGATGGGGGATCATTGTTAATTGAGAGTTAGGACATGGGAAAAGTATTTTATTTATTATTTTTTTATCCTAAATGAGTCCTATTCAATATAAATGTGGAGAAATAATGCTCTTGTAATTGAGGCCAAACTCTTGGATATAATGGTGGCTCATGATATAATTTTTTTCTCTTATAATTGAGATTTAGAGATTTTTTGGGTATCAAAGTATTGTAATCCATTGACTAGATGATCATAGAGATTTTGTGGGTATCACTATGTTGTGATAATCCACCCAGATTCTCAAATAGAATTTGAGGTTCATGCAGTATCACTATGTTTTTATTTACCACTCAAATGAATGTTTTTACCACAATGGTTATGTCATGATTTTTACTGACATAGTTTCTATATTCATGAGGCTAGATATGTTAAGTTATTCCCTTGATACTATTCCAGTATAGAAGGATGACTCATATAATTCATTTCATGAACTAATCTAAGGTTATGAAATACACGATTCATTGGAATTTTCCAAAACAGGTGATGATGGGTGTTGTGATTTCCTGGTTAACACATGACCTGACATGATTCCTTGTATGTTGTGTGTTATTTTACTTATTTGTCTTATATATATATATACACTTGAGATATTGTGAAATATATTAGGTGCCTCATAAATGGTGTCCTACTGAGTTCTATTATCACACCCTACACATGCACATTGGTGGACATGTAGACCTTGTTTCTGGTTTTCTGGACTATGAAAAAGTTGTGTAGAACACCAGGTTGGAGTAACTTAATGTGTATTGGAGATTAAATCAAGGAAAAAATTAGGTTTTTAGGGTTATTTCCACCTCTATATCTTATTATTTTGTTTCAATTTTTTTATATTATTGACCTAGTAAACAATCCTTTTGATATAGGTTTGTGTGACTAGCATGGGTGAATTTTATAATAGAAAGTGGATGCCTATTTTTTTGTATGGTAATCTTTTAGCTATAAATTTATTTCATAATCTTATTTTACATTATTATTTTTATTTAAGATATTTAATTTATATTGTATGTTATGATCCTAATATTATAGTCTCTCCATTGTTCTTCACAAAATTTATCTACTAGTTGATAGCCTCTAACATACTAAAAGATATGCTTGATGTCCCACAATGCCTGCAACTCATGTACTATTTGGGTATATCGATTCGAAGAATTAAAAACTAGTATTGGAGGATTGATTCTTTTTTATTTTGGTTTTGGGTTTTTTAGATAGATATAGGATTGGTCGTAACATGAGACTAACACTATGATTGTGCTTCACAAACACCAGTTTGATTGAAAAATTTAATGTACTAGGGTTTTGGGATTATGAATATTACTTTTTTATTATAGTTGAGTTATTCATTAATGTATGATGTTTTATCATTTATTTGTTGTTTTAATATTATCATATGGTGGAAAGAGGGTGTGTGTTCATACATCATATTATACATGTTGGTATACCAATATATGCATAACTGTTTTTTAGTGAAAAATGAATTTTGAAAGGAAAACGGGTTTTAAAAATTGTTTTTTGGAAAAAAATATGTTTTGAAAAAAATAATTTTTGGGGAATATGTTTTAGTTAATTAAAACATTAACCATAATTTATTCGATGTTTTCTTGAATAAAAAATTTGGATTGTATTAATTAATTGAAATTGAATGTTTGGTTTTTCTTCATATTACTGCTTTGGTATTATTTTTTCAATTACGTGCATATGAAATCTGAAAACCCTTTAGTGGGTAGATTTGGGAATTATTTTCCTTATATATGGATTATTATATACATTTTATGCCTAGGTTGATATGGTATGATTTGGATGATTAGAGACCCTCGATTGGGTTGGTTTGGCAGGTGGATTTCTCTTAGGATAGTGATATATGATTATTTATTGCATGAGTCATGTTGATATCCAGGTGAGATTAGTGTCAATGTTTATTATGTTATAGGCTGTGAGATTTTTGGTAAGTGCGTTAGTTAGTTATTATTGTATATTATGGAAAGTGAGTGTCTATTATTCATTGTGCAGGGGTACCTGGGATAATATAGATTGAATATTTTTATATTATAGAAAACCCTAATGGTAAATTATAGTTTAGAAAGGTTATTGTATTTTTGAGTAAGGATAGAAAGAAATTTCACACTTATGTTATAATAATAAATTAATGTATTTTAATACTTAATTTATAATTTTAATGAGTGGATTAATTATGGAGAGTATGTTTAATTGGTGATCATGTTATCACATGACAATTCCTAATCAATACTCATTAGAAAACCATCGACTAGAGATGAGGGAGTATTCTCCTAGGGTTGGAAGTTGGGTTAATTTTACCTTTATAGTGAGCATGTTATGAGTCTTTGGGGCCTTCTACAAGGGAATTATGAAAAGATAAGTAATGGATACCCAATCCATTCAAGAGTTTCAAGAGTAAAATTAACTTGTTTTCAATGGAAAAGCGTGGTCAGAGGATTTTAAAAATTGTTGGAAAATATTTAGTTATTGTTTGAACACCTTAGTATGTCGAAGGGAATATAAGAACAAATAGAAGTTACTATGTTCCATGTTAAGTTAGTTGAATTGTGGATTAATATCAGGATCAATGGAGATGATGGAATGTTCTGTATTGATTTCTACTCACTCTTTTATGAGAGATTTTGCTCAAATATTTTTCACCTGGATTTGTTCTAGTGGGTTTTTAGAGTTATTTCAACATGAAAGGTTTATGATGGATTAAACCATAAATTTTGAATGTTTATTCTATTTTACACCATGCTTTACTAAAAATGAGTTTATGATGGTGTAATACTTAAAATAAGACCTCATGTATTCATTATTGGTATGTGTGGACTCCTTTTTATTAAACACCTAATCAGAGGTTGTAAAGTAAACATTGATGGTTGATGAAGATGTTTCCCAACCCCAAGATATTTCAGGGAGCATAGTACCATTGAGGAAAATATGGATATTGAATGATGATAAACATGGTAATAAGGGTTGAGTTAGCTAGAAATATAGATCTTTCACTCAATAGCTAAAAATAAAACATTTATCTAAGTATTTCAACTGCACGAGACTGTGGAATGTTTATTTTCTTTGTCTACTTGGAATGAGGGCATCCCATGCATATTTCAAGATGGGGAATCTACTAAGATTTTGTAAACAGGACAAGCTGACTTGACCGTGGAGTTTGGAAGGAAATGAGGTCTGAAAAATATGAGGCATTCCTTAATGATTTTATCATTTATGTTATTATAGGGTTTTGATTAATCCCTTTAAATTTGGTATCTTAATCAGTTGTGATGTGTATATAGATTTTAATTGAACATGATGTCAGATAAGTATTTTAGGATTGCTTCGAGCTAAGGCGTAACATCATAGATTTATAATGAATGTTTTTATAAATTTTTTTTCATAAATATAAATATAAATGATAAATGAATTTATTTCTTCTTAATAAAACAAATATTTATCACCTAAGTTTCTTATTTACATATTTTTCATGTAAGATGAAAATTTATTAAAATGATTTTAGGAAAAGGGAAGCCCACATGGCGAGAAACAATCTATCATATCCTGAAAGGCCATATGGATCAAACTCACGACTGATGTGGGAAAAGGGAACAACTCCTACCACTATCCTACATGTTTTACTATTTCCATCATATATAGTTTATACATATATTCTAATATCACTGTTATTATTTTTATGATTTATTTTACATATATAGTTTTATTTGTAACTATGTTAATATTATTAATAGTTTTATTATCATAATAACCATGTTACTAAAAGCTAATGGTTAAATATTATAGTTACAAAAAGAATAACTTCTCATACATTACTAATTATATTTTATCTCATTCAATTTCTTAATGGTTTAAATAAAATTTGGTAATATGTTTTATTTTTCTAAAAAATTCTCTTTCAATATGATAATTAACATGTTTCATAATAAAAATAAAATATGTTTTTTTTATTTTTATGTACATAATATTTTACTATTGTTATAAAAATATTATTATGTTTTTATAATATAGTTTTTAGAAAAGTAAAATTTTCATTGAAATGTAATTGTAATTATGAAATATAAATTTTATACTAATTTTTTTTCTCAATTACATATTTAGAAATTAAATTCTACTTAATTAGAAGAATAACTTCATAAAATGAATTAAATAATTTGATAGTAATATGATTCATAAAAAAACTCAATAATAACATAGATACACACCTATCTCATAATGAAATTAAATTTTTTGAAAGTAGATTTTTCACATTTTACACAACGAATACTCAATTTTGAAATATACAAGTATTTTTAAATTTCACATAGATATAGAATTATTTTTAAGAAAAACAATTTATTTTTAAACTCATCGCATCAATATTATATTAAGGTAAATTGTTGGGATTTTTCTATCAAATTTACTTTTTGGGGAAAATGTTAAAATTACGGTTTTATGGGTACAAAGATTTTGATGATATCATTACAATTTAAACATTATAAAAAAATTATCAAATATTTTCTTTAATAAAAAATTAATTTATGGTGTATAATAATTAATTTAAAAATATTAATTTTAATTTAGAAATTTTTACTTGTTAGGTATCTACTAATGGATACTGCAGTCTTCAATGACGGTGGGATTCCCACCCCCACCAATCGCCCTTCACCTACCCTGGTGCACTTCCTATAGAAGGTAGTGCAGCCCCGCAGATGATGAATGAATGATTGAAGGGAAATATAATAAGTGTTAATAATATTTTTTTCTCCCTTTATGGTTATATTTCTCCTATATTCTTCTTTTACTCCTTTCATTTTTTGTTTTCATAACACGTTATCAACAAGAACGCTCAAAGAAAGAGAAAGTTATATTTTTATTTTAAACTTATTATCACCTCCAGGTTGGATGGTTCTAATTATTTTTTATTTTCATCTGAAACCTTATTTTTCACCACCTAGTTGAACAATTCTAGTTATTTATATAATACTATTTATTTACCATCAGATTGGATGATTTATGTGGTTATTTAATTACCTCTACAAAGAAATATCGGCTCTTGAAATCCGAGGAATCCTGAAGATTCCTGCTATAAGTGTGGTTATAAGAGACATTAGTCTCAAGTTTGTTGAACCATAGAGAATATTTTTAATCTCTATAAATCATCTCTTGAATTAAATAAGAATAAACAACACTTTTCCAAGTCAACCTATAAATGGAAAGAAAATGAGTTGAATTCTACTAAGAATCATGAGCCATCAAATAATGATTTCACTTATCTAGAAGAGGGTAATTTTACTTGTGAATTTGATGAGATTATAGCTATAAATAATTAAGAAATATTAATGTAGTTATGATATATGATATAATATTATTTTTGTATACTTTATACTTTTGATGTTATATTATTTGAATTTCACAAGGTGTTTCTTATAATATTATTGTCTTTACATTTAACCATTTAAATGGACTTCATAAATGAGAAATATATATTCATAGATGATAGTGGAAAAATATATACAATTATTAAGAATAAAAATAGTTTTTTGATCTTAAATCAATAAGACCAATTGTGAATACTATATCAGGTTCTATAGATCTGATAGAAGGAACTCGTAAAGTGAGTTTTTCTTTACCTAATAGGACAAAGTTTTTTATAAGAGATGTGTTTTTCCCCCAAAATACAAAAGGAAATTATTATGTTTCAATGATACATACTATCATGGGTATGATACGCAAACAATATCTGAGAGAAATTAAAATTACATGTACATTACCATTAATAAATCCAATAAGAGTAATGTACTAGAAAAACCACCAAAATTATCATCTAGTTTTCATTATACGTATATAAGTGAAATTGAAACACATATGGTAGTAAATTATGAACAAAAATAATTAATTTCTGAAATGAACTTTTTGTTCATCCTAGTTCAGAAATGATGTAAAAAATAATTGAAAGTTATCATGTACATTCAATAAATGTCCAAAATATATCTCCTCTAAGAAAAATTCCATGTGAGACTTGTTCTCTTAGAAATATGATTGTGAGACCATATCCATCTAAAATTAAAGCCGAAATACCAAAATTTATTAAAAAAAATTCAAGGGGACATATGTGGACCTATTCTTCCATCCTATGAGCCATTTAAATATTTTATGTTAGTAATTGATTCATTTATAATATGGTCACACATATGTTTTATGTCAACACAAAATGTAGCATTTTCACAATTTCTTTCTCAAATAATTAAATTGAGAGCATAATTCCTGGATTATGTTATCAAGAATGTAAGGAATGATAATGTAGGATAATTTACCTCTCAATATTTCAATGATTATTTTATGGAAATAGGGATAAATCTGGAGCATCTAGTTTCCCATGTGCATACAGAAAATGGTTTAGATGAATCACTGATAAAATTCCTCCAACTTATTAGTAGACAATTAATAATGAGAACAAAGTTTTTGATCTCCATATCGGGTCATAAAATATTTCATGGATTTACATTAATTCACATCAGAATAAGCATATATCATAAGCACTCTCCACTCCAATTGGATTTGGGGAAAGAGCTTAACAACTCCTACTTAAGAATCTTTGGTTGTGCAGTATATGTACCAATTTCTTCCCCACAAGGTACAAAGATAGAACCTCAAAGGAGGTTAAGAATACATATATGATATGAATCCTCATCCATCATTATATATCTTTAACTATAAATCAGTAATGTATTTACAACATGTTTTTTCTAATTTTCACTTAAAAAAAGAAGTATTCCTATAATTAGGGGGAGAAATGAAATAATAGTAGAAGATTTCTAGGAATGTAAAAATGATATATTTTCTCAATCCTCCCACCTGGTAGTGTGAGATGAAAGTGAAAATGATTTTACATTTTCAAGAAATTTCAGATAAATTTCCTGATGAATTTACTGATTTAAAGGATGTGACTAAATCACATGTACTAGCTATACATGAGTCAGCTATAATTGAGGTCCTAAAGACAATATTACATAATGTTGTTATAGAAATCACAAAAACACACATAAATCATGGAATAATAATTAGATCTAATGATAGAAATCCTCATAAAATAAAAGGAATGAGTATAATTTAAAACTTCATTTTGGAGGTGTGTTTTTCAGAAGAAATGCCTAATTTAAGTGTTCTTAAAGAAACACATGATGAGAATCATAAAGAGAATTCATAGGATATATAAAACCCTGAAGGTTTTGAAAACAATGAAATCTATCTTAATTATTACACTATAGGTGATATATAGAATCAAAGTAATGTATAAAATATTGATGAAATATTTTCATATTCTATATCACATGATATTGGAAATAAAGACCTTAACCAAGGTCTGTTATGGAATGTCAAACATGACCCAATTGCAACAATGGGAAAGACGTAATGAAAGTTTAATTAAATTTACTTAACAGGTGAATGGTTTTTGGAAATATCATGCTCACACCAAAAGTTGTGAAACCTGTTAGATATAAACATGTTTTTTATGTAATCATAATTAGAAAAATGATATTGTAAGATATGAAGCTCGTCTTGTTGTATAAGAATTTCTTATAGACCTAAAATTCATTACGAGGAGACATATTCTCCTGGTATGGATGCAATTACTTTTCAATATCTAATCAGTCTTACAACACCTAAGAAGGATAATATGCATCTTATGGATGTTGTTAAAAGTTTTTTATAGGGGTCACATGATAGTAGTATATATATTAGAATAACATAAGGATTGAAAATACCCAAAGTATTAAAATCAAAACCCAAATACCTATATTCAATTAAATTTATGAAATAACTATATGGATTAAAATAATCTGGGTGTATTTGGTATAATTGTTTGAGTGAATATGTTTTGAATAAAGGGTATATAAATAACCTCATGTGCTGATGTGTTTTTATTAAGAAAAAACATCTATATATGAAACCATTGCTGTTTATGTCGATGATTTAAATATCATCGTAATTACCGAAGAGATAAATGAATAATGAAAAACTTAAAGGAGGGATTTGAAATGAAAGACCTAGGAGAAACCAAGTATTGTTTTGGATTAAAAATTGAGTATATGCCAAGTGGCATATTTCTGTATCAGTCAAATTACACTGAAAAGGTCTTAAACACTTTAATATGAATAAAGTTAATCCTTTAAGTACCCCAATGGTTGTTTTTTCTTTAAATAATGAGAAAGATCAATTTCGACCTTGTGAAGAAAATTAGGAGTTGGTTGGTCCATAAATTCCATGCCTTAGTGATATCAGAGAACTAATGTATCTTACTAATTGTACTCATCCTGATATATCTATTTCTAGTAATTTATGAGAAATATTTTTTTTCTACCCATACAAAAAGACATTAGAATGGAATTAAACATATATTTCGTTATCTTTATGGAACTATTGATTTGGATTTATTCTATTCTAACAAATTAGAAAATAAGATTTTGGTTTTGTATATGTGGGATATTTATATGATCCTCATAATGTATGATCAAAAACTATTTATGTGTTAATAGTTATAGATACTACCATAACCTAGAGATCACAAAATCATACACTCGTGACAACATATTTAAATCATGCAAAAGTGATATCATTACATAAAGCATATTGATAATGTGTTTTGGTTGAGATCTATAACTCAACACTTACAAGTGCCAATTGGATTGCCTCTGCATTATAGCACACCAATTTAATTCACATACAATACGTCATGCATGACACAATTAAAGGAAGGATTCATCAAGAATGATCAAACAAAAAACATACCACTAAAATTTTTCCCCTTCACACAAGAGTTAATGAAGAACAGAGATATCAATATGCAATATGTTTGATCTAGTAAGAACATAAAAAATTTAGTTACAAAGTCACTACCAATCATTATCTTTATAAATCATCAACATAATATAGGGATTCATATATTGAAAAATTTGTAATGTAATGTAACTTTCAGGGGGAGTCTATATGACTGTACTCTTTTACTTTATTCTAGTTTTTATCCCACTAGGGTTTTCCTGAAAAGGTTTTTAATGAGGAATTATTTAAAAAATGTATACAATTTATAGGGGTGTTCATCCCAAGGGGGAGTGTTAGGTATCCACTGATGGCAACTGTAGTCTTCAATGGGGGTGGGCTACCCACCCCCACAAATCTCCCTTCACCTACCCTAGTAAACTACCTATAAAAGGCAATGTAGACCCCCAAGATAGTGCACGACTAATTGAAGGGAAATATATAAAGTGTTAATAATATTTATTTTATCCATTTATACTTATCTTTTCCAATATTATACTTTTACTCCTTTAAATTTATTTTTTCATAATAGTATTTGAAATTTTGGAACCTTAATTAGATTTTTCCTTAATAAAATTATTTTTGGATTCTATGGATTAAATGATGTGGTTGGAATATTTCCTTTTATTTTTACCTAATTAAATGAAAAAATAATCCTTCTTTAATCATTAATTAGCCACAAAATTTATTGGAATTAATTCCACCCAGAAGTGGGTAGCTTAAATATTAAAATAAACAATTTTTTTACTATAAAATACCTCCATCTACTATAAATACCCAAAACATCTCCCCACCCCCACTCCAAAACTATTGATAACAAAAAATCATTCATTCCCCCTATTATGTGTCTCTCCAAGATGGTAATAAGGTTCTAAATTATCCCTATTAATCTTTAAGAATCTCCTTAACAACGTAAGGGTTTCTCCCATCCTCTTTCATTTTCAACTTCATTAATTTTTCTATATAGTCTTTTAAAATTCCATTTTCAAATACGGTCATGCATGATATTCCATGGTATTATATTTAATTTTATATGTATTAAGTAAAAGTTTATTTATTCCCTCTAATTATATAATTTTTATAATCCTTTTCTATGAAAAAATAAGGGTTCCTCACCCCTCATTTCCCATTACTTTTGTGGGTCTTTTTAAATTCCTTTTAATATCATTGGGAAATGTTCTTATGAATTAGTGTTATAATTTCATTACTATGTTATCAATGAGTGATCAACATTAACTCTCATTACAGTACCTTTATAAGGTATTATAATGATTAAAAATTCCCATATCCATAAAACCATACAATATCTAGTATAGAAAATTTTGGGATTTTCCTAAAGATGAAATCCATGCTTGAATAAAAATACGTGGATGTAGACTTTTGAAAAGATTTACCTAGGGGTAATAACATTAAAAATTGTGAATTAAGTATTATATCAATCATTACATGGTGTATAGATAATATTATTAACTTCAAATCTAGTTTTAAACTCCATAGAGTTATGCTTTGGATAAATCAAATGCTATTTAGGAACCATAATGAAGGATTGAAATATATGGATTGATATTCAATTTCAATTGACATCCCCATTCCATGAAATTACCCTCCACAATTACTTGTTTTTATTTCTTTGATTAGGGTATTACCCACTACACTATGAATATCCTATATTTTCTAAAGTTGACTTTTTATAGTCATATTGATAGCCACATTAATCCATTGAAGGGGGTATTTACCAATAATTTTGTAACTGATAATTATGTTCTCTATCAGTATTCATATTTCGGTTAGATTTTAATTTTATCCTCTATGTCCATGTTCCTATGTATACATGGTATAGTGGAAATGAAATATCTATGGAGAATGATCAATAATTTCCTTTGTCTTTCCTTATCATCAGATATGAAATAATTTTTCATTCAATGCCTTTACCTTATAGATATCCTTGCACACTTCTTCAATTTTAAGGATGACCACTTAGTTACATATTCATCAATTGGCTGGGGTAATTATTGACTAAACTGTGTACCATTTATTCTAGATGGTGTAAATACCTCATAAATCATTATATTTCTTGAAGGGTATTTACCTAGATATATACTTACATTAATTGGATACCCGTTTGTTTTCCATGGGTTCATGTTACAATTATTGAAGGATTTATGTATTTTTTCCACAGGTGACACATATATGTTTGTAAATGTTATGAATGTGAAGGGTGAACCCTGATAAAATTACATTTCATTGGGTAATGTTTTATATCTCATGATAAAATATGTATGGGAATGAGGAGTAAACCTAATTCATTATGAAACTTTGTCCACTACGTTATGTTGTCTTGATAGGGATCCTTGACTTATGTATATGATGTATTATTTCACGTTTTTACCATAGTATTATGACCATCAATATTACCATACTCCTATGACATATTATATCTTATTTCATGTATCTATGATTGATTCCATGGCATCTCACACCATTTTATGCCATTAATTATGAATATAATCTCATGTTTCTTTTATAATTTTCCTTTTCTTACTCCTTTATTCATGACATTTCTCACATTTCCATGTCTTTCATTAATTATGTAATGTTTTATCATTGTTATTGTTTAACCCCTTAATGAGTGTTTGATCTCACCCTTTTATTATTTTTATCTATTTCCTAGTGAATATCTATAAAGTAATACACATAATATAGTTTTATGTGTGGATAATCTTTGTTTAATAATGTGTATTATATTATGAGTTTTTATGGATATATACCTAGTTCCCAAAGACATCAAATTTTTGATATGTTAAAGTTTATTGTAATTGATGCAATGTGTTAAAAGTATGTATGCTTAGCTCAAGATTTGGAAGCATGAGTTTGAGGTGTCTCATAAGGTTATAAATAAGGATCTTTAAGTGATACTATAAACTAGGTGTACTAGTATTATTTAAATGTCATTATAGATTATCCTATGGTGGGGAGAATCCTATTAAGCACTTTGAGTATGTCCCTTATATCAGAGGGGTTATTATCAATATTAGAGTTGGTGAGTATAATGAACTTATCCATTGAGTGAGGTTCATTACTGGTATTGGATAGGAGGTTAGATAATCAATATCTAGTTCTAATAGAAAACCATATAGAAGGTTCATTAGTGGCATTTTAATAAACACAATTCCTAATGTAGCATATGAAATGTGGAATTTTATGAACATACCGATCATGAATCTAGTGTTGGCGTATATCGGTAATCACTAAAAGAGTAAGGATTCATTCTTGAAAAATTAAAATACTATTCAATATATTAAATTATTGGATGAGTTTATACTCTTCTATTAATTATTTATTTTTTTAATGGATAAATAAACCATGTTTTTTATATTTAATCAGGTATGTTAAAATGAAATTGGCATCAGAATGTTATTCAAAAAACATTATTTGAGTATAAAGGATTGATCCATATGTTTTCACTAAAACCTAGTTTGGCTAGATCATGTGACAAGGTATCATAATGGTATTTTGTCTAGAAACTTAAATGAATAAATATAGTTAAATTTAATGGATGAATTATAAGTCAAGAGATGTCCACAAATTCTTCTCAGTGATGAGAATTCATATGAAGGAGAGTTTATAACAACCTGAGTCATTACGAGTTGATGGAATCAATAATAAATATGGAATCCAAGGGAATTATATTTGATGGAAATTTTGAATCAGATATTGGATTGGGAATATGGTCTATTTAGACCTGTTTGAGGTGTTAAATGTGAGATTTTAGGCGGGGGAGGGGGTGGAGGAATGGACAAAAGGGATTATGGTGAGGTTTCAGGTCATAGTTAATTAAAATAAAAAAATTTACCTATAAAAGGTTCCACTAGATACGCTATGGGATCCCATTGTGAGTCTGTTGGGAAGGGCAGTGGTAGTATGACACTGACCAAGCCAATTGGGACACGATATAAGTCCACCAAGATCTCGATGCAGGGCACCTGAGAGTGTAGTGGCTACATAAAAGGTTTCTATAAGAACATATATATATATATATATATTTTATTTTTGATTATTTTTTTTATAAACCCTCATCACTCCCACCTCTTTTTTTGTAAAACCCAAATCCCTACCACCACTATTTACCCCTATCCCTCAACCTTCTCTCTTATCCCGATGCTTTGAATGTTATGTAATCCTCAATTCAGCTATGATAGTGTAACTATATGAAAATAGCTAAGGTAATACCTATAATTTATCGTAAATTATCACATATTATATATTTTGATTCATAAATCTCTAAATAAGTTCTACTTGTTTGATTTCAAGGTTTTAGGCGAACTTAGCCAAATCAGGCTGTGATACTAGACTTGATAACTTTGATAAGCATGAGTTAGGTAAACTATTTAATATTAAGAAATATGTTATAAGTATTTATGTGTAATGTGAATGTGTGTTTATGAGGATTGTTTTTTTGGATTAATCCTTAAGAAGGATTGAGTATACTCTAATTTGTGAGTTATGGAGGATAGGACCTTCCGTGATTAGAATAGGTGTTCAATTTCTTGTTTGGTGATTTTAGAACCACCTGAAAACCATCCCTCCAAGGGGAGTTTCCACTAAATACGTGATTCATAAAACAAAATGGTCTTAGGTCATGAAATAAATTTTAATTGTAATTGTATTACCCTTAGTGAATTAATTGGAAGGGTCTTGTGTGGGTAGGTCCTTTAGTCCTTTTTTAGGATAATTATCAGTTTTCTAGATCACCTAGGTAAAGACGTGAGTATGGTATTTGGACCTTGAATGTTGAACCCCCGGTTTGAGGTATTCTGCCTCTTTATGGTTCTTATATTGTGTTTGATGTTTATGGAATAATCTAACTATAATTATTCATTTGTGTAAGAGGAGGAAAGCGTAGGATCAGGCTGTTAGAATTTTTTTTAGGAAATATTCATGTCATGTGTAAGAACCCAGTTCTTATTTTTTGATGTACGAGTTTCTTCTTTTCTCTTTTCCTTTAGTGTTTTTGAGAAAATAAGGAAGATGGGGGAAATCCTAAATTTTGGGACTACACTCCGTGTACTTTTCCACATGCCGTGTACTTTGGCCGTGTGGGATTAGTACACGGGGTGTGTAGCCATGTCGGCGACAAAGGGTGTAAAAACCGACTACACGCCGTGTAGTGGATATTTACACGTCGTGTAGTCAGCCGACATGAAAATAGTAAGGTGGTGGAAGCAGCCGCCAGTGGAGCAGCAGTACATGACGTGTAATCATAAATACATGCCGTGTACTCATGTTGATGGATGAACAGTGCGACGGTGCCTCCATAGGAACAGTTAAATGAGAAAAGTACACGCCATATAGTCAATAGTACATGCTGTGTAGTTTGTTTTTTTCGCTTAAAATGGGCAGTAGCCAGCCCTGTTCACATGATTGGCTTAGAACCGAAGGAGTCGGGAGAGGAGGCCGGACCTTCAAGGATCTCTAGACCGAGAGTCGACAATCCGTTTTCTCCGCTAATGATCTCGTTGGAATCGCACGAGTAAGCCCTCCACTCCCCTTAATCCATTATTACCAATTATTCCTCTAAGGGAAGTTATTGGAGTTTGAACGGGGATTTCTTTCACCTTAGATCTACATCGTTCTAGGACGATTCGAGGATTGTCATTCACGCATAATGTTCAGGGGCATTTAAGGTAGGTGGCTTAGTGTTTAAATTCCAACTGTTGTGCGTTTTTGTGTACCGTTGAGCTACGAACCCATGTTGGGGGTGTCATGTGGCTGAGGCCTTATCTATTTTAAATAACTAGAATTGTATAGGTAATTAAATGCGTTAATAAACTGCTGTTTGGGATCACTGCTTGGATCCAGGACCACCCCGGGGGTGAATTCCTCTGTTTAGCCGTTTGTCCAGGATACCCGAGGGTATTCCATGTTTATTTTGCACATTAACTTTTCCTTGAGAGGAATTTTATGTGAATTGTTTGTTTATATGTTGGGCATGACCTAGTTACTTGTTTAGATTGAGGGCAATGTTTCCTTTATCCTGAGGGTAGTGGTTATTTCGGCCTGAGGAAAAATTATTTTGTGCATGTGGGCAATAGACTCTATGCCTGGGGGCGAAACGTTGTATGCCCAAGGGCAATATCTGTTATTCCTATGGGCAATTATATGCGGGTTACGTTTCTGATTACCTAAGGGTAAGGGTTTGCGATTCTGATGACACTGACTGTTTACATAGAAATTCACTCTAGTGATTTCCTTATAATGAATGATTAAATGAATATTAATAATGGAAATATAACTAGTAAAGTAAGTTACTTTTGAGTACTGATTAGTTTATTGAATTTAATTTTTCACATTGTTGTTGCATGTTTACACACAGTTGAGAACGTGCCTTTAGTGGGTGCCTACTTGGATTTATTTCTCACACCCTATTTGGGTCATGTCTTCGGCCCAAACAGATTACATTTCTTCAGGTGTAGATAAGGGAAAGGTTCCCAATACAAGTACTTTATTGCTGCTGAGGAGTAGGGGAGCATTAGACCGGGCTTAGGCTCTCGATGCTACTGGCTGTTTTTTTTTGATGTACTCTGTATTGTACTGTACTGTATTGTTATGTAACATGTTCTGGCTGTTTTCTTAGAACTAGAGACATATTGCATCATTATCTATATAAGTGTTGGTTATCATTTACTACAATTGTTTATTTTAAATGTGTATGGTTTATTGCTTCCATTGTTGTTGAATGTTTTTATTATTCCATTGCGCTACACTTTAACAAATGAGGGCGTAGTTTCCCCACTATCAGACTTGGGCCCTCACTTCTAGTCAGCAGCCTCTGGCGTTTGGGGAAATGCGCTTGAGGTCATGTGACCAACCGGGTTCGGGGCACTCGTTGAGTGGCACCCGGATCCGGGACATTACAAAGTGGTATCAAAGGGGGTTCTTTTCTTTGACTTACTATTTGGAGCCTTAGTCAGGGATAGGACAGAACGATAGTTGGTAATAAGCTATGACTGGGCATAGCTAACCTGTGTACAGGGAAAAGCCAATCTACCTCATATTTTTTCAATTGTTTTGATTTTGAAAATTTTTACTACTGATTTGATTTCACCATTGGGTGACACACTTGGGATTGTGCTGTTCATATTTTATTTATGGGTTCTATTTAGTTGCAACCTGATGAGATGAGGGTATTCCATCTCATGCATCATTTAGGCACATGCTAGAAATCACATGCCATGCATAGTTCCATGCCATGTAGGCGCATTAGAAATTGCATGTTGTTGTGATAGTTGTTGTGCTAGAAAATCATGCTGTTGTGATAGATGCCTTGATAAATACCTGCTATGTGATATGGTATTTTTGTATGAGCTTGTTAATAGAATGGACGCCAAACTTTCGTTTTTGGGGAGTATGGGCCCTCATTGACCGGAATTTTGTGGATCATTGACTATTTATCTTTGTATGACACAGATAAGATGAAAAACTTTGATTCGTGGGGGAGTATGGGCCCTCACGGGTTAGAATTTGGAACCTAGGTGTTGTTTTTCAGTATTTTATGGGTTCCGGAGTAGTTTCAGAGGCTTACTGTCTAGAAAACCCAGGATACATGCCATGTAGTTCCTTGGACACACGCCGTGTGTTCTTCTGTTCGGAAATAAAACAATTTTTTTGGGTACACGCCATGTACCCTCAGTAAATGCCGTGTAGTATATTCTCGTGTCATAGACCGTGTGGACAGGGACACGGGAAACATAAATTCTTGGGGAAAACACACCGTGTAACAGATGTACACGCCATGTAGTGTTGACCTGGAGTCCAGTCGTGTAACTAAAAACACAAATGGAGGAGACCTTAAGACATACACACCGCGTCCACTGTGGAAAAAGCCGTGTAGTCTCACCTGGGATCCGGCCGTGTAACTAACAACACATGTAAATGTAATCCTTTCGTGTACACACTGTGTGTATATGGAACACGCCGTGTAGTGTGAGCCGTGTATCTGGCCATGTAACTAACAACATGGGTTGGCGAAGCTCGTCTAGTACACGTCGTGTACCTGTGGGACATGCCGTGTAGTCTTGTCCGAGGACAGACTGTGTGGACCTGACCGTGTGGCTGGAAAACGGGGTGGTGTACACACCATGTGCGGGTGAAACACGCCATGTAGTATCAAGCTGAGTAGTTGGCCATGTCACAAACAAGACGGTCAGTTGGAATTTACACCCTACACGCCATGTCAATTATATACATTCCATGTAGTTTTGTTCAATGGGATCCATGTGGCATAGCCGTGTAGAAGGACCCGAGCTGGGGAAGAGAAGTCAGGTACATTCCATGTAGTCAGTATACACACCGTGTAGTCTTTTTTTGAAAATATTGAATGCCTTCTTCCTCCTATTCCCCTTTTTGTCCTTTCATTTTCATTCTTTGATAATCTTGATCTAAGGTGTGCATTTGACCTTGTAGAGTCATGCCACCGACATGACCACGCGTTGTTCTCCAAGAGAGTGGCAACAATTATACTCCAGAAATGGTGGGCCATGGGCTACCAGTGGATCCTACAGAAGATCCGGACATGACACCAACTATTATACCGGGCACATGAGCAGAGACACAGTTCCGTGAAGGCTTTATGCGGTTCATGCAGACCTTTCCGGGAGCACCGCCGGCTTCCACATCTATGGCTGAGCTGACTCGTATATTCTAGCAGCAGCATCCACTGAAGTTCTCAAGGGATGGTGGACCACAGGCTGCAGAGTCTTTGTTGGGGTCTATGCGGACTATTTTCGAGCATCTTGATATACCTCTAGGGCAGAGAGTCAAGCTCGCGACGTATATGCTACATGATTCCACCAAGAGGTGGTGGGATGTTACCACTCAGACAGAGCATCACAGAGACATGGCATGGGAAGATTTTCAGGAAGTCTTCTATAAATTATTTTTTCCAAAGATGCTGAGGGAAGATAGAGATCGAGAGTTCATGAACCTATAGCAGGGCACTATGTAAGTGATGGATTATTCTGCTCGTTTCACCGAGATTCAGTGTTTTTCACCCTCTGGTGGGTGATGAGACATTGAGAGCCAGACGCTTTAAGGATGGTATTCGATATGATATCCAAGCACTGGTGAATGTTTTCAAGTTTCCTTTAGTACATGCTATTGTGAACCAGGTGCTGATTACAGAGAGAAACCTGCGGGAACCTAGTGGTGTGGGCCAGGGTGGTTCAGCACCAGTTTCTGGTACTATTTCTTCTGGAAAGAGGAAGAGACAGATGGAATTCTTTCAGGGTGGAAGTACCAGCCAGAAGAATGTTTTAGGTGGCCAAGTCATGTGATACCAGTGTGGTAAGGAGGGGCACAAGAGACCTCAGTGTCCACAAGACCCAGTGGAGTGCTGAGCTTGTGGCAAGATGGGTTATCTGTAGTGCTTTTACAGGGTGTTTCCACCAGTGGCTAGTGAGAGGGGTTCTGTGTAGACTCCATGTGTGGGAGAAAGACCAGTAGCTTCTCACCAATCAAGAAACTAGAATACGTCAGGGCGTGCAGGCAGGGATGGTGGTCGTGGCCGTGGTAGCCAGACACCCAGATCTCAAAGGCAGTAGGGCAGGACAGCTCAGGGTAGCCAGGCTGTGTCACAGGGCCGCGACACTGGGCAGGCATATGCAGTGCAATAGACCCAACAGGAGAAGGATCCCAGGCCTTCTACTGTCATAGGTACTATTATAGTAGCTTCTGTATTATCTTCAGTACTTTTTGATATGGGTGCTACACATAGTTTCATATCTGTACCCGTTGTGGAGATCCTTGGGCTCTGTGTTTCTTTTTCTTCTCCTGTTATGACGTTAGACACTCTGTTGGGATCTAGAACGTCATGTGTCCGTTAGTGCAAGGAGTGCCCCTTGAGGTTAGTGGGTGTCACTTTCTATGGGACCTCTATGTCTTAGATATTATAGCTTCTGACGTCATTCTTGGGATGGACTGGTTGGCTCCTTTTTGAGCCTTTGTATACTGCTATCGTCGTAAGGTGAGTTTCAAATCACCAGAGGGTGGAGAGTTTCTATACAAAGGTGAATGGGATGTTTAGGCGAGTTGAGCTGGACCAGAGAATCATGGGAGAGGTGGAGTCACAGCCCAGATCGTGATTTTTTATCTGGATGATCCGGGTACTTGTTAGAAAAATTTCCCTCCAGGGGTTGATCGTTTCAGGGATGTCTTCCCGGATGAATTTTTGTGTCTACCTCTAGAGCGTGAGGTGGATTTCTCTATTGAGCTTGATCCAGGAGCAGTTCCGGTGTCCATTACTCCTTATAGGATGGCTACACTAGAGTTGCATGAGCTCAAGAGGCAGTTAGAGGAGTTACAGGCAAAGGGTTTTATCCGACCCGGTACTTCTCCTTGGGGTTCGCCTATCCTGTTTTCTAAGAAAGAGGATAGTACCCTCAGACTCTGTGTGGATTATCGGAAGCTGAACCAGTTGATGGTTAAGAACCGATATCCCTTGCCAAGGATTGATGATCTTTTTGATCAAATTCATGGAGCACGAGTGTTCTCGAATATTGAATTGAGATCAGGATATCATCATATGCGCGTGAGACCATCAGACATACCACTTATAGCTTTTCTAAGCAGATATGGTCTGTACGAGTACTTGGTTATGTCGTTCGGACTCATGAACGCGCCAACAGTTTTCATGGATCTGATGAATTGTGTGTTTCATCCTTATCTGGATTCTTTTGTGGTAGTATTAGTGGATGACATCTTAGTGTACTCTCACACTCAACACAACCATGCCACCCATCCTGAGATCATACTGAGTACACTGAGAGAGCATTAGCTATATGATAAGCTCTCAAAGTTCCACTTTTGGATGGACCAGATTCACTTCCAGGGTCATATCATCTCAGAGGAAGGAGTTGTCGTGGACCCAGCGAAGGTGAGAGCAGTAGTCTCCTGGGAGCAGCCTAAGAACGTGTTTGAGATACAATGTTTTTTGGGGCTAGCTAGTTACTACAGATGCTTCATACATGACTTATCTCGCATAGTAGCGCCATTGACAGGTTTGACTAAAAAGGGTGTGAAGTTCGTTTGGTATGATGCTTGCGAGACAACCTTTCTGGATCTGAAAGGAAGGTTGACATCAGCACCAGTCCTGATACTTCTAGAGCAAGGGAAGATCTATACAGTTTAATGTGATGCATCAGGTATTGGTCTAGGAGATGTGTTGATGTAGGGAAATCGAGTTGTTGTGTATGGGTCTCAGAAGTTGAGGCCACATGAGAGGAATTACCCAACACATGATCTCGAGTTATCTGCAGTTGTTCATGCGTTACGCTGTTGGAGACATTATCTATTGGGAGAGAATTTTGTGGTTTTCACCGACCACAAAAGTCTCAAGTATATCTTTACTCAGCCTGAATTGAATATGAGACAGAGAAGGTGGGTCGAATACCTTCAGTACTTTGATTTTGAGCTTGAGTATACACCTAGTAAAGGTAATGCAATAGCTGATGCACTGAGCAGGAGGACTCAGATACAGGCTGTGCAGGAGGCCAGTGATGAGTGGCAGCTTATGGATCTGTCCTCTGAGATGCATCTGGAGGTGGACGATAGTCAGGGGAAGACCTATCTTTCATCTTTAGCTATGACTTCTACCCTCCTGAATAGAGTGAGGATGAGATAGCTATCTGATTTGGAATTCCTAGTTCTACGGGAGTCAGTGGCAAGTGAGGTCCCTCCTTCTAGGTGGACGATAGGCGATGACAAGGTACTACGTTTCCATGGATGAGTGTGGGTTCTAGGGGATATACGCGAGGAGATGATGCGAGAGTTTCATGATTCATCTTGGGCAGTTCATCCCGGAGTTACCAAGATGTACCGTGACTTGAGACGTCAGTATTGGTGGCTGGGTATGAAGAGAGATGTATCTGGTTTTGATACGTGATGTCCCACCTGTCAGCAGGTGAAGGTAGAGCATCAGAGGCCAGCCGGACTATTACAACAGTTACCCATCCATAGTAGGAAATGGGATGATTTCACGATGGACTTCGTGATTAGGTTGCCGAGGTCACCACAAGGCAGTGATGTCGTGTGGGTTGTTGTGGACAGACTCACGAAGGTAGCTCACTTTTTGATGATCAAGGAGACCTTCGGAGTTGAAGTGCTTGGGAAGTTATATATCTGAGAGATCATATGTCTTCACAGGGTTCCTCGTTCTATAGTTTCGGATAGGGATGTCTGTTTTACGTCTCGTTTCTGGTAAAGTTTTCAGAGGGCACTGGGTACACAGGTTCTTATGAGCACAACTTACCACCCTCAGACCGATGTTCAATCAGAGAGTATGATACAAGTGCTTGAGGACATGATGCATGCATGCATCCTAGACTTTGGGGGCTCTTGGGAGAATCATATACCCCTATTCTAGTTTGCCTACAATAATAGTTTTCAGGCAATTATAAAGATGGCACCATACGAGGCTCTATATGGTAGGCCATGATGATCACCTTTATGCTGATTAGAGGCAGGTGAGGTAGCTTTACTAGGACCACGTCTCATGTAGGAGACTTTTGTGCAGGTCCAGTTGATTCAGAAGAGGATGTCTACCACACAATCTCGTCAGAAATCTTATGCTGATCGCTGCAGACGACCCTTAGATTTCATGGTCGGGGATCAGGTTTTCTTGCGTGTTTCACCGAGGTTGGGATACAGGTGGATAAGGAGATAGGGTAAACTTTCACTGAGGTATGTGGGGCCATTTGAGATTCTAGAGAGAGTCGGGTTGGTTGGCTATCGGTTTCAGTTACCATAGAGGTACCGAGCCATGCACGACGTCTTCCATGTATCTCAGTTACGTCACTATCATTCAGACCCGTCTCACATATTTCATCCCGGGGAGGTTGAGCTTGAGGTAGATGCATCCTTTGAGGAGCATCTAATTCGTATCGTTGATAGGAGCATGAAGGTTCTCCGAGGCCGGTTAGTTCCTCTCGTATGGGTGTTATGGCAGCATGACTGAGTGCAGGACGAAACCTCGGAGTGAGAGACCGACGTACGTGCTCAGTGGCCAAATTTGTTTTGAGATTTATCTTCTCCACCCTTGGAAGGGAAATTCAAGGATGAATTTCTTTAAGGGGGGAAGTTTGTAAGAACCTGGTTCTTATTTTTTGAGGTAAAAGTTTCTTATTTTCTATTTTCCTTAAGTGTTTTTGAGAAAATAAGGAAGATGGGGAAAAATACTAAATTTTTGGACTACATGCTGTGTACGTTTCCACACACTATGTACTTTAGCCGTGTGGGATGAGTACACAGGGTGTGTAGCCATGTCGGCGATGAAGGGTGTAAAAACCGACTACACACCGTGTAGTGGATATTTACATGCCGTGTAGTCAGTCGGTAGGAAAATAGTAAGGTAGTGGAAGCAGCCGCTAGCAGAGTGGCAGTAAACGCCGTGTAATCATAAATACACGCTTTGTACTCATGTCGACGGTTGAACAGTGCGGCGATGCCGCCAGAGGAACAGTTAAATGAGAAAAGTACACGCCATGTAGTCAATAGTACATGCCGTGTATTTTTTTTTCACTTAAAATTGGAAGTAGCCAACCATGTTCACAGGATTGTCTTAGAACCGGAGGAAGGAGTTGGGAGAGGAGGCCAGACCTTTGAGGATCTCCAGATCGAGCATCGGGAATCCGTATTCACCTCTGACGATCTCATTGGGACCACACGGGTAAGCCCTCCACTCTCCTTAAGCCGTTATTTCCAATTATTCCTCTAAGGGAAGTTATTTGAGTTTGAAAGGGTATTTATTTCACCTCATATCTACGTCGTTCTAAGACTATTTGAGGATCTTCATTCGCGTACACCGTTCAGGGGCGTTTAAGGTAGGTTTCTTAGTGTTTAAATTCCAACTACTGTGCGTTTTTGTGTATTGACGAGCTACGTACACCGGGGTTGCGTTCCTCTGTTTAGCTGTTTGGCCAGGATACCCGAGGGTATGCCATGTTTATTTTGCGCTTTACTTTTTCCTTGAAAGGAATTGTATGTGAATTGATTGTTTATATGTGTGGAATGGCCTGGTTACTGGTTTAGACCGAGGGCAATGTTTCCTTTAGCCTGAGGGTAGTGGTTATTTCGGCCTGAGGGAAACTTCTTTCGTGCCTGTGGGCAATAGACTCTGTGCCCAAGGGCGACACCTTGTACGCCTGAGGGAAATATCTGTTATGCCTATGGGCAATTAACTACGAGTTACGTTTCTGATTACCTGAGGGTAAGGGTTTGCGAGTCTGAGGACACTGACTATTTAAATAGAAATTCACTATGGTGGTTTCCTTATAATGAATGATTAAATGAATATTAAGAATGGAAATATAACTGGTAAAGTTAGTTACTTTTGAGTAATGCTTAGTTTATTGCCTTTACTTTTTCACATTGTTGTTGTATGTTTACACATAGTTGAACATGAGGCTTTGGTGGGTGCCTACTGGGATTTATTTCTCACACCCTATTAGGGTCATGTCTTCGGACCAAACATATTACATTTCTACAGGTGTAGATAAAGGCAAGGGTCCCTATACAGGTACTTGATAGCTGCTGAGGAGTAGGGGAGAATGGGACCAGGCTTAGGCTCGTGATGCTACGAGCTATTTTGTTTTGTTTTGATGTACTCTATATTGTACTATACTGTATTGTTGTGTAACATGTTCTAGATATTTTCTTATAATATGAGACATGTTGCATCTTTATCTATATAACTATTGGTTATCTTTTACTACAATTGTTTATTTTAAATGTGTATGGTTTATTACTTCCAGTATTTTTGAATGTTTTTATTATTTTTCTGCACTACACTTTGAAAAATGAGGGCATAGTTTCCCCACTATCAGACCTGGGACCTCATTGCTAGTCGGTAGCCTCTGGTGTTTGGGAAAATGCGCTTTAGGTCATGTGAGCAACCGGGTTCGGGGTACCTGTTGAGTGGAACCCTGATCCGGGACGTTACATCATTAAAGGGTTTCGCATCATGAATTTTTTAGGGCAGATTTCATGAAAAAATTCATAGAATGAATGGTTTTTAGGTCCATTCAGGATGTGAAAATCATTCACATCAGGAAATTAGTTTCTCAAAAAAACAAACCAAGGTTATTCAAAAATGAGCATAAGTGGGCTCTTGAGGAATTCACTATGTGAATTCCTAATTCACATCACGAATCTATTAGACCCAACCAATATTTATCCATCATGCAGTTTTATTTCTCACATTCTGTTTCCATTTCATTCCTCTAGACTTATAGGGTTACCAAAGGTGATTTATAATAAACTTTGACATATGAACTCCATTTTCAATGAATCTTTGAGTGTTTTTTTGTAAAATCATAGGTTAGGGTCTCTTACTTCTTCATTATCTTGGATCCCTAGATCAGTGTCTAATACAAAATCTATGGATCTAGATTTGTGGTGGTGAGGTGTTCTTGGGTTTTTATAGAGGAAAAAAGGAATAGGTTGATCCATAAAATCATTTAAGATCCTTTATATAAATTAAATCAAGGTAGGTGGCTTCTCTATCGATATACAGTTATAAAACTAGTTGGCTTGATCTTTGATAAATTTTTCTTATGATGTTTTGAAAATATCCTGTGAAATTGAATTAGAAAAATACTGTTTGATGTGATTTCAAAACAGTGGGTTTTGAAAGATGGGATTTCTATTTAAAAAAAGTTTCATTGGAAACTTTGCATAAAAGTGTTGGTATTATTTAATGTTTAAGTGGAATGGATAATGGGTGTAATTACCACCATTAAGTGATTGTATGTATGGATTTTGGGTGGAAGTACCACTGTAAAATGGGATCACCAAGTGATGACTTTGTGAAAGGATAACTCACCAATCATGAGTGTATGGAGGTCTATGGTTTTATGCATAATGTGTGTGCATGAGTGTGGAATTAGAATGATTATGACAAGAAAAAAGAAATGGATTTAAAGGTTTTATTTTATGTTTTCAAGAAAACTAGTCTATATATTTGAAATAAACTTTTTATCTATTTCCCAATTTATTAAAATATGTTAATTTTGTTTTGTCCTAGTGGAGCGTGTTATGAATTCTGTGGGGAAATACAACTGAGTGACATACTCACCCCTTTCTTGGTTATATTTAGGAATTTACAGATTTCATTTACTGAGATACATGGAAGGGTCATGTTTCATACTTCTCTAGTAGTTCCCCTTGACATAATGGTTTGGTTGCTAAAGATAAAGCTTGGGAGTGTCATATCTTGGTCTGGGATAGTGCCACTTTGGTGCTAATGTCTTTATATTCAGAGTCTCACCCTTACACCTTTATTTATTTTTTTCTCTTACTTTAATTTTGTTCTATATTGATATTTTATTGAGTTATGTGATTGATCTTTCATGAATCATTTAGTTATTCTTGGATATTTTATTTTTATTATCAGGTTTTATGGGTTCTTAGTGAAAATCATCTCTTAATCCCTTAGAAATTATTTCTAGCCATTGGTGTCTGGGAAATATCACCTACGGTTAGTATCATTTTTCCTTTTCTTAAGATAGTGAGGTGGTGTAGGGTGTTAAAATTGGCATCAGTTTTTTCCTTGATTTGGGTTGGTATCAAGGAGATTGGATAGTGAAAGCATGAAATGTATAGTGTAAAAAGATGTAGCTAACCACATTATTCTAAACATCAAGTTACCAGGGTTTCGGGGTATAAATGTGTTCTAAGACACTTATAGAGTTGTTTTTATCTCATTGTCCTCAGTTTATCTGTGGAGTGTTGTATACGATGAATTAGTACAAAATCTTCCTACTAGGACTACATTTTTTATCTATTGTTCAAATGATTTTTTAAAACATTTAAGATGGTATATTCTTGAAATGATAGTTGCATTAGTCGTTGCTCATAGTAATGATGATTTTTATAATGTTTTATAATTTATTCAAGCCTTAAGTTATTAGAGAGAAATTATCTAAATGGTGTAATGTTATACTTATAGAAAATGGAACTAAGAAGATGCTACAGAAATAAACATGAAGAAGATACTGAAAATGTGGTTTCACCTGAGCCACAGGTGAACCAAAAAATTGTACGAAGTATTGTGCCAACATTTCAAACTATTAAAAGTGGAAATAAAAATGATTAACCAAGGAAAGTAGACAATTCAATATAGTTTTAAAAATCGAATTCACACATGTTTTAAGGGGACTACAAACCTAAAAAAGTGTAAGAGTGTCTCAACCAAATGAATATAATCTTTGATTTTCTTAGCACACCAATAGAGCTGAAGATTAAGTTAGTGAAATATATGTTCAAAGATCTTACACGCAAATGGTTGAATTTAGTTTTCTAGGCTAAATCAAACCATGGGATTATGTGGGAGGATTTTGAGGAATTTGTTTTATAGAAAATTATATCCCCACGCTCTCAAAATAGAAAGAACAACTAACTTTTTCATGTTAAAGAATGGAACCATATATATTACAAAATATGTAACTAAGTTTATGAACTTGGTTAGTCTCACTCTAAATATAGATTTTAGTGTGTCCTTTATAGAGTATATCTTTGAGTTCAGATTTAAATTATAGATTCGATCCAACATAGTGGTCCTCATTATTGTAGATTATATGGAGATGGTTAATAGGGAATCAGTGTTAAAAAGAGATATTTATTGGAATCCCACTAGAGGTATCATGTTTATTTCCATAGGAACAGGTGGGAAATTTAGTATTGGAAATTAAAGGAAGAGAGATTCATATTCTTAGGGATGTTTTTCACCTCAAACTAAAACCTCATAATTAGATAACATTCTTGAATGATCAGAAATAAAAAAGGATGTTTCTAATGCAGTTCATTTTAGCATAGGAAGAACGAGTGAACTATGCCAACATGGAATTTCATCATTTCGGAAAGAAATAATATCTCAATAAGTATTGTTATGAACATATATGATCATCATGTGGAATAGTCTGGACTCACCCTTAGCTTTCATACGCTATGATAGAACAGTCCTATCAGACTAGATTATGTTCACATACATAGGTGAACCAGCATGTTTCCATAAAAACATTGATTGTTCAGTCGAAACCTCAATAGGTAAGCAATAATTATCCCATGAAAGCTGAGAGAAAGTTATATGGATTAGAATAGGTTATAGAGACAAAGAAACTAGGCCCCTATATGGTGTGAGGTACCATTCTTCTGAACTCCACTCTTATACATTTCTTGTTTGATATTGGTGTGTCATGTTCTTCCTTCACTTCTTATATGGTTAAAAATTTTCGATTATATAAAGAAATTATACCTCACATCATGAGAATCAAGAAAACCCTTGTATAAGATATGAGTAATAAATTTTAATTCCTATCATGATCCATTTACATTAATGTAGTGTAGTTTCTTTGGGAGTTTGTGGTCCTAGAGATGGATGTTTTTTATTTAATATTTGTTATTTATTGGATGGAAGGATTTCAATCCCATATTTTTTTATGCTTGATATGTAACATTTACATACCTAGTTGAAGTTTTTCACATTTTCAAGGGTTATTGGGATAGAAATGTAGGAAGATCAGGACCTTTAGTGACATTTGATGGAACCATCTATAGCCAGTGAGCAACATTGACCTTGATCTTACTTGATGAAATAGGTAATGAGACACTTCTGGAAACAGTCGATCAATAAAAGGATGTATTTTAGAACGATTTCTATGGGTTACCACCTAAAAGAGAAATCAAATTTACTATTGAACTAATCCCAAGAATAAGACCTATTTTACAACCATATTACATAATGGCTCCAACTGAGTTTCAAGACTTAAAGGTTCACCTAGAAGAGTTATAAAGTAAAATATTTATCATACCTATAAATTTGACTTGGGAAACACCCGTTTTATTCAAAAAGAAGGAAGATGATACCCTCTACTTATTTTTTGATTATCATAAGTTGAATCAAGTAACGATTAAAAATTAGTATCATCTTCATTGAATAGATGATATATTTGATCAATTAAAGGAAGAAAAGTGGTTGTCTAAAATTGATCTACTCTTAGGATATCATCAGCTGGAGAGTTAGATGAGAGGATATCCCAAAGAAAAAATTTCAGAGTCTATATGTCCATTATGAATATGTCTTCATGCCTTTTGGTCGGACGAACACACCAATATTTTTCATGGCTTTGATGAACCGTATCTTCCAAAATTACCTTAATTCATTTTTCATGGTATTTTTCAATGATATTAAAGGTTATTATCAAAACATGAATAACTCCTAGTACTTATAAATTGTACCAAGTATGCTGTGGTAACATGAGTTGTATGACATGTTTTCCATGTGTGACTTCTAGATCAAATAAGTCTGTTTCCCCAAGCATGTCATTTCTGAAGAAGGAATATTAGTGAAATCTGAGTAGATAGAATCAATATTCTCTTGAAAATCACTAAATAATTATTTTAGTTACATAGTTTCCTAGGATTAGTAGGCTATTATCATCGCTTTGTTTTAGATTTCTAAAGACTTGTTTCTTCCAAGACTTCTATAACAAGTAATGGCGTCCCTTCGTATGTAATGATGAATTTCAGAAATGATTTTTGGAAATTAAAACCCATCTCACCTTGGCACCCATCCAAACCTTTCCTGAACTTGGTAATATCTTTGTGGCATATTGTGATGCATCTTGATCCATTATTGGTTGTGTTTTTATGTAGGGATACCATGTTTTGGCCTATGGTTTAAGGCCGATGTGAGTGCATGAGAAGAAATATCCTATACATGGATTGGAATTAGTAATGGTTTTCCATGACTTAAAGACTTGGAGGAATTACCTATTTGGTGAAAATTTCATAGTTTTCACTGAACATAAATTGAATATGTCTTTTATTGGTGAGACTTAAACACAAGGAAACATATATTTTAGAGACCCAACCCTAGAAATCTCAGATCCAAGGTCTACTACCATTACATTGGCATAAGATACAAGTAAATCACATTTCAAAGTACCAAAATGTTTAGTATTCTTGCTAAACTAGATACATACATGAGTCTTTTATTACAAATTAATGCACTAATTTCAACAAAATTGTTTCTTTTGAGGATAATAAATTAATTCCATCTAGCATATCCTTGCATATTTTTCTCAGTATACTTCTTGGAGTCCTAGGGAAAGGAAAAAAATAAGTGTGAGATCAAATTATTAGTAAGGGTAAATTATAGTGGAATAAATAATGAATCAATGAGAAAAACCAATATGGTATAGAAATATCTAAAAAACATGCCTATCAAATAACTAAATAAGGAAAAATAAATATGGAAAGGTAATAACTGGAAATTCATGCCATTTAATCAATGAACTTAAAATGAAATATATCCATAGATATGTTAATGAAAAATCTCATGGATGAATAATAAGTAAATAAAAATGAAGGAAATACTTAATTATTAGACTTCATGTTTCTTAGGCACATGATACCTTTACCGTAAGGACGGTTTAAAATATACAAGGTAAAAACCCATTAACTTAGGCTAACCAAATGATTTCCTACCATGAGACTAACAATGCAACATGGGGCTTATATTAACCGGTCCCCAACCTATATATATTACATTAACTGATCTCTAACCTATAGCGATTTCATTAATCTGTCCCCAAATCATATAGTGCATTCCCAAAGCATTTAAAAAAATTGTCTTATCAAATATCCATATTGATTAAAGGATAGAAATTTATATTTCCCCATTCAATAAAATAATTGTCAAAGTAAACATCTTATGTAAAAAATGATATATAGTTTTGGTAATAAACATATCTATGATAAATAATATGGATTATTAGGGGAAATTAAATGTTCAATGATCATAGAAAATTGAATATTTCAAGGGGAATAACAAAGGAAATCAAGGAAGTGAATGTGAATACTACCCTTGGACAAATCAATCATAAACCATCCATATAAATAATAATGATGGTATCAATACAAAATATCACAGGTGAAGTAAAAATAAAGGTTTATTGTCATTGATGAAAAAAAATACTATAAAAATACCTTTTAAAAATATTATTGAGAAAAATATCCTTTTGATTTAAAATATATTCGAAAAAACTTTTCTTTGAAAATAATTTTTGAAAGAATTTTATTTAAAAAGTAAACTTTCAAACATGAAAAGGAATATTCAAATAAATTACAGTAGGTAAATCTGTACATTCTATATGAGGTAAATAGAATATTCCTTTTTCCCGGTAAAAAAGTAAAAAAAAAATTTATTCAGAAAGAGACAAGAAGATTACTTTGAAAACATTGGTAAAATAAAAAAGGGTATAAATTTATTTACTAAATCATTTATAAAAGGTTAAAAACATTTTTTTAAAACATTTTTATAAAACATGGTTTTTAGAAGAAAACAGTTTCTCCGACTAAAGAGAGAAATGAAGTCGGGTTTTCTAAAAAAACATTTTCAAAAATGTTTTAAGTACAAAAGGGTGGAATATGATAGTATTACTTGAAAAATTTCATAAATAATGAGAGGATAAGAAAATTAAAGGGTTTATTAAAATATTATCAAATAATATCCTATGATGTAAATTCAAGTGTAAACTATCCTGATCAAAATAAGATTGTAATGTAAACCCTTGACAAACCATAATTTTGAAGTGAGACTCAAAAAAATAATTTATTATGTGTATCAACTATAAATCAACATAAGGTAAGTGTAAATACATAAATATATAGTCTGATTAATTACAAACATAATAATAAATTATTAACGATAATGAAGAAGTAATATAACCCAATGAAAAATGAACTTGGTTATGAAATTTATTTTCCACTTGGGTAACTTTTAACTAAAATACCATTATATGAAATAATTAAAATTGAAAATAAAAATTAAATGAACAAAAGATAATTCATAATATAATATATCAAAATGGTAAGTAGACACACTGCACAAAAGAAGTAAGTGGTGAATATGACATTAATCTCATAGATGTAAAAAGTGTGATGAAAATCCCTTACTACTTGAGTAACTTTTTAATCATGATATCTGTGAAAGAATAACATCAATTAAAACTTTTTATACCACTAAATAAATAAAATTCATGGTATACATGTCATATTATAAGTATATACACCATATAAAATAAACTAGGTGAATAACAAGACAATATGCCTCAGTAAAATAAAATCGAGATGAAATCCATTAACTTGAGTTTAACTTGTCTCATATGTATTTATATTATTGAATAATAAAATTATGTTAATTTTTTAATTTATTCATAAAAATTTTCTTGTTTATCATTAATTTAATTTTACTTATTACTATGTTGTATATAACTACTTAAACAATTAATTTTATGTTGGGTTTTTTGACTGAATTCAGTTTATGTGTCCAAAACAACTTTAGTAGGTCAAATATGGTCAAAGGGATCATTATATAAAATATATAGAATAATAATCATGACATAGTTATAATATTTATACATAAATTATACTTTAAAACCAATTATTAAATATGTTTATGAAAAATGAACCAAAATTACAGTCATGGAGATGGTTGGTTGTACGTACGCATGAATAATGTTCCCATTTTTCAATGATCATTATGGAAAGAAGATTAGTAAAGTCATATCTTTCCACAATGATCCTTATATCATAAATAAAATGTTATTTAATAATATATACTTATATATATAATTATTTTTATGTAAAATTAATCACATCATGTCAAGGAGGTGGTAGTCCACATGTCCATGAACGATGTTATCACATTTTAAGTGTGTGAAAAGGTAGTAAGGAAAATGATATATTTATTTTTATAGAAATATAATTATGTAATGAATATCATATATAAGTATTGATGTCTCATATGTTTAATAAAATCCTCCATTTATACATTCTATGTATTGTATGATCAAATCACATCGCTTTAAGGAGGCGGTAGTCCACACTTCCACAAACGATGTTATCGTATTTACACAAAATGGAAAGTATAAAGATATACGTTAGAAAATAATTATATAAAAATAAATACATAATAAATATCATATATAAACATAATTTCCCTCATAATTACCATTATTATAGGTTTTAAAGGAATAACTAAGAATCATCATTTCCTGAGGCGGTAGTTCACCTTACACATAAACAATAAGTTGGTTACCAATTTGATGGAAGTGTGTATAAGTGTAGGTAAAATCATTAACATAAAAACATATAAGTATATTTAGTATAATTTTTTTGTTATATAATATAGGAATAAGGACATTTTAGTGAATTTATAATGTAATAAAACTAAAGAGCTTGAGGAAAGATGCTATCTCTTCCTTGGGTAACTTCTTTTAGTTTTCACCAAAGGGATTCCATGGATGGGTTTTTTCCCAAGGGTAGGATTCTAAGATTAGAGGAGGTATTTTTAGGATCTATTTGGGAAGATATATTTTGATCCAAAGTTTCTTGAGAGGTTTGAGGAAGTGGTCGGAGAGGAGTCCTTTTTATAGCGGAGGAGGAGTGACACCCTTGTAAATTTTGGAAAAGGGAATTCCACCCATGTTTTTCTTTGAAAATGGATCCAATAATGGATATAGTTAAATAAAAGGTAGTATAGGTTATAAATAAGTCCATGAAATGGATTTTGGACAATGTTTCAGGTCATTTTGGATATTAAGTTTAAGGTTTATTTCCTTATTAAGCTAATTTTCTTCTAAATCATTATAATTAATTTTAATTAATTTCACTAATATTTTTGGTCAAAAAATAATTTAAAATTATTTGAAAATATAAATAATTATAGTTAAAAATATGGAATCTATGTTTTCAAATTCCAATCACATAAGTTTCAGACATTCATTTAAAATTAATCTCGTAGTCAGGATAACAATGCGGGGTTTTGAAGTAAAAATGTTCAAAACTTTTCTATATTTTTATATCCAATTTCAAAGTAAAATTAATCCAAATAACCTAAAATGGATTAATTAATAATGTTTTATCTAATTAAAATTTAAAACCAATTTAAAATATAATTTATCCTTATAGATAAATTAGTTTAAAAAAAAGTTTTGAATTAAAATTAAGTATTTTCAATATTCATTAAAAAAATGAAACTTCACAGAAAAATACAAAAAATTCAACCTAACCTATTTTTTATGTTCCTATTTAAAATATTAAGTTTATTTTTAAATATAATATTTAAAAAAGTTCCAAAAATTTGATTTAAAATAGGTTATCCATTAAAAGGTGGTAAAGCGCTTTAATAAAATTGTAGGGTTTTATAGGCAATATTGAGTTTGTTCTTATCTCATGCCTATAAAATCTATTCAATTAATATAAAAAATAATTGATTGAATATATATATATAAATATATTACATTAATATCACTCATTAATTTTAATTAATTTAAATTATTAGGATAAAGAAACTTTGTGAGTATAAAAATAGTTTTCTATAAAAGCATTGCCTTTAAATTCAATTAGTTCTTATATCCATTTATAATTAATTTGTAACCACTGAATTCATTATATATTTTTTAAACCACAATTTTCATAAGTTATTTAATGATATTAATTTTTTCTAATTTTACAACTAGGTTATATCTTATTATATTAAATAATAATATTTTAACAACATGGTATTATTCGGAAAAAACATGGTCTTGCATGTAATGTAAGATTTTGAAGAAAGTATTTGTTGATTTTGATGTATGATAACTTAGTGTCACAATTATTTCAAGGTATAAAATATATTTAATTTATTTAAAATGATAAATATATTATAAATTATCAAGGTATTGTATTTATTTATGTGTTTGGTGTTACGTGTTCTACACACAATCGAATACAATAAACCTAATTTATATTTTCAGGGTGTTACATTAACCCCTCCTTAATTAAATTATATACTCACAATTTAAAAATTATCGTAGTACTAGATTATTTGTTACTTCCTATGTTTGAAATCCCACATCGTGAGAAGGGTTCATACGAAATCCTCTAGAAAAGAGAGAATACTAAGTACAAAGGTCATATGGAATAACATATAACTATGTGTCTAAGTAAGAGAGAATTAGTGGAATGTAGAGATACATAATTGGAGGAAAATCATAAATATTTTTATGGAGTGATTGAGTTAATCAATAAAAAACGTGTGAATGATCAATTGAATGTTTAGGGCCTCAAAACTATAAATCTGTGATGATTTAGAAGACCATCAATTCAACAAAAATTAAGGTATTAAGACAACATTTTATTTCTATGTCATTTTCCCAATGTTGGGTAATTATTTTACTACCTATGATTATAAGGAAATATAATTAATTTATATATTTATATAAACACAATTTCACCGTTTCGTTGTGCCTCGATCGGTTTTTTAATTCATCCAAAAATTAATTTTGATGCCTAAAGCACTAAAACAAATTTCTAAAGGATCTTAAATCCCTTAAAAGAGAGAAAAGTATAACTATTTATCTATAACTATTTTCCAAAACTAATATGGTAAGGCCATTAATCTCTAAATCTAAAAAGAAACACTATTGGTTATTATTAATATTTATTCATCAAATTATTCTACTAAAAATGATGAAATATTATCTAGAACATCGCGTAGGCCAGTGGTAGACACAAAACCCTTATCATCCTTTGATCATGGGTTCAAGACCCATAACCTTGCTGGAATTTATTGATTGTCACTCAAAATATAGGTTTTCCTTTTATAAAAACATACAATTTCTAAAATAAATATGATGGAAATCCTTGAAATAAGGTTAATCAAAAAATAAACTTTTAATAAATGTTTTCAACAAAACCCTAATACATAATTACTTTATTGATTTATTTTCACATAGGTCCTTCAATGGTCTAGGGTTTATCCTCAAGAATAATTAATTGTCCCGAGTAATGTCTAGGTTCCCAAAATTTAAAACAAAAAACTATAAATATATACTTAGGTTGAGTTTTACTTACTTTCATCTTACTGTACATTTTTCTCAAAAATTATTATATATATTCCCTTCTTTCCTACACATAAATTATTTCTCCATTATATTAAGACACTTTCTTGGGTGTCTCCTTCTACATTTATTTCATGAGGGAAATCTATCCTTCTTCCCTCCAGGGTCTCCACCAATTGAGCTTTTAGAAAACTCCGTACATTTCTTCTTTGGTGAGTTCGGGAGTTGGTGAAGGTATATGTTGTTAATCATATTTAAAGAAAAATAATTAGGCATAAAATGATATATTTCACTTCTATCAACACCACATTTGGTTTCACATTGTCACCACCTAAACCTTCATGTCCAATGTTCACTTGACTCCTTCATGTTCCAGCCATTTACTAAAACCAAAAAACATACTGTGAATAAAAATATTAATAGTGAGAAAGAATATGATCATTTATTGGATATCTAAATCCCAAAAAATTATTTTAAATATAAAACACCTTAGGTTTAATCGAGGTTATTAATTGTCAAAATCCTTCATTATGGTTTTTAAGGAAAATGTGAATTATCTTAAGTATATCCCACAGGAGTATCAAACCAGATACAGAGTAAGGCCTGTTGTCCTATACCAGGTTACGCTAAGTTAGGCATGACACACCCTATCAAAGTTATAATTTCTAGGTAAATCTATGATATAACCATGTCATCTTTTAGTATCCAGACATATATATATTTCTAGGAAGACCCACATAATATTTGCCTTACCAAAAATCTATGGTTTTTTTCTATACTTATCCTCAAATTCTACCTTAGGGTTATGTTCACTCTATTTTATTTTCCTAAATATAGTTCCAAAGGTTTCTAATTAACTTTATCTAATACAAACTATAGTGAACCAAACCTAGAATGCCTGGATTTAGTGTATACTACCATTACATTAGCATAAGATACATGTAAATTTCATCCCAAAAGACCAAACAATTTAATAGTCTTGAAAAACCAGATATATACATGAGTTTTTTGTTACAAATTAATACACTAATTACAACATAATTTTTTTTATTTTTAGGATAATTAATTTATTCCATATAGTTTATCCTTGCATATATTTCTTAGTACACATCTTGGAATCTTGGGTAAAGTAAATAAAATAAGGGTTAACTTAAATTCTTAGTAATGGAAAAGTATAGTAAAAGAAACGAGAATAATAAATATGGTAAGGAAATATCTGAAAACACATTCCAATAAAATAACTAGATAATTAAAAATCAATATGGCAAGGTAATAAGTAGAAACACATGAAATTTAATCAATTAAATAAAAATAAAATTTATCCATAGATATGTCGATAAAAAATCACATGGATGAAGAATAAATAAATCAATATAAAGGAAATTATTAATTATTGAATTTCATGTTTCTCAAACACATGATATATTTACCATAAAGATGGTTTAAAATGTACTGGGTAAAAATCCATTAGCTTAGGCTTTCCAACTAATTTCTTATCCTGAGACTAATGATGCATCATGTAGATTTAATTAATTTTTCCACAACCCATAGAGCTTACATTAACCGATCTACAACCCATAGGGATTTCATTAACCAGTCCCAAACCCACATAGTGCATATCCAAAGCATTTAAAAAATATATGTGAATTATAAAACATGCATATTAATTAATTGATAAATATTTATCAATATTTATCCAATCAATCAAATAATTATTTTTGTAATCACCATATGTAAAAAATGATATACGGTTTAGGCAATAAAAGTATCCATGATAACTAATATTAATAATTAGGGTAAATTCAATGTTCAATGATCATAGGAAATTGAATATTTTATGGGCTCTAACAAATGAAATTAAGTGAATGTGAATACTACCATTGACCAAATCAATCATAAACTATCCAGAGGAATAATAAGGATGGTATCAATAAAAAATATCCTAGGTGGAGTAAAAAAATGGATTTTTTTCATTTATAAATAGAAATACTATAAAAATGTCTTTTTAAAACATTCTTTAAGAAAATATCATTTCATTTTAAAAACCATTTTGAAACACTTATTATTTGAAAATCACTTTTGAAAGAATTTTATTTAAAAATTAACCTTTTAATCATTAAAAGTAATCATCAAATAAATGATGATGGGTAAATCTATACATGCCATATAATGTAAAAAGAATATTCCTTTTTCATGATAAAAAGGTTATAAAAATGACTTATTCGTAAAGGGATAAGAATATTCCTTTAAAAACATTTGTAAAAGAAAAAAGGGAAAAATTTCATTACTAAATCATTTTGAAAAGTTTAAAAACATTTTTATATTTTTTTAGAAAATAATATTTTTAGAAGAAAATAGGTTCTCCAACTAAAGAGATAAATGAAATTGGGTTTTCTTAAAAAGAATTTTCTAAAACATTTTAAGTACCAATGGGTGAAAAGTGGTACTATTATTAGAAAAAGTATATTAATAACTATAGGAAGAGAAAATGATATGTTTTATTAGATAATGATAAAATAATTTCTTCTAATGGAAATTCAAGTGTAAACAATTCCGAACAAAAAAATATAATAAAGTAAACCCTTAAAAAGACCATAACGTTGAAGTGAGGCTCAAACAATTAATTGATTATGTGTATAAAATATAATTCAAGATAATGTAAGTTTAAATACATTAATATATAGTTGAATTCCTTTTACACATAATCATATAATATTAATGACAATGATAAAGTAATATTACCCAATGAAAAAGGAATTGTGTTATGATATTTCTTTTCCACTTGGGTGACTTTTAAATCAAATCACCTTAAAAAAATAATTCAAATTTAAACTCAAAATTCCTTGAACATAAAAGAATTCAGGATATAATATATTAAAATGGGAAGTAGATACACCACACAAAATAAGTAGGTGGTGAATATGAAATTTATCTCACATATGTAAAAAGTGATATGAAAATACCTTACTACTTGAGTAACTTTTGAATTATGAGATTAGTGAAATAATAAAATAAAGGAAAAATTTTCATATAATTAAATAAATTAAATTCATGATATACATATCATATGAGAAGTATATACACAATATGAAATAAACTAGGTTCATAACAATAAAGTATGCTAGATTGAAATGAAATCGAGACAAAATCCCTTACCTTGAGTTCTATATGTATCACGTGTCTTTATATTCATGAATAATAAACTTATTTTAATTATTTACTTGTTTCAAGATATTTTTAATATTTATCATTACTTTTATTTCAGTTATTATAATTTTGCATACAACTACTTAATAAATTAATTTTATGTTAGTGTTTTGACCAAATTCGGTTTATGTGTCAAAAACAAGTTTGGTAGGTCAACTATGGTCAAAGGGTTCATTATATAACATATATAGAATTATAATAATTAAATAATTATAATATTTATACATAAATTATACTTTTAAAACCAATCATTAAACATGGTTATGAAAAATGAACGAATGTTACAATCATGGAGACATTTATCCATACTTACGCATGAGTAACATTCCCATTTTTCAATGATCTTTATGGAAAGAAGGTAAGTAACATTATATATTTACATAATGATAATTATATCATAAATACCATATTATTTAATCATATATACTTATATATATAATTCTTGTGATGTAAAAGGACTCACATCGTGTCGATGAGGTGGTAGTCCACATGCCCATGAACGACGTTATCGATTTTTAAGTGTGTGAAAGGGTAATAAAGAAAATGATATATATTATATTTATAGAAAGGTAATTATTTCATTAATATCATATATATGTTTTTTATTTCACATATTTTTAATTAAAACCATCTTTTATATAGTCTATGTATCGTGTGATCGAATCACATCGCTTTTAGGAGTCGGTAGTCCACACTTCCCCAAACGATGTTATTATATTTAAAAAAATGGAAAGTATAAAGGTATGTGTTATAAAATAATTAAATAATAATAAATATATTATAATTATAAAATATAAACATTTTGTCCATCATAATTACCACTATGAGAGTTAGTAAAGGAAGAACAAACAATCATCGTTTCGTGAGGTGGTTGTTTGTTGTACACATAAACGGTAAGTTTGTTACCCATTAGATGGAAGTGCATGCAAGTGTAGATATAAAACTTAATGTAAAAACATATAAATATATTTAGGATAATTTATTTATATAATAATTTAATCAGGATATTTTAGGGGGTGGAGAAAGAAATAAAACTAAAGATCTTGAGGAAAGATGTTACCTCTTCTTTGGGTAACTCCTTTTGGTATGCACTAATGGGATTACTTGGGTGGATTTATGGAAAATGTGAGGATTATAGGGAAATTTGAGATATTTTGAGGATATATTTTTGAATAGCTTGGTTTAGAAAAAGTGTCTTGAGAGGTGTGAGGAAGCGGGAGGAGAGGAGACCTTTTTATAGTGGTGGAGGAGTGATACTCTTTGAAATTTTGGAAAAGGGAATGCCACCCATGCGTTTCCCATTTAAAGTAGATCCAATAATAAAAACAATTATATAAAAGGTATTATAGGGTATAAATATGGACATAATATTGATTTTTTACAAGTTTATAAGTCATTTTGGTCCTTAAGTTTAAGGTTTAGTCTTTTATTAAGCTAATTTCCCTCTTAATCATTGTAATTAATTTTAATTAATTTCATTATTATTTTTGGTCAGAAACTAAGTTAAAATTATTAGAAATTATAAATTAGTTTGATTAAAAATATGGAATATATTTTTTCAAACTTCAATAAAAAAATGTAAGAAGTTAATTTAAAATTAATCCCGCAGTCACGACGATAATACGAGGTTTTAAAGTAAAAACATTCAAATGTTTGCTAGGTTTTTGTATCCAATTTCAAAGAGAAATTGATTAAAATGAAATAAATTGGATTAATTAATAAAAATTTTATATAATAAAACTTTAAAACCAATTTAAAATATAATTTAACCTTATAAATAAATTAAATGAAAAATCTATTTTGAATTAAAATTCAGTATTTTCACTATTCATTAAAAAAATGAAACTTCTCAGAAAAATATCAAAAATTCACCCTAACTAAATTTTTATGTTCCTATTTAAAATATTAATTTTATTTTATCTTATAATATTTATAAAAGTTCCAAAAGTTTTATTTAAAATAGGTTTTCTATTAAAAGGCGGTAAAAGTGCCTTAATTAAAATATATGTTTTTATGTGTAATATTGGGTTTGTTCTTATCTCATGGATATAAAATATGTTGTATGAATGTAAAAAATATTTTATTGAATATATATATATATATATATATATATATATTATATTAATATCAATCACTAATTGTAATTAATTTAATTTATTAGGATAAAATAGCTTTTTTTACCATAAAAATAGTTTTCTATAAATACATTCCCTTTATATTCAATTGGTTTTTATATCCATATATAATTAATTTTTAACCGATGAATTAGTTTTATATTTTTAAACCACATATTATCATAAGTTAGTTAATTCTATTCATAACCACTAATTTAACAACTTGGTTATATCTTACTATATTAAATATTAATATTTTAATAATATGTTATTGTTCTGTAAAAACTGGGAGTTCCATGTAATGTAAGATTTAAAAGATAGTAGTTGTTCTGTGTGACATATTCTATCTCAATTTCACATTCATTTCAAGCTATAAAATAAATTTAATTTATTTTAAATAGTAAATATATTATAAATTCTTAGGATATTATATTCCCTTACACGCTTGGTGTTGCATGTCATATATGCTATCGAATAAAATGTTCTTACTTTAGATTTTTGGGGTGTTATAAGGATGGATGGAGTACCTCCAAATGTTCAATTTAAACTTGGTATACACACCCAATAAATAGAATTTTGTAGCATATTTGTTGAGTTGGATATCGTACAACGAAGTTGTTTGAGAAGCTTGTGACCAGTGGTAGTTAATGAGCATGATTGATAATATGCATTTATATTATACTATATAGGATGATCGTTTAGTTTTACTTCCATTAAGTCTTGTTCTAGACATGATAAATTTTGTAAAATAAGCTCCGATAATAGATTTTTACTATATCACCATTAGGACAAACCTAAATGGTGAGGAGACTTCTAATGACTAGAAAGAAGATGAAAACTCTTTGTTACACATTCAGAATTGAATTGTAGTTCCTTAGTATTGTTAGGAGTAGGTCCTTTAGAAACAAGACCATATTAAATGGGTTATTCATCCGTGTATTTAGAAAATGTACTGGGCGATGATAGTAAATTTATGGTGGGAAGGTATGAAACCCAAGATTTCATTATATGTGATGAAATGAATTACATGTTAGTAGGTGAAAGATGAACATAAAATACTAGATGGAATGATACAGTCAATTACTATACCTATGTGGTATTGGGATAAAATTTTGATGAATTTTTTCATAAGACTATCGAGAACATTATAGAAACATGATACAATATGGGTAATAGTGTATTGACTTACCAAGTCTTCACACTTTATCTCTATATTATAATCCAACATGCTAGAGGGATTAGAAAAATTATATATTTAAGAAGAGGTCAGGTTATATGGAGTTCAAAATCTGATTGTATCTTCCAGTGACCCCAATTTCACTTCTTGATTTCTACGGTCGTTACAATAGGATCTTGTAAGCCAATTGACTATGATCACCACATAACATCCACACAAAGATAGAAAATTAGAACACATAATTTAGACATTAGAAGATATACTTAGAATGTGTGTCATAAACATTGGTGGTACATGGAAGGATCATATACCTTTGGTCAAATTATCCTATAACTATATTTATCATGCGATAATATAGATTCCACCATTTGAGGAGTTTCATGGTCATCCTTGTCATTATCCTTTATGTTGGGTAGAGACATGAGTGAAAATTTTTATTATACTGATACTTCTTTACAAGACTATAGAGAAAGTCCATATGATCTGGAGCCATATGGCTATGACACATAGAAATAAAAATTCATATGAAAATAATCATTGATGGCCTTCATATTTTGATGTTAGTGAACTTCGTTTCTAGAAAGTGTCATCTAAAGTTGGCCATCGATGCTTGGTGAAATTAGGAATGTTAGCACTACGATATGTGGGACCATTTGAGGTTATATAATCGATTTACACTATTGTGTACCAGTCATAATTACCACCAAGATTCAGTTCTATTCATAACATATTCCATGTTTCTTAATTGTAGAAGTATCATCCTGATCCATGATATATGATCAGTTGAGATCATGTTTCCCTTGAGCCACATGAGAATTTTATCCATGAACTGGTATGAGTTCCAGATAGATAGAAAAATATCATTCTATTAAGATATATTTCCTTGGTGCGAGTAACATAGAAGAATGGTTAGGTTCAATAGGAAACATGTAAATTGGAAAAGTTTATAGGAGAGTAGTGGACTGATTTATTCTAGCCTTTTAAAGATAGAAACCCCAATTATGGGGAGAATGTATCACTCTCAGTTTAAGGTATGACATATCTTTATGTTCTTTATTTTATTTTTGAAGTAATTGGAATAATTTAACTTGAAGTGTTCATTAGTGTAAGAGGAGGAGATCTTAGGGTTTGCATGGTAGAAAAATTTACAGGAAATATTCATACTGTGAAAGGGTTTCACATCATGAATTATTTGGAGTAGATTCCATGAAACATTTCAAAGTGTGAATGGTTTTAGAGGGTCTATTTGGAATGTGAAAACCATTCACACTGTAAAATTGGTTTCTCAAGGAAAATAAAATGAGGTGATGTGAAAATTGTTGTAAGTTGGATCTAAAGGAATTTAGGATGGGAATTCATAATTCACACCATGAATTTGTTAGACCCAACCAATTTTTATCCATCATGATATTTTATTTATCTCATTTGATTTTCTACTCATTTCTCTCGACTTACAGGTTACCCAAGTCAATTTATGATTAAATTATATGTTTAAACTCCATTGAAAACGATTCTTCGTGTGTTCATTCATGAAATCAAATTTTAGGGTCTCCTCATTCATACTCATCTTGGATCTCCTTGAGTTTCTTCACCTAGAACCTTAGACTGGTGTGTAAGACAAGATCTATGGATTTGGATATAGGATGATGATATCATCTTGGGTTTTTATATAGGAACAAAAGTAAGAGGTTAATACATAGAATAGTATAAGATCCTTTGTTAAAATGTAATTGAGGTATGTTTCTCTCTTACTCTATAGTTCTGAAACTAGTTGGATTTATATTTGATAAGTTATGCATAAATGTTTTAGTAAATATGTTGTGAAATTTAATTGTAAAACCCCTATTTGATGTGATTTCCAAAGGGTGGGTTTGGAAAGATTATATTTCTATTAAAATATTTTTTTATTGGAAATTTGGTATAAAAATGTTGGTGTGTGTTCATGTTAAATTGGAATAGATAATGGGTAGAATTACCATTGTTAAGTGATTGTATAAATGAATTGTGGGTGGAATTACCATCGTCAAACAGGTTCACCAGGTGACGTCTTGGTGAAAGGATGACTCACTGCTCTTTATTATTGGGAACTATATTGTTGCATGCATCATGTGTGTGCATGGGCGTGGAATTGGGATGATTATGGAAAACAACAAGAAATGGTTTTAAAGTTTTTATTTATTGTTTTCTATAGAAATAGTTTATGGATTTGATATAAACTATTTATATATTTTCTCATATTTTATTAAAATTTTCTAACTCATTTTGTCCTAGTGGTATGTGTTGGTAAGTATTTCGAAAAATCCCACTAAGTGATATACCCACCCCTTCTTGGAAACTTCTGTGAATTTTCAAATTTCATCTATCAAGATATAGGGAAGGGTCATTTTTATACTTCTCTAGTGGTGTTACTTGATATAATGGTTTGGTTTATGAAGTTTTAATTAGGGAGGGTCTGCATCTTATTCTGGTATGATTCCACTTCAGTTCCAATGTCTTTCTATTTGGAGACTTATCCTTTCAAATTTATTTATTTTCTACTATTACTGTGATTTTTTTACAGTGGTATTTCATTGAGTTGTGTCATTTACTATTCATGCATCATTTAGTTAGTATTGAATGTTATATTTTTCTTGTTAGGTTGTATGGGTTCTTAGGAAAAATCATCCCCTAAAGTTTATATAATCCCTTGGCATATATTGCAAGCCTTTGGTGTCTTGAGGATGTCACATAAGGTCAGTAATTTTTTTTTCTATTCTCATGCCAATGAGGATAGAAAATTTATTACATTAAAATTCCATAGGATGGGATGTATTTGTAGTGGTGTGGGTAGTAAACCACAATTAGTATTTTAGGATTATATTTTTTTGTGATAATGTTTTATGGAGTGGTTTAATTAAGTAATCACGCATCAGGGTTGTTTCTAGTAGCCTAAGAGAGAGAAAATATTGTAATATGGATTATCTTTGGATTTTTGATTTCTTTTAAGATAATATTGGTCATGTTAAGATAAATTAATTTATAATGAATTCTTGTGTGGATTAGATAGTGTTGGAGAGAGTGCTACATAAGGGTGGATTGAGGTGTTGGTTTTGATATGGGTTTTTACACATTCTTAGATCATGGTTAGTTTTTGTAAAGTGAATTGTGAGCACCCTAATTTCCTTAAAGTGATTGTATAAGGGTTTATGACATAAGTGGAGGTTGGGTAAATCTCATTTAGTATTTTTTAGAGAGTCTTTATTTTGGGGATAATGTGACTGATAGGTTTAGATTGATATGACCATTTAGTCGGGGTTAATGTATTGATTAGGGACAATGATATTTAGGGTTGTCGAGGGATTATGGTTAGAGATGGGATATATTTGTGATGTAATAATCAAGCACAATGATTTATAATTTAGTTATATTTTGATTTTGTCTTATGATGGAGGGATATGTATAGATTCATTTCTAGATGAAATTTTGGACTTGGGTTATATTTATCATGTATTATTTTTGTTTTATCCTGATTGTGTGTTATCCAATGTGTGTGTATAGAGAAATTAATCATGTGACTAAGGTTGGACTCTTAGAGGTTATGGTGGTTCATGATCCACCATGTACTCTTGTGATTAATACTTTGAGATTCTGAGGTCACCACTATAACCCACAACTCATATACTCACAAAGTCATTCATATTCTGAGGTAACCATTGTGTTGTAATACACTACCTATATTTTAATAAAAGTTTATATATTCTAGGAGTATCATTTTATTTTTATCCTACAACTAGATGCTCATTTCCATGGGACTAGTTATGTTATCCATTTCCCTGATGTGGTTCTATATCTCTTGGAGTGTAAATGTCATGCCTTTTTATAATGACTTCCTTATATTCATGGGACTAGCTACCTTACACCTTTCCCATGATGTGTTTCCTATTTGGTTGGTCAACTTAGATAATACTTTTACTTATCTCTTCTAGGGATATGACATAAATAATTCACTAGAATTATATATGGTAGGGTTGGGTGTTGCGGTGTCTTAGTTTGTACAAAACTACCCCACACAATTTCTTACATGCCATGTGTTACTGCTTTATTTATTTTTATTATGTTTACATAGACTTTTTATATTTTGACATATATTTGGGGCCTCATTGGTGGTGTCATAAAATGTTTTATGTTCACACCATGCATGTGTAACTTGGTGGAAATGAAGACCTATATCTAATTTTCAAGATTATGCATAGGTTGCACAGGTGATAAGGCTAGAGTAGATTTATTATTAGTGGATAAAGGATCAAGTAGTGGCTCAGATTTTTAATTTATGTCACTTCATGCATCTTTATTTTGTTTTTATTTTTTATGTAATTGGCCCAATGGGGGGTCATTTTGATATAGGTTTGTGTGATCAACATGTGTGTGTTTTTTATATCAAGTGAATGTCTATTTTATTGTATGGTTATCTTTTATCTATAAATTCTTTATAACCTTATATTTTCTACTTTTATTGTTATTGTAGCTATTTACTTGATATTCCATGTTATCATATCATGTGTAGAGTCTTGTTAATTCTTTTTATAGAATCTCATTGACAATTGACAAACTTTGGAATATGGGGAGGTATACATGAGGTTACATAATGCTCGCAACATGGGTACTATTTGGATGTACTGGGAAAGGGTGTTACAAAACATGGTGGTATTCACATCCAAGACACCGTATTCTGATCCCTAGTACAGGAAACTAAAACCAATAAATAAAATCTTTTCATACAAAACAAGATACACATTAAAAGGGTGAGTATAAAAAATTAGTAGGATTTCCTTAATAACATCCCATGAACCTCATCAATGTGAAAAACAAGTATCTTATTTGAATTTTAAGAAAACATTCAAAACCCATGTTAATTTATATTGTAGAATCAAATATATTAATCATAATCATTTTAAATAATTTATGTGGACATATTAATGTTTAGATGCAACAATATAAAAACATAAAACCTATATACAATATCTTCTAGGGGAGAAGTCTATAAATGAAATGAAAAACTATAAAATAAAGTATACCTCAATGTCAATGGTGAATCCTCTATAATAACGAGTTTCATTAAGACCTCTCATCTTCAACCAATGGGTTATTTCCAATAAAGGTATCCAATAAACACTATAATTACTGAACTCTTTAGTAGGACACATTCTCCTTCGAAGGTGTTCTAGAACCTCCTCCATAAATGTAAATGAAGAGAAGATAGTGAAAGATATTCGACCTTGAGAGAAATATCCACTGTTGATTCAAAATACACAAATGGGTTTTAAGATATCCATTATATTCATTGAATAAAAGATCTTGTTGGAGTTTTAACATTTCATATGTTATAGAATAAAAAAATTTATTCCATTGTTGTGACTCTAACAATAGTCCCTCATCAATTACCTATCCATACATCATCATATTATGTGCCTAAAACTGAAAATACTTGATAATATTTATAGGTGATTCATTAAATTGATATCTAATATCATTCAATATATAAAACTGTAACATCCTGACCCAATCCACCAAGTCTAATTTTGATGCCACATGACCTCATGCACGCCTCCCCATACACAAGAGGCTTCCAACAGACAGTGAGGGTCTGATTTTGTTATTGGGGGAGATTATATCCATAGTATCATGTCATATGATCAATAATAAGTGATAAAAAATACACTAATAATAAGAGTAAACATGAGAATACAATTAAATGGAATACATGTCAAATAAATAAAAGTGGATCCCAAAGTGATGAGCCTATATAGTGTATAAACCAGTAGAAAAATAAATATATAAAATATTGGTCTCTCGAAGTCCATCCCAGTCTTCCACCAGCTACATACTCCTCTTCTTAGTTTTCTACCATAGTTTCCTTTCCATTTGGTGGATCCCTCATGAAATCTACAAGCGCATTAAAATGACTTGGCAGGGTATACAAAACTAAACAAGACACCAGTAATGAATTGTTAACCTAGAATAATCATGTATAATAAGTGTATTCCATAATAATAATAAATATATAATGATATAAAAATGAAATCCAAAACCGAGTAATATTGTGCTAACCTAGACACTACAAACCCTTTTTTGTACCTACTTCATCTCATTACTAGAAGGATAATAGAATATGTGATAATTAACTGAAACAACCAAATTAAGATGTACTCATCGTGTCATGTGAACATGCTACCCGATGTCCTCTAGTCATAAAGTATTCTATGTTACCCGACATTCTCTAGTCGAGAATAATTGTGTAATCACACACACTAGGCTACCTTGTGGAACATGGTAGGATACCTCGACTGCATCCTCAACATGATCACCATGGATACCACGTACCTCCACCCCGTGCTCACGTCCCTCGCCACCATCATTGAAAGTCAAGAACATACCCCTCTATTGGATAAACATGTATCGAAAAACCACCTATTCCGATCACCAAGAAGGATACCTCTAAGATAGGTAAAACATATAATAGGTAGACCATACATTGAAAGCATATAACATGATAAAAATAGTAAAACATAACAAAATGAGTTCATAATCAAACTAGTCAACCAGAAACTCAAGTATCACTAATTGAATCAAACATCACAATGGGTCTTACATGCTACACACAGACACACACACACTCACATGCAATCACAATCAAGAACATTCATCAGTCATACCAAAATAAATAATCATATCATGGAAACAAGTGCAAACATGATCACAAGAAGGTAAAGAAATTCCTACTAAAAATCTTTTACATCCATGTTAAGGTCCATTAAAGGTGTCAACAACTGAACCATGTTTTCACACTAACCAGAACATGATCACCCATAATGATATCCTAGATCTGATTCCAATCAAATTTGGATTGGGTCCTAGAGAATGTATTGAAGAAACAAGCCAAAGGGGTAGAACCAATTCTAACACGAAGTCGACCATTGTCAAGGGAGTTCTTATATTTGGTTAGAATAAGGGAGAGGAAGGGTTATGGAAAATTAGGAGGCTCCATGGAAAAATCAAGGTACTGTGGCATGGATGTGGACTTGAAACCATAGCCACAACAAAGGGAATATTTCTATGCTGCAACGGTGTGATAAAAAAATACACTACGAAACATAAGGTAAGGTTGTGGTATAGAACAGTTTTGAGTCATGAACCACTACAACATAGAGAGGGTATAAAATCATGGAGTTGTTTTTTATCCCTTCAATGTTCCTAGAATATTTTTAGATAATAATGGAATATATGTATTTATAAGGCTTGATCCACATGGAATAACCCTTGACAAAAAATACCGAATTCCCACAATGAATTATGAATTGAAGGCCTTCATTAAATTTGAAACCAAGACACCAAATTTAAATAATAATAACCTATTAAAGACTTTAACTCCTGATGACCAAGAACTGGGACAACAATTTGTATCTAACACAAAATGAACACTATAGTGAGGTCTAAGCCTCCACGATGCATTCTCCTTGAATAGACTTCAACGATGAGGGATAAAACAAAATACCTATCAGACAACACCTACATGATGAAAATTTCCTCTTCTGTAGTCTGGCCTCAATCCAAAGTGGCACTGTGATAGATCCAATTCTTCCACAACGCAACCACCTCCTATGTGGCACGGTCACATACACTCTATAACATCAACCCATATTTAGTCAAAAAACTTTACAAAACATAAAAACATATTCATTAAGCTTCCCAAGGCCCACATGACTTCACCTAAACATGGGCCAAACCAAATAAATAGAGATATGAAGGGAAACATGATTTTATTAAAGGAACAATGTTTTATATTTTTACAATTCTAACCCTCTAAAAACTTCTCATCCATGAAAAGTATCTGTAGGGATCTTTCTTGAATAAATCAAGCCACCAATATTGAACATCAACCTCTCACTCCCAAGTATCCTCTGAGATCCACCCATGATTCCATCGAATCAAAAAAAGTAATGATGTCTTCCCTTGAAGGATTTCCTTACTCCTATCTATAATTCACACATGACACTCATTATAAGATGCATTAGGATCCAACTCAACATCCTCATAATCAATAACAAGATCATAGTCAGGTATATACCTCCAAAGTTGTGACACCTGAAACACATTATTCATACCTCGTTAATGAAAAGGAAGATCTAGATGGTACACCACTATCCCAACCCACTCGATGATCTCAACAGGTCCCATGAAACATGGTTCTTGCATGAATTTTTCATTATATGTCGATGAACTAACAGATGAGTCACTCTTAAGAAAACATTATCACCATATAAAAAATCATTGGGTTTACTCCTATGGTTGGTGTATGATGTCCACCTACTTTGAGCAGTAGTCAACCTCTTCCAAATTAGCTGTACTCTCTCAGAGGAATCCCATACCAAACTTGGCCCCACAACTTGTTCTTCACCCACCTCATGCCAACAGAGTGGTGAAGGACATGACCTCCCATACAGAGCCTCATAAGGTGCAATCTAAATAAAATATTGGTAACTATTGTAATAGGATAACTCAACTAAGGTTATATGATTATCATATTCTCTACTGAAGCCTACAACTCAAGATCAAAGTATATAATCCAATGTGCATATAGTATACTCAGACTGTCTGTCTATATGAGGATGGAATGCTATGCTTAATATAATCAGAATCCCTAGGGATTTATACTAGCCTTTCCAAAACTTTGATGTAAAACACGTGTCTCTCTCCAATAAAATTATCAAGGTAGCTCCATGAAAGAATACAATCTCATAGAAATTGATCTTTTTCATATCCTATACTGATTCAGTCTATCTGATTAGTAATAAATGATCTATATTTATTAGCTTGTCAAAAATCTCCTAGCCCATGTCACTACTTATTATGGTACTAGGTTACCCCATCATAAATTTTATCATGATATCATACTACTTCCACATGGGAACTAAAAGTGGCTGGAGCAACCGACTAAGATGCTGGTGAAGGACCCCAGAACACCCTAAGAGGGGAGGGGTGAATCAGGGTGTCAAATTGTTTTCTTATAAAGTGATGAATATTGTTTCTATGTTGGTATGAAATAGTTAAACCTATATAATGGGAATGTTTAGAAAACAAACAATCACATGCAAAGAGATATGACAAAAAATTTACTTCATTCACCACTAAGGGATAGTCCACGAAGCATACACCGACAGTGTGTTGGTCATACCAAAATCTAATAATATTCACTATTTATGGAATAGAAGAGTTCAAATATAATAACTCTATTCCATGAACACTACCTTTACAATATTTTAGGGATAACACACTCTGTCCCTCAGAAAACTTATATTGACTCCCCCTAGATCACTCCCTTGGGTGAAGTCTTACTCAGTTTATCAGATTGATGGTCTCTTCCTTAGGTTGGAATTTATGTCTTTGTATCTAACAAACATGAGAATATACCTACATCATTTACCTTAATTCATGAACTTGAGAACACTTATAAAACAAAACAGATATCTAAAACTTTTTAGAAGATAAACACTACACTTTCAAGTAACACATCTTCTTGAACACATGTTTTGGAATTATCCCACAAGATTTCTTTCACACAACCCCTTTCTTTCACAAAACCAAACCATGAGATTCACTTAGTCTTTATAGTCACATGGAACATATTGTGCATAAGATTAACTACATGTATGTCATCCGTGCACAACTATTTAGCATGATAGAGACACCAAATATTCATTAGAAAATGTTTTAAGTATTTAATAAGGATATATGTATATTTATAGGCCTTGAAGACCATACTTGTAAGCTTCTCTCTCACCTAACTCCTTGCACTCAACATTTACCCAAGCACAGAAAACTGCTTTTGACATCGTATTGGGAATGTAAGTCTCTTTCACACAGAACCAAAACTTTCATGAAAAAAGTAGATATTGCAAGCTTATCATTCATTTTCTGTATTTTGAAAAGATGGTCCCATAACATAACTTTTATAAAGCAGTAAAATCCACCTTTAGTCTTTGACACAACTTATTTTTCCAAAAACAATTTCCTCTATACTCCAATTTTTGGACCCAAAAATTTGGAAAACACTCAGAAAAAATTCCACCATCAACATTGTTGTCAGCATGAACTATAAGATTATTTTTACTAAAAACTCCCTGATCATCCAAGAGGATTGAAAACAAAAAAACCAAATTCCATTTCCAAAAAATAACATCCTTGGTTCCAATAGAAGGTTCTTGGCCTTCACCCTATAAAAGATAAGACATCGAGAGAGAAACCCTGCAATGTCTCTCTTCATTCCGTGCCTCCAGAACTCTCCCCTAAAGTTTTGGTAAATATTTATTAATTTAAGATGAACTTACCATTTAGATATATGATAATACCATATCATATTTTTTATTATGGGTTAAATGACTACTAATCTCCCATGTATCATGATCACATCATTGTTATCCATCATCCATCTGGGTATCAGGTCACCTCTAGTGAGCTGCTACCTCACCACAACACACTCTGGGTCTGAACCTTGTCCATTTTTCACCTGGAACATAAGATAATATGTGTATACTATGGGAAAAAAAGTTATAAAACCCTGGTCCTATAATACATCCATTCTCTATCAAAACTAAAACCTCATTAAGCACCACTGCTCCTCTAAAGGCCACTCACCAACCTCTTGCTCAACCTGTGTCTTACAGCTAAGAGAATCTACAATGATGTAACCCTTCCTAGGTGAATACAAATTATCAATGTGAAATATTTATAGATAACCTACTAAGTGACTCAGTCTTAGGTTCAGGTCCCTCTATGTGAAGATATAAAAAAGGATCTTATGGTATCTATATAAAAAATATCTCACTGAAGAGATCGTGTCACCAACACTTTTGAGATTACAATATGACCTATAACGATAGATAATGTGTAGGATTGTTCTGCTCATGGAGTCATAGATGATGTTACCCATAGGATACTACCTTATACCAATACATAAATACCAGTCATAGAATAATGAATGATGCATCACAATACACTATATTACCAATACTAGTCTTAAAGAGAATCAATACTAGAGCTATCATCAACCTTCGCTTTAGTTCAAGGAAAAAATCTTCACATAGGTCTGACCACTGGAACATCATTCATTTCTTTGCCAGTGATGCTATGGTTACTGATAGTTTTGATAATTCCTAGATAAACCATCTATAATACCATACCAATACTAATCCCAAACACATTTTGAGGATGTTTCCAGGACATGATTTCCTCAACCTTCTCTAGTTCCATAGATATTCCCATCTTAGACACCACATGTCCTAAGAACTTTGCCTCTTGAATCTATAAGTCACAATTCAAAAAATGGTGTAAATATGATTTTATCAAAGTGTACATAGGATTATCTAAAGTTTCCTAGAATACTGGTATGGAATTGACGAGTACATGAGGATGTTGATAATGAACATAATAATGAATGAGTATTGGTATTGATGGAAAATCTTGTTTATGAGGTCCATGAACACCTCAAACATGTTCATTAGTCTAAATGAAATTTCCAAGTACTCATACAACCCATACCTATACTAAAATTTCATATTTAGAATTTCTTCCTCTCTAAATCACAACTGGTGATAACATAATAGAATATAAATTTTTGAGAACTATTGGGCTCTCCATGATTGATGAGAAATGTTATCAATCCCAGGAAAGGGATATGTGTTCTTCACCATCACCTAGTTCAACTTCTGATAATCAATGTAGAGTTTAATAATACCATCCTACTTATTAGAAAACAACATAGGTTCACCCAATGTTTATGTAAAAATCCTATTAAATCCATTACTCTCTAAGTCATCAAGTTTCACCTTGAGATACTTTAGTTCAGCTGGTGTTATACAATACAGAGGTATCAAAATAGGCTACACACCCAGTACTATATCTACTCAAAGTCAACTCATATATTATTAGGAATTCATATGAAGTCATTTAGTAAGATTTATTGAAATATATCCATAATTATAGGAGGATTTAAGGGTGATATCACTGATTATGTTGAAAGAGCCGAAGACACTATCTATCCTATAATGGTATCAAGATGACTCAAGTATATCCCAACTCTAATACCTCCTTGTTTTCATTATAAAGTAATCACATATCTCTCTCCATTTAGTAAATTTAATGACACGGGCCTCTGATATAACTGAACATGATCTCAAAAGCTGGAAAACTAGTCCATACTGAGAATCACATCAAAGGTCTCATCTATAGAATCATGAACTCCTATAGATGTTCATAGTCAACGAAATCTATAGGAAACTCATGGAATCATTGGATATGGTCCAATTTAATTCCCAAATGTGTATCAAGGGAGACTTACTCAAAGGATATCTTGATCGTTAGGTCCAGTCAAACACCAACTTGGAAATATATAAAAAAATGGGAAACACCAATATTTAAAAAGGCTATAGAAAAAGATGACGTGAATGAGACCATATGAAAAATTATAGATGGCCCCTATCCAACATCTTATAATGTATTTTTGAATGTGTAGCCATGAACTAACTTATCCCTATGACCTCGTACCTAAGGTGTATGACCAGTAAGATTCTGTTACTGAGAACCCTAGTCGGACCTATGACTCCTAGTCCAAGGATGTATCCATATTCTAGATGAAGCTCTGGTGAAAAACTTTTGTATATGACCTATTATTTCATATTGATGACCTTATATATGGGGTGTTGGGTATACCTAGTTTTAGTGACTAAACTTAAAATAGTTGAAGCAATATGGGTAACCTCTCAAAGGAACTGAAGAGACTATGCTATGCTTCACTTTCATGATACTACTCTGTTGTGTGTCTCTGTCCATCCTCTTTCTATCATTGGAAGAGGTAATTTTGATAGTATTAGGAGGACCATGTGTATAATTTATGAATAGTAGGAGACGGACAATTGTTCATTTATCCTTTAGAATCCTCTCGATGGTTAGATCCTTCCATATAACCATTAAATATGAAGCTAGGTTGAAGCTTCAGACATGTTGTCTAAGGTCATATAAAAGATATATTTGGAACTTACTGGCCTTATAGGCCTCGTTACCATCTAGAGTCAGTGAAAAATAGTGGTGATATATAAAATTCATGAAGTATGCCAATATTACCATTGAGCCTTACTACAGCTCCATGAAATCTTATGCTCAATCGAGCTTCAACATGCTAGAGAAGAACTATCCAAAAAAGAAGACCTTTAAAGCCTCCCAAGTGAGACCATCACATCATCCAACCTAACCCATAAATTCCCACCAATACCTGGGGAGTCCATGCTGTATGAACATTGAAAGATTCACCTTTCTATCCATTTCTGTCTTTATGAGGTTGAAGATGCTCTCAATGTTTCTCACCTATTCATTAAGATTTTGTGGTCCACCAATGTCCTGAAAGGCTGGAGGATGTTGGAGCTGGAATTACCTAGCTTAGTCAAATATGGATCTCTGTGAAAACTAGAAAGGAACCACTACCTGCACCACTATGAAAGGTGTGGGAAAAGGTTCAAGAGCAGTATTGTCATTCGACTATCATACCAAATGTTTGAAAGGTATAATCTTCAACAAAAAAATGAATACTTGGAATATAAACATATCCTAACTAGTGTATGGGATCACATAAGGATTTTCCTAGGATTATACCCATAACTGATGGTATACCCCTCTAAACACTAACCATATTCCCCATCCATACATGTTAGTCACAATAATAACACACACATATATATATACTAACATAACAAGATGCTCAGTTCAACTAATTATTTAGAATAAGAATATATCATGTTAGTATGACAACAAAAATATATGATGCAAGATAAACTCTCCAAAATAGATACCATAAACAAGAAATTTAATTAAATAAATAATCTGTATTACAAAAATAGGTATATATATATGGCATGTGAACCTATGTGCCTAGTCATGATGCATGAACAAACCTGAAATTTCAAAAATCTCATATCAACACTAAGTTAGTCACATAACGGGAAATTAATCAATGGTAACAATAAAACATGATTTCCATACTTTATGGAAACTTAGAGGTCCACTACACAATGTTGGATAGGTACTGTCATAGTTCCACTACCCGAGTCCCAACCATCTTATCTCTTGTCTACCTATCCCTAAATCAAGGCAATTATAAAAAACAAGTTAGTGATTCCTAATCCTCTAATATCATTTTTGAACATCCCAAAACAAACCATTAGGTTCAAGATGGATTCCACATGACCTCATGCAAGCCTTCCAGGACACAAGAGGCTACCGTATAAAATCGAGGGTCTGAGTCCATCTGTGGGGATACTATACCCTTATTATCATTTCATAAGATCAATAATAAATGATAAAAAATATAATAATAATCAGATTAGAAAATCACGAATAATTAAATGGAATCATGTTATATAAATAAAATTGTCTCCCAAAGTAGTGAGTCTATCTAGTGTATAAAGTCGTAAAATAATAGATAGATTAAAAAAATCTCTTGAATTTTGTCCTAGTACACCACATTCTCTATACTAGTTGTTTCATCTATCCACTATAGGATCCTTTACCTTCACCTAATCCCTCAAAAAATCTATAAGCACACCAAAATGTGTGAGTAGGGTGTGAGTAAAATACTTAGCAGGACACCGCCAATTCATCCTTAACCTAATGTTCTAAATTATAATAAGTTCATGACATGATAACAATAAATGAAAAATGACATAAAGATATAATCAAAAATCGAACGGTCATGTGTTAACCAAGTCTCCAAACAACCCCGACCGTACCTACTTTGGCTCCATGCTAGAAGGATAATAGAATATATCAGAAGTAATTGAAACAACCATAAGATGAAATCCTCATAGTGTCATGTGAAATCATTTCCGGATGTCTACTAGTGAGGAATTATTCCATGCTTTTGGGCATCGTCTATTTGAGAATAAATGTGTACCCACGTCAACTAGGATACCTCTGGGAGAATGGCACTGAAAATTTCTAGGCTACCTAGAGTACATCCTCAACATAGTCACTATGGCTACCTCATACCTCCACCCTGTTCTCAGGTACGTTATTGCCATAAATAATCTCTCACTTTCACTAAATTCACAAAAACTTTATGAATAATTTTAAAACTCTTTATGAATCCATACAAACTCTTTTAGATTCATTATCTTATAAACTCTCTCAATTTTTGGAAAAAAACTTTTTAAAAAAATTATTCATTATTATAAAGACTAATGTGTGGACATATGTGACTTTATAGCATTGAAAATAATTATGAATTCTCTAATGGACACACCTGTCACATAATCTCAATCCATTCAAACGTATTCCATAAGATCATAAAAACATTTGTTATTTCATTAAAACATAACTCCTAGAAAATAAAATGGGTTTAATAAATATTTCATAATCATAATAAATAACCATATAGAGGAATAAAAAGTATGGTATCATTGAATCATATCCCTAATGAATCATAATTAACATCAATGGATTTTGTCAAAGATGAAAATACTATTAAAATATCACTGGAGCATTTCTTGATGAAAATACCCTTTTTATTTTGAAATCAGTTATTTAAAATATAAAAATTTATAGAATATTAGGAAAATTATTTTAATTGAAAGGAATCATGGAAAATTGTAAAGGAATCTTCAAATAAAATATTATTCATGATAACATGAAGATCTATTCGTGCAGAAAACACTAAAACAGAGATTATATTCACACCTTTGGTAAAATGTACCTCATTCAGAAAATGTCAACAAAATTCATTTCAATTTTTTTATACAAATAAAAAAATATATAAAAACTACTTTAATCAATCATTAGATAATAATAAAAACATTATTTAAATTATTTTATGTAAATATGGATATAGAAAAAAGATTCTCGACTGAAGAGAGAAATAAAGTCGTATTTTCTTAAAAACATTCTTCTAGACTTTTGAGTTTTTGAGAGAGGTAAATGAAAGGAAAAAATTTAATATAAATAAATAAGTATATATGAATAAAGTAAATAATATTTTTCATATATATATCATATAATTTCATCAATCAAAATTTAAGCATAAACAATCTCAGTAAAAAGTGAGACTGTAACATAAAACTATCACCTCAAGACCGACCTGATTTTCAAGCACTATTCCACCATGTATAATAAATTTATATTTATTATAATTAAATATCATAACTATATTCATAATTACTAAACCCTAAAAGTTTTACTTATAATATCTTATCACTTGTTCATTTAAAATATTTAATTATCATCATCATTTTGGGTGTTAATTACTCCATTTTTTTCATGTATGTTTCAGTTAGAAAATTATTTTACTTGAAAATTAATAATGGTTTTGTAATATTTAGAATCATAGTAATTTAATAATTATAAAATTTATTAACTATATTCATTTTAATAACCATTCATATAAAGTGTTGGTGATAAATTAATTAGATCACTTCATTGAGACGGTGGTCGATACATACATACGGGTGATGTTTTTAATTTTTGGTGCATGGAATGAAAGATAGGTAAATAATAATTAACCTTTTATAGAACCATAATTATATAATAACTATCATATATATATTTATCAAATTCAACATTATAACCATCCTTGTGAATAAGTGAGGGAAATTGAACCACATCACTTTATGGAGGTGGTAGTTTACACACACATGCACGAGTGATAATTTCATTTCCCGTTTGATAGAAATGAGGTGGAAAATGGTTTCCCATATTCACAATAAAACTCGAGAATATTAACAGTACTAGATTTATTATTTTATGATGAATACAACATATTTATAGGAATTATAAGATCAAATAATATTTGAAAGAGACATGTAAGATGATTACATATTCTATGAGAGACCTCCATTTAAACACACCTTAATCCTTCTTAGGATGAAATTAATATTAGAAAAGAATCTCAAGAATGCTAGGAAAAAGTGTAGGAATGTTTTTGGATATCGATTTTTTGAGTTAGATGGATAAAATTATGTGAATAAGGGAGATAAATAGGTGTAATTTTATAAGTGAGGGGAGGTACACACATGAAATTACGTAAAAGATTTAAATAATATAAAGTCTATTTATTATGAAAGTGGTACTGTAAAGAAAATGATTATTTCCATATTTTTTTTAATTATTTGGTATTGTTACGCATCTATAAAAATTGACGACTTGTGATTTCGAGGTTCGGAGAGACCAGAACGAAATTTTTAACTTTTTTTAAGGTACGTCTAGTAAATGTGCGAGTGGTGATTTCTATATTTCGAATCAGTGCTTGGATTAAAAATCTGAGGGCATCGTTGGATTTGCAGTGCCATGATTTTCTTAAGATAAGCTTAACTTTTTTTTGGAAAAAGTCATATAGAAAAGTTAAATTTCAGATCTTTTGAAATAAAATAATAAAATAATAAGATAATAAAATACCTAATGGTTATTTTATTTTTATGTTTTGCAACTGTTGACCGGTGGTGGTGGGACCGCAGTGCAACGTCAGACATTAAATAAGAGACTTTTAATTTCTTGAACCTGTCATTTCTTTGATTTTTTAATGAACATGATTGTGTGTTTAATTGACTCATTAATTATGGTTAATTAATTAATCATAATATTAAACAAAACGTGGGAGATTATTCTCTTATTTAAACAATTCATGGGCATGGGTTTTCGTCACTCATGAGAGGAACCTCTGACGAAGTTTTGATGATGTCATCCACCAAGCTAGAATAGACCTTTGACAACTATTGGAGGATTCGAATCATACAACGACAGGTGGCGATGAAAACCTTCAAACAAGAGTTCATATCCCTCATTGACACCTTCTTCCAATGATTTCGAGGTAGGGGTTTTGTTTAAGGTTTTATGTTTCATCTCCTTTTGATGATGTTGAACCTTTCCCATGTTATGATGCTAATGTGGAGGGCACGAGCCGAACAGAATAAGGCCCGAACCCTCCGCCGATCTCGGTATTGATTGTGTTCTTCATGGGGGACCGACCAATATGGTGGAAAGATAAAACTAGGGGCCACACAGTGATGGAGACATCCCAAAAGGCCCACAGGCGGACTAGGGAAGAAAATTGGACCACCAGAGCTTCACCGATGGCCCCCAGAAGCTCCGCTGGCATGGAGGTTCCAACGACAGAAGGAGATGGCGGTCATCCCTTGCTAAACATGAGGAGGTGTCAGCACTCGAAGGCACCATAGCAAACGAAGGGGGAGGCTGGCCATTGTTGGCCGCGTTGAGGCAGGGCGGCGCACAACGACATCGCACCACGAAAGAGGTGTCGTGCCTCCGAGCCGCGGCGGTGGGTGAAGGATGGAATCATGCCCACGGGTCCTACCTTTGACAGGTCCACGTAGACCGGCTAGGTGGAGCAGATCCAACTGGAGGTGTTGATTGAAGACTGAAAGGACACTTTGTCCGTTTGGGGGAAGCGAACCCCGCCCAACCGGGTTGGCCGGGCTGAGCCTGTGGCCTAGCAGGCCTAGCCGCGACCAGCCGGCTGAGTCCACGACCCAGCCCCTTTGGGTAGGGCCCAACCAAAATGGTCTAATCCCAACCCCTTTGGGCAGGACCCAACAGGTTGGGTGGGGTTGGTCCGACTGGTTCAGACCGGACCCAGACCCTTTACGGCCCAATTTCGCTTAAAAAGGGTATATCCCCTAAACCGGACGTCCGTTTGACGAACTGTCTATAAAAAAGGAACCCTTAGGACGGGGAGGTATTTTTTAGATACTCCACTTGAGTTTTGGATAAATTTGGGGTACATCCAGGTTGGATCAAACCCAAATCAGTCCGGGCCCTCGGCACTAAAATGCCCATTACTTACAGACCGAGTGTCTGATTGATGAGCTGTCTGTTTCATTGGAAACCTTATAACATGGAAGTTATTTGGGTTACTTTTTTGTGGGGTTTCATGGAGTTTGATTTATGAACTATGTCTTGAGGACCAGATCCTCCTAGAATCAAGCGTGCTAAGTGCGGGAATCCAGTGGCTAGCTATGATGTGAAGAATGAATAGTGATCCTATGTGGGTTAGCACCTATCAATCCTGTATGGGTCAATGCTTAGAAGTACTATGTGGTTCAGTGCCTATCGATCCTCTCTGGGTCAATGCTTAGAGATCCTGTGTGGGTCAGTGCTTATCAATCCCATGTTGTCCAGTGCTCAATGATCCTATGTGGGTTAGCGCCAATTGATCATGTGTGGGTCAGCGCTCAGCAATCCTGTTTGGGTCAGCACATATCGATCCTATGTCGACCAACACTCAACGATACTATGTGGGTTAGTGCCTATTGATCATGTGTGGGTCATCACTTAGCGATCCTGTGTGGGTGAAAACCTAGAGATACTATGTGGGTCAGCATCTATCAATCCTATGTGGTTCAACAACAGAGACTCTTGATAGAAAAAGATGATCTAAATTTACGACTAATAATCTATACTTCTGTACTTAAGTTATACCTGGTTTGAGCCAAGTCTTTTGCTTTGTACTTTGTGATTGAGATCTTGCTTTTTGGGTTTTCCTTTTTGGAATTCTAAGAGACCTTTGGGGGTCTCGAGGTCCCTACTGGGTATTGTTATACTCACCCCTACATGGGCATCACCCGCACATTGTTGTGTCTTGTGCAGACGATGGGCAGCCTTGACCGAGTTTTGGGAGCCAGGTCTAGATTGTGTACAGAGATGACTAGTTGATGTGGAGATCCGTAGTGACGAGCTGTACCTACCCTTCAGGTAGGATCTTTGGTGGATGACCTCATGAGGTGTTTTTCCTTTATTTTTTACTTTATTTTAGTTTGGTTTGTATTCTATCCCATCTTGCTTTAGTTCACACTTTTTTACTTCTAGCAGTTATACTTCATGGTTTTATCTTGTCGTGTACCTGGTCAGTGTGCTTTTAGGTTTAAAGAAAATGCCTTTACCTTTTTAAGGATATTCCTTTCTATTGATAGTCTCCAACCCTTGAAATATGGAAGGCATTCTTGGGGTAGTCACAACATGGGCCTCGAGGGATGGGTTGTGATAAAGTGTTATTAGAGGGAGGTCGGTTCTTCTAGAAGAAATAAGAGTGTGTGTTTCAATGGGGAAATAGTGTTAAGTGTATTGAGTTTGGTTTTTAGTTCGGGGAGTCTGGTGTTGGTGCGGCGACCAATGTGTCCATACACCAGGACCCTGAATTCTGATTTTTGACTCGGTGTACGAAACCACTGTTTTCTTGTGTTTTGAAAATGTTTTTTTTCTTTTGACCTCTTGAGTAATCTCACCAGGTATAAATTATTGATCAAGGAACACTTGTTTCTTTTTAGGATACTTCCACATAGATATCCAGCTAAGATTCTAGTGAGAGATCATGATGAAAGTCCACCTAGTGATAAGGCGTTGGTGTAGGGCCCTCTTACGGCGATAGCACCTTCAGGTGGTGTACCGGCAGCACCACTACCCGTAGGGTAGCATATACCAACAGCCCCACCAACAGACCATGCATGCCAACTGAGCATGTTACAGGAGTTCCAGAGGAAGTGACCTCTAAGGTTTCGAGGCGAGATAGATCCCCATGTTTCTTAGGACTGGATGGAGGATGTGGAATGGGATTTTCACTTAGTTGAGACACCAGCAAACCAGATGGTGATCCTAGATGCTAGCCTCTTTTAGGGAACAACAGATAGATGGTGGAGCCTAACGCTCCAGACACATGAGGAGGCGACACTGTCATGGTTGGATTTTGAGGGCCTCTTCCGGGTGGATTTCGTACCAATAACACTATGCTCTGTGCGTATTCAGGAGCTACTGCACTTACAGCAGGGCAGCCTGACAGTGGCCCATTACTCAGCGAGATTCACTGACCTCTCTCACTACTCCACCGACATGGTACAAGACCCTTTCTTTAGGGCCCATACATTTGAGCAGGGTCTCCGATGGGATATCAAAGCATCAATGATATCACTAAATATCTTGATGCAGACTTTAGTGATTGAGTGAGCACTATTGGTGGAGATATTCTTAGCTGATTAGGCACTGACGATGAGAGACACCACATGAAGGCAGGTAGCTGAGTCATCTGTAACAGGCAGAAGGCAGCCGGAAGATGACACAGAGGTCCAAGTGGGCCAGACCGTTTGGAGGATGACCCCAGGATGTAGGGTTAGATGTGTAGAGCTCACGAGATAGATGGGGTTAGCAGAGGAGTAGATTGTGCTTCACATGCAGCAGGCAGGGTCACAGGGCTCGCAAGTACCTGAACCATTGTAATGATGATCAGAAGACGGTCGAGGGACCGCCAAGGGAGAGGCAGATATTTGAGTGGGGAGGTCCATAGGGCGGCAGGCATGGAAGAGGAGCTGGCCGTGTAGAAGGAGGTGGGTGGTGATTTGAGGTTATACTGCCACCACCCCCAAGTGGTCCAACCCAACCACAGGAAGCAGGTGGACATGGGCGAGCTCAGATTCAGGTAGCATAGGCCTATAATCACGGTGCTCCAGAGATGAGTCGAGGTAAGATCAGTGTCTACTCTATGCTAGATGTAGTAATTATAGACATAGGTTCCGGTCATTCTTTCATTGTCACAACTCTCATTAGTATCACAAAGATTCTAAGGGATCCATTGTATTGGTCCTTACATTTAGAGACTCCTACAGGAGAGGATTTCACAATTACACACTAGTTTCGGCAGTGTGATCTTACTCTAGGAGGTGAGAGATTCAACTAGGATCTCCTAGTAGCTGCGTTGAGGCCTTACGATTTCATCTTGGGTATGGGATGGTTATCCATGGTCTATGCTCAGATCGACTATTTTAGGTGCAAAGTGCAGTGTGACCATAAGGGTGGGACCAATTTTTCCTTCACCGGTGAGAAGGTAACCTTTGAAGCTCAGGATGGACTTTCTTGGAGGAGGGTGTAGCTGATTACTCATCAATTGGCTAGACTCACCCTTGGTGTAGTGGGCGAGGGGAGTTTGAGCTATCCTGTTATGGGGGACTGGTATGCTGATGTCTTTCCTAATGATGTTACAAGATTACCTCTTCATAGAGAGGTATAATTCTACATCGACCTATATCCTAGGACGACACCGATATCTACACAAGCATATTGGATGGTTCCTGCAGAGATCTATGAATATAGGGTACAACTTGAGGACTTGAATGTTATGGGGTTCATAAGGCCCAATCTTTCTCCATGGGCAGCCCCAATTTTGTTTCCCAATAAGTAAAACAGGGGTTTGAGTATTTGTGTAGACTATAGGCACCTAAACCAGGTGACTGTGAAAAACAAGTATCCACTCTTGATGATTGATGATCTCTTTGATCAGCTAAAGGGATCTTGGTGGTTTTTATTGATGAAATCTTGATATACATGGCGTCAGAGGAGGGGCGCGATACACATCAGCAGATAGTTCTGGATACACTCCAAGTGAACTAACTATATGGAAATCTCTTGAAGTGCCAGTTCTGGATACGGGAGGTCCACTTTCTGGTACACATTATCTCAGAGGCTGGAGTTACAGTGGATCTAGTAAATATAGAGGTAGTTCTTGTTTGGGAGCCACCGAAGAGTGTGACCGAGGTGCGGAGTTCTCTTGGGTTGGTTGGGTAATACCAAAGATTCGTACCTAAGTTTTCCATAGTAACATCACCCTTGTCAGCTTTGACAAAGAAGGGAAATCCTTTCTTGTGGAAAGAGAGATTCCAACAGAGTTTCTAGGAGCTGAAGCAGAGACTGATGAGTGCCCCCATGTTGAGGCTACCAGAAGAGGGCGTTTGGTATGTAGTCAACTGCGGTGCATCAAGGACTAGACTAGGATGTGTCCTGATGAAGGAGAAAGTGGTGATCACCTACGGCTCATGGCAGCTAAGGTAGCATGATCATAACTACGCTACCTATGACCTGAAGTTAATAGTAGTGGTCTTTTCATTGAATATGTGGCAACACTACTTGATGGGAGAACAATTTACTATTTTCTCTGATCACAAGAGTCTCACTTATATCTTCTGATAGAAGGAACTGAACCTGAGACAATGGTGATGGCTGAAGTTCCTTCAATACTATGACTTTGAGATAGTATACACTACAGGGAAGGGGAACATGGTTGCAGATGCACTCCGCAAGAGGTTTGGGTTACAGTTGCTGAGTGAGGCGGAAATGCAGCTAGCTGCATTGTAGTTATCCTTCATGGATAGAGATAGAATATAATACTTCCAGTCCATGACTGTCACTCCCCCACTCCTTCGTCGAGTAAGGGAGGCACAACTTGGGGATATTGACTGTGAGGCCCGACATGCTTAGATATCCTTAGGACATGTTCCTAAAGGATTTTCTGAAGGTGGGGCTCTCATCATTATTTTCATAGGACGCACCATGTTACCAATGATGCTATAAGAGGAGGTTTGAGGGAGTTCCACACATCCCCATTGGTGGTACAACCTGGTGTGGAGAATATGTACCAGGACCTACGACATCAGTATTGGTGTACAGGGATGAAGTAAGCCTTTGCGAAGTTTGTTTCACAATGCCTCACTTATTAGAAATTTAAGGCCAAGCACCAGGTTCCAGTAGGCTTGAATTAGCCACTTGAGGTGCCAGAGTGGAAGTGAGATGACATCTCCATTGAATTCATGACAGGGCTACTATGTACGTCCATGGGCAACAATTTCATCTGGGTGATCTTTGACTGACTCACCAAGTCAGACCACTTCCTACCCATCTAAGAGTAGGGATCATTAGAGAGATTGAGACACCTATATGTACAAGAGATAATATGGCTTCACGGGGTTCCATCGACGATCATATCAGATTGTGACACTAATTTTATATCCTTATTGTCGAAGGGATTGAAGGAGGGGTTTGGGACTCAGGTACATTTGAGCACCACCTTTCATCCTCAGACATATTGTCAAACGGAGCTGATAATACAAACACTTGAGGACATGCTTCATTATTGTGTGCTTGATTTTGGCCGCAGTTGGGAGGACCACCTGCCACTGGTGGAGTTCGCATACAACAATAGATATCACTCCACTATTTTCATGGAACCATTTGAGGCCTTGTACGAGCGGCCATTCATATCACCTCTACGCTGGACAAACCATGGGGAGTCAGAACTTATGGGTCTAAAGTTGGTACAGGCTACCACTAAAAAGGTGCAGATCACCCAAGAGCAGATAAAGACTGCACAGAGCAGACATAAGTCTTATGCTAAAATGAGATAGATACCCTTGGATTTCAAGGAGGGAGACCATGTCTTCCTACGAGTCTCACCATGACGAGGATTGTAGAGATTCGGCTGGGGTGACAAGCTATCTCCGAGGTTTATCAGACCTTTCCAAATCTTCAAAATAGTAGGTGAGGTGGCATACCACCTAGATCTTCCCCCATAGATTCACCAGGTGCATAAGTTTTTCCATGTGTTTCAGCTAAGGAGGTACATTAATGATCCATCACACATTATCGACTGGGGTGAGTTGGACATTGATGATAAGGTGATGTTTGCAGAGTTCCTAGTGGAGATTGAGGATCGAAAGGAGCATGTCCTTTGTCGGTGCTCGATTCCTCTAGTGCGAGTTTGGTGGAAGCATAGAAACCTCCAGGAGAGCATATGTGATTGGGAGGCTCAGATATGTGCTTAGTGCCCCCACTTGTTTCCCTAGTTTTGTTGTGGATTTTGGGTACGTAAAGCCCTAAGGTGGGGAGGATGTAAAGAACCAGATTTTTTCTATATAATTTTTTTAAAATTATTTGGGATTATTATGAGTCTGTGAAAATTTATGGTATGCGATTCCGAGGCCCCAAGAGCCCTGAACGGAATTGTGAAAATATTTTAAGGCATGTTTTGTTAACGTATGAGTGTAGATTTTTATCTTCTGAACTGGTGATCAGATTAAAAATCCGTGGGCACCATTGAATTTTCAACGCCGAGATTCTCTTAATAGAATCTTAGATTTGTTCAGAAAAAGTTGGAGGGGAAAGTTAAATTTCAGATATTTTGAAATAAAATAATAAAATAAAAAAATAACTAAAGGTTATTTTATTTTTCTATTTTGCAACCATTGAGAGATGGTGGTGGGATCGCAGTGCAACATCCGACATTAAATAAAAGATATTTAATGTCTTGAACCTCTGGTTTCTTTGTTTTTGTAATGACCACACTTTTGTGTTAAATTGAATCATTAATTATTGTTAATTAATGAATCATAATATTAAACACAACGTGGGATATTATTATCTTACTTAAACAAAGCTTGGTCATGGGTTTTGATAACTCATGAGAGAAACTTATGATGAAGTGTCGGTGATGTATTCCACCAGCATAGAATAGAGCTTCAATGACCGTTGGAGGATTCAAACCAAGAAAATGATGGGAGACAATGAACACCTTCTAATGTGAGTTCGTCTCGCTCATCCACAACATCTTCTAATGATTTCAAGGTAAAATATTTGTTTATGGGTTTTATGTTTCATCTCTTTTTGATGATGTTGAACCCTTCCCACGTTATGATGATAACGCGAAGGGAACAGGCCAAACCGAACAAGGCCCAGAACCTCCGCCGATATCGGTATTGATTACATTCTTTGTGGGTGACCGACCAATACGTTGGAAAGATGAAACCAGGGTCCACACAGTGATGGAGACATCCTGGACGGCCCGTAGGTGTAGTGTGGAAGTAAATCAGAACACTGGAGCTTCACTGGTGGCCTGTAGAAGCTCTTCCAGCACGGCGACCGACTCTCACCGGCTTCAAGGAGGATATGGCACTCAAAGGCACTGTGGAGGATGAAGGAGGTAGCCGACCATCTCCATCCACATTGAAGCCGGGCGGCGCACCATGATAGTGCACTATGGAGGAGGCGCCATGACTTCGATCTGCAGTAGTGGGTGAAGGGCGGACCTACACTCGCGGGTCCCACCGTTGATCGGTCCATGAAAACCGGCCAGGTGGAGTGGTGCCAACTGGAATCACTAATTGAAGATTGAACACACACTTTTTCCATTCGGGGGAAGCCACACCACGCCCAGATGGTGGGACACGCCCACCTGGCGGGCCGTGCCCAGCCCGGTGGGTCGGGCCGAGCCCACGGCCTAGCGGGCCTAGCCGTGACTAGTGGGTTGAGTCCGCAGCCTAGCCTCTTCAGGCCGGGACCAGCCAAATCGGGCCGAGCCCAGCCCCTTCGAGCCGGGCCCAGTGGACTATGTCGAATCAGACGCAAACCCTTTACGACCTAGGTTTTATTAGAAAGGGAATATCTCCTAAACTGGACATCCGTTTGACGAACCGTCTTTAGTGCTATAACCCTTAGGATGAGGCGGTACTTTTGAGATACCCCAATTGAGTTTTCATGAAATTTGGAGTATATCCGAGTTGGATCAAACTGGAATCCAACCAGGACCTTGGCACTAAAATGCATATAACTTACAGAACGGGAATCTAATTGAAGTGTCATCTGTTTCATTAGAACCCTTATGACATGAAGGTTATTTGGGTTACTTATTTGTGGGACTTCTTGGAGATTGAGGTATGACCGATGGCTTGAGGAGCGGATCCTCCCGGAATCAAGCTTGCTAAGTGTGGGAATCCAGTGGCTGGCTGTGACGTGAAGAATGAATAGTGATCCTATGTGGGTCAGCACCTATTGATCATGTGTGGGTCAACATTTAACGATCCTGTGTGATTTTTCACCTATCGATCATGTGTGGGTCAGTGCTTAGCGATCCTATGTGGGTCAACGCCTATCGATCCTATGTGGTTCAGTGCTTAGGGATCTTGTGTGGGCCAATGCCTATAAATCCTGTGTGGGTCATCCTTCAGCGATCCTGTGTGGGTCAGTGCTCAGTGATCCAATGCTGGTCAACACCTAGAGATCCTGTGTGGGTCAACATCTATCGATTCTTTCTGGGTCACCAGCATAGCCTCTCAACAGAATAAGATGATCTAGAACTAGGACTAATCATTTGTACTTCTATACTTAAGTTATACCTAGTTTGAGATGAGTCTATTTCTTTGTACTTTGTGATTGAGATCTTGTTTTGTGGTTTTTCCTTTGTGGAATTCTAAGAGACATTCGGGGGTGTCGGGGTCCCTAATGGGTATTGTTATACTCACCCCTGAACAAGCATCGCCCACACCTTGTTGTGTCTTGTGGAAATGACGGGCCGCCTTGACCGAGTTTTAAGAGCTAGGTCTAGATAGTGTACGAAGATGACTAGTTGACGCAGAGAGCCATAGTGACGAGTTTTACCTACCCTTTAGGTAGGATCCTTGGTGGATGACCACATGAGCTGTTTTTCCTTTATAATGTACTTTCTTATAGTTGGGTTTGTATTCTGGCCCATTCTTCTTTAGTTCACACTTTTTACTTCCATCAGTTATACTTTGTGGTTTGATATTTTTGTGTACCTATTCTATGTGTTTTCACATTTAATGGAAATGCCTTCCCATTTTTAGGGATACAGTCTTCCAGTGCTAGTCTCCAACCCCTAGACTATGGAAGGTGGGTTTGGGGTAGTCACAACACGGGCCTCAGGGGATGGGTCGTGATAGGTACCAAATGAACTATAATTTTAATTTAAGATAATATCAGGTCAATATACAATCAACCAATAATATTTAGAAATATTTAAGTAGCATTTTTACCCTTATAACTATGTTTAATCCCCAGATAAATCTGTTTTAACTCTAACTGTGGTAACAAAGTTTTACTGTTTTTATTATTAATTATGAAATAAATGAATGTGGAGTCATCACAAAATTTGGAAATGATGATTCAAAATATGGAATCCATTTTATCAAATTCAATTATTATAATTATTATAAACGAACTTTAAAATAAGTTCATAAACACAATGAAAACAATTTTTAGGAAAATGAAATTTTAATAATAAAACTAAATTTATTTTCATTATTTTCCTTGTAAAAAATATTATATGAATGTTAAAATAATTAATTGAATATATTTAATTATAATAATTAATTAATAATTTTTTATTTAATTTATTCAGATAGAAACACATTGCACACATAAAAACACTTTTACCTTTCTACCTTCAAATAATTTTATCTTCATTCCTAACCATTGGATAACTATTGTATGAATACATTTCCTTGAAAAATATTTCTTCTAATCATGAAACAATTTTATTAAAAAATTTATAATTTTTTATTAGGTATTAATCAATAAATTTGAATTAAGAGAAAAATTCCTATATATATTTTATAATGTGGTTAATCCAACTCATACATGTCAATACAATGGATAGGTTAAAAGGTTATAATATGTCATGGTTCATTTTTACTTAGGGTTGTATATAAAGAAAGCTATATAATAATTCAAATTTATTTTGAAGGAATATATATAAAATATCCAGGTGTTCCATTATATCCCCTTAAAATGATTTTTACCTTAAAATTATACCACCCTAAAGAAAACAAATGAGGTTACTTCTGCTTCATCACATACTTGGGTTCCCATGTAGCTTCCTTGAATTTCTGATTCCTCTAATGAACTTAACCAAGCAAATAGTCTTATTTCATATAAATTTATCTCTATGATACAATATTTTTACGAGTTGTTTTTAATAGGAAATATAATGCTCCAATGGCACAATCTGTGAGTTTAGTTTATGTGGAGAAATGGTCATGTACTTCCTCAAAATAGATACATGGAACACATCATGAACTTGATAGAGGTTTAGTGAAAGATCCAAGTGATAATATACCATCCCTAACCGTTAAATAATCTCAAAGAGGCTATTATACATAGGGATCAACTTTCCTTTATTTATGAATCACATCACTTTCTTCAATAGATAAATTTAGAGGATTACATTCACACAAACATCAAATTTCATATCTCATTGATGATTTTTAGCACAACAATTTTATAAAATATATGACATGTTTATGTAATTCCGAATGAATATATATTTCTCTACTAGTTCCCTCAGGTAGCTCAGGTCCCAATATGTTTCATTCTCTAACTTCTTCCAAACATATCAAAGTTATACACTTATTTCCATATAGGGATTCAAAAGGAGTCATCTAAATGATCAATTAGAAGATATTATTATAAGATAATTCAATAATAAGAAGGTGTTGATCCCAAGCACCTTTGAAATCTAGAGAATAGGATATTCACATATCATTTAGGGTTTGAATGGTTATCTTATATTGACCATCTGTCCGATGATAGTAGGTTGTACTAAAACATAACTCTGTATCCATAGCTTGCTAAATATTTCTCTATAACATAAAGGTAAACCTCATATCCCAATCAGATACAATATAATGTGGTAATTATTATAACCTTACCACTTCCTTAAATTTAATCCTGGAAAGATAATCAAGAGATAAATTTTATCTAATAGAAACGTAATGTTATGGAATCATAAGGTGATTGACTATAACCCAAATAAAATTATTCCATTTAGATTTCTTGGGGAGACCTATGATAAAATATATGGTAGTGTTTTTCCCTTTCCATATTGGTATGGGTAGTGGTTATAAAATCCACTTGAAATCTACTACATAGCCTTAACTTGTTGGCATACCAAGAACTGAGATACATACTTCCGAATATACCTCTTCATGTTATCCCACCAGAAATGATCCCTAAGGTCTCTATACATCTTTATACTTCTAGGGTGAATAAGGAATGAAGAGTTATGAGATTTATCCAACAAATACTTCAATTATGGTATAACAAGGACAAATGCTATTTTCTTAAACCTTATTATTCCATCACAATAAATTTTTAACTTAGGATCATTACTCACCTTCTTTTTTCAACTCTATATATTCTTTTTGCGCCTCTTTAATCTTTACATGGATAGATGGTTGAAAAATTATTTGATAAAGATAACATTTCTCCCACTCCTTTATGTTTTCAAGGTGTATCCTTTGAAAATCCATAAATACTGTATATTTTTTATCCTCATCATATATAATATTGTATGATCCTTTTGAATCAAATCATCAACCTCATTATTTTCTTTCCCAGGGTTATAATTTATTTAGAATTAATAATTTTAAATCAATTACAACCATATTATCTGGTGCATATTCAATTTTTTTTGTGAATATATACTTTAAACATTTATGATCAGTATATATATATATATATATATATCACACATTCCTCCATAATGATAGTGCCTTCATATCTGTAATGTAAAGATTACCTCTTCAAACTCTAAGTCATGTGATGGGTAAAATTTCTCATGAACCTTTAATTGAAGAGAGACATAAGATATAACCATGTGATTTTGCATAATAACCTATCCCAGTTAATTCTTAGAAACATCACTATATATTACAAACCCTTTTCCACTACTGGTTAATATGAGTATAAGTGCACTGACCAATCTTCTATTCATCTCCTTGAAATTTTCTTCACATTCATGAGTCCAAATAAACTTTTTTCCATTCCATTTTAACTTGGTGGGTGGATTAGATAGTCATGATAAATTATTAATAAAGCTTCAATAATATCCAACTAGACCAAGAAAACTATGGATCTCAATCACAATAGTTGATCTAGGCCAATGTTCACTGGCTTCCGTCTTAGAAGGATCTACTGTTATACCCTCACTTGTGATCACATGTCCTAAGAATGATACTTTATGTAACCATAATTCACACTTACTAAAATTTTCATATATTTTCTTCTTCCATGGGGTATTTAATAAAATTATCATGTGATTTTCATACACTTCCTTTGTCTTGGAGTATATAATATTATCACTTATAAATACTACCACAAATTGATTGAGGTAATACCTAAAGACTATATTAATTAAATCAATTAATATAAAGGGAAAATTAGTGAGTGTAAATGGAATCAATATATATTCATAGTGTCTATAACTAATATAGTAGGATGTATTAGGTATTCCTTCACTTTTGAACATCAATCTATAGTATCCATAATGGAGTTCAATTTTTGAGAAGTAGTGATCTCTCTATAGTTGATCAAAAAAAGCATCTATATAGGGTGAATGATACTTATTCATGAACATGATATTTCTAATTTCTAGATAATGAATGTAGAGCTTCATTTATTCATATTTATTCTAAACAAAAAGAACCCATTATCCTCATAGTGTCACACTTGTCCAAATGAATACCTTATCAAGATTCTCCTGGAGTTTCTTCTTCAATTCTGACAACTCGATCAGGAACATACTATAAGAAGTCTTAAAAATAGGAATATAAAGATGTATGACTTCTATTAAAAGATCAACTTCATGATTCATTGGAATATTGAGACACTCTTCCAAAAATACATTAAAAAACTCCCGTACAATAGGCATATCTTCAGTTTTTAGTTTATCTATAAATATTTGAGATAAATATAACTTATGAATAGGAATAAAGACCTATAAAATAGAAGTAATTTATATTTGAAGTATGTACTATTACACAGACTGATAAAATGTAATTGGTTCATTTGGAATATGAAATGTGACTACCCTTCCTTGTAAATTGACATGAGATCTATATACAGGGATACAATCTGTTCCCAAAAGAACATCAAATTCAACTAGATAAAGAATAATTTTTTTGAGGAATCATATTATCACAAGCATCATTCATAGAATAATAATATAATTGATATTTTTTCATCATACCATTTATTTGTTTCACTAATAATTCAAAATATATTCATTTAGGTGGTAATGAGATACACATATAAAATTTTTCCGATATAAAAGAGTGGGTAGAACTGGAATCAAATAATATATCAGAAGTGATATAGTGGATAGTAAGTTCACCTTTCACCATTTCATTCTTGTAACCCACATCGGAAATAATGTTCACATGATATTTATTCTTGTCTCTATGATTAATAGTTTGTTGACATCGATCATCATTATTAACCCTTGAATTCTAGTACTGGTTAGCATAATGACCATGTTCCTTTCATTTTAAATACTGTAGTTTGGGTGGTGAATTTTATGGATCTTTATCTTTACTCATATAATTAGCTAAATTCTTACCTTCATTACCACAATTAAAGCATCTACTGGCCCCCTTAGGATAATTTACTCCATGTTTCTTTAAAAACTTCATTCATAAAGGAAGAATAATATGAATCCCCATATGGGTTTTATTATTATAATTTAATTTGAATTATATCTTTATTTTATTTTAAAAAACTATATATTTATGAGTGAAAATAATATCTATTTCTACCTTGTGATAAAATAAAATGATTTATTCATAGCTACTAAATTCTCTTATGGATAATACCCTTTGAAGACTTGGTTTTAACCCACTTAAGAATCAATTAATTTTTATTTTAGGTTGGATGATAATACTAGAAGTGTATCTTATAAGTATTATAAAATTTTCCTCATAGGTACTAATGGATTCATAATCCTTCATCTTTATCTCAAAGAATTCTTTATCTATTTTTATATGAAGAATATAAGGAAGTTACTTATTTAAAAATAAACTATAAAACCAATACCACTATATAAATTCAATTTATTACCATAGCCTCATATTCCTAATAAGATTCCACAATTGATATTATTCACCTTCTAATCAATAAACATCCAAAATAACCATTTAATGATCTTAGTAATAGAGAATGAAAAATATATTTTCAGTGGCACTAATTCATTCTTTTGAAACTAGTGGATCTCTAGACCCACTAACATAAGGCAGATATCACCTCATGAAGGAATCAATCGTTTTTCCCTCGTTTTCATATTTTTAAGGTCATTATAAGTTATGGGATGAGAATATTATGTAAGAATAATAAAAATATTATTCATTATAGCTTCAGTAACACTTGATTTCTTAGGAGTACAATCATTTCATTTTTTATCATACTCAGGGTTAACACAGCTCCTTCTAGTTCCAACCATTAAGTAAAACAAAAAATCATTATTTTAGAAACAATAATCATTTTGAGAAATCATATAATAATAAAAAATAAATTCATAGGATGTATAAACCATGACAGCTTATTTTCAATCTGTGCCACCTTAGGTTTAACATTGGTCATCCATGGTCATCATCTATTAAAATCGTTCATAATGGTTCATAAAGAAAATTTGAATTAATCCAATAATATAACTCAAGAGTGTATATCCAGGTGTGAAATCTTAGGTCCACTCATCATGCACCGATGATGACTGAGTTAATACTCAATCCACTCATTTCAGAGTTTTTACTTCTTGGTTCATCTATGCCATAACCACATCCACTTTTCATTATATATATAGGTATTAATTTTCTAGGAAAACTATAACACTTTAATTTCCATAAAATAGGATGTTATCCTATACATAGGATTATCCTAAGGGTTCCCCCTGAATTTTTCTCATCATAGTTTCTAAAAATAACTAAACCATTCTCTGATAACAACTCATAGGTTCCAAGAATAACATACATTAATATTACATCTTTTTAGATGAATATTTATCACATATCTTTGCAATCCATGATAATAACTATAAAGATATAGTGTATTTTAAAACTTGGATAAATAAAAAACTATTATGTAAATGTATCACCCAATAAGTTATTCACCCTTATAACCTTTCTTAAATATATCATAGATAAAAACATTCTTCATATCCTAGGGAAAATAAAAAAAAATATAAGGTGAGATCAGATGATCAGTAAGGGAAAAAATTAGAGATGTCATTCAATGATCATATGCAATTATAACATGAAAATTAGGGAATGAGAATATGAGCTTAAAATTTGAAAACTATACTTAGTAATTTAAAGATTGAAACCATGGAATAAGGATTTGGAAGTTCATAAGACATGAATTATATAAGAATCAATGATCATGATCCATGAGATCATATCATAATCATAAGTACATTTCATATACATTTTTATAAAAACTGTTAGATAATCATAATCATAGAAATATTATGTCAAGGCTACCCACCAAGACATTCATTACATGTTTGGCTTGTGATAACCACCAGCGTACATACTTTGGGCTTGGTATAACCACTCATGTATAATATTTTGGGTTTGGGATAACCACCCATGTAATATTTGTTCTCAAAAAACATGAATCATTACCCAATTAATTAGAGATATATAATGGAACCACGCATCACATAATCATAATCTATTTATATGTATGCCATAAGATCATGAAAACATTTATCATTTCATCATATATTAACCTATGGAAAAGAAAATGGGTTTCTTCAATATTTAATCATCATAATCAATAACCATACAAAGAAATAACAAGTATGGTGTCATTGGATCATATATACATTGAATAATAAGTAATATCAATGGATGTTGTCATAGATTAAAATACCATTAAAATATCACTAGAATATTTAACGAGGAAAATACCCTTTTTATTTTGAAGTAACTTATTGAAAATTTAAAAATTTACAGACTATTAGGAAAAATATTTTGTTTTAAAATAACTATAAAAAATATGAATGTAATTTTAAAAAGGAATAGGAGTCGTGATGGAGGTAAAATCCATTCATGTGGAAAATGATAAAACAAATATTTTGTTCACACATTTGGTAAAAAGTTCATCGTTCAGAAATTGTCAATAAGATTATTTTTAAAATATTTTATATAAATCAAAAAATGGGTAAAAATTACTTGAATAAATCATTATAGAATACTAAAAACATTATTAAATACATTTTAAATAAAATATATACATGGAAGAAAACGAGTCCCGATCGAAGAGAGAAATAAAGTAGGTTTTCTTAAAAATCATTTTTTCAGACTTTTGAGTACTTAGAGAGAGGAAAATTATAGAAAAACATGTAATATTTAGAAATAAAAATAGAATAATAAACTAGAATAATAAAATAAATAATATTATATATATAATATAATTTCATCATAATTTTTTTTATTAGAAACAATCCTTGTAAAAAGTGAGATTGTAACATAAAACACTTACTTTAAGTACGAATTATTTAATAAGCACTCTGAACTAATATATAATAAATTTAAATTTATCATACATATATAATATGACCATATTAATTCTTATAATACCATTACATATTTAATTATAACATCTTATCACCCATTCGTTAACAATCTTTCATTATCATCATCATTTTGGGTGTTAAATGCTTCATTTTTTCATGTATGTTTCACTTCTGAAATTATAGTCCTTGAATATTGATCATAGTTTCAAAATATATAAAATTTTAATAATGTCATAATTATCATATTTATTCATTATATACATTTTTATAACAATTCATATAAATTGATGATAAAAAATGAATTACATTACTTCATGGAGACGGTAGTTTGTATGTATTTATGAGTAATGTTTCTACTTTTTGATGGATGGAAAGAATGAAAGGTAAATGGTAATTAACCTTTAAAAAACATTAATTTTATTTTATATATCAAATATATTAAATAAATACATCATTATAACAAACCATGTGAGGTGATGATGGAAAATTAATCACATCTCTTCGTGTCGGTGGTATTCCACACATACGCATTAGCGATACTTTCAATTACCATTTGATAAAAAATTAGTGTAAATTTTTTATATCATGTTCATTATAATATTTAAATATATTTATTATAATATATTAATTATGATAGTATGAATACTATAGATTTAGATGAATTATAAAAATAAATAAACTTTGAATGAGCTGGGTAAGATGATTACCTCTTCTTTGAGAGACATCCTTGGCTTACAACTTCAGCCATATTAGGATGATCCTAGGGTAATTTAAGAAGATAAAGAATTAATGGAATGAATGTATTAAGGTTTATAGGAAGGTATTTTCTGATCTATAGGGATCAATGTTTGTGAATAATGGAGGAGAAGAGGTGCCCATCTATAAGTGAGGAGAGGGATACACCTGGAATTACTTAAAATATTTAATAATATAAAGTTTTTTTCTTGTGAAAGTGGAACCAAATAGATAAGAAATATAATTTAATATAATATAAGTATTAAATATCTTCAAACAATAATATTTATTCATGTTTCTTTTTTATTTTACCCTTATCTCTTATTTTAACCCCCCTCGTTAACCCATTTTAACCATAACTACGGTAGAGGATTTTTACCATTTCTACTATTCATTGTGGAAAAAAATGAAAGTGGAATCATTAAACAAATTTTACACAATGATTCAAAACATTTAATCCATTTTATCAAATTAAAATTTTCCAAGTGGTATAAATTAACTTTAAAATAAGCAGGAAAAACACAACAAATGCTTTGAGAAAAATTAATTTTTAAGAATAAAATTGAATTTAATTTCATTAATTTCCTTATAAAAAAATATTATTCAAATTTTAAAATATTTTTCTGAATATATTTCATTAGAATCATTAATAAATAACTATTTATTTAATTTATTAATTTATATACACATTTTATGCATAAAAATAGTTTTTTTGAAAAAATAATCTACATTAGAATGATTTTATATTCATTCCTAACAATTAGATAACTAATGTAGAGATAAATTTATTTCAAAAATAGGTATTTTAATCATGAAATTATTTTATAAAAAAATTATTTTTTATATGGCATTAATAGTTACATTTAAATCAAGTAAAACACACACACACACACACACACACATATATAAGTTTTATAATGTGGTTAATACTATTCCTAACCATCAATCCAATGAATAAGTTATAAAAGTTATAATATATCATAGTTCATTTAGACTTGGAATTGCATGTAAATAAAGATATCAAATACTAAAAATTTATTTCCAAATAATACATATAAAATCTTAGGGTGTTAAAATATACACTATTTATTCTCTAATCATAAGAGACATTAGGACAAGTATACAATAATGCATTTATGATATAACCTATGATAGATGAAAATTTAATCCTATCCATGTTTCTCCTTTATAATACCAAAAAATAACATTAAATCCTTCTAATAGCCATTCTATGAAAAAATGTTAATGGCCCTTTCTTCATGTTCTTTTTTATAATCCTATTTAACAATTTACCCATATATGCATCCTAGCTCTATCTAATCTTCCTTTTAGAGCAATAGTTATAGATATTTATAACTAGGACGTAGGATGCTTCACCCTTTTATTTTATTATGAAGAATTTTATCAACGATACCTTTGTACAATGTAATTTTCAAATATCATTTTTGATGATTAGTATGTCATTTTTATACAATAATAGAATTACCACAACACTCTCACTAAACTATTTCTATACAAAAGGATAATATTCATTATTTATGAAAACAAACTCTTCAATTTCATCAGTAAAAAAGTTATTCTAACTCCCAGTATCTTGCTTCAAACCATAAATAGATCATTTCAAATTTCAAACCTTAACAATATCATTTTTGAAATTAAAACCATTAGCCTATATCATATAAATTTCCTCGACTAAATCCCCATTATGGAAATAAGTTATTAAATTCAATTGACATATATCATAATCATAATGAGTTATTATAGGAAAGAATAACCAAATGGATATTGAAATCACTACCGGTGAAATGATATCTTCATGATCAATACCAAGGATTTGTTTATTTAATTTTTCTACCAAAATATATTTATATGTATACACTCTACCTTCTAGGTTAGTTTTATTGTGGAAAACCCACTTATAACATATGGGTCTCTCCCCTTTAGATGCATCCTCTATATCTCCGTGGTCAGTTTCTAATCATTAGTACCCCGACCAAGGTTCCACAAGACCTCAAGTGTGGTTCACCATATTCTAGAGACTATATAATAGCAGCAATGAACTAAATCATACATTCAAAGATATGACTACCTTGAATTAGAGTTAAGAAAACAACATAAATAACCAAACATCACTAACACCACACATAAAAGAACACATAAGTCATTAAAAAATAATGATATAATAAATGTATAATGAGAAAGAAAACTGTCATACAAGAAAAAAATCACCCAATAGGCTATTAATATAAACAAAATAAATAGGGAAACAAAATAAAAAAGTGGCTTTACTAATATCCTTAAGACTCACTAAACCAGTCTCCAAATCCCATCAAGCTTCTCTAGCTCAATTCACTACACAACATGTTCTTAGGACTGAAATTATATATAAGGTCTTTATGTGAACCAAGGTTCTTGTGTATGTAATGAGAAATACATCCTATTATGGTCTTACTATGTTCCAGTTTTACACACTATCATATACATATATCGATGAGAGAAAAAATTAAAAAAAATGAAAATTCTCAGAAAAACATGTCAGACTTCATGTGCTTTCCAATCCACCATGACTCCATGCATATTAGGCCATCTTGTTATAACTAGGATAACACCCTATTACTCAGTGTGGGGACCATACCAAGTACTCGGATTTACCCCTCTCTCTATTGGTGATGCCACTCAGCAACTATCCATACTAGCCTCTCTCACTCACGGTGGTCTGACATCCAATCTATCAATATTTCACTTAGAACAGGGTTAGAACTTGATCACTCTTATATCCTAGGGTGGTTCTCAAAAAAATAGGTGGACCTCTACTATATCACTTAGGTAGGTCACTTCTGATACCCTCTAACTTAGGGAAATGCTATATAACACTACCCTCTCACTCAGGGTTGGGTCTACCCCATTTTCCACCACCCTCTTACACAGGACAAGGTCATAGTTGTCACAGACATGCAATTTAAAACATGGTATAAAGCCAATATCATAGGCTCACTAGTTTGTTACATGATTCTATTCACTCGATACCTATCACATTTACTCGAAAAAATATCACTATATAAGTACAACATGTTGGAACACTCAAAATTCTTATCCCACCTATCATAGAGTCAACTAGGGTCATTCAGAATTGTATTAGGTCATAGATTCCCTCATGGAATCATTATGCCATGGTGACTTTATAGATCATAGGTTTTTTCAAATTTATACATCAATATTATTGTTTAAAACTATTAAAAATTCAACTAATAGTGCGAACCAGGTCTCAATCCACCCCTAGGTGGGTATCCCTTACTAGGGTTGATACGTATAGCCATATCTGTAACGACCCAAAAATTAATTAATGCAAATTAAACTTGGTCTATTTAAATTTCTTCTTATGGTTATGTAAAATATATACAGTTATTTGGTTCTATGTTTTGGATTTTAAAATACCATTAAAAATTGTGACCATTGCTAATATAGCCTTTGAACAGTGATCACATGATTAGTATAAATATATGGCTTTAAAAAATCCAATTTACTCAGAAAAAGGAAGCAATGACCTCATCTAGTAGACTTTCCCCATACAAATCCCATTTTTCGTAACTCAGAAAGGAGGTGGTGTCATTAGGTTTCTCTCTAGACCAAAACCAAGCTGAGCTTGAATACATTAAGCTTGAGAAGAACCGCCTATGAGAGAAGTGTAAGTTGATAGAGATTACCACTTGAGCAATGTTATCCGAGCCACCCCAAGAGTCATTCACCATCACACACCTTACCCTAAGGTCTTATGGGGGTGTTTTAATGGGTTATGTAACAATAACCTAGTACTATGATTATTTACATTATTCTTGTATAGAGAATATAAATTCATTTTACTATTGTGACTTTGTAAATAGTTTTTAAAGCACATATAATATTTTTAGTTAATATCCTACTTAGAAATATATTTTGATGTACTAATGGATATTTTTAATTAAATAATATTTTAATAAAATATTATTATTATTGAATTACTTTTTATTAAATATAAATGATCGTATAATTTTATAAATGCAATTGTAATTTTTATTAAGGTTTGAAAGCTGTTTTTTGTAAAAACCCATGAATTTTCGATAAATGTCAGTTTTTATTTTAAAATTAAAGATTTAAAAATTTAGAAAATTATATATATAAAATGAAAATTATTTTTGGAATCCAGACGTCAAAATATACAATGTTTAATTTTTCATGATTATCTGAGATAGTCGAATTTTTGGGTAAAAATTAAATACCGTTTAAATATATAATGTGTTTTATGACATCATAATGACCCAATAGTGATGTAATAAAATACTATAAACATTATGTTCGGCCAATATAAGTTTTACCATTAAAATAATGTTATTTTTGGGTTGTTTGATTTAGTTTACCGAGATTTAGTGGACCCTTCAAGGCTTATAAACCATTTTGCCTTTTTAAATTGTTTTCCTTGAGAGTGTGACTCACCTCCATATAAGTGACCCTATTATTTTAAGAGGTTTGGACATTGTAATAATACAATATTATTTTCCACTCCCCTTTGGAAAAAACAATGGTAAAAAACCATGGTCTGGTTTGTGGTTTTGATTAGTTTAATCTGTGGTGTCCCAAACCTAAATAATAAATAATTCCCTCTCCTTTACAATATAAACCCACCAAAGATCCCACTTCCTCTCCACTAAAAGCCTTTTGGGTTCATCCAAACTCTTCCTTCCTCTCTCTATAATCCTACCAAGGTGATCCAAGCTCTCAAGAAGCCTCACCCAAGCCTTTGGGATCACACTTCCCGGTAAGCGATTCCCACCTTTCTCTTTTTATCCATGTTTCTTAATATTGTTATGCCATTTTATTTTAAATTATAAATATTCGGGTATGATTTCAAACCTCCCCCATACTGCCCTATTTATGTTGGAATGATGATAGATCCCTTTCTCTCTCATTAATTCCTCCCATGTACACCCGTTACCATGCCGAAATTCCGTAAGGAATTTCTCTCTCCTCATTTACATTCATGCAATTATTTTATATTGTACATCTAAAGTGTATTCAATATGTTGGCATATTATGTCCCATTATTCCCTTACTATCCATTTAATTTATAAATTATGAGATACCCCTTTCAATCTCAGGAACACATTTTACTAATTTCTATTTGACGTTGTTATGCTGCAAAAATTCCACCAAAATTTCAATGCCAAAACCATTGTGTAGTGAATACCATACGCACTCCTCTATAAAGGGTATTAAAATTTATGAACATTTACTTGTTTTTTGTGGACTTATATTTATGTATTAAGAATCTCAAATTCTTGGAATTAATTATGATGTTAATTAATCTATGTTGTATTATCTATGAGGCACAATTATGCATGAAATAAAATGATTATGAAGGGTACACCATGATAGCGCTCCAATGCATTGGGTAAAGTATAGTATCATGATACATCATGTGTAATGAGTTTTGAATCATTCTAATTCAAGTGAAATTAGGGTTTACTCTTGCTTCATGTACAATGAGGATTTACTCATGCTCTATGTGAAATGAGCCTTTGCTCATGCTAATTCCATGTTAAGTGTTCTTGCCACATCTCCATGTTATGATTTTCATGATTTCTCATGAATTTATGTTCATGTTTCTCTTGTGATACATTAATATTCCTATTGTATAACATGTATTGTATTCCTCATGTTATTTCATGTTTATTCCCTTACTGGGCTTTATATCTCACCCTTTTCTTTTGCATGTCCTCAGGTTATCCTATGCAATGCTATGTACGAGGGAATATAGTGGTCATGTAAAGGAAGTTTTCAATAAAGATGTTGCGTTTCATGTTTTAAGTTGTTACGTAATGTTACTAAGCCCCAAAGACACTAGACATCTTTATTTTCCTTGTTATATTAAGTTAAGAGTTTATGTAATAAATCATGTTTAAGTTTGTAATAAAAGCTGGGTTGTTATAGCTGGTATGAGATGATAAGTTTAGTTATTTTTGAGATTAGGATTAGAAAACCCTAGTGAAGCCTTAGAGACAAATATAATTATAATAAAAACATCCATAAGTTTTGGTGGTTATTGAGTAAGTGGTTTAGCAAGTAAATAAATCTCAGTCTGGATACGAGCAGGTAGAGGTGGCTCTGGCACAAATGTACCTAGGGGTGAAAACCCAGAAAAGGAGTTTCAGACGTGACCTAGGGTATCCTGGTACATGAAAATATGCCTTTTTACACTCTTGGATACAACACTCCTGGGGGATATGCATTGGTAAATTCAAAAGATTAGTACGAACCATTATGAAGGGAATTAAAAAAATTCCCCTAAGAATATATGTTTGAAAGTAGGTCATGGATAACATAGATTGAAACCTATAGATTCATAAGTTAAGGAAATAAAAGATATTTATAAGTCATATATTTTTTCCTTGTTTTACCCTTTATGTGTTACCCATAACATTCCTTTTATTCCAACCAATGGCCGGTAATAAGAGGACTCAAGCTAACAACCGATGTGAAGATCAATGTGATGACAGTGCTAATGAGATGCCCAATCCAATGGGTGCGAGAATAGAAAACTTTTTTATGATTATATCTTAGTTAACTTAAATTTTTTATAGAAACATGGTTCTATAGGAACGTTCAACCCCCCCCCCCCCCAAGAAAGAACAAGTCACTATCGAAAGCTTCATGAGACAAAGGCCTCTTACTTTTAATGGATCATCTAATCCCTCAATCGCCGAACAATGGATCAAATCCATTGAAAATATCTTCTCCATCCTTCAATGTTCCAAACAAGAGAAGGTTCTCTTTAATACTTATCATATAGAGGGTGAAGCTGATCAATGGGGGACATTGATAAAAAATATGAAGCCTGATGAAGAGATCGAGGCGTTGGAATGGAAGGATTTCTGGAATATTTTTTTCAATAAATTTTTTTTACGCACCATCCGACTTAAGATGGAAAGGGACTTACTTGGCCTCAAGTAAATAGATGAAGAATCCATTGGGGAGTATTAATAAAACTTCAAATTTATGTCATGATACACCTACGACTTTTTCATTACACTCGAATTCAAGGTTTACCTCTTCTTTGGGGGGCTAAAACCTAGCCTGCGGAAAGACCTAGTGATCCGTGACTTCGACAGCTATGAGGAAATTGTTCAATGTGCCCTCAAGGTCGAAATAGAGTTCTGAAAATCTTAGGGGTATCATAGGGATAAGAAGAGTAAGGTGGATTTCAATTCTGGTGGTTCGATGGATAAATCCAATGATGCTAAGAAGATCCATCACCCCACATTCCAAATGTGTAGAAAGAAGAACCTCAGAAATAGCTTGAAGGGGGAAAGGAAATGCTTTAGGTGTGGAAGAGAATGACACCAAGCTGTTAACTACCAACAAAAAAAAACCCACAACTTCAATAGAGTAGAGGAATTATCCATTCAACTCTCAACACATTGTTCATTTATTCAACTTCAAAGAACCAGGGAATCTTAAAAATCAATTCCCTAAGCCAATGGTTTTCGGAGGCAACCAACAACCTCCAAGGCAGCAAGGGTGAGATTTTTCCATCACTACAACCGAAGTGAACCCTGAAAATGAAGTGGTGATAGGTACGCTAGTTATTCATTCAATAATAGAGAACATACTTTTTATTCAGGTTCTACACATTCTTTTATATTCCGAAAGTTTAGTAGAACAATCCCAACACCACCAAAAATCATGGAAGTAAAGATGTTGGTGAGTACGACAAATGGGGAAATCATTGCATCTGATAAATATAACTCATCACATTTCATAATTGGTGGATTTAACTTCCCAGAAAACCTCATAATACTCCCTCTGGTGGAATTTGATGCAATTCTTGTCATGGATTGGATTTCCTTATATAGATACAACATAAATTTCCATGAGAGGTAAACCACTCTTCATGTGGAGAATCGACCCCCAATTCTGTACAAGTGCAAGGAGAAAGATGAATCTTCTTTAGCTCCATCATTTCAAGAATGGATATTTCTGACCTACGAGAATTCATATCGGGATTAGATGATTGAGTCTAAGGAGGCAACCGTCCTTGAAGACATGCCAATTGTGATGGAATTTGCTGAAGTGTTTCCTGAGGAATTGTCTGGTATTCCTCCTAGAAGAGATGTTTAATTCTCAATTGATCTTATACCTAGGGTGTTACTAATATCCGAGAATCCATATAGACTGGATTTTGTGGAGCTTGAGGAGCTGAAGAAACCACTATAGAAGAATCTGGATAAAGGGTTTATACAACCAAGTGGTTCACCATGGGGTGAACCAGTCCTCTTCTTCAAGAAGAAGGATGGGTCAATTTTCATTTGCATCGATTATCGCAAGCTTAAAAAAATCATGATAAAGAACAAGTATCCTATCGCATGAATTGATGACTTGTTCGATCAGCTGTATGGATCACAATACTTATCCAAGGTAGATTTGTGGTCGGGATATTATCAAGTAAGGGTGAAGAAAGAAGATTTCCCCAAGACTGCTTTTCTTACAACATATGGGCACTATGAATTCTTAGTAGTGCCTTTCGGACTCACTAATTCTGCATAAATCTTCACGGAATTGATGAATATAGTCATAAGAGATTACCTTAAAAAATTTGTGGTAGTATTTAGAGATGATATTCTAATATACCTTAAAACCAAGGAGGATCATGAGGAGCATCTAAGAACTGTACTAGAGACCTTATGAAAGGAGAAACTCTATGAAAATTACTAAAAGTGTGAGTTCTGGTTGAAGGAGGTCTCATTCTTGGGCCATATGATTACAATAAATGGGATATATGTGGATCCCTCCAAGATAGCTGCAACAGAGGGATGGATGAGGCCAACATCGGTAATGGATATCCGTAAATTTTTGGGGTTAGGTGGATATTGTCGACAATTTGTGAGAAATTTCTCATGATTGTCCAACCATTTTACCAAGATAACTTGGATGGGAGTAAAGTTTTCTTGGAGTGATGAATGTGAAGAAAGATTCAAGGAGTTGAAAATGTGGCTTTTCACTATGCCAGTGCTCACTTTATCCACAAGTGTAGAACTTTTTGTGGTATCCAGTGATGCTTTGAAGAAGGGTCAGGGCTGTGTGTTGATGAAAAATGACAAATTCATTTCCTTGCTTCAAGGAAATTGAATGTTCAAGATCATAATTATCCAACACATGATCTGGAGTTGGCTGCGGTGATCTTCACTTTAAAAATTTTGTGGCATTATATCTTTGGGGAGAAGTGTGAAATATATACGAACCACAAAATCCTCAAGTATATATTCAAACAGAAAGAGTTGAACATGCACCAACGAAGATGGTTAGAGCTGATCAAAGACCATGACTGCTCAATCCATTACCACCATGGGAAAGAGAACAAGGTGGAGGATGCTCTAAGAGGAAAAGAACCAATAGTTCTATCATTGATGAGAATCGATAAGGATCCATTCTACTTAGATTTTATGAATATGGACATGGGAATCATAAAGAAGGGAAAATCATCAATCCTTTCACAAATTATTGCTCAAACGTCTCTTTTGGAAAGGTTAAAGGATGCTCAAAAGGATGACGTGGGACTTCAGATGAATGTGGAAGCTATCTGAAAAGGAAAATCCTCAGATTTCAATGTTAATGAAGAAGGAATTGTGAGATTTGGGAAAAGATTATGTGTTCAATCAAGTCTGAAGTTGAAGAAGGAACTTTTGGAAGATGCACATAGTTCAAATTTCTCTATTCACCCAGGAAACACAATTATGTATTGAGATCTCCGAGAGCATTATTGGTGGTATAATATGAATAAGGAGATCGCTGAGTATACATTAAAGTGCCGGTTTTGTCAGCAAGTGATAGAAGAGAGGCATAAGTCTAAGGGGATGATGCAACCATTTCCCATATCGGCATGGAAATGGGAGAACACCACCATGGAATTTTTCACTGTACTTTTGAAGACATCCAAAGGAAACAATGCAATTCAGGTTGTTGTGTATCATCTTACAAACTATTCACACTTTATTGCAATTTGGGAGGATTTATCATTGGATCAACTGGCACAAATATATATCAGGGAAGTGGTAAGGCTATATGGAGTAATACTATCTATTGTATCCAATCGAGATCTAAGATTCACCTCTAAGTTTCGGAAGAGTCTTCAATATGCTATGGATACTGAACTGAACATTAGTACGACCTATCATCCTCAAACTGATGGACAATCTAAGTGAAATATTCAGACACTGGAAGATATGTTAAGATCATGTTCAATGGACTTTAAAGGAGGATGTGATCAACATATTCCTTTGGTTGAATTATCCTATAATAACAGTTTACACTCGAGTGTCAGAATGGAACCTTATGAATCCCTGTATTGGAAGTGGTGCAGAACACTGACATGTTGGGATGAATTCGGTGAGCGTAAGCTACTAGGACCAGAAATGGTTGAAGAAATGGTGGAGAAGGTGAAAATCATTCACCAGAATATCAATGCAAATAACCATCAATGATACCTTGAGTATAAAATTGGAGACATGGTATTTCTATGCATATCTCCATGGAAGAAGGCCACGAGGTTTGAAAATAAGTGGAAGTTAAGTCCTAGGTACATCATCCCCTTCGAGATTCTTGATTATGTCAGGGTTGTGGCCTATCAACTAGAACTTCCACGTACTATGGACAAAGTACATGATGTCTTTCATGTATCCCTATTAAGGAAGTACATACCAGACCCTTCACATGTACTCTCTTCAGAGGTAGTAAAACTAGAGGATGATATGTCTTACGAGGAGCAACCAATGAAAATATTAGGTCATGGAGAAAGAGTTCTATGAATAAGGAAATTCCCCTCATCAAGGTGTTTTGAAAAAACCAAAAGTTTGAAAAAGTTACGTGGGAATTAGAAGAAGTGATGAAGTAGGGTTACCCACATCTATTTTAGTGTGGGAAATGGAAATTTCTATGGTGAAATTTCTTAAGGGGGAGAGATTGTAACGACCCAAAAATTCATTAATGAAAATTCCTCTTAGTCTATTTTAATTTCTTCTTATGGTTATGTAAAATGTATGCACTTATTTGGTTCTATGTTTTGGATTTTAAAATACCATTAATAATTTTGACCATTTCTAATATAGATGTTGAACAGTGATCACATGATTAGTATAAATATAGGGCTTTAAAAAATCCAATTTACTCAGAAAAAGGTAGGGATGACCTCATCCAATAGAATTTCCCTATACGAATCCCATTTGGTAGAGCTCAGAAAGGAGGTGTAATCATTGGGATTTCCTCTTGACCAAGGCCAATATGAGCTTGAATACTTTAAGCTTGAGTAGAACCACTTATGAGAGGAGTGGGAGTTGATATAGATTACCACTCGAACAATGTTATCCGAGCCACCCCAAGAGTCTATCACAATCGCGCACCTTACCCTAAAGTATTATGCAGGTGTTTTAAGGGGTTACGTAACAAGACCATAGTACAAATATTATGTATATTATTCTTGTATAGAGAATATAAATTCTTTTTTATTATTGTTACTTTGTAAATAATTTTTAAAAGCATAAATAGCATTTTTAGTTAATATTCAACTAAGAAATATATTTTGATGAATTAATGAATTTTTTTAATTAAATAATATTTTAATAAAATATTATTATTATTAAATTACATTTTATTAAATATAAGTGATCATATAATTTTACGAATGCAATTTTAATTTTTATTAAGGTTTGAGTGTTGTTTTTTTCAAAACCCATGAATTTTTGATAAATCTATGTTTTTATTATAAAAATAAAAATTCACATATTTAGAAAATTATATATATAAAATGAATATTATTTTTGAAATCAGGATGTCGAAATTATCCTACGGTGATTTTTTCATAATTTTCTAAGACAGTCGAATTTTTGGGTAAAAATTAAATACTTTTTAAATATATAATGTGTTTTATGAAATTATAATGACCCAATAGTGATGTAATAAAATAATATAAACATTATGTTCGGAAAATATATGTTTTAACATTAAAATAATGTTCTTTTTGGTTTTATTTATTTATTTTTCAAAGATTTAGTGGACCCTTCAAGGCTTATAAAACATTTTTTCATTTTAAATTGTTTTCCTTGAGAGTGTGACTCACCTCCACATAAGAAACCCTATTATTTTAAGATGTTTGTCCATTTTCCAAATAAAATATTGTTTTCCACTCCCCTTTGGAAAAAAATAAGTAAATACCATGGTATTTTTTGTGGTTTTTATTAGTTTAATGTGTGGTGTCCCAAACCTAAATAATAAAGAATTCCCTCTCCTTTACTATATAAACCCACCCAAGATCCCACTTCTTCTTCACTGAAAGCCATTAGAGTTCGTCCAAACTCTTCCCTCCTCTCTATAGAATCCTCAAAATATGCCCCAAGCTCTCAAGAATCCTATCTCAAGCCTCTCCCAAGCCTTTGGGATCAGACTTCCAAGTAAGGGATTCCCACCTTTCTCTTTTTATCCAAGTTTCTTAATATTGTTATTCCCTTTTATTTTCAAATATAAATATTGGGGTATGATTTATCACATCCCTCATACTTCCCTCTTTATGTTTTAATGATGAGATACCCCTTTTCTCTCTCATTAATGCCTCCCATGTACACTCGTTACCATGCCAAAATTCCTTAAAAAATTTCTCTCTTCTCATTTACATTTAAGCAATTCTTATATTATGCATCTAAAGTCCATTAAATATGTTGGTATATTATGTCACATGATCCCCTTACTATACATTTAATTTATAAATTTTTATATACCCCTTTCACTCTCATAAAACCATTTTACGAATTTCTATTGGACGTTGTTATGCTGCCAAAATTACACCAAAATTTCCATGCCAAAATCATTGTGTAGTGAATACCATACCCACTCCTCTATCAAGGGTATTCAAATTTATGCACATTTACTTGTTGATTGAAGAGTTACATTTATATAATCCACATATCTTATTCTTTGAATGAATTATGATGTTAATGAATCCATGTTGTATGATCTATGTGGCACACTTATTTATGAAATGAAATGATTATGAAGGGTGTGACCTGATAGTGATCCAATGCATTGGGTAAAGTATAGTATCATGATACATCATGTGCAATGACTGTTGACTCGTGATAATTCAAGTTCAATGAGGGTTTACTCATGCTTCATGTACAATGAGGATTTACTCATGATTTATGTGCAATGATCCTTGGCTCATGATAATTCTATGTTAAGTGTTGTTACAACATCTCCTTGTTATGATTTTCATGCTTTATCATGCCTTTTGTGTTCATTTTTCTCTTGTTCTCCATGGATATGCTGATTGTCTAACATGTATTGTATTCCTCATGTTATTCCATGTTTATTCCCTTACTGGGATTTATATCTCACCCTTTTCTTATGCATGTCCTCAGGTTATTCCATGCAATGCTAAGTACGAGGGAATGTAGAGGTCATGTAAAGGATTTTTTCAATAAAGATGTTGTGTTTCATGTTTTAAGTTGTTATGTAATGTTCTTAAGCCCCAAATACAATATACCTCTTGATATTCCATGTTGTATCAAGTGAAGAGTTTTTGTAATAAATCATGTCTAAGTATGTAATAAAATCAGGGTTGTTATAATATCACATGTTATTGTAGGTTTAATCCACTCATTAATGACCAAATAGTAGAAGTAATACAACATAGGATTCTCAAGTCACATCTTGAACCCAAAGACCTACCCGAGGTCTCTCTTAAACTCAATCAAAACCCTCTCCCCTTGATAAAATATACTTTCGGTGATCCAAAATTACCCAATTGTTAAAAGTAACTAAACCTAATAATAGAAGGTTCGATTCCATCCCATTTATTTTTATAGGGAACTCTCAGTCTCTATCCCTATACACGGTCTAATGAAAACATGTATGTAGAAAAAAAATACTTCTTAACAAACATATAAGTTTGTATTATAGGGACCATCTACCTCCATATAGAAGTTATCACCCAATCCAAGATTTTTCCACACTCAACCAATATCATCCAGGCCTCATCCAAGATAACTCCACCACTCAAGATCATATGTCATGCCATAAAATGAAAATAATTAATTATAAATAATTATAATTAATTAATCAATTTAATCTAAAGATATATATTCATTAATAAACTCATCAAGAATTGTCGCATCACCAAAACCACATTAAATCTTATTTGTTCATCCTTTTGAGACATCCTCTATCCAAGATGGGAGAAATACCCAACAAATTGGGATGATTTCACCATGATTTAGTGAAATTTATTTCGAAACCATATACCAAATCATAGAAAAATAAAAACACTTCAAGGGAAAAACCAAGGAAGAAATGGAATAACATTACTTAAATATTCATGGAATCCCCACATAAAATACCCCTTATCATGGGTGATTGAAGTGAGGAAGATGGAGGAGAGATCAAGTTGAATCGGTTATCTCTAGATTCCCCTTACCCCTAAAATTACATGGTGGTTGATTGGAAAATTATTAGTCTTCCCCATTTTAAAAAAACGGGTCTATAGGTTGGTTGTGGTGAGACCATAAGGGTCACCGTATGATAATTACTCATAAGAAATTATCAAGGTGCAACCCTCCTGACTCACTAGGTGGACACCCCAGGTAGAGTGTCGAACCATTATCTAGTCTCTATTATAGTGTTACCCCTCAGGTTCACATCATGATTTATACAAGACATGAGACCCCAACCCCTAACTAACATAATCACAATGTGACCTAAGGGTCACATTGTGACCTACTATAACTATATAATTTTAGATCAGTCACCCATACTTTCTTCAATTCTCATCCAAGAACCTATAAAACTTTACAAGCCTTGATCCATATAAAAAAATATCTCCTTGTGATGTCTTGATGATCACAATTTTGATTTGAATATCAATTCATGAAACATCCCTTTCTATGATATTAAAAATTCTAATTTATATATAATCAATAACCAATAATTTTTTTTGGCCATTAAAAACTATGCCCCATAATGTTTAAAATCCTAAAGAAGTCATGTTGGTCTTATAGATAGTGTTTATGACCTACCTCATTCATTAATTAATTTCCATATAATCATGTTCCACACCTAAATTCTGAACACACTTCTTCTACACATCTCCAGACACTAGGAAACTTGATTCACTAGAAGTAGAGTGACCCGCTCACCATCATTGAAAAAATCGACATAGCGCTCAACCAAAATCATCTTCCTTGAGAAATTGAAGCACCAAAAATTGATTCACCTCAAACATTATCATGATCCCCATTATATGACTTTGCTCACAAGGCCTGATTCTATGTCATAGTTCCCACTATAGGAATTTCCCACAAAGAACACTCTCTATGAATTCTATCAACACAGTTAATGCGAATTCCACATCACTAAACCTAATTCCATATGAAAACATCCATAGATCCTCCATTGACAACTTCTACCAAAAATGGTCACCCCCACATGATGAGTGATATTACCTCACTCGATCATAATTACTTATGAAGTCATCATGTGATATTCAAAACACTTGCAGTAATGTCTGAAACCAAAAATCACTAGAACTCCATAGTCATATCACCAAAAAACATCTCTAGATTCAATTATATCTCCATGTTCACCATCACACCCTTTATTTGATACACCCTAAAATCACGTTATCTCCATACCGAATCTGATACCAATATCCAAAATCCATCTAACACCACATATAAATTTCAAATCTAGTATTCACTAAAGAAACTGATCACATTGAATCTTCTTTCACTCTAAAATCTTAATGTTACCTTACCAATCCTCTGATTAGTCTCATCATACCCATGACCCTATAAACATAAGGATCATACCTGCATGACTGATACTATAGTCCCCAATATAGGTGTATCATTATCATTACCCTGTGAAACCGAATCTTCTACTCTATATGAACCATTACCTATCTACTACCACATATAATGGATATACGTGACAATCCCACACCTACTTGAGTATCCACATGACATAAAAATAACTACCCATTATTGGATCATTGGTAAAATCATCTTATATATAACTAAAATTTACCCCTAACAAGTTTCACACCCTATGACAGCCTATGGTGAGCTCCCCTCTATATGTATTCTCTTACACCACTCCAAGGGTGTCGACCCCAAATGGTTACCAACTATCCATGTGTCTCATTCTTCCCAATTCATTATCAACCCATCAACTCAGCCCCTAACATCACTCATCCATGATGTCACCATCTTACCATAGAGGGACAAACCTCATCAGAACCCCAGTTCGCCATGCCCGCAAGCATCTCACTAAACCTGCCAGTACTTGACCTACACAAGCATTAGGTATTATAACTAAAAACCATTTACTCACCTATCCATGTACCAATAGGGATCAGTTATAAATAATGAATTCTTTCCCTCATGCATTAAATATTTTCCCCAAAACCATTTTAATCCCCACTTTCCTCTCATAGGGAAAAGTGATCATCCAAAAACCCCCTATATGTTCTTCCCACCATCTTCCTCGATCTCACTTGAACCAAATGAGAATACACTAAAGTAATACCTAATCAAATAACCCGACACACATTCCCATAATTCATTCCTTATTGAACCTAATCTCACACTCCTAAACCAATGACCATACTCATTTCATAGGTTAACCTCATGCATATGAAGAAATATTAATGATTTATTCACAATATATATGTATAATATTTATCATGAAAAGTCCTACCACATGATTACCCACCACTTTATAATTTTCCCCAAATCATAAGAGTCTACCCAAAATATTACCACACTATAAAAGTGCATCCAGAATCATTAGGGCCATGCACCCAACAAATATTTCCCACCAAACCCAACCACAATAAAAAAATACTTGAAAGTTTTTAACACCTAGAATGCCCAAGGAATTCCACATGACTTTCCTCAACCACTCAATCTGGTAAAGTAGAGCTCCACCAAGAAGATATATGTGAAAACACCGTATAGGTTATTTTTGAAGCATTAAGTAATCTAAACATATCAATATCACCACAAGGGGTCCATCACCAAATAATGTAATGTATTTATTGACCCAAAAGGGTCTCCATACATAACTTGTATAAAGAAACATGAATTGTCATAAAAAATACTTATGAGTAAAAATTATAGCCTGAATGAGTATAATTCAACTAAAAATTATATAGGAAAATTCCATATATGTTTTTGTTTAATCTTTAAATAGATGAACTCCCGGTTAATAAAGAAATCATACAAAATAATACCTATGTAATGTGAATCATATGTTCCAACCATGCTTTATATAGATTTGCCTCTTGATAAGGGGTCAAGGTCTAAAATAATAAATCTTAATCTTCAATATAAATATAATAATTGAATAAAAATCTCAACCATATAATTGAAAATCAAGAACAACATCCCCACACTACTGGTAACCCAAGCTTCCCATCGGAAAAGGCGTTCATTAAATTCCGGTCTAAGGACCATCAGGAGGTCTGACATGTCTCTATTCTTTGTATACCATATCCTCAAATATTAAGACAAATAAATATATAATTTGACACAAATTTATAACCCAATGGTCAAAATCCACTCATTATCACCCTGAATATGGTCCCACAAGACCTCAAGTGAACCTCCCCATATGCTAGAGACTACGAACTAGTGGTGAGGGAATAATTCATAAATTAGAGAGACCATAACCTCAAAATAGTTTAAAAAAGAGTAAATATTTCAAAAACTCATCCACATCACACATCATAAGACACATAAATAAATAAAAAACAATTCTATAACAAATATATAATGAATAAAAATTCAATCATACAAAAAAACTGATCACCAATTGGGCCCATCACATATACATAAAATAAGGGGAAAATACGCAAGAGGTTATACTTCCATCCCCATTCCTTAAAAACTCAATCTTTAAATCCATTTCAGTCACTCCAACTTGATCCACTGTACAATTAGTGCTTATAACTAAAATTAAACAACATGTACTTGAACCAAGATTCCTATACAGGGTGTGGGAAATAAATATTAGAAGGGACTCACTAGGTGACCCTAATATACACCATCATATATGTTTATAAGTGAGGAAAAATAAATTACATAAATAAACACACATATAAAAACATTTCAGATGTTGTTTTTAACGAGACCACCATGAATCTATGTGCCCCAAGTCATAGTATGCTATCCAGATCACCACGACACTTGATCATACGTGCTTCAGCCTAAGTCAGAATCCTATTTCCTTTTTTCATCATTACTATAACACAAACCTTACCTAAATACTTAGAGTTTGAAATATCACTAAACATCAACCATTACCCTTAGATATAGGGTAGGGTGTTCAACAAGTCCAAACTACTACTTGAAGATGTAGGGTAGAGTTTTGAGTATAAGACCTAGACCCACATTTTCCCTCAAGGTAGTCCTACCAATAATTTATCCCTCATGGTGAGACCATAATCCAACCTCAACCACTACCCTATTACTTAGGGTGGGACCCATACCAAGTACCAAGACCATCCCCTCTCTGTCAGGTATATTTTTCATCAACCATCTAGACTGGACCCCATCACTAAAGGTGGTCACACATTACATCCATTGTACTATCATTCAAAATGAATTAATAACCTGATCTCTCCCCTCTCTTAGGGTGGGTCTCACAAGTATTAGTAGAATAATAAATTTTCACTTAGGTTCGTACCTATCAATACCCTCTTACTCAAGGTATGGATATAAATTATGAGTATTATCATCTTAATTAGGGTAGGGTCTACGACATCCTAAACCACTCTCTTACCAAGGATGTGGTTACAACCAAAACATTCATGCAATATCAAACATGGCACAAAACCTATCACAAAATCTCACCAACTCATCATAGGGAGATAGTCACTCTAGAACTAACCCATTTACTCGAGCACATCTTAACATATAATTACAACATGTTGATCTTCTTGATATTCCCATCACATCCATATAGGTGTTCATAGGTACTTTAGATGAATCGCATCTCATCGGTACATACATGCACTAATCAACCCATGGTGACCACATGGACCATAGGTTATTCTTGATCTAGGGAACAATATCTTAGTCCAAACCTCATCAAAATTCTACTCATATTTCTCAAAATGTCTTAGTCCACACTCAAGAGGGTTCCCCTTACCAGGGGTGAGACATACAAATATCTCACCCATCCTATCATGCCCAAGGATCTCATTCCCACCCTACTAGCCTATGTAATCTAACTGAGGCTACCCAAATCACATATCTAACCTTGATACCTATCCAAAGTTTCTTGTCAAATTAATTGAAACCCTCACCCCTTGGTGACATAGTCCCCAAGAAATCCTAAAATTACCAATGTTGTAAAGAGTACATGACCCAAGAATATGAGGCTCTATGTCATCTTATCTATTTCTCAAGTCTGGTATCATTTTTTATCCTTATACCCAAACCCATAAAAATATGTATACTAGAAATAAATCATGTATAATAGGCATATTAGTTTGTATCATAGGGACCAGCTACCTCTATATAAGAGTTACCACCCATGCCAAGATTTGTAGGCTCTTAGACAATCCCATCGACACTTCATCCAAGATCACATTACCAATTGATCACCTATCCCATGGTATAAAATAAAAATAATTAATTATAAAAAATTTTAATTAATTAATCAATTTAAAACCAAGAGGTATATTTTCTGAAAAAACCACAAGGCATCACTGTATCTTTGGAACCACAAAGAATATCATGCATTCATTCTTCCAGGAACCCATATATCTAATCCATACAAAATCCCCTTGGGTTGATATGATTTCACAATGCTTTGGTAAAATCATATTTGAAAATATAAACAAAATCTCTCTAAAATCCAAGGACATTACATGGGGAAAATAATGATGGGAGAAAAAGAAGATCATACCCTGACACATTGTGATATTACCTCAAGAAACACCCCTTGTAATGGGGGATCAAAGTTAATAAAGTGGAGAGAGATCCAAAATCTCGAGGGGGCTGATTGGTAAATTTCCAATGTACCCCTGTTTAAAATAGGAATTATAGTTCATCCATGGTGCGACATTGTAGTCCTAACACGATGAGTCCTAGACCAACCTATATACAATGAAACCCTCTTCGTTCATGGTGTGGAAACCCAAGACCGAGGGATTGACCCCCTCGTCTTGTCTCCATCATAGGGTGACCCCTTAGGGTCGCAAAATTTTTGATCTAAGGAAGGGGACCCCAAACCTCAAACGACACAATCGAAGCATGTATTGAGTGTCACAACATGACCTAATGTAGCTCTATAACTTTAGAAAGGGTAGAAACCTTGCACTAACACTCTTCCAAGCACATAAACCACCCTCAATTCCTCAATCATCATCCAAAAAAATATCTTTTAGATGACCCAATGATAAAAATTAAAATTTTAATCCCAATTAATGAAATATCCACGACTCTTGGATCAATAATACAAATTTCTTTACAAACAAAAACCTGTAAAATTTATAGGTTTTTATATCCACCATGTTTCAAAGTTGGTTATTTCACATAGATTCCATATTAGATCTCATGGACTCTAACCATTTCTTAGGATCATAACTCTCAATTTCCTCTTGTAAGGTAGTAGTTTCCTCACATATGAACAATAACTCATCAATATTTTCCATAAGAAAACCATATCTTTAAGGATCTTTATAAATACTACCAAAATATCCAGGTTATTTTGTAACCCAAGTTAGTTACTTTTCTATAACCATTTATAGATCCATATGACTATCCATATTAGTAATAATTTCTATTTGTTGGTTTTGAACTTATCTAAGTTAAAATATCCTCCAAATAACACATTTAATTCTATGTTACTTCTCAAGTAATATAAAAAATATATCTAGAATAACTTTTTTATTAATAGTATTATAGAAATAATACCTCTTAATTTCCTTGAGATAACTATTAAATAACCATTTGTTGATTTTGGGATAAGTCTTTTAGTGACACAATGTTATACATTTTATTTTAAATCCCAATTATTCATAAAAGAAAAATTGGGAATCCTTTTATTCCATATCTAATAATATATATTTTTGACAATTTTAGATGGAATTTTATTAAGTATAAATTTATGTGTGTCTATAGACTATTTTTAGAATGATATAGGAAGGTCACACCGACTCATCATTTATGGAACCATGTTCAACAAAGTATGATTCTACTTTAAAATAAACCAATTAAATGTGGTTTTCATAGAGGAGTGATTTATAAAAAAATTCAACAATATTTTAGATGACCTATAAATTAATGGCTCAATTATTTACAACCCCAATATATTTTGAGAATCTTAAAACTTTTTCTTAGTAGATTATATACTTTATTTCTAAACACCTTGAAATTTTTAAAGTTTTCAAACTTGTGTATGATAAGGAACACATAACTATACCATATGAAATCATCATTGAAGGGTAATAAGTTCTTATACTCATAACTTCTTTGGGTAATCATTAACTCTCATATATAACTATGTATTTGGTCCAATAGTCCATTATCACTCTCACATTTTCCACTAAAAAACTCTTTTCTTTTTTTTTATAATAACAAACTATATTTTTATTTCTCAAATGGTTTATAATATGATGAGTCTAATAATCCATATTTATGGAGTATTTAGATGTGTTTCTCACTTATATTTCCAAATGGACAATGAAATAGAGAAATAATGTTAAAATAAACTACCTTAACCTTATGTTCTTGAATTATATAGATTAGATTATCCATATATATAATATATAAACCGTTTAACATATTTCCAATGCTATAAAATATTTCATTCATTTATATAGAATAACTCTTCTTTACTACCACGAATGAAAATACATTCTTGTCCGAAACAACATATATGAATAAAATTTAAATTTATAGTAAAAATATAGTAATAGTTTCCTAATTATTGAATAAATTCACTTGGTAGAATAAGATCATAAGTGAAAACATTAAATTCTAAAACACTTTCTTCATCATCAAAATGTAGATTTATTCCTCCAATAATCAATTATCTCATACTTATAAGTGAATTTTTATCATAAAAAATGTGTGATTCATACTTATAATAAATTACCCAAGAGTTAGTATTTAAAAAAATTATTTTTATAACATTCAAACCATAAATTACTAAATTATTTCTCTTGAGAACACTTATAACATTAGATACCAATAATTAAACTATTGATATAACCTATAGTAGGTCTCAAAATGATATTCATGATGAAATCTATAACTTACAATAAAAAATATCTTTAGGTGAGTATCATGATTTATATTATTTCAATAAGGATTCTTATTAAATGAAACCACCTAAAAATGATAGTCACATACATATATCCATTTAGTGGGTAAAAATAAATATTTCAATATGTTTTGATCCTTAATTGGTTTTCCTATAAACACCTTTATATTTAGGTTTTATCCTATGAAAATTATATCACATATGATTATTTTATAGTTTGATGGACAACCCTTTTCCCAAATCCATCATACAGATTTAGACATATCTATTTTGATAGTATCAAAACACTTATATTTTCACAGCTAAGGTTAACCCAAAGATCAAAATGGGACATGTTTACCTAACTCTTAGGGTTATACACATCAACCATGATTTATAATAAAAAAAATCCATGGGCCCATTGCTTTGGAAGAACTTAGCCATTTAGATGATCAAGGTATTGACATGTTTTTTCTTTTAAATGAATCTCATAATTAGTATTTATGGAGTTTTATTAGTCTCAGCATTTTCATATTCATTTTATATGTACCATTTATAATTATTCAATTCCATACAATGTTTACATCTCATTCAATCTTTATATTCATGCATGCTTCGATCGATTACATTTTTGAATCCTATTACTTAAACTATATTAATATTTTACAAACATATTAATGTATAATTATTTTAAAACTTGTTATTTTTTCTAAATACTCAATAATAAAATTATACTATATTTACCAATATATAAATCTTTCCCATGACAAAGGTACTTGTAAATATATTATATAGGGGATTTAAATCATATGAAACCAAAACTCCCCATATGAGAAAGTATGGAATGATATGTAGCTAATCCCCAGTTTCTAAATATATCCTAATCCTCCAATATAGTGAGAATTCCAACCCAAACGCCGAAAATTAATTGATAAATACTCAATAGAGTCCTTAATTACAATATTACTTTAACATACAATATGTATAAATCCTAATCACATCTTATTATTGAATTTATAAATAAAATAAATAATCATAGTTTTATTTAATGAAAACTAAATCATTAGGTTATACCTATACTCTAACTCTTATATGGATGAATTGAAAATTATGACAATATATTAAAAGAATGTAGAAAAAATCACACAATATTCAAAATATAAACAATTTATATACATGAATATTAAAATAGAATTTCAAAAATAAATAAAAAATCATAATATTTAATATGAGATATAATAAAATTAGATAATTATAATGGTATCAGAAAATTTTTATATGGTTTAAATCCACATATATTTGATGTTGGACCTTCTAGTATACACTAATAATGGTTTCAAATATTTTTTTTAAATTTATTAAAACCATGGACAAGAAGGACAATGTAATTTCTTTTCCCAATCAATTTTAGGTAGATAATTTCTCTAAATTACCACCTCAAATCATGATATATTTTATAAGAGTAATATGTTTACGTTCAATTGTTATACCATAATCTATGACCAATTAAAATTTTCCATGTCATGGGTTTTCCATTTTAAAATTTTATTTCTATAAATAATGGTTGTTTTAATCTATAATCACGACTTAAAAAATATCAAATTTATGATAATATATTTTAAGATAGAAAGAAAAATTTTATTTTTCTGAAAATATGTCATTTATTTGAAATATTATATAAATCAAAATGTAATTTTATAAACCAGGATATTTTTAAAATCTTCATAAACAAGGACATGTTTTTATAAACATGGTCATTGTTCTGGAATAAAATAACAAACTGGTTTTTAATTTTTGATCTTCATCTTATAATTTGTTCATTAGAGCCCACTCTGAAACAGTTGAAGGGTATTATGGGAAATCTAAATGAACAAATTATGTGGAATAAAAATTTAAATCTCATATACAATACTTACTATGAGAAAACAAATAAAATAAATAAATAATGATAAAAATGATTATCTCACTATACTGGATATATCCTCTACAAAAAAGAGGTTTATTGAGATCCATTAGTAGAAACCAAAGGGTTCCTACCTCCAAATGTATCCACTAATATTAAAATCACTAAACACATTGGAAGGGCCCCTTATGTTTTAAAGGTGTTCTATCACCTCCTCCACATAGTTAATGAAGAGAAATTCCTGAGGATCTTTGGCGTGGAGAAAAATCACCAATGTTGATACACACTCTTCAAATAAGGTATAATAACTCTATTACATACAACTAATTCATTGAATGAAGTGGCCTTTTAGAGTTAACATTTCATACATTATGAAATAACAAACTCATTGGGTCTGTTGTTGTAACTCTTAAAATAATACCTCATTTAAGTAATGAGATTATTAATCACTTTTAACAATAAAATATCCATTTATCAAAAATCACAAGATATGTTATAAACTGAAATAGTATGATAATATTTTTAAGAGAGTTATCTAAATGATATCAAATTTTATTCATTATATACATCGTGGCATTGTATTAAAAACCACACGATAACACAAACCACAATATGGAAACTTTTAATATGAAATGATTAATGATTTACTATATACTTTTAACATTATTATGGAAGGATTTTCTTAAAATGGTCAACATCACATGTTACCATTTAAAAATTAAAAAATAAACTAAATCATGATCACCATCCCTTCAAAACTCGTAGGAAGGAAAATTAAATCAATCAATCATCAAGGTCATTATAACCCAATTTCCCTTTTTGTATCTCTGAACCCTCCACCTTGAAGAAGGATTCTTAAACCATTACTATCTTACCAAATACCCCTCATATAAACTAAATTTTAAACAATTAATAAATGAACCATTAAAAATACAAATCAAAATAGTATTTTCATTCGATAAAAAAGAAATATAATAAAATTTATTATAATATCAACTAAATGAAAAAATAATATAAAATCACAAGTTCCCCAAATTCATATTTTTTTAAAAACACCCACACAAACAAGAAAATATGTATTTGTTTCGTTTGAATTCACACACTCAAAAACATAATTTAAAACACATAAAAACATATATTATAAAAAAATTTGAACTAAATTAGAATATTAATTATTAATTTTAGCATGAATTCCAATAGAATTTATCACGTAACAAAAAAAGAGATTCCAAAAAAAGTTATCACTCTCATAAATACTTTCCCACTAATCCCAAGGATTATAATCCTTACAGAACCCCCAAAACAAGTTAGATTCTCTAATTCCCACCAGTGATATTTCTATAAAATTATACAGATTGGAATAAAATGTTCTAATACTCACCGGGGTTTCAATAAACTTAACAACCCTTCCAATGGTGTTTGTAATTTATATCTATAATTTTTTTAGCCATTCCAAATAACATCCCCATAGTGCTAGAGGGGTTCACCATGACTTTCTGAAACCCAAATCTCAACTCCTAAAATTTTCCACCCAACATGATAGGAGATCATGAACTAGAATAAGAGAATAAGGGAGGTGGGGTTTAATTTATAAATAGAGGGATTTCATGGGAATAAACCGACAAAAATTCCCCAAAGAATCACCCAAGAATGTCCTTTTTCACAAAAGATCTAAAATGAGGGAGATAAGAAGGTGTTTTGATAAAAATAAAAAAAATTGGACCTCTTTTTATCAAATGTATACTCCATATGCACAATCTCCCAAATAATTAATCTAAACTTGTATTTTACCATGTAATAATACCTAATTAATGGTATATATACATGGTCTTCTAGGTTATGCAACAAACCATGTATTTCCCTATGTCACCCACATTCCACCATTTTCATCTAAAAAAAACTCTCAAAACCTTTAAAAACCTCTAAAAACCTCCAAAAACATCCAAACATCTCATCCATAATCTCAATGAACCTCTTTATATCCACCAATTACCTCTCACATAGTTTTTCCCAAAAAAACCCAAACCAATTTTATTTTAAAAAAATATACAGTCCTACAAAATAAAATCATTAACTTTGGTTGATTTTATCATTTTAGATTGAGGTCAATTACACATGTTAGATAACTCAAATACCATTATTTTTTCATTCCTTATGTTTACTCAATAACATGAGGCGACCATTAAAATAGACATATTCAATGTTTTGGTTTTCATAATATTTAACAAAGTTGATTAAGGTTTAAATTTCAGATAAACTTTACATGATGCGATGTATGTAAATTCAATTGATATATTTATAGATCAACTAGACCCAAAAATTTAGTTATGTAAAACATAGACCAATAAGTTATAGATTATGGATACAACCAATAAATAGTTGGACTGAAAAAAACTACTATCTAGTTCACATAGGTTGTACTCATTCATCGGTTAGACTGACCAAATCCATATTTTATTTAAGTCTTAAGATATACGTCCTAGACTTATCTATATAGAACACATGAGCTAATTTGTGACATGTAGATTTTTTTTTTAAAATATCATGATTTTTTTTTCAAAATATTTTTATTATTTAAATTTTTACATAATAAAAAAATGATTTTTTTTTTCAAAATAACACATTAATTTTTAAATAAATTATAAAATGTAAAATCATCTAAAATATTTGAAAAAAATGAAATATAGATATATGTATATAATTATTAAATTTATATTAAATAAATTAATTCTATCATAAACAACATAACATAATTTTTATTATATGTAATCATTTATAAATTTTAATTTTAATTATTTAAAAATAAAATCTGTATATCCTAATTTTTTTATAAGTATCTTTTATAAGTTTCTCCCATGATCATTAAGTACAATAATCAATATCCAAGTGGGTAACACATTTTATAATAAAAAATATTTTATTGTAATTTTTCAATGATCTCCTCCATTAATGACCCCTTAACATCTTTTTTAATAAACTCTAATGGTGTAGTAGATAATCTTTAAATTTATGTGATTGTAAAAAACCTTTATGTACACCATGATATCCTTCCATTACATCCATATTGATCATAATATTTGTTGTATATGATCATTCCATTTGGATATTACCACACCTTCACATGTAAGAAATTTATATTTTTATTTCAAGAGATATCAATTTTTAAGGTTGAGTGAGAACCTACATAGATAAATAGAATAAAATAATAATCTATCATATTAAATATATATATAATAAAGAACATTAAAGATAGTTAGATCCATAAAACTTGTGTAATATTCATTCAATAGAGCACACCTTCCTTTTTAGTTTATCTTTCAAGAGGTATTGAAAGCAGTATGAAATCTTCTCCTAGGTTTCCTGTAACTCTTCTTAGGTTATTTTCAATTCATTAAATACTCATACAAATATATGATTCTTGATGTTAATTCCTTCACACTTTTTATCATTTGAATTATCTCTTATTTATATTTCAAACTTTCAATTGGGTTCCTCTAAAAAACATGGATTATGAGCTCCTTTTTGATCATCTATTGATTAGAGCGAATTAATTGGTATGATGAAAATTCAAGTACCATAATTTTTTTTATCCTTAGATCACCCCCATCAGGAGTATGTTTTGTGCAGTCCACAATCCCACAAACATACACTAGATATTTAATTCGATATGGTTGATCATCTATATCTTCTTCCATAGATTGAAGACCCAGGACATAGAGCATTGATAGGCAGCTTCCATCTTATAGTTTGGGATGATCCTTTCTGATCCTAGATTCATGTGCCATCAGATCAGGAAAATTCATAATCAAACCCTCCTCTGAAACCTATTCTATTTTCATCCATAATATCCTCCACCTCTCGAGTGGACATATTATTTCATGGTTCTTCGATCAATCGACTTTCCCTAGTACAGAGGGATGTATCATTGGTCATTGAACCTTGATATTTTCTCATAAATCTATTGAGAATAATCTTGGGATGATTATAACAATACTTCTTATTTTTTTATTTATTTTAATTTTTTAATTTATGGAAACCTTATTTCATTATTATAACTTGCACTGTAAATCCTATCAACATGCCCCTCTAATTTATGTACACACCATAGTTTGTATGAATTATTTAATATTCATTAAAAGAATATGGAATATATATGAACCAAATGAATTCATTTAGAGTTTCTTACAAGTATCTTACATCAAAAAATATCACCCATTGACACACACACACACACACACAGATATATATATATATATATATATATATATATATATATATTATTGTCAACATAACTTATCTCCAACATTGACATGTCATTGTAACTATCCACATTAGGCGTCTACTCTTTTATCAGATCTCATGTTTCTTTTATATCATTGCCTAAGATACTTAAAATTTCTTCCAATGTTAAACTAAGTATATTTTTCACTAAAAATATAATGTTGAAACTTGTACTATGATATACCTTGATCATTGTCTGTGATATCTCATTCATTGCATTAATTCTTTATTGTTATATATTTCATATAGTAATATTTATATATATCTTTCAATGATAAATCTGAACATTTCATTACATTAAATTTAAATTTAATTAAATAAATCCCAATCAATTTATCAATTGGAGTTGAATTTCATCATTTTCGATTTTTTGTTTAATTTTGATCTAAATTTGGAAAATTAATTAAATTTTTAATTTTAACTATTCACTATCACTTATGTATTTTGAGAATAAAATTTTCAATATTTATCCAAATTGAGGGATTATTTTTTTAGGCTTCCATTTTTTATGGGCCTCAACTTCTTCAACTGGACCCAATGAAATTTCTAACACCGTGCTCCCCAAATAAATCAATTAATATGGAAAATATTTTTAGCTGATAAAATTGAACACTATTTAATAAATGAGGAATATATTGGGATTAATAGAACAAAATGAGGTGATTATAGTTTGACATGAAATATAGCTCAACTATGTAAGTTCATAATAAATTTTAAAGATAAATTTTCTTATTACACCAATATATGCATGTGTTAAATTGAAGGAAGATGAAGAGTATATTCATTCATAAAGAGTGAGCTTCTATAATTCAGGGATAAATTTTATTGAACACTTACAAAATATTTGAATGTTTAAAAGTATAAATAATAGGAATTTATAAAAAAAATTAGACTACATCTTGTCAATATTTAGTTATTTAGTGAGATGAAACTATAAAAACTTTAGATGGATGGATTTTTGAGATATAATTTTATGTTATTTTTTTGTTTTCTTAGTTATTTACTAAATTATTCTTCCCCATTATTCTCAAATAACATTAAAATAGATGGATAAACTTCTTAGTGATTGAGAAATATGGTTTTTATTTTTGCAACTATTTAGTTCTTGAATTTGAATCCACCCTTTATATGGATGGGTAAACTTATGAGTGACTGGGGAAGAAGGGTTTTATTTTTTTTTAATTCTTTAGTTCTTGCACTTGATGGAATAAAATCTATTTCTATATTATTTTAATTTTTTTTCTATAATATAATAATAGTTTTAATTATAAAGTAAAATAATATTTTGTTTTAGATTATGTTATTTTTATTTCCTTGGTTTATGATCATTATCTCCCTTCATTGGGTTTTGATATATATATTATGGAATAAACCATAGATTAATGGTGAAGTAATCAATGATTTCCTATACATGTGGGAGGGGTAGTAGGCACACTTGATTATTTAGGATAAATAAGACCCAATAAGGTATTACCTAAGTCAACTAGGTTTTTAGTTATAACTCTCTCACACATAGAAAATAGGGAAGACCAAGATGATATTCTGGAAAGGATTATTCTCACTATCATCATTTGACCAATGGAGTGAGAGGAAGAAATTATGGAATATCCATATTATTAGATTAGCAGGATATGATTGGATAACATGGAACTGGGATAATATTTTAATTATAAAACCAATGAAGACCACATATCTTACTTCATCAATATGTTTTAAAACTCCAGTTAATTACTCTATTTTTTTCAAAATAATTTTTTTTCAAAAAAACCACATTTTTATATAATTTAAAGTAAAAAAAATTTAATGTTCCACACTCCCCTTAGGGTATAAAATAGGTTAACCAGTATAATGTATTTAGACTATGGAAATAATTTTTTTTGAACAAAGTATGGTAGGAACATCCCAAAACTTTTTATCGTTTCAAGGGAGGTAGTTCTAACAATCTAATTCTCACATTTTATAAATAGTTTGTTTTACATTCATTAAAAACAATTATCTTTGTTCTTGATGTATTTCAAATCAAATTATTCTTCATAAAATAACCACTCTTAAGTTAAATAATAAGTTCATATTGATTAATAAGAAGAATTGTAAGGACTCAAAGATGAAATAAAAAACCTAGAGAGAAAAATATAATGTCCAGTAGAATATATCTGTGCAAACCAGGAGTATAAGATCGAGAAAATTGACCTAGAAATAGATCTAGAACAAGAATGAGTGTTGGAATAGATTTCAAAAATAGGTTTTTATATTAAATAACCTGATAAGATTGATAATTATCTAATAAACTAATTACTAACAATAACCCACACTCACCCATGGATGCAAGAGATCCCTATAAAAGACATGTAATATGATGCACTAATGGGAGATCAATATTTTTTGGAAGAATCTTGGAATCACTTTGGGGAAGTTAACCTACAACACGATCTTATAATCTTTGAAAATGAATAATCATCCCCACTTTACCAAAACCTATACATGGAAATTGAAACCAACCAAGTGGTGGAATTTGAAGAAAATATGGAGTATCACGACTACCTACTTTCATCCACTACAACCCAACTGAAATAGTTAATGAGTAATGAAAATGGAATTAAAGTCGATCCAATTAAGGTAGATACTCTTCTTATTAATTCTTTTCATTATGATTTTATTTAACTTTAATTGCATATTACCTTACCATATTTTAATTTTTCATATTTTGACAATGCTTGGATTTCTATGGAGTGTTAAGAAGAATAATATGATGCACCTAAATATTTCTATATTGATTCCTTTTTATTCAATTCACTTAAAAATGAAATTTTCACTAACATTACATTTCTTAAAATTCTAGATGTAGCAACTTCAAATGAGAAGTCCTTGGATGAAGTCAATGTTGAAGAGACCAAAGAAGATGTGTCCAAATAAGAGTATGAACAATTATTTCTTCCTCCCCCACCATAAAAGTTGAAATTCATTTCAATGGAGGTGTATTTTCTATATTCTATGTATGGGGTTCTCTATAAAAAATATAATGAGAAGATTACATAAAGGAATAATTTTTTTTGTGGTGTATGAGAAACAAATTACACACAACTTCATATTGGGGATAACCCACTAGAACTACCCATCTAGAGGCAGTAAAAACCTAAGGCCCACTTTGGTGTTAAAATAAGATCTATCTTTCTTTTCTTTCACTTTCACATTCTAATTTTATTTTCTTTTCATTCAATAAAATTCTTTTGGTATCTTTTTTGTTTTTTCTATTAGGTTTTCAATGAGAAACACTTAGGAGATTAATTCAACAATACAATTCTAGTAAGTTAGGTTTTACCTCTCTATAACACTTAATTTATAACTATTATTCAGTTAAAAATATAATTATATGTTAAATCAACTTCAATTCATTAATAAAGTTACATCATTTATTTTTTGGGCAGGGATCCTTTGCAGTTTCGGAATATCAAAATTTTGTTTTTCAATTGTTTTGCATCTTTTTACAATTTTTGAAATTTTTTATCAGTTTCTATATATTTTTGAAACTTTTGAGCTCAGATGATTATCTTTACTATTTTTTAGACCCATGTGAATGAGTGAGCCAATTTATCCCATGAAACTGAAAATAAATAAATACTGAAAATGAATTTGTTTCAAGGTCAAAACTTTTTTAATTTCAAGGAATGAACTCTGATTTTTAAATCTCATGCCGTGAATCATTGTATTTATAATTAAAATCAGCATTCCCTAAAGGCTTTGAACCATTTTTAAATATTCTTTACATTCACCTCATTTCTTGAGAGAACCAATACATTCTTTATTTAACAGTAATTTGATTTATTTTTGTCAAAACATTAGGGTTTATGGTACTTTTTTTAAATGATTAATTTATTTATTTAGTTTTAAAAACCCCTTTTTAAGAAAATTCGTTTTTATCCTAACCCTCATTATACATTTAATACCCGTATCCCATAATATCCATGAACAACCAATTAGGATAGCCACATTACAAGATAATTTTTCATATCAAACATTATCTATACGTGAAAATACACGATCTAGTTGAAATTACATGTGTGTGTGGGGGTGGGGGGGGGGGGGGTTATATTGCGGGGTGATACATAATTTGGTGCTAGTTTGGTTTGAAAATAAAATTCCAAGAAAGTGTGTTTTATACTAAACAAGGTAATTTTCTAAAAACTGTCCTTTCTGGAGCTTTGGTCATAATTCTAAAAATTGATGAGATGAAGATTCTAGAGAAATCAATGAAAAATCATGTTTGTAAAGATGATAAGAATACAGTTTCATATAAGATAAGGGATATTAAGTCACACCCACTATTTGAAATTCAAATCTCTCTTAATTCAAAAATAAATCTATGCATAATTTGAAAATATCATAAAAAAATCAATTTTGTTGAAGGGAGTCGAGTGGATATCATTTTTTATTCTGAAATTATGGATAGTGTGAAACTTACTTAAAGTTTTCAGGATTATTTGATCTGATTTTATTCTAAAAGAAGTTTCTAGGAGACTATAATTTAGTGAAAATTAGAATCTCTAAATTTTTCTTCAAAAAGAGCCAAAATTGATTATTCAACCGTAGACTTTTTAACATCTAAAATATTCAAAACAAAATCCACTAACATACCTAAAAAGTTATCTTGAAAAAATATGTTATTGACTCACATCTAGTCGAGATGTAGAAATTTACCAGGCCTATGGTTACTTTTTCATGGGTTTGGGGGCGAAATTCCTTGTTGAAAATTAAAACTTATATGATGAGGGGAAATTCATGTGAGGTAAGTGTTTCATGTGTATGGGAGTAGATTTTAAGTGAAAATGGATTTCATGAAATTAATAGAGAACTTGAAATAATTATTTTTAGGATTCATGATATCTTTTTTTTCTTAGTGATAAATTGGTGGATCTCATGGATGTGTTTTAAATTTTCTCTGATTCAATTTTAATTCTTAATCATCAAATAGTCCAAGTGCTAAGTCAGGGAGAATTACTAGAGATAAATATTTCACAACTTTACATATGAATTTAATTAAATAAGTCCCCATAAATTTATTAACTTAGTTGGATTACATCATTTTTGGGGTTTTGGTGTATTTGTAGCTAAATTTTTAAAATTTAGTAATTTTTAAATTTCAACGATTTTCTATAACTTTTTTATTTCAAGCTTAAATTTTTCAATATTAATCCAAATCAAGTAATTATTTCGTTTAGTATTCTATTTTTTATTGGATTAAAATTCTTTAACTAGACCCAATGTTCATTCGAACTCATTGGGGCCCAAATAAATCAATCAATGTGGAAAATAGTTTTGGCCAATAGAATTGAACACTACTCAATAAATGAGGCATATATCAGGATATAGGGATCCAAATTAGGTTATTCCATTTTTATATTAAATATAAATTGATTATATAAGTACTCATTAAATTTTAGGGTAAAATTACCTTATTAAGATAGTATATGCATGCGTCAAAATAGAGGAAGATGAACAATCACTTCGCCTAGGAAAAAAGAGATTCATTAATTTGGGAATAATATTTATTAAACATGTCCAAAAACATTAAAATATTTTGGGTTGATAGACTAGTAAATTAAATACAATTCTTATGAATAATTCTTGGTGATATATGTCCATCTTCTGGGTATAAAATGTGGAAAATTTCAATAGAGTAATTTCAGAGATGATTTTTTTTATTCTTTCTTTTCTGTTATCTTAGTTTTGTAATACCTTATTCTTTCCCCTTATTCTTAGTTACCCTTAACATAGTGGGGTAATATTTTTATTTATTGGGAAAGGATATGTTTTCTTTTATTAGTTTTTGAGTTTTTAAACTTCATGGAATAAAATACCTTTCATTCTTATATTAAGTTGGTTTTAATATTCTAATTGTAGTTTTATTATCAAGTGTGATCAGATTTAGTTTTAGATTCTATTATTGTTATTTACATGGTATTTTATCAATATATACCTTCAATTGGATCTGGTTTATATATGAAGAAATAGATCTGGACTTAGTGGCGAAGTACTCGATTACTATCAGTATGTGTGGGAGGGGTAGTTGATACTCTTGATTGTTTAGGATAAATAAGACCTGATAAAGTACTCTTTATGTAAATTGGTGGTATTCAATACAAATATCTCACACATAGGATGTATGGTAGACAAAGATAATATTCTGAAAAGTTTATTCTCACCATCACCACTTGAAAAGGGGATTGATAAGAAGCGATTGTAGAATATTAATTTAATCTTTTTAATAAAATATGATCAGATAATTTAGAACTAGGATAAAATTTCAATTTATAGACTAACCCTGACATGATCACCCTTTTCATATCACTATTTTCAATCTCTTACTTCATTTATTTCTTTTGTTTTCAAAATAAATCAATTTCAAAACCATCCATTTCTATAATTTAATATGAAAACATTTATTATTGTATGATCTTCTCTAGAGACAACATAGGTCAACAATAATTATTCAATTTAACATAGGAAATAATTTTTTGCCACACATTTAGAAAAAATATTAACTTTATCTACCCTCTTTTCTATGTATGAGAAAGTTATGTGAATACCCCAATTGTCTTAGCCAACACCTAATCATCTCTTGTTTATCATAAACAATCAAGAGTGTCCACTACCCTTCACAAACATACTGATAATCTATGAGTACTTAGCCACTAATCCATGGTCTATTCCATCATATATAAACCAAAACCTAGTTAATGGAGATAATAACCATCTTCCAAAAAAAATAAAAACTAGAATAATATAAAACCAAATACAATCATAATTTATAATATTTTTTATTAGAGTGTTGAATCTAACTTAGCAGAGGAGAGAAAGATATTTTACTTCATGAATTTCAAGAACTCAAGCATTACAAAAGGAAAAACTCCCCTCCCCCAACCAATCATAACATCAACCCTCCATGTAAAGAGAAAATGAGAAGAATAGAGAAGAAAAAGGATCATAAAACTAATAAAATAGAAATGGAAGAACATAAAATTTCTTCTCCAAAATTTATCCATCAAATGTTTTCACTATTTTAAACCACCAGACAGTTGAATATCTCCAATAAAAATTATTAACAGTTTTTCAAAATATCCTTTTCTGTTGACCTAAAAAATTTCAAATATTTGGACATGTGTAATAAAATTTATTCCTAAATTACTGAATGTATCATTTTTGGACACATATACTCTTTATCTTACCCAACATTTATGCATGAATATACTAGTTTATGAGTGAATTTATTCATTAAATTTAATTTAGACAAGACCCATCAAGTTATATTTCATATCAAACTATAATCACTCCATTTAATTTCCAGTATCCTAAGATATGCCTCATTTATTGAGGAGTGGTCAATTTTGTTGGATGATTTTTTTCCACATTGATTGATTTATTTGGATCCATGGATTTATAATTAGAATTGTTTAAAATTATTGAAGTTAAATACCACAAAAAAATTAATTCTATAAGAAAATGCCCTCGATTTAGATCAATATTGAAAACGTTATGCTCAATATACAGAAGTGAGGAAATATTTAAAATTCTAAAATTAATCAATTTTCGAAATTTAGCTAAAAAATTACCAATAATACACAAATGATGCAATTGATCTCAAATTGATATATTAGTGGGGATTTCTTTAATGAAATTCATATGCAATATAATGAAATGTTCAGATCTATCTATCAATGACTGTAATCATGGATTTGGATTGTTTTTTCATCATGAATGAATGTTACTCTAAAAATATTCCCCAATAACAAGAAATGATTCAACCCAAGAGTTGTCTATAAAAAAGTTTAGTGATAGAAAACTAAATAAAATATTCCCAAAAAAATAAATATAATGTATTATGGTAATTCCTATCATCATCGATGTTATATAATTATCTGAGTATTATACTAAATATGGGTTTATAATTACTTAATGTCATTTTTTGTATCTCTTTCACATCCTGTAATGGTATGTATCTTTTCATGTGATATTTCCTTACTTATAACTCATTATAATCAAGAGTATTTATCTCATAGTGAGATATCCATGTCTCAATGAGAAACATTTCCAATATATAGCAATTTATTTTATATAATTTCATCATCAAATGGATCTATGTAGACCATAATGTGATCTATATACATCTAACTATTAAAATCATTGATGAGGTCACATGAATCCATGTAAGAACTGAAATATGATTAAAATACTTCCTTAAATCACCCTTGTGATAGTCCCTAATCCATGAGGAATGAGTTTTTGGATATGGGGATAATACGTGGTTTTTTTGGTATATAATGTTGTGCCTTGTGTTTTTAAGTGTCTAGATATATTGAAAAAGTTTGGTTAAGTATTTAGAGGGGGGGGGTGAAATTTATATGTTTTAGAGGCTTTTTTAATAATGAATAGGTTGGTGTATGATGGATAGAGTATAAAGTTTTCTTAGGGTACCATTATTTATGTTCTAATATAGGAAATGATAAATTCATGGATAGATGTATGATCGATGGGACTGTGCATGTGGACTATGCATGTTGTATAACACTTCAAGAAGGAATGACTTGTCAGCTGCATGATCATTATTACCATGAAACAGACATCGTATTCACATAAAACATGCCTCAGGAATTTTGTTTTTACACTATGTTATTAATTTTTCCCTATTTTCACCCTCTTTAATAGGTATATTTTCCTATAAGGGATTGTTGGGAAGTTTTGTGGGATTATCTCATCGATATCTCATTTTCCCTTGGATCCTTGGAAGTTTGGGTGCCGAATAAAAGTTTAGTCACTCTGGATCTCTTCTCACTTATCTTATTTTTATTTATACCATAGTGACACCCTAATCAGAGTGGGTTTTATTGAAATTAAATTTTTAGGTTTGGATAAATATGGGTTTTTAGGTGCTTGAAGAAGTTAGAGTGAATGAGGTTCCTCAGTTAGGTGGTGCAATTCCACTATATCACTAGGTTGAGGTTGGTGGATTATCTTATATTCTTTAGTGTGCTAAATTATTTGAGTTGAATACTATTTTTTATTTAAATAGTTTTACTTATTAAATAATTAATTATGGATGGGATTTGACTTTTAAAAATTGGATTTTTGTGTCAAAGTATTTGGTGAAAATGAAACTGGTGAAGTTTCAGATGTATGTTTACTTTTTAGAAAATTAGGAAAAATAAAAAATATAAATTTGAGATAGTTTTCTCATTATTTTTTCCTTTATTTCATTAGTTTTTATTATTTTTATTTATTGACATATTTTTTGGGGGCAGGGCTTGAACATGTGATTAAAAATTTCTTACTTTGTTTTGGTTCCTTATTATATTTGATGTGGTGGATGAAAAAAGGATAGGGTGGTCTTATCACTCATGGGTAAAAGTTATATTTTTTGTTATAATTATTGGTTCAGGGGATTCCGTGAGTTTTGAAAAATGAAAATCATGTGTGTGTAGTGGTTTATAAATTGATTGCATTGAGACATGTTTAGTTAAGGATGATTTAAATCATGTTAATCATGAAAATATGAAACATTTTTTAATTTTATGAATTTCATAGGATTGGGGAATGTTTTTTAAAATAAATTTAAATGTTTTTTTATTTTCAAATCCAAATGGTTCATGTGAAGTCTTATGGGTATCCTGTTGGGTTATTATACACAACACCTGCATGTGCATATTAATGAAAAAGTTGGTGTCGTTATTATTGGATTGAGTTATAGGTATTTATATTATATTAATGGTAGTTTGAATTGTAATATAACCCTTTTTAGTAGAGTCTATAGGGGGATGGGGTGTTAATGGTATTTTTGGTTTTCAATGTGATTGTTGTATTTTTTACAATGAAATTTATTTATATTCATTCCATATGTATTATTATAGTTTTCATATAATTTAGTGTTTCCCATAGTGTAGCTGGTGTATAAGAATAAAATAATGTGGTGTGTTGAGTGGTTACACCATTATGTAGTATATTTCTTAGTTATTATTTTTTACTAACACTTTGGAAATCAAGGGATGCAACCAAGGGCCGAGTAACATTTTGATTCATCCTGATATTGTGATTGAGTGACCAGGTTGGGTTGGGATGCTATAAATGGTATTAATTTGGTTTAGTTAGGTTTATATTGGTGTAAAGATATGTTTTTTAGAATCAAGGGGTAAAATATAAATTGTTAATCTAGATCTTTATAATGAGACCCTTGTTTCTAGGGTTTTTTCAAAAAATGTAAAGTATCAGTTGACACATGAAGAGTGAGTTTGTTTTGGGTTCCCTTAGTAAGGTGTCTTTTCTATGGTAGACTGAGACCATATTTACATCAGAAGTATTATATATAATCAATATAGGTAATTAAAAAATATGATTGAATTTGTTTTGATATTAATGTGATTTTCCTAAAAGTTTTTCGAATATCTATTTTTATTTCATACAATGTTTATTATTATACTTGAAGCTATTTTGGTAGGGGAACATGGTTATGGAAATTTTCTTAGTGTTCTTGGTATTAGTAATTAATGGTTAACTAGTTATTAATTTTAATAAGATCCTATATTTTATCTCATATTTTCTTAATAACCGGTATTTATTCTCAATGATTATGATTATGATTCTATAAAATGGCATGGGGATGACTGAAATTAAAATTCTCCAAATGACTGCATACCTATGGTTAAATGGATCATTTGGAGGTGACCAATTTTTTTTCAAGTTTTTGGTATAATTTATGGGATTTCATTGATTATTTTTATATATAATTATTTTATTGAAACCCAAAATAAATGATCATTTTTTGAGAATATTTGGATGAAAAATAGAAAGAAAACATTTAAAAACATTCCAATATGAATCATTTAAAATGCCAAATTATAGATAGGTGCTCCAAATAATAATTATATAGAACCACCTAACCTATAAAATATATTTTTGGATAAGTAATCATTTTTTGAATCATTATGGAAAGGCCTTATAACCGTATGAATTGGTTGTGGCTCGATGTCATTTGAAACACTAAGACAGAAACCCTTCGTATAGTGAACCATACCATTCATAAATCAATAATACATATTAGTAGATGGATATTAATTATATAAAATTATGATACATTCTAGAATCGTAAAGGTTTAGTGTCTTTGTAAACTTGGATATATAAATAACTATTATATAAACGATCTACATCATCATCTACTTGGTTATTCACAACTAGCTCTGTTTTTAGACATATCATAATTAAAACCATTATACATATCCTATGGAAAAAGAAAAATAATAAAGTGTGAGATTATATGTTTTGTAAAGTTAAAATAAGGAAATATTAAGGATCATTTAAGCATAACATTATTAGAATAGTATGAGAACATTATCATAAACAATCCTATTTAAAATGAGATTAAAAATAAATCTCTTACCTAAAATTTGACTTTATTAGAAATTCATATAACCACATGTATAATAAATTTAAAATTTTATAATTCTATAAAAGATTAATTTAAATTCTTATAATATCATATATGACCCACTTATATAATTTCAACACCCATTTATTAATAATTCCTTATTATAATCATTATTTTTGGGTGTTAACTATTTTGTTTTTCATGGAAGTTTTGGATCAACAGTTCCATTACTTGTACATTAATAATGGATATATCATATCTATAATAATAATAATAATAGAAATATCATATTAATTCATTATATATTAAAATATTTAGAATAATACAAAAAAGGATAAGATAAAAAATTATTTACAACATTCATAGAGACGGTAGGCCATATGCACGTATACATGTTGTTTTTAATTTATAATGAAAATAAATAAAGAAAGATAAATAATATTTGATAATTCTTGAACCATAATTATTTAATAAATATCATATATAAAAATTAAATCTATCATAATAATTAACCATGAATGATGGTGATGGAAAATGAATTATTTCTCTACGTGGAGGTGGTAGTCCACATGTACGCTTGTGCGATACTTTCACTTCCTATTTGATAGAAAAGAGGGTGGATAAAGGTGTTTAAATAAATAATAATAAAATTTATATATATCTAGGATAATTAATTTATTAATTTATTATTAATACCATAGATTTAGTGGTGGTAGAAAAATAAACAATTTGAAATAGGTCTACTTGGATGATTGTCTCTTCTTTAATAGATCTCCTTTAGATCCCTTTTGAAGGACCCTTGGAACAAAATTTTAAGACGATAAAAACTATAATTCATGGATTATTAATTTTAAAAGATAATTGGGTATGTTTTTCTCAATATAGGTAGCTCAATGTGGTGTAAATAATATAGAGGAGGGGTTCCCTTTTATAAAGGAGGGAGATGACACACTTGATATTTTGAAAAGATTTAATTATTTTAATATATTACCCAAGAAAAATAGATCAAAAAATGGACCATTTCTAAATATTATATGATATAGAGTATAAATGTGTTATTAAAATATAAATTAGACAAAATTTTAGGCTATTTAACTCTTATCACTTTAGTTGAACCCCTGGTAAACCTGTTTTAACCATAATCATGGAAACATATTTTTACTATTTTACTATTCATTTAGACTAAAAATTAATTTGAACTTATTACAGAATATTAATTATGATTATTCAAAATATGAAATCCATTTTATCAAATTCATTTCACATAATTGGTGAAATTTAATTTCAAATTAAACCCATAAAAGGAAACAAAAAATAGTTTTCCAGAAAAGATGTTTTCTTAAGTATATATTTTTATACTAAAATACAAAATATATTTTTTCTAATGACCTTAATTGGATTATTAATAATTTTAATTAAATAATTTTAATTTAAAACCATTTTAAAACAAAATAAAACTTTGTAAATGCTTAAAATAAAAGGCAATTCTCAGTAATAATCAATATTTTTCACTATTCATTGAATAATCAGTCTTTTTAGAAAATTGTAAAAAAATAAATCTAAGATTGTTTTGAATTGATTATTTAGAAAATTAATTTAATTTTTTATTTGTTTTCTAAAATTTAAATAAATAAATTATATTATTTATTTACACAAACAAATAAAGACCATTTGGAGGAAAAAATTTATTTTGGAAGCGTATATTGACTTAACTAAAAATTGAGTACTTATTTATCCATATATATTATTTATATAAATAAATTATCCATATTTTAAAAAATTTGTTCATTCCTATTCTTACCAATAATTGAATGACTGGGTTATAATGGTATACTATATTATAGCTTATTTAGACCCAGGGTTGTGTGTATCACATGCTATCGAAGAAATTAAAATTATTTGAAGAGGAATATATCATAAAATCACGGGGTGTTACATTATACCCCCATTAAAATGAATTTCAACCACAAAATTCTATCACTATGATACAAAAAATGAGGATATATCTGTTTTATCACATCCTTGGGTTCCCAATTAGCTTCTTTAAATTTATTATTCCTCTAGAGAACATTAACCAGGTGAGTATTCTCATTATTTAGCACTTTCCCTCTCTGATCCAAGATTTATATTGCCTATTGTTCATTGGAAATATCATTCTCCAATAGTAAAAACTTTTAGTTTAGTACATATTAAGGATTATGTATGTAATTCTCTTAGAGAGACATATAGAACACATTGTGAACTTGAGAGAGGATTGGTGGAAGATCCAAGTGATAAGCTACCAACCATACTTGATCAAGAATATCAAAGGGGATAATATAACCGGTGATCGATTTTCCATTCGTTCCAAATCTGATAACCTTATTCCAGGAAGAAATTCAAAGGACTACTTTCTCACCAACTTCAAATTTCAGATTTCACCAATTATTATCAGTATAACACCTTTATTGGCTGATCATCTATCATGAACCAGCCCGGGGGGCGAACTTGAACCGGTCACCTGAGTTGTCTCGCGGCAAGTCCCGAGGGGCGTTCCCGATCCCCTAGGGATGGAGAATTGTGCCGGACATCAAAATTTGATCGTTGGGAATGATTTCGGCCCAAACAAAAACAGAATCGAAGCAAAAAAACACAAACTAAACAGAACAGATAAACACTAACAGTGGAAATGAGATAAGAGTCACATGACCAAAGGTACCTCCCTGTGACCTCTCAGGTCACCACCCAACTAAAGACCATCCTCTCTCCAACACCGAGCGACTCAAACTAGAAAACCTGAACAAGGGAACCTGCAACTAAAATGGTAAAAGACAGGGTGAGTACAAAAGTAATCAGTAGGTATGACAAAGTAAACCACTGAATCCAAAAGTTTCCTTTCCCAAAGAAATCCACTGACACCAGTTTGAAATACAATTATAAAAGTAGGCTTTTAAAATTTTAAAACAAACAACATACCTTTTCTTTCATTTAACAATCCAATACATGCTACATACTATTTCCAAAATCATTTATCATTTCATAAATAAAATCAAAACAAAAAGATCTATATTTTCTTTTCTAATCAATAAGAAAGTAGACAAAACAAGATGGAACAAACTAGTATAATAAAAAGTGAATAACACAACAAGGAAAACAAACAGTGCTAAGGGAAACAGGTGACGGTAAGAACTATAAAGTAATTACCACTAAAAGTGAACAAGCAATGTAGTCAAGTAACCATGGGTGGTCCTAAACATCCCTAGAAACCCCTTGGACATACTGGGTTTGGAACCACCTGCTGGCGTATGGTGAAGCCCCATAGTCTATAACCAACTGATCACCCTCGTGACAAAATCAGCGGCACTTCCCATCTGGCCTCTAACTCTACTAGTGGATACCAACCCGTCTAATCGGGGTTAGTAAGCAACCGTCACTCGATAATATATAAGATGCCTAGGAACCCATGGTAGTTTAAATAAGACTGTGTAAGTGGGAGGCCCTCGTACCCGTGACTCATCTCACCGCACTTGCCAACCCCTTACACAGACATCGCTACAAGACATCCCTCAAAGGGAAGTCCCCCTGTAGAGGTGCCCCGTAAGTATGTATATATATATATATAAATATAAGTATACATATATCACATCACCAAAGTACCAACCAGTTCGTCACAACACATAACATTCAAAACATCTTCTAAAACACATTAAGTTTCCAAACAGGCATTTACATTTTCGCAAAACATATTCTTTTCAAAGAGTCAACACAAGTATTGCACTAATGTTTGAAGAGCGAAACAGGCCCTAGCCTCCAACCACACACCCAAGTACTTTTCAAGTCCAATCGAACCAACGAAGAAGGACACATTTTGGAACCATCTTTTGAACACAATAAGCACCATTTTCCCCATTTGGGAAAACAATGAAAAAATTTAAAAGAAATAATATGGAGGGAAGAAGAGGCGTTCTTGAGTGATACTTGCTCTAGGGTGCCATAATCACTTGATTGCACAACCATGTGTGCACCTAGTGCACCCATGGTTGCGTCTTCATCCAATGGAACCCTCTAAAACCAACCAAAACATTTTAAACCAAATTTAATAGATGCACCATTTTCTTTCAACTCAAAATTATCCATTTCTCTCATTTATAAAATACAACACATGCTCATGAATCAAAAGGCTCTTTCTAAAAAAAACTTTAAACCACGCAAAGAGGGAAGCAACACATTTCGCATGTAAAGTTTAAATCATGATCCAAATAAATTTAACAAACAATTCAATGGGAAAAACCCCACTCAACCATCCAATTTCACCCAAGGAACATAAATTACATTTCTTTAGCAACCGCCTTAAGAACAATACACAAGGACATAAACCAAGATTTATATAAAAATCTATTTTCATCAAAACATTACAACTTCAAAACATCCTAACAAGCTTAACATGAGTATCATATGGGTGTGAAACAAAGTTATAAATTTAAATAAACATCAAGCATCAATGGAACTAAAATGGAAAGGAAAATCATGGATTCGCCTACCTCAAACAAAGGGCAGATGTGACTAAACTTCAACATAAGGACTAACAACACCCCGCGGGCCAATCACACATTCTAATCAACAAGATGAACGTGTGAACTATAACCTATGACACTAGTATTTGGAAAAAATAATGGAAAACACCAAAGATGAAAATAAAATAAAAATCACAAACCAAAGAGGATGGTCGCGAGCAAGGGTAGAGCGTTGGGATCGGGCCGTGCTAATCGGAGCACGCCGAGTAGAGGACCTCGTCGGAGCGGGCTGGTACGAAGTGCAGTAGGGCTGGCGGGGGACGGGCCGACCGAGCGAACGTCTCCGGAAACTGCGTTGGAACGGCGAAGCCAGAGGGGCAGGGGCGTGGAGGCATGGCGGAGGGATGGGGAGCGGCGAAGGTCGGGCTGGGTTGAAGCGGGAGGCCGGGGAGCGACGAAGGGAGCCGGGACCGTAGGAGGTCGGTGCGGCGGAGCGTGGCCGGGACGTCGGGGCGAGGCCGGCGATGGGGAGGCCGGGACCGACGAAGGGGAGGGAGGCCGGGATGGCGAGAATGTGGGGTCACCGGCGATAGGGTGTGGGTCGCGCGGGGGAGCCGGGACGCCGGGATGCCTGGGAGGCCGCGCAGGGTCTGACGTCGCTAGGGCAAGTGAGGGGGGGGGGGGGGTTCTGCTCGTGCAGGAGGGGAAAACCGGGGGGGGGGGTGTTAGGGTTTAATTTTATTTTTCATTTTATTGATTCAATAATAATAATAATAGTAATAATATAATAATAATAATAACAGTTATCGAATAAGTAAATAAACAAAAATAAAATATTGATAATAATAAAACATTATAAAGATAATAAAACTTTATAATAATAATAATAATAATATCGTAACTATAATAATAATAATACTTTAACAATCCTAATAATAAAATAATAATAATAATATTTATAAAAATTTAATACTACTAATTATATTAATTGTAAACATAAAAGAAATTTAATATTTAAACGTCGGGCGAACACGCGGTCACCCAGGCCAAATTCACCATCACAGCTAATGATGCGGTGACCGCGCACTGGCGCAAAACCTTCCAACACAATTAGACATAGAAAAAATTCAAACTGGGACCAAGAAAAGATTAAAAACAAGAGCATCCGTGGTCGGGGTGTGACAATTCTCCCCACTACAGACACTTTTTGCCCCCAAAAAGTCACCAAGGAAAAAGTCGGCTAAGATTCAAGTCTATGCCCAAACGGAACTAAAGGAACTGAAGAGAACTGAGAATCTCCCGATTACCTTACTCTACACAGGTCACACCCGACTGATTCAAGAGAAAATTGAAGTCTGAGGTTGAGGGGAGAACATGAAGGGGTTCTCCCCACCACAGGAGCTCAACATGTGCAAAAAAATTAACCATCTAAATAGACAACCCTAGGAAGGGGGGGGGGTCGACGCGGGAACTCCCAACCGATTTGAACCAACTCTTATATCACGAGTGAAAATCAACACCTTTGTCAAAACGTTGAGTCCTCGACCAAAGTCAACGACCTTCAACACTAGGGGAAAACCCACAGAAAAGACTTAACCAGACATTGAGTTGAAAACATGACCCATTGAAATCCACAAAACATAACCACATCCACACAAACGAGACTACTTAGATCAGAATAGAATGAGTCCATGATAACACCATGATAAAACAATGAACATAAAATTACGTCAAAACTTTAACAACAGAAAAAATAAGTACAAAAATATTTTAATTGTTCCACTGCCAACACAGAACACAAAACCCGGACCAAGGATTCACACCCCTGGGGACTCCTGACTGTGCGCGAGCTTCACCCCAAGACCTGTGGCTAGGGCTCTGATGGCTGAAGCATCTCCTACCTCACAGTCAGGTACTGACACTCTCCAATCACGGCGTCCTCTTCATGTGACGCTTCCTAAAAAACTTCTCCAAATGACCCAGACAGCCGCAACGATGACACGTCTTTGGAGGGTTGCGACATGATGGATTCAAATGTCCGAAATGACCACACTGACAGCATACCACTGAACGATCTGACGAACCGGGAGCTGGGACCAAAGGAGATAACTCCTTAGGAACAGGTTTCTATGGCATCCTTTCCTCGCCAGATGGAGAAACCCCGCGAACAAATGGGTACGCTGGACTGCTGAACACCTGTGCTCTGGACACCAACTCAGCAAAAAATGATTCCTCCACCAGCTTCTAAAAACGATGGTCTTTAGGAGGGAGGACCCGCTCCTTGATTTCTGGATGGAGACCCCCAGTAAAAAGAGAGGCCTTCATGTACTCATGCGACACCACCTCTGGAGAAAAGGCAATCAGTTCTCTGAAATGGTCAACATATGCTTTCACCGTTTGTTGACCTTGTTGAATAAGAAAGATCTCTCCCTTTTTCTTCACCTTCACTTCTTCAGGTATAAATCCTTGGACGAAGATGGTTTTAAATACATCCCACACCATTCCGACTTGCGTTGACGGTGGGGCATCCACCTTCCACTGGTCCAGAGCAGGACCTTCAAACAATCCCATAACAACACGAACCCTAACAGTCTCGGGAGTTCCCAGCATTCTAAAGATACGCTCCACTTCATCCAGCCATTATACTGCCTCTAACAGACCCTGATCTCCAGGAAGAACATGCAAAGTCCGAGAAGGACCAAAACTAGGCATGACGTATCAGAATCCTTAGGGACCTTTTTGGGTGGCATTCTCTGAACAACATGTAAAACACATGGCCAAGACCAATATCAAATCAATGTATAATTAAAGGTAACATCCTGAGACAAAATAATCGGCTCAAAACCAAAAAAATACAAACATAACCCAAAAATCCCCTTTTTAAAAATCACTTTAGAGAAGAAAGATCAAGCCTTTAATTCCATGTACACACCCCAATAATCCCATGAACTGTTGCACATGTCTTCATCTTCTTTCATCTATGTATGTCAACACACACATTCCATGCAAATACTCCCACATGTGAAAACATTCATAAAGGAAACCTAAGGTTGTACCCAAACCATTTCCCTACCAATCCAAGAAAACACCCGGTTTTGAAACCAGAACACTTTAAATTTCAAAAATCCCTTTACCAATTTAAACCCATTTTAAAGAAAACACTTCTATTTCAAAATTTAACTTTAATTTTCAAAAACACGATCACACCAACCAGAACCAAACATAGTACAACTTACAAAGAATCACCGGAATGAGGAAATAGTAGTTACGCTTATCCCGATGACATGGTAGCGAGCCACGCCCCAAGTAAACATCAATATCTAGGAGGAACTTAAACCGTGTACTCAGACTCCACATGGGTCACTACTCCATGTGAAATCATGATGTGACACTGGCTCGTCTCCTTTTTCATTCCTCAATCCAAAACAAGGTCAAAAGAAAAAATTTCCGGACTACCCTTGGTAACTCGAGGATCAGTGCGATCAAGAGTTCGCGATGCTCTTCCTGCACCTACCTCTCGAGTTCCGACAGTCTTAATCTCCTTCAACCGAACAACCCAAATAACAAGAACCCCCAATGATACCATTTTTTCACGAACCAGCCTGGGGTCAAACCTGAACCGGTCACCCGAGCCAGCTCGCGGCAAGTCCCGAGGGGCGTTCCCGATCCCCCCAGGATGGAAACTAGTGCCGAGCATCAAACTTTGATCGTTGGGAACGATTTCAGCCCAAAAAAAAGTAGGATCAAGGCAAAAAAATACGAACTAAATAGAGCATATACACACTAATAGCGGAAATGAAATAAGAGTCACACGACCAAACGTACCTCCCTGTGACCTCTTAGGTCACCACGCAACTAAAGACTAACCTCACTCCAACACCGAGCGACTCAAACCAGAAAACCTGAATAAGGGAACCTGCAACTGAAATGGTAAAAGATAGGTGTGAGTACAAAAGTACTTAGTAGGTATGCCAAATTAAACCACTAAATCCAAAAGTTTCCTTTCCCAATGCAATCTACTGACACCATTTTGAAATACAATTATAAAAGTAGGCTTTTCAAATTTTAAAACAAAAAACATACCTTTTCTTTCATTTAAAAATCCAATACACGCTACAAACCATTTCCAAAAATCATTTAACATTTAATAAAGAAAATCAAAACAGAAAGATATAGATTTTATTTTCTAATCAATAAGAAAGTAGAAAAAACAATCCAGAACAAACTAGTACAATAGAAAGTGAATAAGCCAACAAGGAAAACAAACAGTGCTAAGGGAAATAGCTGACGGTAAGAACTATAAAGTAAGTACCACATAAAATGAACAAGTAACATAGTCAAGTAACCATGGGTGATCCTAAACATCCCTAGAAAACTCTTGGACATAATAGGTTCGGAACCACCTGCCGGCGTATGGTGAAGCCCCATAGTCTATAACCAACTGATCGCCCTTGTGACAAAATCAGTGGCACTTCCCATCTGGCCTCTAACTCTACTAGCGGGTACCAACTCGTCTAATTGGGGTTAGTAAGCAACCTTCACTCGATAATCTATAAGATTCCCATGAACCCATGGTAGTTTTAATAAGACTGTGTAAGCAGGAGGCCCTCGCACACCTGACTCATCTCACCGCACTTGCCAACCCCTTCCACGGACATCGCTACACGACAGCCTTCAAAGGAAAGTCCCCCTGTAGAGGTTCCCTGTAAGTATGTATATAAATATATAAATATATATATATATATATATATAAATATAAGTATACATATTTCACATCACCAAAGTACCAACCGGGATGTCACAACACATAACATTCAAACCATCTTCTAAAACACATTATGTTGCCAAATGAGCATTTACATTTTCACAAAATATATTCTTTTTAAAGAGACAACACAAGTATTTCAATAAAGTTTGAGGAGCCAAACAGGCCCTAGCCTCTAAACACACACCCAAGTACTTTTCAAGGCCAATCGAACCAACGAAGAGGGACACATTTTGGAACCCTTTTTTGAACACAAGAAGCACCATTTTACCCATTTTGGAAAACAAAGAAATTTTTTAGAAGAAATAATAGGGAGGGAAGAAGAGGTGTTATTGAGGGAGAATCACTCTAGGGTGCCATCATCACATGATTGCACAACCATGTGTGCACCCATGGTTGTGTCTTCATCCAATGGAACCCTATAAAACCAACCAATACATTTTAAACCAAATTTAATAGATGCACCACTTGCTTTCAACTCAAAATCATCCATTTATCTCATTTATAAAATACAACACATGCTCATGAATCAAAAGGATCTTTCTAAAACAAACTTTAAACCATGCAAATAGGGAATCAACATATTTCACATGTAAAGTTTAAATCATGATCCAAACCAATTTAACAAACAATTCAATGGGAAAAACCCCACTCAACCATACAATTTCACCCAAGGAACATAAATTACATATATTTAGCAACCGCCTTAAGGAAAATACACAAGGGCATAAACCAAGATTTATATAAAAATCTATTTTCAGCAAAACATGACAACTTCAAAACATCCTAACAAGCTTAACATGAGTATCATATGGGTGTGAAACAAAGTTATAAATTTAAATAAACATTAAGCATCAAATGAAATGCAATGTAAAGGAAAATCATGGATTCACCTACCTCAAACCAAGCGCAGATGCAATGAAACTTCAACGTAAGGACTAACAACACCCCACCGGCCAATCTCACATCCTAATCAATGATATGAATGTGCGAATTAGAACCTGTGACACTAGGGTTTGGCCAAAAAAAAGAAAAACACCAAAGTTGAAAATAAAATAAAAAGCTCAAACCGGAGCGGATGGCCGCGAGCAAGGGGCGAGCGTCGAGATCGGGCAGCGCTGATCAGAGCGCGCCGAGCAGAGGAGCTCACCAGAGTAGGTTGGTACGAAGTAGAGCGAGGCTGGCCACGGACGGGCCGGCCGAGCGAACCTCATCAGAAACTGCGCCAGACAGCGGGGAGACGACGCCGGAACGGCGAAGCCGAAGGGGTAGGGGTGTAGAGGTGCGGCGGAGGGCCGGGGAGTAGCAGAGGTTGGAATGGGGTGAAGCGGGAGGCCGAGGAGAGGTGAAGGGAGACAGGACCGCAGGAGGTCAGTACGGCGGAGGGTGGCTGGGACGCCGGGGCGAGGCCGTTGACGGGGAGGCCGGGACTGGTGAAGGGGAGGGAGGCCGGGACGGCGAGTAGGTGGGGTCGTCGGGGACGGGGTGCGGGTCACGCGGGGGAGCTGGGACGCCGGGATGCCGACGAGGCCGCGCAGGGGCCGACGGCGCTAGGGCAAGGGAGGGGGGGGGTCTACCCACGTAGGAGGAAAAAACCGGGGGGGGGGGGGTGTTAGCGTTTAATTTTTTTTTCATTTTATTAACACAATAATAATAATAATAATAGTAATAATATAATAATAATAATAATAGTTATAGAATAAGTAAATAAACAAAAATAAAATCCTGATAATAATAATAAAACATTATAAAGATAATAAAACTTTATAATAATAATAATAATATCATAACTATAATAATAATAATACTTTAAAAATCCTAACAATAAAATAATAATAATAATATTTATAACAATATAATAATACTAATTATATTAATTGTGAACATAAAAAAAATTTAATATTTAAAATTCGGGTGAACATGCGGTCACCCGGGCCGAACGCACCATCACCGCTAACGATGCGGTGACCGCGCACCGGCGCGAAACCCACCAACACAATTAAACTTAGAAAAAATTCCAACCAGGACCAAGAAAAGATTAAAAACAAGGGCATCCATGGTAGGGGTGTGACATCTTCCTTATTATACTATTGAAGGTATCTACAATTCTATACGATTTCTTCATCAAGCTTAGTTACCAATATATTTCTTTCTCCAACTTCAACCTAACATATTGGAGTTATTCACTTCCTACCATATAGGTATTCATATGGATCTATATGTATACCCAAGTGAAAGATATTATTACAATATAATTAAACCAATGGAAGTTGTTGATCCCTAACACAATTGAAATATAGAGAAAAAGATCTCAACATATTCTCTCAGGATTCAATGGTCTTCTTAGGCTGATTATTTGTCTGAGGATGATAAGTAGTACTAAAAAATTAACCTATATCTATATCTTTTTAAATACTTCCCCATAACTTTGCGGTAAACCTCAAATACTTATTAGATATAATAGAATGTGGTACTGCATAAAACCTTACCACCTTTTAATGTATATTATAGAAATATAATCAAGTAATTAATCTTCTCTGATTGCAATGAAGTGTGATTACATTGTAAGTAAATCAATTACAACCCTGATAACTTTATATCCTTTATATTATTTGAGGAGTTCGATGATGTAATCCTTGGAGATATTTTCCAATTTATATTCTAGTATGGTAAATGTTTGTAATATCCCCAGATACTTATATCTCTCAGTCTTAACTTTCTGACATAACAAACACTGAGATACAAAATTTGAAATATCTCTATTCATGTTTTGTCACCATAAAATACTCTTTTAGTTCTCTATACATCTTTGTAATTACAAGATAAATAGAGAACGATGAACAAGGAGATTAATCCAATAGATCCTTATTCAAATATAGTATGGATAATATACACACACAATTACTGAACCTTATCATTCCATCACAATAAAGGATGAACTTAGAAGCATTATCAAATACTTTTTAAGCTCCACAATTTTCTTTTGAACCTCTTTAATCATAACCTATATAGATGGTTAAGCATTAATTTGAGAAATATATGGTCTCTACCCTTCAAGATTTAAATATCAATCCTTTTTAATATAAAAATATTGGTTATTTTGTGATCCTTATCATAGATAATCTAATATGATCCTTTTAACTCACATCATTTTCCACCTTGTTCACTCTCCTTGGGTTGTAATGTATTGGTAAATAATAATCTTTAATCAACTCCAAAAATATTCTATACTGAGCATTATAATCTTTCTGGGTGAATAAATAATTTAAAATATCCTGATTATTATATATGTCACATATTTCTCTATAAATATAATGCCTCCATATCTTAAATGAAAAAACTACCACAGGTAACTCCAAATCTCGAGTCTTGTAATTTTTCTCATGAAACTTCAATTGGAATGAGTAATCAACTATCACCACATTATTATGAATGAGTATGAATCATATTAACTTCATTAATGAATCAATATTGATCAAAAATCCTTCTCCATTGTAGGTTAATGTGAGTACAGGTGTATTGATCAACCTTCTCTTTAGCTCTTTGAAGGATTCCCCATATTCATTTATCAAAAGGAACTTGATCCCCTACTAAGTTAACTTGGCCAGTGGATTATATAGTTTTGAGAAATTATTCAAAAATTTATATCTATCCAAACTAAGAAAACTAAGGATTTTAGTTACCATGGTCTTTCTAGTTCAATGTTTAACAACTTATATCTTTCATTATTCCATAAATATACCCTCACTTATGATTATATAACCCAAAATAAAACATTATGTATCCAAAATTCAAACATGGTAAATTTTTCATACAACTTATCATTACTTAGTCTCCTTAGTAAAATCCTCAAGTGATCTTCATGATCTTCCTTGAAGTTGGAATATATAATAATATCATCTATAAATATAAAAACCCCAACTCTATTATCTTAAAGTTGGTGCCTTTCTTTATTACATTAGAAAATATAAAATATTTAAATCCCAACGGGAAAAATAGTTTAGCAGTCTCAAATAACTAGATACATATATGTTACCCTTATTACATTGGTAGTTAAAACCTAACAAAGGAAAGTATATTTCATCCTTAAACTCATTCAAAGATTTTATCTTTATCAGCAAGGGAAAAAATAACAAATAATAGGGTGAGCTTAGATGCTCAATAAGAGTTACTTACAATAGAAGCTATATTGGAATCAATAATTCATAATCAATATTGAAAGGTGAAATAATTGAAAACATATTCCATTTAATTAAATAACTTATTCAAAATATGGATCTATGGATAATATCATAGTGAGAATCCCAGGAATAAAAATAACTAAAATCAGAATGAAGGAAATGCTTAATTATTAGAGGTCATTTTTTCCAGGAACGTAATAAATTTACCATCAAGAACCTTCACAAGATGATTTAATAAATATGGGTAAATACCTATTTAATTTTTTTTTCTTTTTTTTCATAAGACTACCGATACATCAAGAGGATTTTATATATATGGTCCCCACCCATTCTTTCATGTCCAAATCATTCCTCATATATTAAAATGATCGATTTAATTCATTAATCAATAAAACTTATAAAAAAGTATCCATATTGAATAAAAAATAACAATTTAACATTTTTCCCCAAAAAATATAATAAAATTCAATATAAGAACTATATGTGAAAATGGTATATAATTTTGGAAATAATAAAATGAATCGATTTAAAATGATATTTTAAAATAAAAGTGTCCCATAACCCTTTGAAATATTTGAATCATAAGCCCCATAGAACTAAATAATTTTAAAATGAAACATTGAGTACCATAAATATCAAGAGTTTCATGGTATGATATATCAAAGGGGAAGTACCCCACAAAAAATAAATAAGTGGTGTATAAGTCATATCTCATAGAAATAAAAGTAAGAAGAGAAAAACCCTTACCTCACACTTCTTTTTTGTTGTAAATGACATAACATATTGTATAATTGTTTTAATAATGTTATTAATTTACAAAAGAACAATTTTCATATTTTTGATAACTTATATGATTCACTTATATCATTTTACCACCTGTTAATAAATGTTTCATTATTACCCTAATTTTGGGTGTTAACATCTTCATTTTCTTACGAAATTTTTATTATATAAGTCTTGTTTCTTATGAACATGATATATTTAATTCATATACATAATGATTTTAAGTTCATATATATAATATTTATTCATTATATAAGCTAAAAAACTTTTTTATTTATTTTATTAAAATGGGAGAAACACAAAAATATAGGGCCAAAGAAATTAAAAAAATAGAGGGATCATGGAGGTTTGAAGTAGTGAAGACCAAGAGAATCCATACACATAAGATCGACACCCCTGGGGGAAAGGAACTGAGGCCAGAAAAACATGACATTCATACCCCATGGATTTCCTTGGAATCTAGAAAATCTGCCACCACGTTCCCTTCATTCCATATATGACAAAATCCCATGCTATTACTCAAGAGGCCCTTGCACCAATGAATAGTGTAAAAAATACTCCATAGGATAGGGATGATGCCAGATAAATCATTATATATTGTAAGATAATCTATTTCAAAAGCCATGATTTGAACATTGTTGCAACCACATAATAATAAACCAGTGAGCATGGTTGTTTCCTCAACTTGTAGAGCATCACCTCTTCCTAATAAAGCCCAAAACGCAAGGTCCACTGATCCCCTTGTATCCCAAATCACCTGAACAACCCGAATCATACCCATGTTACATGAACCATCCATTTTTAATTTGAGTCCCACGTGATTGGAATCCAGTGGATCAATATTCCATTTTTAATGTTATAGGCACTGGTGGGATTTGATGTTCCCAAAAGAAGAGACCTGATAGAGGGGGCGTACTGACATGTGCAACATAGGCATATCAAGTCAGTGAGAAAATACATGTTTTTACAGATAAGTCCCACTCTGGATCCCAAAACTCCCTTGTAATGGGCCTTATTATACTACTTCTATATCCCCAAAGAACTAGCTTCTATAATGATTGTTCTTGCTACTTGCTATGGCCTAAAGTCACTCACCCCCTAAAACTAATGTTCAAGAAAAGCGATGCATGATTCTATGTGGGATCCCCTTAACATGAAGCCTGAAAATTCATTCCAAAAAGTTTCTTCCCAATAAATTTTATAAATTAGGTGATCAGTGCTTTCAGTCTGATCCACCCTAAAATAGAGACATTTTCAGGATATATTCACTTAGATCTGTTGAATATTATCTTCAATAAGAGGCAACTTGTTTCTGATTCTCCAAATCAAAAAGTTGAAATTTTTAGGAATCACTCTTTTCCATAAGACTTCACTTAAAACATCATGATCTTGATCTGTTGAGAGTGATCTGAGGTAGTCTTTTGATGACAAGGCACTTGATGAGGATCTTGTAAAAATTTATCTTTCCAACTCCGAATTAAACACAATGTTATCAAAGATGGACCTATATTACTCATTTAGGATAGCATGGATAAATCTTGGGAAACACTGGATTAATGTAAGGTAATATCAGAGACTAGTAATCCAAGGAAACCGAGGCTAACCCCTACCCAGTTGTGATGCCAAAAGCTAATATCCCCTCTACCCAAAATCCACCAAGAGTTATGTTAGATAGTTGAAATGTAAGGAAGAATCATGTGCCTAGGGGCAGAGAATCTTTCTATGGAAATTTGAAGAGTAAATATATAATTTTAAAGATTAATTTGAGACTTAGTATGTGTAACTAAAACTTAATAAGAGTAATCCTGGTGTTTACTAAAGTTTGGCTATTTTTTTCAATAATGTTTAAAATGATCATTTAACATGGAAAATGGATATAAATAGTGGGAGGGGGTATTTAGACCCATAAATAATTATTTGAGATTTATTTTTGTTACTTAATTCAATTAGTTAGTTATCCTTTAGTCCTTAGTGGAATCATATATATTTAATGAAAATAGAATCTATGAGTAAGTTTCCATATGTGTCCCTTTTATAAATTCTACTATATTTCTCCATCCCTCTCTAAAAACCCAAATTTCATGGATATTTTCAGATTTTACTAAATATTATGATTATTTTGTATCATATGGAGATGATTGGATAATGGATTCCTATGTACTCCAAGTAGGTGTTCCTTAGTTATATATTATTTATACATGTATTATGAATCATGTAATAAATAAGTGAGAGCTATATCATAGGCGTGTGACCAGAAATGTAACCATATGGGGTTTCCATTTTTATAAGAGATAACAAGGGATATTGCACTATTTAAAAAATGGGTATATTATGGAATGGTCACATAATTTTTTATTTTCATGTATTTTTAGGCTTGATGACATAAGTTGTTGATGTGGTTTTTTAGGATGAAGTTCCCTGTAAACATGGTGACCATAACAAATGGATTTATGGGAAGTATTGATCACCAATAAATAAGAAATGATATTTATAGTATGATGAAAATGGTGTTGTCCAAAATAATTGGTGGTGATAGTGGTTTACGGAGGTGTGACTATAGGATGTTATTGATGTTGCTCACCTTGGGTGTTGAGGCCGCAAGGGTGATATACACACATGATAATGCTCATTAGGTGGTTTTGACCACTTATTGTGGGTGAGAACATTGTAGATTAAGAAAAATAGGGTGATGGTATGGAAAATTGATTTGAAGGAGGGGTAACAACATAGTTAGAGGTGGTTGGTGGTGTGTGAGACGACCATAGGGGGGATTAATGCTCATCATATATAATGGGGACAATGTGTCATGACCCGTCCCTCGAGGCCCGTGCTGTGACTACCCCAAGCCCACCTTCCATAGGCCAGGGGCTGGTGACTAGCACCGAAAGACGTATTCCCTAAAACAGGGAATGCATTGCCTTTATATCCTATAAACACACTCAACCAAGCACACATCAAGATACAAACACAAGTAAATTGTATGACAAAAATATTGTTGAAAGTAAAAGGGGCCAGAATACAAGCCCTACAATAAAGGTACAAGTACAAATAAAATACAATATAACTAAAGAAAGAGAAAGACGTATACTGGGTTGTACTATGGGGTTCCTACCTAAATGGTAGGTACAGATTTCCTCCTCAACACTCAACGTCCTCCCATCTCCTCTGCGTACCGACACGTCGTATGGTCCACCCCCGGGCACCATCCAGTCCTGGTACCCTCATCCACAATCAACGCTGTCATTCATCTACACTAAACACAACAAGGTGAGGGCATATCTCGTGCAGGGGTGAGTATAACGATACTCAGTAGGGATCCCATAGACCCTCAAGGTCTCAAAAAGTCCACAAAGTATAAACTATAAAGAATGAAATCAATTGACAACCCAACTTAGGTATATGCCCATACATATATGTAAGTTATAAGGTATACCCATCTCAATCATGAGGAAACACTGGTTCCAACTCAAAAGATCCTAGCTCAACTGTTCTACAAAGCAAGGATCACCACGAAGGTAAGTACCACAAGGTACAGACTCAGATCACACCAGGTATATCTTTAGTACAGTAGTAGAGATGATTGAATGTAACTACTGAATCATATTACTCTGTTAAAAGGTATACCCACCAAGGATCCTAAATGCTAACCCACATATGATCTCTAGGTGCTAACCCACACAGGATCGCTCAATGCTGACCCACATAGGATCTCTCGATGCTGACCCACACATGATCACTCGGTGCTGATCCACACAGGATCGCTCAGTGCTGACCCACATAGGATCACTCGGTGTTGACCCACACAGGATCGCTTCGTGCTGACCCACACAGGATCGCTCGGTGCGGACCCACACATGATCACTATTCATTCTTCACGTCACATCCAGCTACTAGGTTCCCGTACTAATCTTTCTCGTCCCTGGGAGGGTATGCTACTCAAGTCACTGGTCGATACTCAAACTTCCACAAAGTTCCATGAAGAAGTGTAACAAAGTACCGCCATGTAAAATGTGTCTCAACGCAATAGACAACGCATCAACTAGACGCCCGGTCTGTAAGTTATATGCATTTTAGTACCGAGGGCCAGGTTGGATTCAGGTGTGATCCAACCTGGGAAAACTCCAAGTTTCTTTGAAACTATGATGGAGTAAGTCAAAAGGGCTATCTCGCTCCAAGGGTCCCAACGCCACAGACAGTTCGTCAAACAAGAACCCGGTCTGTAAGCTATAGGCATTTTAGTGCCGAGGGAACGGTTGGATTCATGTTCGATCCAAATTGGCTGAACTCCAAGTTTCTCTACAACTCTGATGGAGTAAATCAAAATGACCGTCTTGTTCCAAGGGTCCCAACGCCATAGATAGTTCATCAAACAGGCACCCGGTCTGTAAGCTATAGGCATTTTAGTGTCGAGGGTCTAGTTGGATTTGTGTTTGATCCAACCCAGCTGTACTTCAAATAGCACCAGATAACCAAATGGATCACACCATTATGATTCAAATGAAAAAACACATGATGTGGACTACCCATTTTTCCAAAAATATATGCTTGGTGAAATTTTTTAATTTCACCGCAACATGTGCTAACCGGGCCTCGTGGGGCCCACACCTTGACTTCGACTTAAATATCCTAAATTGGTCTTGAAACATCTATATTAATTTCAAGGCTGCAATGTCATAGACGGTTCATCATTCTGACACTATGTGAGGGAGATATGTTAGATACAAGATCCCGTAATAATAATAATAATAATATTATTGGGTGTTTCATGGACCCAAGCCTCGAACCAGAATTTAGTGTCCAAAATTAGACTTAAATAGTCTGTATTAATGACAGGTTCACGTCACCACTGAGGACAAGTCAATCGGACAACACACGCAGGAGTTATGGTGGGTCAAAGATTTAATAATAATATTAAATCTATTAATTCACGAGCGTTTCGGGTGCCCAATCTGAAAACCTGAATAAGAAATCCAATATTGGACTTAGAATGTCTGTCATAGAGTTAGGGTCGCACTGCCATAGATGGTTTGTAAAACTGAGGTCGTAGGGAGAAGTTGGGGATAAAATGGTGTTTTATCATCAAAAGTAATAATAAAAATATTTTAATATTATTATTAATTGCTTATTTAATTACTTCTCCTTAACTTCATAAAACAATCCACTCTAGCCCCTTGTTGTGCGCCAAAAACAAACACAAAAATTTCTTATTTTAATTTTTATTATTTTAACATTATTGTATTTTAGTTTTTCTCTCTCCAATCCCCCTTCTTCATACACAATTTTCCTTCTTTGGCATGGCCACACCGTCTCCACACCTCTGGCCACCTGAGCCATGGCACCTCCAGACTGTCGTACTACCTAGACGCTCCCTCCAGACTATCCTCTACCGCCACACGTCGTACCGTCTACCTCACATGGAGCTGCACCCTGAACACACACCAAAAATCACACCACCACATCGCCCCTTTCACGTGCCACCACATCTTCATTTTAAGCCTGAAAAATGTGACGACCGTAGATTCCCGATCCTCGGGTCGAGATCTCTGCGTCCATATGTCGATCACAATGAAACATTGTGTTTCCAGCGCCAATTAATATTTGGTTGCCTCCTTCCGAGATCCATTACGGCTTCATACCATGTTCGAAAAATTAAACAATCACATATTTGTGATCCCTGTGTCGAGGGATTCACATCCATATATCACGCTCATCAAAACTCTATGTTTCCAACATCAATAAATATTAGGCATTGAAGAACGCATGAAGAACGCACGAAGAATAAAAAGGAAGAATATCAAGGTTTATGTGTGAGACGATGGCCATGTTTTTTTGGCCATCATTGTCGTGAATTTAGGATATGAAGAATCAATAAAAAAAATTCACACATATATAAAAACCCCAACCACATTTCTTGGAGAAAATGTGGGGAAGAAGATGAAGTCGTTGAAGGGGACGTTGGTGTTCATCACTCCCACAAGACACTCCAAGTGAGTTCAGCGTCCTTCGATTCTGAAAGTCTCTCTTCGTTGTAGTGGATGTTCTTCGTTGAAGAATCCCCTTCCAATTTATTTAGATCTCTCCTTTTTTCCAACAATCTTTCAACCAAATTGTGAAGTGCCAGATAATTTTATTAAATAAAACAATTGAGTTGGCACATCAATGGGAGGAAAAACAAGAGTTATCTCCCATTAAAGGGGGAGTTCAAGGGTCGGGTGGTCCCCACATTTGAATTTAAATTGGCGGTTTTTAGTTTGGGGGGTCCCCACCACTAAAAATCAAATGGGAGGTTTTAAAAATAAAATAAAGGTTGTTATTTATTTTATTTTTATTCTTTTAACTCTCCCAAGAAAATCAAAAAAAAAATAACATCCACCCTCGACCCACTATGGTCAAGGTGAAGGTCTCCTTATGTGAATATCGGTGCTTCGAGAGTTCAATGGTGTCCACAGATTTCAATTCCGAGTACCGGTTCGAAAGTTACAAAATGTCGATCGTGCGTTTCATGAACGTACCCGAAAAAAAGTTTGGAAAATTATTAACTGTCACTCTCAACCCATGCCAGTCAAGGTTAGGCTCTGCCCATGTGAAACATTCCCCAATGAACCCATTGGTACTCTCAGATTTCTAATATGAGTTACTGTTTAAAAGTTATGGATTTTACCATAAAATAATTGTCACTTAATTATTTAATTTATGACCAAAAACAAACTTTCACAGGTGGCCCATTCCAGCCAAAGTTAGTATCTTCTTAAAAAACGAATTCCATCATGAGTTCAGCAGTGGTCTCAGATTTTCAATCCAAGCTACCATTTTTGAGTTATAAGTATTGGGAAAATAAAAAAATATATTTAATTATTTTATTTACGATTATGCCATTTTTGGTTTTTCTCACAGGATGCCCGCACCGACCAAACTTAAGTATTTCTTGGGGTAAACCCACCATTTTGAATGCAACGATGCCCTCTGATTTCTTATCCGAGTTATCGTTTAATAGTTATTCCAATTTTTCAGGAAAACTGCTTACACACACTAATTAAAGCGTAACAAAACTTCGATGGATCATTTCGGGCGCTCTGGGCCTTGGAATTGCGCGCTGTTAGATTTAGCAGTCTCATAATAATTTCATATAATTAAAAAATATATATGGAATTTCCGGGACATTAAATTTTCCCCACCTTAGGGCTTTACATCCTCGAAATCCAAAACAATGGAAAAACAATCCAAAATAGGGTACTGAGCACGAATCTGAGCCCCCTGCTCTCATGTTCTCTCCTAAAGGTTCATGTGCTGCCAATGTAAACACACCAAAGGTATCGATTGGACATGAAGGAATATCTCCTATCGATCCTCAATCTCCACTGGAACCTCTGTAAACGATTCCCCATCATCTAAATTCAGATTGATGTGGTTGATGATGTGATATGTGTCATGCACGTATCCCCTCAGCTGAGATATGAGGAAGACGTCGCACAGCCTCTCTAACTGCGATGGAAGAGACGACCAGTATTCCACCTCGCATACCCTTCGAAGGATCTGAAAAGGACCGATATACCTCGGTGATAACTTTTACCCTCATCCAAATCTCCACAAACCTCATCGAGGTGAGACCCATAAGAATACATGATCTCCCTCCTCCTTTCGGCATAAGACTTCGTCCAGCTCTGAGATGTTTTCACTTTCTAACAAGTGAGGCATCGTGATACAAAATCTGCCACTGCTTTCTTCACCCCTATCCACCAGTAGAGACACTAAAGGTCCTGGTACATCTTCACCACACCAGGATATACCACCATAGGGGACGTATATAACTCCATAAAAACCTCCTTCTGTGGCACTACTGGTACCATGGTACATCTTTTGAAGATGAAACGTGCCCCCCACCTTCATAAAATCCATTAGGTGCCTACACTAAGGATATATGAGCACATCGAGCCTTGCAGTCAACGTCCCCATGCTACGCCTCCTTGACTTGCTGAAGAAGTGGGGGATTGACTCTAAGAGACTAAAGAAAAGATGATCCATCTAGATCCACAAAGGATATCTACAAAGCACCTAGCTGTTCTTTCGCCTCACTCAGTAGCTGCAGGCCAGACCTCCTACTGAGTGTGTATGCTACCATGTTATCTTTCCCAGGAGTATAGACTATCTCAAAGTCATAGTCCTGGAGAAACTCTATCCACTCTTGTTGGGAAATCAAAACTCAAAACTTCTGCTGCCACGAGGGTGAGGCTGGCCGACTCATGAATGATCAGTCACACCCTCCTATGAAGAAGTTTATCCTGTGTGGCCTGGGTTTCCTTTTTCTCCGACTAATAAAACCTTATCCCAAGGTTTTAGATAAACCACAACCTTTTTTCCTAATACAACCAATCTGAGTCTGAATTGTGGATGTCTAGTCACACCCAAACTAACGTCGTAAGGCCTCGACGCTGCCACCAAGAGGTTCCAACCAAAACTCTCACCTCAAGGGTTAGATCACACCGTCGGCGTAAGTGTGATTTTCGAGTCTCCCCATAAAGGTATCTCTAGAAGTGAGGGTCAAGTCAATGGTTTAACCGGAAACTCTAGGTCTTGGACAAGATTCGTGGAAGGAAGGAATGATTGGTACCTATGTATATTGATACGAAAACTGGTAGTAGGCATAGACCATACCTAGAATCATTCCAAGAGCCCTTAGGTTTCACTCCTTGAACACATGCAGCTACTCCCTTCCTCTGTCCTCTAGCTCCCTAAGCCTGGTGGGAACCACATTGGGGGGTGGTTGTAACATGTCCAAATGTACACAAACTCATGCTGCTCTCCAAGCTCTACTTATACGTCTAAAGCCCTGAAGACTCATCTTTTCTTAACACTTCCACTTCCCAAAATATTTTACACACCCATGTCTCTGATACTGGCACCAGTTTCTTGCTTTCCCACTTCTAACATTCACTGGATGCATCCACTCATCCAAGGAATATTCAACCACAAAGGTTCTCTCAAGCACCCTAACATAAGTAGGAATTCATAGAGAAATAATGCTATCTCAGATTTCCCTAAAGACACCTCACTCAGAGGTCTCAGCTCTGAAGCATTGATCGTATAACATTCATTGAGTACCAGGAATGATCGGTATGCCTCGATGAATACTCAGCTACCGATATGCCGTTCTGCCAAATCTATAGAAGATCTAGAGAACTCTCAACCACCACCTCCAGCCAGTCCTTAGCCGCCTGTGAGTCGGGATTTCCTCGGAACCTGAGGGGTATCTGATGCTAAATCACACATAAGGAACTAATCCTATATGTGTCCTCTACCAGTACCACCGATTGTAACTACTGACCAACGTGTAATGATATAACTGACACACTACCCGAAGGTACTATCTCGGGTAATGGTCCATGTACCAAAGCCTCATCACTATGCAGAACATCTTCATGGTCACTCACTGAAAAATACTACTATCTAAGATCACCATCTTCTATACTGCTATCTCAACTAGGAAGATAACTCTAGAAATCGCCTCCAGCTAGCCCTCAACCGCATGGGAATCTGTATCGCCTTGAAACCTCGGAGTCCTCTACTACTGGAACTCATGCAATGCACTCAGTCTGCATGCACCATCTGCCAGTGTGGCTAGTGGTAACTATTTCCCAACGGGTAATGGTGCTGCTGGTACACCACCCGAAGGTGACAACATAATAAGATGACCCTACACTGGAGCATCGTCACTCGGTGGGACGTCATCGTGTACTCTCTTGGGAATATTAGCTGGCTGTCTACGCAGCAACATCCTGATAAGAAACAGGTGTTTCATGGTCATTAAGTTATACCTGGAGAGTTGACTCAAAGAAAAAACAATAAAAATTTTAAAAACACACATGCAATCAGTGTTTTCATGCACTAAGTCAGAAATCAGATGTCAGGGTCCTAGTGTATGGATACGTTCGGCAATGCACCAACAATGGATTCCCTAAACTGATAACCACACTCACTACACATAACACTATTGCTGTTAAAAAGACCAGAGTCCTATGTTTAATGGTAGAACTGACTCCTCTAATACCAATTTGTCACGACCCATCCCTTGGGGCCCATGTCGTGACTACCCCAAGACCGCCTTCCATAGGCCAGGGGCTGGCGACTAGCACTGGAAGGAATATTCCCTAAAACTGGGAAGGCATTGCCTTTATATCCTATAAACACACTCAACCAAGCACACAACAATATACGAACACAAGTAAACTGTTTAACAAAAAGAGTGTTGAAAGTGAAAGGGTCCAGAATACAAGACCTACAATAAAGGTACAAGTACAACAGAAATACATTACAACTGAAGAAAGAGAAAGATAACTACTAGGTCATCCTCTGGGGTTCCTACCTAAAGGGTAGGAATAGATTTCCTCCTCAACACTCCATGTCTGCCTGTCTCCTGTGTGTACTGACACATCATATAGTCTACCTCCGGGCACAGTGCATTCCTGGTACCCTCTGCCTCAATCAATGTTGTCCGTCGTCTGCACCAAACACAACAAGGAGCGGGCATAGACCATGTAGGGGTGAGTATAACGATCCTCAGTAGGGATCCATAGACCCTCAAAGTCACACAAAATACACAAATTATAAACCATAAATCATGAAATCGACTGACAACCCAACTTAGGTATATTCCCATACATGTACCTAAGTTATCAAGTATACCCATATCAATCGTGAGGAAACACAGGTTCCAACTCAAAAGCTCCAAGCTCAACTATTCCACAATGTAAGGATCACCACGAAGGTAAGTACCACAAGGTACAAACTTATATCACACTAGGTATATCTTAGGTACAATAGTAGAGATGATTAGATGTAACTACTGAATCATCTTACTCTGTTAAGAGGCAGACCCACGAAGGATCCCAAATGATGACCCACATAGGATCTCTAGGTGCTTAATCTCACAGGATCGCTCACTGCTGACCCACACAAGATCGCTCGGTGTTGAACCACATAAGATCGCTCGGTGCTGACCCACATAGGATCACTCCGTGCTGACCCACACAAGATCACTATGCATTCTTCATGTCACCGCCAGCTACAGGGTTCCCGCACTAATCTTGTTCGTCTCCAGGAGGGTTCGCTCCTCAAGTCACTGGTTGATACTCCAACTACCATGAAGTTCCATGAAGAAGTATCCCAAAGGACTTCCATGTAAAAGAGGTCTCAACACAATAGATGACACGTCAACCAGACGCCCGATCTCTAAGTTATAGGCATTTATTACTGATGGCCTGGTTGGAATCAGGTGCGATCCAACCCGTCCGAACTCTAAGTTTCTCTGAAACTTTGATGGAGTAAGTTAAAAGGACCATCTCACTCCAAGGGTCTCACCACAACAAACATTTCGTCAAACAACCACCCGGTCTGTAAGCTATAGGCATTTTAGTGCCGAGGGTCCGGTTGGATTTGTGTTCGATCTAACTCGGATGAACTCCAAGTTTCTCCGAAACTTTTATGGAGTAAGTCAAAATGACTGTATCACTCCAATGGTCACAACACTATAGAATTTTTGTCAAATAGGCACCCGGTTTGTAAGATATAGGCATTTTAGTGCCGAGGGCCCAGTTGGATTCGTGTTCGATCCAACCTGGCCGTACATCAAATGGCACTAGAAAACCAAACATGTCACACCGTTACGATTCATATGAAAAAACACACGAGATGGACTGCCCATTTGTCCAAAATGGATACCCGGTGAAAAAGTTTCATTTCACCATAACACGCACAAACTAGGCCTCGTGGGGCCTGCACCTCGACCACGACTTAAATATCCAAAATTGGTCTTGAAAAATCCATCTTAATTTCAGGGCTGCAACATCATAGACAGTTTATCATTCTGACACCGTATGAGGGAGATATGTCAGATACAAGATCCCGTAATAATAATAATAATATTATTGGGTGTTTTGTGGACCTGATCCACTAAACAGAATTTAGTATCCAACATTAGACTTGAATCGGCCGTATAAATGTTAGGATCGTGTCACCACTGATGGCAAGTCAATCGGACGTCTCACACAAGAGTTATTGTGGGTCAAAAATTTAATAATAATATTAAATCTATTAATTCACGAGCATTTCAGGTACCCAATCTGAAAACCTGAATAAGACATACAATATTGAACTCAGAATATCCGTCTCAAAGTTAGGGCCGCACTACTGCAGACAGTTTGTCAAGCTGAGGTCGCACAGAGAAGTTGCAGACAAAAAGGTGTTTTATCATCAAAAGTAATAATAACAATATTTTATTATTATTATTAATTACTAATTTAATTACTTCTCCTTAACTCTATAAATCAATCCACACTAGTCCCTTGCTATGCACCGAAAAAAAAACACATCAATTTCTTATTTTATTTTTTTATTATTTTAACATTATTGTATTTTAGATTTTCTCTCTCCAATACCCCCTTCATCATACATGATTTTCCTTCTTCTGCATGGACAAACCGTCTCCACCACCTCCGGCTACCCGCGCCATGGCCCCTCCAAATTGTTGTACTACTTAGAAGCTGCCTCCCGAATGTCCTCCGCTGCCGGATGTCGCACAGTCTACCTCGCGTGGAGCCGCGCCATGAACACACGCCAAAAATCACACTGCCACATCGCCCCTTCCATGGGCAACCACATCTTCGTTTTAAGACCGAAAAATGTGACGACCGCAGATTCACGATCCTTGGGTCAAGATCTCTGTGTCTGTATGTCCCGCTCAATGAAACATTTTGTTTCCAGCGCAAATAAATATTTGGCTGCTTCCTTCCTCGGGCGATTGCAGCTTCGTCCCAAGCCCGAAAAAATAAACTATCGCATATTTTCGATCCTTGCGTTGAGGGCTTCATGTCCATATATTGCGCTTTGAAAATATCCATGTTTCCGGCACCAATAAATATTAGGCGTTGAAGAACGCATGAAGAACACGAGAAGAATAAAAAGAATGAAGAGCATGGTTTATGTGCGGGATGATTACCATTTTCATTTGGCCATAGTTGTTGTGAATTTCGGATATAAATAATCAATAAAACAAATTCAAACATATATAAAAATCCCTACCTCATTTCTCGGAGACAACATGGGGAAGAATATGAAGTCGTTGAAGAGGACGTTGGCATTCGTCACTCCCGCAAGACGCTCCAAGTCGGTTCCTCGTTCTTCAATTCCAGAAGTCATTCTTCATTGTAGTGGATGGTCTTCGTTGAAGAATCTCCTTCCAAGTTCTCCAGATCACTCCTTTTGGCCAACAATCCTTTAACCAAATGGTGAAGTTCCAAATAAGTTTATTAAATAAACTAATTGATTTAGCACATCAATGGGAGGAAACCCAAGAGTTATCTCCCATTAAAGGGGGAGTTCAAGGGTCGGGTGGTCCCCAACTTTGAAGTTAAATTGGGGGTTTTTAGTTCAGGTGTTCCACACCACTAAACATCAAATTGGAGGTTTTAAAAATAAAATAAAAGTTGTTCTTTATTTTATTTTTACTCTTTTAACTCTCCCCTGAAAATCTGAAAAACTAACTTACACCCTTGACCCATAGCAGTCATGGTGAAGGTCTCCTTAAGCGAATATCGGCGCTTCGAGTTCAACAGTGTCCTTATATTTCAATTTTGAGTACCAGTTTGAAAGTTAAAAAATGCCGCTCGTGCATTTCCTGAACATACCCGAAAAAAAGTTCAAAAAATTATTAACAGTCACTCTCGACCCACACCAGTCGAGGTTAAGCTCTGCCCAAGTGAAACATGCCTCAACGAACCCATTTGTACTCTCATATTTATAATCTGAGTTATTGTTTAAAAGTTATGGATTTTACAGTAAAATAATTGTCACTTAATTATTTTATTTACGGCCAAAAACTAACTTTCACTGGTGACCCATGCCGGCCAAAGTTATTATCTTCATAAATAAAGAATTCCCTCAAGTGTTCAGCGGTGGTCTCAGATTTTCAATCCATGCTAGAGTTTTTGAGTTATAAGCATTTGAAAAATAAAATAATTTATTTAATTATTTTATTTATGATTATGCCATTTTTGGGTTTTCTCACAGGAGGCTCATACCGACCAAACTTAAGTCGCGCCTAGGGTAAACCCGCCATTCTGAACACAATGGTGCCCTCAGGTTTCTGATCTAAGTTATCGTTTTAGAGTTATTAAATTTTTTAATGAACAATGCTTACATGCGCCAATTAAAGCATTACAAAACTTCGACGGATCATTCTGGACGCTCCGGGCCTCAGAATCACGTGCCGTCATATTTAATGGTCTCTTAATAATTCCATATAATTAAAAAAAATTATACAGAATTCCCAGGACATTACACAATGGCCCAGGTTTGGGAGGATAAGTATCCTTAATCTTCATGTTCATCGGTCCATTGAGTGAGTGGTTGGAAAATGAATACTAAAGACCAGGAGTTTTTCATCATGGAATAGGAATGTGCCTTTGGGTATCACTGAGACATAGAATGGTAATGTTGGAATGTAATAAAACGTGGTATGAAATTGGATGGAAAGTGGAGGGAACTTACAATTTGACAAATTGTGGAAATCTTATTCCACTCTTTCACTATCCAAAGTAGGTAAAGGCTCACTTTTGTCTATTTTATCACAAAGGGAGTGATTTTTGTGAATTTTTTAGATACTATTTATTTAATTTTTTCATACATTGGAATGTCTATGGATATTAGATAGGTGCACTATTAGTTATGGTCTATTGAGTTTATAATTACATCCTGGATAAACCATCTAGGAAGGGTGAAAAATTTATAGTACTTGGTATAGGTAAAATAAAATGTTAAACATTAGGAACTCAATGATGAGTAGAGGTGTAGATGGCGCAGATGTTGGATGAAATTATTTGGTGAATGGGATGTGCGGTTCCCCAGTGTTATGCTAGTGTTTCTTTTTGTTTATTTTATACATGTGTATGTATGTGATAATCCCAAATGTAATATTATTTATTTTATATGACTAGAAAGTTACGTAGACATTTTTTTGATTTTCATATGTTTATATTAATTAAAAGTTTTTGTTCATTAAAATTTATTACACTATTTTTCTATAAATACTATTCATCTCCAGAGGGTATAGTATAACCAATATCATCTCAAAAAACATCTATTATACTCATAAGTCTTTGTAATATTTGGATCCATACCTATGGATAATGGTGACCTCTTCTAGACACTAGAGAGTGGTCTCAGGATGAGGATATTATAATGTGGTATCAGAGCTTGGGTGTTATAGTGTATTACCAGAGAAAGGTGGTTCCAAAGTGGTATCACTGAGTGTAATTAATGATGGGTTGTTACAAATAACAAAAACACTTTGGGCTCACATGACATATGAGTTATTATTATAATTATTGTGTGGAACCTGAAATAAAAATAAAGTTATAGTTATTGAATGTGTTAAAAATAGATTAAATTGGGAATTACTATATAGTATTTTGTGGAATTTTACTTAAATAACCTAGAAATGGTGAAGGTTTTATAAATTAAAAGTGGATCAACTATTTAATGTTCTTAAATAACCTATATCGTGTATTTTGATATAGATTCTTGGAAGCATTCTAGTCAGATATCCTAGGAATGTGATCCTATGTGTATATGGTGTGCATGTTATCTTACCCTGAAATGGGTAGGTGGGGGACATAAAGATGGATGATATGAGACTTGTGTGTGGTATGGAAGTATGAGGCATAATGGGTCACACTTCCAGTTAAAATTTTCCTTATTTATGGTATATTGAACTACTATATATGTATTGATTTTGGAATTTGGTTTTTAGTGAGATTCTACCTAGATTGTCACATATCCTTTCCTACATTTAGTAATTTATTGAAACTTTTTTGATCTACTTTAGGTCATGTGTTTTTTTGGGTTCATTCTAAGAGAATTATCTAATTTTGGAGGCCTTTGGGAATGTTCATAGTTGGTATATAATTTGGGAAAACCATGTGGTTTGGACAAGGTAATCATAAACCCTTTGATGGTACTCTAGAGGGAGTTAATAGTTTGTTTAAACTATGTGGAATGACCCTCCAAAACTTGTGGTATTAGGCAATGAGAATATGCATGCTTGACACACAACCAACCAACCCATGTTCCCACTAAGGAGAAACTATTCACCCTAGATAGTAGGGGCACGCAATTAGGGTGTATGGTTTGTTTAACCATGCGTACCTACCCAGAAAACCGTGCACATGGGATTTAATTATCCATATTTTTTTATTAAAAACCTAAAACCCCATGGTTTAACCTATAATTTCCCCCATTAAACAATAACATGATTTTTCTGGATCTTAGAGGATCTCAAGAGGTGGAAGTTACTCCTCCAAACCCTTTCTTTGGTATATTGAAGTGTTAGTGATCTCATTTGATCTCCTATATGTTAGTGGATCTCGTATCATGTCTTTTATTCTGATTTCTAATTCTCTCCTATTTAGATATTGATGTATCTTCATGTAATTGATGTATCTAAACTCTATTTGATTAGAACTAGATTCTTGGTTTGGTTTCTAGATCTTCTGCACATTCATTATTTGTTGGTGTTCCCCGTTGCGGGGATTGTGTGTTGTTGTACCTTGATTTTAAGGTAGGTGGTTCCATATTTCCTTTCCCTCTAATTGAAACCTAAATTTTATTGAATGAATTAAAATGAGTTTTTAATTTATTTAAAAACCCTAATTTGAAATAATTTTATGTGTGATTCAAAATGGGCATGGAAATTGAGAAGAAACCCAAATTATAATGGAATCGGTATTGTGGGATTGATTTGTGAAAAATAGTGGATTGATTTTGGAAATAGTTTTGATTAAATGAGTTGATTATGATATTGATAAAATATTTTAATTTGAAATATGATTTTAAATGGCATGAAATGATGAAAACCTATGATTTTGTTTTTAAATGAAAAAGGCACACTAAAAACTAAAAATGGGAAGTTGTATTTTGAAATGTTTTAAAATGATTGATTTCCAATTTGATCAATTTATTGATTATTTAAAGCACATGGGAGACTAGGTAGTAAGTATATGGTTGAGATTATCATGATAGGATCTTGATCCCTTATCATTGGTTTTATGATGAAAACACTAACTAAACCAAGTCATCTCAAGACACTCATGATGAGTTTCCCTATTGAGGTGTAGATTGATTTATCATAATGGGTTTTCTTAATGGTTTTCTGATTGTGTATACACAGTAATAAGGATTTTTTATCACCAATGAGATGTGTGAGGATACTATAGCTATTAACTAATTTACCACATGTCATTTTACCATGGTGAAATGAGTTATTTTATTTCATGTGTAGGATTATGATTATGAACTATTTTATTAATATAAAATAGTTTATATAAATTTTTTTATATAAAAAATCTATTTAATCCTTTTTTAAAGATTTTTGATATACATGTCACAATTTTTATTACGAAATCATGTATTGGATTAAAATATACAAATGTGACGCATTTCTTTGTTTATTTAAATTGAAATAATAACTAGTTTAATGGTTACAAAATTGATTTTGGAAAACATAGTGAGTCATTACTAGGATATATAAATCACACCCTACATTTTCCTTCTGGAATTCATAATCATTCTTATCTCAAGTCTAAGAAAATAGAATGATCCACTTGGAGGTGGTGGATATTCTTGTTCCTTGGGACCATAGACTGATAATGGTGACCGGTGGAAATTTTTCCACTTGTTACACAGAAGTTTCTATGCCTATTGTCTGGTTTATGTTGTTGTTTCCTTTAGGATGTTTATTTATTTATCTAGGAACAATTTTACCTGGTTGTTTCTGGTACTTCTATTTTTGGAGTGTTAATCATGCTAACTAGTATCTTTTATATTCCACTATTTTTTATCAAATCTATATCGTATTTGATATTTTATGATTCTAGGTGCTAGTCTCCAGACCATGGTGATCAAGAAAACCCTTTAATCTATGTCATATCCAACTTAAAAACCCCATTTTTAATGGATTTCATGTGTGATTTAAAATGGGAATTGAAATTGATAAAAAAACATCAATTCTAATGGAGTTATAACAATTTGATGGATTTGTGAAAAACTATGGATTGATTTTGGAAATCATTTTGATGAAATGATTTAATGTTAGACTTGATTAAATTGATTAAGTTTAAATAATATTTAAAATGGAATGAAATGATGAAAACCTTTGATTTTGTTCTAAAATGAAAAATCCATGTTGAAAATTGAAACTGGGAAATTATATTTTGAAATATTTTGAAATGATTGATTCTTAATTTGATTGACTTATTTATTGATTGAATCACTTGGTATCCTAGGTAGTAAGAAGGTTGGTTGAGACAAGCATTCAAGGATCTTGTTTCTATAACACTGGATTTATGATGACAACACTAACTAAACAATGTCAACTCATGATGATCATGATGAGTTACCCTATTGGTGTGTAAACTTATTTCCTATAATGGGTTCCATTACTATGGTGTTGATTTTGTATATACAATATTTATTATTTTTGATCACTAATGGGATGTGCGAGGATCCTATATCCAATAACTAAAATATCATATGTCGTTTGATCATGGGGCTATGAGTTATTTGATTTGATATGCATTCAAATTATTATGAACTATTTTATTTTGTACAACTAATTTATTTAATTATTTTTTATGAATTGTTCATTTAATCTTGTTTAAATTATATTTGTATTCATTCCATCCTTTTTATTATGAAATTATGTTTTGGTTATAAATATGAAAATGTGATGCCATTCCTTGTTTTTTAAAATTGAAAACATAATTGGTTTTGATTTTTTTTTGATGAAATGAGTTGATGTTTAACTTTATAAAATGGATTAAGATTAAAGATGATTTGAAATGGAATGAAATGATGAAAACCTATGATTTGGTTTTGAAATAAAAAAGCATTTTGAAAACTAAAATTATGAAAATTTATTTTGAAATATTTTGAAATGATTGATTTCCAATTTGATTGTTTCAATCACATGGGAGCCTGGGTAGTTAATAGGTTTTTGGAAAAAACATTCTAGGATCTTTATCCACTAGCACTGGATTTATGATTACAACACTAAGAAAATCAAGTCAGCTCTGGATTCTCTTGATGAGTTCTCATATTGGTGTGTAGATTTATTTCCCATAATGGTTTCCCCTACCATGGTTTTGATTGTGTATACACACTATTTATATACCATGATCACTAATGAGATGTGTGAGGATACTATAGCCAATAACTAATGTACCATAGGGCGTTTGACCATGGTGCTATAAGTAATTTGATTTGACATACATGATGATGATTTTGAAATATTTTATTTATGAAAACTGATTTATATTAATGTTTTATATAAAATTTTCATTTAAGAATGTTTTAAATCTATTTTATATGCATTCCACCCTTTTATTATAAAAACACGTTTTGGTTTAAAATATTAAAATGTGATTCCATGCCTTTTTTATTTAAATTGGAAGCATAATTGGTTTAATTTTTGTGGAATTGATTGTGGAATAATTGGTGAGACCCTACTAGGCTTTAAAGATCACACCCTACCTTTTATTTATTATTTTATAGAATTTCTTATTCTATATTTAAGAAAATGAAAAGTGACCCTTGGAGCTAGTGGATGTTCTTGAACCTTGGGACCATGGTCTAATCATGGTGACAGGTTGATTTGTTTTCCATTTGTTACATAGGAATTTTTGAGAATTTTATTTTTGTTAAAATTTATATTTCATTTAAGATGTTTATTTTTCTTTCCGGGTATTATTTTACCTAGTTTTTTCTAGTGCATCTCGTTTTGGTGTGTTGAACATGATGAATTATATCTTTTATCTTCTTCTGTTTTGTGGAAAATTCATTCCCTCTTTGATATTTCCAGGTTCTAGGTGCTAGTATCCAACCTGTGGGGATCAAAAATTTCATTTAGGTTATGTTAGAGCAAGCTCATGTATTAAAGTACAAGGATATCTTGGTTAGTTCATGGAAAAGTGGTATCATAGGTGCATGTTATGCATCTTTCATTTATGTCAGTATGAAGATTGGGATGTATTGATGGGGATTGAGAGGTTGTTACAAGCGAGCGCATGTCCATATATCACCATGAAAATCCTTAAGTCAACATGGGTGTTTGGGAAAACATTATTTTAGTAATTTTTTGATCTAATTCTAGTATTTTATCTACCTTTTATTTTTGTTTGTTAAAATCCAAATATTCAATTTTTGATTGATGGATTTGATATTATTATAACGTTTTTTGCTATATCCTTTATAATGTCTTCAGTATTGTATTTTGATGTTTTGTATCATTGTGCCTCCGAAAAGAAATTTAAATAGGTCCCAAAAGGAAGATTCTAGTGAACCACAATAATAAAATCCTCTAGTGGACCAGATTCTTGTCGAGATGGTGGTGAAGACTGTTCAATATTTGGGACATGTACCGACAATCGTTCACATTTAGGATCTTGTAGTGTAACCTCAAATGGATGAATCTTGCGATCATGATCAAGAGTTTCTTCACCAAAACACACCGGCACTACAAGGCTCAAATGATCCACAAGAGGCAGAGTATAGGTTGAAAAAGATAGATCTTATTTTTGAATTCTTGGAAACACATGATCTAATTGAAGTGAAATGTGATACCTTTAAATAGTAAGGTCCTAGTAAGTTATGATGGGATTTGATGGTGGTGGTAGAAAATATGAGGGTATGAAATGGAAAGACTTTAAATTTATTTTTAATGATCAGTTCTATCTAGAATCTACGATCATGGTGAAATCCCTGTAGTTCTTCAAACTCTAGTAGGATGACATGACCATGAATTAGTATGAAAACCACTTTGATGATCTTGTTAAGTTTGTTCTTGAGGTGGGGAATAATTAGAAGATGAAGATATGAAGACTTGAGATGGATCTTTTAGCATACATTTGATTGTTGGTTTTCTTACTAAATCTAGATTATTATGCTGATGTGATGAATAGGGTGTGGATGGTTGAGTTTGACTTGGATGGTAAGTTAGGGTTGGTAGGAGTTAATTTTTATCATAGTAGAAGATCAATGAGTTACTTTAAAGGAAAGAGTGTGCGTGACAAGTTTCATGGTGGTTATAGATAACATGAATCTTCTAGAACTCATACAGTTTCTATTAGAGTCCCAATGACTTGCTTCAAGTGTGAAAAGGTTTGGCATTTGAGACATGTTTATACCGAGTCACCAAAGAAATATAGTTCCTGTGATCACTCAAGACACCTAAAGAAGTTATACCATTTCTTTTATACTCCATGCAGTGGCACAATATATTCATATCTAAAGAGTATTGTTGATAAATTAGATGCTTGAAGATATAAGGGGCTCCATCCCCAGGCATCCATAACGAATCTTCTTTATGAAATGGAAGAGTCTCCAGGGGAATCTAATATAGTTCTATCGATTTTCAGATGTACTATCATTATCACTTCATCTTTGGTGACATATTTATTTAATACTGGTTCATCTCAATTATTTATATCGACTCGTATCACGAAACTTCTTAATATTATTAAAGACCCTTTTTCAATTGTTATGTATATTACTATGCCCCTCATAATGAAGAGAGAGTGGGATCTCCTTTTTCCAGCTTGTGTTTTCTCTTTATCAAAAATTGATATTAGCTTAAATTTTCTAGTTATCAATATAAATCCTCTTGACACCATCCTTGTGATGGATTAGATGATTTATAATAAGAAAAAAATTTACAATTATGTTGGATGGGTCTCCTTTAATACACCTGATGGGGTGTGTCGTATCTTTAAGGGAGAATGGGACCTGAGGACTAGTAGATCCAGCATGTATTTTCTAGGTATCATAAGAGTAATATCTATGTTTTGTTTTTACTTGGTGAAAGAACCATGGGTTAATTATCTCCCTCCAGTTGTCCTAAAGTTTCTTGATGTGTTTCCTTCTGATTTATTTGGTCTTATACTAGTAAGAGAGGTAGATTTATTTGCTAATTTAGTACCTAGGACTGAACCAGAACCTATTGCCTCCTACCATATGGCACTAATATATTTTAAAGAGTTAAATAAACAATTCGATAATCTATTAGAGAAATGGTTTATACATCTGAGTGTGTGACCTTGGGTGTTTCCTATTCTCTTTTCAAAGAAAGATGATGGAACTCTTCACCTCTATATTGATTACCAAAAACTCAATCGAGTTATCGTAAAGAACAAGTATCCATTACCATAGATTATTGATCTGTTTGATTAGATGAAAGGGGATAAGTGGTTCTCAATGATTGATCATTGATTTGGTTATCACCAGTTGAGAATAAAATTAGCTAACATTAAAAATAACACCTTTAGGAGTATGTTTAGCCATTATGAGTATATTTTCATGCAATTTGGTCTAACCAATATTACTACAGTTTTTATGGATTTAAATAATTTTTTTTCCAAATCCCCTTGATATGTTTGTGGTTGTTTTCATGGATGAAATTTTAGTTTACTCTATATTTAAGGCGGACCATGTGCGTTATTTTAGACATATCCTATAAATATTGATAGATCACATAATTTATGCAAATCTTTCAATGTTTATTTTCTGGATATAGGAAGTGAATATCATGGGAAATATGTTCTTGGAACATATAATCCCAATCATCCTTGATAAGGTAATAGACGTTATTACATAGGAGCAACCACATAACATTTTTTTAGATTTGGATCTTCTTAGGATTCTAAAAGTATAACTATACATTTTTCAAAGATTTATCCAAGTTGGATTCTCCAATGACCGCCCTAACTTAAGAGGGAGTAAAGTTTTTGTGGAATGTGAAATAACAAAGTACTTTCATTGAGATGAAAAGCATTTTGAATTCTACAATAATGTTGACTCTTCTAGATACTAGGCAGGGCTATGCGGTCTTCTATGATGCATCGGGTTTGGGTTGTGTTCTAATGAAAGGTGATCATGTGGTAGAATATGGATCTAGAAAACTTAGGCCTCGTAATAGGAATTACCCAAACCATAGTCTTGAAATCACAAGAGTGATTCATGGTTATAAAATTTGGTACCGTTACCTTTTTGAAGAAATTTTAACAATTTATTTTGAACACAAAATCTTGAGTTAAAACTTCTCTAATAAATATTTGAAACTCATTTAGTGGCATTGGGTGGAGGAGCTACTAAATTTTAATTTCGATAGTAACTACACCCTAGGGAAGGGAAATGTCATAGATGATTATTTGCGTAGGAATATTCCGACCATGGTTATGATAGAATCATTAGAAGAGTGGAACATGAAGAATCTTTTTACAAAAATTTCATTTAAAATTATAGGAGGAAGAGGACAAGGTTTTATTGAAAAGTTTTCAGTTGACCTACTATATTCTCAAGATTATTATTCAAGAATAGTCCCTTGATGATGATTTATATAGAATTTGGGGATCTCTTTCTGGTGGGGAGACTATCGATGAAAAAACATTCTCTTCTAAGGTCATCCTATGTTTTCAAAATATTTTTTTGTGATTTTTTGTATAATGAATTCCATAATAGGGGATTTCTATAATTTCTAGTAGGTGATGAACCCTGAAACCAAAATATGTTTTTTGAAATTTGATGATGTTTTTGGTGGATAGGTATGATATGGGACATCTCAAACTTGTTTCACATTATTATAACTATAGAAAGGACAAATATGATCACCAAAGACCTTCGGGTTTTACTTAGCCACTTCCAGTGACATCTTGGAGTTGAGATGATATTTATATGGACTTTGTGGTAGTGTTATTGTGTACCCATTGGAGAAAGAAAGAAATATGATTTGTGATTGATCAACTGATGAAATCAGATCACATATTACCCATTCATGTAATAACCAAAGATTAGGAAATGGGAAGTCTCTATGTGCATGTGATTTTCGGATTTCAGGTTGTACATTCTACTATAGTATTTGATAGGGGCCCCATTTTACTTCTCTCTGATGGAGAGGCCTCCAGGGGGCATTGGTATCTTAGGTATATTTGAGCATGATATATCATCCACATATGTATGGATAGATAGAATGATTAATACAAATTCATAAGGGCATGCTTCATTTCTATATCCTTGATTTTGGTGGATCCTTGGATGTATATTTGGGACCAGATGAGTTTTCTTATAATAACATTTACTGATACTCAATTTTTATGGATCCTTTTGTGGATTTTTAAGGATAACCTTGTAAATATATTTTGTGTTGTTTGGATATTGGTGAAGCTTCCTTGGTTAGACTATGTATGGTCAAAGAGATAATAATAAATATTTAGTTGATTCATCATACAATGTTATGATATAGAGCTAGTACAAATATTGTGCTAATAGTTGTAGATGTAATTTGTAGTTTTTATTTGGAGACCATGTTTTTTTGAGAGTTTCAACCAATTTGGGGAATTGATGATATAGAGAATATGGAAAGTATTCCCCACAGTTTGTGAGACCATTTGAGTTTATTTAGTAGGTGGGGAAAGTGTATTTCTAGTTATCAATTCCACCACTATAGACATCGATACATAATGTGTTCTATTTATTATAGATTTAGACATATCTATTTTACCTATATAATTTCTTGAGCATGGAGGGTATTTTTTTAGAATGATTTATCTATGACTGATCATCCAGTTAGGAATGTTAATTATGAGAATAAGTTAATTCAGGGTTGGACAATACCATTGGTCTATGTGCTATAGAAAAATGGTTCTAAGTCACATGAGAATTGGGCGTGTGAGGAACTGATCATAAATCATTGGAATTATCTCTTTGGTATAGATCTTTATTGATAGTATTTTTGGGTACATAAATATTTTATGTTGGGGGAAGTTGTAACATACTGTTATATTCTTTCAGGCATACCTTGAACCTTTTTTTGATATCCTTTAAGTAGAGTCTTGTTTTGTGGTCATTCTAGGAGAATATGGAGAATTTTTTATGAATTTGGTACTATACACAGTAGGAATATAATTATGTAAAATTGTATAGTTTGGACCTTCTAACCATGTTCCATTTTATGGAACTCTAGAGTGGGCACCCTGTTTTTCTATATCATGCAACCAAACCCTCCAAACCGTTTACCCTCAAGAAGGGGGAATATTCACATTTGAAGTATGGTTAAAAAAATGTGCACCCACCAAGAATAAACCATATACCCTAGACAGTAAGGTATCATAGTTAGGGTGTACGGATTGTATGACCGTGCGACCTTACCCAACAAAACGTATTTGTAGGATTTAATTCCCACAATTTTTTTATTAGAAACCCAAAACCCCAAGTTTAACCTTTAATCCCCCAATTGAACCCTAACATGATTTTTTGGGTCTTTGAGGCTATCAAAATGTGAAATGGACTCCTCCAAACCCTTTCCTTGGTGTATCAACGTGTCATTAATCCCATTCAATCTCTTTCTGGTAAACATATCTCCTCTATTATGTATTATTATAATATATATTTCTCTCCTTACATTTTGATGTATCATCATGTAATTGATATATCTAAACTTTATTTTGTTGGATGTTGATTCTGGGATGTGTTTCTAGACCTTTCATTCCTTCGTTCTTCATTGGAGTTCCCCATTGCAAGTGTTGTGCATTATAATCACTTGATTTAAAAGTAAGTGGTTCAATATTTCTTTATCCTATGATGGAAACCTAAATTCAATTGATTGAATTTCAATAATTTTTAATTTATTAAAAAACATTCATTTTAAAGGATTTGATGTCTGATTTAAAATGGGTATGTAAATTCAGAAAAATCCAAAATTCTAATGAAATTGGAATTATGGGATGGATTTGTGAAAAATGATGGATTGATTTTGGAAATAATTTTAATGAAATAGTTTTATGTTGATCCTGAGAAAAAATATTAAGTTAAAAGATTATTTGGAATGTCATATATGATGAAAACCTATGATTTGGTTTTGAAAAGAAAAAGGTATGTTGAACTCTAAAATTGGGAAATTGTATTTTGAAATGTTTTGAAATGATTAATTTCCATTATGATTGATTGATTGATTTCTTAACAAAAATGGAATCATGTGTAGTTAATAGGTGGTTTGGACAAGAATTCTAGGATTTTGTTCCCCTAGAACTAGATTTATGATGAAAACACTAAATAAACCAATTTGTCTTAGGACTCTCACAATGATTTCCCTTATTTTGGTGTAGATTGATTTCCCATAATGGGTTCCCCTATCGAGGTGTTGATATATACACACTATTTAAGAGTCATGATCACTAATGAGACGTGTGTGGATCCTATATCTAGTAACTGAAATACCGTAGGGTGTATTAACATAGTGATATGAGTTATTTAATTTGAAATTCATACCAATGATTTTGATAAATTTTGTTCATTCCAATAGATTTATATAATTTTTTTATATAAAAGTTCTGTTTATTCATGCTTGAAATATATTTGATATTATTTCCATAATTTTTTATTATGAAATCATGTTTTATTTAAATATGAAAATTTCATTCGAAGTCTTTTTTATTTAAATTTAAATAATAATTTGTTTGATTGTTATAACATTGATTGTGGAATACTTGGTGGGGCTCTACCATGATTTATAGACCACACACTAGCTTTTACATAATGAGTTTGTATAATTGTTTATTCCAGGTCCAAGAAAAGAAAAATAAATACTTGGAGGTGGTGTAAGTTCATGATCCTTGGGACCATGGAGTGATGATGGTGATTAGTAGAGTTTTTTCCCCTTGTTACACATGAGTTTCTAAGAGTTTATTCTGGTTTACATTGTTATTTTTGTTGGGATATTTATTTATATTTCCATGTACTATTTTATCAAGTTATTTCTGGTACTTCTCCTTTTAGAGTGTTGTTCATGTTTAATTTTATCTTTTATCATATGTTGTTTTGTGGAGAATTTGTTCTCTCTTTGAAATTTTATGATGTAACGTTCTTGTTTCCAACTGGTGGGGATTGGGAATTCCCTTTGGGCTATGTCAGAGATGGATTAGGTATCAGGGTACCAGGGTATTCGGGATTTTTCTGGAAATATATTAACTCTATTAGAGAGGTAAGAGGGTGGAGATGTGGTTCCTCTAGGGCATGCATAAGATTAGAACCCTTAGTGTAGGTATGGCCATGGGAAGTAGGTTGGGGCAGTATGGTAGGTAAGATAACCATAATGGGTAAGGGATATGGGGTGGTTGTTAGACAAGAATTTTAGAGTGATCTTAATATGTGCTATATAGAGTATTGATTGGGGAGGATAGAGAACTGATCTATCCATGGAATACTTGACACGGAAGTTCTAGTCACATCATTCTCCATTGTTACTGGTGGAGGGTGAGTCACAAGAGTAATATCATTGGATAATGTCCATACAAATTATATTTGACCATATTGATACGCCATTAGGGTAGATAGTTAAATTGGACAAATATATGGTTACAGGACATGAAAATATCTAGTTGAATGTATTGGTATAGTGAAAAAAATTAGGGGTTCATGTGGAATGATTTTGAGGCCATGTAATTTTTGAATTTATTCCCTAATATTCTAAGAGTGGACTTATCCCATGAGTTCATTCACTTACAGTAGAAAGAGACCATAGTTATGAAAAATTCTAGGAGGTTGTAAGATTTTTCCCAATAATGGAGGGAGACAAGATCTATATGGTGTGGTAGTTTGGGGATATTTTATGACATGTTATCAGTGTGTGGATGAAGATCCTCATATTTACCTCATTATTGGAGGTAGTGAATCATGTGTTGATAGCTCTGTGGGCCTTCATATATGGGGCTATAACAAGTAGTATAGTTGGGTTGGGCGATATATGTAGTGAATATTTGGGTAGTCAGAGGTAAGGTTTCAAGGAGAATGAATAGGGTATTTAGAATAGAGGTGATATGATTTCACATTAGAGGGGGATATTAATAACATGTTTCTAGTGTGGGTAGGTGGGAATTTTTTTACCTCAATGTGACCAACTAAAAAAGGAGTGTCAGGAAAGTGTCTAGATGGTGTATCTGGAGAGGTTTTGTTAGAGAACCTACTAAAAATATGATAGTTATAGATCAGGGTAGACTTAATAATCATAAGAAGGAATGAGAGTGATATCATTAGTAGGTATCTAGGATATGACTAAACACATGGTATGTGACAATAAGTAAGATACAAAATGGTGGGTACTGTAGTCAATTGTGAGTATAAATATGAAGAAAGGACTCACATCAGTTAATTGGGATTTGATATAATTATATGAATTTGAGGTAATATATTCAGAGTAGGCCGAAGATCCGATTATAGTAAAATATATACTTTGAGAATATGATGATGGTTTTTGGGTTTTATAAAGGATACTAATGAACTCCATGTATATAAAATAAATATATTAATTGGATATTGGATAATTTTTGAGAATTAGGTATCATACATGAAAAATGTGTGATGTATCTTAATCAAGGATAGAAAAGGGAATTATATTTATTTAAGGTTGATATGGGAATCATAATGATATGTGGTGATGAAGGATAATAACCAGTGGTTACATAGATAACTAGTGTGTGTGGAACATATGACTGTGATTCCATCATCATATCAATTAGTTGGGTTGGGATGATATTTCCTATTCGTTTATTAGGGTGTATAATGCCCATGAAAGGAATATTTTTATTATATGATGTATCTATATTTGTTTGGGTTTGTGGAAAAAAGACAAATGTGTTCAACGTCATCTCATTGATGTGATAATTCATAGAGTTTGATACTAGGGTGTTGGTATGTTTTTATTGGTAAGTTTACACGATAGATTGATAACATGATATCATATGGTGTGGAAATTATAAGGTTGTAAGTATTTAGAATAATGATTTATGTCAAGTCTTATATTGATCATGTGACTTTAAACCTAATAGAGGTGTTAAAAGTGTTGGTATAGGGTAGAGAATGAGCCTCATGTTTTATCCAATGAAAAAGGGTTTAATTTTTATTATGATGTTATTACATGTATTTTAGCATTAATATCATATTATTTTTCTATATAGACATGGATGGAAATGTTAAAAATGATTTTATAGAGTTTTTATGGGTATTTAGAGTTACGATATATTTCAAGAAATTTAACAAATGAAAATTTAGTAAGGTGAATTCTTGACTTAGTAAGAGTAATATATTAATTAGTAAGAGTTAGTATATAAATAGTAAGAGTAAGTCTAGAGTTAGTAAGAGTAAATCTGAACATAGTAGAATTTACTTTATAATTAGTAATAATAAGCCAAAGGTTTTCCAAATTTTGGCTATGATTAATTTTTTCTAGATTTTTCCAAAAAAATCTAAAAATATTTTTTAAGGAGGAAAATTTATATGAAAAAAGAGAGAGGGGTAATTAAACCTAAACGTGATGTTTTGATCCCCAAATTCATTCATTCATTATATGAGTGAGTTATCCTTAAATTCATACCAGAATCGTATGCCCTCTTAATCATGGAGAAGCTATAGGTAAGGCTAATCTTCTGTATGTGTATGTTTTATGAACTTCTCTCTATTTATTCATCACTCACTAAAAACTCTAATTTTATGATTTTTTAGATTTTTCTAAATTTTCTATTTAAATTTATCTTGGTTAGAGATGCTATGTGAGTGGATCCCTACATACTGCAAGTAGTTGGTCATTTTTTTTCCTATTTATCGGTGTGTTATGCATCATGTAGTAAATTGAATAGAGTTAGGTCATGAGTGTGTGACCTGAAATAGAACCATGTTGGATTTTCATTGTTTGTAAGAAATACCAAGGGATAATATCATGTGTGAAATGAGAAGTTTTGGTATGGAATGACATCATCACTTATTTTTGTGGTTTCATAGATTATTGGACATGATGGTTGTTTTTTAGATGTGGTTCCTTGGGAATGTGTTGAGTTAAACCTATAGATTTATAGGTGGTGTTGATCATTGAGAATTGGGAAATAAGGTTTCTAGTATGATTCAACTAGTATTGACCATTTCCATGGATGGGGATGGTGGTTTTCCAAGGTGTGTCTTGTGGATGTTGGTGATTCCGGTCACTATGAGAGATGAGGCCATTGGTTTTTGTGCATATAGGATAGGGTTGTGAGGTGGTGTAGACCACTCATTATGGGAGTGAGATTAATATATTAAGTGGTATAGAGTGATGTAATTATCCATTAGTATGAAAGAGGGGAGACACTATTGTCATCTGAGGTTGGTGGTGTGTACGATCAATAGATTAGGACATGAGGCACACCAAATATGTTAGGAAGATGGGCCAGGGTTTGGAGTATGGGTATTTTCCTGCCTTGTCTTCATTAAGCTATTGAGGTGACACTTTGAAAAAGTTTCTGAAATATATTGGGTCTTAAAACATAGTTTATGGATGTATCAATCTTAAAATTTAGTTTAAAAAAATAATAATCTCCATAGTCTATTTAACACGAAACACCGAGTATCAAGCGAACTATGATATACTATAAATGAACATTATACCCTTAACATTAAATTAGATTTATAAATAGGATTAGAATAATTCTAAAAAATATGTATAAACGTATTATATAATTAAAATATATTAATTAATTCCTAATAAATAAGTATTCATCTTTTAGTAAAGTAGTTTTCTGCTCAAAAATCTACTTTTTTTCAAAAATGTGTTTTATTGCATTTAGTGCGAAAAAATTAAATTAAATTTATATAATTTTTAGAAATTTTATACGAGGAAATTAATATAATATTTGAAATATTAATTTAAATATTATATTTGGGTGAATATTTGGTATTTCTCTAAAAATATTTATTTTTCAGTGAATAGTGGAAAATATTGTTGTTTGTAAAATTGTCATTTCTTTTCACTAAATAAAGTAATTTAAAAGTACCATAATATTTTGAATTTTATATTTTATTAAAAAAATTATAATTTAATTATAATAAATCTAATTAATTATATATTAATCATCGTTATACTTTATTTGGGTATAAGTTCATTTTTGGGCTTAAAAACACATTTTACTAAAAGCTGTTTTTATGCGCAAAATGTGTTTTTATCATAAAAAATTAATTTGATCCTAATTTATTAATGGGTTTAATTAAATTTATATATTATATATTCAATAAAATTTTTTAACATTCATTTTATAGTTTTTACTAGGTAAGGAATGAAAGTAATTTCAGTTTTATGTTTTAAAATGCATTCGTCTAAAAATGTTTTTTCGTTGCATTTTGTGCATTTATTTTAAAGTTAATTTCTACCAGTTATAGAAATTTAATTTGATAAAACAGATTAAATATTTATGAATCATATTAATTTATATTATTTAATATGGTAAAGTTAAATTTGGGTCATATTTAATAGTAAAAATATTAAAATTTTGTTACTACGGTTGAGGATAAAATATATTAACAGGGGGAAACTAAAATGATAAGGGTTAAAATTACATTAAAACATATATAAATACTAATTAATCTATATATTTATACCCTATATAATATTTCTACTCATATGAGTCATTTTTGATCCATTTGGCTCGAGTGAAATAGTAATATACTTTAATCTTTTGAAAAAATCCAAATGTGTCCTCCCCCCTCACTTATAAAAGTACACAATCAATACTCTCATACCAATAATTCATGTTACTTTTAGATCCTAAAATACCTACAAAAATAATTTTCTAAAACCCCTCCTCACGTCTTAAAGGTCTATTTTTCAATAATATTATCCTAAGAAAGACTTAGGTTTAAATGTAAGGATGTTGTTTGAAGAAGAGGTGTAGTTCTTAACCAAGTGTTTTCATTTCATTTCCTCTTATACCACCTGAAATATTTAATAAATATGATAATATTATAAAATTATTATTTTAAATATAACGAAATTTTATAATGATGGTTTCACAAACCTTATTCATATACTTTCCATTTGACGGAAAATGAAAACATCGCTCGTGCATATGTACTACCTACCACTCCATGTAGTGATATGGTTTATTTTAATAAAAAATTTATAGGGATGGTTATAAATATGAACTAATGAATACATATTATATTTATTAAATAATTATTATTATTTAAATATAATATATCATTTACCTTATAACCCATCCACCAGTTAAAAAATGATAACTTCGGTCGTGCGTATTTGTAGACTACCACATCAAAAAAACAATATGTTTCATTTTTCTTGTCTTCCAGTAATATATGATTATAAATATGTATATAATAAATAAATATTATATTTAAATCATTATTAAATATTTATATTATTTAACCATGTGAAATATGAGATGAAAAAATATTACAAATGGAAATATACATGAAAAACGAAACAACTAACACTCAAAAATAATTATTTTTTAATAAATGGTATTTAAAATGATCAAGTAGATTATATATTATATTATAATTATTTATATAGTACATTTATATAATTATAATACATTTTGATTTATTATTTATGTGGTTAAATTAACTTATAAAGCAAGTTCGACCTATGGTATGAGTTTATTTCACAACCCCATCTCATTTAGGATTTTTTATATAATTTTAAATTAGTGGAATTATATGATAGTTTTATAAATAACCCAATAAATTTTTATATCCTACAATTATTTATTGGGTTCTCAAGTTTTAGTTCTATTTTTACCTTATATTATACTAAAAAAACCAAAAGAATGTTTTAATGGAAAACAAACTTCTTTTTTCAATTTGATCAATAATATTTTTCATCCATTTCTTTAAAATAGTTTCAAAAATGTTTTTGATGGATTATAATTAATTATTAAATTAATTTTCATCCTAGATTTAATTTCTATAAAAATGATTAAAATTAATCCTCTTTTTGTTTTCAAAATAATGTACTTTTTACCAAATACGTGAACATAATATTTGTTTTAATATTTAAGACAAGAATTCTAGCCATCATGAAAACTCAATTACTTGAATCTTCCTTTATAATTACATTTTTATTATGAAAAAAAATGTATTTCCTAATATTATGTAATTTTTTATATTTTAATATAAGTTATTTTAAAATGAAAAGTGTATTTTTCTCATGAAATATTCAAATGATATTTTTAAAATATTTTTCAACTATGTCGACTTCCTCTAAGAGATATTATGCTTTTATAAAGATATAATATATTGATATGATCTACCATATTTATCTACATGGAATATGATTATGTTATTCTATTTAGTGACTACGTAAAATATTAACATTTTATATGATTTTTTTTCAATATGATGTTTCTATTCCTTATATATCAATTTGTTATCAATTGCATTCATATGATGAATTTTAAAATTAGTATGTTTTGATAGGGGCTGTTATAGCCCATATATTCATCTATAAGTCTCATGAGACAAACTAATTCGGGTATTTGGTATATGCCTTACTGATTTATGTATGATGTCTTGGAATAAGAACATGGGGACAATTTTACGATGCATGACATTTTGAATTATATGATTATAAAAATTTGTTTTTTATCCATGTAATTACATATGTTTCTGTGTCCACCCTAGATATATTCCACTTTTATGGTATTATATATATGTGGAATATTTGATTTTTTTTATCTCTACCACACTATTAATGGTTTATTTATTATGTGATAGCCACTATTGTATGCTTTCCCTTACTGAGTGCATGAGCTCACCCTTTATTATGTTTTCCTATCACCAGGATATCAAGAAGGTATCTATTAATTATTTTTGGGATATAATACAGTAAATAATAAAATTCTCACTAAAAGTTTTAAGTGAAATTTCATTTTTTTCATAACTAAAGAGATAATAATATATGTATATAGTCTCCTAGGAGTCCTAAACTATTGGATCCTTTAGGTTGAGATCACTTAGATTCTGTGAGAATGATGTAAAAATAACCACTGGATCTGGGTTACTTGAGTTGGGGATTTATAGTTGGTATCCAATAATGATTAGTATAAACTTTAAGAAGTATATTTAAGAAAATATAAAGTATAGAACAAAACCTTATTGCAGGATATGGGGTTAAGTCTAATTATATGATAATATAAAATTGATTTGGTAAATTAGAGATTTGTTTATTTTCTAAAAACATACATAAATTTATAGATACTAGAAAGTGGATGAGATTATGACACATATTCACTAAGAGGTAACAACTCTAAAAGGGGTGGATTGGGTATTCACTCAACCATCACTGGTGCACTATGAGCGCTCCTAAAATTTCACACCTAGATAGACACTTCTAAGGGATATGATTTCATTTATTTACACACTATTTATAAACCATTATGAAATATTTTCAAAATATTTTTATGAATTTAGGATTTTCCTAAAGATACAATGTTTATTATTATGAGATTATCAGTGTATAAATTTTCAATTTGTGCTATGAATTACACCAGATTTGTAATTATACACTATTATTAATAATGTTATAATATAATATAGTGTGTGAAATTATTTATAATTGGTACCTAATTGATGGTACAAAAAACATGTAAACACTATAATAAATTTAGGTATTTCTCTTGGAGTAAGTCAACATGACTAGTGTTGGAGCTAATAATGTTATGACTATATTAGGATAGTTTACTCAGGTTATGACTAATAACATTTCCCATATAGAACAACCTATTTATTCAAATAATGATTCATTGATGTTTGACTACTTCTTGTGATAGATACCATCATTATTTAAGGAATTACTTTTCCATTGATAACATAATATTTGATAAAGTTCCTTGAAATGATATTTTTTGGATCTGGGAAATAATAAATAGGAGATGGTTATTCAAGTAGTGTATTTTTTAAATTAATCTATCGATCAATGGTGTAATTGATTAAAAATATAAATTAAGAGTATGAGATATATATTATATAATGAAATAATTTTAAGGATATATTATTTGAAAAATACTTTCATCATGATCAATGAGACGATATAAAAAGAAAATTCATCGAGAAAAGATAAAAGGAAAAGGAAAGTGTTACTGATAATGATGAAAAAATTATAATTTTATCAAGCCATGATATAAACTATGTATGTAATGTAAAAAAGAAATATTGAACATTTATTTGATGGTATTAAGCCTATGTTTTGAAGGGAATAATTCCCATAAAAATTATTATAATAGGATGATTTGGTATCAAGTGACATGAGTATAGATGAAGAATTCAAAAATAATATATTTTCATATGAAATAAATAGAAGATTATGATGACTAATAATTAAGAAAAAATATATTAGGGCAAGGAAAAAAAGTGAAGGATAAAACATCCCGCATGTGAAAATTGTAGAAAAAAACACCTTGGTACTTTCTTAAAGGGAGAGGTAGTTTGTTTCCACTATAGAAAGAAAAATCATTAGGCACATGAATGAGAGGGAAATAAAGAATCATCTAGTTTCCAATGATCCATCTATAAAAATATGAGGAACTATTCCAATTAATAGCCCAAGCATCAAGGGAATTTACCTTGAAAAATGCTATAGGGGAAGGCCAAGTTTATGAAATTATTATTACTAAAGTTAAAAGCCTTTAATTTGTGATAATGGGTAGTTTGATTATAAAATAATTCTATATTTTATTCTAGATCTATGAACTTTTTATAATTTTCATTGGAATAGAATCATCCCTTTACACTTAGAGGAAGTAATTTTCAATCAAGACACTATGTTAGAATCTAGTTATAATACTTCAACAACTTTTTATTAATATGAATAACTATTACCTAGTTGGGAATATAGTTGTCATAATTATGTTTGGATTTTAAATAATATTAATATTTTTGATTATTTAGTTTTTTGGATTTAGAAATTATTACATGAGGCATAGAATAATATATTTTAAACTAGTGGTATTATAATTTAAAGGTTAAAGTATTATAAAATTTTTATGGGCGTTGTTATTGATATTTTAGGAATTAATGTATTTATTATTCATTAAAAGGTTTAATCACATTGAGTATTATCTTAAATTATTATAATCATTTTTTATATAGGTGAAATAATATTTTTTATTTTATGTATTTTATGATCTATTAATGTTTTATTTTTAAGATTCAATCATGAAAAATTACTCTTAATTATTAATCATAAAAATTCGATATAGAACTAGATTAAAATAATCAATCAAAAGAAAAAAATTATTAGGAAGTTTAAACAACTCAAGTATTTTTTTCATGTTATATATCTTAGTCTTAAAATAATCCCTCAAATCTTTTAAAATGATTTTGAAATAAAAAATTTATCCTCTTATCATCATTTTAGACGAATTGATTGTCTTATTTATCACTTACTATTTTATGGTTTTGTGTTCATTAACTTTCTCTGGATCATGTTCTATATCACACTATATTGTTTCTTATACTATATTAATTTTATTTAGTATCTTTATATTCAATTATTTCTAATATTATCCTTATTTAGAAACCTTATTATGTGTTATACTAGGAAACCATTATGTTTCCCACTTTGCCTTTACAAAGGAAGTATTATTATTCCTTTGTATGATGTTATTTTTTAACAAAATTATTTTAAAATTACAAACACTTGATTATCATAATAGAAAAATTAAATGGATTAAATTTATTTATGGATTGGGGATGATTTAATACCACTAAAATTTAGTTTAAAAGAATAATAATATCGACAACTTTCTTAAAATGAAATGCCAAGTGTTAAATTACCATTATAACCTAGTCGTTACATTAGAGGTATAAATAGAAAAAACACATTATAGAAAAATATATAAAGTTATTATATAATTAAATTTATTTATTAATTCATAATAAATATGTAATACATTTTTTGAAAAGTCATTTTCTTCTTCAAAAATATTTTTTATTCAAAAATGGTTTTTATTAAATTTTGTGCATATAAATTATAATTAATTTATAAAATTTTTAGAATTTTTTTATAAAAAGAATATAATTTTTGAAATAATAATTTAAATATTACCTTAGGGTAAATATTTTATATTTTTATATAATTATTTATTTTTCATTGAATTGTGAAAAATACTGTTTTTTTTGTAAAATTTTCATTTTATTTCATTGAATAAAGTAACTAAAAAGTACCATTATTTTTTTTAATTTGATATTTAAGTAACATAAATATATTTTAATTATAAATAATATAATTAATTGTATATTAATTAAAATTATACTTGATTTTAGTATAATTTATTTTTTATTCTTAAAAAACATATTTTTCTAAAAACTGTTTTTATACACGCAATGTGTTTTTATCATAATAAATTAAGTAATAAATTATTTATTATTTATTTTTATAATATATATATATATATATTATATTCTATAAAATATTTTATCATTCATTTGAAACATTATTCTAGTCAAGTAATGAATGTAAATTCATGTTTATGCTTAAATATGAATTTTACTAAAAATAGTTTTCATTGCATTTTGCGAACTTATTGAAAAGTTAATTTCTAAAACTTATAGAAATTTAATTTGGTAAAATTTATTACATATTTTAAATAATAATAATAAATTTAATGTAAAAAAATCAACTTAATTTTTGGTTATCAAGAATAGTAAAAACAATATTTTTTTACCACAGTTTGGTTAAAATCAATTAATGACGGGGGGGGGGGGGGGGGGGTTAAACTAAAATGATAAGAGTTAAAATTAATTGAAAAATTTTCTAAATCCTATTTTAAATCTATAAATTTACCATATATCATCTCATATTATAATAAAAGTCATTTTTTAGCTAAGTTTCTTTAGTAAGACACTGATATATTTTAATCTTCTGAAAAAATCAAAGTGTATCCTCTCCCTCACTTATAAAAGGACACAACCTCTCCCATATTCATCATCATAAAAGGAAATTTCACCTAAAGAAAATCCCTAACCAATTTATTTTATAATACCACTCCCCTTTCCCTATAGTTCCTAATTTTATTATAATACCATCCTAAGAAGAATTTAGGTATAAACTTAAGGATGTTGTTCGAAGAGAAGGTATAGTTCTTAACAAAGTTTTTTCATTTTATTTATCATATAAATCCTTAAAATATTTCACAAAAAATATTATATAAATATATTAGTTTCTTAGAGATACTTAAATGTCATTATTCTGGTGGTAAAATCGTTATTCATCTCCTTTCAATCCTATGGAAAACATAAACATTGCTTTTCTATACGTATAACCTACTGTCACCACATTGTTGTGTAATTAATTTTTCATTAACACTTTATTTGGATGGTTATAAAGATGAAAATAATGAATATATGTGATATATATTACATAATTATTATTTTATAAATATAATATATCATTTTCTTTCTTACCCTTCTTCCTATTAAAAAATGATAACTTCGCTCGTGCATACCCATAGACTACCACCTCCACTAAGTGATGTGATTAATTTTTCATGTATAAATTTCATGGATGATTGTCAATATTTATATAATAAATTTTTATTATATTTATATCGTTATTAACATTATTGATATTATGGATTCATGAGAAAGGATAAAGGACCAAAATAACCAAATTAGAACATATGTGAAAATTGAAACTATTAACAATTGGAAACGATGATTTTAATAAAAATTATTTATAAATGAGTATTGAAAATTTATATTTAAAACATATATAATATTTTATGTATATATATGGTTATTTTATATAATTATAATAAATTTAAATTTATTATATAGGAGGTTGAAATCACTTACAATGAAATTCAGAACTTAGGTATGCGTTTATTTCACAATCTCGTATTTATTTTGGATTGATGATGTTTAAAATCATATTGGGAGAATTATATCAAATTGTGATCCCAAAACCAATATATTTTATTCTCATATTTGTTTATATGTATTTCAATTTTTATTTGTAATTTTACCTTCTTTTTCAATCAAAAATCCCAAAAAAATGTTTTAAAAGAAAAGAATTTTTTTTTTCAATTCAGCCATGAACTTTTTTCTTCCATATAAAAAGCTTCTTTAATTTTTTTGCAAGAATTTTTTATATATTATAAAATGATTAATTAAATTAATTTATACTATTTTTTGAATTTTTATAAAATGGTTTACAAGGAATCTTCCTATCATATTCTGAAATGAGTACTTTTTTCCAAAGGTGTGAAAAGAATATTTATTTTAATGTATACTGCATGAATTAATTTCCTTGAAATCATAAATGTTAAATTACATGAAGATTAATTTAAATTTTTCCAAGGATCTTTTGAAATAATTTTTTCCCTATTAATTTTTTATATTTCTAGATTTTAATATAAGTGATTTCAAAATGAAAAGGTTATTTTTCTAAAAAATATTCTAATGAACATATTAAAATTTCTTATGCTATTTTTTTAATAGGAATGGTTATGTTGATTATGTATGGAATTGTTATTCATTTAATTTATATAATGAATGAATTAGAATTAGTATGTTATGAGATGGAATAGTTATAACCCATCATTTCATTGGTAGGTTTGATGAGACAAACTAGTTTGGGTACTTGGAATAATCCTTACCTATTTATATATTATTTATTGGAAGAGGTCCTTGAAAGTAAGATTATGATGTATGAAATTATGTAATAAAACATTATGAAACAAGTTTAATATTTTCCATGTGATTATTTATGTTTTTATGTCATACATAGATATATCCCCGTTTTATGATATTAGTTAAATGGGATATTTGATTATTTTTTATCTCTACTATATTATTCTTGCTTTATTTATTCTTTGATATCCTCTATTGCATGATTTACCTTACTGATCATATGATCTCACCATTTATTTTGTTTTTATTTCCATAGGATACCAAGAAGGGATCTATGAATGATTTTAGAGATATAATAGAATAAATAATAAATTTATCACTAGAATTTTAATTTTTTATTTCCCATTTTCATATTTAATGTGAGAATCATGAATGTATATTGTCCCCCAAGACTGGTAAACTACTTGATCTTTTAGGATGATATTCCCTATATCTTGTGGCAATGTACTAAAATAATAACAAGATCTAGGTTAATATATTTGAGTGTTAAATTGGATTTTACTTTGTGGTGTCATGGGGAATTATAATAGTAATGTTGGTGTGTGACTCCATAAGGTATTAATTGGTTGGAAGGAAAAGGGAACTTCCAGTTTGACATATGGTGGACGTATCATTCCACTCTATAATAAGCTGCAGAAGGAAATGGATTACTTGGGGTTGTTTAAGTACAGGTGGAGTAGGTTGAATGAAATCTCTTGGGAAGTAATTTGTTCCTTTTTTTTCATACACTGGTATATGTATGGATATTAGTTAGGGACACTGTTGGTGGTGGCCTACTAAGTTTATTCTCACACAATGCATGGGTCCTCTGAGATGTGTGAAAACATTATTGTTCTTGTTATATGTAATGGAAATTTTTTGACATTAGAAACCAATTGATTTGTGGAGGTTAGGATGGTGTGTAGCCTAGATGACATGATTTTGAAGATTTTCCAAGTATTTTCTTGGTGTTGGGTTGGCAGTTATTTTTAGTTATTTTTTATTTTATATATATGTGATTGACCCATGAGGGATCCTGTTTAGTTTTTATGATTGGTGTGGTATGATATACATTATTAGGATTATAATATGTGTACATTCAGTATATATTTCTATTATTTAAAATTGGTTCCATTGTATTTTTATTAATATTATTTTTCACCCAAGGGTATAGTATACACATTATCAATGTATAGAACATATCTATTAATTAGTAGCCTTTGGATTATATCGAGGTACTATTATGGTCAAGTGGTGAACCATTTTGGACACTGATGAGGGATATCGATCTAGAGATGTTACAAATCCCCAATTTAACATTCTGAAGATATTTATGGAAAAATTTATACCAAATATTCTTCAAAACATGTAGAAAATTCTCCATACATTACAGGAAAACAGGCGTTTCACGACGGTTTTTTCACAGCGGTTTAAAAACTGCTGTAAAATGTATTAATTTTTTTTATTATTTTTTTTGAGGATTAGGGGTGGTTTTTTAAAAAACCGCTGTGAAATAGTGGCGGTTTGGGTAAAACCGCCGTGAAATGAAAAGAAAAAAAATAAAAAAACATGAGAAACCCCGAAATCACTAAAACGACCATAACTTTTGATCCGGGTGTCTGTTAGAGCGCCAAGACCAGTCAAATTGAAGCTCATGAAGAGATATAGAGGCATGTATAATCTAAACCGTGAGATGGTCTATAGTACGGAAGATATGAGAGGTATAAGAAAGTTGAAAAAATTTCTCCAACTTCAAATGGCCATAACTTTCGCCCCGGGTGTCCGTTTGGGCTCTACCATATATCAAATTGATACCAGCGAAGAGAGCTACGCACCCATCTAATAGAAAAAATCTTCTATTGCATTTTTTGACCCCAACGTCCCATAAGAAGGCCTCTAAAACCCCATTTCTGTCACCGGTGTGCCATCGAACTTGTATTCAAAGGAACCTAACTTTCGATCTGCATGTCAGTTTGGACTCCTCCGCCTGCTAGATCGTAGGTCGTTCCATGAGATTCAGTTTGATTAGTCGCGACGCCCACAAGGACTCCTGGATCACAAGTTATGTTTTTTTAGTGGGTATCCGGTTTGTTATGTTTTTCGATGCCTCGTTCTTAGTACTCGTTCCCCATCCGCTTTTTTTTAAATGATCGTAACTTCCGATCCACCAGTCCATTCGATCACTTTAACCTATTAGGTCGAAGAACGTTTTGGGATCTTTGATTTGATTGGTCACAGATCTGGAACAGACTCTCAAATCATAAGTTATCTTTGTTAATATGAGTCCAATGTTTTTGTCACTTTATGACCGTTTTGACGGGTTTTAACGGTTGCTCCATTTATTACGGTTTATTTGGGGTTCCATGACTTGTTATCTTTATAAATGCTTTTTGTTGGTTATTATGATGATTATGTTGAATTCTTAAGGGGTTTTCCAGAGTTTTCATGAGTTTCCATGCGTTCTCATGCTTTCTAATGCTTCCTTCTTCATGCTTCTCCATCCGTTTCATGCGTTTTCATGATTTTTCATCCCTTATCACGCCTTTTCATACTTTTTCATGTGTTTCATTTATTATTTATTATTTATTATTTATTATTTATTATTTATTATTTATAATATAGTTTAATTTATTTATTATCTATTATTTGTTACTTGTTATTTATTATTTATATTTATATTTATTTATTATTTTTTATTTATTATTATTATTAATAAAATATTTTTTTAATAATGATATTAGTTACTGGTTATTTATTATTTATTATTTATATTTATTTATTATTTACTATTTAATATTTATTATATATATTATTTATTATATATTATATATTATTATTAATAATAATATTTTATTTATTATATATTATATATTATATATTATATATTATATATTATATATTATGTATTATGTATTAATATTTTATTATTATTATTTATTGTTTATTATTAATTATTAATTATTAATTATTAATTATTTACTATTTATTATTTATTATTTATTATTTATTATTTATTATTTATTATTATTATTATTTATTATTAATTATTTTCTTATTATATATTTATTATTATCTTTTATTAATTGTTGTTTATTATTTATTTATTATTATTATTATTTATTATTTATTATTTATTATTTATATTTATTTATTATGTGTTATTTATTATTTATTATTTAATATTTATTATTTCATATTTTTTTATTTATTATTTATTATTTATAATTTATTATTATTTGTTATTTATTATTATTTATTGTTCATTATTTATTATTTATTATTTATTATTATTTATTATTTATTATTTAGTATGTGTGTATTATTAGTTATTATTTATTATTATTTATTATTTGCTATTTAATATTATTTATTGTTTATTATTTATTGTTTATTATTTATTATTTATTATTTATTATTTATTATTTATTATTTATTATTTATTATTTATTATTTATTATTTATTCTTTATTTTTTTTTATTTATTATTTATTATTATTACTTATTATCATTTATTATTTATTATTTATTGTTTATTGTTTATTGTTTATTGTTTTTTATTTATTATTTATTATTTAATATTTATTCTTTATTATTTATTATTTATTATTTATTGTTTATTGTTTATTATTTATTGTTTATTATTATTTATTATTTATTATTTGTTTATTATTATTTATTATTATTATTCATTTATTGTTTATTGTTTATTATTTTTTATTTATTGTTTATTATTTATTATTTATTATTTATTATTTATTATTTTATTATATTATTATTTTAATTTCGTAATTTTCTTATTTTATTATTTTATTTTCATAATTTTTGAATTTATGAAATATTATTTTAATTTAGTTTTTATTTATTATAATAAATTGTAAATAATAATAAATAAATATATAACTCAATAAATAACTAATAAATCAATATTTATTAATTATTAATTATTAATTATTAATTAGTAATTATTGATTATTGTTTATTGTTTAATTATTATTGTGTTTATATCTATTAGTTATGTATTATTTGTTTTTTCAATTAGTATATATAATTATATTAAATTCTATTTATTAACCACATGACGAGCTTGTTGGAGTAGTAAAGTCTTTGGGAAATATGCAAGAGGATAGGGGTTCAAATCTCACCAAACGTAGTATTTCTTTATATTGCATGGGCATGAGCATGTGCATGGGCATGTGCATGCATGGATAAAGTAAATAAAGTAATAAGAATTAAATAAAATAAATAAAATAAATACGAAATAAATACGAAATAAATACGAAATAAATATGAAATAAATACGAAATAAATACATAATAAATACGAAATAAATACGAAATAAATAAAATAAATACGAAACAAATAAAATAAATAAATAAATAAAATAAATAAATAAAATAAATATGAAGTAAATAAAATAATTACGAAATAAATAAATAAAATAAATAAAATAAATAAAATAAAATAAATAAATAAATAAAATAAAATAAATAAAATAAATACAAAATAAATAAAATATATACGAAAAAAATAAATAAATATGAAAAAATAAATAAAATAAATAAAATAAGTAAAATAAATATATAAAACAAATAAAATAAACAAAATAAACCAAATAAATTAAATAAATAAATAAAATAAAATAAATAAATAAATAAAATAAATAAATAAATAAATAAATAAATAAATAAATAAATAAAAATTATTCAAAAAAACTGCTGCTAAAAAACTACCGCGAAACGTTCTACGACAGTTCTGAAAACCGCCGCGAATAGTTTCCCAATGCACTATTTAGCAGCGGTTTAAACCGTCGTGACACGGAAAAAGACCACCGCTAAATACGCATTTTTTCATAGTGATAGCTTCAAGTCTATAAATATACCTAATGAGGAGTACACCAACGATCCCAAGATGTTAGATGAAATTTTCCGCCATGTTGACCCGATCACTCTCATGGTGGATTGAAATCATAAATCATGAATACAACATGAGTATATCCAACACAACCGTTGATGTGTTGGAGATTTATTAAAAAATAATTTGTTGTAATCAACCAACTGTACTTATTAGATTTTGGGGGGAATACAAATCATTTAATTTCACTCAAACTAGAGGCTAATATGGTTTGTTGGAAAACTTATGACATCATATAATGTTATTTCTTTTGGAAAAGTTTCAGGTACTTTCTCTGTATATACTAGTTGGTATCTATAGCGAAATCTTCTTATTTTAATAACACATAAAGGGAGAAATTTATGGAGGTTATCCACTAATAGGTTATTTTTACCATTGAAGTACAAAGGTAAAATTGAACTCCAATTTGAGGAAGGAAAAACCTTATATAGTAAAGCCACCTTTAATAATGGAAACTTATTCTATAGAAAATACATTTCACCCAACCTATAATTTAAGAAAAACCTTTTAGGCTAAAAATTTGGTGAAAAGAGAAAAAATGTTAGTTTTCAGGAATAACTGACCCATAAGGCTTAGGGAATTTTTACCTCCACCATCCTAAATAAAATCATAAAATCCACAATAGAGTGCAACCATGTTGGTAATAGAGAAAATATTACCACAACATTAGGGCAAGGGGATTTTTTACCACCCCCTATCCAAAAAAATTGAATATTTTCTATATTGGGAGTAGCTTTAAGAGAATCACCCTCATGGTCTCCTCTATTGATGTATCCCAATTCATCTCCTTTACTAAAAGAACATTTAGTGAAGGTCATGATAAAATACCTCACAAAAACTATTCATAAACCTATTCTAGGGGAAAATCGAGGAGATCGGGTAAAACCATGAATATAACATAGAACATGAACATGATTTAAAAGAACACAAATTGAAGATATCTATTCAAAATATGGTGTGCACTGAAATTCATAAAGAGGGCATGAGGACTAGATATAAGAGAAAAAAAATCTAATTTTGGAGAAACTCTTAACATTTAATTATCTCCCAATAATTGAGATTAAACCAAGGATAGTGGAAAAATAGGATACATCCATAGCTCAACCACCGCATAAAGAAGTCACGATTCTATATGTTGATTAAAATATTTTATTGTATGAAGCTGATATGGAGAAGCTAAGATAACTCAATGTTGACCTACTCAATGGTCATATACCCACTGAGTGTAAAATTGAAGCTAATGTTTTTGTCACTCCTTTAAAGAATCCAATCTAATAAGAGGTGTTTTCTAAAATATAAATGGTATAATAAAGTCATATAATCAACCTGAGTCTGAGTGAACCGTTCTATACAATCCCATAATCAGTGGATTATTATGAAATTAGTCCACTGTGGTAGTAAAAATATCTAGTCCAGGCCTATGACCCTATAATTTTCCAAACATGTTATCAGTTGTATGCATATATGGACTAACCATAATAGGTTCTTCTAATTCATTACACTCAATCATCTGTCCGAGCACCAATACTACAAGACAATAATGAATCAATAAAGTCCTTCACTACTTGAACAGAATCTATGGAAGTATGGTGTACCCCCTTATATCCAGAGAGAAAACCATATCCTGATTGGGTAGACTTGAATCCTCCTCTAACTTATTTTCAAAATATCACCTTCCTTAAAATAAATGGTATATGGGATTTAGATAAATACCTCAATAACTTTTCATCTCAATGTGATCCTATCACGGGTACACCAAAGTAGAATGATGTGAAAAAACTCAGACGCTTCATGAAAATGTTTGAAGGACACAAGTTCTCTTAGTATAAAAATATTACAACTAGATCAATCATCAATTATGAAGATATATGTTGATAGTGAAATTATCAATTGATCTTTACATTTAGGAATATAAATTTCAGTAACCTCTCATATTGTATAAAAATTAAATATGACATGGTTTTTAGTTTCATCACCGAGTGGAAAATCTTAACCTATATCCTTGACATAAAACTTATACAAGAGATTTTTCTAGAGTTTTTCATATAGAATATCCAATATAATATAAATATTATGATCATTACGTTAAAGAACCCTAGTGGATTCTAATAATTTAGAGTAGTATCACAATGAAAAGAATATGAATTTCAGTGCTCCAAATCCAAGTCTCAACTAGAAAAATGATACTATGGAAGAGATCTGGTAACTAAGAGACCACAACCATCAGACATAAGCTAGTGATGTGCCAAATTCTTCCCCTATGCAGACTAATTATCATGTGATACCTCCCCTTGGATAATAGAAACTATATAAGCACCCTTCTTAGGATGAAAATAATAAAAAAAACCTATAGAGATTCAAAATAAAAAAGAACAAAGTATATTATTTCTAAAAAGAGCAGGTTTCAATGTTATTCATTTCCACCCTTGAAGAAAACATGGTTAATTTTCCAAAGATGAAGAGACCCAATGAAGTTATTTTTAATGATCATCATGATTATTTCTCTTTCTATTAGATGACGGGGAATAATATATAAGAATGTTTCATCTTTATTGAATTGATCTAAAAGATAATAGACACTATTTATACCCACAACATAGGTGATCTATGTCTCTACTAATCTTTCAGATGAAGAATTAAAAGATTAATTAGATCAAAATAGTCATATATATAAATCTAATGAATAGATGACTAGGAAATTGGTCAACAAGGTATATTCAATAATCATGACATAGCTGAATCATCCAGTCATTATCCCAGTTCACTTTGAAACTCTATTTTTACATCATTTATCATGTAGTTATCAAATTCTCAACAAAATCATCACCATTAGAATAATGAGCCTAAAGTGGAACCCATAAAGGCACCCAAACTAGACCAAAACCTTATTTAATTTATATCCCCAACAATAAGAGGATGATAATTGTAACGCCCTGACCCTAGTTACCCAAAGTCGGTGAATTATTATATAACATTGGAATGATACAAAAAATCATGTCCCGAATGACCGATAAGTTTAGTTTCCTTGAAAGTACTAGATACATTAATAAGTTTTAGATTAAATTACAAAATGAAAAACAACAAAAACATTGTCTGCATTGACCACATTCATATCCCTTATAATATCCCTATATGTAAGTCATAATATACTTATTTACATCTTAGGACAAATAAAACATATAAAGGGGTGAGATCAGATGCTCAATAAGGATAACAATATAGCAAAAACTTTCATAAATAAACATAAAAAATTAAGGCAATGTATAAGACTAAAACATAAGCCTTTAAAACTTAAAATTCTGAAAAATATAGCCAATATAAATAAAATAATTCCATTTTATTATTCACATGGATAGTCTAGTAGTTGAATAATCACATTAAATATCAATAGCCACTTTTATAATGATGGAATGCATAATTCCAGACTGCATAACCACATAGTCAAGGCCTTGTGCCAAGACTACAAATAAGATTTTGTCAAGGCCTTGTTCCAAGACACTAGTTTGTCTTATGATACCTACCGATGCATCGAGGAGCTATTGCGGGCTCCACCTGTCACTTACTAAGTCCAATGCATTCTTAATATGAGAAAGTTTAAGCATAACATAAACATTTGTATTAAAAATAGCATACAAAATGTCAATAATTTATCCATAAACCATGAATGTTATAAAAACAAAACATCAACAGTCAAACATATCACAAAAACTTCAATACAATATAGAATATTTGTATCATAATAAATCAACCTCGATCAAGAATAATATCCCTTAAAAGATGTTGACATAGTAGAAAATGATCAGTAAAAATATTTGAGAGAAATGTCCTTTTTTCATGAAATCATTTAAAAGTTACATAATTTATAAAGTCATTTAAAAGATATTTTTAAATCAAAGTGTCCCATACCACTTTGAAACTTTTGAAAGGAATTAAAATTTTAAAATATTCATGTCCATATAAATAAATCCTTAAAATAATTTTGAAAACATGGAAATTAATGAGAATGGTTTAGAAGAATAAATCATTAAAAAATTTAAAATGATTTTTTAATAAAAAATTCCCTTAAAAGTAATCACTTTGAAAACTCTTTCAGGAAACATGTACATGGATAATAAATATGTCCCAGTAGATACTTACGCAAAAACAACCTCGAATAATAATGAGATTGTGAAATTAACCCTTACCTTGTACTTTTCCTTGGTCGAGGGTACTTTAACCTCCAATATAATAGTTAAATAATTTTTATTAAATTATAAAAGAATCATATAAATAAATATGATGTCATATATGATCTTCTAATATTTCTTTGTTAACAATATTTTAGTTGTATCATTTTTTCAGGTGTTAACTAATCCGTTTTCCTTTATATGATTTGTTACGTAATGCATGTTTGTTATGGATAGGATGTATTTTATTTATATACAGAATGATATTAAGTTCTTAAAAATTATTTTTAATCATAAAGTGAAAATTACTCTTGAATGACTATGATGGGGAATGAATCTCATCGCATTCGTGGAGACGGTAATCCGTATGTACGTATGAGCGAAAATATCATTATGCTGATGGTGAAATCATATGTAATTGGATGTTATATCATATATATACATAATCATTAAAATGTTATGTTTATTATATACATTAGTTATACTCATTATTATACCCATCCAAATAATGAAGTGTTTTAATAACAAACTACAAAACGACGTAGAGACGGTAAACCGTACGTACGCACGTATGATGAATTTGTCATTTAGAAGATGAATAGAATAATGAATATGGTTGTACCATATTTATAATAACATCAAAATATGTATAAGGTACTGGAGTTATTATTTTGTTTTGGAAACAACAAAGAAAGAAGAAGTGGAAGAAGAAAATAACTTGAGAGAGGGTGGTGAAATTATTACCTCTTCTTGAGATGTTTCCTTTTGAGTTGATCAAAAGGGATACTTAGGTTGGATTTATGATAACATTAAGGCCTATAGGTTGAATTTATGATATTTTATATGATATTTGGGCAGGGATTTCTTGAGCCAAATGGCTTTGGAGGTGTGAAATTAAGAGAGGGGTGAGTGCCCTTTTATAAGAGGGGTGAGGGTCGCTTTAGGAAAAGATTAAAATATTAATTTATTATACAATAATTTTCGGTTTATAATGGATAAAATGAATTTATTTCGAGACTTAGGTGGTTATGGGTAGAATTAATCTCAACCAATAGGTTTTATACTTGTTTATGTTACAATTTTAACCTTATCTTTTAGATTTAACTCTTATTTAAATAGTTTAACTTTTACCGCGTCTTCTTGTATTCTTACACTATATGGTTAATAAACTTACTATAAACTTACAATAGAACCTAAAGTGGTTCATTAATAACATATATAATACTATTTAAGCCCTTTTTCCAAACCTTATATTTTTAGGACTATTATATCAACCAATAATATAGTATTTGTTTTAAAAACTAATTTATGTCAATTTTAACACTATTTGGTATTTTGTTTTTGTGAAAGTCATAACAACCATATCACATCGAACAAAATTTATCTAATCTACCCCAACATGTAATATTATCCTATAAAAGTAGTGGAATTCATCAGAAGTCTCAATTTACATTTACTTAGATATTTATAATATCAATTATTTTAATATTTCATTAATAAGGTAATTACTACATCATCATTGTGTCAAAAATAAATTAAATTATTTAATGTCTAAAAATTATAAATAAAATACCATTATGTATGAAATATATTTATCTTTATAATGAATATTTATAGTCGAATTTATATTCTGTCTAACCCTATATAATAAATGGTTTAGTTTTTAAACATTGAATTTAACACTTTTAACCCTTCTTTAAATAAAATAATAATAAATGTCCTAATCTAATCCAAGTGTACCAGAGAGGATAATATTTTATTAATAATGTTTTTTTGGTCGAATTACACTTATCCAATATAATTAAGATATTTTTTAGGGTAATTATAAGATCATTTTTACCCTTAATTACCCTATTTACATTAAATCGCGGTAAATAATAGTCAAAAGTTACTATTCACCAAAATTGTTTTCATCGTATGGAACCTAATTTTACTTACTCATGTCAACCATGTCTCTAGGATATTTTAAATTCAACTCATAGTAGCGGTAAAATTATGTTTTATGCAAATTTGCTAACATGTCTAGAAGGTGGGTAAAATACATTAAAAAATTCAAAAAAACTTTATACATCAAATTTTATTATAAAATGACTCCAATTAATTACTTTGAACTAATATAGGTATTATTTATCTACTTTTACATTAAATAAATTTATATAAAATAAATAATTATTTAAATAAATAGTCGGTTTTAAATAAATCGTAGTGTTTTTCACTATTCATCAAAATTTGAATGTTTTCCAAAAAATACAAAAAATTCACCCAAAGATAATTTTGATATTCCAAATTAAAAAATGAATTATATTTTACCAAATTCAAAAAATATAAGTTTCATTAATTAATTTTAAATTAATTCCCGTTGTCAAAACCAAAAAGCAGGGTTTTAAAAAGTAAAAACAATCAAAAGATTGACATGTGTTTATGTCAAATTTAAATGTGAAATTACTTATAATGAACTAAATTTTATTAAATGATAAAAATATAATCTAATTATACTTTCAAATCATTCAAATTCATAATTTAACACTATAAATTATTATGATTAAAAAAGTTTTTTTCAATTAAAATTTAGTATTTTTCACTATTCATCAAAATATGAAAGTTATAAGAAACGTACCAAAAATTTATCAAAAATAAATTTTTACATCCTGATTCTAAAAAATAATTAAATTAAATTAAATTAAATATATAAAAGTATAAAATACTGGTTTTAAAAAGTGTATTCCATTAAAAGACTGTAAAATTGTATTTTTTGAAAAATACTTCTTTTATGTGAAAAAATTGAATTTGTTCTTATATTATGTCTAATAAACTAAAAATATGGATTCTAAAATTATATGAAGTATGTAAAATTCCAAATTTAGTTAATACTATTCATAACCACTTTTTGAACGGCTAGTTTGGTAAGTTGTGGTGCACTCGAACTCGGTGTTACGTTTAGCGTAATCTATTGAACTACTTTAATGAGTTAACGTACCATGAAATATTGGGGTGTTACAATAACCACCCCTGAAAATAGAATTTTCATTATATGAGGAATCAAAATTTTATCATTTAATGTTAACCACTAGATAGACTCTTTTGCGTTTATGGAGGAATCATATAAAATTGATTTTCACACTAGTAATCGAGGAGTAGGTTTTAGATGATGGGGGAACTGAGGTCATATTGGACCTCAAAATTTGGAAATCATCTATATAGAGTCCATACATGTAGTTGAGATCGAAATATAATTTATCTAATGAGCTCAACAGGAATATCAATATTATTCTGAATCTCTTGTGGATCGATCTAACCCAATTATATGGGTAGAATTATTAGTATAAAAATAATCAATAGGATAAAACCAAGACACCAGAAATTTATCTCAACCATAATCTCAAACAAAAAGAACACCCCTAATACTATCCAAGAAAATGATTCATGAAGACTAGAAAATTTAGCTCTTAGCATTAATCTCGGGAGTAGTTATAACACATAAATAATAGGCCCTTGGATTAGTAGTATGAAAATTTGAAGTATCTATGTATTTTTACTTATAGTATCTCTATTATAGATTATATTTTAAAATATAAATAAATTTGGGAATCCCTTATCCGGACCTCTCAAGTAACAAATTGTTTGAGAATAAATGTGTTCCATCTAAGTCATATTATTCAGGAAATGGCTCCATTGACTTCCAAATGATCACTTCATTCACAGAAAAAGACAGAGAAACTACCATATAGGTTAATATAGGGCCCTTTTACATATATAAAAATATTAATGATATCATCATTCAATAGTCCCCAGTAGAAAATGGATCTGGAATCAAAATCATCCCAGTCCAGACCCTTCAGATGTTGGGATATAGAGAATTCAACGTGTCCCCCCCAATATAACAATCTAGAGGTATGAATAAAGTTAGTAGACACTAATATAAATGATTAAGCTGAGAAGATAATTTCAATATGTCAGGTTTTATTCATTTTTCATTGTGGTTCACCAAGAAATGGCATTAATTGTATTTCTAGGATGTTTGTGGCTTTATATTCACGTTGCATAACCCTTTTCATATTACCAATGTTTGAAATACTTTGTTGATTTTAATGTTGGATTACATTACAATGACCAATAACTTTTTAGTTTTTTGAATCTTAATATATAGATATATGGAAATATAAAAGGGATGAGAAGTATGTATTAGTAAATAATTATAAATGAATTACCACCTCTAATGGTTTTGAAATTTCCCCTATCAGTCTATGACATAAAATTGAGGAAGAATTCTTATTTCCCATCAATCACATTGATGTAAAAACATCATATAATATTATTTAATAGTTTGTGTTATATAATTTCATATAACCTTCAATTACCTTTCTATCCTATGATTTTCATGTAATTATCTTTATTGATAAGTCCCCATCAATAGAAAAAGGGATTCCCATACATCCCATGTGGATCAATCTTTCCCCAAAAATCATTATGTGAATGTAGTTTTCACTAATAGTCAATAAATATAGCCAAGAATATTTGACTAATTGGATATGAACTCTAGAAGTAGAACATGAGGTTTAGTCTCATTTTCCTTTAATTTCATGGTATCATCTACACTTGAGGGTCCCATCCATTATAAATAATAATATAATCCTAATGGAATCACAATCCCCTAAGCTATCTCTTAAATATCAAGAAGTATATATTATAATCCCAATGATGAACAAGAGTATGAAATCAGCTATTCCCTACTAGTTCACAATGAGGGTTTCTTGACTACCGTAAATGAACTTTTATAGTTGAATTTGGGTATAGAAGAAGATCCATGACCCATGTTGATTAGTGCCACCATTTTTCTAGAAGAATAAGAGAAATACATATCTTTTTTTTGAAAATCATTGAGGATTATTTGCATGAAATTAGATTAAAATTTACAAATTAATCCCCCAAATATCCACTCATCACCTCATCCTTCTATAAAACAACCATGGATACAAGTACTCTGGAAGAAGAATTAATGAAACCATGAAACTAAGGTAGAAGGTGAGTTTTATAAATTGATCAAATCCAATTTAATTTAAGATGTTCAATACCGGTGGTGTCTTAACAATATCATTACACTCAAGAAAAAGGAATCTTAAATTAGGTTATGTATTGACATAGGAGATTTGAACCATTATTTTCTAAAATAACACTTCCCAATCTTGGAATTGGAGTTGAAGATCAATGAAATTACTATCCTTCAAGAACTATCCTTTATTAATAGGTACTCTTGTTATAATATGATCTAAATTGTTTCTGAATATGAAGATCTAACTACATTCTTAGCACCCCAAGGGTTATAATACAACCAAGTAATGTTGTTTGGTTTGAAAAATGAATGTTCCATTTAATAATTTTCCATGAAATATATTTTCAACTATTTATTTTAAAAAACTATAAAATTATACATGGATGATTTGGTGGTCAAATATCACTAACACGTTAACCACTTCATTGATCATAAGGAAAATGTCATCCAATAATGCCAACAAGACCCGAAAATAAACTCTCCAAAATTTACTTCTATGCTGAAATTGAGAAAATTTATTTGTTTAGTGGTATTCCATCATGAAATTGAGTTCAACCTTTAGAAAACCAAGTTTATACTCAATATTACATCTCCTTGAAACATTTTGTAATTTCGTGGACTCCAGGGGAACATTTACTATATAAGGTGATTTTTAACTAACCTCATTGGAAATTGTTTTCCCTTACATAATTTTAATGAAGAAAGGGTCACCAATCATAAGGATAGAGTTTTTTGTAATGCTTTAATGATCTCAACTAACACCTTATATAATCCTTGGTCTTAATAACACCTGTAGAAGGCAAACCTATCATCATTTATTTGGAACACTAGGAATAATAACTTGGTTTCCTCATATCTTTTAATAATAATGTAGTAAAAATGTTATCCACTACAATCTCAATAGGATAATGTTAAAATTCAATACCTTATATTCAAATATCAAAAATAATTTCCTCACATTGTTTTTGACAATGTAAAATCTTAGGGACTATCTACAAGAACATGAGGCCCATTTGGTATCCCATATAAATGATCTTAAATATATCTTTAGTCACTTGTTTCAAACTAGGTGCCTAAAATTATGGATAATCATTATCTTATAGTTTTATCTTTAATTTTTGTTATAGAATGTGATTATAAAATCCATATTATAGTTTCCTATTGAACATTTTACCATAGAGAAATCAATTCCAGACATGGAATTCCCAGTTGAATAAATATTATCCTTAATAAAACTTCCTAAACATAGGAAATATATTTTCATGGTGATTACCAATAAAAATAATGATAGAAGACCAACATATTAATAGGTTCATCTTGTGGATTGTGTTTGTCTCTCTAATAAAAGTGGTTTTTCCATTCTTCATTCCTATGTTAAATGGATGTACCAACAACAAGGGAGAATACCAAGACCATATTGGCTGTTTTGGAATTGGCCTTGAATATATGATTTATCAAGTAGATATGAAAGGAAAATCAGAGATGTTCAATAAAAAAATCAGTGGTAATCATTCCTTTAAGAAGGGATATTTGATTTTGTTACATGACTTTGTGAGATAATTAAAAGATGAATTTACCTTTGATATAAAATTTTTCCACATCAAAAATTTACATATATTTTCAAGGTTATTCTCTAGATAATGTAACTATAACCTTGGGAGGCCTAGATTAGGATGATAAAATTATTAATATTTTACACCATAGGGTGGTGTCTTTATTTATTAGCAATGATATAGAAAAAACCAATAATTCAATTCCCTTATAGATCATTATGATCCTTTACCCTCATTGGTCAAAACCAAATTCTAATAGATCTATCCCATAATAGAGTACCTTTAAAATTGGACTGTACCACATGATAGATCTAAGAATTAATAGATTTGTTAGAGGGTAGATGTTTTTTATTTTATGATAAACTGGCTTTATAGAATGTACTATATATGAGAGGATTTGATGGATTCCTCATCTAATGCATTTAGGGAGGGTATATACTTAATGTTATATAGGAATTAATTTCCATTACTTTTAGTTCTCATCAATAAGGATCCAATTTCATCCACTAAATTTGGATATATAGACATTTTTTATATCAATGATGAAAAATTGTATAATATTTACAAAGAAGAATAATTCTTTCCAAATATATGTCAACTTTATTCATAAACCCTATAAGTTTTCACAAACCTCTATTTACTCTTGGTTATTTCTTAAATGGGGATAAATGTCACAAGTCCATACTCTTTATCTATATCTAGGTAGTTCAAGTTCATCACTACTTTCACTAACTTCTTCTCAAAACATGATGAAGTTATACCCTTGAAGAGATTTAGAACAAAAGTGATCATAAATTTCTTGAAGTCTGTTATCATTACAAAATTCATAGTCCCTCACATTACACTAATGAATAATGGTACCAATATCTATTCCTCCAAACTAAGAAGATATATAAATAGTGAAATATTTATTCCCACCATGCATCCCTCTATTATGCAATAGAAAATGGGTAGATAGATTACTTAAACAAAGATCAATACAATATTATTCATATGAAGATGGAAAAAGATACGAAGTATTTTACAAACATGATCTTACATGATTTTTGGGAATATCATACCATGACCTATGTACTTATACATGGGTGAACCCATATTAATTTGTATATTTGATAGAGGTAGTATATACAATTGAACTTTATTTACCCTTACTCTATATTTACATATATGATAAATTTTTTAAAGATTAATAATCTCATATGATGCTCAATGAATTAGTAAATCTCGATTAGGGGAGTTTTCATACATTGCATAATCTTAAATTTCATCAAAATCATGTGATACGAGCATTGAATATGAAGGTTCTACTCTATTAGTTCATTCATGAAATAACAAGGATACTCATGATACCTATGAAGATTTACTCAATGTTTGAAAAGAAATCATAAGGAAATTATGTTATATATATAGTCTACTCTAATGGATCTTACTCCTTAATCACAATGAATATAATGTGTATCATGGATTACACTAATACAATGTTTATCAAGAAGTAATTTTCCTATATTCATGTTAGGTTCATGAAAGTCGATTCTACATGACCTTAAAGTACATAAAATAGGTCCTAGTTATATTTCTTTAATCCACCACACATGATTTTCCTAATCATGGGACATTAAACAATATGAAACCTGAGTACTTGTCAAATGATGTTAAGTTGCATAACATATGGTCCACCCTTCATAAACTTTAAAATTATTTATGTAACCAATTTATATAAATTAACATCCATAAATGAGAACAAATCCATGTATGATTTCCTGGCATATGTTTCTCTATCGATAACCCTACACTAGGAGTAAATCTGCCCATTTCCAAGAATTTCATATTAGTGTTTTTTCCTTATTCAATTTATGTTGAGTTTTCCCTATTATAGATTGATATTGGGAAACAATCATTATATCATTTCCTTGTATATAAGTTAAATCCAGGTTAGTATTACAGCGGTGAATTCACCTCTGAGAAGCAGCGACGTTCTCCCCCTTCCCTGAACTAGGGTTTCGCCAGCGGTTTCTCTTCATACCTCCTCTGACTCATCTCGGTTGTTCAGCGTCGATGTTGTCCTCCATCGCGGATCTGGACTTGGTTTTTTGGCTTCTCCCTCGGCTTGGTGTTAGACCAGGTGCGCCCTCGAATTGAGACGTCATATCCGGTGCGTCCTCGGTGCGGCGATGGTGGTTTCGTCCTCGACTGGAGTCAGATCTGGTGATTTTCTCATCATGGTTCTGGCTTCATTTGTTGGCAACAGATATGGATTTGCGACAGATCCAGTGACTCCTCAGCATGGCGATGACGGTGTTGCCCTCAGCTGGAGTCAGCTCCGGTGTCTCGGCGAAGGTCTGGCTCTGCTTGTTGGCAATTGATCTGGAGTTCTGTGGGGGTCGGCTTTGGTTTTGGCTCAGGGGTCTTCGATCGGTGTTGCTGCGGACCGGGGAAGGATCTGGCGTTCTTTCTGGGGAGGCTCGAATTCGACTTCAGTGCGGGTTGGAGGGGGGGGGGGATTCTTGTTCTATTCTTTGCAGGTTGAGGGGATGAATCCAGTGCAGCGATGGGCTGTTTTGGGAAGCCTCATAGGGGAAGGTGATCAGTTTTGGTTCTGGTTTTGCAGAGTCGATTCTATTAGAGTTGGTTCTGTGGTTTTTGTAGACCAAGGTGCGGCTGAGGATGGATTTCTCTTTCCCGTTCTGGTTTTTTCATCATCCGTTGCGGATGGCTTGTCCATATCATGTTTCAAGGAGGGGGAGAACTCCATTCGGTGTTTGATACAGTTTTGAGGATTGGTCTGGTGTCGATGGTCACACTGGCGGGTGATGGAGGAAGCTTCTCTGAGGTTTTCACAACTTTTCCTTTTTTCATGTTCCCTGGTTCGTGGCTTATCAGCTTTCTCTTTGGTGGTTTTGAATCATGATGTGATGGTTTATTTGTTTGAATGTTTGAATTGGTTTGAGTTGTTTGATGCCATGTGTTTAGCAATTGAAGTCATGAAGTTGTGTGACTTTTTGTGGTGATGTTTTGAAATGGTGAATTGTTGAAGAGGTGGAGTGGTTAAGTGGTAATGGGATGTAGTTGTATTGGTTTCTCACTTTTTCCCTCAAAAGTGTTTGCATAATAAAAAAGTAATTTCCATAAAGTTAAATCCAAATATATATTCCATTTATATGAACTAAACATGAATTTATTCCTATTTCATTCTGGATACGTAGTGATGCCTGAATTTTTGGATCTAGCTATAAATACTATAAATTTTAATCCCCCTCTTGGTTCTAGTTTTTGGGAAATCTCTTAATTCACATCAAGTTTTCTCCAGAATACCTATATTAGGATGGATTTATTCCTCATTTCTCCTATACATGGACCATATCTATATAGGTTTCTTTTCTAGAACTATATGTGTATTGATTATTGTCCCCAAAAAAATTATTATGACACTTGAAGTCCTTAATCTAGTCCTGTCCATAAATACCATCAACTTTAATCCTCAGTGTTCACCTTATATAATTCATTTTAGGTTTTTTATATTCTCTATATACTGATACATCATATAATGAATCCAAAATATAATATCCTAGGTAAATATATAACACTTACAAGTTGATTTGATCTTATAAAAAATGAAAATTCCCATACTAATAACTAATTGTGGATTAACTCTTATCATCATATAATATATAGTGATGTCCAAATTATCTATCTCAAACCAATACATCAATTTTTACCCTTTAAATACCATTTCATCATAGTTTTTCGGCCTGCACCACATTCATGTTGTGTCTAAACATGGTTCCATATTAGGATGGAACTATTTCTATTTATCTTACTACTAAGACTTTATTCACAACGAATTTCATTACTTCTCATACTATGATAATCTTCTTTTGTATTCCTCATTTACCTTATGGTTAGATCATTTATAAACATAGATTTCATCTATAAACTTTGTGTTTCTTGATTTCTATTATTATAGGATATGTAGAGATGTCTAACCATCTATTGTAGGCCTAGCTAAAAACATTCATCCACTTTCGACCCCCCACTAACAATCCATTATGAACCAATGTTGGTAAATTTTTAAAAGGGATATTCCAATCACCTTATGAATACCTTATTTCTATATTCTATACAATTTTTCTCATGTGTTTTGATATCTAATTTCTTTTAGATGTTGGAAATAAGTTTATATAATCTATAAGGATACTACTACTCAGTTAAAATATATACACCACATATCCAGCCTATAAAATCAACAAGAGACATGGTTTAATCTTAAGGATAATATCCTTTAATACTATAATCCCTTAACAATGAAACAATATAAATATTTATATTAATATGGTCCATATTCATCGTAAGAATTATTGTTTTGTTCCACTATTTCTTAATTCAGATAACCCAAGATATGTTTTACATTTTTCTCAATCATTATTGAAAGGTTTTGAAGAACTTATAATTCTAAAACTCCACTGGTATTGTCATATCCCATACACTAACATAAGTTCTATGACCTAAAACTCTATACACCTATTCCTCAAGAACATCTATATTGGTATGGCCCCCATTCATTCTTTTTATCTTTTCAACATTCCCTTATCATCATACGTACTACCTCATATTGTGTTAAAGTTATTCAACCTAAAAATACCTACACTAGTCTGAGAATTATGCCTTCCAACTAAAATAATATTTTATTTTATAGGTTACCTATACTAGAATACAATGTAATAATTTACATTGGGAAAGATTTTCCTCTATACTATATATGAAACCTCAACAATCACATTTTATCAAATTTATATTATCTTATCCCTAATAAATTTCGATTAAATGATATTTGAACTAAAACACCAACCTCATTAGTTTGTTATATAAGACCTTAAACTCTTAATGGAAAGATACATTGTACTTTCCATGTTGAAAAGTTATAAATGGAATCCTCCAAAAATTTTGAGTCTCCAATTTCTAGGTCAACATATTTTTTCCTTGTAAAAGGTTAGAGTGTTTAAAAATAAAGTTAAAGAAAAAAGATAAACTCTTATTAGGTAGAAAACCTACAAAGGGAGACCTATGTAAAAGTGACGTTTCTTCCAACCAATTCACAGCCTCTCATGGATCAATAAAAAATTAATACCAAAAGTAAATGGAATAAATATTGAAGGGAACTTTATTTTTTCCATGTATAAGTAAATACTTTCTTTCAAGGTATATTATTATAGGAAAAAATTATGGAATCCATATATTAATCATATATATTCATTTATATTATCTATATAAAATATATAAATATTTAATTTTAGGGTACATGAGTCCCTTTGTTAATTGAATTCCTCAATAAAAACCCCTCTCAAAATTTTTTATACACTGAGTCATTCACTCATTATATAAAAATAAATATACTATGAATTATGATGATAGTAAATGCAATATGTATCTGACCTACCTATACCCACCTTAGTGTGTGAGTTTAGGAGGTAAAAAATCATTTTAGTATTTTTCCTCAGAATATTTATCTGACTTACATTGATTGTTTATTTACTATATATTTGGATTTCTTATATCTGTATGAGGGTAATTTCCTTAAATATAAATGATTGATTTTAACATTAAATCATTAAATCACATGTTTCAAAAATATAATTTATCTAATTCATTTATATACAATATTTAAATGGAATCAATTATTATGATTTTACTTTGTTAATTTCAGGTACAATTATTAATTGATAGTCAAATCATAATGAAAGTCGAGAAAATTGATTGCAGTTTAAGATATAAAGTTTTCTCATTTATTGTTCAAAAAAGTGTGGAGAATCTAGAATATTGATTCTCTCTAACCATGTATAAAATTAAGAATTAATGGAATTGTATTACAATATGAGATTGATATATTCTTAATGTTGGATCATATGATTTCATTGAGTAATTTATGGAATTACATCGTTAACTAAAGATGATTACATTCATTATTTCTATAGTATAAGGAAGTGGATGAAGAGAGGGAATAAGGCAGTGTAATCTTGTTGTACATTGAAATTAGAAGAAGAAATAATGTGAAAGGATAAGTAGAAGTGTCTTTAAATATATACAAGAAAGTAATCCATCACTTTATATTATAAAGGAAAAGTGGGTGAAGATGAAGAAGGATATTTTTTTATATTGTTACTTTTCATACAAGAGAAAGAATTCCCTTCATGATATTGTGAATGTGAAAAAAATAAAATAAAGGTAGGAAATATATAACAATATAGAATTATAAAATAATATCACACTATATTTTTTTCCAAATTTTTATATTTTTAAGGTGAAATATTCAATTTTTTATGGGATGTATTGAATTATATTCGAGATATGTGGAAACATGATTATCAAGGTTACACCCTACTCGTTGTAGCACACATGATTAATTTAGTGGGTTGTGTGATCTTCGAGGAATCCAGTTGACACTAAGGGCTTGAAATCATAAATTTAGTGGAAGAACTTGTAAATTAATAAGTTCCATGTCTGTGTGTGTGTTTGGATATGATGTAATAAATAAATAAGAAAATATATAACAAGAGTGATTAATTTACCTTAACAAGTGGTGCAGGTAAATTGAAATAGGATAAAAGTAATGTAGTTTTAATTGGATCATTAATTAAAAAAATTGATTAATCCCCCTCTTAGTGTAGTTTATATCCCAATCTCCCCTCACAAGGTTGCAATAACTATAATTTTTGAATTGAAACATGCAAATGAAACATAACATTTTTCACCTCAATAATTATTTTGATGAAGAATTATTAACGAAAAGGGTAATAAAAATTTATAAGGGAAAGATTTATAATAAAAAATATATATTAATATATTTTTGTTATAGATTTATAATAAATATATATTTATTATATAGGTGTTTTTAATGCATACGAAGAATAATGAGACTTGAGGTAAGGGATTTATGTTATAATTTCAATTCTTTTTAGGATTGTCTATATTAAATTTACATTGAGGGAAATTATATGATATATATCCTTTAAACACCATCTAGTTTTTCACCTCTAGTTATTTATAGGGGTTTCATTTTTTTTCATTATCCTTTCTTTGGTATATAAAATAACTGATAAATTATTTTTAAGAAAAGCTGACTTTATTTCTTCTTTTATCATCGAAATTTTTATTCAATGTCCATTTTCTTTAAAATTATTTCAAAAATGTTTTTTATATGTTAAAATAATTATTTAAATTAATTTTGAACCATATTTGAATTTATTTTAAATGTTTCAAAAGTAATATCCTTGTTATTTTATGAATGAGGTACTTCTGGACTTTATACTTAAAGTGTGAAAGGAAAATTTGTTTTAATGATTACACATGAAATTTTGTTTAACTATTATGAAATTTATTTTATAGAAATATTAATTTATAATTATTTTTTTTATTTTAAATGGAATTTTTTTTCTCAATATTCTGGAAGTTTTTTATTTTCAGAGATACTGAAGGAAAATGATATGTTTCCATTTTTCAAATAAATGTTCAAATTCACTTTTAAAGGTATTTTCCATCAATTTAAGTCTCCTTTAATGTTTCTTATACTTAAAAAGGTATATGATCTAATTATACCATCCATGTCCTTTCTCTGGATACTTTATGATTATATGATTTTAAAATTTATAGAAAACTGATTTCCTTTCAATGAGAAATACTATGATGAATAGATGAATATTTTTATGATCTTATGGAATAAATATGTATAGTTTTCATTATGTGAAGTGTGGGTCCATTATAGACCTAAAATAAATTGGGTAATGTAATATATATCTCATGAGATGATGACTATAAGCATGTGCCTCATTATAAAAATATTTTTTTCTCATTTTGATGCATGAGTACGATTTCTTATAGCTATACTCATAATATTTTGAATGAACATGATTTTGAATAACTATGTTATCGAGTTTTTGATTTCCTATACTTATGATGCCACATACCAATTCTGTGATTCATTAATGATGATTTATTCTTTGACACCCTTATTAATCATTCTTCTTGATATGACATGAATTTTGAGTTTATGATCTATTATTTTCTAGGAATGAACATATTATACTTAATTATTATTTATTTATCCCGTGATTACCCTTACTAAGCATATAGGATCAAAATTTCTTATGTTTTACTTCCCCAGGGTTTATTGGAAGGTTCTAAGTATGATATTCATAGAAGGGTACTAATTTGATGAATGTTTATGGGATACGTTGAATATTTTTCGTAAATAAGATGATTATGTATCTTTTCTCCAAGAAACAAAAACTTTTCGATTCTGGGGTGTTAATAATTGTGATAGTTATTGAATAAAAATAAAAAATGATTATATATTCATGTATGTTATTATTAAGTCATCTCATTTGGTATCAGAGTTGGGATTAGTTATTTTTGGAGATTAAGATTATAAAATTTTGGTGAAACTCATAGTGATAATTCTATGTATAGGATAACATCCTTAATTTTTCATTAAGCTGTTATTTTGTGGTTTCATAATAATTAAATAACTATCTAGATATTGGAATATGGATGTAGTTGTGTCACATATTCAGGTATTTCTAAACAACATAAAATAATTCTGGCTGAGTATCAACTTGATCTTCACTCAGTGCATGAAGAGTGGGACTAAGAATACACACAAGGATGGACACTCACGAGGGATATAATTTTGTTTAATCAAATTATTCTTATAATGCATTATGATGAATAAAAGGATATTACCTTTGATAATATATGATAATCTATATAGATATGATATAAAATTAAAGTGTTATGGATGAAAACAATGTGTCATAATTTTGGGCATCATAATAATTATTTTCATAATTATATAATTTCTTAATATTATAATTTATTTTTTATATTCACAATAATATTTTGGTTTTAGTAAATGTACGTAACTAATATGATTCATGTGAATAATGAATGTGGTGACCAATTCAATGAAATTCCTCACGATAAACCAAATGTATTGGGAGTTGGAATGTAAAACATTATTATTTTTCCTAACCATCTATTTCAATATATGATGGTAAAAATTAACTAGGTTGTTTTTCATAATACACATAATAAGATAAAAATGGAGTTTCATGGGATTTTAGTTGATGGATACTATAGAAGAAGAAAGATATATGAAAACATATATTTTAATACACTTTAATTTAGTAATTATTACATATAGGTACACATAATAAAATACAAAAATATCATGATTCCTAGTGACGTTGGTATATTAGGTGCATAGAATAACAAATTATAATATGAATATAATTAAAATTTTGAAAAGATCCTTAACATTATCCTAAAATTCCATCATTATTCTAAAACTTCATGGGATAACCTGAGGGAATAAATTAGAAAGGGGTGTGGTATAAAGCCCAATGAGGGAATAAAAAAAAGAATAATATAAGGTAAAGTAGTAAATATCATCAAAAATGAATATCAATTCATCATAAGTGGGGGGATAATAATAATCTTTATTAATGAGGCATGATATAACATGATAACATAAAGGCAACATGGGAATGTAGTGACAACATTAAACATGACATTATAAACACAGGTTAAGGCTAACCACAAAGTCATCATAACATGGTGTAAAATGTACTATAATGTATTAGGTGTACTCCCTAATCCCAAAAATGATGTCTCGTGATTCAAAAACATTACCCTATGCGTTAGTGCACTATCTAGGATCACCAATCACCTTCATATCATGTACATGCATAAGTGTGCCAAATAAATCATAGAATATAAAGCTATCATTCATAAATTTTAATAAAAAATTATATGAGTTTGGGTTATATAAATGGATTTAAACCATTAATGCAGTATAGGTACATATAGGAAAAAACACAAGAGTTTAAATAAGGATAGGTATTCACAAAAATATGTTTATCATGAAATATCACATAATAATTATGGTAGTATAATGGGGGTGTGTAAAGGTTTATGGTGGATTAATGAGATTTAAAGGGGTACATCATCACTTTTAAATAATAAGGGATGTAATAGTATTGTGTTAAATCATATCCAAACACGAACAATTGAAAAAAGGGAATAATATAAAGGAGGTTCTTGAACAAATATGAGAGGGAGATGATCCCTTACCCCGAGAGGGTTCTTCTAAATGCTTGGGGGAGCTTCTCAAGAGATTTTGGGAACCTTTAAAGGTATATTTAGAGGTAAGGGTGGAATAATTTCATGATCCAAGTGTTTTGAGTGATTATTAATTAGATTTTGGGTGGGATTATATAGTAAAAGAAAGAAGGATTCTTTATTAATTTATAAATATAGGTTTTGAAATCCATAAGATAAAGTAATATAAAACAAAACTCATACCAAGGTTTTTTAAAATTGTTTCTACCAAAGAAGAGTTATGCTTTTATGTTAAATGTTTAAGAACTGAGATCATTTAAATAATACCCTTAGTGATGTGAAAGTGAGTCATGTTTAAAAAGAATTGATTTTAAAACCTCAAAATAAAATATATGTTTTAGAGGATTCATTAAGGGCTTATAAAATTAATAAAATAAACTAAAAAAGGCATTATTTTAAAAGGTAAATATTTATTTGGTCATGGATACCTTTTATTCAATATATCAAATCTCTTTTGGGTCATTATGATGTCATAATACATAACATATATTTATATTATATTTAGTTGTTACTCAAAAATTTACAATCTTAGAAAATTATGAAAAAATAGCCATTGATTATATCAATGTAATGATTAAAAAAATAATAATTATTTTATAAAAAATTTCTCAAAATTTGATAATTTAATCTTTTAATTAAAAATAAAAATTTATTGAAAAGTACTGGTTTTTTGACAATAATAGTTTTCTGACACTTAAAAAATTTATTTTTGACTTCACAAAATTATATTGGAATTTATATTTAATAAATATTATTTAATAATAATATTTTTTTTCAAAAAATATTTAAATAATTAAAAATGGTGTCTTGATTTAAACTATATATTTTCCAAAAAAACAATTTGTGTTTCATCGTATCATAATTGAATTTTAATCAAAAATCTCTTTTAATCCTTTAAAAATAAATAATAATAAAATATAAATATAATAATTATTAAATTAAAATGAAATATAAAACTTCATATGGTTGGGGTATAAAAAATATATCTTTATTACACCAGTGAATTATTTAAGGGTAAGGTGTGATTTTGACATTTTATTATTATGATTCAATGTACATGGTTTCAACCGTGTTTTCAATGATGTTGAACATCTCCTATAAATAGATTTTTTTCAGGCTTTAGTTGTTGAATGTTGGTATGGAATTGATCAAGGGAGATGACTAATGATTCTATATCCCTAGGAATCTTAGATAAATCAGCTTCAAAGGGTATGATCCTACTGGTCGTGGCAATCACTTATTTCATCTGTATCAATTAGAATTTATCATAAACCTTAATATAGTCATATTAATGTTAATTGTACAATGAATATATTATCAAAAATTATGATGAATAATTATATTTAAAATTTAAATACCATATAGCTATTCTAAAATAACCAAATGAGTCTATGTGATTTCTATAACTTAATTACTTGATAATGAATTTATACATTCAAAATTAGGGATATTTCTTTTATAATAGTTCATGTAGTTACATTATTCCTCACTTCAAAAGTTTCACACATGAAATTTACATTTTATGCACTAAAATAGATGAGGGTAATTTTGTTTGATCACCTCTTCCAATTCCCATTCGGCTTCCTCAACCTTTTGGTATCTCCATAACACTATGAACATGTAAGTTTTTTTGTTTCATATATCCTTCTCTCTATAATATAAGATATTACTGGGATTCTATTTGTTTGAAATATCACTCACAAATAGTACCACCTCTAGATTCATCACTTTTGATGGGTTTGGTATATACTTATTTAAGAGGGATATATGAAATATATCATGTACTTGAGATAGGTAAGGTGGGAGTTCTAGTAGATAAACTATTGCTCTAATGCGATCACAAATCTCAAAGGGGATGATGTATCTTTGAATTATATTTCTCTTATTAAGAAAAATCACGACTTTATTCCATGAAAATAAATTAAGGAACATTTTACCTCTAACCTAAAACTCTATTTCTCATCAACGATTATATTCATTGATTTTTTGACAAATGTTTTATGATTTCATATGTTGATTAATGGGTTGAACCTTCTCTATAATATTTGGGATAAGATCAAGTCCCATTAGCTTCCACTCTCCAACATTATCCTATCATGTTAGATTCCAACACATCTTACCATACAAAGCCTTTTATTGTTCCATATGAATGCTAGAATGAAAAAATTTGTTATTTTTAAAATCTATTAGGGAAATGTTCTCATCCCAACATCATTGAAGATCTATTGAACATGATCTCCAAATATCCTCCATAGTTTGAATGATCCTTTAAAAATAACCATCCATCCAAGGGTGATATGTAGTTATTAAACATAGTTCTGTATCTATTGATTTATGAAGGATTATCCAAAACCTCATGGTATACCTCATATTTTGATCAAATACAATATAGAGTAGAAATCCATATAGTTCTACCACTTATTTTATTCATATCATAGTGAGTTGGTAAATAGACAAATATCCCTTGATAGAAATGAAATGAAATGACTTTGTATGAAGATCAACCACCCAGATAAATTTATTCTCTTTAGGTGTCCTGGAGAGCCCTATGATAAAATCCATGATTATGTTTTCCCATTTATACACTGGTATAGCCAATGGTTTCAACATACCCATAGGCTTATATCCTTCCACATTGACTTCTTAGCATACCAAGCCTCAGGATTCAAAATATGAAATCTCCCTCTTTATGCTATCCCACCAGAAGTTTTTCTTCGAATCTATATAAATCGTAGTGTTTCTTGAATGAATAGAGAACAATGAGCTATTAACATCACCCAAAAGTTCCCTCCTCAGTTATGGTTTTTATGGGATATATATCTAGTTTTGAAAACTTATATATTTATCATCAAAAAATCTAAATTCAAAAATATTCAATACTTTATTCCTTAGTAACCCATCATCCTTCCGAGACTCCCTGATCTTGTTATGAATGGATGGTTGGTAATTAATTTGAGAAAGGTGGGATAAATATTCTCTTACTATTACCATGTCCATACTTTATATGTCTAAGAATATTGGATCACTTATAATCCCCATCATGGATATAATTGTGGGATTATTTATACTTAGAGTATCTGCCACTTTTTTTCTTTCCTAGGATGGTAATGGATTGATAAATCATAATGTTTGGTCAACTATAACCACATTATATGGTGCATAGTAAGATCCTTTTGTGTGAATATATAATTGAGGATTTTATGATCCATATATATGTCATATTATTATCTATAAAGGTAATGTCACCATATGTTCAATTAAAAGATCAATGTAGCCAATTAAGATCTTGAGTTGGATAGTTCTTCTCAAAATTATTTAATTTTTGGTAAACATAGGCTATCACATTGTTATATTTGATGAGTAAAAAACCCAATACCTTTTGTATCCATCATTGTAGATCACAAATCCATCCCCACTGGGGGGTAATGTGAGCATAAGTGCAGTGATTATCATCCTTTCCGATATTTATAAATTTCCTCACATTTATTAATCCATACAATCTTGACCCCATTCATAGTAATCTTAGTTAGTGGGATTCAAAATTATGAGAAGTTTCTCCCAAATCGACGATATTACCTAGTTAATCCAATGAAAATTTTGATTTCTTTCATAGATGTTGGCATTGCACATACTTTAATTTACTTAGTTTTTCAGGGATCCATAGATATCTTTTTATGTGTAAAAACATGTCCTAATAAAATTAATTTATATAACCATAATATCTATTTCCTATACAGCACATACATCTCTTCTTCCCATAAGATCGTAAGCATATAATTTAAATGCTCTTAATGTCCCTCCTTGATTTTGGAGTAGATGGGAACATAATCAATAAGGACTACCAAAAATTTATTGAGTTAACTCCTAAAAAATATATTCATTAAGTCGATGAATATTTCAAAAGAATTAGTGAGTCCAAATGGAATTACTATGAAGTCATTGTGACTTTACCCTGTACTAAAGGCAGTCCTCTGGATATCCTCTTTATTGACATTTACTTAATAATATCCCGATCAAAGATTCATATTAGATAAATAATGGTCACCACCTATCTAATTTTACAATTAATCCATACATGAAAGAGGATACTCATTATTTATCATGATATTGTTAAGATAATGATAATTAATGCAGAGGCATATTGACCCATCATTCTTATTGATGAAGAAGACTAGTGAACCCTATGGTGAATCACCTGGCCATATAAACCCCCTTTCCAAATTTTCTTGTAATTATTTATCTAGATCCTTGCATTCAAAAATGGAAATTTTTTAGAGTATTAGATATTGGAAAAGCTATGGGTATGATATCAATCGAGAAATCGTCACATCTTGGTGGAAGATAAGGAATGTTTTGGGAAACACATCAAAAAATTCCATTACAATGGGAATTTATTCATGGATGGACTTTTTTAAATATAAATAATTTGGTCTAGATATTATTGCTCACAATTATATAATATACATTCTTGAGATGTTGGTACTAAAGAATATTCATCATCCTCTTTGTATTTATATAGAATGAGAGGGTAATTCATGATAAATAGGATGATTTTCTTCTCTCAGAAATTTATATTGTATCTATATAAAGAAATCCAATCCATAAATATAACTTCATTGAATTCTAATGAAGTATGTATCACAAGGATCATTAGGAAGTTCATCCCATAAATTTTGATAGGGTCGGAGTTATATACATTGGATGCAATAATTTCCCCATTTTCCATTTTCATCGATACCTATACTTCAATGATTTTTAGTGGTGTTAGAACAATTATTCTAAATATTAAAGATTTGAAAAATACATATAATGAGAATAAAGAAGAATGATTATTATCCTTGAATGAATTAATAGTGTACCTATCTCAACTTCAATGTTGGAATAATCCTCACTATTTGTGATGACATAATTGTTTCCCATGTAGCATTGGAGGTTGTTTTCATCATTTGTCTCTGAAAATCCATGGATTAGGTAATTGGATTTCATAGTGAATGTGTTCCTAATAATTGAAATACTATATTAATATATTAGGGTTGTCTGGATTATTCATTTCTTCCTCTACATTTTTGGGGTTTTCACTTCATAAATCACTAGCTAGGTTCCCTTCTTTCCCACACCTAAAGCATTTACTTATCCACCTTAGAAAAATTTCAAGATCCTTTTTACCTCACATTTAGAAAGTGGGATGTGGGGATTTACTTTTACCATTAGAATTCACCATGATACTGCCCTAAAGGAACTCCATTTTCCAGTCCCCCCCGCAAAATCGTCAGATTCAATGATATCTATTTTGACTTTGAGGGTACACTAGAAAATTTAATCATAGATGTCAATGTCCGAAATGGGTATGTTTATTTGTAGACTTGAATTAATCCCACCAAAGAAGAGGTCATGTTAAATTTTAGATCTAATGATAAATCTATAGTTGTATCTTGAAATTCATTTAAATTTTTCCTTATACACCCCCAATAGATTCATCTTCATTTTCCTTGAGGTTAACGAAGTACCACTTCATTATTAGGAAAATATTACAAGGAAAATATTTTTTGAAAAACATTTTACCAAATTCCTTCCACTCCATCACATCAATCTCCTTACCGTGATTACTATTTTTCACCAATGACCACCATTGACCAGCTTATCCCTCCATAAGATAAAAAACCAACATTAACCTATCTTAGTCAAATAATTTAAGTGAACAAAAGATATTTCCAACTGAGTTGATCCATTGTTCTAAAATTAAGGGATCATAAGATCCATTGAAAGTTAGAGGTCATTATTGTAAAAAGATATCAATATAAACATTTTCTTTCTTATAGGGATTTGGGTGTTACAAAAGATTTAGATTTTAGTAAAACATTTAGTCAATTGAGAATGTATTATCTTGGAATTCATGATTTTTACTCCCATTGGGTTGGAAATATCATTTGGAAGTCATATCATTTTCCATCACATTAGTTGATGACTCAATTCCTCATATTTTTAGAAATTAAAAATAATAAAGGGAAAATTAGGGTTTATAATTTTTAAATTATTCATCACATAAATGATATAATATGAACATTAATTGGATAACTCATAAGTGAGATATATTATTTAACCTATAAATTTTTAGGTTTCAATCTAAGTTACATATGATTAATTTCATAAAATAAAACATTTTGGGAATTTTTTATTCCCATAAGGAGATCTTAAATTTATCAAAGCATATCTTCAGAGAGATTCAATCCTGGTGTGTAGTAAGATGAGTTGTTATGTATCGAGTAATGATAAAGAATATCTCAATGCACCCTTTTTGGAGTTATTACCCATATTTACATTTGTTCTAGATCCACATCCAATTGAAGTATCCATAAAAGGGTGTATTTTTTTAGAAACCACCTACTCTATATTATACCAAAATTTAGGTATTTTTATATATGTTTAGTATTATACATAAGGATTTTACTAGAGTTTTAAAACCAAAACCCCAAAAATAACTAGACTTTTATCTGATATCAACTATGATAACCCATATTTTAAAATATTTTAATTCGTGATTTTGTACATAAAGGTACACACAATACAATCCCAAAAGATCATGAAGCTAGTGTATTTGAGAAATTAGGTACATAGAAAAAAACTTTCATGAAGAATATAATAATATAATTTAAAAATTCCTTAACATGATCCTAAAATTATATCATTCTTCTAAACCATAATAGAATAATATATAGACATACATAAGAAAGAGGGGAGATATAAAGACCATCAAGGGAATGAAAAAAGAATAGAATAAGGAAAATAAGTACATATGAGACAAAAGGAATATCTAGGTAACATAATAGGGGTGAGAATCATAATATTGAATAATGAAGAGTGTTATATCACGATAACATAACAACAACAAGGGAGTGTGGTGACAAAATTAAACATAAAATCATAAAAATAATTCAAGGATAACCACCAAGACATAATAACATGGTGTAAAAAGTACCATAATGTATTAGGTTTAATCCCTAATCCCATACATGATATCTCATAAGGAAAAAATACTACCCAATGCATTGGAGAAATATCTGAGAATACCCATTATTTTCATACCATGTACATGCATAAGTGTTCCACCAGAATCATGTAACATAAAAAGAATTTCATAAATTTTAATCCCATAATCAAGGAGTGTTGGTTATATAAATGTAAGTACCCAATAAATTATGGATAAGTAAATCTCAGTGAATAATATTTATTGGAAATAAGAATATGTATTCACAATAAAAAAGTTTTTCATGAAAAAACCACATGATAATATCAGGAGCATAACAAGGGAATGTAATGGTTCATGGGATGGATTTATGAGAGGGATACATGCATCTAATCAATTTTAATTTTAAGGGTAGTAATATAGATGTTTGAAATCATATCCCAACATGAAAAATTGAAAATAAGGAATAATATAAAAAAGGTTCTTGAATAAAGAGGACAAGGATAGGATCCTTTACATTGAGAGGGTGGCTTTAAAAGATTGGTAGAAGATTCTTAATAGATTTGGGGAATGTTGGGAGGAATCTAGAGGGGAAATATAAGAGTAATATCATGATAAAAGTGGATTTATATAATATTAATGGGGTTTTAGTTGAGTTTATATATCAAAATAGTATATAATTCGTTATTAATTTCCAATGTTAGATTTATGACTCTATATGGTAAATCAACCAAAACCAAAAACCTCACCATGGGTTTTTACCATTTTTTTCTACCAAAGTGAAGTGTTTTTTATTATTTTACACGTTTAACAATATATATCATTAAAATAAAACCCATGGTGATTTGGAAATGATTCATGATTATGAGTAAATTATTCTAAAACCTTAAAATATAATATATGTTTTGGATGATTCATTAAGGATCTATAAAATTTAAAAAATAAAATTAAAATAACATTAATTTAAATGTAAAATATGTGTTTGATTATTTACTCCTTTTATGTAATATATTATATAACTTTTGGGTTATTATGATTTCATAATACATACTTCATATTTATACCGTATTTATTTTTTAACAAAAAAATTGACTGTGTGAAAAAATTATGAAAAAATAAATATTTGACAATTTCAATATTATGACTTCAAAAATAATATTTATTTTTTAAAAATAATTCTCTAAATATTATTTTTAAAATTTTTAAACAAAAAAAACTATTTATTGAATATAATGTTTTTATAATAATAATTTTCTGACCCTTATAAAAATTATTCATGACTTCATAAAATTAATTTATCATTTATATTTAATAAATATTTTTTCACAATAATATTTTATTTAAATAAAATTTATTTAAAAAATTATGGAAAACATTAAAAGTAGTGTCTTGATTGAAACTGCATATTTCCCAAAAATGCAATTTGTGTTTCGTCATATCAGAATTTAATTTTCATTAAACTCTTTATTTGATAAATTAAAAAGTAATAATAAAAATGGATAAATATAAGGATTTTTTAATTAAATGAAAATATAAAATTTCATACTAATAGTTTATAGATACATAACTTTTTATTACACCAATAAATACCCTAAGGGTGGGGTGTGCATTGGTGAGATTTTATTGGGGTGGTTCGACATACATCATTTGGGCCATGATCTTGATGAGCTGAAACTTCACTCATAAATGGTTTCATTCATGACTTAGTTGTTTAATATAATAATGGTATTGATCAAGGGAAAAGAGAAATGATTCTATCTCCCTTATAATCTCTGATAAATTGGATTTATAAGGTACGATCCTACTGATCGAGGCCATCACTTCTTTCACCTATATCAATTATAATTTTTCATAACCCTTAATATACTAATCATAATGACAACTAAAATGGTTATATTATGAATTATTATGATGTATAAGGGTATATTAATTTTGATAGACCATATAACTATTAAAAAAATAACCAATGTAGTGAATGTGTTTTTTAAAACATCATTACTTGATAACTCATTTACTCATTGAAAAAGAGGAAATTTCATTTATAAAAGTTAGGGTTATGATATATTCAACTTCATACCTGTTAAGAATTTTGGAATACATACCAAGTTAAATGTCTCAAAGGATTGATAATATGTGTTTTGTGTGGAAAATAAGGGAATAAATAAACTAATTGATGAGGAAAAATGAAGAGTTCAATGGAGTGAAATGAATTTCATACTAATATACAAGTAATAGTCCAAGGTATTATGAGTAGAGAACTTGGGAATTATTTGATTTTTTAACATAAACAATGTGCTATCTCATAGACCAGGGAAGGGTGTATTCTATTTCAATTTCTAAATTTTATCATTTTGGTTAAGGAACATTTATCGTCTACTGTATGGTTGGGGATATCATGTTAATGTCTGTAAGAATGTGCCCTATAAAAATATTATTACATTTAATTTAGTGAAATTTAACTTAATTTTGGGAATTTATTAGTTCTCTCTCTCTATATATATCCCTTATAAATTTCTAGAACAAGTACAGAAAATATGATATCACAAGTTAACCTTTGATCATATATCAGTTTAAAGATGAATTTGAACTTCCAAATGAAATTACTTCCACTGTATGGGTCTTACTACCAATTTATGAGGGATATTTATCTCAAATAGTTTGAGAGAAACTCAATATTAAAGATATTCTTATATCTCATTTCCTAAATATATTTATAGTCTTCTCTTGAATCATGAATTTGAGTTTTAAATAGAACTAATACATGTTACACCACCTATTTTAAATACTCTTTATAGAATGAACCTAATTGAGCTGTAAGAATTAAAGAAGAAAATCTTAGATAATCTAGAAAAGGGATCCATGTACCTGAGTGTCTCACTATGGGGTTCATCTGTTCTTTTTTAAGAATAATTATGGTTCAATTCAATATTGTATTGATTATTTTGAACTTAAAAATATCACTATCAAGAATAAATATCATTTACTGTGTATTCATGAATTGTTTAATCAATTGTTTTGAGATAAATATTTTTTAAATATTGTCCGTTATTATGGATATAATCAATTGAGGACCAAGAATGAGGATATATCAAATAGATTGTTTGGTATGAGGTATAGTCGTTATGAATTTATAGGAATTCCATTTGAACTTACCAATTCCCCATACTATCATCATAGATCTAATGAATATATTCCTTAAATATTACCTTGATTTGTTTTTGGTAGTATTTATAGATGATATTATTATATATTCAAAGAAAAATAAAAAGAATTATAATCATTATAAGATTATGTTAAAGGCCCTAAGTAAATAAAAAATATATGCTAAATTTAATAAGTTTGAATTTTGGCTATAGAAAGTTTAATTATTGGGTGATAGAATCTCATGTAAGGGGATATCAGTGGACCCTTAAAAGATGGTAGTTATTGAGTAATATCCCAGACCAACCATTGTAACCAAGATCCATAGTTTTTTTAGTTGTATGGATACCATAGATACTTTTTAGGGATTTCTCATGGATATCTAATCCACTAACCTGGTTGACATGGATTGGAGCCAAGTTCTTCGTGATAGACGAATGTGTAGAAAATTTCAAGGATCTCGAAATAAGGATAATCCATACACCCATGTTCACACTACCCTGTAGTAGAGTTTGTTTTGTGATTTATAACATTTTATTTATTATGGTAATCATATGTGTTGCTATACATAATGATATAATTATATCATACGCCTTTATCCAATTGATGGTTCATGAAAAAAATTACTTGACTCGTCATTCAGAGATAGAAGTGTTATTTTTTTAATTGAAAATGTGGCAGCATTATATTTATGCATAATGCTGTGATATATATATATATATATATATAATGTTCATAAAATATTTAAGTATATATTCATGTAGATATTAGTGAATATACATTATATGATATGGTAGGTACTTATAAATGAATATGAAATCTCAATACATTACTACCCTAGGAAGGTGGACATGGTAGCTCATGCTTTGAACTGAAAAGACCATGCTAGTTTGTCCATAATGAGTATTGAAATAGATACATTACCTATGTAATTATAGAAGATATGTCTTGAAATCATTGTTATAGGGGATAGATCATATATTTACTATATTAATATAAAAATATCCTTATATATGAAGATTAATGTAGTGAAGGAAAAGTATGTGAAACATTCGAAGAAGGTAAGAATTTTTTCTAAGTTCAATAATGATTGTGATAGAATGATAAGGTTTAGGAACTATGTATGTATGCCATCAATGCTAGACTTGAAGAATGAGATTTTAGATAAAGATCATTTTTTATTATTTGATATTAATCCTATAATTATGAAGAGTCATGGTGATAAAAAAGAGTATTTTTTTGTGATAACATGAAAATGGATATTTAAAACTATGTTTCTCAATGTTTGAAATGTCATCATATTAATGATGAGAGACATAATTCAAAGGGGATGTTATTACCATTTCCCCTACCATAATGGAAATGTAAAGACATTACAATGGATTTCATCTTTATAATAGCCAGATAATATAAATGGAATAATTGTATTTGGATTACAGTCGATCACCTTATGAAATTAAAACATTTTATTTCCATTAGAAAATAATTTACTCTTCATTTGATTTCTAGCATATACATCAAGGAAGTGTTAAGATTATATGGAGTACCACATTCTATTATATCTGATTAGGATCCAATGATTACCTTGATGTTATGGAGAATACTTCATGAGGGACTTTGTATGATGTTTAATATTAGTACCACATATCATCCTCAAATATATTATTAGTCTATGAGGAACATTTAAATCCTAGAGGATATGATGGGTTCCTATTATATAGATTTAAATGGTTATGGGTATCAACACATTCCTTTAGTCAAGTTTTTATATAGAAATACCTTTAACTCAAGAACTAAGATGGATATTTATAAATACCCATACGTATGGAAATGAATAAATAAAATATTTTGGGATTAATTTAGAGAAATAAAGATATTGGAACCCGAGATAAATGAGGTAAAATAGAGAAGGTATGAGCCATAAAGTAGCATATCAGGGTAGTATAGAGTGAAAAAAAGTTATGTCGATAATATTTAGAGAGACTTGGATTTTAGGTTTTTTGATATGGTGTTTCTACAGAGATCTCTATGAAATATTTTTATGTGTTTGGAAAATAATGGAAAGAAGATCCCTATATATATCATCCCTTTTGAGATTCGTGATCGGATTTGGATGATTTCTTATCACATGGTACTTCTTCAAAACCTCTCTCAAGTCCATGATGTCTTCAATGTATCACTTTTGAGGAAGTAAATACCTGATCCTTCCCGTGTAATGAACTCATAGGTTTTACTTCTGGACCATGGTATCTTTTATCGGGAACAACCAAGGGAGATTCTTGATCCAAAAGAGAAAGTATCGCAGAACAAGATGCTCAGACCATCAAAGTTTTTTTTGGAAAATAAACAAATTTTAGAAAGCTATGTGAGAACTCAAAGATTCAATGTCGATGTATCTTCAATTTTTTATATCACGTAGATAAAATTTTTAGGGTGAAATTTTTATAGGGGGTTGAATGTAAAACCCTAAGTATTTATGATATATTTATCTTTATTAAATTTCAAGTGCATTACATATTTATTTAAATTAAACACTTAAATTATATGAATAATTATTATAAATAATAAAATGAATCACATTAAATTTCATTTAAATGAAATATAATTATAAAAAATAATTTATAATTTACTTAGAAAATACTATTGATCCTAAGAAAATGTTATGAAATATTTTTTAGAAGTATTGTTTTCAATATTTCAAGGCTATTTAATATTATTTAAAAATTAATCCATAGTGTTAAACATATAATTTTTTTACACATTTATAAAATTAATACATTTTTTACAAATGAAAATAAAAGCATTTGAATGTAAAAAGAGTTGTTTTTCAGAAAAACATAATTTTTTGAAGGAAATGTGTTTTTAACTTAATAAATTATATAAATAATTGTTGACAAAATATTTTAAAGAAATGTGTAGACACTTTATTCAATAAATTATTTTAACATTAATTTAATGGATATTTGTAGGCATGAAATGTGAATAAATTCAGTTTAATACTAAAAAATGCATTTTTTTTCTTCTAAAAACGGTTCCTATTGAATTTTTATTGATTATTTTAAAATGAATTAATACCTATTATAGGAATTTAATTGGATAAATTGGTTCCCATATTTAGAATTATAATTTTCAAATTTGGTCATGGGAACAATTTCAATTTTGGTCATTATGAATTGTAACTGAGGTATAAATTCATCACTACGGTAGAGGTTAAAATGGTTAATGGGGTATTAAAACAAAGAGATAAGTGTTAAAATAACCTAAAAACTTTTCTAAATATTATTGGTTGAGTATATTTATATCATATATCATACCAAATTTTATTTTTGTTATATTTTTAGACACCATACCATGAAATTGTCTTTATTATATTTTATTATTCTTAATAATAATAAATGTTTCACTCCCATCACTTATAAAAGGGAACTACATATCCTATATTCTCCACACCACATTAACCCTTTATCATGAATAAAGAATGTAAAAATATATTTTAAAAAACCCTATACAATTATTATAGGATTTTCTCTTCTTAAAAGGTCAAACCCAATGGTTCTAATGAAGTGATTCAATAGATATTTCTCAAAGAATTGGTAAATTTTATTACCATTATTTTCATGTTTCATTATTATTCTACCACCTATAAATATTATATAACCATGCAAACTTGATTAAATTAGTATCTTTAACATAAATAATTTTTTTATTTTAATTTCATAACCATTATCAATCTTCTTTATATAGAATGTAAAATAGAAACATTTCTCATGCACATGTATGGATTACCATCTCTGTAAAGTGATGTCTTTTATTATTCATCGCTTCCTCTATTTGATGGTCATATAAATTATTTTAATGTATATATATTATTTTTATAAAAAAATTATGATTATATATATAATATATTATATACATTCTTATCCTTCTATTAGTTGAAAATTGATAATGGCGCTTATGCATACATGGGGACTATCACTTCCATGCAGCGATGACTTTATTTTTTCATTTTCATTTTACATGTATGACAATAAGGATATATTTAATGGATATATTTTATATTAAAGATATAATAACTATTATATAATGTTTAATTAATATTTAAATTTATTTTTTCCCATCTATAAGATAGTGGAAACTTCACTCGTGTGTATATATGAACTACTGTCTCCACAAAGTGATGAAATTTATTTTTTTGCCACATTTTTTTATGAATGGTTATAAATGTTTATAAAATGTATAAATGTGATATTTATGATATTATTAATATTTTAGTGATAATGAAACCATGAAAAATTCTTAATAATCAAAACCGTTGAACTAAAATATTCATGGAAAGAGAACTAGTATCACTAAAATAATGATTCTGATGAAGAATTTCTAATAAAAATGGTAATTGGAAATTACAAAGTATTGATATATATATATATATTAATATAGTTATTTTATAAATTTATAATAAATCTATAATTATTATACAGGTATATTGAACACACATAAAGTAGGATGAGACTTGAGGTAATGGATTTATGTTACAATATCATTTCTTTTCATGTTTATTTATATAAAATTTCTATTAAGTGAAATAATATAATAATTATCAATTAAACCACATATATTTTATTCTCATATTTTTATGTATATGGTTTTATTATTTCCCTTTCACTATCATCACTTTTTTATATAAAATGGTAGAGAAAAATGTATCATTTAGAAAAGTAGACATTATATTATCTTTGGTAGAAATTATTTTTCTTTCATGTTCATGTTATTTAAAAATCTTTTAATATTTTTCATTTGATAAAATATTTATTTAAATTTATTTTCAAATATATTTTACCACCGTTTCAATATTTTAAAAGTAATCTTCTCTGTATTTTCTATGTGAGGTAGTTTTGTACGTTTTATTTTTACTGTGAAAGGAATAATTATTTTAATGTTTAATGCATGAATATATTTTCACACCATCATGACCATTCATTTATTTTAATATTACTATTAATGTTTCCAAGTTTATTTTAAATGAAAATATTTTCTCGATATTAAAGAAATATTTTAGTTTTAAATATAATAATACATAAGGATGTTTTCCCTTTTTCAATGAAATGGTCAAATTATATTTTAACGGTCTTTTATCTATGTAAATATCCTTTAATGTTTCTTATACTTGACTAGGGATATGATCCACTAGTACAATCCACATTATTTATCTATATGGATTTTGATTAAATGGTGTTGAAATGTTTATGAAACCTATTTACTTACCTAGAGTAATTTTATGATGAATTGATGAATACTTTTGTGATCTCATGGAACACATATATATCATTTTCATTATATGAGGGGCCAATTAATCGGGTAATTCTATATATATATATCTCTATAAAATATATTGATAATCATTGATATGATTGTGAAAATATATTTTCACATTTTTATGTGTGAGTTTGATTACTTATATCTATGATCAAAATATTATGTGTTGAAATGATTGATAATAGTTATGTTTAACAATTTATTATTTTCTATACTTATGATGCCACATTCGTATTTTAGGACTCTTGAATGATGGTTTCTACTTTGACACCCTTATTAATAATTCTTCTAGATATGAAATGATTTTAGAGTTTATGATCCAATTTTTTTTGGGTTTGGATATCTTAATTTTATAACATGGACTTGGTTTTATTATTATACCCTTATGATCATATTATTCTCACTTATGATTGATATCTCCCATGTTAACCCATACTCAACATTTTAACTCACCATTTCTTATATTTTCAATCTCCAGTTTTTTATAGATGATTCTAAGTATGATATGACTATAAGGGTATCACTATGAAGAACTTTTAAGCGATATGTTGAATATTTTTAATAAATAAGTTTATTATGTTTCTAGTCTCCAAGAAACCAAACCTTTATAATTTTTGGGAACGCATAGTTGTGATATTTATTGATTACTCACTTAAAATGATGTAATATATATGTATGTTATTCTTGGGTTTCCTCAGTTAAATAAATGAGATTAGATTATAGAGTGAGTTTATTTATAATTGGTAATATGATAATTGGAAGTATAAGGTGACCATTGTAATAATAACATAGTAATATGACAATCACAATTTTAATGTAATCATCAAACATACAAGTTTCCAATGACAATACAAAAACATCATTATATAATTAGTAAATATAAATAATGTACACTGATCAAAAAATAATAATGTATTATATATGTCATATAATAAAATACAATTTATTAAAATGGAGTTTTTGAGATTTTACCTCGAAATGTATGATTTTAAAATATATTAATAGTTATATTTAAAAATTAAAATTTACATTTATGTATAATTATTTTTTTAAAAATAAATTCAAATTTTAAATTAGCATGTTAAATTTATCTAATAGTTCTTAATTTTTTTTAACAAATATTTTTTTGTTAATAGTAAAATATGGCATGTATATATTATATTCATTTTGGATTCGTTTTGAAGTGAAAATGTTGTAATAATTAATATGAATGAATCCATGTCTAAAAATATGTTCATTTTTTAAAATAATGTATTTTATTGTTTTATAATGAATTTGTGAATGTGTAATATACATTCCAAAGTCTAAAATTGAAATCAAGGTTTTAAAAATAATTATTTATGGAAAAATGAAATATCCATGGAGAAAATAATATAATAAAATAGATTTAGGTTATTAAATTTATAAATTTCAAAAACCATAATTAAATTTACAATAACACAATTTAAAACCCTGAGAAAGACAATGAGAATGGCTCTACTTTCAATAACACTCTCAAGTCCCCTCTTAATAATTTATTAATCTTTAAAAAATATTTTTCTCATGTTTTAATAAGATACTTTACAATATAAGGGTTCTTAATCTCATTTTTTTCATTTACCTTTTTCAATAATTTTTTATTCCTTACATTTCCATATAAAATGTTATTATTATTGATTATTAAACATCCATTACTACAATATTAATGTGTTATTTAAATTCATCTCATTATACCACATTTTTATATCATTATAATTCTAAAATACATTAATGTACATAAACAACATTTTCTATACCCTTTTGTATCACATTTATTTTTGGTATTATATATGTATTATTTTTAGAGGTAGGATTTTTCAAATGAAGTATGATGGTGATGTACTTGGTGAAGCCTCTATTGGGTATATAGTATAAAAAACTCATCTTCTAACATGATTTCACCATTATATTCAAAACATATTGTCTTGGAAGATTCTAATAAATGAATTTTTAGATCCATAATATTAATCAAATACATTTTTCAAATAATCAAAATTTTTAGAGGGTATTTTTCTATTGTTTATTTTATTTATTACAATTCAAAAACATTTAATTTAATGTCTAACACCCACTGATATCCTTATATGATGAATTTATATTTACATATCAATCCAATTTATTTAATTTGATAAGGGAAATTTGATTTTAATTTTGAATATCTTATATTTTCTAGTTTATCTGATGAATATTCAGTTAGATATCCTTATTATTCCATTTACTATAGAATCCTTGATAATTTTTATATGCATTATTTCTATATGGATGTATAATAATTTCTTATTCATGTTAATGTATGATGTTCCTTAGGTAATATAATGAATTATATTTTTCAATCACACTCTTTATATAATGGATGCTTGGAAAAATTATATAATGGGTGGGTTCTAAAATTTTATAACACCTTGATGCATTAGTAGGTCTAATCAATTAAACTAGTTTGGTACTTTTTATACAACTTCCCATTTATATATTATGTTTGAGCATAATTCCTTGATTTAATAGTTATGATATATCAAATTATTCATTCCATCATCATGATATTAGTTACTGTTCTCTGTGAAATTTGTTATGTCTATTGTTATATAATTCGTGGATTTTGTTTTCACATTATTGGTTATACGAATTGTTTTTTATTTATCCCTACCATATTACATATGTTCTGTTTATTCCATTTTATAATCTATTGTATTTTATCCCTTATTAAGAATCTAAGATCACCCTTTCTATTATTCACCCAATTTCCAAAGAAACCATGAATAATTAAACATGTGATATTAAGATAAATCATAGAGAAATAATATATTTTCATGTATTACTATGATGTATATATTATTCAATGTAATTTAATGAAAATTTATGTATTTAGTATCCTAAGACTACAAAAATATTATATCCTATGAATTGTGAGTTTATTTATTCTTTTCTATTATAATAAATGACCATTGGATCCAGTTTACTACATTTGTGGTTGTTATAATATAGGCGGGTTGTTGCAATTAATCAATCACATTATATATAATAAAGGATTATTTTTAACAAAAATGTATATCAAGAAATTTATGAAGTATAAACAATTCTATGGTAAGTAAAAAACATTAGCTCATTTTTTTGGATTTTTTAAGGTTTAACAAATATGTGGTGACAAGTGGAATTTGGGTACTCTATGATTGTTTAGAAGGTCAATTAAGTTTTATTATAACCTCTACCATAACAATTTGGTTTTTGGAATAATTAAATATTATGGTGGTCACTTGGGTACACATTTGGTAACTTTTAACAAGTCTATAAATATTTCAGTAAAGTATCATGTTATTTTTTAATCCTAATTTATTTGAGCATAATAGTTCACCTATGTGATTGATGTACTCATTTTTCATGACAACCATTAATTTTTTTTAATTTTTTTTAATAATTTTTATTCAATATTACAATGTAAGGAAATGTTTACTCCAAATATGGAAAATTATAATTTAATAATTAATATGGTTTGAAGTGAATAAAAATATTAAATTTTGATGTTTGAGGTTATTTATGATTTTTCTAGTAGAATTTTACATGTTTTTGATACCTTATGTAGGTAAAAAAATAGTCCATCCAAAACCAATCCATAAAAAATGGGTTTTAAGACGTTTATCCATCCCAAGAACTACCAACCAGACAATAAAGCCTAGAGAAGGCCGACTCAGGTGGGAGGAATAGGGGAAGGTTGCGTAAAAGTACATGTGTTGATGTTAGCCCAACGCCTGCTGGCCTCGTGCGAGTTGGCACAAGACCATCTACAATGTTTGAGGTGTATGCAGGTGCCCATCCACATAGGTGGATTCTAATATAAGGCAGCCATGATATTTTTTAAATATGAGCACTTTAACACACTCATATTCCTTATGATACTCGTGGTACGTATTATTTTTCCTCACTTTCAAAAATGATAATGTTATGTCATAACTCTATGACCCCCATCATTGTACATTTATACCTTACTAATGCCACACTCTACATCACCAGACCACATTCTATGCTCATCAAGATATCACCATAGACACCACCTGATAAGAATGAGATTGAGAAAAGGACCAATACCAAGGAAAATGACCTTTATATATCATCCTAAACTTATGGAAACTACCATAAAGACGATCAAGTAATGGAAAAGCTATGTTGGATTATAAGGATATTAATCTTTCCACTATAAATTCTAGATGGTTTCTATTAAGAGACCTTTGTTTCAACCACCACTATTCTACCATGGACTCATTGAGAAAGATAAGGATACACTGTAGAGGAATAAATACCCCGTAGAGATTCCAATAAACATAGAAGAATAGAACTAATAAAGAATGGTCGGAATATAGGTCATGCTACGATATTACTAACTATGTTGTAGCCATGAAGAAAATAAACACAATATAATGGAACTACTCTTTAGGTATTTAGAATGCACCTTGGTAATTCCAAAATCTGTAGTGGAATTTTGTTTTTAAGAAATTGGCCTTCTAGGAGATAAATAATGTATTTTCAGGGAGATGTGGTGGTGAATAATTTGGAAGTCCTGAGTTTTTTTAGTAAACTGGACCTCAAATAGACTCACTATGGAAGAGAGAGTTGTAATTTGGAGGTATAAATAATAATAAGAGCATATTTTTGGATAAATTAATAACAAGATATGATATGTGACATGAAAGGATTGGATACACCACATCCATGAAATATTTGAAAAAGAATTAAGAGATATTCTGCAAGGTTACCTATCTATGATGCATTAGGGTTTTTATACATTTTGATATTAAAATAACTAATATCATTTGAGATTCCATGAGGTTCAGTTCCAAATATAATATTTAAAATAGAAAATTTGAATGAAAATAAATATACAAAAATATACTAATGAAGATGGAATGTGGAATTCATTCCTCTATAAATAGAAGGTTGTTGTGTCGTTGGAGTGGGATCTATCGAATAGGAGAAGAGACATTGATGTTTTATTTTAATGCTTCTGTAATTTTCTCTTCTATTTTGTAACTAATGTATTTGTTTAATAAAAGTGTTCCATAATGTTTCTTTCTTTCTCATTTCAATCATTTATTTCTTTTCTATCTCTCAAATTGTCTTCTACTGTGATCTATTACAATAAATAATTAGTGATTGACCCATGGTTTGGACTTGGGGAAGGTTTGTAGTGTTCATGAATTTAGTTCACCAATTTATTATGATTTTAGTAAGTTTTTGGTGAATGTGGGAGAAGTGAATGAGTGCAGTTATTTTCCACTATGACAAGAATCTCAAAATCATCCCTATTCTTTAATTTACATCATTCCCTCTCTTATATTTAACTATAATTCTTCACATGATGGAGATGAGTTTTTCAAAGGATGAAACAATATATGATGAATTTAGGTCCTAGAAGTTTACACACTCTCAATTAAGGTGTATCATAAACCTTGATTATAGGAGGAGGTGGAGATTCATGTGCCAAAAAAATATCCGTGGTATTCAAGATTTCATAACAAAAAATTTAAATCACAGAGATTAAAGAGTGATATTTCATAATTAAAATTTCATTTTTTGTTTAAATAATAAATATAATTAATTAAAGATCCTAAAATCCAAAACCTAGGACCAAAACAATTCTCTCTAACCTCTTTCTATTTTGAATTTCATGTTAGGATAATATTTTCATTCTATTTATCATGATTATTTTCATTTTTTTAAAAAAATCAAAAAATAAAAAAAATAAGTAGAATAAGTGAATTAAAATTACTCAGTAAACTACTTTGAAGAAACTCAAGTTAGAGAACCCCGGTCAGCCATTGTGTTGCAATAGTAAAATAAGTAGTATCTTTTATACTAGACTATGATAAGCATTTCAAAACATTGTGTCATTGATAGAGAGCTAAGTAGTCATTTATTAACTTATTATTTTGAAATTGTAAACAAGTTTTTACACATTTTTCCTTAAGAAACCATAAATAGTTCTTTTACTATGAAGTTTTCAAATGATTATTATTATGGATAGAATAATCACACTTAGGTGTAATAGAAAGTGGGTGAAATTGATGGGGATACCCCCCTGAAGAGAAGGGATGATGATCTCATAGTTATGGTCAAATAGATGGTGAATGGACAAGAGAGAAGACTATCACTTCAAGAAGTTACATACATGGTTAATAAAACCAAAATTGACAAAAAAAACTAAAATACGAGGAGTACCTTTCCAATTTTACTGAAGAGGTACAAGAGGTTCATGCCTCTCTTGAGGAATATCCAAAACCCAACCATATCAAGAATCAGATCAATACATACCACAAAGGGCTAGATAATAATGATGAAGACTCAGATGTTAATGTACATATGAGGGATCAACATGATTTAGTTCAATTTTGGAGTGAATAGGTAAATAAAGAAATAAAACATGATCTTTCCAACCTTAAAGAAGAGGCATAAAAAATACTCTTCTTGTCACTTTCTTTTGAAGAAGGCGAAACCACTGAAGTGGTGGAATTTAAAAAAAATATAAAGCCTAACTACCTACCTGTTTCTAGTGAAATTAAACATCCATAAGTACTTTAAACTGAGTAAGAGACTAAAGATGAACTAAATCAGGTAGATGATCCTTTCTTAAAATATTTCGCATCTGATTTTTTTCAAATGGACATGAGTATCACTCCCTTCTATTTTGAATATTCTAGAAACCAAACAGGAGGAGGAACCATACTTCATACTACCCACACCAAGCAATATATACCTTATTTACAATGGTTGATTGTTGGATCTATATTGATATAAAAATATACTATAGGTGGGGGGGGGTTAAATTCAATTGACAACTTTTATAAAAACAATAAATAAGAGTATATTATTTGAAGAATCTAAAATTAGTACAATGTTCAAGATATATAGTGTAGTGGAAATAATGGATATTAAAAAAAATATTTTAAAACGTGTGATAACCTATTACAAACACTGGATTTTACAATACATGGAGGGAAAACACTGATTTTTTTCAGGAGTCATAAACTAGTCTAGAAATGAATTATCTTCGGCATTCAAAACACAAGAACTTTATTTTGGGTGTAATAATAACCAAAAAATACTTTCTTTCGATTGGGAAAATAACAAACTAATTCTAAAAATATAAAATAGATAAATAAAATATATCTTTAAGAAAACCAGAAAATAATTAAAACTAATAGGGATAAAAATATGTGGAAGAAAATGAAGTTAAATAATCACTAATAACTTTAGTAGAATAACATTGAACATTGAATTTCCTTTGTGATTACATCAATGGAATAATAGTCATAGAAGTTATTGATTGTATGTGCTGCAAAATTGTGTGTCACTAGTGTACTAAATAAACAATATGAATTGTTTACTTATCATATTCTTGCTTGATCGCATTGGAATGGATTAATATCATATCATAATTCAAGATATTTTAGGATAATATAAATAAAAAATCATATCATCCCACTAGTTACAAAATAATAAAACATAGAATAATGGCATTAAATGTCTTTTGAAATAACATGCTCAATATCAGAGAGTTTTTGTGACCTTTAATTCTTACATAAAATAGCCTTGAAACACATCCCATATGATTATTAATAAATAAATAAATAAATTTCATATTTAAAAGATAGTTAAATATTTGAATAAACATGAAGTGTATTTAAATATCAATATGTCATAATAAATATCATCATAGAAAGAATAATACACGTGTTTATGTATAAAAAATATATGTTCAAGATATTTAATCAATAAGATAATTAATGTTTTTGATAAAAATATAGTAATTAAAATATTTTTATAGAATGCAGTAATTTAAAAAAAGTAATTATATAATTTTATAAAAATATAAACTATTACAGAGAATTGAATTCGTGGTATTAAAATTATTAGTTGGTGGTAGATGAAAAAATTACTAGTGATAGATATATATTTTATTGGTTGTAATAAGAGGTTGCTACCACTACCTTAGCGTTGAAGTACATGCTTAAACTACCATTTCACTCACTATGCTACTACTGTAATAAGAGAGGATATGCTTCCATCATGCAATGGAACTTCTACCATTAAGTTGTAGTAAGTGATAGTATTTCCATTAGTTTGGAGTACTACATATTCCTTTAAATGGAAATCTTCTGCTACCTTTGTGCATTTTCACTGCTACTATTGAACTCCACCCGTATTGCTACCATGAGATAATAAAACCAATTATGGGAACTACTACAATTATATAGAGAAATATGGATACTATTATCATAGATGAGTGATGTTACCATTGTTACCATTAGATGAAAAAGGTGATACCATTAACTACTTATAGTGTCTCACTACTATAATTATAGAACAAAGAGAGATACCATTGAGCATCTTAGTGAACTATCATTACATGCTTCCACTAAGGCTTCAAAATAGGAGAGTGTTAATGTTGTTGATGGTAGGTCTTACTACCACCAGACGGGGGTGAGCTATTCTTCTATTATATAACAAAGTGAGAAGCTTTCACTCGTAGATAGTTGTAGCTACTACCATTGAGCCTTTTCTACCATGGAAGAGGTGAGACGCCACATCCATAGAGAAGAGATGGTGTTACACTGCCATGTTTTTAGTGTCACTAAAGTGACCGAGTAGGAGAGGAGGTTATTACCATAAGATAACCATGTGAGGTGACACACTAATGTCTTGGAAAAATGATCTTGACACATAGATGCTTGGTCATAGAAGTGGGAGTCTCACATGGATGGGTGTTTTATTGAACTAGAGCACCTAAGGAGAGCTGTCGAAGTATTCTAGTGGTTTTGGTGGGGATGAACCAAACATGGGAGACCTGGCCCTACAAGTTGCGTAAGGAAGCTTATATAGATGATTGGAAAATGTTGCAAATGGATAAGTGTCTAATTAAATATTTTTTATAGTGTAGAGTAGGCATGAGGTTGGTCGAGAGAGTGTGGTGTCATGTTGGATCAAATAATACAATTCACTACTACAAATATTCCCTTTAACAGTGTTCAAAAAGTCCTTTAACAGCAGTAAAAAGTTCTTGTTTCATCATCATCATTAGGGGGCCCCTTTATTAGTGATAAAAAATAGATGATAAAGGGGGAACTTTATTTATGCTAAAAAAGTGATAATAAAGGCCACCCTTTATCAGTGCTAGTTTAGCACTAATAATGACCACTCTTGAGCTGTGCTAGTTTAGTGATGATAAAGGAGCCCCTTTATCAATGAACGATATTGTGCTGATAAAGACCCAACCTGCTACAGTGTGCTTTTTTTATAACAACAAACTGCACCAAAAACCTGTAACTTATATGAAAAATATATAATTTAATTGAAATTAATTTTTACAATATGAATAAAAACCACTACTATATAAATTTAATTTCTTATAGTTAAATTTGGAATCACTTTCCACAAAAATTTATAAACATTAATGGTTAGTCATCTTTAGAAAATGTGACCCCCTTTAAAAGAAGTCTGCCAATGGTATCTATTGCTGAAAAAATCACCTCTGCTCGAGATAAATAATCCACATACTTATGAAAACCAATATTATGTTAGTAATAATATATAGAATCAAATTAAACATTAATTTGAAAGAATAAATTATTAAAAATTAAATTCTAAATAAAATAAGCACTTGGAGTTTTACCGGTCACACTATGCATCGTATTGAGGTGTATTTGATTCCAACACATCATAAATGAGTTATAGATTGTTTTCCTAAAGTATAAAAACAATATTAATGATTTTTCTCAAATTTGAGTATTTTAATTGTTATTTTTACTATAATTTGTCATGACCCGTCCCTCAGATCCCGTGTCATGACTAATGCAAGCCCGTCTTCCATAGGCCAGGGGCTGGCGACTTGCACCAAAGGCGTATTCCCTAAAACTAGGAAGGCATTGCCTTTATAACCTGTAATCACACGTAACCAAGCACACAGAAAGATAGGAACACAAGTAAAATGAACTTTAAATCGAGTGAGTCCAATAATTAAAAGGGGTTAGAATACAAGCCCAGCTAGAAAGTACAAGTACAACTATGATACAATACAACTGAAGAAAAGGGAAAGACAACTGTTGGGTCATCCTCCGAGGTTCCTACTTGAAATATAGGTACAGATCGCCTCCTCAGCACTCCACGTCCACCCATATTTTCATCGTACCGACACGCCATATAGTCCACATCTAGGTGCCGTCTAGTCCTGGTACTCTGAGCCTCAGTCAACGCTGTCCGTTGTCTGCATCCAACACAACAAGGAGCGGGCATAGCCCATGTAGGGGTGAGTATAACGATACTCATGAGGGACCCCAAGACCCTCTAGGTCTCAGAAAATCCATCAAGGATAAATCACAAAGTATGAAATCAATAGATAACCTTACTTAGGTATATTACCATACATATACCTATGTTATCAAGTAATCCATCTCAATCGTGAGGGAAACACAGAGGTACTGACTCAGCTCACACAAATAATTATTCTAGGGGTAATATCATGTAAAATTCCCAGTCACGATGTCAAACACCTTGACTGCTGGAGAACTCCTCCTCTATTGAGTATAGTGGGCCTTCCGTGTCACACAAAGGCGCTTCCCACCAACCTTGGACTGCTGGTTTACTTCTCTTATCAAATACCATGGGTCTTCCACGTCACCAAGGCGCTCCCAACTGTGGGTCTACCGCATCAACAAGGCGCTCCCCTAAGTAGCCTGCTAAGATTATCCTGCTATCGAGTACCGTGGGTCTAGCGTGTCACCAAGGTGATCCCCACCGTGGGTCTGCCACGTCACCAAGGCACTCCCCACTAGGCCTGCCAAGTCACTCCGAGTCGAAACGGTCAGTGGTCATCAAGTACCATCCAACCACTAGGTTGCCAAACTGTGCTCGCTCATCTCCGGAAGGATCCTCTCCACAAGATACTATTCAATACTCTAACTACCAAGAATTACCATGAAGAAGTATCTCAAAGGTCCGCGACATTATTTGGGTCTCAACGTAACAAACGACACATCAATCAGACGACCAATCTGTGAGTTATTAGCCTTTTAGTCCCGGGGGCCCAATTGGATTCGTGCCCGATACAACATGAACGTTCCACATCTTAATCCAAAACAGAGTTGGGTATCACCCAATGAGACCAAATCGCTTCAAGGTTACCAATGCCACTGACGGTTCATCTAACAGACGTCTGGTGGAAAAGTTATGGCCCCAAGAATGTAATTGGGTTGTAGTGGGCTCGGGCTTGGTCCGACCCGGTCGGCCTGACACGGCCTGACCTAGGCCGGGCTAACCAGGCTCTGGTCGACCCGACCTGACCCACTAGGTTTGGACCAGACCAATGGGTGGCCCGACCCGTTGGATTCATCCCGGCCCATTGGGTGGCCCGACCTACTGGGTCCGGCCCGACTGGCCGTGAGGGGCCGCAGAGGGCTATGGGTCACCGAGAGGCTGCGAATGGTGCTGTGAGGGTGAGAGGTTATGGGGCGGCTCACCCGGGGATGATGGTTCGGCCGTGGGGCTGTGGTTTGGTCGTGCAGAGGTGGTTCAGCCGCAGGGCGACGGTCTGACTGCAAGGTGGTAGTTCGGCCGCGCATGGTGGTGGTCTGGCTACGGGGCGGTAGTCTGGCCGCAAGGCAGCGGTCCGGCCATGTGAGGGGGCGGTCTGACCATGGGGCGGTGGTCTGGCCGTGGGGCGGTGGTCCGGCTGTGGGGCGGCGCCTTGGCTGTGGGGCGGCACCTCGGCCGCGGGGCAGTGCAGAGCCAAGGACGACAGTGGTGGCCGCGGTCTGCGAAGAGGTCGTGGGGCATCGGTAGTGGCCGTGGGGTGGTGTGGTTGCATCGTCGCCTTCGTCACGGCTGACGGTGGTTCTGGCCACCGTTCTTGGGCCCCAACCACTGATGGTTTCCATCTGCCTCCATCGCAAAGAAAAGCACAAGATTTGTGGAAGGGTCGGGCCATGTTGGTTTGGAATGTACCCTCCATGTTAGGGTTGTAGCATATGGCTCATCAAGAACATGAATATGAATGTCAAATCCTATGCTCCCGTAATGACTATTCCCAACCCAAAAAAGAAATAGAAGGGGTGTACATGGGAAGTGATAAAAAAATAGAAATAAACCCCTACCTCATTCGCTTGATGACATCGACTAGGTTGCAAGGAAGAAGATGAATTGTTGGGAAAAGATGGATGTCAGTGTCATTGGTGTTGTCCTCGATTGTCGGTTCATGTGTCATTAGATATTCTTTGACGATGTTTGGAGAACAAAACATCGAAGGATAGGCATTCTTCGTTGGTGTTCTTTTTTGGAGAGCTTTTCTCCCAAAGCTCCACCTCTCCCAAATCCACCAAAATGAAATGGTAGCCACAAAATAATAGATTATGTGATCTATTATGTTTGATGTCATATAATTCAAATTGGGATAATTAATCTCATAGGTTGGAACAATTAAAGTTGTGTGTTGGCTTAGTTATTGGGGGGGAGGGTTAGCCCAATTAATATTGGAGGATTTGAAGAGTCTCTCACACATTTAATGAGGGAGTTGAGAGGTTTAGGCCTCGGGTGGTCCCCACCACCATAACCTCTCATGGGAGGTTAAGGTCTGGTGGTCTCCACTTCTCAACTTCCACATTGAGGTTTTAAAAAATAAAATAAAAATCAAGCTACACAACTTTATTTTTATTTTATTCATTCATGAGAAACCCAAAAACTAACTTCCACCCGCGACCAACTACTGTCGAGGTAAATGTCTGTTTATGTAAATAATGACACTACGATTTCAACAGTGCTATCAGATTTCAATTCCGAGCACCAGTTCAAAAGATAGAAAAATATGTTCGCACATTTACTAAATGCACATGAACAAATGTTTAGAAATTAATTATGGGCACTTCGGGCATCGAAATCACGTGCCGTTAATTTTCACAGACTCGTAAAATTCCCATTTATTTGAAAGAAAATTACAATTAATTTCTGGGTCTTTACATTCTCCAAAACTCAGGGATCTACATCCTCGTAATCCACAACTCAAACTAGGTAAACAGGTGGGCGTACTAAGCATGCATCTGAGCCTCCTGCTCCCATGTTCTCTGCTAGAGGTTTTCGTGCTACCAATGAATGTGCACCAGAGATATCGATCATCAATGAAGGACCCAATCCTGTAGACCCTCAATCTCTACTGGAACCTCTATAAAAGTCACCCCATCGTCGACGTACAGCTCGCCATGTTTGATGATGTGAGAAGGGTCATGAACGTATCTCCTTAGCTGGGACACATGGAAGACGTCATGCACCCAGTGCAACTGAGGTGGAAGAGCTAAGCGGTATGAAACCTCGCCAACTCTACTGAGGACTTGAAAAGGTCTGATGAATCTCAAAGATAACTTGTCGCCTTGGCCAAATCTCCGTAGACCACGTTGGGGTGAGACCCATAAGAAGACATGGCTTCCATCCTCAAACTCTAGAGGTCTCCGTCTCCTGTTGGCATACAAATTTTTCCTGCTCTGTGTAGTCTTCATCCACTCATGGATGATCTCTACCTTCTCTGTGGTATCCCATACCATCTTTGGTCCCACCAGTGCTGACTCCCCTGGGTCATTCCAGCATAAAGGTGATCTACAAGGTCGCCCGTACAACGCCTCAAAAGGTGCCATCCCAATGGTGGAGTGATAACTGTTGTTGTATGTAAACTCCACCAAAGGTACGTGATCCTCCCACCTGCGACCGATGTCGAGGACACAAGAACGCAGCATGTCCTCGAGGGTCTGAATGGTCCATTCATTCTGACCATCCGTCTGAGGATGGAAGATAGTGCTCAAACAAAGTTGTGTCCTGAAAGCCTCCTGCAACCCTTTTAATAGATGAGAAGTAAAACGTGCATCACGATCGGAGAAAATCATCGAGGGTACTCTATGTAACCACATAATCTCCTGAACATAGAGGAATCCCAAGATTTATACTGAACCCTGCTCTTTAATCGGTAGAAAGTGGGCTGACCTGATGGGTCGGTTGACGATCACCCAAATTGAGTCATGTCCCCCTGGATGTATGTGGAAGTCCTATCACAAAGTCAATGGATTCCCCATCCCACATCCAATATGGGACCTCTAAAGGATGAACCAAGCCTACTGGTACCTGATGCTCCGCCTTCACTTGCGGACATGTGAGGCACCAAGAGACAAACTCTACTACTGATTTCTTCATTCCCAACCACCAGTGCTGTTGGCAGAGATCTTGGTACATCTTTACCACTCCTGGATGTACCGCTAGAAGAGATGTGTGGAACTCCCTCAACACTTCCTCCTGAAGTGACACTGGTACCATGGTATGTTCTCTGAATAGGATGACATGCTCCCCACGTTCAGAAAATCCATCAGGTGCCTGTCCTGTGGATATACGATCATGTTGTGCCTCGAAGTCAGTGTCCCCTTGTTGTGTCTCCTTGACTCGCTTATGAAGTGGGGGAGTGACTGTAAGAGACTGTAGAAAAGCTACTCCATATCAATCCACAAAGGATATATGTAAAGTGGCTAGATGCTCCATCACCTAACCTAGGAGTTGTATTCCAGATCTCCTGCTATGTGCATCTGCTACAACATTATCCTTCCCAAGTGTATAGACTATCTCAAATTCATAGTCCTGGAGGAACTCAAGCCAACATCACTATCTCAAGTTCAGGTCCTTTTGAGAGAAGATATACCAGAGAATATTATGATCAGAGTACACTGTAAAATGCTTGCCCATCAAATAGTGTCTCCACATCTTCAAGGTGAAGACCACTGCTACTAACTCCTGGTCATGGGTAGCATATTTTTTCTTGTACTGTACCACCTATCATGAACAATATGTGATCACTACTCACTCTTTAATTAGAACATATCTGAGTCCAGTCCCTGATGCATCGTAGTGGACTACGTACCCTACACCCTCCTCTGGTAGCCTCAAGATGGGGGCACTAGTCAGCCTCTGCCTCATCTCCTGAAAACTCTGCTGGCATCTCTTCGACCAAACAAAGGGTTGCCCATTCTTTTCCAAGGCTGATAGTGGTGATGCAATTTTGGAAATATATTGTACAAACCTTTAGTAATATCTGGACAAACCCAGGAAAATCCATACCTCCGCCACACTCCTGGGTGGATCCCCAGCAAGTACCGCCTCAATATTCACTGAATCTACTGCAACTCCAACCTTTGATATGACATGTCCCAGAAAGTGAACCTCTTGGATCCAGAACTGGCACTTTGAGAGCTTACCATAAAGATAGTTCTCTTGGAGTGTGTCCAGTACTACCCACAATAAATAGGCATGCTCCTCCTATGTAGTCTAGTAGATCATAACATTGTCAATGAAGAATACTACCAAGTGATCATGTTATGGCTGAAAGAAAATGTTCATGAGTCCCATGAATACTTATGGATCATTGGTCATGCAGAATGGAATAAAAAAGAACTTGTAATGGTCATACTGACATTTGAAGGTTGTCTTCTGCACATCCCTGTCTCGTACTCTGAGCTGATGATAGCCTGATTTGAGGTCTATCTTCAAGAACCACCATGCTCCCTTCTACTGATCAAAGAGGTCATAAATCCTCGAGAGTGGGTAATTGTTCTTCACGGTCACCTAGTTCAGGTGCCGATAGTCAACACAAAGCCTCAAGCTCTCATCTCCCTTCTTGGCGAATATAATCAGGGATGACCATGGAGAAACACTAGGCTGGATGAATCCCTTCCCCTACAAGTCCTTTAACTGCACCCGCAGCTCATGAAGCTCCACGAGAGCCATCCGATATGCTGGTGTAGATATAGGTGTCGTCTCGGGGTACAAGTCAATGTAAAAGTCCACCTCTATGCGAGGAGGTAGACCTAGAACATCATTAGGGAGAACATCCATGTACTCATTCACCACTATAGGATAGCTCAGATTCTCCCCATCAACAGCTCCGAGGGTAAGGCTAGCCAACTGATGAGTGATCGGCTGCACTCTCCTTTGATTAAGTCCATCCTACGCTGCAAAGTCTCCCTTCTCAATAGTGAATGAAAACCTGGTCCCATCCATGCGGACACACTACACCTTGCGCCTAATACAGTCAATCTGAGAATGGAATGTAGATAACCAGTCCATACCCACGATGACATGGTATGGACTCGACGCCACTACTAAGAGATCCCATCTGAAGCTCTCACCTCCTAGAGCATGCTCACACTAATGTCACTAGTGTGTAATCATCGAATCCTCTCTCATAAAAGTCTCTAGTAGTAAGGTTCGAGCCAATGGCTCCGTAGGAATCTCCGAGCTCCAAATGAGGGCAGTGGAAATAAAAGAATGTTTGGAACCTATGTCTATAAGTACTGAATCTATGGTGGAGTCAACATAGATCATACCTCGTTTCATCTCTGGAGTGCTGTGATCATAGGCCTCTTCTACCTAGAGATGAGCTCTCCCCTATCCACATGCTCCCTACGGTCGGGGTGGACATCCTAGTGGTGGTGGTGGTAACATATCAAATCGTCGCCCACCACCAGCTACACAGCCAGCTCCCCTGCGACGCCCGCCTGCTCCATGTGGACCTCCTTAGTCGAACCTCTGTCTTTGCCTGGGAAGTCCACCAACTATCTGCTGATCATCCGTACGAAAGGTCAGACAGTCACGAGCCATGTGACCATACCTACTGCATGTGAAACACTGCCTTCTCCTGGTATAACTGGCTCTGCCTCGGGTGCCCCGCACAACCGATCCTGAGTCATGCTGTCGTCCACCTATAGGTCTGGTCCTCTTGGACCTCTATGATATATGTCTGCTAACAGATGAAGAAGACTCCGCTACATGATGTATATTAGTGGGTCTCGCTGCTGGTGACTGCTCAACATGGAAACTCTTCACCAAGAGATTTCTCTCTAATACCCCACCTACGTCGGGATGCTGAGTGAGATCTTCAAAGCCCTGATCTCTTGCGTGAGCCCCTTCTCGAAGGTCCAGGCACTGAAGAAAGGGTCCCACACCATATTTGTGGAGTAGCATGAGAGGTCAGTGAACCTCGCTGAGTACTGAGCCACAATCATGCTACCCTGCTACAGATGAAGAATCTCCTATATGCGCACTACGTAAAGAGTCGTTGGAAAAAACTCTACTCGAAACAAGCTCTCGAAGTCTGCCCAGAGAAGCATCACCTCTTCATGAACCTGGAGCATCAAGCTCCACCATATGTCTGCTGCTTCCTATAGAAGGATGGAGACAAGGATCACCATGAGATCAGTTGGGCTCCCTACAAGTCGGAAGACTCTCACCATAGCCTCCAGCCAATCCTCAGCAGCCTGTGGGTCCGTCACTCCCCTGAACCTAGGTTTCCTCTGGCACTGGAACTTGTGATACGTGCTCAAGCGGTGTGCACCATCTGCTACAATGACTGGTGTCATCGGTGGCCCCATGGGGAGTGGTACCGCTGGTTCCTCTACTGGAAAAGGGCCCTACACCGAGGCCTCGTCGCTCGGTGGGCTATCAGTGCGTACAACTCTCAAAACACTATCCGGTTGTCTACGTGGAGGAATACTGAAGAGAAATAGGTGTTCCACAGTTAATAAGTTAGACCTGGAAATCTGGCTCAAGAGTTAATAAAGAAAACTCTTTAAAAAACACACACAATCTGTGTTTTTGTGCACTGGGTAAGAAATCAGAAGTCATGGTCCTGTTGTATGGATATGGCGGTCGTCGCACCAACACTGGTTTCCCTAAACTGATAACCACACTGACTAAAATTAACACTATTTCCATTAAAAAGAAATATTAGAGTCTTATGTTTTTGTGGTAGAATCGACTCCTCTGATACCAATTTGTCACGACCCATCCCCCAGGGCCCGTGCCTTGATGACCCCAATCCCACCTTCCACAGGCCAGGGGCATACGACTAGCACCAAAGGTGTATTCCATAAAATTGGGAAGGCATTACCTTCAAAACCTATAAGCACACGTAACCAAGAACAAATCTAGATATAAACACAAGTAAACTAAACTGTAAATAGAGTGAGTGCAGTAGTTAAAAGGATCCAGAATACAAGCCCAACTGGAAAGTAAAAATAAAACTCTGATACAATACAACTGAAGAAAAGGGAAAGTCAGCTGTTGGGTCATCCTCCGAGGTTCCTACCTGAAGGGTAGGTACAGATCGCCTCCTCAATACTCCACATCCACCTGTCTCCTCCGCGTACCAACACACCATATAGTCCACCTACATGTACCGTCTAGTCCTATTACTCTCAGCCCCAGTCAGTGTTGTCCGTCATCTGCATCGAAGAAAATAAGGTGTGGGCATAGCCTATGCAGGGGTGAGTATAACGATACTCAGTAGGGACCTCGAGAACCAATAGGTCTCACAAAACCCATCAAGGATAAATCAAAAAGTATGAAATAAACAGATAACATTACTTAGGTATATGCCCATACATATACCTAAGTTATCAAGTAATCCATCTCAATCATGATGAAAACACAGAGGTACTGACTCATCTCACACTAGGATTTATTCTAGGGGTAGTATCAAGTAACATTTCGAGTAACAATGTTGAACACCTTGGATGTTGTACAACTCCTACTATATCAAGTAAAGTGGGATAGTCGCGTCACATAGAGGTGCTTCCCACTAACCTTGGACTACTGAGGTACTCCTCCTGTTGAGTACCGTGGGTCTGCCGCGTCACCAAGGCGCTCCCCACCATGGGTCTGCCGCGTCACCAAGGGCCTCCCCCTCATGTTCTGCTAAGGTTATCCTCCTGTATATTACCTTTGGTTTTCCATGTCACCAAGGCACTCCCTACTATGGGTCTGCCACATCACCAAGGCGCTCCCAACTAGGCCTTCCAGGTCACTCCAAGTCAAAACGGTCAGCAGTCGTCATGTCTCAGCCAGCCACTGGGTTCCCGCACTATGCTCACTTGTCTCTGGAACAATCCACTCCCCAAGATACTGGTTGATACTCCAACTACAATTAAGTCCCATAAAGAAGTATCTCAAATTTACGCCACATCATAAGGGTCTCAATTTAACAGACGATGCGCCAATCGGACGCCCAGTCTGTGAGTTATTAGCCTTTTAGTCCTGGGGCCCGGTTGGATTCATGCTTGATCCAACATGACCGTTCCCCATATTAATCCAAAACACAGTTTGTTATCACTCAAAGGGACCTACTCATTCCAAGGTTCCCATAGCCGCTGACGGTTCGTCTAACGGATGTCCGATGAAAAAGTTATGTCCAAAAGAATGTAATTGTGTCGTAGTGGGCCTAGGTCCAATCTGACCCGTCCGGACCAACTCGGGCCGACCCGTCCTGGGCCGACCCAGCTCGGGTTGACCCGGCCTGACCTGCAGGGTCCAGTCCGGCCCGTTGGGTTCAACCCAGCCCGCTGGTCGGCCCGACCTACTGGGTCCGGCCCGACAGGCCATGAGGTGCCACAGAGGGATGCGGGTGGCCGTGAGGTAGAAAAGGGTGCCACAAGGGTGCGAGGCCATGGGGCGGCTTGACCGGGGAGGATGGTTTGGCCACTGGGTGGTGGTTCGGCCGTGGGGCAGCTGTCCGGCCACGGGGCAGTGATCCGGGCGCGCGGCGGCGGTCCGGCCGCGGGGCAGCAGTCTGGCCGCGGGGCGATGGTCCGACCGCGGGGCGGCGCCTCGGCCGCGGGGCGACGCCTGAGCCATGGGGTGGTGTGGAGCTGCGGACGGCGGCGGTGGATGTGGTCGGCATGGAAGCCGTGGGGCAGTGTCGTTGCGCCGTCGCCTTCTTCGCTGCTGGTGGTGGTTGCAGCTACCACTCTCTTTCCCCAAACATAGATGGTTGCCATCCTCCTCCATCGATAAGAACACCAAAAGATTTTTGGAAGGGTTGGGCCATGTTGGTTTGGTTCATACCCTCCATGTTAGGGTGGTAACATATGGCTCATCAAGAACATGAACATGAATTTCAAATCCTATAATACTGCAATGATTGTTCCCAACCCACAAAAGAAATAGAAGGGGTGTACGTGGGAAGTGATAAACAAATAAAAATAAACCCCTACGTCGTTCACTTGATGACATCGACATGGTCGCAAGGAAGAAGGCGAATCGTTGGAAAAATATGGACGTCGGTGTCATCGGTGTTTTCCTCGATTGTCGGTTCATGTGTCGTTGGAGATCATTTGACAGAGTTTGGAGAAGAAAACATTGAAGGAGAGGCATTCTTCATTGGAATTATTCATTGGAGAGCTTTTCTCCTAGAGATCCTCCTCTCCCAAATCCACGAAAATTAAATGGTAGCCCCAAAATAATATATTTTGTGATCTATTATGTTTGTTAGCATATAATTCAAATTGGGTTAATTAATCTCATAGGTTGGAACAATTAAAGTGGTGCATTGGATTAATTATTGTGGAGGAGGTCTGGCATAATTAATATTGGAGGAGTTGAAGAGGTTGTCCCAAATTTAATGAGGGAGTTGAGAGGTTTAGGCCTCGGGTGGTCCCCACCACCGTAACCTCTCATGGGAGGTTAGGCTCGGGTAGTACCCACCACCATAACCTCTCATGGGAGGTTAAGGTCTGGTGGTCCCTACTTCTTAGATTCTACATGGAGGTTTTAAAAAATAAAATAAATATAAAATCTACATAACTTTATTTATATTTTATTCATTCACGAAAAACCAAAAAACTAACTTCCAACCTCGACCAACTACCATCAAGGTGAATGTCTCTTTAAGTGAATTCCAACACTGCGAGTTCAACAGTGGCCTTAGATTTCAATTCCAATCATCGGTTCAAAAGTTAGGAAAACTCGTTCGCATGTTTACTGAACGTACCCGAGCAAAAGTTCAGAAATTAATTCTCGGAACTCCGGACTTCAGAATCATGTGACGTCAATTTTCACGGACTCGTAAAAATCCAGTTTATTTTTAAAAAAATTTACATGGATATTCCGTGTCTTTATAAAATTAATGTCAATTTTAAATAAATACACCCTTGGAGTTAAACCAGTGACACCATGAATCTGATTGAGGTGAGGGTGAAACCTAAATTCCACAAATTACATATGGATCATTTTCCTAATGTATCAAGGAAATCCAAACACCACTACTACAAAAACAGGCTTTATTAGCACTCAAAATGGGCATTATCAGTGCTAAAAAAGCACTGTAAATCTCAGGGCTAATAAAGGGGTACTTTATCAACGATGAAAAAAAACTGATAAAAGAAACCTTTATCAGCACTAAAAACATGATGATAAAGGTAGACTTTATCAGCTCTAAAAAGGCACTATAAATGAACCCTTTATCAGCACTAAAAAAGCACTGAAAAATGTTTTTTATCAGAGCTGATAAACTGATCCCTTATCAGTGCCTTTTTAGCGTCGATAAATGCCCTTTATGATGCAACAATAAATTCTGCAGCAGCACACCCAAACAACACCTGCAAAAAATTAAGCATCATAACAAGTAAGTTTACCCATACAAAATTAACACATAAATCATAAGGTAATTACACCAAGTATACCCATACAAAAATTTTAACCATACAACATTAACACATAATTAAAAATTTAATTAAATACATAAAGAATTCAATTCAGAATTTAGGGGGTTGGGGGCTGTTTAGGGGTTTGGGGTGGCTGTGCAAGGGGGGGTAGGGGGTGTCCGGGGGGACGGGGCTGTCCAAGGGGGGTTGGGGTGCCCAGGGGGGTTGGGGCGGTCCAAGAGGATGGGGGTTATCCAAGGAGGGTGGGGGTGTCCAGGGGGTGGGGGTGTCTAGGTGGTGGGGTGGTGTCTTGGGGGGTGTCCATTGGGGGGGGGGGGCTGTCCATAGGGGTGTCTAGTGGGGTGGGATGGTGTCCAGGGTGTCAGGGGGGGGGGGGCTTCCAAGGGGTAGGGGGTGTCCAGGGGTGGGGGGCGGTCCAGGGGGTTGGTGGGGCTGTCCAAGGGGGGTGGGTTGTTTTCCAGGAGGGTGGGATGGGGGTGTCCGAGGGGATTGGGGTGTCCAGGGGGTGGGGGTGTGGTTTCCAGGGGTGGGGGCGGTCCATGAGGTTGGGGGGATGTCCAAGGCGTTGGGGGTTTCCAAGGATGGGTGGTGTCTATGGGTTTTCCAGGGGGAGGGCTAGTGTCTATGGTGTCAGGGGGCTTTCCAGGGGGTGGGGGTGTCCGGGGGGGGGGGGGGGGCTGTCCAAGGGGTTGGTGCGGATGTCCAAGGGGGTGGGGTAGTGTCTGGGAGGGTTGGGGGGGGGGGCTATTAATGGGTGTGTATAAGGGGTGGGGGTGTCCAGGGGGTTGGGGGATCTTTCTAGGGGTAGGGGTGTCCAGGGGGTGGGTTGGTGTCCAGGTGGGTGGGTGGGGGCGGTCTAAGGGGTTGGTGGGGCTGTCCATGGGGGGTGGGTGGTGTCCAAGCGGGTGGGGGTGGCTGTCCATGGGGGTGGGGGTGTCCAGGGGGGTGGGGGAGGTGTCCAGGTGGTGGGGTGGTGTCTAGGGGGTGGGGGCGTCCAGGGGTTGGGGGGACACAATGTGCCTCAGATTGATGCAAGGTTGACTCATACATGTCACAAAGAACCCATGGATCATTCTACTAATGGATAAACACAATCCGAATGCGTTTGGTTAGATTTCCGTATGCGAGTTGTTGTTTTCACATAAAATTATTTCCATTTTAAACAAAAGAGAGACACTTTGAGTGATACCGGCTACGCCGTGCCTCAAGTTGAGGTGGGGTTGACTCATACAAGACACAAAATACCCATGTATTTTTATACTAATGGATAGACACAATCCAAATGTGTTTGGCTAGATTTGCGTACGTCATTTGTTGTTTTCACTTAAAATTCTGTCCATTTTAAACAGAAGAGAGACCCTTTGAGTGATACCGGCCACACCGTGCCTTGGATTGAGGTAGGGTTGACTATTAAATGTCACAAAGTACCCATGTATCTTTATAATAAAGGATTAACACAAACTGAATGTGTTTTGTCATTTTTCCGTACGTCAGTTATTGTTTTCACTGAAAATTGTGTCCATTTTAAACAAAAGACAGAGACTTGGAGTGATACTGGTCACACTATGCCTCATATTGAGGTGGGGTTGACTTGAACACATCACAAAGGACCCATAGATTGTTATCCCAAAGGATCAACACAATACGAATGTGTTTGGTCAGATTTCTGTATGTCAGTTGTTGTTTTCACATAAAATTCTACCCATTTTATACAAAAGACAGACACTTTGACTGATACCAGCCACACCGTGCCTCAAATTGAGGCGGGGTTGACTCATACACATCAAAAAATACCCATGTATAATTCTCCTAAAGTATACATAGAACCAAAATGCGTTTGTTTGGATTTCCGTATGTCAGTTGTTGTTTTCACTTAAAATTTTTTCCATTTTAAACAAAAGGGAGACCCTTTGAGTGATACCAGCCACACCATGCCTCATATTGAGTTGGGGTTGACTCATAGGCATCACCAATTCACCCATGGATCTTTATCCTAAAAGATCAAGACAATCTGAATGTGTTTGGTTGGATTTGTGTACGTCATTTGTTTTTTTTTCACCTAAAATTGTGTCCATTTTGAACAAAAGACTGACACTTTGAGTGACACTGGCCACACCGTGCCTCAAATTGAGGCGGGGATTACTTGTACACATCCAAATGCACAAATGGATCTTTCTCCTAAAATATCCACACAATCCAAATGTGTTTAGTCAGATTTTCATACGTCAGTTGTTGTTTTCACTTAAAATTCTGTCCATTCTAAACAAAAGATAGAAATTTTGAGTGATATCGGCCACACCATGCTTCAGATTGAAGATGTGCTTACTTGTACACATCACCAAAGGACCCATGGATCTTTCTCCTAACATACCAAACAATCCAAATGTGTTTGGTCAGATTTCCGTATGTCAGTTGTTGTTTTCACTTAAAATTCTATCCATTTAAAACAAAAGACAGGCACTTTGAGTGATACCGACCACACCGTGCCTCAGATTGAGTCGGGGTTGACTCGAAAACCTCACAAAGGACCCATGGATCATTCTCCTAAAGTATAAACACTATTCGAATGCATTTGGTCAAATTTCTGTATGTTAGTTGTTGTTTTCACTTAAAATTCTGTCCATTTTAAACAAAAGAGAGACACTTTGAGTGATACCGGCCACACCGTGCCTGGGATTGAGGCGTGGTTGACTCGTACATGTCACAAAGAACCCATGGATCTTTATTCTAAAGGATAAACACAATATGAATTCATTTTTTTGGATTTCCGTGTGTTAGTTGTTGTTTTCACTTAAAATTATGTCCATTTTAAAGAAAAAGAGAGATCCTTTGAGTGACACCGGCCACACCGTGCCTTATATTGAGTCGGATTTGACTCGTACACATGACCAAAACACTCATCGATTGTTCTCCTAATGTATCAACACAATCCAAATGGGTTTGGCTAGATTTTCGCACGTCAGTTTTTGTTTTCACTTAAAATTCTATCCATTTTCAACAAAAGGGAGACCCTTTGAGTGATACTGGCCACACCTTCCATCATATTAAGTCAGGGTTGAATAATAAACGTCACCAATGCACCCATGGATCGTTATCCTAAAGGATCAACACAATCCGAAGGAATTTGGTCAAATTTGTGTATGTTAGTTGTCGTTTTCACTTAAAATTCTGTCCATTTTAAAGAAAAGATTGACACTTTGAGTGATAACGGCCACACCATGCCTTTGATTGAGGTAGGTTTGACTCTTAAATGTCACAAAGGACCCATGTATTATTATCTTAAAGGATCAACACAATATGAATGCATTTGGTCAGATTTCCGTACGTTAGTTGTTGTTTTCACATAAAATTGTGTTCATTTTAAACAAAAGACATACACTTTGAGTGATACCGGAAACACCGTGCCTCATATTGGGGAGTGTTTGACTTTTTAACGTCATAAAGTACCCATGGATCGTTCTCCTAAAGTATCAACAAAATCTGAATGCATTTGGTTAGATTTGTGTACGTCAGTTATTGTTTTCACTTAAAATTGTGTCTGTTTTAAACAAAAGATAGAGACTTTGAGTGATATCAGCCACAACATGCCTTGTATTGAGGTGGGGTTTACACTTACATGTCATGAAGGACCCATGGATCATTTTCCTAAAGGACCAACACAATTCAAAAGTGTTTTTTCAGATTTGCGTACATCAGTTGTTGTTTTCACTTAAAATTGTGTCTATTTTAAACAATAGACATACACTTTGAGTGATACCGGCCACACCATGCCTCTGATTGAGTCAAGGTTGACTAATAAACATCAAAAAGGACCCATGGATCCTTCTACTAAAGTATCAACAAAATTCGAATGTGTTTGGTCAGATTTATGTACGTCAGTTGTTGTTTTCACTTAAAATTCTATCCATTTCAAACAAAAGGGAGACCCTTTGAGTGATACCGGCCACATCGTGCCATGAATTGAGTCAGGGTTGACTCTTACACGTCACCAACTCATCCATGGATCATTATACTAAAGTATCAACACAATACGAATGCGTTTTGTCAGATTTGTGTACGTTAGTTGCTGTTTTCACTTAAAATTGTGTCCATTTTAAACAAACTACTTACACTTTGAGTGATACCGGCCACACCGTGCCTAGAATTGAGGCAGGGTTGACTCTTACACATCCAAAAGGACCCATGGATCATTCTAATAAAGGATAAACACAATAAAAATTCATTTGGTCAGATTTACGTACGTCAGTTTTGGTTTTCACTTAAAATTCTGTCAATTTTAAACAAAAGACATACACTTTGAGTGATACCGGCTACACCGTGCCCCAAATTGAGGCAGGGTTGACTCGTAAATGTTATAAAGGACCCATGGATCGTTATACTGATGTATAAACACAATTTTGATGCATTTTTTTAGATTTCCATATGTCAGTTGTTGTTTTCACTTTAAATTCTGTCCATTTTAAACAAAAGGGAGAACCTTTGAGTGATACCGGTGACAACATGACTCGGATTGAGTTGGGGTTTACTCGTACACATCACCAATGCACCCTTAGATCTCTATCCTAAAGTATAAACATAATCCAAATGCTCTTGGTCAGATTTGCGTACATCAGTTGTTGTTTTCACTTAAAATTGTGTCCATTTTAAACAAAAGATAGACACTTTGAGTGATAACGGCCACACCGTGCCTCAGATTGAGGCGAGGTTGACTCGTATACATCACCACCTCACCCATGGAACTTTATCCAAAAGGATAAACATAATACGAATGTTTTTGGTTGGATTTGCGTATTTCAGTTGTTGTTTTCACTTAAAATTGTGTCCATTTTAAACAAAAGATAGACACTTTGAGTGATACCGGACAAATTGTGCCTCAGATTGAGGCAAGGTTGAATTGTACATGTCAAAAAGGACCCATGGATAGTTATCATAAAATATAAACACAATCTGAATGCGTTTGGTTAGATTCTCGTACGTCAGTGGTTGTTTTCACTTAAAATTCTTTCCATTTTAAACAAAAGACAGACACTTTGAGTGATACTGACCACACCATGCCTCAGATTGAGGCGAGGTTGACTCGTACATGTCACAATGGAACCATGGATCATTATACTAAAGGATAAACACAATCCAAATGCGTTTGGTCAGATTTCCATAGGTCAATTGTTGTTTTCACTAAAAATGTTGTCCATTTTAAACATAAGGGAGACCCTTTGAGTGATACCGGCAACACCGTGCCTCAGATTGAGTCGGGGTTGACTCTTATACTTCACCAAATCACCCATGGATCATTCTACTAAAGGATCAACATAATCCTAATGTGTTGGTCGGATTTACGTATGTCAGTTGTTGTTTTCACTTAAAATTGTGTCCATTTTAAACAAAAGATAGACACTTTGAGTGATATCGGCCACACCGTGCCTCAAATTAAGGTGGGGTTGACTCATACATGTCACCAATTCACCCATGGATCGTTTTCGTAAAATATCAACACAATATAAATGTGTTTGGTCATATTTCCATATGTCATTTGTTGTTTTCACTTAAAATTGTGTCCATTTTAAACTAAAGACAAACACTTTGAGTGATATCGGCCACACCGTGCCTCGGATTGAGAAGGGGTTGACTTGCACACTTAAAAAAGGACCCATGGATCTTTATCCTAAAGTATCAACACAATACGAATGTGTTTGGTTAGATTTACATAGGTCTGTTGTTGTTTTCACTTAAAAGTTTTTCCATTTTAAACAAAAGATAGACACTTTGAGTGATACCGGCCACACCGTGCCTCGGATCGAGGCGTAGTTGACTTGTACATGCCACTAAAATACCCATGGATTGTTCTCCTAAAGGATCAACACAATCTGAATGCGTTTGTATGGATTTTCATATGTCAGTTTTGTTTTCACATAAAATTGTGTCCATTTTAAATGAAAGACAGACACTTTGAGTGATACCGGGCACACCGTGCCTCAAATTGAGGCGGGGTTGACTCATACACATCACCAACGCAGCAATGGATCGTTCTCCTAAATTATAAACACAATATGAATGTGTTTAGTCAGATTTCCATACACCATTTGATGTTTTCAATTAAAAATATGTCCATTTTAAACAAAAGAGAGACACTTTGATTGGTTCATCATTCTTTCATGTTGCTAGTGCATATTATATATTAAAATGGGAAAATGACTCATCGGAGAAATAATTTCTTATTTAATAACAATCTCAATTTTCTTACAAAAATTTACATACAACAATATTTCATCTTTTTATCTCCTTAACCCCTCTAAAAAATTAACACCAAATTGTACATGTCCCCAAGTTAGATCTTCATGGAATTTGTGTACAATCTATCATCAGGTATGTGGCCCAATTATTTCAAACAAAATCTATATCATCTTGTGAGCATGAGGCTTATTAGCAGTCAGAGTAGTACTGCAAAATATAAAAATATAGAATTAATAAATAAATTAAATGAAATAGTAGTTGTTTTTTAAAATACCTCTTTAGGTATGATAGTTTGTTGATGAAAAAATGATTTCTTTCATAAATTTACAAACATAATAACCAAAATCATTATCATTTGTTTGTTTTAGAAACTACAAAAAAATTGATCATTAGGAGAATAAGTAACTTGTGTTGAGAGGTGTTTGTATAGTGAAATTTTATTATATATACATATTTTCCCGGACATAGTACTTTCTCGCCTCCTTATGATTATCCCTTGTCCTCATTCTTTTTTGAGATGATAATGATACACCACCCTATCATAACAAAATCCTTAGTAAAATATAATATAAATTATATTACTTGGTGTTTAGACATAAAATGTAGGCTGTAGTGTCTTATAGATTCACAAAATCCATTATGTGTGGTCAGTTTGATGGATATCCTTGCTTTGAATCTCGAAAATAAATCTTTGGAGTATCCAAGTTCACCGCAATTATCATCCAATGCTACTTAAAAACAAAAAAAATAATAAGTAATAAAATATGAGAAAATATAATTGATATGCTTTAATCGTAGAGTTTTACCCCTGCATGGTTGGTATTAGGAAGAGTCTGTCATCTGCAATCTTGCTTTCAAATGTTTTCAGCAAGCAATTCACTATTTAATTCTTTTTAAGGCTCTAATTTCGTTAGATGTGTTGATGTGGTATGAGGAATAACGAGCCTGAATTTTGGCTCATGGAAAAATTCCTTCAACTATTTTTCATATATACGTCTGTCAACAATATAAAATGCATTTAGTCATAATTTGCACATTAGATCCACTTTTAGAAAATCAATTCATGAAAACATACCTCATATATATATTTACAACTATGATGCCTAGCCAACCATTTTCTAGGATCTCATTTACTTTTTCAACAACAACAAAATCGTGACTTTCCTCTCCATATATATTCTTTTAAAAAACCACAATATGAATACTACCACCTCTTAGCTTCATATCCACATGATTCTTCAATGCTAGTAAATGTGGATAGAGAACAAATGGTGTTATTGTGCTTTCAGTAGCTCCTTGGGATCAGTTGATCGATCCTTTATATGGTTTTGAGCTGACGTTTTTCACCCCCTTCCCTTTCTCCATCTATAATAATATTCATTAGTTCAGACCCTTTTTCATTAATTGTTAAAGGTTTATCTTGAAAAAAAGAAAAGAAATACCTCTTTGTCTGCATGTACTCTTAAAAGTTGTGAAAACCATGCAATGAATGTCCCAATAGCCTTTTATACTGTATGAAAATCCTTGTCATTAAGTGGAATAGGTAGCTCTGCATTTGGCTCATGAGCTACAGTAATCGTCACTTTCAGATGATCTTTCGGAAGTGGTCTATTATGTTTCTTGTCATCTGGGATGTTGAACACTGTAGCCCTCTCTACAAGGTGATAGGTGGGTGTTGACAGATATAAATCACAATCATTATCACCCTATAAAAGATCAGTTCATGAAAAGTATTAGTGTTTTTCTGATTCATATTTCATGGGAACAATTATTATAATATTCATTACCATGGATAAGACATCTCTTTGAGGGGAATGACTCACCTCAATGCTGGTGAGGGGTGGGGTGGGATCTTCACGCGCTGGTTGTTCCTGAGTTGTGTCTTCTCCTTACTTCCCACCCATAAAAGTTGCTAGAAACTGTCCCTACCATTGTAATCATTCCTCAAGAGTTGCTAGTATTTCACTCACTTGTTTCAATTTTTCATCTCTATAATCCTTTTTTTCCTCAAAATATACTCGGGGTGTTACACCAAACCCCACACCCCTGACACGACCGTATTGTTCTGGCTTCTTGAAAGCCGTTGATAATAGGTCTACATCCGCTACTAGAGTATATGATTCATGTGACTGTCAGATATAGGAAAATAACTAATTATTTTTATGTAATAGTTATTTAAAACAAATTTTTTTATATTCTTGTCATACATACATATATTTCCCCCACTTTTTGTGTGTTCTCATCTACTAGCTTCCATTCCTTATTCACACGTGCCTCCTTCCATAGGAAAAGATGTGGGATGTAAGTGTCTTTGGTTTTAGACTCATCAATCTACATATAAATATAGAAATATAATTATGATTTTGTTTATTGGCACCTAAAAATATTACTATAAATTAAAAATACGTACCATTTTCTTTTCTAGTGAAGTGTACCCCATCCTTGCTTTACGATAGGGGTATGTTGGTTTTGATGCATGCTCCTTATTTTCAGTACAAAGTTGCTATTTCATAAATGAAATATTGACAATCAAAGTGATGAATACACTTATCTTATAACAACATATTATCACCCAAAAAGTACCTAAAACATATCATCCCCACAGAGGCCAATAAATTCATCTCATGCTTCTTGGGATATCAGGTGGGTGTAGATAATGGGTGGGTGCGGGTTTATTTTACCTTTCGAATCTTTCAGGTGACATCTTGTTAAAATAGTGTGAAAACCTCGATGAATCCTTCCCGAAAGTCTTAGTACATAATCCTTGTGTGAATAATCTACTATAAATGTAATCTGCAAGAGATTGAGAAGAGTAATAAATTGTTTAATTATTTATTTTCTAGTAAATTAATGAAATAATATCATAATACTACTGTAATGTTTTCCCAGATCACAGCCTTCAGCCCAGACATAACATGGTGCCAGGAGTCTATGTTAATCGGCACGTATTGCCAAGTGAAAACTCCAATGTAACTACTAAACATAGTCATGTTGGGATTCAAATGTTGGCCTCATACATTCCATTCGACATCAAATTTTATGCCTTCGCTTTTCGCCTTATGAAATTTCGCTAACACCGTCAAACTACGACACGACTGTTTTTTATGCGACGTCGGTCCTTCATTCTTGACCATCTAATAGATATCAAAATCATATATATTATCATCTGAAATGGTAGCAATGACATGTGCTGATGGTTGTTGTACCTCAACACTAGGAGCAACAAAAAGTTTAGAAACTTGTTGTTGCTCTACACTTTGAGAAGCTGCAGTAGGAGCCACATCAGCTGAAGTAACAACAACTTGAGAGACTTGTTTAGCCTCAAGGTTAGGAGCACCAGAACGTGAAGAAGTCATTATCTACAAAAGGTTGTTGAATAGTTAATTTATATTACATAAATTCAATAATGATAAGATAATAACATGAGATAACAAAATCTATATTAGAAACAAAATATAACATGTTTATTGAAATCTCTTTCTTTTTTTCAAAGGATAAAGGGATTTGTCACCTTTATCGATTACCAAAATTCCTTCATTATGGTCTACTATTACATACAAAACATCATCTACATTGGGACCGATGCGAAATGATTGTGACGTACCACTGAAAGGATCATCCTAAACTGAATTTTCATCAGACCCATCAGTTGTTTTGAACGATAACAGAACAATCAACCACTTTTAGTTTGCAGGATCTGGAACATAAAAAACTTTTACCACTTGTGATTTCATTATAAATTGTCTGTCTTTATACCCTTATTTACTAAAACCAACTTTCACAAATCCCTATTCATTTATTTTAACATAACTGTTGTTATTAACCCATTTGCTTTGAAAAAGCATCAATTGGATTGTTGTATAATCCAACTCCCATATTTGTTTGATAATTCCAAAGTATGACATATTTGCATAAATTGGATTTCTGTCCTTATTACCAGAAACATGCGTCGCTTCATCCACTAGTGTAACTTTACTATTTTTCATGGAACTATCTTCATAATGTTTATCTGTATAGAATGTATAACCATTAATTACATAACAATTGTAAGATATTACATACACACTTGGTTCGGATGCTAGCCATCAAAGTTGTTCTGAAATTAAATTCAGATTTTCATCCAAATCCTTAAAAATATGGTCTTGAAACCATCCTATAAATTGGTGATTATGTGTATTTGATACCCATTTTTCATCCCTTGATGGATTCAACTGCCTAATAATTTCATTGTGAGTTTCAATATATGGAGAAACCTCCAAACTGTTATGCAAAACATAAATGTGGGCTTGCTCTCGATCTGTAATACTGATTGTCACAACATCTCTTCCAAAAATTACCTCACCCTCAATGAATCTAGTGTGACAAGATTTTGAGAGACCAATACTTTCCACATCAGATGGGTATTCGGTACAAAATTCAATGGCTTCCTTAACAATATATCACTCCACTATAAAACCCTCTGGCCGACTTCGATTTTTGACATAACCTGTCAAAATCTTCATATACCGTTCAACTGAGTACATCCATCTATAGTGCACAGGACCACAAAGTATAATCTCTCTCACCATGTGAATCATCAAATGAACCATCATATCAAAGAATGTTGGTCGGAAGAATATTTCTAATTCACATAATATGATGACGATTTCTTTTTCCATAGCTGGAAAATTAGCCAGGTCTAAAACTTTTCTACATATAGCTTTGAAAAAGAAACAAATTTTGGTTAATGTATGACGAACATTATTCAAAAAAATGCAACTTAAAGCTATAGGAATTAGATTTTGCATCAAAACATGGCAGTCATGTGATTTCAAACCTTTTAACTTCAAATCAATCATTGACACAATGTTCTTTGTATTTGATGAATACCCCTATGGAACCTTTACATCATTGAAGAAGTTGCAAAACTGATATCTCTCATCCCTAGAAAGAGTATAAGAAGATGGAGGAAGAAACATTCAATTTTTACCCTTCATGGGAGCCAACTCTTATCGTATCCCCATATCAACCTTGTCCAACCTTACCTTAATTCCATCCTTTGTTTTGCAAGTGGAATTTAGAAATGTTCCAATAAAACTTTCACATAAAATTTTTTCCACATGCATCACATCAATAAAATGTCTGACATACAAACAATTCCACTATGGTAATTCAAAAAAAAACTGATCTCTTTTTCCAACTGATTTTCGTAAGGTTTTTAAAAAATGGTTTACCAAAAACAATGTTCACATATTTTACATTCTCAAATAGCTGATCACCTGTTAGTAGAGATGGTGCTATGCATTGTTCTGAACTTCCATTTAATGATTTCATCCAAGATTGATACTTATTCCGACGAGGTATAAATCTATGATGTCCTAGAAACACAGATTTCGATGAATTTTTCAACCTAATTGACTCTGTATGTTCTTCGCACATGGGGAACCCTTGAGTTACTTTAATGCTATAGCCTGAAGAATTTCCATAACTAAGGAAATCATTTATTGTCCCATACAACATCTCTCTCAACCTCAAGTATTCAATTTTATAAGCATCATACAGTATAACACCTGAATCCCACAATAACTTAAAATCCTTGATCAAAGGAGCCCGATAAACATCAACATCATTACCTTTTTGTTTTGGTCCTAATATAAGCATAGATAACATGATGAATTTCCGCTTCATGCATAACCAGGGTGGAAAGTTATAATTTACCAACATAACTGGCCATGTACTATGAGTGCGTGTTTGAAAAACAAAAGGATTCACTCCATCTGTAGATAATGCTAGACGAAGGTTTCTTGGATCTTTTCCAAATTCAGGATACTCATGATCAATTTTATTCCATTGAGGAGAGTCGTCCGGATGACATAATTTACCATCTTTATTTCTTTTATCTGCATGCCACGATAATTTTCTTGTAGTTTCTTCACTTCCATATTGACACCTAAACCTTTCAATGATTGGAAAGTACTATACAACATTCTTAGGATTAAATTTATCCTTATTGAATCAAGAAGCACCACAATTTGAGCATTCTGTAAATGATTTTTTCTCTTTGTGAAACAATATACAGTCTTTCGGGAAAGCATGTATTCTTTCAGAAATCATACGCATCGAGCATAACATTCGTTTAGCTTCATATGTCTGGATTGGGATCTCATTATCTTCTGGGATCATGTCATTCAAGAGAGAAAATAGTTTCATAAAACTAATATCACTCCATCTGTTTCCTTCTTTCAATTTATACAACTTTAGTATAGCTGACAATTCTATATATTTAGTGCAATCAGCATAAAATGTCGTCTTTGGACAACTATTTAACTTCTCAAACAATTTTGGGAAATCACAAAGTTCATCTTAAATTGTATTTGTCATTTATTCAATACGATATTCATCATCATTGACATCTTTAATCACATCCTCCATACAGTCTTCTTCATTATCCATATTTGTATTCATATCTGATGATCTATAAAACGCAGTTCTATCCCAGCTAGTAGCTACATTATCTTTTTTTATATGTTTATTCCAACTATTCGGTGATATATCAAATGTTATTCCAACTCTTCTAGAGTAAGTAGTCTAGAATAACAACAATGTAAACATAGATAAAGGATTTGATAAGGATCCTTTGTGTGATCCTTTGCAAACTTGATGAACTCTTTCACTCTGTTCTCATACTCTATTGTCAAACGATTAGCATCCATCCAATATTTATTCATCTCCATCCTATTTGAATCTCAAATATTAGTATTTATGGTTCAAGTACACAAAATAAGACTTCCAAATACTTTAGAAGAGAACCATCACCTTATAAAAATAGAGATTAATAGATCCTAACCATTTCCAATAAATATTTGGAAATTAACAGAACTAGGATAGACCCCCCATAAAAATCAATGCAGTTTCCAAACACAAAGGAGTTCGTAGGGATAATCACTTGTGTCATAGATGGTAAAACTCACACTGCATCATCCTCTATGGATCCTCCTCCTCTATCAAGTCAACCCTTCTATGGTCAACTAGTCCATCATTTTATACCTCACCAACCTAAAATATATTTGGATGAAAACCAGTAGCCATCTCTATATGTAAAGAAAGGATTCTCATAATATCTACAATATGGAATTAATTAAATATAATTACTTTAGATTCAGTATAGTTTCCTCAAATCACCCCAGTCCAAACACAAGAATAATCAAGAATGATACATCTACCACTCCTAGGTCTCTGCCCTATATTCAATATCATCATGCCTAATATTTTTGGTAAGCTCATGTTACATACATTAAATCATAGGGGAGATAATCACTTGTGTCATAGATGGTTTCCCATGTTATTCCATAAGAAAATTTTAAGAAATATTATTAACCTATCATCCCATTCAATCCTCATGAGTGTCTCATTCCAAACTCTACCTTAAGTGTAATATTAAAAGAATATATATTAATAAATTACCCCGCATCCACTTCCCCACTAATCTGGTCATTCCCACACTCTAATGGAATATTTCCTATGCTAAAAACCCTAATATATAATATCATAAACATATATCCACACATACACATGTCACAAACACATAAAAAACCATATCCATGTCACAACCACACATGACATCCTCATCACAGTAAGATATTGTGAAAATGAAGGACATAAACATCATACTCTCCTCCTACAATGCAAAACCCCCACTATGTATCCACACCAAATACACATAATCATGTCAAAAAGAATATATATACACCAAAACCTAAAATCATTATAGGTTTTATATATACACCCACTGTGATCCATTACAACTCATACTAACTATGAAGGGGGAGAAGGGAAGAGGGAGTGGTGCTATATGTGTTTTCTATATAACCTAGATATTGAGAAAAACACTCAGAACCAAAGTACCCATTTTGATTTCAATCAAGTTACTCAACTCAAGTGGTGGTGTGTAAGAAATAATAAGAAAATATAATAAGTATATTTTCACACAATTCTTTCCTAAGGGTTTACACAAAACTGACACTGCAAATGCCCTCGTCAACCATTTCCTTGTTACTACCACCCACTTATAACCACTTCCTTTATAATGCCACAAATAATCCCCAACAAATCACATAATCATCTATATGAACATTTCCAACTTCTGATTTCCTTTAACATTGTCATTTCTTGGATTTGTATTACCATATGCATTTCAATTGTTAACCATTTTAATGTAAACCCAATCAATAAATCACTACCCACTACAATCCATTCATTAATCATTAATAAAATTTATTCTATATTTAACCATTTATTAAACATAATTATTCCAATCATTATCATTAATCATTTAACAAACCATCATTTATCATTTCCAACCCATCACCCATTAATATTTTCATTTATTCCAACTATATTCCATGCCAAAAGGAAACTATAACACCACCCAATAACAACTAAATTTTCATGACATAATATACAACTAAACAAATTCTAAACCCCATAAAAACATATTTTCTGCCTAAATAGTCATATCATTGCTATCATAACCACACAATAATCCATCAGTCACTATTGTGCTAATTACCACACTAAATTCTCCCAACCACATCAATCAACCATCACCCTTATAATCATAGTGATAAATACCCCATACATAGTAGCATGAAAGGGAAAACATATAAGAAATTCATACTAAAATTCCTATGTAAGACAATTAACCATTAAAACCATAAAAAAAAACACAAAAACCAAATCAGTATTGTTGTCACATACTTCCTAAGAAGAAAGTTCAAAAAGAGAATCAAGAAAAAGAGAAAGAAAATTCACCATAGAGGAGGAGAAGTAGGGATCCTTCTACGCTACGTCGGGAGGGGAAGGCGCGATGGCCAGAGGTAGAGGTGCATAAGAGAAGACGCCAACCATTAGAAATGGAGGAGTAGGGTTCGTGGGGATTAGGGTCGAGCAGAGAGGAGGAGAAGTAGGGTTTACGAGGAGAAGGATCCACTGAAGGGGTTCGAGGGGGAGGATTAGTTGAAGGGATAGCGGCGGAGGTCCGACAACATGAATATCAGGGGTGGTGGAGGATCGACAACTCGATGATAGGGGGATGGTGGAGGGGATTCACAGGGTTACAGTACCATGAGAGCTTTAAGACGTGATAAACAGAGGACACTGTGCGACCAATTTTATAAAATATGGGAATACAGTTATATCAACGCTAAAAAAGAATAGATAAAGGCTACCTTTATTAGCGCTAAAATTTTAGCATTGATAAAGGTAGCCTCTATTTTCACCTTTTAAGTGCTGATAAAGAAACCCTTTATCTGAGTGAAAAAAGTGCTGATAAATTCTTCATGTATCAGCACTAACATTTTGGCGCTGATACATGCCTTCTTTATCAGTACTTTTTTAGCCCTGATAAAGGGTCTCTTTATCAGCGCTAAAATTTTAGCACTGATACAGGGAACCTTTATGAGGGATTTTCTAGCGCTGATAAAGGGATTATTTATCAGTAATAGAAAAGCGCTGATAAAGAATCCCTGAATCAACGCTAAAATTTTAGCACTGATACAAGGCTTCTTTATCAGTGGTTTTTGCTTAGCGCTTATATAAGGTGGCGATTCCCTTGACCGTTTTTGTAGTAGTTCATGTTTGATTGGTTTTCATTATGTCACTTGTGTTTTTTTACTAAAATGACATTTCAAACTAGAACCATATAATTTGATTCATAATAGTCAAAAAAAAATTCTGAATAATGTGAGACTACATCCTATAAATCATAAATGACTTATGAATCACTATCATAAATTACCAAGACAATCAGAGCGTGTTTTCATGGTTTTCAGTGAGTGACCCACATTTTGACCTCAAATTTCAATTTTAAACTAATAATGGATAATTTTAGTATGCCACTTATTCTTTTTAGTAAAATTAATTCCAATTTTAAATAAAAAGATACACTTGGAGTCATATCAATCACACCATGAATCGTATTGAGGTGAAGTTGATGTATACATGTCACAAATAAATTATTAATCTTTTTACCTAAATTATCAAAAATTAAAAATATGTTTTTTAGTTTTCAGTACATCACTTGTTATTTTTACTAAAATTTAGGTCAATTTTAATGATAAATACACACTTGGAGTTATACCAGTCACAGCATGCATCATATTGAGGTGAATTTGATTCATACACTTAAAAAAATATGTTATGAATCATTTTTCTAAATTATAAAAACAATATGAATTCGTTTTATCAGTTTTTTGTATGTAAAATGTTATTTTTAGTAAAATTAATGTGAATTTTAAATAAATAGATACACAGGGAATTAGTCCCGTTACACTGTGTGTCAGATTGGGGTGCGGTTGATTCAAACACATCAAAAAAGACTTATAGATTGTTTTCCTAATGCATCAAAAAATCTGAATTAATTTCATTAGTTTGATTATTTCACAAACTTTTTTTTAAGATTTCATTCAAAACTATAATCACAAATTTTGAGTCATATCGGTCACATAATGTGTTGGTTTGATTTGTGAATTCTTCCTACATGTCAAAAATGACTTACGAATCATTGTACTAAATTACCAAGACAATCAGGTCAAATTTTCTTGGTTTTCAGTGAGTGACACATTTTCAACTAAAATGAAAATTTTAAACTGATAATAGACATTTTGAGTCATAATAGTCCCATCATGCATCAGATTTAGGTGCAGTTGGTTCCAACATGTCAAAAATGACTTATTTATTATTTTATTAAATTATAAAAATAACTTGAATAAATTTTCATGGTTTTTAATATGCCACATGTTCTTTTTAAAAAAATTATTGTCAATTTTATATAAAAATACACACATGGAGTTATACCAGTCACACCGTGCATCATATAGAGGTGAAAATTATTCCTACATGCCAAAAATGAATTATAGATCATTCAATTAAATAATAAAAATAATATGAATTCATTTTCTTGGTTTTCATTATGACACTTTATTTTTAATAAAATTAATGTCTATTTTTAATAAATAGACACACATTGAATTATACCAACACAACATTCATCAAATTTAGACGAGGCTGATTACTATACAGAAAAATGACATATGGATAATTTTCATAAAGTATCAAAACAATATGAAAGTGTTTTATCTATTTCGTGTATATCAATAGTGTTTTTTATTAACATGCAAATTGAAACTAGATATATGAACTTTGATTCATATCGGTTTCATTGTGTATTGGTTTGATATGATAATAATTCCTACACATCACAAAAAACTTATGAGAATTTTTACTAAATTATCATTTTAATCATAGTGTGTTTTCCTGATTTTTAGTGAGTGACATTTTTTGAACTAAAATGTCAATTTTAAAATGATAACCTTCATTTTGAGTCATACCGGTCACACCTTACATCATATTGAGGTGAGGTTGAATGGTAAACATCAAAAATGACTTATGGATCATTTTAATAATGTATAAAAACAATTGAAATACATTTGATCACTTTTTAGTGTGTCAATTGTTATTTTTAGTAAAATTTATGTCAATTTTAAATAAGAAGACACACTTATAGTTATACGAGTCATATCATGGGGAAGATTGAGGTGAGGTTTCTTCCTACATGTCAAAAATGAATTAATAACCATTTTTCGAAAGCATCAAAACAATGATAATTCATTTTCTTAGTTTTTAGAATGTCTCAGGTTATTTTTAACAAAATTTCTTTTTAAAATGAAAACACACACCTTGAGTCATATTGGTAACATTTTGTGTATATTTTTTGAGGGAATACATCATTCAGATCACAAACAACTTATCAATAATTGTCCCAAATTATCAAGGAAATAAAAGTGTGTTTGTTTTGTTTTTAGTGAGTGATAGATATTTTGAACTAAAATAAAAATTTTATACTAATAAAGGAAACTTTGAGTCATATCGATCACACTGTGGATCAGATTGAGGTGAGGTTGATTCCCAGTTCTCAAAAATTACTTATGGATCATTTTACTAAAGTATCAATATAATCCAAAAGTTTTTTCTTAGTTTTCAGTATCTCACCTGTTCTTTTTACTAAAATTAGTGTCAATTTTAAACAAGAAGACACAAATTGAGTCACACTGGTGACTGAATTCCTCAGATTGAGTTACGATTAATTCCTACGTGTCAAAAATTAATTTTTAACCATTTTTTGTAAAGTATAATAATTATCCAAATGCATTTTTTTTTGTTTTCAATATTTCACTTATTCTTTTTACTAAAATTAATACCAATTTAAAAATACGAGACACACTACGAGTCACAAAGGTCACATCATGCATCAAATTGTGGTTCGGTTGATTCTTACATGTTAGAAATGACATATGTATAATTTTCCTATAGTATCAAAATAATATGAATGTGTTTTCTCAATTTTGATTATGTCATTTGTTTTTTTACTAAAATTAATGTCAATTTTTAATAAAAATACAAACATTGCATCATATCAGTCAAAAAGTGCATCCTATTGAGGTGTATTTTTTTCTTACACATAAAAACAGACTTATGGATCATTTTACTAAAGTATCAAAACTATTAGAATTATTTTTATCAGTTTTGAGTAAGAAAATTTTCTTTTTTACTAAAATTAATGTAAATTTTTAATAAAAAGACACACCTGGAGTCATACCGGTCACACCATGTTTTATATTGTTGTAAACCGGATTCCTATATATCCTAAATGACTTATGGACCACTTTCCTAAAGTATCAAAAAAATCTGAACATCTAATGATACCATGATTTCCATTTCCTTTCTTTTTCGAACTGCTGACAAAGTATATTGAGTCAATGTTCTCATCTGAATAAAACTTATCTTCTCTTATAATTTTAAACAATAAGAATGTTTTTTCAACTAATAATATTGAATCAATATGTAGTGTTATAGGTTAGAAAAATATAGGAAATGGAAGGTATGGATACATTTTCATAAAGGGAACATGTTATCTCTTTTATGGCTTATTGCAAATAGTTGAAAGAAAAATATGAAAACCTAAAAGATCTATGAAAAACTTAAATAAGTATTAGATAAAAATGATAAGGAAATTAGATTAAAAATAGTAGATAAAATCAAGACACAATTAATTAAATAAGTAATATGAATTAACCTTTTCATGATGGTTGTATACATTCTTGTCACATTTTCATGTTTTGATTATCTCAGTTACAACCTTGAAGTCCAATCCCTCACGAGCATGATCGTCTTTGAAAAACCCACCCCAACTCAAAACAAGTATCCACATGTTTATGAAAAAAACTCTTATGTGATTAATAATATAAATAAATAAATTAAACATAAATATGAAACAATTCATTGTTTTTTGGAAGTAACGTCTTCATGATATATGTGTATATTCTACAATGAGGTATATTTCCCATTGGTTTCTAAATAAATCTAATTTGTCTTTTGAATACGAGAATTTATGGCAGTCATATTATTACTATAAAAATATAAATACACAAAGGATTAATAAATATTTTAAATTAAATAGTAATTATGTTTGAAAATACTTTTCTGGGGATGCTAGTTTTTATGGAATACGATCTATCTCATAAATTTAAAAACATAATAACCACAATATTATATTTATTTTTTGTTTTGTTCACTGAAATAACATTCATAAAAATAAGTAATTTGTTTTTATATGTTTTTGGATGGTGAACTCTTATTATATATACCCTGATACTTTTCTATTTGTAAAACCTGTCAGGATATTTGTGTAAATGGAATGTCCTCACACCATGGTTTTTAGGATATTTAAACATTGACCTATCATAAAAAAATTATCATGAAAACATAATATAAAATCTACAACATGATGTTTAGTTCTAAACTGTTGTAGTTATTGTATTATAAATTAACAAACATCATCACGTGTGGTTGATTTATTGGGTATCCGTGTAGTGAATCCATAAAATAAATCTTTGGAGCATCCAAATTGACCAAAATGAGCATCCAATGTTTCTTAAAAACACAAAAAGGATTAAGTAATGAAAGAAATGAAAATATATTTGACATTATTAAATTGTAGATTTTACTCCTCTATTTTTTGTATTAAGAAGAGTCTTTCATCTATAAGTCTCATTTCAAAAAATTTAGACAATTTTTACACTATTTCATTATTTTTTCTATTACATTTATTTTTTGGTTTGTAGAAGTGATGTGAGGACTAATGAGTCCAAATTTATGTTCCTAGGATAATCACTTCAATTGGTATTGATATATACACCTACAAAAAAATATGAAATGTATTTAGTCATAATTAACAAAGGATATTAACTATTGTAGAAGAAATTATGAAAAAATATCATATATGCATTTATAACTGAGGATCCTAGCCATTCATACTTGAGGATTTAATTTACATTCTCAATAGAAATTTAGTACATAATATCCTCTCCATAATGTTTTTCTTTAAAATTAACTATGTTATTATTACCACTTTGTAACTTTGTATCCATATGAACCTTCAATGTATGTGAATGCGGATATTGAATGGGTGGGGTAAAGGTGATATCTAAAAATATTTTGGATCTGTTTGTTGATCCTTTAGATGGGTTTGATTCGACCTTTTGTTTCACCCACTTCCCTCTTCCCATCTATAATAACAATCATTGATTCGTACTTTTTTCATTAATTGGAAAAGGATTAACATGAAAAATAAATTGGAAATGAATAATTTTTTTCTGCATGTTTTGTACAAGATACGATGTCCATGCTATGAATGTTTCAATAGTTTGGTCGATTATATGAATATTTGAATCAAAAAGTGGAATAAGTAGCTCGGTTCTTGGCTCATGATCTATGAAAATCACCAATATCATATGACTTATTGGCTGTTTTATGTTGTGTAGAGTGTCTTCGTGGATATTGAACATGTTATCCATCTCTTCAAGGTGATGAGTGGGTGTTGATAGATATAAATCATATTTGTTTTCACACTATATAATATCAGTATTTTAAAGGCTTCAAAGTATGATTTATTCAAATTTCAAAGAATCAATTATGAGATTATTGATTATAAAATATAAGACATCTCTTTGAGGGTAGTTACGTGACTCAGAGCTAGAGGTGTGGGGGGGGGGTGTGATATATTTTCATGCAATGGTTGTTATTGAGTTGTTTATTCTCTTTTCTTCCCCCATAAAAGTTTCTAGAAACTCATAATGAAATTAAAATGTGTATTCAATGAAAGATAATCTTGCTTTTATATCTTCTATTTCTCTATCTTTATCATCATATTCTTTTTGTTTCTCTAAATATGTTTGGGGTGTCACCCCAAAACACAAAACTCTGATGAAACCATACTATCCTCTCCAATTCAAGGCCACCAATAGTAGGTGTTCATTAGGTATAGGTGTTGATTATTCCTATGTCTATGTTATATAAAAAATATAAGAAAATAAGTAATCAATGTTATGTAATAACGATTTCAAGAATTTTTTTTATTATGTCATACTTACCCATGTTTCCCACATTTTATGTTTTTCTCATCTACTAGTATCCCATATTTATTTACATGTTCTTAATTCCAAAGAACATGATGAGGGATGGAAGTAGATTTTGATTTATATTCATTAATCTTCATATAAATAGAGGAACATAATTATGTTATTGTTTGATGTCACATAAAAGTATTAAGGTATATTTAAAATACATACTAATTTTATTTTGTGAAGGGTACTCCATCCTTTTGGTACATGTATATTGGTTTTACTACCATTCCATATTTTTTCACCCGATTTCTATTTCATAAATAAAAAATTCTCAATCAAATTGATCAATAGACATATTCTCAAAACAATGTATTAATATCCACAATGTACCTGAAAAGATATCTCCCCAAGACAACCAGTAAACGCATCCCATGCTGCATGGCTTATGAGGTGTGAATACATATGTTGTGCGTGTAGGTTTATATTCCCTTCAACATATTTGTGATCCAATCTCATTAAAATTATGTTAAAGCCTCTATTAATCCATCCATAAATCACTAATACATATTTATTATGTGACTCATATACTATAAATTAACACCATATGGGATGAAAATGAGTAATTCAATGTTTTATTATTGTTTTTTTATTAAAATAAAGAAATGATATCATAATTTTACCATAATATATTCCCAAATCAGTGTCTTAAGTATGAGAAAAACATAATTCAATGAGTATACAATAATCAGCTCATGCTTCCGAGTAATGTTTCCAATGTTACTAATGAACATAGAATTGTTGGGATTAATAGGCTAGCCATGCACATTCCATCCAACATCGAATTTTATGCCTTTTCTTTCTGAATTAATAATTTTTCCGTACACCATCATGCTATGATGATCTTATTTTTTATTAACAATTAGTTCTCCACCAACTACCATTTCCTTGTATTCAACATCATCAATATGTTGTTCCTATGTATTGGTAGTATAAACAGGTGCATAAGTTCATTTTTTCCCAACCCATGAAGCATCAGCAGGTTGAGAAACCACTTCTTACCTTATATTGGGAGCATCAACCCGTGCATAATTCATTATCTACAGAAGTTGTGTAATATTTAATTTAAATTAAATAAAAGAATAAGTGAATAGATAATATCATGAGGTATGAAAATTTATATGAAAAAATATAACCTGATTATTGAAATCACTTTTTCTAATGGGTGAAGGGATTTGAAACTTCTATCGTGTATCTAAACCCCTTCATTGTGGTCTCCAATGACATAAAAAACCCCATCTATATTGGGACCACTAAGAAATGAATGGAACAACTCAATGAATGGTCCATCTTAGCTGAATTTTCATGAAACACTTAAGTGGTTTTTGGTGATAACAAAACAATTGAAAACCTTTAATTTGAAGGATCTGGAATATAAAATACTTGTACTTCCTATTATTCTATTATAAATGGTTCTTCTTTTCACCCTTTATTACTAAAATTCACTATCACATATCCTAATTAATCTATTTTAACATTTCTCCCATTATCAACCCACTTGTATTAAAAAATAGGAACATAGAATATTGTTTAATAGAACTCCCATATTTGTTTGATGATTCCAATGTATGAAATATTTTCATTAATTGGATTTCTTCCCTTAGTACTAGAAATATGAATCACTTTAGTTACAAGTGTAACTACACTATTTTTCATGGTACAATATTGATCATGTTCATTTGTATAGAACATATAACCATTAATTACATAACCATTATAAGATAATACATGAACACTTGGTCATCTAGCTAGTCATCAATGTTGTTCTGAAATTGAATTCATATTTTCATCTGACCCCTTAAAAATATAGTATTGAAACTATCCTAAAAAACTTTGATTATGTGTATTTAATATCCAGCATTCATCGCTTGATGGATTCAATTTTATAATAATTTATTTGGGTGTCTAAATATATGGGGAAACCTCTAAATTGTTATAAAAAATATAATGGTGGGACTACTCTTGATCTTTAATATTGATTGTGACAACATCCCTTCCAGAAATCCATTCACCCACAATCCTCCTAGTGTAATTATATTTTAGTGGACTAATTATTTCTACAATGAAAAGGTAGTTGGTATTGAATTCAATAGATTCCTCATAAATATACCTCTGAAATACAACCTTATCGATAACATATATTTTTTACATACCCATTCATAATCTTTATATACCATTCAATGAGGTACATCCATCTATAATATACATGTACAGATAGTTAAATATATCTCACCAAGTTAACCATTATATCAAAGAATGATGGTGGGAAGACATTTCCAATTCACATAATATGACGACAATTTTATATTTCATAGTTGGTAATTTCTCAGGGTCTCTAACTTTGCTGTATATAGCTTTAAAAATGAAATAGATATTGGTTAATGTATAATACACTTTCATGGGGAAAATGCAACATAAAGCCACATGAATTAGATATTACATCAAAACATGAAATTCATGTGATTTTAGACCCTTTAAAATTAAATTAGTCATTGATAAAATATTTTTGATTTTCAATGAATACCCCTCTTGAACCATTACACTATTAAAGAGCTTTTAAAATTGTTATATCTCTTACTTGGAAATAGTGTAAGCAGTTGGAGGAAGAAAAGTTCAATTTTCACCTTCACTAGTGCCAAATCTTCCTATATTCCCATGTCAATCATGTCCAACCAAGCCTTAATTTCATCCTTTATTTTTTCAGGTGCATTTAGTAACGTGACAATGAAAATATCACATCAATATTTTTCAACATGTATAACATAAAAAAAGAAACCAGTATATAATCTTTTGGACACACATGTATTCTTTCAGAGATCATACCTATCAAACGTAACATTGATTTACCATTATATGTTCAGATAGAGATCTCATTATCTTCAGGGATCATATATTTCAAGAGAGAAAGTTGTTCAATAAAACTGATGTCACTCCATTCATTTCTATCTTTCAAATTATACAACTTCAATATGGAAGAAAATGATTCATATATTGTGTAACTATCATACAATTGAATCTTTTCACAACTCTTTAAATTCTATTTTTTTTGGAAAATATTGAAGTTCATCTTAAACTATCATTTTAATTTTCTCAATATGATCCTAATCATCATTCACATATATAATCATATCCTTGATATAGTCTTCTTCATTGTACACAATCAATCATATCAGATGACCCATAAAACATAGTATAATCCCAATCAATAGCTATATTCACTTTTCCCCATGTTTATTCCAATATTTAAAATATTTATCTATCATGTGACATATCATGTGCTCTCCTAACTCCTTAAAACCAATTATTCTTGAATAAAAAAAGTGTAAACATGGAATATTATTTGATAAGGTTGATGTGCATGATATGTTTCAAACTGAATGAACTCTTTCACTCTATATTCGCACTCTTTTGTTATATGATTGGAATCCTTCCATTCTTTATTCATATCGATCATATTATACTTGTTAATACTAAAATTTAACAAAATAAACAAATAAATGGGGGTATTTAGATTAAGGGGAACCTAACATTTGAATGTTCCTAATAATTTCATCATTCTTTGAATGAAATTAGTAATTGAATTCTAGATGTTAATTACTTCACTGTAGGTAGGTTATATCTACTGAATTCATCCAAAAGAGATGGAGGATGAGTCTTAGTAGAACGAAAGAAATATTAACTATTTAGGAGATGAAACTGATAAGGAATATATTTATTATTGCATTTTGTTTCTAGAGACTCTTCCCATTAAAATCCAACACCAAATCAGGGAGAAGATATAGTTGTGTATGACTAACCTAATTTAAACCATACAGGTGATGTTGGATGAAAAAGTAGGTTTATGAGTTTAAATGGGGTAAAAAATTAATTCACCTTGTGCTAGAGTGAGTTCATGATGGTATCCAATGGGTTGGATAGAGTTAGTGACATGCCCTTTCTATGGTGTTATTATCAATCTATATTATGTAGTATTTTAGATTTTGTGTGTCTAAGAGTTCCCTAAAAGTTATTTTCATTATAAAAATAATAATAGAAACCATTATGAGTAAACCATGATATACCAATGAAATTATAAAAATGAATCAAATAATTTCCCCCTTAGATACATTGTCGAACATGAAATCCAAAAAAAATCAAATCTAATTTTGAAACTCATTCATCTCTTAATTAAAAGCATACATCCAACTTCTATCCATTATGATTTAAAACATAAAATAAAAATAACTCTTAATATTTCAAATGAATTGGTCAAAAAAATAATCATATTACAAAATTATAAAAATATAAATGTATAATTTATAGAAATAAATGTTATGGAAGTATAAAAGTATTAAACTATTGACAAATCGAAAAAAATATAAAAGTATAAAATTATAAATTACAAATGTATATATATATATATATATATTTATATCAGTATATAAAATTATAGACATATATAGAAGTATGAAATTATTTATAATTTATAAAAATATATTTATTTTAAAGAAATATACATAATTTAGAAATATATATAAATTTATAAAACTATATAAAATTATAAATATGTTATAAAAGTATACATAATCTATAGAATTATATAGTTTCACAAAATTTTAAAAGTATAAAATTATAATATATAAAAGTAAAAGATATGGAAGTATATATGTATAATAATTTATAATGAATAGAAATATAATTATATATTAATTTATAAATCTAGAAAACTATAAAACTATAAATAATTAATAAAATTTAATATTTAAACTATATATATAGATATGAAATACTATAAAATTTATAAATGTATATTAATTTGTAGATGAATAAAACTATAAAAGTAAAAATATTTAATAAAAACTATAATTAAATTATATTATTATAATACGATATACAATAATATTTATAAAAGGATGTAAATTTAAAATCGTAGAAAAATATAAAATTATAAACTTGAGACAATTTGAATATGTAAAAAGACATTTGCATGCCATGCATTTTTTGTGATTCATTTATTTAAAAACAAAGATGATAGAGGGTCCAGATACTAATTATTTTTGTTTTTCTTTATTAAACTCATATAAAATACTTTGGTATAAAACTGGTTGTTGTGAAATATTACTTTCTTTAATATAAAATTATTTTTATAAGAATTAGGGATAATGAAAATATTATCATTATAATCAAACACTATATCATTAATAAAAGAATATAAAATAACAAAATTATATATAGTGAACTTTCATCCTTTAAAATATTTATGTTAAACACTCTTCTATAGAGAGAGTGATATTTTTAATGAACTGTATAAAATTCACTGGTTTATTATAAATTAAAATATAAATTATATTTTTAATGATTTTATTTATTGAAATTTCATATTTAGTTTTATTGATTCCTCAATATGTATTTGAATTTATAAAATACCATGATTTATTATATTTAAAAAATAGATATATTTAAAATTTAATAATTGATCTATTAGATTATATGAGATATATTGTATTCATTTTTCATTATCAATTTTTTAATAAAAAAACTTATATCCTTTGAAAATACATGTATGTTCCAATTTTCTATTATAAATCACATTCATATACCAATTCCTCCAAATATTATGAAAGTTTCATTTGTGATACTATTTTAAAGGGAAGTTCTATCAGACCCATAAAGGGGTTCTACTTAATGTCTACACACTAAATATTCACCAAATATTGAAGACTAGCACTGTCATTTTAAATCAAAACCATTAGAGAGAGAATACCCTAATATGATACGAAAATAAATGAATAAATATTAGAAAACATTAAAATGATAATGATTACATATATATAACAAATATTGAATCGTTCGAAATTTCCTGAAATGAAAATAAGAAACAATCACATAAGAAAACATAGCATGATAATTACTATATGTCAATATTTTAAGAGAAAACTTAGTTATTCTGTCAAATTATAGGATAAAAGTTTGTCTCCATGGTCTAATTAGTTGTAAGGAGAAGTTGTATGACCAAGTGTAATGACTAGAATTTTAAATTTTAGGAATAGTGTAAGGAATGATTGGTCTAAGGAGGAGTAAAGTATGTCTGTGTCATGCTAATAGAGGGTCACTTCCTATGTCAAAATTTCTCAATGGAATGCATCTCATCATAAGAAATAGGCCACAACTATCAAAAAAGGGTAATATTATATTTAAGACAAAAAAACCATATCTGAAGTGGAGATGGTCCCACAAACCACTCTCGTATACCTTTGACCCTAAAATAGTACCGTCAACAAGAAAATTTCCATTAGATCCAAATCCAGGGAACTGAGAAAGTGAATATAAGAGAAGGAGGAGTATAAGAGAATCTTACTCAAAACAGATACAATAAGGATGAGAGATATTCATTCTATTCATTAAGAAGAAATAAAGACTAGTGAAAGAGAGGTGTGACTAAAAAATAGTGTTGTTAGAGGTGATTGAAAGATAAATCCTGACATACTATAGATTTTGAGAGATTGATTTGTTGAGAATTTAAAATGGTGATAGCAGTAGGGTCTGGCTATGGCAGGATCAGAGCTCTGGTTCCGCGAATGCTTGAGGTGGGAGTGATGAAAGGGTTCTGTTAGGGTTCAATTTATAAGAACCCATAAGGAATTTATGAACACTTTCCGAAAAGTGCTGATAAATGTTCATTTTATCATCACTAAAATATAAATAACTGCAAAACCAACCTTTATCAGTTATTTATTATCATTGATAAAGATAACCCTTTATCAGTGCTAGAAAAGAACTGATAAAATCAGTCTTTATCAGCACTAAAATACTGGCAATGATAAATATGCCTTTTATCATCAATTTTTTAGCACTAATACAGGTCTAATAATAATAATTTGTTTATATTATTATGCATATTTATAAAAATATATATATAATAAATATATATATATAATTATAAATGTATATTTAGTTATTTGTAATTATAAATTTTAAAAATATATTTAAAATGAATTTATATATAATTATAAATACATAATTATAAATATAATGAATATATTTATTATTTAAATATATTTATTTTAATTTTATAATTATTTAAATATGTATCTATTTATTTATAATTATAATTATAAATCAATATATTTAAAATGTATATATGTAAATAAATATATTCATTTATATATTATATAACTGTATAAATAAAACATTAATATATTTTTTATTTTTATTATATACACATTTTGTAATCAATGTATATAAATAAGCTATTAACCATTTTGACTAATATTAATTTGATAATTATATATATATGTAATATTACCTAAAAATATACAAATATATATATATATATATTATAATTATAATTAAAAATATACTGAAAAGGTTTAGTCAGAAGATGAATCCTATGACCATTTATTAAAATAAAAGATAACATAACAAGAAGAAAGGATGGGGGATGGGGTTAAACAATGAGAAAAACCCTCTTTGATGTAGAAAAATATGGGGAAAAAGGATCATCCCCGTGACCATAGTCAGATATATCCCCCTCATCATCCAATTCCCATCCAGATTGGGGATTTTGTTCAATTGAGAAGTAAAAAATGCATCTTCTTAAGCCTTTACTACTCCGGTGTGAGCTGCATCCTAGAAGACCTGGTGGACACATGTCCCCTGCCATATTCCAGTCATCACACCCACAACCTCAACCATGGAATTTCAGATGTCTTCCTCATTGCCGTGTTTTCTGATTCCAACCTCCTTTAGGTTCTTGTGTCTCTACGCCAAGATAATCCTTCAATAGGATTCCCTCTAATGGAGATACAACTACCTAGTCATTAGTTGACTTGGTTTTCCTTGGAGGGACCATTTTAAACCCCTCAATATCCATGAAAATTTGATTACCTTTTTGAGGTTTCACGTGAGAAGAAACAACACTTTCTTACCCATTCGGCTACCCGAAGAAATCTCTTGTTCAATCAAAATTATTTGATCATCCATTTTTTGAGTATTATCTTCATTTAAATTTTCCTGAGAATCAACATAAAAGCATTTGAAATTATCCCCATCAGCACAGGTTTTTAACCCATCCCTGAAGATTACATCCCATAACTTCTAACTCAAAGCTCACATATCAATCCCATAATTAGAAGTAGGGTATTCTGCCTCCCCTGGTTTCCTACATTTTAGGCAAACAACATCATCAATTTGAGCATTATCCTCTTCATTAGACTATCCATGTGAGTGAGTATCAGTATGACCTTCATTAGCATCAATTAAGCTATTATTATTATTAAAACTTCTTTCACCATCCTTTCATCCATTCATATATTGTCCATTGGCCTCTTCCCTACCAGATTACCAGCCATGTGCTACCTCAACACTGGAGTTGTAAAAGGATTAGATACCATGAGACCTTGTTAGATAATAGGATGTCCAACCAATGGAGGTAATCATTGATAGTATATATGTATAGTTTTAAATAAATATAGGTTTTAGAAACATATAAACTATATCAAATATATATAATATTTTTTAAAATATAAACTATGTCAAATATATAGATATAATGATATAAAATATAAAACAAGATTTCCATATGAAATATATAATTTAAATTCAAAGTATGAATGTAATATTTATATATTTAAAACAAAAGATTTTAAAAAATATAATTCAAAAAAATTTATTATCATTTAATTTGAATAGAAAAAATTTTTTAGGAAAAATATTTATTGAAATAAAACTATGATTCAAAAGATAAATACTTAGACAAATAAAATGAATTATTTAATTGGAAAAAAAAAATAATTTCTAATTAATATTTAAATGAGTTTCGTAATTTATCAATGAAGGGTTTTAAAATGAGGGATTTTTTCAATTTAACAAAATATATACAATATAAAAAAATTTAAACACTTACAATATCCTCCTTTTTTTAAATTTCAATACTAATTTTGTATTTTTAAACACCGAAATTTCTTCCCCCTTTTGAAATTTATCTAGAAGGTAAAAGGTAAAAATTTAGATTTCTAAAAAAATTCTCACTAAAAAGTAATATCAAATACCCTCTATCAGAAAGGTAGAACATTTTCAATTTTTTTAATAAAAGTACACATTTAAGCATTACACATATAAAAAACTTAACAAGAAGTATTAATAATAAACAAAATTTCATGCTTATAACGCACTATTTAAAAAAATGATAAGAAAATTTTATTTAAGAGTTTAAGAACAACCCTCACCCCTAAAAATAAGTATCTGATTTATTTTATTATGATAAGATCAAAAAATTAAATTTTATCATTAATAGTATTTAAAAAAATACTTTAAATAAAATAAATTTAAAAAACGAGTGAAAATTTAATTTAAATTTGAATTTAAAATATATTTCAATTAAAAGAATTAAAAACTAAATTGTAATACATTAAATAAAAATTTAAAGGTTTATTAAATACTTCCGTAGATCATATGTTTAAAAAAAATTATTTTAACCACTACAATAAAATTACAGTTTAAAGCAATAATTGGTTAAATAAATTAAAAAATAAAAATTTTCAACAAAAATGTGTAAAATTAGGTTAAAGGAATATAATAAACTGAACATGATTTCTTTTATAAAATATAAAATATTTAATGAAAAATATTTCATGTAGAATAAAAAAATTTGAAGATTTCATATACTAACTCTTCAATCACTAATTTTAAAACTCATATACCTGTATATTATTTCATTTAATAAAAATGGGTAACTCCCCCTAAGTTCAAATTTATCTATATATATATATATAATATTAATAAAATATATAGAAAAAAAAACATAATCAATATATATGAAACCGAAGCATTTAACTAAATAAGTTACATTATTCATACTTTCTAGAGCACAAATAGTTAATGTACATACCTAAAAATATAGAAACTAGAAAAAATAGATATTTTTCATTACATCATACTATTTTATGAAATAATATATTTGATGAACTCTAGATGAAAGAAAATACTAACTTAGGAATAGTGACCAAATTTGTCCCAATAGTATTTGAGTAACATCATTTTGGTACCCATGTTGTCATAGATTCAGAAGAATTCATAGTGGAACTTTTTAGAACCCAAACAGATTTTAAACATCTATTTTTAGGTATATATGAAAATAAATTAAAAGATAAAATATTTTTAGTGTAACCAAATCATTTATTAAATATAAAATATAATTCATTTAAATAATACTCTTGAATCTTACCTTTAAAGCATGTTACACTTGAAATAGTTACTTTTGATATTCCAAAAAAAGTAGCCTTATTCATGTTTGCTGATAAAATATATTAACCAAAAACCATTCTTTTTATAGTTTTGTTTTATCATAGACATATTGTTATCATATTTATCATTCCCTTGAACAAATGTAGATATGGTTTCCTTAAAGTTAGTAATTTATTTTTTTAATACCACATTCACATTTTGAATAAATTCTAAATCAGTATAATTTTTTTAAAAAAAACAGAAGAATTTTTTCATAGGTTCTTATTTCCTTTCATAATTATATTAAATTAATTTTAAATGATAGTCAATTTATCTAAGAATAAATTAAATCTTTTTTCTTGATATTTATAATTCACTAAAAAAAAATTATTTAATACATTCATTTTATTATTTTAGTTTCAACATCTTAGAATCATAATTCTCTTTTGATTTATCATTCTAAAAAAGACATATATACAATTTTTTACAATCAAATTTCAATATCTCATTTTCTATAACTAAATATTTATTTTTAATTTTTATATTAGTGTATTATTTTAATTACACTAACACCATCATTCCTTAATTCCTCTTTTTCCTTATGTAGTTGTTTGAATTTATAATTAATAGAATAATAATCCGAAAAAGTATAAGAGTCAGTTTCATTTTCGTGACCAAAAATAAAATTATGATCAACCTTAGAAGGAGTAATTAATTGAGTAAACAATTAATCAGTCACCTCAAAATTTTTATCCATTAAGTAAAGGTTACATGTTTTCTGTTCACTTCATGAGTTACTTCTTTCATTAGAACTATCTAAACAGCCCCATTCTTAAAATAAAACAAATCTTACTTTTCATTATTTATCTTTTTAATTATTTTAATGATTGATACTAGGAAAGTCAGGCTTGATGTGAGCTTTATTCATACACGCATAACAAATTCATTTGGAAACATCATCATTATTATTACTAAATTACCTTTCTTGTACCCATTTTGATACTTTCTTTTGAATTTCCTCTTGCCAACTTTGTTTTTCAAAAAATTGTAAATATTATTAGTAAATAGAGTATTATCCTTATCACTTTCTTAGAACTCATATTTAGATGAATCAAATGATAAATTAACATTAGACTTAAAAGTTATACCTTTATTCTTTGTAGTCTCCTCATAAGAAATGTTTTTCAAATCAATATCTTACTGCAGTAAGGAACCAATTCTTCCATCTAAATTATATTCTTTAACATTATTAACTTCATTGATGGGTACTTTATCCGCATTCCATATTTTTGGTAATGATATTAGGACTCTCCCAATGAGATCTATGTTGTCCAGTACATCACTGAGTCCACTCATAAATTTTTTAATACTTGTAAATTGGTGGAATATCTAGTTCACTAACTCATCTTCTCCCATCATGAAATCTTGGTTTTATGCTAAAATCATTATCATATTTGTTTTTTTAATATTTTTCATCCTGTTGTGGTTGATTTAAAATATTCTCCATATGTTGTGGGATGTCTTAAATGATGAAACATGACTATATGTACTTTCAATAATAATACAGTATATATATATTTTTTCAATTTATAATTAAAATCATACTTTAACACATTGTTACCTACAATTATCTTTGGATCAGCTTTAAGTAATTTATATGATTTCTCAATGATCACCGAATAATCCGCACTCAGTTTCTTCAGGTAGGCATCCATTCAATCTTTATAGTACCCATAGTCCCCTCCATAATAAATGGGTACTTTTGTGGAATACATATATCATTAGCATTAATACCTACAATCTTTAGGAACTTATCTTTTATTAATTAGACTATTTGTTCTAGAATGTTTATGTTAGTAAAAAATTATAAAAATAAATAAATAAAAAAATATCCAAAAGGATTTTTGAGTATTTATAATTGTTAGAATCAAAATAGTAGAGATAAAATATTTCTAGATATAAAAATTTAGTTTTAAAAAAATTAAAATGAAAATAATATTCAAGATAGTGTAAGTCATTTATTATGATTACATTGATCATGACCATACTTTGAGCTTTGGAAGTGGGTGATGTATCTTTAAATGAGATATTATAATTTCACATTCACTTTTGATATAATGAATCATGATTTAGAGATAAATCTCTAATTTTGAGCCTTAATGTTTTTCATAGAAGTCCCTACCAACATTAAGCCTTAGAGTCATTAGAACCTTAATTGGAAAAAGCTCATTATTTCATGTAATTTTTGTCTTTATAAAGTGGAGAATATAGATCCTATGAAAGAATATGGAAAGGAAAAATCTCTTATGGTACGATAAAAAATATACTTGAACTTTACCTTGAGTGATGAGGTAAAATGATTCAGGATTAGTCCACTCAGGAGGCAGGAGGAAGGTCAGGCCACTCATAAGAGAATTCATAGTGGTTGGGCTAAAGAACACCGACCCCATGCATGTCAACACATGCCCATTTACAACGTGTGAGGTGTATGTGGAATTCTTACCTAATGTAGTATTGTGAGCCTATGGAGTTGTCATATTTCTTATATGAGGATGTTTGACCACACAAATCATCAATTTGGGACTCTTGGTATATGGTATTGTTCCTCAATTAAAAAACAATGTTGTTACACCTCAACTCCATGACCCCCTACCACATACATTTTAACCTCACCACTACTACCCTCTACACCATCATATCAGCTTATATGTTCACCATAAATCACCATGGAAACCACCTATGAATCCCAAGCTTGAGGGAAGGTCCATAGTCGAGGACAAGGACCACCATGGATCACTTCAAAAACCTAGGTCAACCACTATGAAGATGATCATGAAATTTCAAATCGTTCCATGATTATGAAGAAATTTATCCAACTACTGTGAAGGCTAGATTATATCCCTAAGGATCCTTATATCATTTTAACCTCTACTATACCATGAGATCATTGAGAAAGAGGAGGCTGCAGAATGGTGGAAGAGCTACCCAATGAAGATGTCATGAATTGAAGAATCATAGATATATGGAAGAATGGAGTGAATGGAGTTTTTTCTATGATATTATTGGATACACCATAGACATTAAGAAATATAACATAGAAGAATGGTGTTGCGCCATTGGTACTTACCGTACAACTTGGTTGTACAAAAATTGGCAGTGGCATTTTCCTTGCATGAAGATAGCCTTCAGGGGGGCTATGACTCAACATTTGTATGGTGAAATAGAGGTTCTTAATTAACAAGTTATGAGTTTTTATGTAAAATAGATATTGAATGGAACCACCTTGGAAGACTAATATTCACCACAGAGGTAAGAGTAAAAAGTAGATTTTTTTGGATAAATTAGCATGAATTTAGGAGTTTCACTATGGATGGCGTTTCTACACAATAACCATGAAATATATACAAAAAAAGAAAGATCTATTTCACAAGGTTATCCTTAAACATCATAGTAGTGTTTTTTTGCAATATTATATTAAAATACCTGATATCTTAGGAGATCCCACATTTTTGAGATCCAAATATAATATTAATAAAAGGAAACATTAACTGAAAAAAATATAAAATAAGATAAAAATTTAGAAGGAATTAGGGATTATTCCCTTTATAAATAGGTGGGTTATACACTATTAGAGAGCTATATCTTGAAATGGGGAAGGTATAATGCTAAAATTATATTTTATTGTTTATATTGTTTTATTTTACTATTTTGAACATGGGAATTACATTTAATAAAGGTATTGCAAAGCATTTCTTTCTATATTTCTCATTATATTTATTTATTTATTTTATTTATTTTCAATATCTTCCATCATGATCAATTAAACTAAATATTTAGTGACTGACCAGACACTTGGTCTTAAGGGAGGTATTCCGTGTTCTTTAATTTATTTATTCAATTCCATTTTATTTAAATACGTTTATGGTTAATGATAGTTAAATTCATGAGTGTGATGGTTTAACATCATGAAATAAATATCAAAATAATCTATATTATTTAATTTATATATTTCCCTCCCCTCCATTGAATGAGAACTCTTAACATAATATATTTTATTTGTTCAATAGATGAAATAATATATGATTATGCCATGTGCGGGAAATTTCCACACTCTTGATGGAGGCGTTCCACTACATTAATTATAGGTGTAGGTTGATTTTCACATGCCAAACAATTCATATACACATTCAAGATTTCACACCCAATAAATTAATGGATTGTGATTCATGATTGATATTTCATAATTGAATTATAAAATTAGGTTTAAATAAAAATTATGATAAATTTAAGAACCCAAAATCCAAACCTTAGGACTAAGAAATTTTTCTATAACATTTTTCTATTTTTTATTTCATGCTAGGTTAGGATTTTTATCACATTTCTCCCAAATTGTTTCATTGTTTTTAGAAAATAATAAAAAACCCAAAAGAAGAATAATATGAAAATTAGAATTAGTGAGTGAACTACTGTGAAGCTCCTCATATGAGATGAACTTGGCCAATCATTACGCTACACTAGGAAAATAAATAGTAGATTTTTTAATACTCTATAATAATCATGTTGGTTATATTAGTTCAATAATAAATAATATTTTATGGAACTTTCATATGAGAAAAATTAGAATTGGTTATTGACTATAGAGATTATTGTCGATCCTTGTTCATAAAAATAATGATTTTTAGTGTATACATGTTATAAAATTCCCATGAGTGGATATTAGAATCCAGTGTGGTTTTATGGTTTATTTTATAATTATATCCAGATGATTAGTTGGAAAGGCTTAACTATGTTCTATAATAGTGTTCTATATAATAGTAAAATGCATGCTTGAAATTTTATTTTTTAGTTTTTTATTGTTTTTAATCTATAAGTGATTGATATATTCCATGTTTGAGTTTTTATAATTGAGTGAGGTTGATTTAAGTTCATGGGAGAGAAGGTTTTATAAAAATTAGGGTTTCATCATTTTATAATTTTCTTAGATCAAACTTTTCAAGTTAAAATGAAAGTACCTTTTAGGGTGATTCTTATAGTGGTGGGTAATTGTATCATTTGGGAAGAATGGGGTTCAAAAATCGATTGGTACATTTCACTAAGTGTGTGATGTGGTGGGTTAATATATTTAGAGTATTCTAGAATAATGTTGGTCTAGGGATTCAATAATTTTTCTATAACATTTCTATCAAATGGGCTTATACATCTATAAAAAAGAATACCTTGGGGAATATCAAAATATTTTAGTAATAGGGATAACTATTAAGTGCTATGAATTACTTATATTTTTTCATAGTGGATAAAAACATAAGGGTGTCCCCTTTGATATAATTTTGATAAGTGAACGGGAGTTATTGATTGTGTGGGGATCCTTGATAAACAATTTTCCCATAAAATCAAGAGTTACATTATCAAATTTATCCATTCTATTTAAAGAGATATCTATTGTAATAACTGAAACATTTTATTAACAAAATAAATCTTGATTCACAATGATAATTTTATTATGGTTTACAATATAATCTTACAGAAGGAATTTTATGAATTTATAGGAATGTAACACAAGGCACACAATATTTAAGTAGTTTTCATCTAGTGTTGGGGACTAAATACTTTCCATTGTGACTCCGATCGATCCATGAAAATTCACTAAAATATGAGGTGAATATAATTGATCCAACTCTCATCAGTCTTCTTTCTCCCAATAGGTAATTATACCGAATCCAATTAGTTAAAAATTATATATGCTCTTCTAGAAAAAAAAAAGTCAAGAAATTTTTCTGAGAAGCTCACTAGAAGATCATCTTGAAATTTTCCATCTGATGGACTATTTAAAAATACTCTATCTAGTGAAAATTTGTAACATCTTGGTTCTGGGTGCCGCCCAAAGGTTCCCCATACTTGGTTGGTCACTTGGACTCAAGCACATCTCTCGAAACTCTAGAGGATAATGACTAGTAGCAAGGGACTTGGGTGTGATAATGGGGAAACTAAGCCCTCATTAGAAGAGTAACACAGTGGAATTATAATAATATACAACAATGGAAGCAGTAATACCATAAAATAAGTTAACAGTGTAAGATTGAAAGTAAATAAACAACTAGAGCACATATATAATTGATTCATGTAACATATGTCTAGAAAAGCAGACAAAAAAGTCACAATTATGGAATACAAAATAGAAACCAAAGTATTGAAAAGTAAATAAACCCCAACAACATCAAAAGCCTTAGCTTGGCCTCATACTCTCCATCTCCACATCAATCAATTACCTAATGTAGAAGGCTTCTTTCTCTTATTTATACCTATAAAAATATAATATGTTTGAGATCAAAAGCAAGGCCCAATTAGTGTGTGATACAAATCCTAGTAGGCAACCACCCAAAGATCTGGGACTAACTGTCAGTGAATATATATATGAGGCAATATGAAAAATGATGTAATAAAAAAGTAATTACTCAAAAGTAAACAATCCTACAGTTTCAAACAATATTCATTTACACTTATCAATTATTCAACCAATCATTCTCAAGTAACCCTCTGGGATTGTTCTCACAGCCTAACCCCTCTGGCTAAACTTATCCTTTATCAATAAATATATAATGAACCCCTAGGATGGATCACATAGTCTAACCTTTTTGGTCTCATTAAAATAAAGGGTCTCTAAGGAAGTACCCACCTTCAATTCCTCATGTGGTCTTTTAATTATAAACTATATACTCTCTGAGGAAGCCCTCCATGTAAATTCCCCTTATGGTCTCGTAATGGTAAATTATAGACAATCTGAGCGAGCACTCAATGTCAATCCCCCCAATGGTCTCAGAAAGTGAAAAGTATAAAAGACACTATGGGGAAGTCCTCAACGTCAATTCCCCCAATGGTATCTCTACACCAGGTTCCCACAACCCTGTGTAATATAATCATGAAGAAATGATATCCATCATCCAAAGTAATCTCAACTACTATAGGGCTATGAAAGTACAATGCATATAACAAGCATTCCATATAATATCAACTCCATCCTAACATCACTAGGCAAGGAAACAAAACAGCCCAACAGGCAGTTCTAGACCCAATGTACAATATCAAATAAACATGAGAAAACAAATCCATAAACAAGGTAATAAACATAAATCATAATAAAAACCCTTTCTCAAGAAAACAAAACATTGCAGAAATCAAACTGGGTTAAATATCCAAAACACACAATACCCTAAACAAGGGTATTCTTCACCTTTTGAAAATATAATCCAAATAAAACTATAGAAAGGCACAAACCACCAAGATTTATGTTGTACGATCAATATAGTTGAACTTGAGCCTTTGAATCAACCTTGATCAACATATATCTACAAAAAAATCCAAAATGTTCAACCTTAAATAACTCACCGAAGTAGAAAAATCAGGAGGAGAAGCTCTAGAAGAAGTAAAAACTCATCGAGATGATTCCAATGCAATCGACATTGTTTGATTCAAAGAAATAATGGTGGGTAGGTGGATCGAAGAAGATTCCGTGATCTTCATTGCTCTAGGATGAGACAGGACTAGAAGAAGACATTTCTATAAATGAGATGTGACCCTAATCTGATTTAACAAATAAAAGAAAAAGTACACAACATGTACTATTAATGAACACACCATGTTATTCACCTCAACCAGTCCCAACATTATTAGCCTACCACATCACATAACATGACCATTTAATGGTTTTTACATGCCCATGATGCGGTTGTATGTGGTAACATGGTACACAGAGTGTACTTTTAAGTACACAATGTGTACTCCTAAAATTTCTCAAAACACTAATTTTCCTCAATACACTAGAAAACAAGATCCATACCAGAAAAAAAGATCCAATTAATTACAAAAACCCGCCTTAAATAAATTTGTCCCCAAATTTACTTAATAAGGTGGCGAAAAAGAATCCTCAAACAGATCTAGCCACTACAATCGTACATCAGTCTCTATCTCCCAAGTCTCATCCTATACTCACATGTGCTACCATAACACCCTTACCAAAGGAACATACCATCTTTAGAGAAACATTGCGCTGTGATCAATAATCCAGATATGATTCTCCTCGAATGATGCATCCACCTCTAACTCAACCCCCTCTATTTGAAAAAAATGAGATGAGTCAGAGAAGTAACTCCATAGTTGAGAAATGTGGAAGAAGTCGTGCATAACCCGGTACCTCTGAGGTAACTGCAAATGATAGGAAACTGGACCGACTCTCTCCAAAACTGCAAACATCCCAATGTATCTTTGTGAAAACTTTACCTATATTCTAATCCTCCGGTGTCCCAACCTCAGTGTGACATGTAAGAAAACCTGATCTCCGACCATGATCTCCGGAGGTCACCTCCGTCTTCCAACATAAGAATTATGTCGTGACTGTGTTGTAGCCATACTCTTCTAAATCAACTCCACCTTCTATGTGGTCTCTCGGACAAGACAAGGTCCCAACATAACTACCTCTCTTACCTCTAGCCAACATAGGGGTGACCGAAATGGACTACCGTACAAATCCTCACAAGGTTCCATCTGAATAGTTTCATGAAAACTATTATTGTATGAAAACTCCACTAGAGGTATGTTCTTATCCTAAGAACATCTAAAATTTAGGACACGTGATCAAATAATCTCCTATAGAACCTGAATCATATGCTCGGATTGTAAATATTTATGAGGATGATAAGATATACTCAGAAGTACCTGTGTACCCAAAGACCTCTCTAGTCCCTACCAAACCTGATATGTAAAACAGGTTTCCCTATCTAAAATGATGGAGTGTGTAACCCCATGTAAACATACAATATCTAGGATGTACAACCTTACAAGATCATCAACACTGAAGGTCTCATTGATCAGAAAGAAGTGTGCAACCTTCGTAAGTCTGTCAATGAAAACCCAAACAACATCATTCCCTCAAGGAGATCTCGGTAACCCTATCACGAAACCCCTCACGACATCATACCACTTCCACTTGGGAATGGGTAACTGCTGAAAAATACCTACTGGTCACAAATTCTATGACTTCACCTATTGACAGGTGGAACACCTCATCAAAAAACCAAAAACATCTCTCTTCATATTGGGTCACAAATACTGACTGTGTAGATATCAATGAATCTTGGTGACAACAGGATGAACTTCCCAAACCGAGGAATGAAAATCCCTCATCATCTCATCACGTATGTTTGTTGACACCCATACGTGCCCATGAAAATGCAAGATCTCATCCTCCCCTATGGTCCATCCACGAATAGGGCCCTCTCCAGACACACTCTCCCATAGAACTTGGACTTCATAATCTGATAGCTACCTCGTTCTCACTCGATCAAGTAGAGTAAGGGTAACAACTACAGAATAAAGAAACGTCTTCCCCTATTTGTTGTGCACCTCCAAATGTATCTTAGAGAACAAATCCATAATCATACACTCACTGTTTTCCTCCTAAAATACCTATATCCTAGTCCTTCTACTCAAAGAGTCATCCACTCCATTTCCTTTCCCTTGCTTGTTGGGAAGCTCAAAGACAAAAGACTAAAGGTACTCAACCCACCTTCACTATCTCAAATTCAGGTCACGCTAGGTAAAGATATACTTGGGACTTTTATGGTCAGTGTACACCACAAAATGATCTCTAAGAAGGTAATGTATCCAACGACACAAGACTTGAACAACTGAAGCCAACTCAAGAACGTGCGTCTGGTAATTCTTCTGATGTGGCCTAACCTGCAGAGACCCATACACAACGACTCCTTCCCCCATCATAAGAACTGCTCCTAGCCCAATTCTTGATGTATTATAGTAAAGAGTATATTTCTTGCTCGGATCAGAAAAAACTAGATTTGGTGCTGAATTCAACATTCCTTTCTGCTCCTAGAAGGATGAATCGTAGGAATCTTTCCACAGGTACTTCACACCATTCTTATTCAGGCCCATCAGTTGCACTACTAAGAATGAAAATTTCTGTAGAAAACATCTGTAGTAACTGGCCATCCTTAGAAAACTCGGTTCCTCAAAGAAGTTCTTCAGCTTCTTCTAGGAAACTAATGCTCTCACTTTCTCTAGGTCTACTGATACTCATGTATCTAAGATAACATGACCCAAGAAGTGGATCTGGTCCATCCAAAAGTATCATTTTGAGATCTTAGAATATATCTGATTCTCTCTAAGTGTACTCAAAATGATCTAAATATGGGTATCAAGGTCGTGTCGAGTGTGAGATTACACCAAGATATCATCCACAAAAACCACCACAAAGGAGTCCAAGTATGGATGGAACAATTAGTTCATCAGTACCATAAATAATGAAAGTGTGTTCGTGAGACCGAAAAACATAACCACATAATCGTATAGACCACACCTGCTTCAAAAGGCTGTAAGAGGTATATCTAATGGTCTAATGTGAAACTGATGATAAATGGATATCAAGTCAATCGTCAAGAACACCCTGACTCCACGAAGATGATCAAAGAGTTCATCAATCCCCAACAAGAGATATCAGTTCTTGAAAGTCAACTAGTTCAGATTCTGATAATGCACACAAAGTTTGTGGGTACCATCTTCCATCTACGTAAAAACGACAAGAGAACCTCAAGGAGATGTATTGGGTCAAATCAAACCCTTTGCCTATAACTCCCCCAACTGCTTCTTAATCTCCTACAACTCTGGTGTATCCATCCTATAGGGAGGAATGGACACTGGTGCTGCCCCTGGTACAAGCTCAATAGAAAATTATACCTCTCACTCTAGAGGAAAAACTATGATGTCATCTGGAAAGACATACCTGAAATGATCCACTACTGGAGGAAAGTCCATCTATGAATACCCCTAGTCATCTAGATACATACTAGCAATCTGGGCTATAACTCTTCCCAAACCATGATTCTCGAGTCTATATTTGCTCACCTGGGCATTCCATTCGCCCATGTGTAGAATCAATCCACCCTTTGGTGACATGAATCACACCCTACAATGATAAAAATTAACTATAGCCGGTAAGGGAACTAAGTAGTCCATTTTGAGAATGATTTAATAGACCGTCATCTCTATGATATAAAGTTATCATAAGAAGTGACACCCTATAACCTCAAGAGGGCACTCCTTGCACTAATGTGCACTAGCCGTTCTAGTCCCCAACAGTGTGTCCATTGTCAAGATATTAGTGGAAGTAAAGATGTAGAGCCCAAGGCTCTCCACAAAAGGCAAAAATATTAAGCTATATGAATCCACTATATTGAAAAGAGAAGAAGCTAAAACTGAGGAGATCAAAATTGTACCTCTAACCATAGAGGGTCCGAGATCCTAATCCTATTGGGTTTTCTCTAGAGAAAAATCCTAACCTGTGATGTGGCACTGTGAAGTGGCATGTGATCCCTGAGATGATCCACCACATGGTTGTCGAAAACCCTATGTCTAAACACTATTTCCACGACCTCCACCTCATCCCGAACAGCTGAATGACCTTAAATTCTCTAACTGATGAGGAACTAGTGGTCCATCTCCTGGATGTGGATTCATAGAAGAACCCCTATCACTAGCTGTTGGTGAGAACAATTGATAGAAATGCAGATGATGACCTATCCTTCCACAATATCAGCACTCAACTGGGTCTTTCGGGCTGTGTGGCATCATATTACTACTCTTCTTGCACTAGTAGCATACCACCAAGCTACCTGAAAGAGTATCCCACCTACTCGGATCTCCGTGTATATACTCCCTATGGCGCTTCCTGCTGTCAGCCGGAGAAGTAACTACTATGGATGCCAAACTGCCCTGGCGTGTAGCTCCAGAATCCATCAAGTTACACTCTATGATCAGTGGCTGGTTGACAATAGAAGTTATGGAAGTCAACCTTAAGATGTTCACCTGAGATCAGATGTCATGCCTGAGACTATCCTCAAACTTCCTCACCATAAATAAGTCATCACCCCCAAGAATGGGTATAAAGCGTTGCAACTCTGTGAAGTGAGAAGAATAATCCATGACTGAGAGTGTACCCTGCTCCAAACTCATGAAATCTCAGTCTTGATCGGCCCTCAAAGTCTCTGTGTAGAAGCAGCCATATAAGGTCTGCTGGAACTCATCCCAATACATAACTTGCTGTTGTCCCGCCTGTGATATCACATCCCACCATCCCTTGGCAGAATCCCGAAGCTTGTACATAGTGATATTAACCCTCCTCTCTATAGGTGTTTCAAGATGCTCAAAGATAGAAAACATGGATTCTAACCATGACTCTGCAGCCTGAGGTCCTCCATCCCCTGGGAAAGTGGGAGGATGTTGCTGCTGAAAAACCTGCGTCAACTCTACTGTAGATGGGGCAGGATGCAATGCTCCTCGGAAGGTCTGCAAAAACCTCATGAAGCCTTCTCAGAACTGTTTACTGACACCTGTATATGAAATGATGGTTGGTGTCAAGATAGGCATGATGGGATGGTCTACCAGTAGTCCCTGATCTACCATGTCCAGTGTCCGATCGTTTCCCTGTATCTAGCGTACAACCATAGAAATTATCAGTGGCATGACTCTGCAAAGTCATGTTCACACCTTAGTTAAGGATTATCAAGGAATAAAACTTAGATGTGCAAGAAAGTAACATGATTAAGAAATAATTAATGTTTTTCAAAACATGGATACATGGCCTTTATTACCCTTACACAACGTGTTCCCTTAAGCCTTTACATGGCATGTACTTCTACCAAAACTGGTCACGTAACACCCCTACACATGACCTGTTCCTCCCAAGGACATGACATATACTTGAATCGATCCCCCCTACACGAGTTCCTCAATATAGAATTTCCACACTGTTCTCCTAGAACAAAACTAAATGGCGTGTTTATCCCAGACACATCGTGTACTAGATGAATTCCACTGACCCATGTCGTTGGTTACATGGCAGAAAACACAGTCGATTCCACACGACATTTTCAAGATAGAAAATGCGTGTACTACCTTAGTTTCATCCATCTGTGTTGTTAGTCACAGGGATGGATACATGATCCTATAACATGGAATTTATTCCCAGTACACGACATGCTCCACCAAAAAAATCCAATCCCGTGTTTCTGCCCACACAGTCATACACATGGTCAAGAACTACACGATGTGTACATAAAGTACACGACGTGTACTTAAGAAAATTTATTCCCTCTCCGACTGAAGGATACATGGAATGTATTCAGAATTACACACCATGTATTCTGGTTTTTTCTAGATAGTTTTCCTCAGAAACTACTCTAGAACCCCCTAAAAACATTGAAAAAAACATTAAAGTGCCAAATTCCGATCCGTGGGGGCCCATACTCCCCGTGAATCAAAGATTGACATCTTATTCATGTATATCACAAAGTATAACAGTGAAATCAATCACATGATCCACCAAAATCTGATTCATGAGGGCCCATAACACCTCATGGACAAATGATTGGCACCCATTAAAATGATACTTTACACATTAGCAATACTCTATCAGATAACAGGTATTCTATCACAACATCTATCACAACAGAACACATACATAACACAACATCCATCACAACAACACCCAATCAGGAAAGAACCCTAAATGGAATGACAAGAAATCATGACATGTGATCTCTAGCAAGTGCTTATATGATGCATGAGATATAATACCCTCATCTCATCAGGTTACATAACAAATAGAACCTAAATAGTATCGACGATAACATCACAAAACATGTGAATCACCCAACGGTGAAATTAAATAAACTAGAACAATTGAAAAACTAGAAAATTGAAATAACTGAGGTATATTGTCTTTTCCCTGTACACATGTTAGCTACTCCATTAAAAAACTTATTAGCAACTACCTATTCCTTCATATCCCTATCTATAGGCTCCAAACAACAAGCCAAAGAAAAAAAAAAGAATGCCCTATTATACCACTTTGTAACGTCTTGGTTTTGGATGCCGCCCAAAGGTTCCCCGTACCTGGTTGGTCACATGGCCTCAAGCACATCTTCCTCAACACCAGAGGTTGTCGACTAGCAGCGAGGGCCTTGGGTGTGATAGTGGGGAACTATGCCCTCATCGGCAGAGTAACACAACAAAATAACAATAATATACAACAAAGGAAGTAGTAATACCATACAATATGTAAACAGCGAAAGGCTGAAAGTAAATAATCCTTTCGAGCACATATATAAATGATGCATGTCACATATGTCTGGGAAAGTAGCCAAACAAGTCACAATGATGGAATACCAAACAGAACCCAAATTACTAGAAAGTGAATGAACTCCAATAGCATCACAAGACTCAGCTTGGTTTCATGCTCTCCCACTCCACATCAATCAAGTACATGAAGTAGAAGGGAGCTTTCCCTTGCCTATACCTGCTACAATATAATCTGTTTGGGCCCAAAAGAATGACCCAAATAGGGTGTGAGAAGAATCCCAGTAAGAAACCACCCAATGATTTGTGCCTAACTATTAGTGAATATATATAGTAGGAAACATGGAAAATGAAGTAATAAACAAGGATGTACTCAAAAGAAAACAATCATGCAGTTTCAAACTACATGCATTTACATTTATCAATTATTCAACCAATCATTCACAAGCACTACGGGAAAACCATTATTTGCAACGGGCTATTTGAGACGGAAGTAAATCCCATCGTAAATAGTCTATCAAAGAGGTTATTTCCGATGGGCTGACCCACCCGTCCCAAATCACTAATTATTTGTGACGGGAATAAGTGCCTCGTCACAAAATGTTACGTACAGATTGGTGTGGTTTGCGTGCCAAACCGCGAAAAAGAGTACTTGTGATAGGTTGGTACCGCCCGTCGCAAATGCTGGGATGCGGTAAGACCTAGTTGCGATGGGGGGGATCCCCCGTCGCAAAAAGGTCGACCCCCAAAGGGTATTTGCGATGGGTTCCTTCAAAAATAACTGGCGGCGGTAAAAACATATTTCCGACGAGATGTTGTCCCGTACAAAAAAGTGTGTCGGCAAGTCACTTTTTGTTACGGGGCCCGTCGCAAATAACCTTTTAACCACTGACGGTAATTAATGCGGCTGAAGGTATTTGCGATGGGGCCCATCGCAAAAATTACTTTTTGCGACGGTATTCCCGTCGCTAATAGTGTCGTCGCAACTAATCTAACCTATATATACCCACCTCCATTTTTCTTACCTCTGCTCGAATTTCTTGTTCCTCTCCTTTTGTAAACTCTAATTTTAGAGTGAAATTTATGAGATAGCTCTTTTTACGAAGAAGTTGTGAAGCTTCCTATAATTATAAGAGATCAAGTTTAAAGGTATTTATGTTTTATTTAATTTACTATTTATTTCCATTATATTAATTTTAATTATTTTTGATTAGTTGTAATTAAGTTAGATTTAAATTGTTTTGTCATCAGTATTTATTTGTTATAATAAAAATAAATTATTAGTATTAATTATTAATAATTAGTAATAATTAATAATTATTAATGATAAATAGTAATGTATATAAATAATTAGCAGTAATTAGTAATTTGTAGTTGTATTTTGCTGTAATTAATAGTAATTAACACTAATTAATAATAACTAGAAAAAATAGTAATAAATATTAACAATTAGTAATAAATAGTATTAATTAGTAACAATTAGTAATAAAAACTAATAAATTGTAATAAATAAAAATAAATACCAATAAATAGTAATAAATAGTAATAAATACTAATAATTAGTAATAAATACCCATAATTTGTAAAAAAACAAATTAATAGTAATAAATATTAATAAATAGTAACAAATACTAATAAATAGTAATAAATACTAATAAATAGTAATAAATACTAATAAATAGTAATAATTCTTTATAAATAGTAATAATTTGCAATAATTACTAATAAATATTAATAAAAACCAATAAATAGTAATAAATACTATTAAATACTAATAAATAGTAATAAATAGTGATAAATAGTGATAAATAGTAATAAATAGAAATAAATAGTAATAAATAGAAATAAATTCTATTAAAGAGAATTAAATACTAATAAATAGTCATAAATACTAATAAATACTAATAAATAGTAATAAATACTAATAAATACTAATAAATCGTAATAAATAGTAATAAATAGTAATAAATACTAATAAATAGTAATAAATAGTAATAAATACTAATAATTAGTAATAAATAGTAATAAATAGTAATTAATACTCATAAATAGAAACAAATACTAATTAATAGTAATAAATACTAATAAATACCAACAAATAGAAAAATATACTAATAAATTGTAATAAATACTAATAAATACTAATAAATACTAATAAATACTAATAAAAAGTAATTAATAGTATAAAATACTAATAAATACTAATAAATACTAAAAAATAGTAATAAATATTAATAAATAGTAATAAATAATAATTAGTAATAATTAGTAATAATTAGTAATAATTAGTATTAATTAGTAATAATTAGTAATAATTAGTAATAATAGGTAACAAATAGTAACAATTAGTAATAAATAGTAATAATTACTAATAAATAGTAATAAACAGTAATGAATAGTAATAAATAGTAACATATAACAATAAATAGTAATAAATAATAATAAATAGTAATAAATAGTAATAATTATTAATAATTAGTAATCATTAGTAATAATTAGTAATAATTAGTAATAATTAGAAATATTTTGTAATAAAGATTAATAATTACTAATAAATACTAATAAATTGTAATAAAAAGTAATAATTAGTAATAATTAGTAATAATTAGTAATAAATACTAATAAATACTAATAAATACTAATAAATACTAATAAATACTAATAATTAGTAATAAATAGTAATAAACAATAATAAATAGTAATAAATATTAATAAATGGCAATAAATAGTAATAATTAGTAATAAGTAGTAATAAATAGTAATAAATAGTAATAAATAGTAATAAATAGTAATAAATATTAATAATTAGTCATAAATAATAATAATTTGCAATAAATAACAATAAATATTAATAATTAGCAACACATAACAACTAATTGCAATAAATAATAATAAATGGAAATAAATAGTAATAAATAGCAATAAATAGAAATTAATTGCAATAAATAGAAATCAATAGCAATAAATAGTAATAAATATCAATAAATAGAAATAAATAACAATAAATAGCTATAAATATCAATAAATATAAATAAATAACACTAAATAGCAATAGATAGCAACAATTAACAATAATTTGAAATAATTAGCAATAAATAACAATAATTAGCTATAATTAGAAATAATTAGAAATAATTAGCAATAAATAGTAATAATAAGAAATTAATTGCTATAATTTGAAATAATTAGCAATTAGTTATAACAATTAGCAATAATTAGCAATAATTAGCAATAATTAGAAATAATTAGCAATAATTAGCAATAATTAGAAATAATTTGCAATAATTAGCAATTATTAGCCATAATTAGCAATAAATAGCAATAAATAGCAATAAATAGAAATAATTAGAAAAAATTAGCAAAAATTAGCAATAAATAGCAATAATTAGAAATAAATAGCAATAATTAGATATAATTATCAATAATTAGCAATAAATAGAAATAAATAGAATTAATTAGCAATAAGTAGAAATAAATAGAAATAAATAACAATAAATAGAAACAAATGGTAATAAATAGCAATAAATATCAATAAATAGAAATAATTAGCAACAATTAGCAATAATTAGCAGTAATTAGAAGTAAATAACAATAATTAGAAATAATTAGCAACAAAATAAATTGTAATAAATTGTAATAACTTGGCACAATTTTCAGTGGATTGAAGTCAATCATTTTGCTTGATGACTCTTCTTCTTTCAACTTTCACCGACTCAAAACATTATGAAAAGTATGCTTCTACATATAGATATCCAATCTCGTATGCATGAGTTTGAATATGCATTCATAGGACCACATTTTTCATAATGTTGTCAGGTGATGATAGTCACAAGAAGAATATTCATCGACAAAAAGGGGATGTTTTGTCCGAAGGCTCATTTACTTGCATCTTTTTCACAGTGAAATCACAAAGTAGAATCTGATCGGATGTAAGCGTATGCATTCTTATATTCACAAGAATGAATAAGCGTACCTTCGAGCAGATTCTTTGTTGTGATTTAATTGAGAGAAATTTTAATGTAAATGAGTCGTTGGAAAAAAGAGTAGCCCTCAATCAACTGTAAATTGTGTCACACGTAATTAATAGTAATTATTAAGAAGTAGTTGTAATATTTATCCTCTTTTTTGGATAGTGTTTTTATAATTTCAAATTATTCAAAAACAATAATGATTTTATATTTTGTAGAAAAATATGGAACAAGGAAGTCGACAAAAGTCATTATTAGATGATCACGCTAGGATAAATCTATGCAGAAATCCAAACGGTTCTGGTTTTAATCTTGAATATATTGAGGGCATTGAAGAATTTTTATCATTTGCATCATCACAAACTGAATCTGTTTTAAAAGGCACAAATTAGTATCCTTGTAAAAAATGTGATCTGAGAACATTTGACACATTTGAAAATGTTAGGGGATATCTCTTTAAGTTTGTTTTTCAATAAGATTATGTTCTTTATTATCAACATAGTGAACGCATTTCCAGATAAGATACTAATAACTTGATTATAGATCAATGAATGTTCAAAAATTTAGTACATGATGTTGCAGGTCCATCTATTCAACAAACTGAAACTAAGGATGCTATTGATTTAACTCCTGATTTGGCACCATCTAAATTTTATGAGTTGTTGAGGTCTGATGAGGATGCATTATATCCTGGTTGCAATATAAGCAAATTAGAAGCGGATACAAAATTTATGGCTATTAAATTAGATAATTCTATGTCAAAACACTGTTTTGATTAGATATTTTCTTTGGTTAAAACACTATTACCTAAAGGAATGGTGTTTCCTACAAATTAATATAGGTGCACAAGGAAGGTTAATAATCTGGGCCTTAGTTATCAGAAGATTCATGCATGTGAAAATGATTGCAACTTATATTATGGTGAAAATGAGTCACTGGAAAGTTGTCCCACATGTGGACAATTGAGGTATAAATAAGCTCAACTGGGGAAGTCTGGATCGATTCCTATGAAACAGTTGAGATATTTCCCCCTTACACCTAGGTTGCAACGTTTATCTATGTCTCAGAACACAATATCAATGATGTCATGACACAAAACCCAGATTTCAACTGATAAAAGCTTGAATCATCAATCTAATGGTGATTCATGGAAACATTTTTACCGAGTGTACCCGTCTTTTGCTTTAGAAGCGTGAAAAGTGTGATTGGGTCTTTCCACAGACTATTTTTTCTTTTTGGTTCTTATGGTAGTCAGTATTCATGTTGTCATGTCTTTATAATTCTGTACAATTTAGCTCCATGGATGTTGATGAAGGAGTCCTATATCTTTTTGACCTTATTAATTCCAGGACATCCGAAAAATAATATTGATGTTTATTTGAAACCATTGATTGATGAGTTAAATTCATTGTGGAGTATTGGTGTTCGTATATAAGATGTTGTTGTGAAACAAAATTTTATATTAAAAACTGCATTGATTTGGACGATTAGTGACTTTCCAGCATATGGAATGTTATCTGGATGGAGTACCCATGGCCCAAAATAATTTCCTTAATGTATTAAAGACAACAAAGACTTTATTCTCATCAATGGAAAGAAAACCTTGCAATTTTGATAGTCATCATAGATTTCTTCCAACCCATCATCCATTTTGGAAGAAAAAATATCATTTCAGAAAAGGAATAATTGAAAGGGATGAACCTCCAAAAATGATCTCAGGTAAAGAGTTAAAGTCAGTTGTATTTTCATTACCTCCCATCACATTTGGGCCAATTGTAAACTAATAGAAAATTCATGGCTTTAGGAAAGAGCATAATTGGATTAAAAAAAGAATCTTTTGGGATCTCCCATATTTTTCTGATTTATTGGTCCACCACAAGTTGGATGTCATTCATATTGAGAGGAACTATTTTGATAATTTATTTCAAATAGTTTTGGATACACCAGGTAAGACCGAAGAAAATGTAACAACATGATTAGATCTTGCCCAAATTTTCAGATGATCGGAACTTGAACAGTTTCAAAATGTCATATCACAGAGGTTAATGAATCCAAAAGTAGCTGATACAATGTTTAAATAAATTATCTTATTATTTTGTCAGTGTGTTGTAGATTTGAGACTTCCATATGGCTATACTTCCTATTTGGGTAGATGTGTTAAGAATGGTCATATTACCATATTAAAAAGTCATGATTGAGATGTTATAATGAAAAGAATTATGCTGATTGGATTTAGAGTTTTGTTGAATTCTATGATTTTGGATTCGATAATAGACATATTATATTTTTTTGGGGACATTTGTGTAGCGACAACAGGCTATGATGCACTAAGTGAACTAGAAGAAGATGTTGTTGTCATTATATGTAAACTAGAAAAAATATTTCTGCCAACTTTCATTGACTCAATTGAACATATAATATTACATTTTACACATGAAGATAAATGTAGAGGACCAGTACAGGTTTGATAGATGTACCCATTCGAGAGACGCATAAAATTAATTGAAGAAAAAAGTACATAACAAAGCATCAGTTGAAGGCTCAATTTCCGAAGCTTATTTGCAATAGGAAATTTCTTTTTTTCTCTAATTATCTTGAATATGAATATCCATAAAAACACAACTACATGGGATGGAATGATGGAAATGATGACGATGAAATGGACAATCAATTATCAGTTTTTAATTAGCCAGATCTTGGATTCAGTGGAGTTCATAAATGATGGATTTCAAATGATGAACATCATAGAGCTCATACATATTTTTTTCTCAACTGTGATGAAATAAAATCATTTGTACTATGAGTTCTTGTATCACTCATTCTATAATTTATTTTATAATTAGTAAACTTATTTTATTTTTAGGTTATATGATAACCATATCATGAAAAAGCTTCCACAAATTATAATAGCTGCTCTTAAAGAACACATTAAATTTTTATTATCAATGGTTTCAAAAACGGGTAACATAATTTATTTTTTGTTTAACATATCAATTCAGTTTATTATTTATTATATGGATAATTGTTTTAAATTTTTTTTGGTGTCTCAGCATGATGATAAAATTGATAAGCGACTCTGTATATTGAGTAACTCACCATCCAAAATGGTTAAATCCTACAATATATATGTGTTGAATGGTTTTTAATTTCATACACGTGCATTTGGGAAATCAAAAAAACAATGAACAGTGGAGTTTTCTTGAGAGGATCACATCATAGAGAAACTGAATTTGAATTTTACGACATGCTGGATGAAATTATTGAACCATGTTATCTAGGAAAAAATTACATAACAATGTTTAAATGTCGGTGGTTAGATACTAAGAGAGGATTGTGTGTTCATCTGATTCATGGAATCATCAATATTAAATGTAAAAGTCTTCTTGCAATAAATGAATCATTCTTACTGGCTCAACAGGCACATCAAATATATTATGCAATGTAATATGCTACTTCAAGAGACCTGAGTGATTGGTGGAGCATAATAAAAATAAAATCTAGAGAAAATCAGTTTACTCAAACTGAAAACGGTTCTGATGAAGTACAAGGAATTGAAAATTTTCAAGAGTCTACTCAAAATCCATCCATTTCACAAAGAAACATGAATATCAATGATGACACCCCAAAACTAAGGGCCGATGGTGATGATGATGTTAATGATGTTAAAAATGAATTAGAAATGGCAAGAGATATTGAAAGCAAAACACATATGGATATTAATGACGCCGATGATGAATATAAATACATTAGCATCGTTAGATATGAAGATAATGATGAAGGTGAACATTGACACAATTAAATTATAGTTATAATCATAACTAATATATATCTATATGTAATAGTTATTTTCAAATATTAGCTAACAACAATAATTTTGTGTTTCAGATGGACCCCGATGTAGTTTGTGAGTTGGAGGAGGCTGAGCTACCTTTGGATGAGGAGGATTTGGGATCATCTGACCCTTAGGATATTGGTGGTTTAGGGGGTACGTGGAGGGGGCACGGTCTTGGGCGACTTATGATTCTTGACCCTATCCTCAAGTGGTGTCCACATCTTGGTTTTGATCCATGCACACAAAGGTATGATAACCTGTGTATTTTAGTTAGCTTTTTTTAATTTATTTTTATAAAAATTGTTTGATTATTTGTTCTTTTTTAACAGTTTTGTGCTTGCAGCTATTAGACAGGGGAGCACTATCTTCTAGAATTATTTTTCTCAGCTAGGGATCACATGGGAACAAATTCCCATTGATGTGCAGTTTGGAATGTTTAATCATTGGTTGGTATGTAAATAAATAATTTTTATTTAGAAATATGTTTATTTAATAACTTGATATTATAAAATAGTTATAAGTTTTATGGTATTACATCAATTATAACATGTGTGGAGCTATCCACGAAGCATGGGAGATGTTTATGCGTTAGAATTTCTGTCAGTTTTTACACAATTTGAGAAGGAAAAACATTAAGAAAGCAGGATCAACAATATTTGGCGAGTCATGTAGAGCCCACCGACCAGAATATATTTCATCTCATGTGTGGGAAAGATTATGTTCACATTGGTTGAGTAGTGAATTTCAGAGGAGATCTTCATTGGGCCAGTAGAACCGGGGGAGACAGGAGGTGACACATCGAGCTGGTAGTCGTACATTCAGTGTGAATAGAGAGCATTTGGTAAGTATCCTTTTAAATATTTTATATAACATTACATATAAATTGTTTATTTATATTCATATAGCTAGTCAAGCATCCCAATATTACGGATTACGACGTGTATCAGAGGATGGACAGTGTTCTAGATACTGGAGAGATTAGAGGTGATCGCCAACGTTATATTGTGGTCAGTATTATTATTTTTAGTTTGAAAATTAATTGCATATAATATTTTTAATATTTTAATTTCAAATTGAAATTGGATGAGTCATATGAGGCCACGTACTCTCAAAAACGGGCTGAGAGTCAGGACGAAACGACTGATCAGACTACTGCCCACCATTATAATGAGGCAACATGGATGCAGGTGACCCAGTATTCAATCGAGAAGGGCCGAGTACTTGGTATCAACTCTCATTTGACTCCTGGGACTTATTATGATACTACTAAAATGTCGGTGTCCATCTTGAGAGGTTCTCATGGAGAGGAATCATCTTCTGGCTCACAGTAACAAGAGCAGTTTCAAGCTCAAACTGAGATTATAGAGAGTTTTCAGAAGTAGCAGGAAGAGATGTGTCAGTAGTAGTAGCAGCAGCATCACGAGGAGGACATGCATCGATGGTAGCAGCAGCAGCAACACGATCAAATGGAGTATATGCACCATCTGACTCGTAGTTTAGGGATGGAGTTTTCTCCACCATCTCCTCCAGCTCCTCCGGCTCCTCTAGAAGACTACCCCCAGTGATTTTATGTTCTGTTAAAAACATTTGAATTGAAGATTTGTTGTAATATGAACTATTTACAGTTTTTATCTTTTATATTGGTGCGAATATTGCATTTTTTGGTATTTTTAATATTTTAATATTTTAATATTTTAATATTTTAATATTTGTTATTAGTATTATATATTTTTTAATATTTTTTTTATTTTACTAATAATAATAATAATAAAAACAATATTTTATGATTTTTTATATATTATTTCAGAATATTTAGAATCATAATATTTTTTATTTTTTATTATTTTAATAATATTAATAATATTTTTGTCATTAATCATAATTTTTTTATTTTTTTTATTTTATTAAGTACTTTCAAATATTGAGAATTTTAATATTTTTAGTATTTTTATTATTTTAATAAAAATAATTTTATTTTTTTTATTTTTGTACGAATTTGTGATGAGCCCTTTTGCGATAAGGGGTGTCAAAAATAGATTATATATATATTTTAAAAGTTTTTTCTAACAAGTTTCTTTATCGTCGCAATAACTTTTTTACGATGGGACCGTCACAAAAGGTTTATATCATATAAGGTATTTACGATGGGATGGTATCCCTTCGCAAATACTTTTTGTGACGGTCCCGTCGCTAAAGGTTCTTGTATTTATAATGTATTTAATCGAACATCTATTTGAAATGGGCCCGATTCCTGTCGCAAGTAATATTTTTTGTGACCAGCCCATCCCAACAAATTCTAGTTGCGGCGCAGTTTTTTGAAATGAGCTATTTGCGATGACCCCCCTCGCAAAAGGGTTTTTGTGACGGGATCACGTTGCAAATATCCCGTCACAAATAGTCAAATTTCTAGTAGTGAATCAACCCTATGGGAATGTTCTCATAGCCTAACCCCACTGGTTCAACATATCATTTAACAATAATGAGGCAACGACCCCTTGGGATAGCTCACACAGTCTAACCCCTTTGGCCTCTTACAAACAAAGACTCTCTGAGGAAGCACTCACCGTAAATTCCTCCTATGGTCTTTAATTGATATACTACAGACTATCTGAGGAATCACTCAATGCCGATTCCCCTATTGTCTCATAATGTTAAAATATAGACACTCTGAGGGAGAACTCAATGTCAACCCCCAATGGTCTCACAACTTGAAAAGTATAAAAGAATCTTTGGGGAATCCCTCAACATGAATTACCCCTATGGTCCCACTACACGAGGTTCCCACAACCCTGTGTAATAAAATCATGCACAAATGATATCCATCAGCCAAATTAATATCAACTACTACAAGGCTATGCAACTACAATTCATATAAAAATAAATTCATATAATATCAACTCCATCCTAATATCACTAGGAATGGAAACAAAACAGTCTAACAAGAAGTTCTAGACAGAACATCCAAAAACAAACAAACATGTGAAAACACATCCATAAACAAGGTAATAAAACTAAATCAAAATAAAAACCCTTTCTCAAGAAAAAAAATATAATTCATAAAACAAGGTTAAATATCCAAAACACGCAATACCCAAAACTAGGATATTCATAAATTTTTGAAAATATAATCCAAAGATAACTACGGAAAGGCACAAACCACATACCTCAACGTTGCACAATTGATATAGTTGAACCTCATACGTTGAATTGACATAGAATGTTTTAGATCTACAAAAACCTCCAAAATGTTCAACGTAGAATAACTCATGGAAGATGAGAAATTAGGAAGAGAGGTTTTAGAAGATTGAAGAACTCACTAAGGAGATTCCAACGTAATCAACAGTGTCTGATTCGGAGAACAGACGACGAGTCAGTGTATTAGAGAAGATTTGGAGATTCCTATCACTCATCAACAAGATAGGTCTAGAAGAATCTGTTTTAATGAATGAGAAATGACCCCAGTACAATTTAATAAATAAAAGAAAAAGTAAATAGTGTGTACTATTAATGAACATGTCGTGTTATTATCCTCAATCATCCCCGATATTAGCGGTCTTCCACGTCATCCCACATGGCCATGTCTTGGCTGTTACACCCCCATGATATAGTCGTATGCAGTAATAGGGTACTTGGAGTGTACTACTAAAATTTCCCAAAAACTCCACTTTTATTAAAAAGCACTAGAAAACAATATCCATACCTGAAAAAGAGATTCAGGTTATTAAAAAATTCTGCCTTTATCTATTTTAAATTCATCGGGTGCACCTTTCATGACCTGAAGATTTAAAATTTTATTTCCAAAAACACATTTAAGGGAATGTGATAACCCAACAAGTTTACATGCAACAAAAAATTTCAAACCTCCTACGAAATTATGAAGCTATTCCCAGAAATTATTAAAATATTAAAATTAATAACATTCTGTAATCTCTATGAGATTGAGCATACCTCAATTATTGGATTATATTTAATGAAATCCTCAATGTGGAATGAAAAAATGTCCTTGGTATGGATGTATTCCTCTTGATTTATTTTCCCTGTATTGATTCCATGAGATAATATGTATTCTTTTTTGTTGATGTAATCAATTTTTTCAAAATTTAGATCAAATGGAATCAATATCACATAAATTATATCATTATCTTCCTTTGAAAAAAATAATATAAAAATCTTCATCTATTACCTACAACATAGAATGTAGAAGGAGGTTTTGGTACTAGTTTCCTTCCTCCTTAGTCTCCACATCCTTATCACTAGCAACCACAACATCGTCACTAGTAGTCATTGATTCCATCCCCAGAGTTTTGCATTCATGTACTAACTCTGGATCTAGTCTTTCCTCCATTAGGAAATTAATTAATTTTCTCATAGATATGGTGACCACAGTATTCATAAGGTTGGATTAATCATTCAGTTACTTAGTTTTTTTTGGGTTTACTATAAAATTTCTATAAAAAAAATTTCTTTGATTCCCATTCCTCAAGCGTCACCCATCAACCATTATTGAATGATGGTTATGGTCATACTATGAAGATTATTGGGACTCTAAATCATTGTATCTTTTTTGAAGATCCCCCAGGTCCTAATACTAGGTGATTTCCTCTTTCATATTGGGATGATGAACTGTCTCCCTTCCGGATCAACATCTGTCTTCTTACAATCCCATTTTGGAACATTAAAATACAAAACTTCAAAGCAGTGACTCATATTAAGAACTGAAAATGTCCTTTTAGGACCAATTATACATTCTACATTCAACTATCCTTCATGTGAAGTGAAGGTGCACTGTTTTGATCCTTCAGGAGACATGCATTCAAATAAAACCCTTGAATATAGAGAATTAGCCACAATTATAACATCCTAACTAATGGATGAACTCTGACTGGTGACAGTTTTGTCTCTATCTGGTATCCTTTCCTCTACAGAAACATAATACTTTATTTAAAACACTAAGGTTGATAAAAATTCATTGGATTTCAATATGATGAAATTTTAATTATTTGTCTGATTATTGTCCATATAATGGTTCTCTGAACAATCCACATGACTTGAAAAACTCATTCTTTAGAGATTATTCATTAGATAAACATTGTAAAAAAATTTTGGTTGGAACATTATAAAATATAGTTTTATAGAACATCATAAGATCATTTAAAATTTATCTGAACCCCACTTTGATGAGTTCACTTAATATCTATCTATCTGATGATGAATAGAAGCTATCTATGAGGTGATATTCATAAATATCTATGAAAATACTATTCTATAAAAAAAATACATGTCTAAAGGATCTTTATTTGATGGGATTGATTTGTAATCCTTCGTATAACATTACACTTATTTACTTTATGAATTTTAACTTTTACTTTGTATAGATTAAAACATCAACATTATATGCCCTGTCTATCAGATTACTTTACGTAACTCTATTTGATATTCACAAGTTGTTGGAATTTATACATTTATGTCCACTCTATATTGAAAATTTTAATACCGATCATTCTTTGACTTCTTATAATTTTTACATCTCACAATTTTTCCTTATTTTACTTTGTAAAAAATCATACAAACTCAGTTAATATCATTAGTATTTTCATGATGATATGAACTTAAAGATTAATAAATAATTGTGTGAAATAAGGTATTATTCCCATTCTTGGTAAAAATACTTTTTAAACTTCTCAATAAATTGTTTTCTCCCGAAACATAAAAAAATTCACAAACAAGATATTGAAAACAAATAAAATATTTATTAAAAAAATCTAAATTCTCATAGAGAATTTTTGAAAACCAGAATCCTAAATAAAAAAATATTTTTGAAGGAACTCCATCCCTCAGTGACAAGAAATTTTGTGGCCATAATAAGATAACCTTCACCTAAATCATTTTCTCCCTATTTTTCTAATAACACCAGTCTCAGATTTATAGAAAAATTATTATACATATTTTATCAATGTTTTACTTCTTTTACCCCTTTGAAAAAATAATCCAGATAAAGGTGTGTGTAATTCCATAAATAATTAAATAGTCATTGGTGGATCCTGAACATGTATTTTCAATCTAAATTCTTCAAATCATACCCTTGGAATAGATTTGGTGAAAAAAATCATCGATTTGATTTTTTTTGCAATAAAATCAAGCTTAAAATCTCCACTAACAACTTTATCCTTTTTAAAATGATATTTAATATTAATATAATTTGATATGAAATATTAGAGGAGATTTTTAAAGAGATAAATAAAACATTGATTACCAAAAACTAATATCAGTGGTCTCTAAAAATTAACTCTAAAATATTACAATTGGGATTTCTTCCACATAATTTAAATACAATAACGGGTAGTGGTAAAATATTCAAATTTTGATGTAATCAATGTATTAGTGATATGTTTTTTACTATTACAGCTCAAACAATATTATACTAAGAAGTATGTTCTTCATAATGATGAATTTCAGTCATTATAATATTATACAAATCAGTCAAAATTTGTGAACCCATAAAATATCATATCATTAATTATTCTATACATTAGTGAATAATTTGATGTTACTTTAACATACTAGACTATTCTCATAGCTAACATCATATGTGATTCCTTTAGATCAGTCTGATATCATGAACACAATGCTATAATATATGAAATATATTCTATTAAAGAAGAAGTTAGAGTATTATTTTGATCACCTTTCTAAAATCTTCTTATTCACACTTTTCCCAGCTTCATCTTTAATTATCTTCATGCCAACAGAAATAAGAATAGAAACTTCTTCTGAATCTACCATGACATGATTTTTTAATATCTCATTATCATACTTTTCCGGATATATGAACATGTATTTCCCCCTTTTTTTGAACTTGTAAGCCCAAAAAGAAAGTGAACTCTCAAAGCATAGAAATCTTAAAATTTATTAATATTTAACCAGTAAATTATTCAGAGGTTTTATCCCTACCACATTTAAAAATTACATTATCAATGTATAAAATGAAAGTTAGGGTACCTATGCTCATCTCTTTTAAATACATATTGTTATCTATTTTTCATTTACAATAGTAAATTACCTTAAGAAACTATAAATTTTAGAGTGATGTACAAAATGATCTTATTTTTACCCATAAAAATATTTAATCAACTCACACAAACTGCTTCCATCATTTTAAAGTAAGAACCCATTATGTTTCTCAATATAAACAACTTCTAAAATTTCTCTATTTTTGAAAAATAATTTAACATTAATATCATAAATAGTTTTTAATGAGAAATAACTACTAATAAAATTCTTATAGTTTTGATACTTACTAAGGGGAAAAATCTTATTCATAATCAGCACCTTCCACCTATGTGTATCCTTTTAAAACAAGTTAGGATTTGTTTCTTGATATTTATCTATGTTCATTGAGCATATTTATGAACTAAATTTTTGTCCATATAACATTATTTCATGTTGTTCATGGAATAAGATCCCAAGTTTCATTATCTTAAATATAAATTAACACTTCATTCATCACATATTACCATTATTTATATTCAATTACCTCTAGAACTAAATGTTGTTCCACCTACGAGATAAGGGATGTCTGATTCTCTAATCTCAACATACTTTTATTTTGAATCAGTGGTTTATAATTTATAATCATCTTATTAGATTCAACTTTTTTTAATATTATCACATTAGGTATATTCTTTCATTCTCAATATCATTATTACTGGCCTGATTTGAATAAAATTGTTTTAGTTTAGGCTCATAGTCATATTCCTTCTAATTATCATATTTGGAAATAATCATTATTTCTTCAAAAAAATCTTCTATATCAACATCAATGAATTTTTTATGGAATTATTATTTTACATAACTATTACCTGGGAGTCATATTCCATCATTTTTAATAATTTATTCCAATACTGTTAACTTTTACTATTGTATGGATATTTCATGAAAATTCATTCTTATTTTTCATTAGAAGATCCAAGATCTATATTTTTGAACTTTTTTAATAAATGAATCGAAAAAACTAGAAGTATTTCACTGTAGTTTTTTTATAATATAGAATATCACAAGTTTTCATTTTAGATTCTTTCTATTGAACACATCTATTTTGATCATGGAAAACTATACATAGAAATTATTTATAGATAAATTTAGAAATTTTATATTATGTGATCATGATTCTTTTTATTTGTACTAAACTCATGTTTTTTACTCTCTGTAACTCCATTTTTTAGTAGTGAAGGAATTATTGTATTAGTTTTTGATTCCATATTTCTTAAGATAAAACTCCACTGAGTTAATTTTCCACTACTTTCCATTATTTTCCCTTAAATTAAATATATATTCCCCAATTTATTTCTTCAAAAAACTTTAAAAACTTATGAAAAAATTTATACCCTATAATTTATGTTTATGAACATTATTTTACATATATATGTGAGTTAATTTACTAAAGTAACAAAATAAAAATCAATTTTTATTGATTTATGCCTCATTGGCCCATAATGATTAGAGTTTATGAGGTCAAGTGGTATAGTGGATTCAATTTATACTTTCAAATGTCTTCCACTAACCATTCTTCCTTTTATGTCATTTTTACAATAATAATCATATTTCCTTTCTAGATGAGGTAATTTTCTTACAAAATATACCTTATAAATTTTTATATACTTTTCTAAAAAATATTACAATCTCTTGGGTCCATAACTTATTTTCACCCCTATCACTTAGAAAACAAAAATCAAAAGAATCTACAATCTGAAAGAGATTTTTGTTGGTTCTTTCTAACTTAGTAACAATTTTTACATATCCCAAACACAAATGATGCAAGAATATATTATGAAGATAACTTCCTTACCATCATTTAAAATCTATCTAACACTTTTAAGTTATGTTTCATCTTTTCATCAAATCAAAATTTCATTTTATTCAATTTAATAGCTTCATCATCAAAAATTCCATCTTATATACTTTTTAAGGAACTATCATTTCTAAATGTTACTACTCCTCTATCATGTTTTAAATATTTTTCAATATTTTTAAATAACCAGTAATATGTGAGGAAGAACCTCTATCAAGAATATGTGGTTTGTTTTTTTATAGATTTGGGATAAGTCTAAAAACATTTCTTCAATTTTCTTATTCCCAATTTATTTTTCATTTATAGAATAAAAAAACTTGTCCCAAAAGTGTTTCGGATCATTATTTGTTATATTGAACTAGTTATAAAAATCGTCCAAAAAATTCCATAAGTAAATTAAAATATTTTTTTATTGCGAACTTTCTAGATAGTAACTACTATGTATTTAATTATTCTTATAGATTAGGAATGTAACATTATATTATTACACTATTTCTCCACCTATATTCATTCCAATTTATATAGAGGAACATGTTGTGAAAACAATTATATATTTTGTGTTCTTATATAACATAACAAAAAAACATCCATTTAATATATATTTTTTTATAGAAATATTGAATTTCTCTATTATGAGTATGTATATGTTCAAAGAATCTCTCTATAAGTGATGATCCCTGGATTGGAAAAACATTATAATAGAGTTATTTTTAACCTTAATTGATGTGAATTATTTATCACATCCTTTCTCAACCCATGATTTAAAATTTTTGTACCTAACACCTTTTATGGTTAGTAAAATTATATGAATTTTTATATTTAGTGGGTGTATATATCACCTGATTATTTGAATGAGTTTTCTCATTAGCTTAAGATGTTTATCTTTTATCTCTATTTTTTAAATCATGATCATACTCTTAAGGTACTTTCAAACTCATAAAATATAAGTTGTGTTTTACAAATTTCATCATCCTTAGTAGTGAGTTTCTTATAGAGATCCTCCGTCATCATCCCTTATTAAAAAAAATTTATCATGAGGTTTCAAATCATTTAAATGTATGAATCTTCCTGTTTAAGTAAATTATATAATACCTCATTTTTATTCTCACTTTATTTCTTTATCATTATTATCACTTTATTTTGTTTCTTATTTTGATCAATACATTCAATGAATTTAAGTTTTATCTAATATTCATTATAAATTTATTTACCTACTTCTTATTATTTAATTTTTTATATATATTCCATTCTTTCAATGTTAGAAAATAAGGTTCTGAAATTATTTGAATTTTCATCTTATAATGATCTATTTTTAGTAGAGTTGTAATAAAATCTATTACTTAGTATACTTATTTTATTCTAGGTTATTTTTTGTTATTATTGGAAGCCTACTTGACTTCCTTGGAAGTTTTTTCAACTTCCTCCATAGATAATATCTAAAGAATCATCATCGCATGCTATAAATTTTTTCATTGGATATTTCATATAAAGATGTAAAATGCCCCCACTCTAAAAATATTTAAGTGGGTGTTTTCATTGATATATTCCTATGAATTTTCGTTAATTTCTAGAGATAAGGGAAAATTTATTCTTATTAATTTCAACAGATTCTTTCATATCTTATGAATCCCTGAAAGAAAATATCTCATATTTAGGTTCCTAAAATTTAATATTCTAGATATCTTAATAGAAATTTATTCCTTAATATTATTTTCAAATTTTGGAGATTTTATAATGTCATACGTAATAATAATGTTATTAAATTCATCAAGAGATAAATCATATTTATCTTCTAAATAAAATATTTTAAGGTAAACCTATATTTTATGTTTCTCAACAATATTATAATATTCCAATACATCACTGAATCTAGTTATATTATTGAAAATTAAATTTAATCTTTAAAAGTATTCATCAATATATTTTTCATCATCCATTCCGATATCTTCAAACATACTTCTATAGATTTTATTTTTTGGTTCCTTTATTATTGTTATTCCCAAGTAGGATCAAGACAACTATGTGGGGGGGGGGTGAATCAGTAGTTCCCTTTTATTTTATAATAACATTTATGAGCTCCTTAAAAAAACTTTCTTATCCTATAAAACATGTTTGATCTATGATCTAATGAAATATAAATAAAAAAAATATCCTTTTATATGAAAAAAATATAAAGAGAAGGCATCACAAGATATTTACAAGGTCTGGTACAAAGGCATACTCCTTACCATGTTGGATAGTCCCACCAACATGTATTATTTTACTATATTCTTTATAGAATACAAAGGAACATGCAAAAAAATTCTAAAATCCTTGTAGAAACATTCCTTCCATAGTTGGTTATAACCCCCGACTATCCTTTCTAATTATACAATTCCCACAAAAAATCCTTTTTAGAAACTGGTAAGTATCCAAAATCACAAGATGCAATTTTCCTTTTATTTTCTAACCCACATTAGAATGTATTTACTTACTCCACAACTAAGATGAATCAAAACTTACCTATATTCAGTCTTCAATAACTTCAATAATTCTATAATTAACCTGTTGGTCTTGAAACATCTTCCAGAAACTCAGTTTGGAAATCTTCCTTAGAAAATGTTTGTTTGGTCTTCCTCAGTTTAGTACCTTCAGTCTGATGGGCTCCATCTGATTGGTATCAGTCTGATTCTCCTTTCTAACTTCCTTCTTCAATTGAGTAGGAACTTAACCAGTTTCTCACAATTCCTCTAGTCCATGGAACTCAGTCAGATGACCCTTGTTCTGATGGATGTTGCTCCGATGGGCTCACTTTGATGCACTTACTCCAGTGAAATGTCTCCCTTTATAATATTTTCAGATGATCAAATTGATCCTCACTCTGAAAATATTGTTTTAATGGAACATCCTCTGCATCAACATGCAAAAAAATGTTTTTATTCAGTACTAAGTACCCAACAAAAAGAATGTCATTGTTCTTGGTGCATGTTAAAAATTCATGGTTTCACCCATCATACAAATGTACTATACTCTCTTTTTATATAAGCAATAAAATTATTTATGTGGGATTATGAAAATGTTTTCCCACTACACCAAAATTTTTGAATCTTAAATATTTCATAAATATTAGATTTCTCTTTGAATTCTTCAATACCTTTTCAAATTTTCAAATCTCCATGATTTTCATATCTCTCTTTAAATTCTTCAAACATCCTTGAAATTTTTATCTTAAAATATACTTTTAGTCTTTTTAACAAATATTCAATCTGATTCCAATTTTTTATTACGATTTTCCCATTACGATGGTTTACTAGGTTTCTTGACCCACTTGGTAATCTAGAACAGATGAATTCTTAACAAACATCAGTCTAATTATGATTCCTAATTTTGATTTCCAAATATGATTTCTTCATTATGATAAAGGAATTTGGTCACCTTGATTTTCTTGACCCACTTACAATGAAATCAGAACTGAATATATTTCATTATCTATATTTGCACCACCAAAAATACTATCTACCAATTCTGATTTCCTTATTTCTATTAAAGCATATGTTAAACAGAAACATCTTCATTAATTTTCTATACACCAAATTTATGAAGAGAAACATATCACTTCTCATTATGATTTTCCAAACCAACTATCATTCTGAATTATTCATAAAAATGGAGACACCATATTATTTAAATCTTTTTAAACAACTTTTACTTATTATTTTTGGAATATGATACCAAATATATTTCTGTACTCAACAACTTTCTCTATTATGATTGAGATCTAGAAAACTTTCCAAAACTTCGATAAATCTGAATCAAATGATCTGAGACCAGAATGAATTTATTTTATAAACTTTCTTCTTTTAAAAACTTTTTAATATAGGCATGAATTTCTCCATGACTTTGATTACATTTAATATAAACTTCAACATCGTGTGACTTAGCAAGGGAAGTATTGTAACCACAATGTATCCCCATAAAATCATTATTTGCAATAAAACATAAATACTATTGGTAGCACCTTTTCTCCCCATTACCTACATAAGGATTGGCCTAACATTTTTCTTAACAACATATCATATTTATGAAATGAAAATTAGAAAGTCACCATCAAATTCTTATCAGATCCATTCTGACTCCAAAAAACATTCTCATTATGGTCACTACTTTCATTCAAACATAATACGATTTCCATTAGATTCAAAATTCTTATCAAATTCTAATTACAATTTATAGGATTTGTTGACTTAGAATGATGTCTGGATCTAATGTTGATGGTTCTGAATATGCTGATGTTTGGAACCAATGGTGAGGGTTCTGAATACAATTCTCCTAGATTCGTTTGTCATTATTATGGTTCTAGATCTTATTTGATTTTTTTTCGAACACACATATTTTATTTGGATTCCAAAATAACTTCTGAACATACTTTCTTTCATGAACATATTGATCTATTGACAACAATAAAACCAAAACTTAACTAAGGTATAACAATCCCCCCCTTTGTGTTTGTTGTCAATACACACATTAATACCTACATTTTACTACTTTAAAACAACAAGTGGTATTGTTTTATTTTCTCAAATTTTCTTCTCCATGCATTCTATTCTTGATCCCCCTATTACTTATATCTCCCTTAATATATTCTATCCCCCTTATTGGATATAAAATTTAAAGGGTTTATCATGGAAGGTTTCCTATCATATTGAAAAATTTTATCATTTCAAAAGGTTGAAACTTTTCATCTCAAAACATGAAACCTTTCTTCAAGAGAACTTAAGCATGACATGATTTTCATAACAAATAACCTTTATATTAACAACTCTATGTCTATGTGGGAGAACCTTCTATTGGGAAAAAGAGATTATAATTTAGTTTTTCAATGTTGTGTGTAGTGAAACTTTCATGTAATACCATTTTCATGTTTTATTTAAAAATTATCATTTATTGGGGAAATCGTAAAAGTATTTTTTTAAGATAAAATTAAACTACACCCATTTCAACAAAAACATCCAAAATTTTAGATATATAAACACAACTTTAAAAAACTAATTTTTTTAACCACATAGCTTTCTTTTGAAAAAATATTAAGAGAATCAAAAAACATCATCTTACTTATTTAAAATACTTCATTTCACTGAATTTTATTATATATAAAAATGTTTTGGGGAATAAGGAGGAACCTCAGTTGTTTATTAGAAGAATCTTTTAGATTGAGAGTCCTCTCTCAACCATTCCTTATTCATCTTCTTATTGGATTTTGTATTGGATGTATTTTTTTCTTTCAATTCATCTATCTCAGATTTTGTAATAATTTTCTTTTCATATGAAGATTATTATAATAAAGATGTCAACTTATTTTCTTACCTATAAACCTTTTTGTTACAATTATTTTTTCACAATTCTTTCATGCCTTCGAATTTTTCTGGCAGGATAATCAGAATTTTTTGTTATCATGCCCTTCTTTATCATATCTCTTTGATCTTTTCTGAATTTTCAAACAATAATCTATTGATAATTTTTATCAACATTTCTCACATTTCAAAATCCTTTTCCATCCTCTTTACTTCAGCTAATTTTTGTGCTTCTTCTAACTTTATTTTCATATCAACTAGTATAGGTGAAATAACTACGCACTCTTTATCTTCAATATCAACATGTTTTTCCTTCAATTTATTATCATACTCATCTTTCTTTATCTTATGATGTTCTATTTTCAATTATACAAATTTATTAGAATCCTTTTATTTTATTTTCTCATTAAGGATCCCCTTGATTCATAATTATTTCCAGGATAAGACATGTTATAACAATATGAATATGCTATGCGTTCGAAAATTAAACAACACTAACGGTGACCTATGAATCTTGATCTTTTGTATTGATAGTGAAATTATTCAAAACTTTGTTGATTTTATTCATTCACATATTGTGGGAAACTTTTCCGTGGAGGATACTTTCTTGGGGAATTACTATCTTTCTTAGTGAATAATGTTTTCCTAAAAATATTCTTTTGTAAACCTTTATTTTCATATTATTTATAAGTTTTACCATTAACATCAACATACTTAGTGGAGTTTTATCTCTTCTTTATTATATCACATTGTTCTATAAGAAAAATTGATTATGTTTATAAAAAACCTTCTCCTTAATCAGCCAACTTAATTTTTAGAACATCTTTGATTTTTTAGGATTTAGCTATCTTGATCTTTTTTTGATTAATTTCATCAAGAAGTCTTGATTCTTCCTTGTTTGGGTTCTAATTTCTAAATGAATTTTCTTCATAACTTTTCAGTTTTCTTTCAAGATCTATATTCTCAAAAGTTATTCCTTCAACATCATTCATCAACTTACTTCTTTATTTCTTTAGTTTATTATTTTGTTCAAGTGCATTATTCAAATTCCTTTCAAGAATCCATTTTATTTTTATTATATCATCATCATTATAATCAGTTCCATAAGAATCAATTATATTTATTACATGAGAAATAAACTTGAGCTAATGATTATATTCATCATTAGATGAGGAGTCATTCTTCTTTATTCTACTCAAATAAATTTTCTTCTTTTTTCATAAGAAAATATTTCCCTATTATTTCTCCACTTTTATGTCCAATGTTTCTCATCATCATTTTTAGAATCATATTCTACATCATTATTCGTTGAAAAATTATATGCAAAATCTAATTTCCCTTCACAATTCCATCATTTTAGAGTTTTACTTTTCTATTTTCCCTTATTATATTTATTTGAAAGGAAGAAAACAATTTTGTTGAATTATTTATCTTATTCATGAACTTATGATTCAATTGATTATTATTTAATCTCATTGTCTTCATTTTTCCTTTTTAACAATGATTTGAAGGCCATTTCATGATAACCTTTTTATTGGATTATCACTACCTTTTATCTTCTCAATTCATAAGTAACAAGAGTATATTGTAGATCATATAATGATAGAGTTTCAATATCTATATATTCCAAAGATGAAACCTTAACATCAAACATTCCAAGAAGAATTCTCATGATCTATTCAAAAATATTTGAGTCTTCCAATTTCTCACCAAGGAATCGTAGGTGCTATCAATATAATTTACCATTGTAAATAAGTCACCAACATATTATTGATTTTCAATTTTCATATCTTTATACTTCTATATACATAATTTCAACTTTTCCTTCTTCATGTTTGTATTTCGTTCAAAAATGTTTTTCATATTATCTCAGATACCATTGGGAGTTGTGACACCCTTTACTCTAATAAAATCACTTTGAGTAAGTGGTGAAAGTGAAACATTTTTATCTCTTCCATCAATATCAATATTTTTATTATCAGTAATTTTAAGAGGTTCATTCTCAATACGAGGAAAAAATATTAATTTAGTAGCTTCCCAGACATCATACCCAAGATATATAAGATATGGAATCCTTCAATCATTCTAGATATGATAGTTATTTCAATTAAAAACTAGAATCCCCGAATAGTTCATAAAATTGAAATTCTCCATTCCGGAGATAGATCTTTTAGAGGTAACCATGGATCTTATACTAATTATTATTCAGAAGTAAGATCAAGACCACTAATAGGGGGTGGTAATTAATGGTTACCTATTCTTTTATATGCATGATTCATACCTCCTTAACAAAAACTTTCTTAACCTATGAAACTTGTTAGAGTTATGACCCAATAAAATATAACTCAAAAACTCACCTTTTGTATGAAAAAAATATAAAGGGATGGAAAAACATGATATTTAAAAGGCTAGGTACAAAGAAATTCTTATTTCCATGTTGGATAGTCACACCAGCATGGATTATTTTACTATCTTATTTTGGGAATACAAAGGTATAAGAAAATAAAAATTCCATAATCCTAGAAGAAAATTTCCTACAATAGTTTTTTATACCGCCAACCATGTTTTCCTATATCCACTTCCAAAACACTAATCTTTTTCATAACTGATAAGTATCCACAGTCACAAGATTAACATTTATTTTTTATTTTCTGTTCCACTTAAGAAAATATTCAATTATTCTACAAGTATTCTGATTCAATATTTACCCGCGTACAATATTCAAAAACTTAAAAAATTGTCTAAGTAACTTGTTGGTCTCGAAACATCATCTAGAAACTCAAACAAGAAATATTACTCCACAAAAGTATACCTAATATTCCTTAGTCTAGCACCCTCAGTATGATGGGATATATATGATTAATCTCAATATAATTCTCCCTTGTCACTTACTTCATCAATTGGGTAGAAACTCTATTGACTTCTCACAATTTATTTATCTGATAGAACTCAGTCTAAGGATCCATTTTATGATGGATGTCACTCTAATTGCCTCACTTCGATGGACTTTCTCTGATGGAATATTACTCTTTGTAACTTTTTATGATGATCAGTTTGAATCTCACTCTGATAATCTTATTTCAATGAAACATCATCAGAGTCAACCTGAAGAAAATGTTTGGTTGGGTACTCAATACCTAACAAACAAAATGTCAGAGTTCTTGGTGAATGTTAACAATTATAGTTTTCACATATTCTAAAAATGTACTGTGATATCCTTTTATAGGCGCACCAAAATTATTTATGCTAGATTATAAAAAGGTTTTTTGACCTCACCAAAATTCTCAAATCACTAATCTTCCTTAAATCTCTGATCTCTCTTTAACTTCTTCAACACCATTTTGAATCTTGAAATATCATTAATTTTTAGATCTCTTTTAGAATTATTCAACCTTCCTTGAATTTTATATCTTTATATGTCCTTTTATCCTTTATAATAAATCCACAATCTAATTCTTAATTTTCATTTTGATTTTCCCATTATGATTATCCACTACGATTGTCATCCAAATTTCATGACCAACTTGAAAATCTAGAAATGAAGACTTCTTAATAAATTATAGTTCAATTCTGATTCCTTATTTCAATTTTCAAATATTTTTTATTTATTATGATAAAGGAATTTGGTCACTATGAATTTTTAATCCACTTAAAAACAAATTGCAAGTGGAGATATTTAATTATGTTTCTTTGAACCACATAAAAGACTATCTCCCCATTCTGATTTCTTTGATATGATAGAAGCATATGTTCAACAATAATTTCTTCATTATGTTTCTATGAAAAAATGTAATAATGAAAAAATATATATTCTTATGAAATTTTTCAAAACCAACTCTCATTCTTATTTCTTCATTACGATGGAGAAAATAGATTTTTTCAAACTCCTTCAACTATTTCTACTTCTTCTTTTCTGAATACAATACAAAAGATCATTCAGTACTAAAAATCTTTCTCTTTTTTTATTACAATGTTGTACAATATCCCAGCCTTTAAAAAAATATTATTATTATGATGTGAGACCAGAAATACAATATTTCAAAAAACTTCCTTATTCTATAAAAGTTTTCTTATAAGACCGAATTTTTTCATGACTTTGATTATGTTGAATATCCAACTTTTCATTATCTGAATTACAAGGAAAGTATTATAACTTCCCTCTCTTCTAGTAACATATTTATTTCCAATAAAATTTGAATATTATTGGTAAAAAAATTTCTCCACATAACCTTAATAAGTTATGCATCAAATGTTCTCCAAACAACTTATGATATTTGTGAATTAAAAATTAAAAAAGCATCGTTAGATTCTTATCGAAGCCATTTTGACTCTAGAACACTTTATCAATATGATCAAAAATTTAATTTTAGTCTTAATATATGTTCTAGAATATTTTAAATTCTTATCAATTTTTAATTATCATTTCGTGGATTTTTTGACTTATTCCGATGTCTGGATCTGATGTCGATTGTTCTAAATCCAATACTAATGGTTTTGAATCCAATCATCCTAGATATTATTATCATATTTATGGTAATGGGACTGATTTGAAAACTTTTCTCACCCCTTATTCAATCTAGATTCCCATTACCTCCTCATCATACTTTCTTTCCTCAATATACTATTGTATTCATAACAAATACAACCAAAACATAACTAGGGCCCAAAAACATTACAATTACCCGAAAAGATACTTTCAATTTTTTCCATATTTACCTATCTATATTGAGAGCCATCGCATTCATAGAAAAATTTTCTAAAAGTTAAATTAGAATAATATTTATTGATTTCCCATCAAACATAAGATTAATTTTGTTAAACAATGTCACGGGAGCACATATCTCATTGGGTGGAAACCCAACTATTATTAGATCTATCACCTCCAAGCCATGATAACGAAAATATGATATCATTATATATTTCCATTCATGAAAATTTTTCTTTCAAATGTGGAAATACCTCTTCTATTGACTTAATTTTGATTTTCAATGACAATAAAAGTATGGATCTTATAGAGGGATAATGTATGCTCTGTTACCAATTGATGTTTCTATGAGTGTGATGAACATGGGGGGGGGGGGGGGGGTTGAATAAGTGGAGATCTTTACTTTTTCTCACATGAAATAAAACCCTATAACTATATAGAGTTTCTATCCATTTTATGTTTATATCTTAACCTTACATATATGAAATAATACAAAATTAATGAAAGGAACCTAATATTTATAAGGTTCTCCCCATACGTCGGTGACTACATCCTTTCCATGGAGAATCTCATTAGTCCATGGAAATTCACTAAAATATGATGTGAATATAATTGATCAAAGTCCTATTAGACTCCTCATATCTCCCGATAGGTAATTATAATGAATCCCATTAGTTAAAAAAATTGTTTTTATTATGATACAAATCAAGACCAATATTTTTTCTTAATAGCCCAATAAAATTTCATCTAGAAGTTATCTATTCAGTTCACCTTCTGCCTTCATCCAGTTTAACTCCATCTGGTTACCCTTAGAATAGCAATACACTTTGCATATATTTTACCAATAAATAACTCTATTACTCTTACTGAAGCATCTTTATGACGCTCTCATCAATAACCTATTGAATATTTCACCTATGAATGATAATCTTCCATATGATTCCCCTAACTAGAAACTTTATCTAGTATAATTCAGCAACTAAATGTTACCTTTCTTGGATACTCACACTACTATGAAAAATTTATCACTTCACTTAACTCATGTAAATATGAAAATTATTTTACATTTTATGGTGAATTAATACATTTATATAGGCATTCTTAAAAAGATAGTCATGATTACTAAAATAGTTTTTCTTGGTCAACCAAAACTAAAATTATGAATGCCCCGCTCAATACAACTTCTTTCGATGCATCTTAAACTTTCTAGAAATTTCTTGAAATTCCATGAAAACAAAAAATTAATATTTTTATATAAATTTATATAAAAGTAACATTAAAGAAATTATTTTAGATTCCTTATACACAATAATATAGAAAAGATTGAATGAATACACTTATAATAATCAATGGAAAGGAAACTACAAAGTTCATTTAATTCTTCAGAACATTTTCCAAATTATTCTTGTCTAATGAAATCTTAATAAAATTTGATCCAAAATAATTTTTCTTTATTCAGTGAACATATTCTATTAATATAACCGGTGATCTATTCAGTTTGACACCTCTATGTCCGATCAACTTCGACTAACTATGTAACACCCCAAATGTAGTTACCCAGAGCTAGTGCATTATTACATAACATTAGCATGATTACAAGGAATGATGTCTCGAAGAACTGATCAGTTTAGAAGTTTGGAAAATAGATTCCATACATGTGTGTTACATTAAACATTCAAAAATAAAATACAACATAAATAATACTTTGAGAATTCCATTATTACCCTAGATTAACCCTTCATATAAATCAATATACACTTCTTTGAATCCTGAGAAAATTAAACATATGAAAGGTGTGAGCTCAGATGCTCAGTACGGGTAAATAATTTAGCAGAAGCTATAAACTTTTAAGGAAATATGTGTAATAAAAACAATAGTGTTTTAAACATAAACTTGAACATAATATAGGAAAAATAAATCATATATTACAATATAAACAAGCACATGGATATTATACAAGTCGAATAATCCAATGTAAAACCCAATTTCATAACGAGAGAATGCATAATGTCGGAAATCATAACCACATAGTCAAGGCATTGTGCCAAGAATACAAATAAATTTTTTTTCAAGGCCATGTGAGAAGACAATAGTTTGTCTCATGAGACCTACCGATGAATCGATAAGCTATAGGGGACTATAACCAACACTTAGTAAGTCCAATGCATTCCTCATATAAAAATGTTGAAAATTAACATAAACATTCGTATTTTAACTTGCATATGAAATGTCAATACTTTAACCATAAACCATGAATGGTATAAAAATAAAACATCCACAATCAAACATATCATAACTCATTCAATATAATATGGAATATTTTATTATAATAAATCAACCTCAATCAAGAATAATATCTAGTAAATGATGTTGAAATGGTTAAAAATGATCAATACAACTCTTTGAGAGAAATATCCTTTTTTATGAAATCATTTAAAAGTCTCAAAATTTATAAAGGAAGTAGTTTAAAAAAGATTTTTGAATCAAAGTGTCCCAAAACACTTTGAAACTTTTGAAAGGAATTAATATTTTAATTTTTTTTCCATATGAATAAATCCTTAAAACCATATTGAAAACATGGACATTAATGAAATATATTTAGAAAAACAGATCTTTAATACATTTAGAATGATGATCTAGTTAAATCTTCCCTTCCATAAAAACTTAAAATATTCCTTTTGAAAATATTTTTATAAAACATGGACATGGATGATAAATATGTCCCAGTAAATACATACATATACACAATCTTAGATAATAATGAGATTGAGGAATTAACCCTCACCTTGTACTTTCCATTGGTCGAGGGTACGTTTAACCTCATGTATAATGACGATATAATGTAACTAAATTATAACAGAACCATATTCATATTTATGATATAATAATTGATTCATTTATGTCTTTATACTACCCATTTAATAAATATTTCTTTGTTAAAATATCATTTCGGGTAATAATCACTTTCTTTATCATACATGTTTTAACTTGTTATTCTTGATCATATAACTTATTTAATGATTTAATTAAATCCAGAGTATAAAAAATTATTTCTGTATCATATATATTCAGAATATAAGTATGTATAATATATTTTTATAAGAAATGTAAAACACTGTTTATGGAGATGGTAGGTCGTACGTATGAATAAACTCAATTTACACTTTATATCATATTGAATGAAAGTTAGTGAACGATATATATGTAAATACATACATACACACATATATATATACATATATACATATATCTACATATATATATATTTACAGTAGCATTATTATGTCATGTATCACATACTTATTAATAATATATATTTATAATCATCGTTGAATGGTGAACGTGGATCTCATTACATTGTGGATATGGTAATACATACGTACACATGAGCAACAATGCCATTCTATTTATGGTTAAATCATATGTAATTGGATGGTATATCATATATATATATATATATAATAATTCACATTTTATATTTATTATTTACATCAATTATACTCATTATTATACCCATCCAAATAATGAAGTGTTGAATAACAAACTACACCACGACGTGGAGATGGTTAGTCGTACATACACACGTATGGAGAATTTTTCATTCATAGGATTGATATAATAATGAATATGGTTGTACCATATTTATAATAACACCACAGTATGTATGAGGTACTAGATTTATTATTTTGGTATGGAAACAAAAAAGAAAGAGGAAGTGGAAGAAGAAAAGAAATTTGAAAAAGGTGATGAAATTATTACCTCTTCTTTGGGTGCTTCCTTTTGATTTGAACAAAAGGGCTCATTAGTTTGGATTATGATCAAAGTAAAGAATCTAGGATAATGTTAGGGTATTTATAAAGATATTTGAGTAGGAGGTGTTTGAGCCAAATGGCTTTGGAGGTGTGATTTTGAGAGAAGGGGAAGTACCCTTTTATAAGAGAGGTGAGAGTCACTTTTAGAAAAGCTTGAAATATTATTTTATTATACAATAATATTCAGTTTATAACGGCTCAAAAAGTATTTAATTCAAGGATAACGTGAGGTTGGGTTGAAAACCTCTCAACCAGTAGGTTATAGATAGGTTTATGTCACCATATTAACCTTACCTTTTAGATTTAACTCTTAGTTAAATAGTTCAACTTTTACCATGTATTCTTGTATTATTATAATAAATGTTTATTAAACTTACTATAAAAAACCAAGAGAACCCCATGTGGTTCATTATTGATATTTCTAACCTTATCTATGTCCTTTTTCCAAAACTTAGATTCTTAGAAATATTATATCAATTAATAATATAGTATTTGTTTAAAAACTCATTTATGTCAATTTTGACACTATTTAGTATTTGGTTTTAGTTAATGTCATAAAAAATTTATCACATATAATTTTTTTAATAAACCCTAAAATGTAATATTAACCTATGAAATTCATGTAATACCTCAAAAATCTCAATTTACAATTATAATAATATTTATAATATGAATTATTTTTATCTTTCAATAATAAGGTAATTACAACATCATCACTATGTCATAAATAAATTTTATTATTTAATGTCTAAAAATTATAAATAAAACACTATTATTTAGGAAATAACTTTATACATCTAATGAATATTTATAGTGTAATTTATCTTATGTATAACCCTATAATAAAAAATGATTTAGTTATTAAACTTTGAATTTAACACTTTTAACTCTTCTTTAAAAAAAATAATAATAAATGTTATAATCAAATTCAACAGGGCCAAAAGGATCATATTTTATTTCAAAGGTTAATTTTGGTCTAAATACACTTATCCAATAGAATTAGGACTTGTGTTAGGGTAATTATAATATCATTTTCACATTTAATTACCCTATTTACTTTTAACCATGGTAAATAAAATTCAAAAGTTACTATTCACAAAAATTATTTTCATCCTATTGAACAAAATTTTACATAAATATTTCAATAATGTCCCTCATATTTTTGAAATTCAATTCACAAAATTTGTAAAATTACATTTTATGCAAATTTCCTAACGTGCCTAGAAGGTGGGTAAAAGACGTTAAAAATTTCAATAAAATTTTATACATATAATATTATTATAAAATGAATCTAATGAATTACATTGAACTAATATAGGGATTATGTATCAATTTTTACTTTAAAATAAATTTAAATAAAAATTATAATTATTTAAATAAAAGTCAGTTTTAAACAATAATGTAGTGTTTTTTACTATTCATCAAATATTGAATGTTTTCAGAAAAATTTCAAATATTCACCCTAAGATGATTTTTATATTAAAAATTCAAAAATGATGTATATTTTACCAAATTCAAAAAATATTATTTTCTTTAATTAATTTTAAATTATTTCCCGTTGTCAAAACCCGAAAACTGATTTTTGAGAAGTAAAAACTATCAAAAGATTGATATGTGTATATGTCCAATTTAAATGTAAAATTACTTTTAATGACCATAATTATATTAAATGATAAAAATATAATTTATTTATTCTTAAAAACCTTTCAAAAGTATAATTTAACACTATAAATTATTTTGATTAAAAAACTTGTTTTCAATTAAAATTTGGTATTTTTAAATATTTATCAAAATATGAATGTTATCATAAAAACACTAAAAATTTATCCAAACTAAATTTTGATTTCCTTCTTCTGAAGAAGAAGTTTATTTGGTCACATTAAATATATAAAATTGTTCTATATTGGATTTAAAAAGGGTTCTCTATTAAAAGGTGATAAAATTACATTTTTTTAAAAAATACTACTTTTATATGAAAAATTGAATTTATTCTTATATTTTGTCCAATAAAAACATAAAATGTATGTTAAAATTATATTGAGTATATAAAATTTAAGATGCAATTAATACTATTCATAACCACCTTTTTAAAGGCTAGTTTTGTATATTTTGGTGCGCTCGAACTCGGTGTTGCATGTAGCGCAAGCTATTGAATTGCTTTAAAGAGATAACATACTATGAAATCATATGGTTTTACATTATCCCCTCCTTCAATAAATTGTGTCCTCATAATATGAAATTTTTCTTTGAAAATGAAATGTTTAAAATATAAAATACTTTTGTGGAAAACTCACATCGGAAATAGGGTTACTAAAATTTAGTCTTAATAAAAGGGAAAGGGAAATGAAGAAGTCACTGCCAAATTAGGGTTTCTAATAGGATAACATTGGTGGAATTTATAGAAACATAATTGGAGTAAAAATGTAAATATTTATAGGGAGTTATTGATGTCATTAATCACAAACTAGGGAACAATAAATGGAAGAAATGAGGGCCTTAAAGCCATAAATCTTTGATGATTTAAAATATCACTAGTTCAACATAACATATGGTTTTAGAATAACACATTTTTTAGATACATTATTTTTTGAAGAGAAGGGATTAATTTACTGTCAAGATAAGAACTCAAGAAAATGTAATTTATTTTATTACCTATCCTAATTATAATCTCATAATTTGGTTGGGCTTCGATCTATTTTCAATTCATCCTTTGTACTGGGAAATGAATGTTCAAAAATGATTTTTATGCCTAATGCGCATTTGATAAATCATAAGATCCACAAGTATTTCCTTAATCCTCAATATGTTTAGTGAAATCCAAAATGTTAGGACAGAGTATCCAATAAATTATACTTTAACCTCATACAAAATATCAAGTGCTCCACTCACTCCATTCCAACCTTTATACATATCAAAAAATACTTATTTCCAAACTCAAAGTATAATAATTTATATGGGATGTAAACATAATAAAGATATCTTTTTCCACATAATAACATGTGAATACGTTCATCATGTATTTTCATAAAACATGGCAACACCCTAAATTACAATAAAACATTATAGAATATATTCATGCTCCCTTATTCCTTATAGAATACAAGATATTCTCCTTAAATCCAAAAATGTGGTAAACTCCAAAAATGATGGAATAAACAAACAATTAATTAGTTCCAAGGTAGTCAATAATATCCAATATAATTTATCCAACTCAATTATATCTTATTCTGAAATGATTATCTCAGTTTCAAAAACATATATTAAGAGTTATATTTCCCTCAACAATATATTTCCTAAATGTTTAACTTGGAATAGTGTCACTTTATTTGGTACCATAAAATCTCAAATCCTTAATGAAAATGTACTGTAGTACAATCCTTATATACTTTAAAATTATTATTACTTGTAATCAAATGACATAATTGTATAATAAAAACTTAATAAGACTAATCATCCCCTTTCATCTGTGGTAGTATCGTAGCTTGATGATTATATAATAGCGTCATTTGAGGTATACTCTGATGATTGGAACAATTATTTGTGTAGTTTACCAATGCCTTCTAGATGAATAACTGTACATTTGAAACCTTTTTCTTACCCTTGCAAACACAAACTTGATGTTCTTTTTCTCTACACATATAGAAAACTCCCATTCCTTTCAAGCACTTCCATAGGTGATTCTTTCTATAATTATCACATATGGTAAAATACTTCTTACCCTTCTTACCTCTATCCATTTTTTCCCTACCATCCTATTCTTCTCTAGTTTTCCTTAAAATCCATAAAACTCATAGAATTATTTACTTATCCTATTAACACACGATACTATTTCTTCATATAATGAGAACATTTGGGAGACTATTTCCCTTCAAAATGTTGGATTAAGACTATGAAAGATATGATCCTTCTTACTCTTTGGATCATTCGTATTATTGGAGTTCTCATTCCTTCTATGGGGTGCTATTTTTAAATGACGAAATACCCTAGGATAGATCATATCATAATATATAATTCAAAAATTGTAAAAATTCTCAACATTAATTGAATATCTTGTCTCATAATCATAAAAATGGTTTATTTGCTAACATATTTACTCATAAATCATTTATAATGGTTTGTAAGGAACATATGGATTATCCTAAGAATATCCCCTAAAAGTGTCATAATGAAGAGTGCAGCAAGGCCCATTTTTATTTACCGGGATACCCTGGGTCAAACCCAAAACTCCTTTTCATAGTTTTCCCTCCTAGGTACATCTGTGCTAGGGATGCTACCACCTGTTTGTATCCACATAGGGATGTATTGCTTGAAAAATTCACAAAATCTCTATATTACATAAATTATAGGAAGTTCTTATATACTAATCCTAAAAGTTTATCTTAGGGTAATGTCCTCTAATCTGAGTTTTTCTAAAACTATTTCCAAGGTTGTTGCTAAAAATACTCTCATACCAATTGTAATGCCCCAACCCCAGTTACCCAGGGCTGGTGATTATTACATAACATTTTCATGATCATAAGAGATCAAGTCCTAACAAACCGATCAGTTTTACAATCTTGGAAAATAGATTCCATACATGAACATTACATTAAAAATTCAAACATAAAACACAACATAAATAATTATATGAGAATTACAATATTCCCCCTAGCTTAACCAAGAATATCAATCACAATACACTTCATGTAATCTCGAGAAAATAAAACATAAGAATGGGAAGAGCTTAGAAGCCCAGTAAGGTTAAATAATTTAGGAGAAGATATAAACATTTATGGAAAGATGTGTAATAAAAACAACATCCTTTTAAACATAAAATTGAAAAAAATATTTCAAAAATAAATCAAACATTACAATATAAACATGCACATGGATATTCTACTAGTCTAATAATCACACGTAAAAACTAATTTCATAACAAGGGAATGCATAACAATGGACATCATAACCACATAGTCAAGGCCTTATGCCAAGACTAAAAATAAACTTTTTGTCAAGGACTTGTTCCAAGACACTAGTTTGTCTCATGAGACCTACCGATGCATCGAGAAGCAATAATAGGTACAACACGTCACATACTAAGTCTAATGCATTCATCATCTGAAAATGTTGAAACATAACATAAACATTCGTATTAAAACTAGCATAAGAAATGTCAATAATTTAACCATAAAACATGAATGGAATAAAAATAAAACATCCATAGTAAAACATATCATAACAAATTCAATACAATATGGAATATTGTATTATAATTAATCTACCTTAGTCAAGAATAATATCAAGTAAAGGATGTTGACATAGTTGAAAATGGTTAGTAAAAGTTTTTGAGAGAAATATCCTTTTTTTCATGAATGCATTTAAAAGTATCACAATTTATTAAGGAACTCATTTAGAACAGATTTTTGAATCAATGTGTTTCATACCACTTTGAATCTTTTGAAAATAATTAACATTTTAAACAATTATGTCTATATGAATAGATCCTTAAAATCATTTTGAAAACATGGACATAAATAAAATAGATTTAGAAAAACAAATATTTAAAACATTTATAATGATGATATAGTTAATGATTACATTCAATAAAACCATAAAATATTTCTTTTGAAAATATTTTTATGGAACATGAACATGGATTGTAAATATGTCTAAGTGAATACATACATATACACAATCATAGATAATAATGAGATTGAGAAATTAACCCCTACATTGTACTTTCCTTTGGTCGAGAGTACGTTTAAACTCCTATATAATGACCATAGTATGTTATTAAATTATAATTGAACCATATTAATATTTATGATATCATAATAGATTCATTTATGGCTTAATTCTACCTATTTAATAATAATTTCTATGTTAAAATAACATTTTGGGTAATAATCGCTTTCTTTATCATACGTGTTTTATATTATTATTATTGGTCGTGTAACTTATTTAATGATTTAACTGAATCAAAAATATAAAACATTATTTATATATCATATTTATTCAGAATATAAGTATGTATAATATATTTATATAATAAATGGAAAACACCGTTTATGGAGAGAGTAGACCGTTCGTACGCATAAACGTTGTTTCCGTTTTCATATCGTATTGAGCAGAAGTATGTAAATGAGATATATGGAAATAAATACATACATATATATCTATATATTTTTAGTAGAATTATTATTTTATATATTAATTACTTATTAATAATATATATATTTATAATCATAATTGAATGGTGAACGTGAATCTCATCATGTCGTAGAGACGGTAATCCGTACGTACACAAGAGCAACAATATCATTCTATTGATGGTGAGATCGTATGTAATTGGATGTTATATCAGATATAAAGAATCATTAACATGTTATATTTATTATTTATATAAATTAAACTCCTTATTATACCCATCCAAATAATGAAGTGTTGAATAACAAACTACACCACGACATGGAGACGGTAAACCGTACATACGCACGTATGATGACTTTGTCATTCACATGATAGATAGAATAATGAACATGGTTGTACAATATTTATAATAACATAACAATAATTATAAGGTACTAAAGTTATAATTTTTTAATGTAAACAATAAATAAATAGGAAGTGGGAGAAGAAAATAACTTTGAAAGAGGTGATGATATTATTACCTCTTCTTCGTGTGCTTCCTTTTGATTTGATCAAAAGGTCTCTTTAGGATGACTTATGATCAAATTACGGACTATAGGTTGATGTGAGGGTAGTTTGGAGGATATTTGAGTAGGTTTTGGCCAAGACAATGGGATTCGGAGGTGTGATTTTGAGATAAGGAGAAGTACCCTTTTATTAGAGAGGTGAGGGTCACTTTTGGAAAAGCTTCAAATATTATTTTATTATTCAGTCATATTCAGTATAAAATGGGAAAAAGGTTTTATTTCTAGGATAATATGGGGATGGGTTGAAAACGTATCAACCAATAGGTTATAGACAGGTTTATGTCACCATATTAACCTTATCTTTTAGATTTAACTCTAAATTAAATATTTTAACACCTACCATGTATTCTTGTATTATTATAATTAATGGTTAATAAACTTACTATAAAAATCCAAGAATACCCCAAGTGGTTCATTATTTATATATGTATCTTTATATATGTCCTTTTTACAAAAAATTTATTTTTATAAATATTATATCAATTAATAATATAATATTTGTTTTAAAAAATCATTTCTGTCAATTTTGAAACTATTTAGTATTTGGTTTTTGTGAAAGTCATAAAAACATTATCAATTCGAAAAAAATTATTTAATAGACCCTAATAAGTCATTTTAACCTATAAAATTTGTGGAATACATCAAAAGTCTCAATTTACCATTATATTAATATTTATAAGATCAATTATTTTAGTCTTTCAGTAATATGGTAATTACTGCATCATCATTGTGCCTTAAATAAATTCAATTATTTGATGTATAAAATTATAAACAAAACACAATTATATAGGAAATCTTTTTATATTTCAGATTAATATTTATGGTCAAATTTATCTTATGTATAACCCTATTTAAAAAAATGGTTTAGTTATTAAACGTTGAGTTAAAAATTTTAACTCTTCTTTAAATAAAATAATAATAAATGTCCTAATCTAATAGAAGTGGACCAAAAGGATCATATTTTATTCCTAAGTATGATTTTGGCCGAAATAAACTTATACAATAGATTTAGTACATGTGTTAGGGTAATTATAATATCATTTTTACCTTTAATTACCCTATTTAATTTTAACTGTGGTAAATAAAATTCAAAAGATACTATTCCCCAAAAAATATTTTCATCCCGTTGAACAAAATTTTACGTACTCATTTAAACCATGTATCTCAGATTTTTTAAATTCAATTCACAGAAGTGGTAAAATTTTGTTTTATTCAAATTTGCTAACATGCCTAGAAGGTGGGTAAAGGACGTTAAAAAATTCATTAAAATTTTATAAATCTAATTTAATTATAAAATGAATCTAATGAATTAAATTGAACTAAAATAGGTATTATTTATCTATTTTTACATTAATATAAATTTAAATTAAAATAAGAATTATTATATAAATGTCGGTCTTAAACAATAACAGAGTGTTTTTCACTATTCACCATAAATTGAATGTTTCTAGAAAAATTACAAAAATTCACCCTAAGATAATTTTTATATTTAGAATTAAATATTGATGTCTATTTTACCAAATTATAAAAATAGAATTTGCATTAATTAATTTAAAGTTAATTCCCGTTGTCAAAACCAGAAAGAAGGTTTTTGAGAAGTAAAAACTATCAAAAGATTGATACGTGTTTATGTCCAATTTAAACATAAAATTAATTTTAATGGACATAAGTGGATTAAATGATAAAAATATAATGTAATTATACTTCAAAACCATTCAAATTTATAATTTAACATTATAAATTAATTGTATTAAAAATGTTATTTTTAATTAAAATTTAGTATTTTCCCTATTCATCAAAATATGAAGGTTATCATAAAAACACTAAAAATTTATCCAAACTAAATTTTTATATCCCAATTATAAATAAGAAGTCAATTTGGTCACATTTAATATATAAAATTGTAAATATGTGATTTAAATAGGCTTCTCCATTAAAAAGCAGCAAAATTGTATTTTTTGAAATATACTTCTTTTATCTAAAAAATTGAATTTGTTATTATATTATGTCTAAAAACACATAATATAGATGTTAAAATTATATAGAGTATATAAAATTCCAAATCCAGTTAATAATATTCATAACCACTTTTTGAACGTCTAGTTTGGTGAATTGTGGTGCGCTCGAACTCCATGTTGCGTGTAGCACAAACTATTGAATTTTTTTAAAGAGATAACAAACTATCAAATCATTGGGTTTTACAGACTGAATTGGTTTGGTAAAATCAGACTCTCCATTCAATTCTCTTCATATGTAACCTCTGAGTAATGAATTATTATTTTTTCATCTAGTAACCCTAATTTATATCATACTTTTTACTTTATTCACAAAACATAGATCAATAAAGCTTTAAGGAAATGTTTATCCAATGAAATCACAATTCTTTGTCCGATACCCATTCATCTGATGATTTTATGACCAATCAAATTAGATTTTAGAACTAATTCGTAAGAGATAATTAATTAGATAGAAAATATAAATAACTATTGGTTGGAATTTAGAAGAATATAATATTATGGAACTTTTTATGATCAATTTAAATTTCTTAGAACATCACTCTGAACGGTGCACTTCATATGTTCAATACACCTTTAAACATGTCCGCATGATGATATTTGTAATGTTATATAAAAAATTTCTTTATTTCATAATAAATAGGTCTTGTGGATCTTAATATAAAGGAATTAATCTAGAATCCTTCATACAACATCACACATCTTAAAATTATGACTTAGAGCATAAAATTTTTACAACTTGAAACTTTAACATTACAACTTGTCTATCAGATAACATTAGCTTTATTTTTCATATATACTCAATACATTTCTTTTATACATGTCTGACCACTCTAGTTTGATATTTGTAATTCCTATCTAAAATTAACATTTCACATTTTTTACCTTTCCCCCTATTTACTTCTTTCACATTGTTTACATGAATATAAAATCAACTAGGATCATGAGTATCTTCTTGTTGTTCGAAACATGGAGATTCTAAAATCATCTTCCTATTTAATAAAATTTTCCTACGCTTGGTAAGAAAACTTTCTTAAATGTATTTGACAACTAATTTTCTCCTGAAAAATAAAAAAATTCACAAATAACTTGTTGACAGCAGAAATAATCTTTATTAAAAAAACAACCCTATGTATCTTCACATATCATGAATTAATATTGACTATAACTGCTAGAAATAATAAAGATTTATAAACAAAAAAGAACAATTCACGCACTAATGAAAACTCCTTTGTCACTATTTATCTAATTAAGATCATTATAACTATAAAAATAGTAAAAAGAAATTAAAGATTTAGTAATTTGATAGAAATTATCATGATAAGTTTAGAACTATTTTAAGCAATGTAGTGAATGTTGAAGTATGATAATGGTTGACTATATATATATATATTGTAATGGGAAACAAGACTATTAGGATATATCCATTACAAAACCAATGGTCAATTTGACAGTTGTTCAACATGATCTTTGGAATTATTATATATAATGAGTAACGATGGGTGGTAATTGATATAAAAGGGAGAAATAATGGGTTAAACCAATAGGACCATGCATTTTGAAGACCATCCCCTTGAACGAGGGGGGGGGGGGAGGTAGGATTAATGGGGTTCAACCTTGACCAAGTAAAATAACATCTTCAATAAGTAAATCTCATGCAAATCGACCATGGGAGAATGTCAAGTTAATGTAGATCACCACTTGATAAATGTTTGCTGAGCTACCCTATAAATGTACCACAATCACAAACCTTACCTGTTGGGAATATGCTACTGTAATAAGGGGTTATATATCAAGAAATTATAATTATAAGGTGTAATTTTATTTTTATAAATTAAATATTATTCTCTCTAATAAAATTTTAATTATTATTTTATTTAAAAAAATACTTGAATATAATATGAATATGATAAATTGATTTTTGGATACAAATAAAACATAACTGTATTTCTTGAAAATATATAATCAAAATATACATTTATGATAAATTATTGAAATTGATTTTAATTAATTGTACTTCTAAACCACTATTAATTTAAATATAAATGATAATATAATTTTACATTTTCCTCAAAATTTTTTGTAAGGATCATAAAGTTGATTATGTCATAAAAACTGTTATTTTATTCTTGTAATTAAGGATTTTTATTTAAAAATTTAAATTTTCATATTTATAAAATTATTTGATAAAAAAATAATTATATTGTAAATCATCATTTTAAATTATGTTAGGGTAAAATATGGAGAATTTTATAAATAAATTATTTATCAATGAATTGTAAAAATGACGTTTTTTATTTTTGGTGTGTTTTATGACTTCATAAATATGAAATAATGATGTAATAATTAAAATAAGTGAATCCATGAAAAAATAATCTATTTTATTTATAAAATATTGTAAATACCTTTAAATTTCAATGAATATTTTTTTCTTAATTTTCTTTGGAATTTTACAAGAACGAAGTTTCTGACGGCACCTGATTCCAAGGCCCGGTGTGCCCGGAATCATTTTCCAAAGTTTGGCTCAGGTACATTCAGTGAACGAACGAGCGGGTTTTTCTAACATTTGAACCGGTGCTCAGAATCGAATTCAGAGGGCACTGATGGAATCGCAGTGCTGGTATTTGCTTAGAAACGCCTCTTCCGGAGTTGCGTTTGCCCGGGTCTGGTTTTTAATTTTTTTGGGGTTAAGTTAAGAAATAAAATAAAGTGGTACGACAAACTTTATTTTATTTCACTTAAATTCTCTTAAAGCCACTTTAAGCTGCTTGAGCTAAGTTGAAGCAGATAGGGTGCAATCCAAAATATGCTACCCTCTTGGTAGGATATTTGTGAGGTGGGGCCCGCACGAGCCCCCCCATTTCTTTTCCCCTAAGTAACGCACCCGCAACCCCCCTCTTAAATGAAAGTCAACTGGGGAATTTCCTTAAACTCTTAAACGCTCCTATTAATTGGGCGGTTTATTCGTTGAAATTAATTCGATGAATTAATGGGTCGTTACTTAGTTTGTTTTACTTTGTGTTGGCATGTTAATAAAATAAGACCAACAATTGCCTTCTTGAGGATTACTCATTGAGAGGATTTGGAGAAGACTCCAAGGATTGAGATCTTCATCCTCCTTCGCGAAGCATGCGAAGAACATGAAGAACGCGAAGAACGCAGAAGGCGGCGAAGAACACCGAGCCCTCAGAGATCGACGACGCGACGCCAAGTACCGCGACGCCGACGATTCTTCTCCCGCGACGTTCTTCTACGACGTTCCTTCTTTCATGACAGATCTTCGATCATCCGTTGAGGTAAGTGATTGTGGACCATTTTTTAATTCTTTGTGGTTTATAACAACAACATGGATTTAATTGTTATAAATAAATCTGTATGTTCTTAATCATTGGAGTTCATCGACGCAATGCAGTATACCACAACGACGCGACGCCCTTCCGCGACGCGACAATCCTCTTCTTCTGCGACGATCATTTTCGCGTAGAACGCTCGTCCGACGACTACGACAAGGTAGGTGTTTGATTCTTAGAAATCTTTGTGATTTATACCCGTGATGTTTGTTAAACGTTTGTTGTGTAAATTTTTTTAAAACCGCTAACGTGGTGGGTGCAGACTAACGAACAAGTCCGAACCCACTGCACTTTTTCGTTCTTGGTGCGTGAAATGGCGGACGATGACAAACGGGGCCGCAATGGCGATTTGAGGGCATGGCAGTGAAGAATGGGACTCAGGAGGAGCTATGGTGCAGACGGAAATGGAATCGGACCACCGGAGAAACTCCGGTGGCCCGTGGAATCCACCGGCAGGGCGGGGCGCCGGCGCCGGCGGCTGGAGGCGGCGGCGGCCGACCAGACCCGCGACCGTGCGGGTCTGATGAGACACGGGACACGGCAGAGCCACGTCCGCTGACCAAGAGCGGCCCCACGCGGGGCCGCAGCTCCTCTTCCCGTGGGGGCAGCACGCCCCGCGGCTCCCCTTTCTCGGCCGCTCGGCCGAGCCAGGCGGGTCGCCCGGTTCGGGCCGACCCAGGGGGGTCGGGCCGGGTCGGTCTGGGCCCAGACCCCCCGTTTCCGGACCTTTTCGGTCATTTGCTCTTAACATGAGCTACATGCCTCTGAACGACGCGCCGTCAGTGGCGATGTGATCCTTGGATCGAGCCGGTCGTTTTGTTATATCACACTCAAGGTTTTAGAATACTTTGGGTTCGGCCGGGTTGGTTCATACACGAAACCAACCGGGCCCTCGGAGCGGAAACGCTCATATCTTGAGCTTCAGACGTCCGATTGACGTGCCGTCGACTTTGTTGAATTCCTATAACTGAGACAGATATTTTGGCTTACTCCGCCCGAGGTTTGGATGCATGTGGAGTACGGTCGGGTTGGTTTTTCTTTAAAAACCAACCGGGCCCCTAGGACGAAAAAGCCAATAACTCCCAGACCAGGCGTTCGATTGACGCGCCGTCTACGACGTTGAGTTCCTATTGATGATACAGAACATTTGGATACATCAACTCTGGACTATGTGTCAGTTGATGTATCAGCCTCTCGGCTCGTGGAGCGGACCCTCCCGAACGAGCTTTCTGTGTGCGGGAACCCTAGAGCTGGCTGCGACTGCTACTGTGACGACAACGACTGTACAGAGATCCTCAGTGGATTCGACGGCGACGACTACATCACTTAGCGATCCTTTGTGGGTCAGTGCAACCGATCCTATGTGGGTCTGATCCTACGTGGGTCAACGCTCAGCGGTCCTGTGTGGGCCAGCGCCTACAGATCCTATGTGGGTCCGATCCTGTGTGGGTCTTTGCAGGGGTTAGTTACCTATCGATCCTTTGTGGGTCAGATCCTTTGTGGGTCATTGCGGGGGTCAGTACCTATTGATCCTTTGTGGGTTAGATCCTTTGTGGGTCATTGCGGGGGTTAGTACCTATCGATCCTTTGTGGGTCCGACGACTTTGATGGATTAGTGACCATCTCTATCGTCTTTCGATGAAGTATACCTGTGTGAGATGAATCCTATTTAATTTCCTTTGTGGATTGTATTGTGCTATCCTGTGTGGATTTACGTTTTTCTTTCTGGTGTGGACTGGGTTTTACTTGAGCTCGGATGTTGGAGCCGAGCGAGAATTGATGACTTAGGTATATGTATGGGCATATACCTAAGCCGTGTTGGATGTTACTTTGTGATTGTATCTTTCCATTGTGGTTTATCCTTTGTGAATTCTGGGAGGCCTTCGGGGATCTCGGGGTCCCTACTGAGTAGCTTATACTCACTCCTGCATGGGCTATGCCCGCACTACGTTGTGTTGGTTGCAGACGACAAACAACGCTGATCGTGGTGGAGGCTTGCGGAGCAGGACGGTATCTGGAGGTGGACCATTAGGTGAGACGTACTCAGAGCGGTCGGCTGGACCCGAGGAGCAGTGGATGCTATCTATACCCACCCTTCAGGTGGGATTTCCAGTGGACGGCTCGATGTTGCGGCTTTACTTTTCAGTTGTTGTTTTCCCTTTTTGAGTTGTACTTTACTTTCAGTTTGGGTTTGTATACTGGCCCACTTACTTTTCTGCACTCACTGTTGTACCAGTTTTTACTTAGTGTTTACTTCTGCCTGCTTACTCTGTGGTGTTTGTTGTTTACTTTACAAAGGCAATGCCTTCCCTTTACCGGGATTTACGCCTTTGTGCTAGTTGCCAGCCCCTGGCTTATGGAAGTCGGGTTTGGGGTAGTCACGACACGGGCCCCGAGGACGGGTCGTGACAAATTGGTATCAGAGGAGTTCGGTTCTACCGTAGACTCTGATCTTTTTCTATGTGAAGAAATAGTGTTTAGCGTATTGGGTGTGGTTATCAGTTCAGGGAGTCTAGTGTTGGTGCGGCGGTCGACGTATCCGTACACCAGGACCCTCACTTCTGATTTCCGACTTAATGCATGAAAACATTGATTGCATGTGTGTTTCAAGTTTTCTTTGTGATTACTTTGTATCAGCTCACCAGGTATATTGTTCTGACTGTGGCGCACCTGTTTCCTTTTAAGGATGGCCCCACGATGGCAGCCAGCTAGGGTTCTGAGAGTTGAGCGTGACGACAGCCCACCGAGTGACAAGGCCTCGGTGCAGGGCCCTTTGTCAGCAGTGGCACCAGCGATAGCTGTACTCGCCGAGCCACCGATGCTTCCATCCCCAACCACTGATGATGCACGTCGCCTCATTGCACTGCATGAGTTCCAGCACCAGCAACCGCCCAGGTTCCGCGGGGAGACGGACCCCCAGGCAGCCGAGGACTGTCTGGAGGCAGTGGTGAGAGTTTTCCGGTTAGTGAGGATACCAGCAGAGCCATGGTGATCCTCACAACGAGCCTACTACACGCAGAAACAGGACGATGGTGGAGCTTGATGCTCTAGGTGCACGATGAGGCATCTCTTCTCTGGGCAGATTTTGAGAGCCTCTTCCGCTCTGAGTTCGTCCCAGCCACCCTCTGTGCGGTGCGCATCCAGGACCTTCTTCAGCTGCGGCAGGGCAGCTTGACGGTCGCCCAGTACTCGGTGAGATTTACCGATCTCTCGCGTTACTCGACAGACATGGTACGCGACACATTCTTTCGGGCCCAGACCTTTGAGCAGGGATTGAGACATGAGATCAGGGCATCGCTGATCTCCCTCAGCATCCCGACCCAGGCAGGAGTACTGGAGCGAGCCCTTTTGATCAAGAGCTTTCTTGCTGAGAATTCTCCAGCGGCGAGACCTACCGCGGGATGACACGTAGCAGAGTGTTCCATAGCAGGCAGTCGACAGATGACTCAGCGGTCCAGGAAGACCATACCCTCATGCAGACGACCTCAGGACACTGGCTCAGTAGTGCGGGGCACACATCGTGGATCCAGTCTTTCGAGAGGCAGGCAGTGCTACACATGCGGCGGGCAGGGCCACATGGCTCGTGACTGCCTGACCCACCGTGTCGAGGAGCAGCAAATGGTTGATGGGCCACCCAGGCAGAGGAAGAGGGTTGACCGTGGCAGTCCGCAGAGAGGAGGCAGACGAGGCAGAGGAGCTGGCCGAGCATCAGGTGGTGGGCGACGCTTTGAGGCTCTACCACCACCACCACCAGGAGGTCCACCCCGACCACATGGAGCTGGCGGGCAGAGACATGCACAACTCCAGGCAGCAGAGGCCTATGACTACGATGCGCCTGAGATGATTCGAGGTACTATCTGTGTCTATTCCACCCTTGCTGAAGTTCTTATAGACACAGGAGCGAGTCACTCTTTCATAGATGCTGCCCTTTTTCGGAGCTCGGAGATTCCGACAGAGCCGTTGGCTTGATCCTTGCGGCTAGAGACTCCTACGGGAGAAGACTCGATGATTACGCACTGGTGCCGACAGTGTGAGCTTACTCTAACAGGTGAGAGCTTCGGCTGGGATCTTCTTGTAGCGGCGTCGAGGCCTTATGACGTCATCATGGTCATGGATTGGTTATCTACAGTCCATGAATAGATTGACTGTATTAGGCTCAAGGTGCGATGTGTACGCACCGACGGGAGAAGGTTCACCTTCACCGACGAGAAGGGAGCCTTCACAGCATAGGATGGACTTCCGCAGAGGAGAGGACAGCCCATCACTCATCCGTTGGCTAGCCTCATCCTAGGAGCAGTTGATGTGCGGAGTCCTAGTTTTCCTGCAGTGGTGGATCAGTATGCAGACATCTTTTCCGATGACATTCCAGGGCTACCTCCTCGCAGAGAGGTAAAATTTCATATTTACCTATACCCCGGTACCTCCTCAATATTGACTCCAGCATATCGGATGGCCCCCGCTGAGCTTCGAGAGTTACGGGTACAGTTGGAGGACTTGCAAGGCAAGGGATTCATCCGACCCAGTGTTTAACCCTGGGCTTCCACGATTTTGTTCGCCAAGAAGGCGGACAGGAGCTTGCGACTTTGTGTCAACTATCGTCGCCTGAACCAGTTGACGGTGAGGAACAAGTATCCACTATCAAGGATTGATGACCTCTTCGATCAGCTCAAGGGAGCACGGTGGTTCTCGAAGATAGACCTCAGGTCAGGCTATCATCAGCTCAGAGTTCGGGACGAGGACGTGCAGAAGATGGCCTTAAGATGTCGGTATGGACACTATGAGTTCTTGGTTATGCCTTTCGGCATAAACAATGCTCCAACGGTGTTTATGGGCCTCATGAATAGGATATTCCAGCCATACCTCGATCGATTTGTCATAGTCTTCATCGACGACATTTTGATATACTCGACAACTGAGGAGGAGCACGCCTACCACTTACGGGTTGTACTAGACACACTCCGAGATCACCAGCTTTATGGAAATCTCTCTAAGTGTTAGTTCTGGATACACGAGGTCCACTTCTTGGGGCACGTCATCTCTACGGCGGGATTTGCAGTGGATCCTGCGAAGATCGAGGTAGTGCTAGCTTGGGAGCCACCTAGGAGCGTGACAGAGGTGTGGAGTTTCATGGGAATAGCTGTATACTATCGGAGATTTGTGCCAGACTTCTCTAGAGTTGCGGCACCACTCTCAGCTTTGAAAAAGAAGGGGAAACCCTTTGTGTGGTCAGACAGATGTCAGCAGAGCTTCTAGGAGCTGAGACAGAGATTGACCAGCGCACCTATCTTGAGGTTTCCTGAGGAGGGAGTAGGGTACGTAGTCTACTGCGATGCATCAGGGACCAGACTCGGATGTGTGCTGATGCAGGAGTGGGCAGTGATCGCCTATGGATCACGTCAGTTGAGGCTGCATGAGCAGAACTACGCTACCCATGACCTGGAGTTAGCAGTATTGGTCGTCGCTCTGAATACATGGCGACACTATCTGATGGGCGAGCGCTTTACAGTCTTTTCTAACCATCAGAGTCTCAGGTACATCTTCTCTTAGAAGGACCTGAATCTGAGACAGTGGCGATGGCTCGAGTTCCTCCAGGACTACGAATTTGAGATAGTATATACTCCTAGAAAGGGGAACATGGTAGCCGATGCCCTCAGCAGGAGGACGGGAATTCAGCTACTTGAGGAGGCGACAGAGCAGCTAGCCTCTTTACAGATATCCTTCATGGATAGAGATGGAGAAGCCTTCCTTCATTCTCTTATAGTCACTCCTCCACTACTGCAGTGGGTCAGAGAGGCACAACGTGGGTACACTGACTGTGAGACGCGGCGTGTACAGATATCCTCAGGACAGGCACCTGATGGTTTCTCCTTTGGAGCAGAGCACGACATCCTTTTCAGAGGACGTACCTTGGTACCAGTCTCTTTACGAGAGGAGGTGCTGAGAGATTTTCACACTTCTCCTTTGGCGGTACATTCTGGAGTGGTGAAGATGTACCAGGACCTCAGACGAAAGCACTGGTGGCCGGGCATGAAGAAGGTTGTGGTAGAGTTCGTTTCACGATGCCTCACCTGCCAGTAGGTGAAGGCTGAGTACCAAGTACCAGCAGGCTTGGTACAACCCTTGGAGGTCCCGGAGTGGAAGTGGGATGGGATATCTATAGACTTCGTGACTGGACTTCCATGCACTTCCAGAGGTCACGACCCCATCTGGGTGATTGTCGAAAAACTCATCAAGTCGGCTCACTTTTTACCCATTAGAGAGCAGGGATCAGTGGAGAGCTTGGTGCATCTCTACGTTCAGGAGATTGTATGGCTTCACGGTGTGCCATCATCTATCTTCTCCGATCGAGATGCTCGCTTTACTTCCTGGCTTTGAAAGGTGTTGCAGGAGGCGTTCGGGACGCAGCTACGTCTGAGCACCGCGTTTCACCCTCAGACGGATGGTCAGACGGAGAAGACCATTCAGACTCTCGAGGACATGCTCCGTGCATGTGTCCTCGACATTGGTCGCAGCTGGGAAGACCACCTACCCTTGGTGGAGTATTCATACAACAACTGATACCACTCCACCATCGGGATGACACCATATGAGGCGTTGTAGGCAGATCTTGTAGATCTCCTTTGTGTTGGACAAACCCTGGGGAGTCAGCACTTGTGGGACCAGAGATGGTCTGGGCCATGACAGAGATGGTCCAAGTCATCCAGGAGCGGATGAGGACAGCTCAGAGCCGGCAGAAGTCTTATGCTGACAGGAGATGGAGGCCACTAGAGTTCGAGGATGGCGACCACGTCTTCTTGCGTGTCTCACCTCGACGTAGTTTACAGAGATTTAGCCGAGGCGGCAAGTTGTCTCCACACTTCATCGGACCATTCCAGGTCCTCAGCAGGATTGGCAAGGTGGCTTATCGCCTGGCTCTATCACCTCAGTTGCACCGGTTGCATGACGTCTTCCACGTATCCGAGCTGAGGAGATACGTGCACGACCCGATTCACATCATTGACCATGGGGAGCTAGACGTGGATGATGGGGAGAATTTTGTGGAGGTCCCGGTGGAGATCGAGGATCGATAGGAGCGGGTCCTACATGGACGATTGATTCCTCTTGTGCGTATCAGATGGCAGCACGGGAACCTCCAGGATAGAACTTGGGAGCGGGAGGCTCAGATGCGTGCTCAGTACCCACATTTGTGTCCCTAGATTATGATGTATCTTTACGGGGACGTAAAGTCCTGAGGTGGGAGTGGTGTAAAGACCCGTAAATTTCAAGTAAATTTTTTTTCTTAATTTTCTTTGCAATTTTACAAGAACGCAGTTTCTGACGGCACCTAATTCTGAGGCCCGGTGTTCCCGGAATCATTTTCCGAAGTTTGGCTTGGGTACGTTCAGTGAACGAACGAGCGGGTTTTTCTAACTTTTGAACCAGTGCTCGGAATCGAATTCTGAGGGCACCAATGGAATCACATCACCGGTATTTTCTTAGGAACGCCTCTTCCGAAGTTGCGTTTGCTCGGGTGTGGTTTTTAATTTTTTTGGGGTTAAGTTAAGAAATAAAATAAAGTGGTGCGACAAACTTTATTTTATTTCACTTAAAGCCACTTAAAGCCACTTTAAGCCGCTAGAGCTAAGTTGAAGCGGATAGGGTAAAATCCAAAATATCCTACCCTCATGGTAGGATATTTTTGAGGTGGGGCCCGCACGATCCCCACCATTTCTTTTCCCCTAAGTAACGCACCCGCAACCCCCCTATTAAATGAATGTCAACTGGGGAGTTTCCATAAACTCTTAAACGCTCCTATTAATTGGGCGGTTTATTCGTTGAAATTAATTCTATGAATTAATGGGTCATTACTTAGTTTGTTTTACTTTTTTTGGCATGTTAATAAAAGAAGACCAACGCTTGTCTTCTTGAGGATTACTCGTTGAGAGGATTTGGAGAAGACTCCAAGGCTTGATATCTTCATCCTCCTTCGCGAAGAACGCGAAGAACATGAAGAACGCGAAGAACGCGAAGAACACGGAAGGTGACGAAGAACGCCAAGCCCTCGGAGATCGACGACGCGACGCCAAGTACCGCGACGCCGACGATTCTTCTCCCGCGACGTTCTTCTACGACGTTCCTTCTTCTGCGATAGATATTCGATCATCTGTTGAGGTAAGAGATTGCAGACCTTTTTTTAATTCTTTGTGGTTCATAAAAACAACATGGATTTAATTGTTATAATTAAATCTGTATGTTCTTAATCCTAGGAGTTCGTCGACGCAATGCTGTATACCGCGACGACGCGACGCCCTTCCGCGACGCGACGATCCTCTTCTTCCGCGTAGAACGCTCATCCGACGGCTACGACGAGGTTGGGGTTTGATTCTTAAAAATCTTTGTGATTTATACCCGCGGCGTTTGTTAAAAGTTTGTTGTGTAAATTTTTTTAAAACCGCTAACGTGGTGGGTGCGGACTAACGAACATGTCTGAACCCACCACACTTTTTCGTTCTTGGTGTGCAAAATGAGGGACGATAAAAAACGGGGCCACAATGGCGATTTGAGGGCCTGACAGTGAAGAATGGGACCCAGGAGGAGCTATGGCACATACAGAAATGGAATCGGACCACCGGAGCAACTTCGGTGGCCCGCGGAATCCACCGGCGGTGCGTGTCGCCGGTGCGGCGGCCGGAGGCGGCGACCGACCAGACCCATGACCGCGCGGGTCCGGCGAGACACGGGACGCGGCAGTGCCGCGTCCGCTGACCAAGCACGGCCCCACGCGGGGTCGCGGCTCCTCTCCCGCGGGGGCAGCACGCCCCGCGACTCCCCTTGCTCGGCCGCTCGGACGAGCCGAGCCGAGCCGACCCGCCGGCCGGGTCGTGCCCAGGTCGGGCCGGGCCGCCCTGGCTGGGCCGAGTCGCACCAAACCGAGATGGACGTGGACCCGGGTCGGGTCGACCCGGTTCGGGCTGACCAAGGGGGGTCAGGCTGGGTCGGTCCGGGCCCAGACCCCCCGTTTCCGAACATTTTCGGTCTTTTTCTCATAACTTGAGCTACAGACCTCCGAACGACGCGCCGTCAGCGGCGATGCGATCCTAGGATCGAGTCGGTAGTTTCAGTATATCACAGTCAAGGTTTCGGAATACTTTGTGTTCGTCTGGGTTGGTTCGTACACAGAAACCAACCGGGCCCTCGGAGTGGAAACACTCATATCTTGAGCTTCAAACGTCCGATTGACATGCTGTCGACTTTGTTGAATTCCTCTAAGTGAGACGGATCTTTTGGCTTACTCCGCCCGAGGTTTGGATGTAGGTGGAGTATGGTTGAGTTGGTTTTTCCTTAAAAACCAACCGGGCCCCTGGGATGAAAAAGCCAATAACTCTCAGACCGGGAGTTTGATTGACGCGCTGTCTGTGACGTTGAGTTCCTGTTGACGTTACAGAACTTTTGGATAGATCAACTATGGACTATGTGTCAGTTGATGTATCATCCTCTCAGCTCGTGGAGCGGACCCTCCCGAACGAGCTTGCTGTGTGCGGGAACCCTAGAGATGGTTGCGACTGCTACTATGACGACGACGACTGTACAGAGATCCTCAGTGGATTCGACAGCGACAACTACAACACTCAGCGATCCTTTGTGGGTCAGTGCTACCGATCCTGTTTGGGTCTGATCCTGTGTGGGTCTTTTTGGGGGTTAGTTACCTATCGATCCTTTGTGGGTCAGATCCTTTGTGGGTCATTGCGGGGGTTAGTACCTATCGATCCTTTGTGGGTCAGATCCTTTGTGGGTCATTGAGGGGGTTAGTACCTATCGATCCTTTGTGAGTCCGACGATTTTGATGGATCAGTGATTATCTCTATCGTCTTTCGAAGAAGTATACCTGTGTGAGCTGAATCCTGTTTACTTTCCTTTTTGGATTGTGTTGTGCTATCTTGTGTGTATTTACGTTTTTCTTTCCTGTGTGGACTGGGTTGTACTTGAGCTCGGATGTTGGAACCGAGCGAGAATTGATGGCTTAGGTATATGTATGGGCATATACCTAAGCCATGTCGGATGTTACTTCATGATTGTATATTTCCTTTGTGGTTTATCCTTTGTGAATTCTGGGAGACTTTTGGGGGTCTCGGGGTCCCTACTGAGTAGCTTATACTCACCCCTGCATGGGCTATGCCCGCACTACGTTGTGTTTGTTGCAGACGACGGACAACGCTGATCGTGGTGGAGGCTTGTGGAGCAGGATGGTACCTGGAGGTGGACCACTGGGTGGGACGTACTCGGAGCGGTCAGCTGGACCCGAGGATCAGTGGAGGCTATCTGTACCCACCCATTAGGTGGGATTTTCAATGGACGACTAGACATTGCAGATTTAATTTTCAGTTGCTGTTTTCCCTTTTTGAGTTGTACTTTACTTTCAGTTTGGGTTTGTATACTGGCCCACTTACTTTTCTGCATTTACTGTTGTACCAGTTTTTACTTAGTGTTTACTTCTGCCTGCTTACTCTGTGGTGTTTGTTGTTTACTTTACAAAGGCAATGCCTTCCCTTTACCAGGATTTACGCCTTGGTGCTAGTCGCCAGCCCCTGGCCTATGGAAGGCGGGCTTGGGGTAGTCACGACACGGGCCCCAAGGACGGGTCGTGACAAATATATTTTAATGAATAAAAATGATTTTCCAGACCTATAAATATCTGTCTAAATCTAAAATCAAAATTATGTTTGTTTGAAATTATATTATGTTGTAATATCACTGTCTCATGGTTAAAGTTATATTAAAAACTGGATTTCGATTCTCTCATAGATAAAAGTAAAAAAACAACCATCAAATATCCTAAACTAGGATATAAAACCATGATTAATCTAATTTTCTTCCATTTTCCACAACCAAGAATTCGAAGGCCTATATTCAAAAACATAAAAACAATTCTACCCATTCTTCTATATATACCACCCTATCCACCCCATTTTATTCACTAATAATACGTGAAGCATAATTTTATCCCATTATCCATCTCTAAATCCTTTCCATGGAGTTTCTAAGGTTCCAAGGAACTCTTTTAATGATTTAAGATTCTATATCAAAAGGTAAGGGATTCTCTTCTTCTCCCTTTTTATCCAAGTAATTCCTTTATAGTTAGTCTTATAATTAAAATTTTATTATGTTATCATGAACTTATGATCATTCTATTATTATCCAAATATTTTTATATCAGTGATATACTTTCATTATCTCCCATTAAATCTCATTTTATAAACTAATTTTTATAGCTTTTATACTGTTGAAATCATCATTTGATTTTCCATGCCTGCCTTTTTATGTTATGAATAAGAAACCCTATTTATATCCAATGGAATTCATATTTATTTAATTATTGTTCATTTATTTTGAATTTAAAAGAATGAAACCAAAACATGCTTCTCATTAGTTAAAAACAATGATAAGTTCAAGTATGTACTCAATTATTTTATTTGAAATCCAATCCTTATTCTTTATGGGTTATTACTAAAATGATTTATTATGATCGATGTAGGATAAATGAATTAAGAAATATGAAGGGTTTATCTAGATACTTCCCCAATTTATAAGGTAAATACATAATATCTGGATATTATATGTTTTTTTTATATTGATGAATAACCATAGTAATATATTTTATGACACCTCAGTATTGAAACGTGGTGATATTATTATGAATGTATCATTTTTTTGTTGTAGACACATTTCAATTTTATATATCATTATTATCTCATGTTATCCTCCATTTTTATCCATATTAATCCATCATGTTCAATTTCTTTTTTTATCTCTTACTAGGCTTTATGCTCAACTATTTCAATTGATTTTTGTCTCTAGGAAATCCCTTGTATTGAGGTGTCCAAAGATGAAACAATAAAGGAGTCTTTTTGAAGATGATTAAATAAAGTTTATAACTATGTTTTACTTATGTAATTATAGTATTTTTTTACAAGAAACTAATCCTCAAAAGGTCATTCATAGTTAATAATGTAAATTTTATTGAAGAATTATGTTAAAAACCATGTATTAAAAAGGAAATTTTCCATACTCAGTATCAAAGAAAAGGTTTATTAATAACCATAAGGATAGTTCTAAATATATGAAATCATTTTAAAATTTTGGTAAAGTATAAATTGAGTGGTTTCCAAGAAATGAAATCCCTGTCTAGATACCAAAATGGGATGTGACTTTGGAATAGATATACCTAGGGGTGTTAAACCCAAAAGGGCTCATTGAGAATTAAATCAACCCATACGTGGTTCATGATAAAGATTCCTTTCATTACACTAGTTTTCCTCCATCAATAAATATTCTTTTGTTAATCACATGGATTTTTCATACAATTATGAAGGATATTTAGATATTTATTTATTTTCTTAATATTGAAGTATAGCATCCTAGAAGCATATTATTAGAAAATGTTGGGATTAAAATCCCCTCTAGAATTATTATTATAAGATTTAAAATAGTAAAAAATTTATCACTTGGGTTTTCTTATTTTATAAATATGACATGAAATATAATGAATCATGTAAATAAAAGATACGATGGACAATTAAATAATGGTATTCCTAATATGATGGAAGCTGGAGTTGAAAAAATTAATAATGATGATGAGCTAGTTAACTCAGGTCACATATATTAACCTTTACCATGTTTAGTATCGAGCTTCACAAAGTATGGAATAACTAGTAGTTAAAACCTTTATGTGTCAATGAATTTTTTTAATGTAACCTATGAAACAATGGTAGTATAAAAATGGATCAATAATATTGAAAATATATTTCTATTCGATATTGTTCTGGGAATGATATAACTACTTTGGTAGTTTACTAATTAGAGTGATAAAATGATATGTATTGGTCACTGATCAATAACATGAATCCAAATGATGAGGTTGAATATATATAGTTGGGAGAAATCAAAAAATTCCTTTTAAACAATTTTTTTATTTCACCCTTTAACCCAAGATAGAGGGGGAATTCCTTAAGTTGAATCAAAAAGAGAATGAATTGGTGAGAAGTTTTAAGATGAAACATAAAAGTATTGGGAAGTAAATTTCAATCATTTTCATTTATTTTTATAGTAAAATTGATCGGTTAATTTGTGGGATAAGATAAAACCATTGGTATTCTCTAGTAATAAAAGATTTTGGGAGTCATGAGTTAACAGTACAATGTTCTTTCAAAGTAGAAATTGTGTTTGGAGATGCACAGTGGTCTCATAGACTGAATGATTAGAATAAGAGTATGGATCAAAATTTTAGAAATAATTTCATCCATGAAAAAGAGGGAAATAAGAAATAAATACCAAGGTTTATAAAGTGTGTGTAGAGGGATTCGAAAATTTTCTATAAGGAAGTGAAAAGTGTTAAAATTATGGAAGAGATATCCTTATTCCTCAAAACATTCTTAGAGATATAAAGCCTCAACATATGAATGTTATTGATTAATAGAATATGTTTCAATTACAACATCAAGTACAATGATTCATGTGTGGGGAGCATAGTCAGTTCACTAATAAATGTCTAAATCACAATATAATGGAGGGAAATCACTATCAACCCAAATATATGCCAAGGTAGAAAGGTTTTACTTTTGTAATCATTAATGATGAAGTCAAAGATATAAATTATATAGTGATATGTAGACTCATTGTACATTGAAAGATGAAAAGTATATTTTTTGATTCCAGTTCTACATATCTTTTATTTAATTCAAATCTCCAAAGAACATAAAATTAATCCATGAACTTATTTTGGTAGAATTTTTAATTAAAACTCTTAGAGTAACTTTTCACATGTTAAGGATATATAAGTATTCCCCTATTATTTATGTTGATTACAATCTCTCTAAAAACATGTTGGTCATTCCAATGGTGTAATTTCACATAATACATGGGATAGACTAGTTTTTAAAGTATAATGTTAAGATCAACTATATAATAAAGGAATGTTTAATTGTATTAAAGATAAATCCTATAATTATCTTCAAAGGAGAGATATATTATCATTAGTCTTGTTAATAAATATCTCTTATTTCTTTATTTAAAGACATTATTGGAAAATAAGGAGAATAATTAAAATATATAATGATAGGAAATATACCCATTATTTAAGAAAACATTGATTTATTTCCTAAAGTGTTACCTAGATGTCTCTAAAATGATAGGTGTGGTTCTCAATTTAACTCATACACGAATACAATACTATATTTAAGACCCCATATAAAAATTAATTTTTATAGTTAGAGTAATTATATAAGAAACCCTATGATATTTTGGAGAATGGATTTATTCAACCAAGTGTGTGTCCTTGGGGAAAACCCATTCTATTTGTGAAGAATAAGAAAGAATCAGTACTGGTGTGGATTTATTATAGAGAACATAATTAGATCATAATGAGGATTAAATACCCTCTTCCAAGGATTGATAATTTGTTTGAACAACATCATGGGGATCAATTATTCTCCAATATTGGCCTCTGATTGGGGTTTCATCATCTTAGGGTGAATAAAAAAGATATATCAAAGGTAGCCTTCTAAACAAGATATGGAAATTATGTGTTTGTTGTTATTCCAATTTTCTTATCTAATTATGATACTATATTTATGGATTTGATAAATATAGTATTTAAGGAATATATTGATATATTTATGGTGGTCTTAGTTGATAATATTCTATTATATTCAAAAAACAATGATGATCATAAGGATTATCTAAGGGTTATATTACAAACTCAAAAGAAGAATAATATTTTTTGGAAAATTTAGAAAATAAGAGTTCTAATTACAAAATGTTTCATTGTTGGTCCACATTGCGATTAATGATGTAGTATTGGTTGATCCAAAAAATAAAAATTCCATAGATATGTGTTATTGACATACAATAGTAATTAGGATTTCTAGTGTCCTTGGTTTTGCAGTATACTATGAGAGGTTTTTGAAATTTTCTTCATAGATTTATAATACACTAACCAAGTTAACATGAAAGGTGGTTAAGTCAATATTTAAAATTGAGTGTGAATAATGTTTCCAATAAATGATGAAGAGGTTTCTTAGTAAAACCGTGGTAACATTACCATCTAATAGGGAAATATTTTACATTTATTGTGATAAATCCTTGAAATAAATTGGATCTATACTCCTGAAAAATGACAAAGTCATTACATATGTATCTCTAAAGTGGAATCCTCATGAAAATAATTGTGCTACAGAATATTTAGAGTTAGATGCATTTATTTTTTAGTAAATACATTGAAAAACTATCTCTATATGGATAAGTACAATATATACATTGAGAAGAAGAGTTTGAAGTATATATCCATAGAAAATAAAGTTATCATGAGACAAATAATATGGTTGGAAATTCTTGGGTACTTTGATTTTTCTATCCATTTTCACCCTATATAAAAACAAAATTATTGATGCGCTGATTAAGAAAGACCCTAAATTTCATTCAATGATGAGGATTAAAGGAGAACCATTTAGAAAGGACCTGGTAAAGATATACATGAAATTCATAAGGTAAGGGACATCATCAATCCTATATCAGATGACTTACCATCTATCATTACTATATATGATCAATAAAACACTAAGAGACAATCTTAAGTTATAAAATAAGTTAAAAGCTTTGAATAAATTAGGACTATATAGAGTTAAATATTTATCTTTAGGGAGTATGAGGTTTGTTAAAATTCTATGTATCTAATCATTTACAATGTTTAAAAAATATTTTATAGATAAATCTCTCATCATTAAATTCACTATATATCCTAGATGAACTAAAATTTTAGGGTTTTGTGATATTATTATTGATAGGTTAACATGAAAAGGGAAATTTTTTATTATACTATAAGATTTTTGGCATGTTTAGAAGTGAAGGTATAACTCTAACTACCCGAAGAATATTACGGCTACTATCCATACTGGTATGGGAGTGGGTCAAAATCAATATGGAATTTGTTACTAGCCTTTCTATAATATCCATGTAAAACTATTAAATATAGATAATAATTGATAGAATAACAATGTCTACCCATTTTATGACTATATGAGAAGGTTTATCACTTGATCACCGTGATAATATATATATTCTATAAGTGGTGAGAATTTATGGGGAAAACATTAAATTATTTTATATTGTGATCCATGATATACTTATATGTTATTGAGGAGCCTAAAAAGAGATATGAATACCAATGTAAACCATATCACGACCTATCATCCTCAAATTGATGGGAAGTCTGAGGGGAGTATTCCGATATTGGAAGACATTTTACAGGATAACTCAATTAATATTCATGATGGTTATGAACACCTTTTCCCACTTGTTTAATTTTACTATAAAAACAATTTTAAATTGATTTTAAAATGTGTCCTTATGAATAAATCTATGTGAATAGGTGTAGAACTCAAACTTTTTGGGATGAAGTTGGAGAAGGAGAATGGTTGGGACTAGACATTGTGAAATATACCATAGAGAATATACAATTAATCTAAATACATACCCAGTCTTCTTAGATTAAAAAAGAGTTATACTCTGAATTAAATTAAGGACATATATTTTCATGTTGCGAATTATATATTCCTTAAAATAAAACTATAGAAAGGGGTAATTAATTTTTTATAAAATGGGAAACTTATTCCAAGATATATTTGATTAGTTGATATTAGGGATCATGTTAGAGTAGTTTTCTATTGAGTTACACTAACTCCCAATCATTATAAATTCCATGAAATATCCCTTATGTATTTTTTAATAATTTATATTTCATTCCCATCACACATAATATAGATAAATAGTATAGAATTCGAAGATGTCTTATTATATAAGGAAGAACCCATCTATATTCTTGATGAATGGTAATAAGTGTTGAGGAAAATGAAAACCTGACACATAAAAGACCTGTGTAGAAATTATAAGTTCAAAGAAGAAAGCTAGGATCATGAAGAAGTGATGAATGTGAAAAAACCCTATTTACTTTAAGAAGGGTCACAAATTTTGTGGGAGAAATATTATATATAAGGGAGGGGGTGGCAGAATGTAAGGACCCAAAAAATTATTTTTTAAATTAACTCATGTTTCAAAATGAACATTTTATTGTGGTTTAAGAAAATACCACATAGAATGAAATTTATATTTCATTACATATCATTAATTGATACTGACTACAAAACCTAAAAATAATACAAGTATATAAGTGAAATAGAAAAATACACACACTAATTAAAACTCCATATGTTGAATTATCTAATTAAGGGTGATCCTTCTATAAAAATAGTAAAAATAAATAGTAGAATAAAAATTAAGATAGATAGTTTCAAGGGATATCTGAACCTCTATATATAAAGCAGTGAATGATGAGGTATGAGAATGGTGTATATATATATTTTAATTGGAAATGTAATAGTTAGGATCTGACCATTACCCAACCATTTGTTAATTTGACATTTGATTAATATTACAATAACTAATTATGACCCTTGGAATTATTTTATGTAATGAGTAATGATGAGATATGTTTGATATATAAGAGAGAAATGATGACCTCAACTAGTAGGATCATTGTTTTTGAAGCCCATATATTTGAAATTTGGTGGGTGGTAGGGTTATCGGGGTTAACCCTTGACCAAGAACAACCTGACCTTTAACAGGCATGGATTAAGCAAAATTGGAAATCAGAGAAGGTCATGTTAGTGGATATTACCACCATATCAATTTTAGCTATGCTACCAGATGAATGTACCGTCATCACACACCATACCATTAAGGATTATGCCGATGAAATAATAGGATATATATCTAGACCATAGTATAATAAGGTGTAATTTTATGTTTATAAATGAAAAAGTTTTCTCTCTAATCCCACTTTCATTATTAGATTCTTTAATTAAATAAAAATGAAAATAATATGAGTTTGATAAATAGTATTTTGGATAAAAATAAAACATAAAAGTATTTTTTGGAATATATATAATTAAAAAACACTTTTATGACTAATTCAGATTTTTAAAAACAATTTATTTTCATGATATCGACATATAAAACATTTTTTATTTAAATGTATTGATAACACTATTTTATAATGTCCCATAATTTTTTATAAGGGTTAGAAAGTTGATTATTCTATAAAAACTACTATTTTTTCAATATATAAGATTTTTTATTTAAAAAATAGAATTTTAATTTTTATAAGATTATTTTGATAGAATAAATATTATATTTGAAACTATTATGCCGAAAATTTATTTGGGTGAAATTTTGAAAATTTTCTAAAAAATGTATTTTTCATGGAAGAGTAAAGATAATTTTTTAGCAGGTTTTTTAACTTCATAAATATAAAAAAATGACATATTTATTATAATATTCCAATCCATGATAAAATATAAGTTATTTTTTTTAATATAATGTATTTAATTGAAAAAAATGTTTTCCAAAACCTATAAATAACTATCAAATGTTTAAAATGGAAATTTAGATTTAAAAAATAGTAGTTTGTGGAAATATTACTTTCTCCTGCCCAAACTAAAATTAAAAATTGGGTTTTGGTACCCTCGTGGACAAAAGTCAAATATTTTTCCTAAAACATGAAAAACCATAATCTAAAACTATGGGTAAGTGAATGGGTTTCCATTTTAAACATCCTAGAATTCTATAGCCTATATTTAGAAATTAATAAACAATTCTGCTCATTTTTCTATAAATAAAAACACATGTACCCCATTTCATTCCCTCACAAGCTATTAATCATGATGTTATGTTTATTTTATCACTATAAAAACTTTATAGGGTGTTTATAAGGTTCCATGGAACTCTCCTCAAGCTTTAAGAAGCTATCTCACAAGGTAAGGGACCCTATTCCCATCCCTTTTTACCATAGGATTTCGTTTGTAGTTAGTATTAATATTTAAAAGTTACTCTATGCTCAAAAACATATGATCATAATATTTATATCCAAATATTTTTCTATCAATTATATACTTCCATTATCTCTCATTAAATCCCAATGCATAAATAAATTTGTATACCCATAATGCTACAGAAATCATTTTTTTTAGTTTCCATGTCTCTGTTTTAAGTTTATAAATACTCCACCCAATGTATATTAAAGAGAATTCCTATATATTTAATTATACATAATTTATTAGGTATATAGATATATAAAATCGACATTCCTTTCTTGATTATTAAATATCATGAAATGGTTGGGTCTGTAATCAAGTATTTTATTTGAAACTTGTTCTTTAATCTATATGGGTTAATGATGAAATTATTTAATATGAGTAGTGTTGAACACATGAATTATGATAAATAAAGGGTGTTTCCTGATATAAAAATAATTAATTCGGGAATGAATTAATCTCTAGAGTTGACATGTTCTATGAAACATTCGTGAATATCCATTGTAATAAGTTTTATGGAACCTTGTTATTTAAATTTGGTCATATGCTTATGAATGTATGTTTTTTATATTTTAGACACATTTCCACACTATATAAAATTATTCTCTCATGTTATACTTCAGGTTTTATCCATTTTAATTTCTCACATTTTGTTTCCTTTATTTATCATTTTTTAGACATTACGCTAACCCTTTTCTATTGATGTATACCCATAGGAATTCACATGCAATGATGTGACAATTAATGGAAAAATAAATGGGTATTTTAAAAAGATTAAAGATGTTTGTTAATGTCTATTATTTAATTAATGTATTATGATAATAGTTTCCTAGACACTAAACCTCAAAAGGATCATTAAAGTTATTATGTAATTTTTTAGCAATTATGTTAAAAATAATGTAGAAAAAGGTGGGTCTCCATATATGTGATTTTGTAGAAGGGTTTCATACCTTCCTTTTTTGATGTTTTTAATTATATTTTATTGTTCTTAGATTTTTTGGATGACAATTTTTAAAGGGAGTTAGAGTATCATGGATTTGGTTTTGGAAGAAAAGAAAAATATTTGGATTAGTAAGTGGATTCGGTTGGACATGATTTTATTAGGGAAAAAAATAAAGAGGAGTAGATATTTAAAGTATGAATTTTGGGTGAAAAAATATTTGGGTTGGTGATCAGATAGTCTTTTGATTATTTTTTGAAATGAAGAATGAAACTAATGAGGATAAAATACTAATCCCTTTGTTTAAGAGTATGAGGAAAAGATATGAGTTAAGTCATATTTAATAGTGTTGGGAGGTATTTTAAGGTGTTTAAAAGTGTTATAGAATTATTAGGGAGTGTGTTAATGAGTTTGAATGTTTTGGGTAAGTATATAGAATTTTTAGAGGCGTTTGGGGTGAAATTGACGTAGTTTAGATGTTTTTGAAACACACAAAAGTAGGTTCATGGCCATGTGACAACACATATTGCTCAGATGACTATGCATTGTGTTCTGGGGGAGGTAATGGGAAATTCATGATCAAATGTATGATATATTTGATTATTCATATTGAATATTCATATTGGAAACAATCTAATAAGGATTACAAGGTTAGTTGCATGGTCACTAGTATTGTGTTTTTGGATCATGCATTCAAATAAAAAGTGAATCAAGTCTTCCATTTTTACTTTATTTTTCTAGGGTTTATCTTATTTACCTTATATTTCAAATATCTTTAGACCAATGGATGTTTTAGTGTGATTTTAGGCGACTCTTTCCTATATATCTCATATACCCTTGTATCCCTCTAGGTTTGGGTGTCATATCAAATGTGAGAAACTTCGTATCTCTTTTCTCTTTTTTCATTTTGATTACTCCCATGGAGAAAACCTAATGAGATTCATTTAAGATAAAAGGTTTTCCATTGGTTAAATTTGGTCTTTTAGTTTTGTGGTTCATGTGGAGGCTAAAGAGTATATACATTTTGAGTTTGGTGGCATTATTTTACTTATTCCCTAAGTTGAGGTAGATGACTTCTCTAAGATGCTTTTTTATTCCAAATTTTTAGGAAAAAATATTTAACGCATAAAAATTATTTTATGGATTTAAAATAAATAAATTATTTACGAGATTCATTATTTTGAAAATTTTTATTTTAGTGCAGTTGTAATTGTTGAAAATAATATATATAATTCTAATAACATGTGTTATTTCCCAAAAAATATGGAAAATGGAATTGTGAAATTTGTAAATAGATGTTCAAGAATTGTCATACTATATTTTTATTGGTATTTATGATTTTATTTATCATCGATTTATTACTTTATGGTGAGATATTAAAATTTATTTTAAAAATTTCATGACAAGTAAGGATTCCTCGTTAGGATTGAAAGGGATGATGAAAAAAGGATAAGGTGGATAGATCAGGTACATTTAAGTTAAAATTATTGGTATATGGGATTCCTTGAGTATCAAAAATTATAAATAATGTGTTGGTTGTATTTAAAAAATTCGGGGTATTGAGATGCGTTTGTTTATGGTTTAATTAAAACATATTTTTTATTTCAATATATTTTTATATTTTTATTTTATAAAGATCATGTTATTATGAAAAATATTATGATTTTTAAAGATTTTTTTTACATACAGAGCGCATGGTAAGTCTTGGGGTGGGGGTATCCTATTGGGTTTTATTCTCACCTCTTGCATGCATATATTAGTACTTAGGTCAATTTTGTTGTTATTTTATTTAGTTATATGTATTTGTGTTCTTGGAATATGGGATTTAATGGGAAGTCGATAAAGTTAAATGGAGACTTGTAGAGGATAAGACAATAGTAGTGTTATTATGTTTTATATGATTTATTTATTTATTTTATATAGTTAATTTTTATTTATGTTCTATGCATTATTATAGTTTATATTATCAGTTATGTACTCCATTTTATATCATTTTCACAAATATTCATAGGTGGGTTGTGTTGAGTGGTTACACCGTTCATAGTGGTTATTATTTTCATACTAATCATTTGGAAGCCATGGGATAAAAACGAGGGCCCAATAACATTTTGATTTAGCTCATATTCTAGATTATGTTGTTAGGTTGGGTTGGGATGTTACGAATGATATTAGTTTAGTTAAATTTGTGTTTGGTAGAAGTGGTTAAAGGATGTATTAGGAATTGGTAGGTCAAACAAAAAAATTATCAGTCAATATATTTTTAATGAGACTCAAGTTGGAAGGGGAATCAATGAAATGTGAATTTTTATTAACTTAGGAAGATTAATTTTGATTAGTTGTTGTGTAAATGTTTTTTTTGGAAAAATAGGATTTATACATGCATTAAATCTAACATAACTTGTATTATCATGATATGTAATTCACAACATATAATATAATTTTTTTATTGTAATTTTCCTTGAAAATGACATTAAAATATATTTTAGTTTTATATAATCATCATTATTGTTCTTATAGAGATATTATTAGGGAAACATGGCTATGATAATTATTTTACTATTGTTGACATTCAAAATGAATGGTTGAATAGTGTTTTACTTTTATAACACTAACAATAGTGCAGATTTTACTATAGGTCATCATGATTTATTATATTTAGTTTGAGTGATTAATATTAATATTTCATAAAATGGGATAAGAATCAAATAGATAAAAATTAACTAAAGAAAGGCATAACCAAGACTAAATTTTTCATTTGGTGGGGACTAAATTAGTTTTATATCAACAGTAAATTTTATGATTTTTATTTTCTTAGTGTGGTAAATAATGTTGTGAAAATATTGTTAGGTTTCAATAATGTTGGTAAAGAATCCTTTGTAATTAAGTATGTCAGTATTTATTAAATTTAAATTATTGTTTTAGATATCTTGTTTTTGGTCATTGGGTTGCGGGTCTTTTGAAATATGTAATTCTAATATTTCATAGAAGATCATTGATAGTATTGAAAAAATGGTATTTTCAAGGGATATGTGGGATATTTTTGGTATTTTGAGTAACAAATGAATATTAATATTTTTCATTTTCAAAACTAAATTGGTTTTCTAGAAACAATTAAGTACTATTAATAATAATTATTTTATTTAAGGTTGGTTTTAAAGAATTTTTATATTTATTGGTAATTTGAGAATTATAAAATTGTTTTTTCCCATTTGGACATGGTTTTTTAAGAGAGTAATTTTTTATTTTATGATATGTTTTGTATTATTTTTTAAAGTGTAGTTAAAGCATATTTTGGTTTTTACGAGAGTCATTTCAATTCGTAAAAATTAAAATTAAGTACTCTTTTTTATGTTTTAAAGGAACTTTACAAATTACTAGTAAACATTTATGAGAGTTTAACTATTTAAATTATTTTTTAGATTAAATGGGTTATGGTATGTCTTTTTTAAATATTTGGTTTAAATTTAAAAATAATTATAATAAATTTCTTCTACACTAGGTCTATTCTAGTGGGTAATTGTTATTGATTTAATAAGGTATTAAAGATGATGATTTTATAACTATGGGATAGTTGGTATAAAACTTATTATTTTTATAACATATTGGTTTATAAAATTATGGTTTTAAAGTGGTTTCAAATAGATATATAACTTATTCCACGTATAATTTTTAAAAATCATGAAATGTTCTGGAAAGTAATTAAAATTGGTTTAGAAAAACAAATTTATTTGGGTAAATAAAATAATTTTGAAATGATTTATATTATTTGTATGATCATAGGTAGAAAAAAGTATAATATGTTTTTGAAATGTATGTTATTATTCATTTGTGTTTTTGAGGAAAAGGATGGATTTTTTTGGTATTAATATTTTTTAAGGGTGATGTTTCTTAGTATCGAACGGTTTAGCCTGGGGTGTAGAGGGCCTTCTCAGTGGATTTGATGTTTGTATCAAGTGGGTTAGCTATTTATAAAGTAAAATTTATCTATGTAATAGTTTTTTGGATTCATGTTATGTTAACATTATAGTGGCGATGGAGGGGGAGAGGTAAGTCATGCAAATGAACCAGAAAAATTTACCTTTTAGTTGATTTAACTTCATGTTTAGATAATGGACCTAGAAACATATATTTATCCTTTGGTAGATGTAGGCACATATCTAGATCATGGATATGAGTTCATGAATTTATCCTTGGGTTAATGTAACTTATGAATTGATGGGGAAATTGGAGGATATTTCCACTGAGTGATGACTCTATTGGTAATGATTTTTAGAACTTGAGGATCATAGCCTATGAGATTTCCTTGGTTCATGTTCATGGTATCATATGACTCTTGTAACATCCCAGGTAATTATAAGATAAAAATTATTCATATATGTTAATATTTATGATTTAGATATTAATTTTAGTTTAAATGGGATACTATGTTTGATAGCATACCCAACATAAAAAATGATTCACTCAGAAATATTATGTTTCATACAAGAGTAATTTATATCAAAAAATAATACAATATTAATATTATTATTTTAAATGGTAGTTAATTCCTAGTCATTGTATTGGATGTAATAAATAGAACTAACTATATATATGTTTACACGTGTTAATTAAATGTTTTTTTTACTTTCATCCAATAAATTTTAGAGTCTTAAAATGATAATAAATCCAATTTTCAACATAAATTACTTAAATATTTTTAAAATGATGTTTTTTCGCCTCTTGATGGAGAAATATTTTTAATTATATTTGTTTTTAATTTTATATGTTATATTTGATAATATAAAACTATTATTTGGAATCAGGACATAAATATTTACTTTGGTTCAAATTTTGGTGTTTTTCTAAAAAAAATTAATATTTTAATGAGTAGAGAAAAAATACAACATTTTAATTCAAAACTGCCTTTTCTTCTAATTTATTTGTATTATTAAATTATAATTTGAATTGGTTTTAAAGTATATTTATATTATTTTTTATTATTTAATCCAATGTTGGTCATTAGAGGTAATTTTACATTGAAATTTGATTTAAACACATTTCAATATTTTGATGGTTTCTACTTAAAAAAACTCATTTTCTCATTTTGACAACCAGAATGAATTTTAAATTAATGACTGAAATTATTGAGTTTTGAATTTGGGAAAATTGATTCCATATTTGGAATAATAAGGTCCAAATTATGTAAATAGGTATCTTTTATTTATGGACATGATGAATAGTAACTTTAATAATTATTTTTATTTACCACAGTTAAAGGGTAAATCAGGTAAATAAGGGTAAAAACAACATAATAATGATTTTAAAAAATGCCCTAACACTTGTCATAATCCTATTGTATATGATATTTATTATTTTGAAAACCCTTGGGATGAAAGTTTCTCCTTCGGAAGCCACTTGGGTGAGATTATGACACTTATAAAATTTAATTTATAGTAAAGGAAAATATGTTATAAACATAAATCTTCTTATTAAAAAAAATTTAATATGGGTTTATATAAGACATATCTTCGACTATAAATAGTAATTAGAAATTTAAAAATATTTCATACATCATGGTATTTCATTTATAATTTTTAGACATTAAATAATTAAATTTAATTATGATGTAATGATGATGGAATAATAGTCTTATTAATGAAGGAATACAAAAATGATATTATAAATATTAAAATAAATATTATTTTAGATAAATTATGTTATAAAAGATTTTCATATTAGAATATGACATTTTATAATACCATCCAATGGTTTTCTTTTAATTTATCTCTCTTTTTATATTTTATTTAAATTCAATAAAATGAATAGCGTAAAAATTAAGATAATTGATGTTTTATAAAAATTGTAATTTATTAAATTATTTAAAAATCCAAAAATATTTAAAAATCACAATGTAAAAATGATAAGGTCTAAAAGTTCATAAAGTTTCCAATTATAGGATATTAAACCCATGTAAGTAAAACTAATACCCTCTTAATAATTAAAATATTGTTACCACAAATCAACTTAAAAGAGAATAATTAATGGTATACTAAAAATACAAGGTCTAAAATAAAATAAATACATATTTAAAAATTATTGGATGATAGGATTTAAAACTATTATCAACTTATCTTTTACATATCTCATGTTGGAGATATTTTAATTAAAATTTAATTTATATTAATTTAATAATTTAAAAGTTTCCAAGGGTTCTCTTTCTCTCTTTTATAAAAAGGTACCCTTTATTATCTAATGCTCACACTTAAATAACCCTTTGGTTCTACCAATACCTACAAAAAACTCTTCCTAGAATCTCTCCCTTCATCCTAGAAGCATACGATAGGGAATAAATCCTCCCAACGAGGCATTTCATAATAATCCAAAAGATGTTACCCGATTAAGAGGTAACACCTTCTCTCATGTTTCTTAGTTTCATTTCAATTATCCACTCTCTAAACTCTTATTATTGTATGATTACATAAAAACACACTAGTTTATTTTTATTCTAATGGTTATGTATACATTTACACATATCTTTATTTAATGGGTAACAAACATATTATTTCCTTGTATGATGAACTACTGCCTCACGAAACAATGATTGTTCAATTTTCTCCTACCACCTCTCATGGTGGCCATTATAATGGTCACTATTTTTACATATGATATATATTATATTTTTATTTTATCTATTATTATATAAATTTTATTTAGAACATACGTTTATACTTTCCATGTTTTGTAAATATGATATTTTCATTTGAGGAAGTGTGAACTACCGCCCCCCTCAAAGCGATATGACTATTTCCCGCTATACATAGAACATATAAAGGATGGTTTTATTAAACCTATAAGACATATATAACATTAATACAATACAAGTATTATAGTATATATTTATATCATTTAATTATAATTTTTTTAATATGACAAATATATGAATTTAGCGTTCAAGAGTTCATACGACCTACCGTCTCCATGAACAACACATTTCATTTCTTGAATCCAAATATTATAGATTATTATAATACATATATACAATATATATAAGATATTTATATCATTAATAATATATTTTATATGATTAAATCTTCACTAGATGGAAAATTTACATAAAAACAAGATCATTTTTTAGTCAAGTACCATATATCGACAAAACATCAGATATGAACATAAATAATTCTGTAATTTTTATAACATGGTAATAAGTGATATAAAAGGGAAAATAAAAATATAAAGTTTCTCATGAAAGTGGAAATTAACCTCTATTTATTAGTTAAGAAGAAAAAGAAACATACAAAACAATTCAGACTCAAGGTAGAGAAATATTTACTCAATTTCCATTCATTGAGTTAAATATCAATTTCATTTGTTTTGTTTTTCCAAGAAAATGTGTTAATGAACTATGATTATTTGAAAATGAATATCCACTTATAATAGGTGTATTTATATTTTTCACACGTAACTATTTGATTGAATTATCCTCAATCTATTGATACAAACTTTTTAAGGGACTTCATCTCAATATACTTTCATTGAGGCATATCATGATGTTATGCATATTTATTATCCTACAAGGTTTATACACTACCATTTTCACATGTTATATCATGAAATAGTCTTTTTTCATGATATTTTTTTTTATTTTTTAATGTTATTCCTTAATGATTTTTATTCTAGTGTTTCTAAAGTGGTCAGAGACTCTTTAATTAAAACATTATTTTTAATGTTTTAACGATTTATTATTATAAACCCTTATATTTCATGTCCATGTTATCAAAATGGTTTTTATGAACTTATTTATATGGAAATTAATGCATTAAAATGTTAATTTTATTCAATAGTATCATTGTGGTATGGGAAAATTGATTCAAAAGTTTCTTTATTAAATGTTTTTAATAGTTTTTATAAATGAATTGAATATTTCAATATCTTGAAATGATTTATTATGATTGAAAATAAAATTTTATGAGTAAAATGATGATAAATGAAATATTTATGTGTTATTATTATATAATGATACTTAGAAATTTGGAGAGTTGTTACATGATTAACCAAAGATGAGTGGTTACGTGATATACCTAATATGGGTGGTTTCGTGATAAACCAAGGATGGATGGTTAAATTATAACCTTCAATGCATTGGGTATGGAATTTGGCCGTATAGATATTCCATTTAGTGATATGTGTGGAATTAGACTATATGGTTATTCAATTTAAGTATAGTTAAGTCCCAGGTTACCTTTATATGACACATGTTTCTTTCTATGAGTTTTATGTTAATATTTTGATTTCAAAAAAGGTAAGAAATGAACTTATATTTAGTGAAGTTTATTTAACAATTCTTAATGGTGAAATGTCTTACTATATGATAAAGTATTAATGGTTTACATGTTTTATAAAGTCTAATATTTTTCCTTCTTTATGTATCCCTTAATGAGATTTTTTATGCGCATTACAAGTTTTTAAATGTTTTCATAGGATTTATTGAATTATAGAGTAAAATATGGGATCAAGGAAATGTTACGATTAAACATAAAATGAAACCATGATTCATTTTAAAAGATTTTATTTTAGGAAATAAATGGACACTATTATAAGTGTACACATTGTATTTTTATGGTTTTGTTTTGTTTGAGTTATGGCCTAATTCTCTAGAGCACAAAACTTTAAAAGATCCTTGAATGAGAAATAAAGTCAAATTATTGACTTAACTCAAGATTATGTAATGTTTATGTTTGGGGCCTTATAATTGGTATCATAGTTAGGTTTAGATAACTTTAGAGGTTACTATGTAGTTTAATCATAATTTTGAAGTCGTATATAACAACAATGGTCAGCATAATAGAAAGATTCAAAGCGATTTTAGATAAATTGAATGAGTTTGAGATAATATGAAAATGTAAATCTTCCTCATAAGATGGTATATAATGATTTTTTTGATATACTCACACTAACCTTTTTGGTTTTAGTTAATGGATGGATCCATAATCCACCAAGGTAATAATGGATGTGAAGGAAAATGTGGTGGTTCTCTGAAGAAGAAACTAAATGAAATGGAAGCTATGATGAGAACACTTATAATTATTTAAAAAAATCTATTACGATTCATGATTAACCACTTAAATCTTGGGGATTTTTCTAATGAATAACATATGAGAATAATGAATCCTTATAGAAGTATAGGTAATGATCATAAAGGTAAGAATATTAATCAATATATGGGTCAAGTATTTGGAAAGAAACACCAAGGAAAATGTTTCAATGGGACATGAATGTGTTATAGATGTGGTAATTAAGTTCATAAAGCAATAACATTCCAAGGAAAAAAGAAGAGTTTAGTTGACTCTAGGAAATGAAAATATATTCTTTCTGAGTCATCAAATGAATGTTTAAAATTTTGGGACTATGGTAATTATAAAAATCAATGTCCTACGAAGAAGGTTCATGAATGGGATTATACAGACCAAACACATATATGTTTAAGTACTCACCATGTAGTATTACTTTTCCACGTACATGGGTATATGGAAGCGTACATGGGTAGACGATGTTTTGGTAAGTAAAGGTCGTGTACCATGGGTATGCATCATGTAGTGGGGCCTGAAAAAGTGGAAAATCTGTTGGGAAAATATCCCATTTGAGAAGTATATAGCCATGTATAAGTACACAGGTATACCCCATGTATTCCTTGACCATTCAGTAGTACATGGGAAGACCTCATGTATGCTCTATAAATCTAAAACTAAATATCTAGGTGTAATTTGGGAGTACATTTTGTGTACTCTGAAGAACATTCAATATACTTTTTCCACCTTAGGGGGGTTTTGGTATTTTTTTTTCACTGAAGTCAGAATTGGAGTTGTGAGAAGCCTATTCTGAATATTTTTACATGTAGACCACAATGGTTTACTCCTTTTAAAATTTAGATTCCATATAAATAGTGTTTTGTACTATAAGAATTTATTAAGAGGATTTCATTGGGGTTAGGTTTCAATATCCTCTTGGGGTTTGGGTTGTGAGCTATTAGTACTGGGGGAGAGTTGTGATCTCATTAGTGGGCCTAGATTTTGCAACAACCCAAAAATTCATTAATGAAAATTAGTCTTGGTCTATTTAAATGTCTTCTAATGGTTATGTAAAACGTATGCACTTATTTGGAACTATTTTAAGGGGTTATATAACAATACCCTATTACTATGATTATGTACATTATTCTTCTGTATACATTATAAATGTTTTTTATTTTTTTTACATCCAAAATAGTTTTTAAAGAAAAAATAGTATTTTTTGTTAATATTCAACTAATAAATCTGTTTTGATGAATTATTGGATTTTTTGAATTATATAATATTTTAATAAAATAATAATATTATTAATTTACTTTTTATTAAATATAAATGATCATATAATTTTATGAATGCAATTCTATTTTTTATTATGGTTTGAAAGCCGTTTTTGTCAAAACCCATGAATTTTTGATAAAGGTCAGTTTTTATTTTAAAATAAAAAATTCATATATTTAGAAAATTGTTTAGATAAAACGAATATTATTTTTGGAATTAGGATGTCGAAATTATCCAACGGTGAATTTTTCATAATTTTATTAGATAGTCAAATTTTGGGGCAAAAATTAAGTACCGTTTAAATATATAATGTGATTTATGACATCATAACGATACGATAGTGTTGTAATAAAATACTATAAACATTATCTTCGTCCAATAAATGTTTTACCATTAAAATAATTTTAGTTGGGGTTTGTTTTATTTTTATTTTACAAAGATTTAGTGGACCTTTCAAGGCTTATAAAACATTTTTTCTTTTTAAATTGTTTTCCTTGGGAGTGTGACTCACCTCCACTTAAGAAACCCTATTATTTGAAGAAGTTTGGCCATTTTCCTAATAAAATATTGTTTTCAACTCCCCTTTTAAAAATCCCATGGTCCAAAACCATGGACTGCTTTGTGGGTTTGATTAGTTTAATGTTTGGTTCCCCAAACCTAAATAATAAATAATTCCCTCTCCTTTTCAATGTAATTATAAGGACCCAGCCTTAAACATTACTTAATCTTGAGTTATTACATGAATATACATTGGGGATATTTTCAGGTTTATATTTTTAGAGAATTAGATCATAAAAAATGCATTACATTCCACTTATAAATAAGGTGGTTACAAAAAAGACAATATCCACTCTTCTCATTAAAGGAAGCATATTTAAAATAAAACATGGATTCTTTCTTGACACTTCTTTGACACTATCATCACATCATGTACCTTTCCCTTGACCTATGAAAAACATTTCAAAAACTTGGGATGAGAAAAAAAAGATCAGTAAGGGATATAAAAATATGGAAAGGAAACATTAGTCCATGTATATATAAGAATTAATGAAAACATACATTACTCATAAAACATAAGCACTTTAACATACCTAAACAAATCATGAATAAATCATAGAAATCATAAGACATAAAGGTAACTTGAGGAATCCATAAAATTCTTATGTATGGAGTAACCCTCATGGTTACATTTGGAATACCCATCACATTATATTCCCGAAATATCTTCCGAGAAACCATAGCGTTTAACTCCTTCACGTTACCCAATGCATTTGAGAGATATATAGGGCTCACCCGCCCTTAGTTTATCACGGAACCACCCGTCTTCATAAAAAATTCCCAAGAACAATAACATAATCGTATCACATAAAACATACATAAAGGAAACATAACATTTCCACATTTCAATCACAAGATATCAATAACACATTGATATAATAAAAAAACATTATCAAAACCATTTTCAATACCAAAATAAAAGAAAATTAAAACTTGGTATTTATTTTTCATTTAAAAAAAAGTTATGGCTTGTAGAGGAATCCGAAACTCAAATAATGGTCACGGTGGTGAAGAAGTCGTTGTCGCCGCATACGTACGACAAAAACATTCCCTTTTGTCGTTTAGTAAAACACTTCATATAAAAAATATTACTTTTGAATAAACTTAAAATTCAAAGGGGTTTATATAGCGTATAAAATAATGTTGTGTATAAAACAAAATATGCCTCAATGAAAGGAGATTGAGACGAAGTCCCATACCTTGTGTCCGACTTGACTCGATCGTTCTTTAATCTCCTAAATAATAAACATGAGTTAATTTATACTTGATTAAGAAAATTTTTCAAGTTCATTATTCCTTTTATATAACTTATTACCATGTTATGAACACTATGTAATTATTTAAGTTAATAACAGTCCTTTTGTCGATCATTGGTACTTGAGTCAAAATAAAACTCCTTATAACTACAAGTTGCTGATGTGGTAAAATATAAATTATAACCAGAACTATATTCATGATTTAGATATCATATATATCATATATATCTAGTATATACATGCATATATAATATTACATAACATTTAGAGCCAAGAAATGAAATGCACCGTTCATGGAGACGGTAAGCCGTACTTACGCATGAATGCTAATTTCATTTATATTTCATATTTAATGTAATTAAATCATAATTATATAAAGGTATCTTATAATTCCATTATAATATCATATATAATATCAGTAACTGCATCTTTTATACGTCCCACATATGTCATTAATGAATCAAATCACATTGAGGGGGCGGTTGTCTGCACTTCCTAAAATGAAGATATCACGTTTACCCATAATGGAAACCATAAAGGTATGCCATAAATGAAAAATAAAGAATCATAAGGAAAAAATAAACATAATATAAATAATATATAAATAGAGTTACATCTTAATGGACACCATGAAAGGTGTTAAAAAAATATTGAACAATCATCGTTTCGTGAGGTAGAAATTCGCCATCCACAAAAATAGTATGTTATTTAACCATTATAAGGAGTTTTTTGTAAGTTTAGCTCGCATAATTCTCATAACGACATCCTAGTATATTTAAGATACTTGTTTTGTTACAAAAGAAAGCAATAAAAAGAGTCTAGGGGGTTGGAGAAGCAAAATAAAACAAAAGAACACAAGTGAAGACATTGCCTTTAAATCAGGTATCTCCTCTTGGTTTCAACCAAAATGGTTTCTTGAAGAGATTTATGCCTATGGTAAGGCTTCTAGGATGAATAGAGGGATGTGGAGAGATAAAATGAGTAGATATTGGCCGAGCCAATGGCTTGAGAGCTGTGGGTAAGGTGGTAGAGGTGGGGGCCTTTTATAAGAGGGAGGAAGGGGACTCTTGGAAAGTCAAGAAATGATACTTTATATTAAAATGCGTTTCGGATTTTAAATGTCCCAAATTGATATATTTCTCAGATAAGGTGATAGGGGTTCGAAATATACTCATACAATAGGTTTCTTACAAGTTTATGTCTTATTTATTACATTATCTTTTCATTTTATTTAAATCGTTCATTAATGAGGTAATCGATGCATCATCATGGTGTCAAAAAATATTTAATTTATTTAATGTCTAAAAATTATAAAAAAAATAATATTATGTAGTAAATCTTATTAGCTTTCCAATTAATATTTATAGTCTAAGAGATAATTTATGTAGGCAAAATTAAATTTTTTTTACTTAGGTGTTACATACTCTTGTGATATTCTCCTTTCTTTAAAAATAAAATGATAAAGTGTCACTATCAGAAAAAAGTGATTCCATGGGGTCCCAATGTTTGGCACAAGGCATCCCATGGTCGTCCATGACACAACCATTAGAATTAGGACACATGTTGGGGTCATTTATTGTTATTATGATATTATTTTATTACCCTTAACTACTCGATTACTAATTAATCATGATAATTAAAGATAATTACCGTCATTAGTATTCATAATATCCAAAAAACAAAAGATTATTAATTACATAATTTGGAAATTATGATTATAAATATTAATTTCATTTTACCAAATTCCAAACACAAAAATTATAGTAATTAATTTAAAAATGATTCCTGTTGTCAAAACAAATAGCGGGTTTTTTTGAAATAATGTCTACGAAAGGTTTGGGACTTGTTTATGCCCAATTATAAAGTGAAATAAATTATAATGACCACCATGGGATTAAATGGTAAAAATATATTCTAATTAAACTTTAAAACCAATTAAAATTCCAATATACCTATATAATTAAATTAGATGAAAAAGAAGTTTTGAAGTAAAATGCATTATTTTTCACTATCCATTAAAAAATGAACATTGTCAGAAAAATACGAAATATTTATCCCAAGTAAAATTCAATGTCCCAATTATAATGAATAAGTTTATTTTGAAAAATAGAGCTTATAAAATTTTCAAAAGATAGTTTTAAAAAATTGTTCTCCATCAAATGGTGGTAAACAATCTTTTAAAAATATTAGAGTATTATATGCCAAAGATTGGATTTATTCTCCTCTAAAATACTATCTAATTCATAAATAGATATAGATATGAAAATATATTATTCATTACTTACTTGGGATGTTACATCCTTCCCCCTTTAGAAAATTGCATCCCTGCAATTTATTTACTTATCGAATAAGTGGGGGTATTTATCCCTCATTGCATTTTCAGATTCCCATGTTTCCCCTTCAATCCTGTGGGTTTTCCACAGAACCTTTACTTGATGAATCACCTTATTCCGTAAAAATTTCTCCCTATGATCAAGAACTTGGACAGGTTGTTCCTCATAAGATAGGTTCTCTTCCAACTGAACTACCTCTGGACTCAAAACATGAGATGGATCTGGCATGTACTTCCTTTAACATTGAAACATGAAAAACATTTTGTACCTGAGATAAACTCGGAGGTAAAGCTACTTGGTATGAAACTGATCCACCTCTCTACAAAATTTCATATGGTCCAATGAACCTTGGACTCAGCTTTCCTTTCTTACAAAATCACATCACACTTTTCCATGGTGAATCTTTGAGGAAGACATAATCACCTACCTCAAAAGATAGATCATTCCTCCTACTGTCTGAATAACTTTTCTGCCTGCTTTGAGCTGTTCTCATGTGTTTCTGTATCAGCTGAACTTTTTCTGCAAACTCTTCTACCTATTCTAGTCCCATCAACTTCCGTTCACCCACATCATCCCAAAAAGCTAGAGTTCGACACCGCCTCCCATATAATGCCTCAAATGGTGCCATCTGTATATAAGAATGAAAATTTTTATTATAAGAAAACTCAACCAAAGAAAGATGTTGGTCCCAAGTTCCCTGATTATCCATCGAACAAGCACGTAGCATATCCTCCAATGTCAGAATTGTTCGTTATGACTGACCATCTGATTGAAGATGAAAGGATGTACTAAAATTTAATTCAGTACCCAACGACTTCTGAAGGCCTTTCCAAAAGTTAGAAGTAAACCTGGTATCACGATCAGATACCATGGAGAGGGGAACTCTATGTAAACTGACTATCTCTTTAAGATACAAATGAGAAATTTGATCCAGGGAAAAAGTATCTTGTATAGCAAGGAAATGAGCATATATAGTCAAGCGATCAACAATAACCCAGATTGCATTATTACCTCGAGGTGTCTTCGACAATCCCACAATGAAGTCCATGGATATATTCTCCCATTTCCACTATGGTACTGGTAAAGGCTGAAGCATCCCCTTCAGTAACTTCTGCTCTACTTTAACCTATTGACAAGTCAAACACTTCACAGTAAAATTAGAAATATATCTTTTCATTCCATCCCACAAGTAGTACTCTCGAAGATCTCTATACATCCTAGTACTACAAGGATGAACTGAAAACGGAGAACTATGAGCTTCACATAATAACTGCCTCTTCAACTGTGAATCACACGGCACACACAACCTCTTCCAGAATATCAAAACACAATCATTATCAATGTTGAATTCAGGCAACTTACCCTTCGGAACCAGCTCTACCTTTTTCTGCAACTCACTGTCTTGCTTCTGTGCTTGATTAATTTTTTCTCATAGAGAAGATTTCACTGATACCTGAAACAAAACAGAAGAAAATCCTACACCAACAACTTATATTCCAAAGTTCATCAAATCCTTAACCAAAGGATCGCGTTCCAAACACAACATTGTTAATGAAGCATTACTTTTTCGACTCAAAGCATCATCCACTTTATTTTCTTTTCCCGGATGGTAATGAATTGTACAATCATAATCCTTGATTAATTCTAGCCATCTCCTCTGTCTCATGTTCAATTATTTCTGAGTGAATATATACTTTGAAATTTATTTTGATCAGTATATATTTCACACTTTACACCATACAAATGATGCCTCAAAAATTTTAAATCGAAAAAATAGCAGCTAATTCCAAATCATGTGTAGGGTAATCTACCACATTAGTTTTCAACAGACATGAAGAATAAGCAATTCTGATCATTCTACATTAGGGCGCAACCAAGTCCTTTCAATGAAGCATCACTGTAGATAAAAAACTCACCATTCCTGGAAGGTAGTGCCAAAACAGAAGCATTTACCAATCTTCTTTTCAATTCTTGAAAAAAAACATCACATTCTTTTGTCCAGATAAACTTAACACCCTTCCGAGTTAGCTTAGTCATTGTACTAGATAACAGTGAATTTTTTTAACAAACCTTCAGTAATAGCCTGCCAAACCAAGAAAACTACGAATCTCAGTTACATTTTTGGGTCTTGGCCATTCTTCAACAACCATTGTTTTTCCAAGATCAACAGTTATTCCATCTTTAGAAACAATGTGACCATGGAAAGAAATTTGTTGCAACCAAAACTCACACTTGATGAATTTCCCATACAATTTCTTTTCTTTTAAGGTTTACTAAATAACCCTTAAATGACTTTCATGCTCCTCTTTACCTTTAAAAATGCCAAAATATCATTAATAAAAAAAACCACAAACTTATCGAAGAACTAATGGAACGTTATATTCATAAGGTCCATGAATATAGAATGTCCATTGGTTATCACAAAAGGCATAACTAAAAATTCATAATGGACATATCTTGTATGAAACACGGTCTTTGGGACATCTGCTTCCTTTAACTTCAACTTATGGTACCCCGATCTCAAGTCAATCTTTGAAAAATACTGAGCTCTATGGATCTAATCAAGAAAATCATCGATATGAGGCAAATGATATTTTTTCTTAATAGTGATATTATTCAAGGCTCTATAATCAATGAAAAGTCTCATAGAACCATATTTCTTTTTAACAAATAAGACTGGAGCACCCCATGGTGATGTGCTAGGTCGAATGAACCCTTTGTCTAATAAATCATGTAATTACTCCTTCAGCTCTAAAATTTCAATTTGAGCCATTCGATAAGGGGGTTTTGAAATTGGCTTAGCATCAGGAATTAAGTCAATAGTAAATTCAACTTCCCGATCTGGTATTATTCCAGGAAACTCATCAGAAAAAACATCACGATACTCATTTACCACTGGCACATCATTAATTTGAACGGTTCCTTTGTTTTCAACAATATGTGCAAGGTAAAATTCATTTCCATCTAATACAAGTTTCTCAGCCTCTTGATATGGTATCAACAGTAAGGGTTCATTCTTGTACAAAAACAGAAAGTATTTCTGAAAAGAAACTTCTTTAGCCCTACAATCAATCTTAGCATGGTAAATAGAGAGCCAATCTATACCAAGGATAACATCAAACTCCACTAGAGGTAAAACAATAAGGTTTGCAAGTAGTTTCTTTCCACGGATAAGGATATGAAGATTATTATAAATTCTTTTTACCTCAACATTTAACCCAGGTGTTTTTACCACAAGTTCAGGAGTCATTTCTTGAGATGGAATTCCCAATTTACTAGAAACTTTTTTAGAGATGAAAGAATGTGTAGACCCCGAATCAAACAACACATTAGCATAATCTGAGAAAACAAACAATTTACCTGATACCACTTCATATGATGGCCCAACATCTTCTGAAGTAGTTGTAAAGGATTTAAACCACTCCTTTTTTCATGTAGACTAACTGATTCCCATTATTTGAGCTCTTTGTTGAACACTAGTTTTCATAATTACCGATCTCATTGCACCTGTGAAATTTCACTAACTGTAAATAAAATTTGGTCTTACCATCACCCTGACCTTTTTCAGTGCAATCATGAGCCTTATGTCCCATCTTACCACATTGGAAGCACTTTACAGAATTCAGAAGACATTCCCCAGCATGCCTTTTACCACATTTATCAGAAACTGAAAACTTAGTTTTCTTACCATCAGACCTTTTTGAAGAATTTTTACCTTTCTCCTTCCACCTCAGTCTCTTCTTATGTTGGTTGTTATAGAACACTTGATCATCAGAAAATTCCATTAACACCTTCTCAGCACATCGAACAAGATTTTCATAACTCTTGAACACACGAGAAGCTAAAGCCCTTCGATATTTTGGCTTTACTCCTGAGTAAAAATGAATGATTTTACTATCAAGGTCTCAGATAAAATTTGGAGCATACCTTGCAAACCGAGTGAACCTTTATTTATAAACAGCCACTGAGTCGTCCTCTTGCATAAATTCCAAGAATTGTTTTTCCATCCTTTGTTTAACATCCTTAGGAAAATATTTCTCAAGAAACATACCTTTGAATTAATCCCAGTCAAGAGCATCAATCTCATCAACGTCCCTGATATTTTTTACCATCGACCACTACTGATCTGCTTCACCCTCTAAATGGTAAACATCAAGACTAACCTTTTGATTGTTTGAACACCCCATGATATCTAAAATCTTCTCCAGTGCCTTAATCAACCCTTTAACTAGCACAAGGTCAGATGATCCTCTGAATGATGGGGGATGTTGCCTCATGAATTGTTCCACCACTGACATGTTCCTCTGTGGTTGATCTGGCTGATCTCATGCATGGATACCACCACTATTAATCGATTGAGTCAACTGTGCCATTACTGCAGAAATAGTTCAGTTCCAATTCCGACCATCTCAGGATGGTGATCCAGAAGGTCATTTCCTTCTGTATGCCTTCCTAGCACTACTTCACTGTTTCCTCTACGGAAAACCATTCTGAAAAAACATGTCTAAAATGAAGCAATATAGTAATATTCAAATGATATATTATTTCAATTTGCCCATAAAAATATTTTTGGATAATCATTTAATGTAATTATAACTCCTAAACTGACCTCTGATACCAACTATAATGCCCCGCCTTAAACATTACTTAATCTTGAGTTATTACAAGAATACAAATTGAGGATATTTTCATGTTTAGAGTTTTAGAGAATTAGATCATAAAACATGCATTACATTCCACTTGTAAACAAGGTGGTTACAAAAAAGACAATATTCACTCTTCTCATTAAAGGAAACATATTTAAAATAAAACATGGATTCTTTCATGACACTTCCTTGACACTATCATCACATCATGTATCTTTCCCTTGACCTGTGAAAAACATTTAAAAAAATTGGGATGAGCATAAAAATCTCAGTAAGGGATATAAAAATACGGAAAGGAAACATTAGTCCATGTATACATAAGAATTAATGAAAACATACTTTACTCATAAAACATAGTCACTTTAACATACCTCATCAAATCAGGAATAAATCATAGAAATCATAATACATAATGGTAACTTGAGGCATTCATAACAATATTACTTACAGAGTAACCCTCATGGTTACGTTTGGAATACCCATCACAGTATATTCCCAAAATCTCTTCGGAGAAACCTTAGCGTTTAACTCCTTTGTGTTACCCAATGCATTGGAGAGCTATATCGAGCTCACCCTCCCATAGTATATCACGGAACCACCCGTCTTCATAAACAATTCCCAAGAACTATAACATAATCATATCATATAAAACATGCATAAAGAAAACACAACATTTCAACATTTCAAATACAAGATATCAATAAAATATTGATATAATAAAAACATTATCACAACTATTTTCAATACCAAAATAAAAGTAAAACATGGTATTTATTTTTCATTTAAAAAAGTTATGGCTCGTAGAGGAAGCCAAAACTCAAATAATGGTCACGGCGACAGGGAAGTCGTTGTTGCCGCATACGTACGACAAAAACATTACCTTTTATCGTTTAGTAAAATGCTTCGTATAAAAAAGATTCCTTTAGAATAAATGTAAAAGTAAAAGGGTTTTATACAGTGTATAAAATAATGTTGTGTATAAAACAAAATATTCCTCAATGAAAATAGATTGATACGAAGTCCCAAACCTCATGTCCGACTTGACTCGATCATTCTTTAATCTCATGAATAATAAACTTGAGTTAATTTCTAATTTCTTAAGAACCTTTTTCAAGTTCATTATTCCTTTTATATCACTTATTACCAAGTTATGAACACTATTTAATTATTTAAGTTAATAACGGTCATTTTGTCGATCATTGGTACTTGAGTCAAAATAAAACTCCTTATAATTACAAGTTGTTCATGTGGTGAAATATCCATTATATCCAGAATTATATTCATGATTTAGATATCATATATATCATATATATCTAGTATATACATGAATCTATAATATTACACAACATTTATAGGTAAGACATGAAATGCACCGTTCATGGAGACGGTAAGTCGTACGTACGCATGAACGCTACTTTCATTTCTTTTTCATATTTAATGTAATTAAATCATAATGATATAAAGGTATATTATAATTCCAGTATAATATAATATATAATATCATAAAATCCATCCTTTATACGTCCCACATATGGAATTAACGAATCAAATCACTTTGAGTGGGCGGTAGTCCTCACTTCCTAAAATGAAGATATCACGTTTACCCATAATGGAAACCATAAAGGTATGCCATAAATGAAAAATAAAGAAGCATAAGTAAAACATAGACCTAATATATATCATATATAAATAGAGTGAAATCTTAATGTCCACCATGAAATTTGTTAATAGAATATTGAACAATCATCGTTTCGTGAGGCAGAAATTCGCCATCCACAGAAACAGTATGTTCTTTAACCATTAGACAGAGGTGTGTGTAATTGTAGCTCGAATCCTTATCATAACAAAATCCTATTATATTTAAGATACTGGTGTTGTTACAAAATAAAGGAATAAAAATAGTTTAGGGGGTTGGAGAAGCAAAATAAAACAAAAGAACACAAGTGAAGACAATACCTTTAAATCGGGTAACTCCTCTTGGTTTGAACCAAAAGGGTTTCTTGAAGAGGTTTATTCATAATGTAAGGATTCTATAATGAATAGAGGGATGTGTAGAGATAAAATGAGCAGATCTTGGATGAGCTAATGGCTTGAGAGGTGTGGGTAAGGAGGTAGAGGTGGGGGCCTTTTATAAGAGGGGGGAGCAGCACTATTGGAATGTCAAGAAATGTTACTTTATATTAAAATGCGTTTCGGATTTTAATGGTACCACATTGATATATTTATAGGATAAGGTGATAATGGTTCGAAATATACTCATCCAATAGTTTTTTTTGACAAGTTTATGTCTTATATATTACCTTATCTTTTCATTTTATTTAAATCGTTCATTAATGAGGTAATCGCTGCATCATCATGGTGTCATAAAAAATTTAATTTATTTAATGTCTAAAAATTATAAAAAAATAATATGATGTAGGAAATATTTTTATATTTCCAATTAATATTTATAATCCAAGATATCATTTATGTATAGAAAATTAAAATTGTTTTACTTAGGTGTTACATAATTTTATGATATTCTCATTTCTTTAAAAATAAAATGATAAAGTGTCACTATCACCCAAAAGTGATTCCATGGGGTCCCAAAGATTGGCACAAGGAATCCCATGGTCTCCCATGACACAAAAAGTTTCATTAGGACACATGTTGGGGTCATTTTTTATTATTATGATATTATTTTATTACTCTTAACTACCCGATTACTAATTAATCACGATAATTAAAGATAATTACCATCATTACTATTCATAATGTCAAAAAAAGCCTTAATTACATAATTTGGGCCTTCTGATTAAAAATATGGAATCCATTTTTACCAAATTCCAAACACAAAATTACAGTAATTAATTTAAAAATGATTCCCGTTTTCAAGACAAATATCGGGTTATTTTGAAACAATGTCTATGAAATGTTTGGCACTTGTTTATGCCCAGTTCCAAAGTGAAATCAATTATAATGACCACCATTGGATTAAATGGTAAAAATATATTCTAATTAAATTTTAAAACCAATTAAATGGAAAATCTATCTATATAATTAATTTAGATGAAAAAGCAGTTTTGAAGTAAAATGTACTATTTTTCACTATTCATTAAAAAATGAACATTGTCAAAAAAATACGAAAAATTTATCCAAAGTATATTTCAAGGTCCCAATTATAATGAATGAGTTTATTTTGACAAATATAGATTATAAAATTGTCAAAATATAGATTTAAAAAATGGTTCTCCATCAAAAGGTGGTAAAACAATCTTTTGAAAATATTAGAGTATTCTATGCCAAAGATTGGATTTACTCTCATCTAAAATAATATCTAATTCATAAATAGTCAAAGATATGAAAATATATTATTCATTACTTACTTGGTATGTTACAATAATACCACCCAATATCCCACTTAAACTTCCCTCTAAGCCTTTGGAGTTAGTCCAACCTCTCCCCTCCTCTCTATAGAATCATCCCAAGGCTCCCCAAGATCCCCAAAAGCCTCTCTCAAGACTCTCCCAAGCCTTTGGGACAACACTTACATGTAAGGGATTCCAACTTTCTCTTTTTATCAAAGTTTCTTAATATTGTTATATAGTTTAATTTTCAATTATAAATGTTGGGGTATGATTTTTATCCTCCCTATACCGACCACTTTATGTTTTAATGATGAGAGACCCCTTTATCTATCATTAATGCCTCCCATGTACACCTGTTACAATGCTGAAATTCCATAAGTAACTTCACTCTCCTCATTTACATTACGGAAATTCTTTTATATTATGAATATAAAGTCTTTTCCATATGTTGATATATTTTTCCCCATGATCTACTTATTGTCCATTTAAAGGATAAATTATGAGATAACCCTTTCACTCTCATAAACCCATTTTATGAATATATATTTGATGTTGTTTTGCTGCCAAAATTACACCAAAATTTCCATGCCAAAATCATTATGTAGTGAATACCATACCCACTCATCTATCAAGTTTATTCACATTTATGCATATGTACTTGTTGACTGAGGACTTACATTTATTTATTCTACATCTCTTATTCATGGAATGAATTATGATGTTAATGAATCTATTTGTATGATCTATGTGGAACACTTATGCATGAAATGAAATGACTAGGAAGGGTGCACCCTAATAGCACTCCAATGCATTGGGTAAAGTATATTATCAAGATACTTCATGTTCAATGAGTGTTGAATCATGATAATTCATGTGAAATGAGGGTTTAGTCATGCTTCATGTGCAATGAGGAGTTACTCATGCTCCATGTGCATTGATCCTTAGCTCATGCTAATTCTATGTTTAGTGTAGTTACCACATCTCCATGTTATGATTTTATTTCTTTATCATTACAATATGTTCATGTTTTTCTAGTTCTTCATTGATATTACTATTGCTTAAAAAGTATTGCATTCCTCGTGTTATTCTATGTTTATTCCCTTACTGGGCTTTATAGCTCACCATTTTCTTATGCATGTCCTTAGGTTATCCCATGCAATTCTAATTAAAATGGAATGTAGTGGTCATGTGAAGGAAGTTTTCAATAAAGATGTTGTGTTTCATGTTTTAAGTTGTTATGTAATGTTGTAATCCCAAAATAATCTAGACCTCATAATCTTCCATGTTGTATTAAGCGAAGTGTTTTTATAATAAATAATGTTTAAGTGTGTAATAAAACCAGGGTTTTTATAGTTGGTATCTGAGGATAGGTTTAGTTATTTTTGGGATTTGGATTAGAAAACCCTAGTAAAGCCTTAGATACAAGACTAAGTCTAATAAAAAAATCTCTATGTTTGGGTGGATATTGAGTAAGTGGTTTGTCAATAAAATAAATGCATGTCTGGATACGAGCAGGTAAAGGCGGCTCTGGCACAGATGTACATTGGTGTGAAAACCCCGACAAGGAGTTTTGGGCTTGACCCGGGGTATCCTAGTACATGAAAATAGGCATTTTTGCACTCTTGGTCATAACACTCCCAAGGAATATTCATTGGTTAATTTAAAAGATTAGTATGAACCATTTTTAAGGGAATTAAAAAAATTCCTCTAAAAATATATGTTAGAAAGTAGATCATGGATAACATAGATTGAAGCCTATAGATTTATAATTTAAAGAAATAAAATATATTTATAAGTCATATGTTTTGTCCTTGGATTACCCTTTATGTGTTACCCCTTACATTCCTTTTATTCCATCCAATGGCTAGTAATAAGAGGGCTCGGGCGAACAACCGATGTGAAGATCAATGTGATGACCCTGCTAATGAGATACCCAATCCGATGGGAGTGGGAATCACGAACTTTGTTATGATTCTCTCTCATTTTACTCAATATTTGAATAGAAACATGGTTAAAGAGGAACATTCAAACCTTCTCAGAAAGAGAAAGTCTCTATCGTAATCTTCATGAGACAAAGGCCTCCTACTTTTAACCGATCATCTGATCCCTCAATCGCCGAACAATGGATCAACTCCATTGAAAAGATATTCTCCATCCTTAAATGTTCCAAACAAGAGAAGGTTCTCTTGGATGCTTATCATATGAAGGGTAAAGCTAATCAAAGGTGGACATTTATAAAAAATAAGAAGACTGAGGAGGATATCTAGGCATTGGAATGGAAGGATTTTTGGAAGATGTTTTTCGACAAATATTTTACACAGACCCTCTGACTTAAGATGGAAAGGTACTTCCATGCCCTCAAGAAAAAATACTACAAATCCGTTAGTGAGTATGAGGAATACTTAACAAGGCTTGATCAATACACCTCCGACATTGTCATTACACCCGAATGCAAGTTTAACCACTTCTTTGGTGGGCTGAAACCTAGCATGTGGAAAGCCCTGGAAATTTATGACTTTGACAACTATGATGAAATTGTTCAATGTTCCCTCAAGGTTGAAATTGAGATCGGTGAATCTCAAGGGTATCATGGGGATAAGATGCGTAAGGTGGATTTCAATTCTGGATGTCTGATGGATAAATCCAATAGTAATGAGAAGATCCAACACCCCACTTTCCAAAGCTGTAGAAAGAACCACCCTGTAAATTTCTTAATGGGGATGAGGAAATTCTTTTGGTGTGGAAGAGATGGACCCCTAGCTATTAACTACTGACAAGAAAAAACCCATGGCTGCGATAGAGGAGAGGAATGCTCTGTTTGTCTCTCAACGCATTGTTCATTCCTCAACTTCAAAGAACCAAGGAATTTGGAAAAATCAATTCCCTAAGCCAAGGGTTTTTTGAGGCAACCAACAACCTCCAAGGCAGAAAGGGAGATATTTTTACATCATTGCTGCCGGAGTGAACCCCGAAAACAATGTGGTGATAGGTACGCTAGTTATTCATTAAAGAATAATGAACATACTTTTTGATTCAGCTTTAATGCATTGTTTTTTATCCAAAAAGTATACTAGAAAAATCCCAACACAACAAAGAATCATGGAAGTAAAGATGTCGTTGAGTATGAAAAATGGGGAAATCATTTCATGCCACGAATATAACTCCTACCTGGTCAAAATCGGTGGATTAAACTTCCTAGTGAACCTCATCATACTCCCTAGGGTGGAATTTGATGCAATTCTTGGCATGGATTGGATTTCCCTATATAGAGAAAACATAAATTGCAGTGAGAGGGAAATCACTCTCCATGTGGAGAATGGAGTTCAAGAGTTTTATCAAAATTATTTTCCGTCTAAGATAATACAGGGTTCTGTTTCTATCCGTATTTTTAGATTGATTTGATTGTGTTATGATGGAATTATTTTTATGATGTCCTATTATCTTATATGGATTATGTTAGGATTGCATGATGTTTAAGAATCCCATTTTTATTACATGGGTTATGCTATGATGTATGATTTATGATCTTATGGAACACATAAGAATGGTATCATTATGAGATGGGTAGGACCTATATCTCCCTCCAATGAATTGGGTAAATATTTATATCTCATGTGATAGACATGTATGGATGGGTAAGTTAATCTGGTTCAGTGATACAGGACTGGAACGAGGAGTGAACTCGATTCAGAAAGGGACTTTGTCCACTAAGATGGTCTTGGCAGCAATGCCTTGGCTACTATGGAAATCATATCATGTGATTAATGGTTTAAAAATTACATGTTTTATTCCCATGCTATTTTATCATGATTGACGTTCCATTATGATCTATGCCTTACGTAATTCCATGTTTTATTTCATTGCTCAATATTTTGATGTTTAAACATTATGTTCATGTTTTTAATTTAAAATGTATATTGTTTTTTTAATTTTCACCATGCATACCGTTACAGAGCATTTGAGCTAACCCTTTATATGTTTTATTTTCCCCGGGATATAAATAAATGTTTTAGGTAAGAAAACAAGGGGAAGATCTTTATGGGGGATGTTAAAGATATTTCACCAAGATTAGAAGATTATGTTCCAAGTTTCCAAAGACACAAAACTATTACTGTCCTTTGGTGTCTATTTTTGTTATGTATTAGGTATTACAAAAAAGTAAGGTAATGTCCATGTATGTCAAGATTGGGGTCTCTACAGTTGGTATGAGAGGAAAGGATTAATCAACCTTTAGAAACTAGGATGCGAGAAATTTAGTGAGACTCCTAGTGATATTTCTATGGTATGTCTGGGGATGTCCCTAAGGATAAGTATAAGTATAGGTTATATTCCTATAATTATGGTAATTATATTAGAATTAAACTTAAGATGTTAGATATTTAAGGTACTCCCCCTTTATTATGTTGTTTTCCCTAGCATGATTTTTGCCTCTCACACTATTCTTTTTGGGTTTTAGACGATTTCTGGAACCTGAAGGAACCGTTTTGATCAATGTAATGGAAAATTCAATGATTTTCCTCCCGAACAAACCAATGTTTTGGGATATGGAGTGAAAAATCTTATTTCTATAATTACACAAGCTATGAATCATTCTGGACTTCCAAATGAGCAGAGAAGGGAACAATATTCTATTGAGTCCTTCATGAGGCAACGTCCACCTTATTTCAGTGAGTCTTATGATCCACTTGTTGCTGAACAATGGATCAGTACCATTGAAAATATATTTTCGATACTTCACTATTCAAAACATGCAAAATCCATTTTGGTTGTTTACCCGTTAGAAGGTGATGTAGACCAGTGGTGGACTCTAGTTAAGAATACAAGGACCCAAGATGAAATTGAATCCATGGAATGGGATGAGTTCAAGAACTAATTTTTCAATAAGTACTTCCCTCGTATTCTTCAAACAAAGATGGAAAAGGAGTTCCTTGAACTTAACCAAAAGGATGATGAATCTATTGGTAAATACGAAGAAAATTTTACAAGGATTGCAAGGTATGCATCTGGCATTATCATCCAACCTGAAAGCAAAGTTGATCGATTCTTTAGTGTATTAAAACAAAGTCTTCAAAGGGCATTAGCTATAAGAGACTTTAGTACCTATGATGAAATTGTGTGTTGTGATATCAAGGTAGAACTGGAAGTTGGTGTTACATATCCATCTCATGGTTTTGATAAGAAACAAATGACGGAGTTCAAGGAAAAATCTCAGAACAATGGTGAAAAGAAGGTGAATGTTTCTTTATGCTCAATGTGTGGAAAGAAGCATGGTGGAGATTGTATAAAAGGTACTAGAAAATGTTTCAAGTGTGGAAAAGAAGGTCATCGAGCAGTTGAGTACTGAAGTAATGGGAAAAAAGTTTCTAATGACATGGATAGATAAAAGACTACAGAGAATGCTCCACCAAAAATTCAATGTTACAAGTGCAAGGAAATGGGGAATTATACTAACCAATTCCCTAATCCAAGGTTTAATGATGATTGACCTCAACAAAATCATAAGGTAAAGGAAAAAGGGAAGTCACATGCGATCACTATTGGCGATGTTGAGTATGAAAACAATGATGTGGAATGATTATGTGTTTATGTCTCAGGATTCAGAAATAATTTTATTGAATCTCATTTATAGTATTCTGGAATTTTGGAATATCTATGTATTGGTTTATTGTGGGTTTCAATAATTATATGGTACCGATAACCATGAAAAGTGATTCAAATATTTTGTAAAGCAGAAGATATGTTCATAATGAAGGGATAAGGAGAAAATGAAATGTTTTATAGTATTCATGAGCTCCTGACTAATATAAGGACAAAGTGATATCATGGTTTGAGTATATAGAAATTTTGTGATTTTGATATGTGGAAAGAGTTAATTTTTGACAGTACTCATGTTTTCACTAAGTTTATATGGTAATACATGATTAAGGTATTCACATGTTTGGAATGTGACCAACAAGATATATCTTATGATATATGGGGGATAAATAATGGTATTCACGTTTTTGTTATGTGACCTTTCAGGTAATCGTTTTATTTACACTATGATATTTGACAGATGTATTTTGGATAAGCCTCAAGATTGGAATGGATTATGTTGCACATCAGATATTACTATTGAAGGATAGAACTTGTTTTTCTAAATTATTTATGGAATGTTATAATAGTGTAGTTTCAGAAAAAGGGACAACCTATAAGACAGACGACAACCCATCACGTCGGACAAGGTTGCGGGAATCGAACCCACAACCGAAGCGCAACATGCCTTTATCGCATACCACTAGCCTATAGGAAGTCCCTGGTTAGTAGAAACTAGTTTTATTATATTATGCAGTATGATATATGATGTATAAGTCCATTTTAAGAACCATATATGATTAATCTCACTAAATATGGACTTATGTATATTTGATAAATTTTTCTAACCTTTTGTTTGAGGCAGATGGAATGATCCATCATTCTATCACATGATCATCTAACACTTCACGAATGACAAATTCAACTTCATTTCTTTAAGAGATGAAGTGTAAATTGTCCAAGTAATGGCCAACGGTGAGATTTTACCAAAATCAAGAACGTATTTCTTCTAATTCCAATTTCTTCAACTTTAGAGAAATGATCTTAAAAACCAAAAATGTTGTCCTGGTGCCCTTATATCTGATGAATTAGATCGTAGCTTAGATCATCACAATTTTTTGGCTTTGTGATTGTTGGATTTTTCATAGCCTTGTCCTCTACCACTCTTCATCAGAAGTTGATGGTTATATTTCCATTCCATATCCATATTTTCACCTACGCTATCTTTTGTGGAAAACAAGTAATGAGTTAATTTGGGTAACTGTTATTTTTCTTACTTTAATTTTTAAAATTACGTTTTAGTATTCCTTTTTACGATGTGGGTTTCTATGAAAGAAACTTTCAAGTAGTAAACCATTTATAACCCCATTGAATTTCGAGCGCGAAATTCATTTTAAGGGGGGTAGACTGTAAAAACCCGAGATTTTATGAGAATTATTATTTTTAATTGATGTATTGTGTTGTACACTACACCAAATGGAGATTTCACTACCCACATCCCTGACTTGTCTTGCATTACACGCAATCATGACCTTCCTTGATAGCGTGTGTAGTGCGCAATACCAGATTTTAACTAAACAATGTTATATTATTATAATATTATTATAGACTAGCCGTTATGAATAGTATTAACTACATTTTGAATTTTATAACATTACTATTCATCTTACACATTTTGTAGAACATGGTATGAGAATAAAATAATTTTTTCGGGTAAAATAAGTATTTTTAAAAAAAATGCAGTTTTGCCACCTTTTGATGGAGCACCAACATTAAATATAGTTTTGGACATGTTTATAATTTAAATTTGACAAAATATAATTTTTCTTTGGAATCAGGATATAAAAATTTACTTTGGATAAAAGTTTCATATTATTCTGATAACTTTTATATTTTAATGAATAGTAAAAACATGCTATATTTTAATTAAAAACAACTTTTTTTCATCGCAATAATTTATATGGTTAAATAATAATATTTAATGGTTTCAAAGTATAAATAGAATATATTTTTACCATTTAATATAATTTATGTCATTACCCTTAATTTTACATTGAATTCATGGGTAAAAACATTTCAATCTTTGGTAATGTTTTAGCTTTTAAAACCCATTTTCTTAAAAACAAGATTAATTTTAAATTAATTACTGCAACTTCTGTGTTTTGAATTTTGAAAAATGGATTCCATATTTGAATTTATTGTGTAAAAATTAAGCTTATTGGTTACTTTTATTTCGTTTATATTATGAATAGTAACTACGATAATTTTTATTTAATGTAGTTAAAGGTAAATCATGTAATTAAGGGTAAAAATAAGATTATGAAATTACCCTAACACCAAAAAAAATTCTATTGGATGACTAAAAGTAGATCCATATCACCTAAGGGTCAGAATAGGTTTCTTTTATGGACTTCTGACAATGAAACTAATTTAATTATTATTAAAACCAAAGAAAGTGACAACATGTCACTCTATTAAATCTTATAAGTATAATAATTTTAATTTAGTGATAAACATCATGAAAATTTTAAAATGAATATTATCCAGAAAGATAATATAATTTTATACATTATGTAAATTTATTTATAATTTTTAGGGATTAAATAATTATCATTAAAGGTGACACAAGAGTGATGTTGAAATTATTTGATTGATTGAAATATCAAATAAATGGTTTTAAAAATATAAAAATAAATATTATATGAAATATTTAATGTGCTCAACTAATATTCTAGATAAATAGGAAATTTTTATAATCTATTAAATCTTTTAGTTTGAACATATCTTTTGTGAGGATTTTATTTAAATTCAAATAAATGAATAGTGTCAAAATTGATACTATTGTTATTTTATAAAAATAACATAATATAAAATTGTTTAAAAATCACAAAAATATTAAAAAACTATAAATTAAAATTTATATGGTCTATAATTTCATAAATTATCCAATTATGGATAATTTACAACACATAAGTAATTATTTATAACAATTTAAAATTTATAATCTTATTACAACAAATAAAATTAAATAAATTAAATAAGGATAAATCAAGTTGATAACGTTTAAAATAAATTTGAAACATATATAAATTTTATTGTTTTATGATATTACAACCCTATCACATCTAATATTCGAATATGAGTCATTTTTGAAGGTTTTTAAGTGGGGTTTGATTTATTATAAATTAATATTTTTAAGGTTTCCAAAGGTGCCCCTCTCCTCCCTTATAAAAAGGGAACCTCCTACCTCTTCTTTTTACACAACCGTGAGCCTTAAAGCTCGGCCTTCCCCTGCCCATTTATATTATCCACTTCCCTAGAAACATTCTGGAGGTTTTGGTCTCCTCAAAAGACCAACTCTAGTGCCATAAGAGGAAGCTTAAAAGGGGTGCGTCGAAGAAGAGGTAATATCTTCTACCGATTCATTCAAGTTTATTTCTTCTTCAACATCTTATTATTTATTTGTTTGATCACAAATTAATAACATAAGTACCAATAATATACTGTTATGTTATTATAAATATGAAACAACCCTGTTTCACCTTCTATCCATCCTACGAAAAACGAAATCACTGCACGTGCGTACGCACGGAATACCGTCTCCATGCCGTGGTGTAATCTTTTTTTCCACCACCACTTTACTTGGATGGGTATAATGGTGTAAAGAATAACTATATATATTTATTATAACATCATACTGATTCTGATATATTATATCATCCACTTCAATTCAATTCAATAATTATGGGAACGATATCATCGCTCGTCCGTACGTACAGATTACCGTCTCCACAACACGATGAGATTCATTCTCTATGTGAACCATTAAAGAATGATTATAAAGTATATATAATGAATAATAATTAAATATATGACATGATAAAGATACTAGATTTATGTATAAATATATTTCATCTACTTACTTCCATTCAAGTCAATAAGGAAAGGAAAACAATGTTCATGCGTACGTACGACTTACCGTCTCCATGAACGGTGTATTTCATTTCATTTACCTATCTACTATATATATATACTGAATATATATGATATATAAATCATTATTTACATTCTGGAAGTAATTTAATCAAGATATAAGTAATAATAATATCAAGAACAACAAGTCAAAACACGTACGATAAATAAAATGATTTTAGCCAAAACGCTGCATTAACATGGAATTTATAAAAGAACGGGTAATATAAAGTCATAAGTGAACCATATATGATATAATAACAATAAATATTAATATGTAATAAGTCAATGACATTATTTAAGTCAATATACAGGAGGTTCAGATACGTATGAAGCATATCTGACCAATGGTAAGGGAAAATCTCGCAATCTCATTTTTATCCGAGATTGTTTATACTTCAGAATTTACTGGGGAATATTTATCATCCAGATCCATGTTTCATCAATATTTAATATTATTTTTATCCTTCTTCAATTGTTTAAATCCAATTTTACCCATTGGAGAGTTTTTAGTAAAAGATATGAAAGGAATCTTTTGTCGTTTTTAGTACGAGGTACTTTTTGACTTTTCCGGCCAATGTACGAGAAGAATGTTTTTTTAACTTATATGGAATGAATGGATTTTTATGATTTCATAGAAAATTATTTACATGAAGCTTCCTTTACAAGTTTTCAATTTTATTTTTAATTAACTTCTTTTAGTTTAAAATTGTATGACATGTTAAGAAAGGAAAAATGTTTTTGAAGTAGAAAGATATTTTCCTCAAGAATGGAGTTCAAGAGTTTTATCAGAATTATTTTCCATCTAAGATAATATAGGGTTTTGTTTCTATCTATATTTTTAAATTTATTTGATTATATTATGATGAAATTATTTTTATGATGTCTTTTTATCTTATATGTATTATGTTATGATGGCAGGATGTTTAAGAATCCCATTTTTATTACATGGGTTATGATATGCTGTATGATTTATGATCTTGTGGCACACGTAATAGTGGTATAATTATGAGATGGGTGGGACCTATATCTCCCTCTAATGAATTGGGTAATGATTTATATCTCATAAGATAGACATGGATGAACGAAAATTTAATCCGATTCAGTGATACATGACTGGAATGAGGAGTGAACTCAATTCAGAATGGGACTTTGTCCACTAAGATGGTCTTGAAAGCAATGCCTTGGCTACTATGGAAATCATAACATGTGCTTAATGGTTTCCACAATTACATGTTTTATTCTGATGCTATTTTATCATGATTGATGTTCCATTATGATCTATGCCTTACGTACTTCCATGTTTTATTTCATTGCTCACGATTTTGATGTTTAAACATTATGTCCATGTTTTTAATTTCAAATGTATATGGTTTGTTTTATTTTCTCCATGCATACCCTTATTGAGAATTTTATCCCACCCTTTATATGTTTTCTTTTCCCCAGGATATAAAGAAAGGTTTTAGGTAAGAAAAAAAGGGGATGATCTTTATGGGAGATGTTGAAGATCTTTCACCATGATTAGAAGATTATGTTCCATGTTTACAAAGACACTAAACTATTACGGTCCTTTGGTGTCTGTTTTTGTTATGTATTAGGTATTCCACAAAAGTAATGTAATTTCCATGTACGTCAAGATTGGGGTCACTATAGTTGGTATTAGAGGAAAGGTTTAGTCAACCTTTGGAAACTAGGATGCGATAACTTTAGTGAGATCCCTAGAGATATTTCTATCGTATGTCTAGGGATGTCCCTAAGGTTAAATATAATTATAGGTTGTAGTCCTAGAATTATGGTAATTATATTAGAATTAAACCTAAGATATTAGATATTTAAGGTACTCACCCTTTATTATGTTGTTTTCCCTAGCATGATTTTTGCCTCTCACACTATTCTTTTGTGGTTTTAGATGATGGCTGGAACCTGAAGGAACCGTGTTGATCAATGTAATGGACAATGCAATGATTGTCCTCCTGAACAAACCTATGTTATGGAAGATGGAGTGCAAAATCTTATTGCTATACTTACACAAGATATAAATCATTCTGGACTTCCAAATGAGCATAGAAGGGAAAAATATTCTATTGAGTCCTTCATGAAGCAACGTCCAGCTTCATTCAGTGGGTCCTCTGATCCACTTGTTGTTGAACAATGGATTAATACCATTGAAAATATATTTTCGATGCTTCACTGTTTAGAACATGAAAAATCCATTTGGGATATTTTCATGTTATAAGGTGAAGCAGACCAGTGGTGGGATCTCATTAAGAATACAAGGCCCCAAGATGAAACTGAATCCATATAAATGGGACGAGTTCAATAACTAATTTTTCAATAAGTACTTCCCTCATATTCTTCGAACAAACATGGAAAAGGAGTTCCTTGAACTTAAGAAAAAGGATGATGAATCTATTGGTATACACAAAGAAAAATTTTCAAGGATTTCAAGGTATGTATCTAGCTTTATCATCCAACCTAAAAGTAAGGTTGATCAATTCATTAGTGGATTAAAACTAAGTCTTAGAAGGGAATTAGCTATAGGAGACTTCAGTACCTATGAAGAAATTGTGTGTTGTGCTATCAAGGTATAACTGGAAGATGGTGTTACATAAGAATATCATGGTTTTGATAAGAAAAAAAAAGATGTAGTTCAAGGAAAAATCACAGAACAATGGTGAAAAGAAGGTGGATGTTTCTTTATGCTCAATGTGTGAAAAGAATCATGGTGGAGATTTTCTAAAAGGCACTATAAAATGATTCAAGTGTGGAAAAGAAGGTCATTGAGCAGCTGAGTGCCGATGTAATGTGAATAAGGTTTTCTAATGACGTGGATAGAGAAAAGACTACAGAGAATGCTCCTCCAACAATTCAATGCTACAAGTGCAAGGAAATGGGGCATTATGCTATCCAATGCCCTAATCCAAGGTTTAATGATGATCGACTTCAACAAAATATTATGGTAAATGAAAATGGGAAGTCACATGCAATCACTATTGGCGATGTTGAGTATGAAAATGATCAAGTAGAAGGATTATGTGTTTATGTATCGGGATTCTGAAATAATGTTATTGAATCTAATTTATAGTATTGTGGAATATTGGATTATCTATGTACTGGTTTATTGTGGTTTTCAATAATTATATGGTACCGGTAACCATGAAAAGTGATTCAAATATTTTGGAAAGCTGATGATATGTGCATAAGGAAGGGATAAGGAGAAAATGAAATGTTTGATAGTATTCACGAGATCATAAGTAATGTAAGGACAAAGTGATATCATGGTTTGAGTATATAGAAATTTTAGGATTTTGGTATGTGGAAACAGTTAAATTTTGACAGCACTCATGTTTTCACTAAGGTTCTATGGCAATAAACGATAAAGGTATTCACATGTTTTGAATGTGACCAACAATGATATATCTTATGATATATGGGTGATAAATTATGGTATTCACGTGCTTGTTATGTGACCTTTCAAGTAATCGTTTTCTTTACACTATGAGATTGGACAGATGTATTTTGGATAAGCCTAAAGATTGGAATGGATTATGCTGGACATCAGATATTATTATTTATGGATATAACATGTTTTTGATATTATTTTAGGAATGTTATAATAGTGTAGTTTTAGAAAAAGGGTCAACCTGCAGGACGGGCGACAACCCATCGCGTCGAACAAGGTTGCGGGAATCAAACCCACAACCGAAGTGCAACAGACCTTTATTGCCTACCACTGGCCTACATGAAGTCCTTGGTTAGTAGAAACTAGTTTTATTATATTAATCAGTATGATATATGAAGTATAAGTCCATTTTAGGAACCATATATGATTAATCTCACTATAGACGGACTTATGTAGATTTGATAAATTTTGGTAACCTTTTGTTTGAGACAGATGGAATGATCCATCATTCTAACACATAATATGCTAACACATCACAAATGACAAATTCAACTTCATTTCTTTAAGATATGAAGTGGAAAATGTCCAAGGAATGATCAACGGTGACATTGTACCAAAATCAAGAAATTATTTCTTCTTATTCCAATTTGTTCAACTTTAGGGAAATGATCATAAAAACAAAAAAAAATTTCATAGTGCCCTTATATCTAATGAATTATATGGTACCTTAGATAATTAAAAATTTATGGCTTTATGATTGTTTTATTTTTTATATCCATTTCCTCTACTACTCTTCATCAGAAGTTGATGGTTATATTTCTCTTCCATATCCATATTTTCACCTATGTTATCTTATGTGGAAACCCACTAATGAGTTAATTTGGGTAACTGTTATGTTTCTTACTTTACTTTTTAAAATTAAATTTTAGTATTCCTTTTTACGATGTGGGTTTCTATGAAAACAAATTTCAAGTAGTAAACCATTTATAACCCCGACGAATTTCGAGGGTGAAATTCATCTTAAGGGGGTAGAATGTAACAACCCGAGATTTTATGAGAATTATTATTTTTAATTGATGTATTGTGTTGTATGCTACACTAAAGGGAGCTTTCACTACATGCATCCCTGACTTGGATTGCATTACACGCAATCGCGACCTTCCTTAATAGTGTGTGTAGTACGCAATACCCGGTTTAACTAAACAATGATATATTATTATAATATTATTATGGACTAGTCGTTATGAATATTATTAAATAAATTTTGATTTTTATAACATTTTTATTAATCTTCAACATTTTTTAGAACATGGTATAAGAACAAAATAATTTTTTCAGGTAAAATATGTTTTTAAAAAAAATGCAGTTTTGCGGCCTTTTGATGGCGCTCCCACTTTAAATCCAATTTTTGACATGTTTATAAGTTCAATTTGACAAAATAAAATTCTTCTTTGGAATCAGGATATAAAAATTTACTTTGGATAAAATTTTCATATTATTCTGATAACTTTCATATTTTAATGAATAGTCAAAACACGCAATATTTTAATTAAAATCAACTTTTTTCATCGCAATAATTTATATGGTTAAATTATAATATTTAATGGTTTCAAATTATAAATTGAATATATTTTTACCATTTAATATAATTTATGTCATTACCATTAATTTTACATTGAATTCGTAGGTAAAAAAATTTCAATCTTTAGCAGTGTTTTAGCTTTTAAAACCCATTTTCTTAACAATGGGATTAATTTTAAATTAAGTACTGCAAATTCTGTGTTTTGAATTTTGAAAACTGGATTCCATATTTGAATTCAGTGGGTCCAAATTATGCTAATATGTTACTTTTATTTTTTTGATATTATGAATAGTAACTACGGTCGTTTTTATTCACTACAGTTAAAGGTAAATCGGTTAATTAAGGGTAAAAATAACAATATAAAATTACCCTAACACCTTCAAAAATTATATTGGATGACTAAAATTCGACCCATATCACCTAAGGGTCAGAATAGGTTCATTTTATAGACTTTTTACCATGAAAATAATTTAATTATTATTAAAACAAAGAAAGTCACAACATGTCACTATCTTAAATATTATACGTATAATAATTTTAATTTGGTGATAAACATCATGAAAATTCAAACATGAATAGTATCCAGAAATCTAATAAAATTATCTACATCATGTGAATTTAGTTAGATTTTTTAGGGATTAAATAAACATCATTAATGGTGACACAACAGTGATGTTGAAATTATTTTATTGATTGAAATATCAAATAAATGGTTTTAAAAATATTAAAATAAATATTATATAAACTATTTAATGTGCTCCACTAATTTTCTAGATAAATATGACATCTTATAAATCAGGTAAAACTTTTAGTTTTAACATATCTACTATGAGGAGTTTATTTAAACTCAAATAAATGAATTGTGTCAAAATTGACACTATTGTTATTTTATAAAAATAACATAATATAAAATTGTTTAAAAATCACAAAAAAATTAAAAAAAATTATAAATTAAAATTTATATGGTCGAAAATGTCATAAATTATCGAATTATGGATAATTCACAACACATAAGTAATTATTTATAACAATTTAAAATTTAGAATCTTATTACCACAAATAAAATTAAATAGATTTAATAATGATAAATCAAGTTGATAATGTTTAAAATAAATTTCCAACATGTATAAATATTATTTATTGATGATATTACATCCCTATATCATCTAATATTCTAATATGAGTCATTTTGGGAGGTTTTTAAGTGGGTTTGATTTATTATAAATTAATATTTTTAAGGTTTCCAAAGTTTCCCCTCTCCTCTCTTATAAAAGGGAACCTCCTCCCTCTTATCTTTACACATCATTGATCCTTCATGCTCGGCCAAACCCTGAACATTTATCTTCTCCACATCCCTAGAAATATTTTGGAGGTTTTGGTATCCTCAAAAGAACAACTCTAGTGCTTAAAAGGATCTTTAAAGGGGTGCGTCGAAGAAGAGGTAATCTCTTCTACCGATTCATTAAACTTTCTTTCTTCTTCAATTTATTCTTCGTTATTTGTTTCATCATAAATTAATAACATCAGAATCAATAAAATACTGATATGTTATTATAAATATGAAACAACCCTATTTCACCTTCAATCCGTCCTATGAAAAGCAAAATCACCGCGCGTGCGTACGACCGGAATACCGTCTCCACATCGTGGTGTAATCTGTTTTTCCACCACCACCTTACTTGGATGGGTATAATGGTTTAGAGAATAACTATATATAGTTATTATAAAATCATACAGATTCTGAGATATTATATCATCCACTCCAATTCAATTCAATAATTATGGGAACGATATCATCGCTCATGCGTACGTACGGATTACCGTCTCCACGATGCGATGAGATTCATTCTCCATGTTAACCATTCGGGAATGATTATAAAGTATATGTAGTGAATAATAATGATATATATTACATGATAATGAAACTGGATTTATGGTTATATATATATTTCATCTACTTACTTCCATTCAAGTCAATAAGGAAAGGAAAACAACGTTCATGCGTACGTACGACCTACCGTCTCTATGAATGGTGCATTTCATTTCATTTATCTACATATTATATATCTATACTGAATATATATGATCTATAAATAATTATTTACATTCTTTAAGTAATTAAATCATGATATAAGTAATAATAATATCCAGAACAACAAGTCCAAACACATATGATAAATAAAACGATTTTACCCAAAACACTGCTTTAACCTGGAATTTACAAAAAAAAGGGTAATATAAAGTCATAAGTGAACCATATATGATATAATAACAATAAATATGATTATTTAATAAGTAAATTACATTATTTAAATCATTATATAGAAGGTTCAGATACGTACGAAGCATGTCTGACCTAAGGTAAGGGAAAATCTTGCAATCTCATTTTTATCTGAGATTGTTTATACTTCAGAATTTAATAGGGAATATTTTTCATCCACATCCATGTTTTCTCAATATGTAATATTATTTATATCCTCATACAATTTTTGAAATCCAATTTTACCTATTGGTGAGTTTTTAGTAAATGATATGAAAGGAATCATTTGTCGTTTTTAGTACGAGGTGCTTTTTGACTTTTCCGGCCAAAGTACGAGAATATTGTTTTTTAACCTATATGGCATGAATGAATTTTTATAATTTCATAGAAAATTATTTCCATGAATATTCCTTTAAAATTTTTCAAGTTTATTTTAAATTAAATTTATTTAGTTTAAAATTGTATAACATGTTATGAACGGGAACATGTTTTTTAAGTAGAAAGGATATTTTCCTCAAGAATGGAGGTCAATAGTTTTATCAAAATTATTTTCCATCTAAGATAATATAGGGTTCTATTTCTATCCCTATTTTTACATTGATTTGATTATGTTATTATAGAATTATTTTTATTATGTCCTTTTATCTTATATGTATTGTGTTATGATGACATGCTGTTTAAGAATCTCATTTTTATTACATGGGTTATGATATGATGTATGATTTATGATCTTGTGGAACACATAATAATGGTATCATTATGAGATGGGTGGGACCTATATCTCCCTCCAATTCATTGGTAAAAGATTTATATCTCATGATATAGACATGGCTGGAATGACAAGTTAATCCAGTTCAATGATACAGTACTGGAACAAGGAGTGAACTCAATTCCGAAAGGGACTTTGTCCATTAAGATGGTCTTTGCAGTAATGCCTTGGATACTATAGAAATCATAACTTGTTCTTAATGGTTGCCACTATTACATGTTTTATTCCCATGCTATATTATCATGATTGATGTTCCATTATGATCTATGCCTTACGTACTGCCATGTTTTATTTTGTTGCTCAAGATTTTGATGATTAAACATGGTGTTCATGTTTTTAATTTGAAATGTATATGGTTTGTTTTATTTTCTCCATGCATACCCTTACTGAGCATTTGATCTCACCCTTTATATGTTTTTTCCCAGGATATAAATAAAGGTTATAGGTAAGAAAAAAAGGGGAAGATCTTTCTAGGAGATGTTTAAGATCTTTCACCAAGATTAGAAGATTATGTTCCAAGTTTCCAAAGACACGAAACTATTACGGTCCTTTGGTGTCTATTTTTGTTATGTATTAGGTATTCTGCAAAAGTAATGTAATTTCCATGTACGTCAAGATTGGGGTATCTACAAGGATGACATGGGAATTTAGAATAAAGTGTAGGCTATCAGAAAAGGGAAATCCCCGGAGTTCAATGACAATAAAGAAGGAATTGTGAGATTTGGGAAAAGAATATCTATTCCATAATGTCAGAAGATGAAGAAAGAACTTTTGTATGATGCACATAGTTCAAATTTCTCTATTCACCTAGGAAACCCAATGATGTATTGAGATATCCAAGAGCATTATTGGTGGGATAATATGAAGAAAGAGATCGCTGAATATACATTAAGGTTCCTAGTCTGTCAGCAGGTGAATGCAGAGAGGCAGAAGTATAAGGGGATGATGCAACCACTGCCCATACCAGTATGGAAATTGGAGAAAATCACCATGGAATTTTTCATCAGACATCCGAAGACATCCAAAGGCTACAATGCAATCTGGGTTGTTGTGGAACATCTTACAAAGTCTTCACACTTTATTTCAATTCGGGAGGATTTCTCATTGGATCAAATGACACAGATATATATCAGAGAAGTGGTAAGGCTTCATGGATTACCACTATCTATTATATCTGATCAAGACCCAAGATTCACCTTCATGTTTTGGAAGAGACTTCAACAAGCTCTGGATACTGAAATGAACTTCTGTATGGCCTATCTTCTTTAAACCGATGGCCAGTCTGAGCGAACTATTTAGACACTAGAAGATATGTTAAGATCATGTTCAATGGACATTAAATGTGGATGGGATCAACATATTCCTCTGGTTGAATTATACTGTAATAACAATTTTCACTCAAGCATTCGAATGGAACCTTATGAAGCCCTGTATGGGAAGAGGTGCAGAACACCGACATGTTGGGATAAAGTTGGCAAGCATAAGCTGCGAAAACGAGAAATGGTCAATGAAATGGTAGAGAAGGTGAAAACTATTTAGAAACATATCAAGGTATCCTAGAGTCGACAGAAGAGTTATGAAAATTACTGTCGACAAGACATTGAGTCTAAAATTAGAGACATGGTATTTCTATGCATATCTCTATGTAATAAGGTCATGAGGTTTATAAATAAGGGGAAGTTATGTCCTAGGTACATAATCCCCTTTGAGATTCTTGATCGGGTCAGGGCTGTGGCCTATAGACTAGAATTTCCACCTACCATGGCCATAGTACATGATGTATTTCTTGTATCCCTCTAAGGGAAGTACATACCAGACCCTTCACATGTACTCTCTTCATAGATATTACAGTTAGAGGTTAATAATTCTTATGAGGAGAAACCAATGAAGATTTTAGATCATAAAGAAAATGTTCTATGAAATAAAACAATGCCCCTCGTCAACGTGTTGTGGAAAAACCACAAGTTTAAAGAATAGATGTGGGAATCAAAAGAAGTGATGAAGCAGAGTTAACCAAATCTGTTTTAGTGTGGGAAAATTAAATTTTGGGGGAGAAATTTCTTAATGGGGGAAGATTGTAACGACAGAAAAAATCATTAATGAAAATTCCTATTGGTCTATTTAAATGTCTTCTTATAGTTATGTGAAGCATATAAAATTATTTCATTCTTTGTTTTTTATTTTAAAATACCATTAAAAATTGTGACCATTGCTAATATAGCTGTTGAACAGTGATCACATGATTAGTATAAATATAGGGCTTTAACAATTCCAATTTACTTAGATAGAGGAAGTGATGGACTCATCTAGTAGAATTTCCCTATACAAATCCATTTTTCAGAGCTCATAATGGAGGTGGTGTCATTGGGCTTCTCTCTTGATCAATCCCAAGCCAATCTTGAATATGTTAAGCATGATCAGAATCACCTATGAGAGAAGTGGTAGTTGATAGAGATTACCACTCAAGAAATGTTATCCTAGCCAACCCAAGAGTCTATCACTATCACGCACCTTATCCTAAAGTCTTATGCTGGTGTGTTAAGGGGTTATGTAACAAACCCCTAATACTATGATTATGTACATTATTCTTGTAGAGAGAATATAAATTATTTTTATTATTATTACATTGTAAATAGTTTTTCATGCACAAATAGTATTTTTAGTTAATATTCAACTAAGAAATCTATTTTGATGAATTAATGGATTTTTTGAATTAAATAATATTTTAGTAAAATATTTTTACTTTTAAATTACATTTTATTAAATATAAATGAGCATACAATTTTATGAAGGCAATTGTAATTTTTATTAATGTTTGAAAGCTTATTCTGTCAAAGCCCATGAATTTTTTATAAATGTCGGTTTTATATTAAAAGTAAAAATTAAAATATTTAGAAAATTATTTAGAAAAAATAAATATTATTATTGGAATCAGGACATCGAAATTATCCAATGGTTAATTTTTCATAATTTTCTGAGACAGTCGAATTTTTGGGTAAAAATTAAATATCGTTTAAATATATAATGTGTTTTATGACATCATAATGACCCAATAGTGATGTTATAAAATACTATAAACATTATGTTAGTCAAATATATGTTTTAACATTAAAATAATTTAATTTTAGGTTTGTTTGATTTATTTTACAAAGATTTAGTGGACCCTTCAGGGCTTATAAACCCATTTGTCTTTTAAATTGTTTTCCTTGAGAGTGTGACTCACATACACATACGAAACCCTATTATTTTAAGAATTTTGGACATTGGAATAATAAAATATTGTTTTCCACTCCCCTTTGTAAAAAAACATGGGCAAAAAACATGGTCTGGTTTTTGGTTTTGATTAGTTTAATGTGTGGTGTCCCAAACCTAAATAATAAATAATTCCCTCTTCTTTCCTATATAAACCCACCAAATATGCCACTTCCTCTTCACTAAAATCCTTTTGAGATTGTAAAATCTCTTCCATAATCTCTCTATAATCCTACCAAGGCACCCCAAGCTCCTAATAAGCCTCTTTCAAGCCTCTCCCAAGCCTTTGGGATCACACTTCCAAGTAAGGGATTCCCACCTTTCTCTTTTTATCAATGTTTCTTAATATTGTTATGCCCTTTTATTTTTAAATATAAATTTTTGGGTATGATTTCTCACCTCCCCCATACTAACCTCTTTATTTCTTAATTATTATATAACCCTTTATCTCTCATTAATTCCTCCCATGTAAACCTATTAAAATGCCGAAATTCTGTACGGAATTTCTCTCTCCTAATTTACATTCAAGCAATTCTTTTATATTATGCATCTAAAATCAATTCCATATGTTGGTATATAATTTCACATGATCCCCTTACTATCCATTTAATTAATAAATTACGTGAAACCCCTTTCAATCTCATCAACTCATTTTACAAATTTCTATTTGACGTCGTTTTGTTCCCAAAATTACACCAAAATTTCCATGCCAAAATTACTGTGCAGTGAATACCAAAACCACACCTATATCAATGGTATTCAACATTATGAACATGAACTTATGGATTTAGGAATTAAATTTATTTATTACAGATATCTTATTCATGGAATTAATTATGATGTTAATGAATCCATGTTGTATGTTCTACGTGGCACACTTATGCATGAAATGAAATGATTATGAAGGGTACACACCGATAGCCCTCCAATGCGTTGGGTAAAGTATAGTATCATGATACGTCATGTTCAATGAGTTTTTACTCATGCTAATTCAAGTGAAACAAGGGATTACTCGTGCTTCATATGCAATTAGGATTTGCTCATTCCCATGTTCAATAAACCTTGGACCATGCTAATTTAATGTTAAGTGTTGTTGCCACGTCTCCATGTTATGATTTTCATGCTTTATCAGGACTTTATGTTCATATTTCTCTTGGGCTCCATTGATATGCCTATTTTCTAACATGTATTATATTTATCATGTCATTCCATGTTTATTACTTTACTAGGCTTTATAGATCACCCTTTTCTTATGCATTTCCCCGGGTTATCCCATGAAATGCTAAGTACGAAGAAATGTAGTGGTCATTTAAATGAAGTTTTCAATAAAGATGTTGTGTTTAATGTTTTAAGTTTTTATGTAATGTTCCTAAGACCCAAAGAAACTAAAAATCTTGATATTTCCTATTGTATCACATGAATATTTTATGTTATAAACAATGTTTAAGTGTGAAATAAAAGTTGGTTTGTCCCTACATATCAGGATCAATTTCTTGAGGTTAGAGTTGTTCAGTTTTAGCTTCCTTGTTTAAGGATTAGAGATATTAGAGACTTTGGGATGGGTTGACATTATGGGATGGTGGTTATGTACAGACACCATTATGTTTTTGATATGAGTTTTATGGACTCTTGGGGATTACCTAGTGGGTAGGTTACTAATCAAATGGTTAGTTGTGGTTATAGTTGGATATTTATAATAACCATGTGGAATGGTTTATCTTGTATGAAGGATCCCTTGTGGTGGGTTATATTTTTAAGTAGATATGAAGACTTTGTTTTATTTCCCATGTTGGTAGGATTGGGGTTTAGCCTCCACTCTTTAGTTGAATTTTTATTGAGAATTAATTGTAGGATGCTTAGGGCCATCTGAGATGTTCTAACATTGGGTGTGGACTATAGTTTTAGATGATCTAGAAGAACCCTCATATGATTTCCTGCTCTTTTTGTGGACTTTTATATATTTGGGGATGTTTCTATGGGAATGACCCAATAGATTGCGTGTTGAAGGGGGTACCTAGTGATAAATCACTTTAGTCTATGACCCTAGTGACCTTGGTGGCCACGTGTTTTGGTTTTTACCTAGGGGTGGTATTGAGAGCCCGATGTGGCTATTTTGTTTGGATGATGAGATATAGAGTGATAAAAGAGGCCCCATTATTTATTTTATGAGAGTGGATCAGTGTTACTAGTTTAGATATTTGGATGGTGGGTTCATGGTTGGATCATTCCACATTTGGTAAACCTTTGGATGTAATTTTTGAGGTAGTTTCTGATCTGAATTGTAGTTTGAAGAGGATAACTTTGGGATGTCTTAGAACAGGTGTTGTCTCTAAGTTTTGATTTGGTTATCTACTATATTATTTGGTTGTAGTTATAAAAGATTAGGGATTGAATATATGGCTATGATGAGTGAAACCCCCTATCTATTTGAGTGTTATCCCAGACTAGTGTGGCTTCAGGATTGTGAGGTTACGAGGCCCTCAAATTGAAGGTTTTTTGTATTATGGATATTGTTTCACTCCCGGGGCCATGGATGCTCTATAATCATAGTTTTTTATAGATCCCACCTTTTATAAGTCTTTATAGGGTTCCAGATTTGTTCTACATGACTCTCAAGACTGATATGTTTTCTAGTTGTGTTGAACTAGATGTTCCCTTCTCCAGTTCAGATCATGTTATTGGATTCTTAGAGCCCGATAGATACAATTTTTTGTATGCAACCCTATGGTTAAACCCTAGTATCATGATTTGTACTTGTTTCATTTAGATATCTTGGATATCCTCATAGATCTAGATGGAACACTAGTTTATATGTGTCTAGGTGAGAGATGTTCTATAAATCCACTAGTGGGGGCTAGTTTAGATGTTTATTTACATTGGGTATCAGGATAAAACCCACAGTTAGCTATTTTCATTTTGGTTGTTGCACATTTATTTTTATGTTGTGGTTTCTTTTAGCTGCTATTATTTTTCAGCTCGGCTAGGCATATCACATGCATGATCACATATTATGATAGAAGATATATTGATTCACTATTGGGGATTTCCAATGGAGATTTATTTCTCACCCCAATATATGAACCTTGGTGTTTCTGAATACCTAAATTCTTATTTTGTAATGGATAATAGCCTTCATTGTGGATGAGGATAAGAACTAACATTTCTAAATCGAGCAGAGCTGATCACATGGAGTCTCAAAATCGAGCTGGTGAAGCTTGAGTGTTTTGGAGACTAGATATGAGGTTTTTCACAAATATTAAAGTAGAACGTATTGTACATATTTTCATTTTTTTAATTTATATGTGGTAAGAATAGTGGGATATGGGTTACTGTATATTTTTCATTATTATGAGTCTGTAAGACTATATGATGCATTCCATTTATTATTGCATGTTTCTATTCAATCTTATTTATTATGTGAACTCTAATGGTTATCCATGTGCATGAGTTTAGTTATTTTCTACTATTATTTAACTCTGAATAGAGGGTATAGTATCCACACTACAACATTTAAACACTCGGTACATGTCGGTAGCCATTTGAGTTTGAGGAGGTATGCTTGAAGCCTTATGGTCGGCCAAATTAACAGATGTTTCAGGTAAACATGTTTTTATATGTTATAGTGGGTTTGGTATTATACAATTATTTCATAACAATTCCCTAAAAAACGTTCTTATTATTCATGACAATATACCTTAATGAATATAAGAAGATTTTTATAGTGGGGAGAATGATGAGGTGTCTTGAATCATTTATTTTTTTCTATAGGCAAAATAGACATGTGGGTGGAACCACTTGGAAAATCATGGGCAATGAAAATGATCTCTTGATGTTGGGTAGTGCATTAACAATCGTTTTTATCCTAAAGTTAGGATGGGGAATCTAACATTTTTTATTTCCTTTCAATCAAAACAGTACAACTGGGAGTGGAGAGATTTTTCATTCCTTTATTTTTTTATGGTCGGTAGATAGGTTGGATTATACTTATTTTTTGTGAGGTGAAAAACATCAATGGATGTTAAAATTATATTCCCCATGTATTGGGAGCAAATGTAATTATTTAGGATGGAAATTGGATTGGTTTGTTATTAGTTTTTCAAGGATCATAAATATTAAAGTAGGAAAGTTTTATTGGTCTGATTTTTTTAATATATAAGACAATGATATGGGTTTAGTATAGTTATTGTAACACCCCTGAATTTTATGGCGTGTTTTCAAAAATAAATTTAATCTCTTTGATATCTTACTTTTCATAAAACAATGAGCTTCAACGAACTCGAAAATATTATTATTTTAACACAACCATTTCCACCTAGCCATTGAAATGGAGATAATGAATGAAACTAAATAAATTATAAATATATATATTACACATGTTTATAAAATGGATTTATTGGTTACCAATTATTTATAAATGGAAAAAATACTACATAAAGGAAGTGTTTTTATATAAAATATTTTATGCCCATAATGAAATTTTATATTAATAAATTAAATTAGTTACTATTAGTGATATATCTTAATGAAATTTTTATATTATATGTTCAGTAATTTTTTTTGATTCATTCAATATTTTTGATAGTTTTAAGAAAACAATATTTGAAAGTTTAAGCATAAAAGGTTTGTTTTTATAAATGGTAATTTCCCACCTTTTAATTAAAAAGATATTTTAAAACTAAAATATTATTATATTATAAGTTTTATTTTAAAATATAAATTTAATTTCTGATATAGAGGTACCAAAAATATATTAGGTTGATGTTCTGGTATTTTTTTGATATATTTTTTTGGTGAATAATAAAAAATAATGCATTTTAGTGGAAAAATAAATTTTCATATTATTTATTAATATAGTTAAATTAAATTTAAAATTGATTTTAAAGTATAATTAGTTCCATTATACATCATTAAATATAATTTGTGTCATTGGAAGAAATTTCATAATGAAATTTGAAATAAAAACATTTCAAACATTCGACATTTTCACTTTAAAAACCTGCTTTCCTGTTATGTCTTTGAGGTTAGTTTAAAATATAATTTTTACAATTCTGTAAATTGAATTCTATAAAATGGATTAAATACTTTTAATTTAAAGTTAAATTTTTTTCCTATTCCATTTCATTTTTATTTATTAAAAAATTACCATGGTAAAAAAATTATTTATCACGATATAGGTAAAAAATGGAACAGGTTAATATAAAAAAGTTAATGGATTAAAATACATAAAACTACAAAATTTAATGGGGTTTTGTGGTATTTGATGGTCTTAACAATAATATATAATATAAATTTCCTATCAAACTCATATAAATTAATGCCACCTCAATGTGGTTTCCTTTAAATATAAAATAATCATTATTTTAATCACTTAAACCCACCTCTCATTAAGTATAAATACCACCCCTCACAACCCCTTTTTCAATCGTAAGCCTTTAAGATCCTAAAATATCTATGCAAACCTATACTCCTAACTCTCACCATTACCTAGTGCTTATGGTCTCACCAAAAGACCAAATCCAAGGCCGTCAAGGTTCTCTCATGGAGGTGATATTCCAAAGGTAATTTTCTCAAAACACCTCACTTATTTTCTTTTCTTCTTTGACTTTCTTCTCACAAATTTAACCCATATAGGAATAATAGTTATAGAATAATGTACATTATGCAATTTTATGTTGATAATAGAATATGTTATACCCACCTCTTCAATTTATTCCTATAATTCAAAGAAAATAAATTGTGTTTCAATTTAATTTGGTTAATCACGTCTGTGAATAATGTTTTTGTTCATTTTACTTTATCGCCTTCATGGATGGTCATAAAAATTATATTATGGTTAAATAATATTTTAATTATTATATTAAAACTTATTTAATGTTATGGAACAAGTATATAGACATAATATTAAATTTAACAAAACTAGTTTTTTATGGTATGAAACATCACCAAATTAAACTAAACATTTATAATTAATTTAATTTGAAATGAATAATTATAATATAAGAAAGAAAATTTTTATTTGAGACCATTTAAGAATTTGGAAATACCATTTCATCTCAATTGTAGATTTTTATTTCCATTTTACATGAAAATCCATAATTATACATGAATGAACAAATCATGAAAATCATGAAACGAACGTAACAAAAAAAATGAGAATCATGAAATATTATTAATGAATTAGTAGTAATATTTTATAAAAATAACACATAAGGTATTATAACCATTAATATTATTATGGAAATAATTAATAGAATTGTGTAAACCACTATAAATGAGATTTAATTATGAAAAACTAAAGGGAAGCGTGAGGTAAGGATTTCTCGTCTCACTTTTATCATCTGTGAGATATATGCCTTATTCACAAAATGTTTCTTATATGTGGTAAATATACTTAAATTTTATATATAATATAATTATTCTTAATCTCCTAATGTTATTCAATGAATCATTTTACAATTATTAATTTTATATGGAATATGATTCGATTAATTTCAAATTGGTAAGGGAATTCATAACCAAATTTCCATTATTTGGGTTGACCATATACTTTGTTGATAATTTCATGCTATGATTATGTGTGGGTTGAATTTTTATTACCTTATTTTTTATTTCCACTTTTTTATTTGGATTTATAGTGAATTTATATAATCATTTAATTTTATTAATTCTCACTTCAATGATATAATATTTAAAAGGGATTTTCTTTTAAAAACTATCATTTTAATGTTTCTTTTAAAATAAAATTTTCTTTTATGTCCATGTTCTCATTTTTTTTACAAAAATGTTATTACAATTATCCTAATTGTTTAATTCTTTTTACTCATGTTTTACTTTTTATAAAATGGTTTTAGAGGAAACTTTTTGTCATTTCTTAAACAAGATTCATTATGACATTTTCAGAAAAAATATATAGAAGGAATGTTTTTTAACTTATATAGAATGAGATGATATTTATTAATTCATGATTATTTAACACCATAGAGAGTTATTTTCAATGTTAAATGGTTATTTTGAAATAAAATGATTCATTTTATAATTGTGTGACATTTAAAAAAAATGTTTTCAAAACAGAATGAATATTTTATTCAAGAATTATCTCAAGTGTTCTATCAAAATTATTTTCCATATAAGATAACATTATTTGATGTTAATTATGTATTTATAGGGATATCATTCAAGGAAATTTTCCTTATTTCTTTTATGGTTGGTTTATGTTTATATTTATGAAACTTATTTCTTTCCCATGGGTTATATTATGATGAAATGTTTATGAAACCTATTTATTTTAATCGTTTCTGATATGATTTATGTTATTATGGAACAAATATATATGGTTTTCATTATGTAAAAAATGGTACCTATATTTCATTCAAATGAATTTTTTAATTATATTATATCTCATGATATAGAAATGACTATAATGGTTATTGAACTTGGATCATATAGGACTTGAATGGAAAGTGAAACTGGTTCAGTAAAAGACTTTATCCACCATAATAGTCCTCAAAGTGAACATTTACTACTATTATGTATTGGGGAGTGAACCCATTCCACTATTATATTCATAGAAAATATATTTGACTACTAACGAAATGATTTTCAATTATTATGTGTTTTCAAATATTCCTTGATTTATGCCAAATATATTCTTTTATGATTCAAGTCTTATTAATTTTTATGATTTACTCTACAATTGATGATTATGATAATTTATATGTAGGGTAAAATTTTCAAATGTTATATTTATATTCTAATTCAATTATGTTTATTTTATGATTCATATCTTTCTTGTTTACACTTACTAAGAATCTGATCTCACCATTTTCATATGTTTCCTTTCCCCATGATACAAATAAATTTATTAGGTATGATATGTCAAAAAGGGTTTTAGTTATGAAGGAATAAGTGATAGACAATGTAGACATTTTATAAACTAGTTGTTTTTTCTTCCATGTTTAAAAAGACACTAAAACCATATTATTATGGAATTTTTTTTCTAATATGAATATTCATATATTATGATGTAATATATTTTTATGAAAATTGAGGGTCCTTAAAGTTGGTATTAGTGCCATATTTTGTTATCCTTTGGAAACAAGGATGAGAAAACCTTAGTAAAAACTCTACGTATAAGTATAGGTTATAATCCCAAAATGTTTTTAATGTTCATAAATAACCTAGTACTAAACCTACGGTGTCATGGATTGGAATTTTATAAGTATATTCCTTTCACTATATGGTATTCCCAGTATGATTAGTGCTTGTCACACTATTATTTTTGGTTTTAGTCAATAGTGGGAACAAAAAATAACTAGGTTAACATTTAATGTGAAAGACCATTTTATGATAAGGAGTCAAGTGGGATGATTACTAGATTGAATAATTTTGTGATTACAGATTACTAGATTTCAGAGTACATGATTAAAAATATATATCTTAATAAACTCTCGGACTCACCAAAGAAGAGATGAAAAGTCTTTACTGAGTTGAAACCACAGAGGAAAGAAGATTTTGTTTCCTTCATGTTAAGAATGTGGGAAGAAACACCGAAATTTATCCCTTAGAAGAACATGGAGATTTTTTCACTATATGAAAGAAGTACATAAAGAAAGTAACTATAAAAAATAGAGTTTGGTTAATTAAAGGGATGTGAATTTTAGTCTCCTTAAGGTATTATTAGCAGATGAATTATTTAAATGTGGAGAGAATGGGAATTATGAAAATCAATGCCCTTGGGGGACAGTTTTTGAAGAAAATTATTAAGACGGTACAAGAAATGATTATGTTGATACTATAAATTACATGTTAAAGGAAATAAGTGGGGAATAATAAGATGACGATGCTCAGTTAATTATTTAAGAAGGAAGTGGAATGATTGAGTGTTTATGTATTGAAATTCGTGAATAATGTTGTAGAATTAATTTTAGGGTACTATGTAATAATGAAAGATATGAGTATTGATCCACTGTAGTGTTTCCTTATAGATTTCAAAGACATGTTGAAAAATGATGATGAAATGGAATAGTGATTTACTGGAAATGTGATGTTTTTAGAGAACACATAATTAAGGGAATGAGAACCCTCAATATGTGAATGATGAGTGGATAATAATGAGATAAAAATATGTTTTGCCTATGATAAAATAATGAGAAATTTTTTTATGTCCTTCTAATTGATTAGTAAGATAATGAAAATGTTGTTTATGAATTGAGTTTATTAAATTTTTGGATTTATTTTATGAGGGAAGAGGTAGAAATTGGAGAGTTGAATGTTTTCATTAAGGTTTTATGGTATTTAAGTTTATTACCATAGGATCAATGATAATGGTCTTCACATATTTTTTTCAAGCGAATTAAGTGTTATTCCATGATGTTTGGGGGATAAATAATAATTTGATTTTGTAAATTTAGAGACCTTATTTCAAATATTATGGATTTTAATCATTTTTAAGGTTCACTTGGGTATCACTTTACAAATTTTTTTACATTGATCATTAGTCATGATTTTATAAATTAATATAATACTTAACCATATGAATATTTATAAATATTGGATAACCTATGATAACCATTTTTTAATGATGAAAACGAGGGATAGAAAGAATAACTTGTCATCCCATTATAGTTCTATTCATCTACTAGTTCTATAGGGATTACAAATTTAACTTCATTACATGGAGTAAAAAATGGTGTATAAATGTATCAAGGTGAAAACAAAGAGCGAGATCATACATATGAAATGAAATCATGTAAGTATAAATTCTCAAATGATATTTGAACTAAAATGTTTTCCTATTATCATCATTTATGATGTTATTTATGACCGTTTTTAGACCAATTTGGTCAAGGATTTTGTGGCAATTAACCTTATAATGACCTTCTACTCTATAATTATCAATAACAACATGATGTATATGATTTTCTTCCATGTCCATGTTTTCAAATTCCACTAATGTTCCCATGATTATATTTCTATTTATGTGGTGATCTTCATGTTTAACTTTCCCTCTTTTTAAGGTGATGTTTTATTATCCCTTTTTCCAAAGTGGGTCTTCCAAAAAGAAATATTACATACATCTATATTTGATGTGAAATTTCTAAATTTGAGGTCGAAATTTCATGAAATTTTCGATCATATCAAGATGGTATCTTATCAATTGATAGTTCCACTTAATCTCTCTCATGTTCATTATGTTTTCCATGTATCACACCTAAGTAAGTACATACATGATAATTCAAATGTACTAAACTTAAAGGTTGTAAAACTAGAGAAATAACTTATTATAATGAACAACCAGTTGAGATTATAAATCACAGTGATAATGCTATTTAAAATAACATTAATCACCAGGTTAAGTTTTTTGGTGAAACCACCACTTGGAGGATGCTATGTGAGAACCAGAGGATGCAATTAGATTGAGGTATCCTCATCCGTTTATATCTGAGTAACGAATTTAGAGGGAGAAATTAATATTAAGGGGGGTGGAATGTAACACCTAAAGATATTATTGTATGTTTTTTGAAATAAATTTAATCTGTAAAATAGCATACTTTTCAAAAAACACCGATATTGAACAAACTCGAAAATATTATTATTTTAACACAACCATTACCACCTAGCCATTCGTGTAAGACCCTGTTTCCTCCTTTGAGTTATGGGTCTTGTTCTAGAAATTTCTATGTTACACACCATGTACTCCTAAGTACACGTCGTGTGTATGTTATCCATGTACTAACCGCATGCTGACCAAGTACATGATATTTGGGGACCATGTAAAAATATTATTCCACATGGACTGTAGTGTTCCTTAAAATGTCGTGTATTTTACTCTCCACGTACCGACTGAGTCCTAACCGTGTGTTGACCCGTGTGACGCGTCTAAGACATGTGACGGCCTGGAAACCCATGTATGTTAGATTATAGAGAACTAATACATGGTGTGTAGTATTTAATACATACCTTGTATTTTTATTTTTATTCGTTTATATGGGAGAGCATCACATATCATTTCCAAAACTATCTTATTCTTCCCTGTTATCAGACTGTGATGCTCCGAGAGGCCGAGAACGTTTCTTCTTCTAGATTCTTCATCCGACATCTGCTCTTAAATTATTTGGCGGCTTCAAAATCTCATTATCAAGGCTAAACCCACACGCCCTATTCTGTTCTTATGCATTTTCCTCACACTCCACAGTTCCATTCGAGTAGAATTTCTAGGATTTGACAGAAACATAGATCTATGAAGATCAGCTTAGAATTGGAGCCCGATATTGGATGTGCCTATATCTATGAATCTAAGGTAATTGGTGCATACCCTATTTTCCGTTTTCATGTTCATTTGGGGGTTGTGTATTTTTAGCACAATGTTGGGTAATAAGAGATACCCATGTTCTTTATATTAAATTGATCGTATACATTATGGGATGTTGTTGGGAATTCCCTTACCTTGTTATTCTTGAGAGAGGACAGGTTAGAGGCTGATGCTCATTTGGGGAATTTTGGTCGGGTTGACAAAATGGTTATATTTGTTTTTCTTTTGACTAAACTGATGATTTTAGACTATTTAAGCATGATTATGTTTATTAAAGGCTTTCAAGACCTCAGTGATGGTACAAGGCAATACATGGCTAGTGAAAATCAACTATTAAAATTGTTTTTCCTATATAATGTGATTATTTTGATTATATATATATATATATGGGATGATTGATATTACATATGATTGAACCCTTGGGGATGTTCTAGGAATGGCCTAGATATTCCTGAGTGATTTTGATCATAGTTTGGGCTTGGCCTGATTACTTGTGTGGTTTTACCACATGATTGGGCATCATTGACATCAGTTAAAGGTAGTGTAACTATCATGTTGGGAATGGACGAAGATTCTTGGATGGAAAGACCCTCATTCTTGGGAAACATCATCATAGGGAAATGAGGTATCAGATATGTTGTGTCTTGGGTTTTTTATTTGGTGATTACTACTCACCCATGATTTGAGTCGTGTGCACACAGGTTGACTCCATGATGAGGTGGTTTTGACCACTCATGTGGGTAGAAACCCCTGATAGTTATATTTTAGGTGTTATTTTTTGGAGGTTCTTTCTATAGAAATTTATTTGGATGGCGAGAAGCCTTCTTTTTGCAGTGATGAGGCTACCAGAATTTGAAATTGAGGGAAAATATCATTATTTCCTCTAGATTTTTATTTGAGGACAAACATCGTTATTCCTCTGATTATTATTGGAGGAAAGGAATCATTGTTTCCCCTAGTTTTTATTCCATGGGAAAAAATAAGATTTTAAGAATGGGTTACTATTTTTTGGGTGTTCCATCAGGACTTCGGTACATGAGACTTAATATGTCAGGAGGTACATGGTGCTGGTTTATATGACTAAGATTTCGTTGTTGGCTGAAGCAGGTGACACTCCATGGTGGATGTTGAGAACTAGTGGAAGTGGTTTTTACACTTTGTATTGTACTTTTTACTTTCTTTATTTAAGTATTGTTGCTTAAACACCTATAGTAGGTACTCACCATTATGTGGTATCATACTAAGATTTGTCATACACCCTACATGGGCCCTCCGGGACACGTGAAGACATTAAAAATTTATGTGAATGAAAGAGATCAACATCAGGAGTTAAGTTGTATTATCTAATTCATGGAGATTTATAATGGACACTGAGGTCATGGCTAGATGGAGTTTATATTGTTTTTCTTTCTCTCCATATCAGCATGTTTATTTATTTTCTAGCTAGTGTTGGTTAGCTAAGGGCGCCATTGTTATTGACTTGTATGACCTGCGGTGGATGCATGTTTGGTTTGTTTAGTAGTTACAAGTTATGTTCAACATGCTATTATGATTACTTTTTACTATTTATGTTTTTTAATCACTTCCACTATTTATTTGATATGGATTGTGCTTCTACAATGTGGGTCTTGTTCAAGTATGATGAGTCTCTTATTTTATATTAAACTCAAACCAGTACCTTATTTTTCTCCGAGAGGGTATATCCTCGCCCCAATACTTGTTTACACCCTCGCTACTAGTCAACAGCCTTTGGTATTCGGGGAGGTGTGCCTAAGGCTAGTAACCCCCAAACCATTTAGTACTATTTGGGTGGTTTTCTGGGTCGGGACGTTACAAAGTGGTATCAGAGGAATGTTTTTTTCCTTGAAAGGGATTGAGTAGAATCTATTGAATGACTACTAATCAGATCAATATTGCCTTTTTTTAAGCTGGTTTTACTATTTAGGATATGGTAGACCGGAGATGGGTTGTTAATGGAACTGGGTTTCTAGATTGTGCTTATATGCCTACAACCCAAGGTACGAGGGATGAAACATGTTACCTTGGGTGGGAATTACTATTTTTATTTTTCTCATATTACTGTTTATTTTATTTCCCCCATGGTGGATAACTTGTTGTGTGATATTATTGGTTGTGATATGTGATGCCTGACTCAGAGTGGGAAGGGATAATTGGACCTTGTCCCGTTATGTTAAGGAGACTTTGGTAGGATTTTTATAAGAACATTTTTTGGGTATTTCAATTTCATATCTGCACGTATACTTTTTGAAGTGATAATACTATATGAATAATATAAATTTCCTTACTATAGATTCTTCTGAAATGTTAAGGGTGAAATTCCTAATATAATTATTGTTGAATTGTAATGAAATATTCCATTCTTTTAATTATGTAAAATTTCATGTTCAATGGGATTTGGGAATGGTTCATATATGAGAAGTTAGGTACTATGACTAAGGTGATGTTGATCATCAGGATTGGGCATCCTGGACATCAGTTTGAGGCAATATTATGGTCACGATTTGGTGACTCGGTTGTCGGTTTGAGGCAACGTTGGTTGTCAGGATGGGCATGGCCTGAGGATTCTATGATACTTGGATCTGTTGGGGGAGGGTAAGGAGGATGTGGGGCCGGGATTCTAGGGGGAATTGTTATGTTGGGGGAGAGTAAGGGTAGTTGTTATGTGTTGCCTCTTTACTACTATCATTATCGGCATTATATATATATATATTTTTTATATATGAGAGTTATCTGACCATTTATGGTATTCAGTGGGTTTCTCCAAGATGGATCGATGGAACTTCAGGCGGGTGATGGTACAGTGTCATAAGAGCATTATCAGGTTCAAATACCCGAGGTAGAGGGAGAGCATGAGTGGTAGGTACAGGCTCTGGGATAGGACCGAGTTCAAGATCCAGTGAAGGTAGAGCAGCCGAACATGGAAGCATTTGGTCCATGTCTTGACAAGAATCTTTGGTCTATTTTGATACATGTCTTGTAGGGGATTAAAAGAGGCACAAGGGGTACGAATCCCTCTGTGGAATATTTGACGTAGGAGTTCCAGTTGCAGCATTCGCTGCTTTTTTTAGGGTGAGGGTGGTCCACAGGCAGATGAAAAATGGATAGAGAGAATGCATATGATCTTTGAAAATCCCTTGATACCTCTAGGGCAGAGGGTCAAGCTAGCGACGTACATGCTTAGAGGACTGGTTAAGAATGATAGGGATGTGCTGGTTTTTGTTCGCATACATGAAGTATTGGTAGGGAAGGAATTCAAGGATAGGTTTTTTGAGAACTTTTTCTCAAAGACGCTAAGGACAATAAGAGATCGAGAGTTCTTGGGCCTCCAGCAAGCTGACATTTCCATCATGGACTACATAGCTACCTTTACTATGCTACCTCACTTTTCACCATATATATTAAGCGATGACACCTCAAGGGTGAGGCTCTTCGAAGATGTATTATGGAACACCATTAAGGTGAAGGTAAACATCTTCAGGTTGACCTTGTTCTTAGAGGCGGTGAATTAGGATCTCATAGATGAATGAAACTTGATATAAAAACCCCGTTTGAGCCATTCAATGGATTTATGTTATGGTTTAGATTGTAGTAAGTGAGGTTGAGATGAGTTTTAGTAGGGAATTATGGCCAAGGACTCAACTATAATACCTCTTAGATGTTCATCTGTGGTTTTATTTCAGAGTGGGCAGCCATGTAATGTATGGACTCAGTGTGACAAGACACTAAAGGAGTGTTGGGCATGTGGACAGGTCAAACATCTAGAGAGGTTCTACAGGAAGCATTATCTGACAGCCAGTAGGCAAGGACCATGATAGACGGTGGTGTCCGGTGTCGATTCAGAATTGGTACCAGGTGAGGGTAGTCGAGGCTCATCTGCACAAGGAGGATGTGTCAGAGTCAGTGGGACCCAACTAAGGGATTAGTGGCTGGTGACTCGAGCAACATAGCAGAGAGGTCAAACATTTGGAATTCGTACTTCAATCCATGTGCATTCCTTGGAGATGCCATAGGTTGAGCAGGTTGGTGAGATGATGATGGTTGGAGGTACGCTATGGGCGTGGCCATGATTTTTCTTGTTTTCTTTTTTAGAAAGGCCTATTGAGGAATGTCTGATTTGAGTGCACGACGTGCACAAGATATATGTGGACTGACCCGATTTTAGTAAGTGGGATTGGAACCATTTCAGGTGCGTGATATATATATATATATATGAGATGTGTGGAATTAAGAACCTCGAGAATGCAGAATACTTGAGGTGCTAATGGAATTGGGGCATTGAGAATTCATGTTACTTGATGTGAAAGGTACCAAGTTTTTTGAGCCTCCATTGTATGAAAGACATCATAGAGTTGGACACCGATATGGTGCAGGTTACGTTTTGGTGTTGGGAATGACATGGGGAAACCATATAGGGTGTAGGGGTGATGATTCATCACGATAGGACCATGGGTCTCGGTAATAGGTCAATGGACATTTTATTGATTTTAGTTTATGTCCAGAGTTGTTCTGGAATCATTATTCACTACCATTGGAAGGGAAATTTAGGGAAACATTTATTTAATGGGTGGATTTGTTAAGAACCTAGTTCTTCCAATGAGGTAAAAAAAAAATTTTCGTTTCTTTTTTATGTTTTTTGAGAAAAAGGTGAAAAAACTGTGTTGTTCTAAAAATTTCAAGGTTATGCGCCATGTACACCCAAGTACAGTCCTATGTATGTTTGGTGTGTACTAATCGCATGCTGACTAAGTAAATGTTGTGTGGTGATCATGTAAATATATTTGACTACACGGCGTGTAGTGTTCTTTAACACAATATATATTTTACTCTCTGTAAACAAGTTGAGTCCTAGCTGTGTGTTGACTCGTGTGACGCATCTAAGCTGTGTGATGACCTAAAAACCTTCGTAAGTCAGAGTATGAACAAGCTACTAAATTATGTGTAGTCCTTAATACATTCTATGTATTTTTTATTCATTTATATGGCATAGAGTCATGTCTCATTACCAAAACTATCTTCTTCTTCCCCGTTTTTGAACTGTGATGCTCTGGGGGGCTGAGGACATTACTTATCATTGATTCTTCATATTACATCTATTATTCAATCCATTGGTGGAGATGGGATCACATCGGCAAGGATAAACCCGTACACCCTATTCTATTTTTGTTCCTTTTCCTCACACATTGTAGTTTCCATCTGAGTAGAATTGTACGGATTTTATAGAAACATAGATCTATGAAGAGAAACTTCAAATTGGAGCTCAATATCATATATTCCTACGTGTATGAATCTATGGAAAGTGGTGAATACCCTGTTTTATGTTTTCGTAATCATTTTGGGGTTGTGTATTTTTAGCGCAACATCGGGTAATGAGAGAGACCCATGTTTCCTTATATTGAATTTATTGTATGCCTTTTAGGATACTGTTGGTAATTCCCTTACATTTTTATGCTTGAGTGAGGACGGGTTAGAGTCCAGAGCTCATTTGAGCCATTTTGTACGGGGGTGGAAAAATGATTATAATCGAATTTTTTTGATTAAACTCTAGAGTTTAAACTGTTTAAACATAATTATGTTTATTAGAGGTTATCATGACCTCAGTTCTAGTATGGGACAACAAATGACTAGTAAAAATGAACTGTTTAAAATTTTTTCCCTTTTAAAGTGATTCTTTTGATTTTATATATATATATATGTGAATCTTGTTGTTGCATATTCTAGAACCCTTGGGGTTGTGTTGGGAATGGCCCAGATATCCTTGAGTGATATTGATCATAGGTTGGTCTTGGACAAAATTACTAGTCCGGTTGGACGACAAGATTGGGCATCATGTAAGTCAGTTTGAGGTAGTGCAACTGTCAGGTTGGGTATGGCCCAAGATTCTTGGATGGAGAGACCATTATACTAGAGAGACATGGTCATAGGGACATGAGGTGTGAGATATTTTGTGGCTTGAGTTGTTTATTTGGTGATTACCGCTCATCCATGATTTAATTCATGTGCACACAGGTTGACTTTGTGATGAGGTGATTTTGACTACTCATGTGGGTAGAGACCCCTGATAGTTGTAGTTTAGGTATTATTGGGTTGGGGGTATTTCCATAGGAATCCATGTAGAAGGTTAGGAGACTTTGGTTGGTAGCGATGAGGCTATCAGGTTATGATATTGAGGGTAGATATTACTATTTTCTCTGGTTGTTTATTTGAGGATAGACATCACTATTCCTCTAATTATTATTTGTGGATAGACGTCACTGTTTCCCACAGTTGTTGTCCCATGGGAAGACATGAGATTTGGAGTATGGGTTACTATTATTTGGGCATACCATGAGGAAATTGGTACTTGAGAAAAGTGGTGTCTGAAGGCATGTGGTGCTGGGTTATATGACTGAGTTCCTAGCATTGGCTGAAGCATGTGACACTCCATTGTGGCTACTGAGCATGAGTGGAAGTTGTTTTACATTGTGTATCATACAATTTACTTTATATATAGATTCATTCCTGCTTAAACACTTATACTAGGCATGCACCATAGGGTGGTATCCGACTGAGATTTATCTCAAACCCTAAACGAGCCCTTTGGGGCTTGTGCAGACATTATGGATTATCATGTAGAAAATAGATCAGCTTCAGAAGCTAGATCATATTAGCTATTACATGGATATTTGGCATGGAACCTGAGGTCATGCCAAGCTAGATTTTACATTGTATTTTTCTTTCTATATCAACATGATTACTTTATTTCATAACTAATGTTGGTTATCCATGGGTGCCATTATTATTGAAATGTATGACATATTGTGGATGCATTATTGGTTTTTTAGTAGTTACAAGTGATTCTCAACATGTTGTTCTGATTAATTTCTGATTTTTCTCTTTGTTTATTTCTTTTTCAGTTTATTTGATATTGATTGTGCTTCCTCTACGCGGGTCTAGTTCAAGTCTGCAGAGTCTATTATTTAATATTTAACTTATGATAGTACATTATTTCACTCTAAAAGGGTATAGCCTCTATACTATACTTGTTTACACCCTCTCTACTAGATGGTAGCCATTGGAATTCGGTTAAGTTCACAAAAGGTCAATAACACCCACCCCGTTTAGCACTGTTCGGGTGGCTGTCCGGGTCTGAATGTTTCAATTGGAATAGAGGGAATGAATAAGATTAACTAAATTATAGAAATATAGTTTAAAATTTTTTATTAAATAAATTCATTTTTTACCAATTAACTAAAATGAAAAAAACCAATTGAACATAAAGGAAGAGTTTTTATAAAAAACTATTATTATGACCACAATTGAATTTTACATTAATAAATTAAATTAATCACTATTAGTGAGAGATATTAATGAAATTTATATGTTATATATTCATTAAAATTATTTTGATACATTAAATATATTTTATTGTCTTAATATAATAATAAATCCAATTTTAAACATAAATGTTATATTTTTATAAAATGTAATTTTCCTACATTTTAATGGAGAACCTATTTTAAAAATAAATTTTGAAAATTGAAAAATTTTTATTTTAAAAAATTAACAAATTTTTTTAAATAAGGATATAAAAATTAGAATTGGGTGATTTTTTGTTATATTTTTGATAAGTTTCATTTTCCAGTGAATATAGAAAAATACTACATTTTATTTGAAAACTGCATTTTCATATAATATATTTATATCAATAAATTATATTTTAAATTAATTTTAAAATGTAATTATTTTAATTTTACATAAATAAATACAATTATGTTCATTGGAATAAATTTCACACTAAAATTGGATATGAAAACATTTCAAGCTTTTATTCCTTTTCACATTAAAAACCCGCTTTTCCATTACGTCGCTGGGATTAATTTTAAATATCATTTTTATAATTATTTGAATTGAAAATGGAATAATGAATACTATAATTTGAATAAAATTTTCCAAATTAGTTTTTAATATCAATTTCATTTTTAGTTATAATAATTATTCCTTTGAAAAAAATATTATTTACCGCGATATAGGTAAAAAATGAAACGAGTTAAAGTTTAAAAGTTAAAGGCAAAAAATACCTAAAAAAATACTAAATTTAATGGTTTTGGTGGTATTTATTGGAAATAAACAGCCTATAAAATATTAATCTCCAACCAAATCCGTTGTAATTAATTCCACTTTAATGTGGTTGGATTTAAATATAAAACAATCATTATTTTAATCATATAAACCCACCACTCCTCAAGTATAAATACCGACCCTACTCACCTCATTTCAACTAATATAACTTTAATATCTTAAAATATATCCCCAAGGATTTTATCCTCACTCTCTCTAGGTCCTATTTCTACTGGTCTCTCCAAAATACCAAATCCATGGTCCTCAAGTGTCTCTCAAGGAGTTTACATTCTAGAGGTAGTTTTTTTTCAAAACAACTCTTTTATTTTCTTTTATTATTCAACATTATTATAACCTAATTAATCTATAAAGGAAAAAAACTGAAAGAATAATATACATATTGAGATTTTATTATGATAATGTACTATCTTATATCAATATCGTTAATTACCTTCTTTTATTTAATAAAATATAACTATTGTCCAAATTATTTTTGTTAATCACCTCTGTGAGTAATGTTTTTTTTCGTTTTCCATTACCACCTTCTTGGATGGTCATAATACTATTATTATGGTTAACGAATATTTTAATGATTATATTATAACTTATTTAATTTTTTGGAAAAAATATATTGACATAATATTAAATAAAACAAAACTATATTCTTATGGTCAGAAAAATTCACAAACAAAACTAAACATTTTTCATTAACATTTTATCAAATAATTCATTCTCTTTTAAGAAATAAAAATGATACTTGAGAAAATTTATACATCTATAAGTTCTCGAATACTATTTCATTTCATATATGGTGTTTTATGTTAATTTGAGATTAAAATAAAAAATTATACACAAATGAACAGATCATGAATACTGTGAAATGAACTTACCCTAAACAATGAAAATCTTGAAATATTATTAATGAATAGATGATAATTTGTAATAAAAATATCAAAAAAGGTATTATAAAAATGAATATTATTTTTAATAAATTAATTACATTATTTAATCCATTATACATGAGGTTCAATTACACAAAAGTAATGGGAAGCATGAGGTAAGGGTTTCTCATCTAACGTTTTTCTTTTGTGAGATATATGACCTATTCACCAATTATTTTTTATGTGTAGTGAATATAATACCATTTGATATATAATATCACGAATCTCATTATATTAATTTTATTAATGATATTATTTTATAATTATTATTTTATTGGGAATGCGATTTGACGGATTAAAAAGTGGTAAGAGAATTATTAACCCAATTTCCATTCTTTGGGTTGACCTTATACTTAATTGATTATGACATTTTATTATTATGAGTGGGATTAATTTTTATTCTATTAGTTTTTATTTTCAAATTTTTATATGTATTTATAGATAATACAGATAATCAATTAATTTTATTAACTCTCACTTAAATGTTATGATATTGATAAGGATTTTTTATTTTAAATACCGTCTTTTTAAATATAACCTTAAAAATATATTTTTATTCATTGCCCATGTTTTCTAAACTTTTTTTAAAAAATATTTTTATCATTATAATATTTTTTAAATTCCTTTTACTCATGTTTCAATTTTTATAAAATGGTTTGAAAGGATTCATTCTTCCATTTTCTAAATGAGCTTCCTTATAACTTTTTAAAAAAATATATAGAAGGAAAATTTTTTATCTTATACTAAATGAGTGGATTTTAATACCTTCATGAAGAATTAACAACTTGAAGATTAATTTTTAATCTTACAAGGTTATTTTGAAAGAAGATTTTTCTTTTATAATTGATTGACATTTAAATATTTTTTTCAAAACTGAAAGGATATTTTCATAAAGATTTTTTTTAGTGGGTTCTCAAAAGTATTTTACATATATTATTTAATTATTTTATGTTGCATATACATTAATGGGAATATAATTATCGGAATTCATCCTTGTTTCTTGTTTGGTTTATGTGCATATTTATGAAGCCTAGTTATTTCCCAAGGGTTATGCTATGATGATATGTTTATGAAAACTATTTCATTTGATAGGTTTTGATATGATTTATATTCTCACAGATAAAATATGTATGATCTTCATTATGTGATGGGTTAGACCTATATATCTATCAAATGAATTGGTTAATGATATTATATCTCATGATATAGACATTACTAGAATAGGGATTGAACTCGGTTCAGACAAGATAGTAACGAGAAGTGAAACCGGATTTGTAAAGGAATTTATTCTCCACAAAAGTCTTGAAATTGAACCTTGACTACTATGATGGTTTAGGGAGGGAACCCATTACACTATGATAGTATTGAAAAATATCCTTGACTAATATAGAAATTATTTTCTTAGCATAGGTTTTTTCCACAATTCCATGATTTATGCTAAAGATAATTCTTTTATGATTCATGTATTATGAAATTTTATGATTAATTATATGACTCAAGATTGTGATAATTTATATATAGGGTGTGATTTTTAAATGTTATATTAATATTCTAAGAGCATTATTTTTATTTTATGATTCATATCTCCCTTTTTTACCTTTATTGAGCATCTGATATCACCATTTTTTTATATTTATTTTCTCTAAGATACATAGATAGGTACTTTGTTTGATATGTCCAAAAGGGTTCTCGTTATGAATGAACAAGTGAGAGAAAATTTTGACATTTTATTAACTATTTTTTTTTCAAATATTTTTAAGATAATAAACACATTAGATTCTATTGTGGTGTTTTTTTAATATGAATAAAAATCTATTGAGATGTAATATCTATGCATGATAAATGTGGGACCTTATTGTTATATTTTGGTGGGAGGTGTTTTGATGTTTTTGGATGTTTTGGGGATATATTGGGATGTTTTTTGAGGGGCATGTATGTGTATTTGGGTTGTATTGGAAAATCATTAGAAGCATTAAGGAGTCGGTTCATGGTCTAAGGAGCACATATTTCTGCGTAATGTTCTAGGGGATGAAGAATGAAATTCATGATCAGGCGAATGATCAATGGGTATATTCCTCTTAATCAGGCATGCATGAGATCAAGACAAAAATAAATTCTCATTTAGTCACAAACTCATTAAGACTATGTGTTTAGGTTGTGAATTCACTGAACAAATTCACTATGATTTTAATTTTTACCCAATTTTTATAGGGTTCATCCAATTCCACCCTATCTTAATTAGATATCAAACAGGGGAGGATTTTATGGAATTTTAGGTGAATATATCATCAGGATCTCATATGCCCTTGTATCCATGGATTTTTGGGTGAAATATCAATGTTAAGTGAATTAATATATATTCTCTCTTATTTAATTTGGGTTTATCCCATGATGAATCCCAAATAAAAGTGTATTTGGAAGAAATTGAATGTTTAGGTTTGTCTAAATTGGGTTTTTTTTTCTTTGAAGTTATATAGAAGGCTATAAATAATGAGGTATTATAATTTATTTGTGTGATTCCACTTAATCACTCAATTTATATAATTGGATTCTTTTACATTCTCCAGGGTGAAAAATATTCAAGGATTGAATTTTTTATTTTAATTAAATTATTTCATTGATTTGAAAAAATATTGTTATATTGTGTATTTGATTTCAAAAAGGAAAATTTTGTGTTAGTGGATTTTTAAAAATCAAAACCGGTTAAATTGAATATGTGTGTGTAATTTTTTGAAAATTTGTGAAAATAGAAATTATAATGTTTTGATGGCCTATTCATATTTTTTTAGAAATTATTTTCATTGGTATTAATGTTCTTATTGATTATTATTTGATTGTTTAGATCTATTTTCTTAAACATGGGATTGAAAATTCTATCTTACGTGTGGGTGACTCACACAATTGGATGAGGATAATGGAAAAGGGATATGGTAGTCATCTCACTTGAAATTAAAAGGTATTTTTTGATGTACTTATTGGTCATGGGGATTCCTTATGTCTTAACAAATAGAGGAAATATGTGGAAAAGTATTTTAAAATGAAGGGAATTGAGTTATTTTTTGATATGGTTGATTAAACTATTATTTACTATGGAAATATAAAATGAATTATATATATTTTATAAATAATGTGGAATTTGGTTATTTTTTATAAAATATATTTATATCTTACTATATTTTAACATTCATTGTGTGAATGGAAAGTTGATAGCATATCCTACTGGGTTGTAATACTTAACCCATGCATGTTTATCTTAGTGTATAAATAGAAGTTATTGTTAGCTTGAGTTGAAGGTATTTTTGCTCATGGAACGTGGCTTGGATAGGAAAACAACCATGGTTAGTGGAGATAGATATATGATAGGGAATCATTGGTAATTTGTTTTGGTGATATAACTACTTCATTTAAATTTTGATGTTCATTTATATTCATGTTGTATATATTATTTTGTAATTCATTATAATTCATGTATTATATAGTGTATCGATTGTATAGTTATGTTGAGGTGGGGTGTGTTGAGGGGTTAAACCATTTCTTATATTATATGTTTTTTTATTTTCTGATAATCCCATCGGTGGTTAGAGATGACATCGAGGAAAATGTATCTTTCTATTTCAGATCACATTAGGTTTTGAGTGGCCTGGTCGAGTCTAAATGCTATATATAGTATTAACATGTTTTAGTATAGGTATAATAGGCAAGGATATAAGAATTTTTAAGTCTCAGGATGAAAACTATAAAAATTCAAGATCAAAATATTTATTATGATAGATAAGATTCTAAATAATTCTATGAAATGGGATATCATGAATCATTTATTATCATTATAAGGAATATGTAGAATATTCTTGAATGTGTACTTTTATTACTATAATTTTCCTAAAAATGAATTGAAAATATATTTTGGTTTTGTAAAATTATGATTTATATGATTACATTTATTTTTGTAGGAGAACATGGTTATGAAAATACTCTTAGGTATATTTAATTAGTGATCAAATATTTAAATGTTATTCTCTTTAGTATCTTTAATAAGAGTTTGTATTTCATAACTGGTTCTCTTGATCTCTAGTTCTAAGTATTAGTATTCAATATTAAGATTTCATAAATTGGAAAAAATAAAAAATAGTTTACAAGTCACCCAATGAAATAAAATCCAATTTCAAAAAAATTGGTGCTCATCAAATTACATTAATGTTAATGGTATATTGTATGTGATATTCTTTATTTATTTTTATAGATATTGTTGTATAAAATCACTATTTTTCTAGTTTTTGAATAAAATAATCCTTTTAATTTAATAATATTTATTAATTCATGAAATAAAATGGTTATTCCTAACATTTTAGTTTTTGTTTTTGGGGGATTATCTTTTGAAACATGATATTTAATTTTTTATAATATTCTAGATTGATATAAATGACGATAAATTAACTTTCAAAGATGGTTTAGGATCATTATTTTATTATGAGTAAAAAATGTTTTTATAGATGTCCCATTTATTGGAATAAATTATTTTTCTAAAAGCTGTAATGTACTTTTAAAATAATCAAATTTCTAAGAATAATTTTAAATAAAATTAATAAAAGAAAATATTTTTATAATATAAAAGGTGTTTGGATCATTTATCCATGGTTTGGAAAAAGTATAATTTTTTCCTTTTCTGACATGATTTTATGGGCATTATTAAATGTGGGAAAAAATTCTTTTGATTCTAAAATTGGAATTTGGTGAAAGATATAATTCATATTGAAAATTATAAACTAAATCATATAAGATGATTTGGTGAAGGCTACCATGTTATGGTTTTTGTTATCTCATGGTTCTTGATACCATGTCATGGTTTATATGATCAATTATTTTGGATATCATTCATCCAAATATATTATAAATATTATTATACTATTTAGGCTAGTGATATATTATATAGTGATGTATTGATGGATTATTGATTAAGAAAAGAGTTTTAAATTAATATAAAATAATGAATATTATTTGTGAGAGTTATGATGTATATAAAGAGTTAACCATTTCATAACATATAAAATGTATACATTCTAATATTCTCCTTAATTAGATGAATTAATTCTATAATTGAAGTTCATTAAATTCATTTTCTTACACTGAATGTCCTTATTTGATAAATCAGAATCTCACATATTTCTCTTCACCTCATTCACCTATGTGGAAAATCTCACGACCCGCCCTCGGGCCCTGTCCTGTTACATACCCTAATCCCATCTCCCAAAGTCCAGGGGTTGGAGACTAGAACTGAAAGCATAAAACTCAAAAATGGATTAATTTTACTATGTAACTATACACATACACACACAACCACATCTCAATGCTTGAAAAGTAGACATGCATGCAACTAAAAAACCACTAAGTAAAATTAAAAAATATAGGTCAAATGGATGAGAATTTAAACCCAATAAGAGATCACTAAAAATAGGAAAGTACATGGAAATATATAGAAGTCATCCGTTGAAAACCCCACCTAATAAGAATGTACAGAGTAGCTGCTGGAAGCTGTAGAAGTATGCCCCAACTGTCTGGTCTTACTTGGCAGCACTGGGTCCTAGGCCACCAAGTCCTCCGTTAAGGCGAAGGTTGTCTACACCACACACAACATGTGCCGATGAATCCTGTGTAGGGGTGAGTATCAATATACTCAGTAGGGACCCCAAAACATAAAGGAAATACCATAATGAAATCCAAAAACAAACCAAAAATCATGATAACAAATCATGATCATGAAGAAAGATAGCTCACACCAGGTATATTCTAGAGTAAAAAAGTAGGACCATCAGTCATAACATCAAACACCTTGGACTTCTGAAGAACTCCTCCTCAATGAGTATATTGGGATTATTGGTTCACATATATTTCACTTCTCACTAACCTAGGACTGATGTGGTACTCATCCCTGATGAGTACCAAGGGTATGCTGGGTCACACAGAATCCGCTCCCCACCATGGGCAGGGCAGGTCACACAGAAGCCACTTTCCACCTATGGTCATACTGAGGTACTCCTCCTGTCAAGTACTAGGGTTCTGTCAGGTCACACAAAAGTCTCTCCCCACCATGGGATTTCCGGGTCACATAGAAGCCACTTCACACTAGGCCATATTATCTGATCTAGATAGGGTCACTCATCAGTAGTCTTTAAGTCTCAGCGAACCATATGGTTTATGCACGTAGAAAGATTGATCTCAGGACAAGAGCTACCCAATCCATTCATCAAATTTCCAAATCAATGAAATCCTCTATAGATTAATAAAAAAATATCCTCCTTGTCACGAGGGTTCCAACTCCACAAACAGCTCATCAATTGGATGCCTGATTTGAATGATATTGGAGTTTTCCAAAATGGGGACAGTTGGGTCCATGTTCTGTTTGTCCCGAGTGGACTGATCCAACCTGACCCAACCCAGGGATGACCGACTAGACCTGGGGCTGTTGACCCAACACGAACCTTTCTCGTTCTAGTTCCTACCCACTAGGTCATGTGTCCGGCCTACTGGGGTGGGTCTCACCCATGCACCGTCAGGTCTGCCTTGCTAGGACGTGGCTGGAAGCTGCTTTCGTCTCCCTATCACTCCATGGGTCATCTACAGGGCCCCTTCTCAGCTGCGTTCAAGTGACCACGAGCTTTTCCAAGTGGTACACAATTCATTTCTATGTCTTCGGTGCACCAACATAGGTGGGTGGCAGTGTCCACTTACCACGAGATGGCGGCCCTTGCCGCACTTTTGTGGTTGGTTGACTATGGTGCTCTTCCGGCACACCATTGTGGCACTCCTCCACCTACTCCTAGCCACTACCATGGGCCGGTGGATCGACATGGTACTCTACGGACCACCGGGTTCACACCAGTGGTCCTTTTTTCACATCGAATGTGCCTCCGACCTTTGTGGGGTGTTGTTTTCCTTGTGAAGGGCTGAAATTATCCTTGTCACCCCTTTCAAATGTTCATCAACAATGAATGAACAAGTAGAGGGTATTGGGCGTTGTTCGTGTCATCCCACACCCTCTGTGTTAGAGTTTTAAAATAGGGGGAGGTTTGGGGGTGATGTTCAATCAATAATAAATTAATCCTTCTCTAGAAAACCAAAGAAGAACACCCTCCTTTGAGAATGCACGATCCAGAGGTCAACCTTTCCCTGGATTGATCCATGTTCATAGTATAGAATAAGTATGGGGAAGAAATAAAACAAATTAACCCTCTCCTTGATCATCATTCATCATTGAACTGGTCCACCCTCAAGGATTTAATCTTTGTTGGCGTTCATCACTTCCCCCTCCCATTAATCGTAAAGCATCGATATTGCTAGTGATACGTTCAGCATTCGTCATTCGTCATTTGAGGGAATCCTCACTGTTGGATAATCAAATAATTTCATTAGTTTAATTCACATTCCTCTAATGCATTAGCTTAATAAAAGAAAACACGTTGCAATGTTTCTATTATGCTGGGACATCGTGTCATTACACTGTTTCATTTATGAAACATCATATCTATTACACTACAAAACACCAAGCCATTAGGAGCTTCCTTCAACACACCTCGCCACCGCACTACAGCGCCGTCATCCGCTGCTCAACGGTGAGAAAAGAAAAAAAAATTTACATTATTTTATTATTTCCTAAAAAGTCTGAAAAATAAATTTTTCATTTGAACCTTACTAGTCAAAGTTATGTTCTTTCTCGGAATATCCTGACATTTCCAGTTAAATGGTGGCCTTGTTTTTTTCATTTGAGAACTAGTTCAAATGTTATAAAAACCCACTCACACATTTACTTAAACGAACATAAAAAAAGTTTAAAATTCCGTTCTAGGCTCATCGGGCCTCGGAATCACATTCTGTCAAAGCCTGTGGTTTCAAAATAATTCTATAAAATTTTATAAAAAAAATTATTTGGAAATTATGGGACCTTACATTCTCACCACTTCAGGGCTTCACGTCCCCAAAATCCAAAACAAGGGCTAGTCAGACAAATGGGAGTACTTAGCATGAATCTAAGCCTCCTAATCCCATGTTCTCTCCTAGAGGGTCTAGTGCTGCCACTAAACACACACTAGAGTAATCAACCATCCATAAAGGACCCACTCATATCGATCTTCTATCTCCAATAGGAACTCCACAAATGACACCCCATCCTCAATGTCCATCTAGCCATTGTCGATGAATTGCGATGGATCTTGCATATACCTCATCATCTTTGACACTTGGAAAACATCAAGAACCCAGTGTATCTATGGTGGAGGATCTAGGTGGTACGCCATGTAACCAACTCTACTAATAATATGAAAAGGTCCAATGATCCTCAGAGACAACTTGCCACCCCAACGAAATATCTGCAATCCCCGTCGGGGTGAGACCCAAAGGAACACATGGCCTCTCTCCTCAAACTCCATGGATATTCTTCTCCGATCGACATATGATTTCTTCCTGCTCTATGCAGTCATCATCTTCTCCTAGATGATATACAACTTCTTAGTGGTAGCCCTCACCAACTCTTGACCCATGAGTACTGACTCCCCTGGGTCTGTCCAGTATACAGGTGATCTTTATGACTACCTTTACAAGCCCTCAAACGGTGCCATTCCTGTAGTGGAGTGATAGCTTTTATTGTATGAAAACTTTGACCAAAATCAAGGACACAAGAATGAATCATGTTCTCTAAGGTCTGTATGGTCCAATTTGTCTGAAAATCTATTTGGGGATGAAAAGATGTGCTCAAGCGCAGCTGATCCCCAAACACCTCCTACAATCCCTTCAACAACCTGGATGTAAAGTGTGCATCATTGTATGAGATGATCATTAAAGGTACCCTATGTAGCCACACTATCTCCTAGATGTAGAGGCATCCCAAGCCCTCTACCAATCCATGCTCTCGGATGGGTAAGAAGTGAACCGACTTGGTGAGTCGGTCAATGATCACCCAAATAAAATCATGGCCCATGGATGTGCGTGGTAACCCCATCACAAAGTCCATAGAGATACCATCCCACAATCATTCTGATACGTCAATTAGTCATGCCAAGCCTAATGGGACCCGATGCATGGAATTCACTTTCTGAAAAGTGAGGAATCATGAAATGAACTCTACCATTACTTTCTTCATCCCTGGACACCAGTACTGATGTAGGAGGTCATAGTACATCTTCACCACTCCAGGATTTAACGTCAAATGGGATATATGGAACTCCTAAAACACCTCCTCACACAATTTCACTATTACCACAGCGTGCCCTCTAAAAATGAATACATGCTCTCCACCTATCATAAATCCATCATAAGCTTGTACTGAGGATAACTGAGCACTTCGGGCTTTGCAGTCAACATCTAAAACTCATGCCTCCCTAACATGATTTAAGAGTGAAATAGTGGAAATCATTAACTAAAGGTAAGCTATTCCATCATAATCCAAAAAGGATATCTGCGTCGTTGCTAGCTACACCATCGCCTAACTCAGTAGCTATAAACCATACCTCTTATTGAGAGTGTCTTCCACCACTTTCACCTTCACAAGAGTATATAATATCCCAAAGTCATAGTCCTAATGGAACTTCATCCATCATCAATGTCTCAAGTTCAGGTCCTTCTATGAGAATATATACCTAAGACTTTTGTGGTCAAAGTTGATGGAAAACCATTCACCCATCTTGTAGTGCCACCATATTCTTACTGAAAATACAACTTACGCTAACTCTAGGTCATTAGTCATGTAATTATTCATATGCTACCTCAACTTCCATGACCCGTAAGTGATCACTAATCAATCCTACATGAAGATACAATACATTCTGGTCCCTCATGCGTCACAAAAGACTACATACCCAACACCCTTTTCTAGTAGTCTCAATATGGGGGCACTTGTCAGTCTCCGCCTCATCTACTAGAAACTCTGCTGAAACTTCTCCATCCACATGAAGGGTTTTCCCTTTTATGTCATGGATGAAAAAGGTTCTTATTCTTTGGAAAAGTTAGGAAAAATCCTTTGGTAGTATCCAGCCAACCCCATGAAACTCTATACCTCAGTCACCCTCCTGGGTGGCTCCCAAGAAAGAACTGCCTCAATCTTCCGTAGCTCCAATGAAACTATATCCTCCATGATGATGTGTCCTAGAATGTGGACCTCCTGAATCCCGGACTGGTACATTGAGATCTTACCATAAAGCTGGTTCTCTCGAAGCATATCTAGGACTATCCTCAGGTGTGTATCGTGTTCGTCCTCCAACACTGAGTACACTATGATGTCATCAATAAAGACCACCATGAAATGATCATGGAAATGTTATAAGATCCTGTTCAAGAGTACCATGAACAATGCTGGGGCATTGGTCATGCTGAAGGTCATCACCTAGAATGTTTAGAGTCTATACAATTATCTAAATGATGTCTTCGGTACATCCACATCTCATACCCGAAGTTGATGATAACCTGATCTGAGGTTGATCTTCGAGAACTATCCTGCTCCAATTAGCTGGACGAAGAGGTAATCAATCCTCGGCAGTGGATACTTGTTCTTCACGATCACCTAGTTCAAGCACCAAAAGTCCACTCATATCCCCAAGCTCTAATCTTAATTCTTAGAAAACAACATTGGGGTTACCCATGGTGAAATGTTGGGCCTCACGAAGCTTTTCTCCTATAAGTACTTCAACTACAATTTCAATTCACAATGCTCCACATTATCCATCCAATATGTCGGTGTGAATATAAATGTCATACCTAGGTATAGATCAATGTATAATTCTACATCCTTGTGATAAGTTAGTCCCAGAACATCCTTAGGAAAGGCATCCTCATACTTGTCCACCACTACTGGAAATATTAGACTCCTCTCATCCACCGCACCGAGGGTGAGGCCAGACAACTTGTGAGTGATTGGATTTACCCTCCTCCAAGAAATCATGTCATGTGCTGCAATATTTCCCCTCTCACTGGTGAAGGAAAACATGCTCTCATCCTTGCGGACACACAACACTTTATTCCTACTACAGTCGATATGAGCATGGACTGTAGATAACCAGTCCATACCCACGATGATGTCTCAAGGCGTCGACGCTGATACTAGGAGATCCTAGCTAAATCTCACACCTCTTAGAGTAACCACACACTACTATAACTAGTTTTTAATCATCAATTCCCCTCTAGTAAGTGTCTCTAGTCATAAGTATTTAGCCAACGACTCCACGAGAATCTCTGAGCCCTAAACGTGGTTTGTGGAGAGGAAAGAGTTACATGAACATGTGTCTATAACAACTAATGAAAAGGTGGAGAAGACACATATCATACCTCATATAATCTCTGGAGCACCATGGTCTTTGGCCTCCATCACCTGAAGCAGGAATCGCCCCTATTCGTCAGCTCCCTGAGCCCATAGTGGACCACCTGGGGGTGGTGATTATAGCACCTCGAACCATCTCCTCCCACTTTCCACTTGGCCTACTCCCTTACCATGTATTCTACCCTATAGACCTACTCGCTTGAACCTCTACCTATTCCTTAGTGGTTCCTCGATCATCTTATAATCATTTGTGTGGAGGGTAGGGAAGTCATCTTCCATGTGTCCCCACCCACCGCACATGAAACACAACCTAGTTCCATACTGACTCCCTCTTCTCTAGGAGCATCATACTACCAACAACGAGTCATGGGGACATCCCATAAAAGACCTGGCCCACATGGTCCCCTGTGTCTACTGTATACTACTCACCGTTGAAGAATATGCTACCTGAGGTTTGTTGGTGTCTCTGAATATCAGTGCATGATATTTTAGGAATATCTCCACAAAAATGGATCGCTCTAGCACTCTTGCCTGAGTTGGGATGCTGAGAGACAACATGGATTCCCTGATCTCCCGTCTGAGTCCCTTCTCAAAGATTTGAGCCTTATATAAAGGGTCTCACACCATGTATGTGGAGTAGAGAGAGAGGTATATAATCCTCATAGATTACTCATCCACTGACATGTTTCCCTACTAGAGGTGAAGCATCTCTTGTATGCATACAAAGTGTTATGTCATGGGAAAAAACTCCTCCCAAAAAAGCTGCTCAAATTCAACCCCGTAGAGGGTCACCATATAATAAGTCCGAGTCGTCAGGATCCACCACCCACTGCCAACCCTAAATATGGATTGAAGCTAATATTTCCATATGTTCAAGTGCTTTCCTCACTAAACAGGAGACCCAAGTCACTACCTCCAGCCAGTCCTCAGTGACCTAAGGATCTATCTCTCCTCTAATCCTGGGAGGTCTTAGTCTCTCAAACTCACGCAAGACACTGAGTCCACATATAACCTCTACTAGTAACACCCAAAATAACTGCTGATAAACGGTTAGTGGCAACACCAGTGCACCACCCGAAGGGTCTATATCTAGAATGGGTCCTTGAACCGACGGCTCATCGCGATGTGGGCTATCCGCACAATCACGTATTAGAAGCCTAGCTAGCTGTCTATGTGGAGGCATCTAAAAATTGGTCAAGATGTACCATAGTTATAATATTATAACTGGTGAGATGAAACTTATTGAAGAAGGTCATGAAGAGACACTTATGAAACCAGTGTTTTCATGTATAGAGAGAAAAATAAGAATTCATGATCCTGGTGTATCGATAGGTCGACCACTACACCAACACTGGACTCCCCTAATCTGAAAGTCAAAGTAGAAACATTAAACATTATTTCTCAAAAAAAACTATAGACTATCAGTCATTTAGGTATAAATGACAACAACTTATACAACTTTGTCACAAACTGTCCCCTGGGGACTTTTCCATGACATATCCCAAGCCCGCCTCCCGAAGACCTGGGTTTGACCACTAGTGACAGATTTTTCAACCAACAAAAATGATGCATTTTCCTGATTACTTGTACGCACGAACAAACAAACAATTCCAAATGATTGAAAAGAAAACATGCATGAAACTAAAGAAACACAATATAAAAGCACAAATTGTAGGTCAAATGGGCCAAAATAAAAACCCAACAAGAGATAAATGAAATTGGAAAGTACAAGGAAAACTCTAGAAGTCGTCCAACGGAAACCCCACATGATGGGTAAGTACGAAGTAGCTACTAGAATTCAAAGAAGTATGCTCCTCCTATTTGGTCTCACTAGGCACCATCGGGTCCTGGGCCACAAAGTCCTCCGTCAAGGCGGAGGTCGTCTGCACCAGAAACAACATGTGAGGGCGAAGGTCATGCAGGGGTGAGTAAAATATACTTTATAGGGACCCCAAAACACAAAGGAAATATGACAAAGAAATCCAAAAAAACCACAAATCATTATCACAAAGCAAAACAGATCACATCAGGTATATTCTAGAGTATGAAAGTAGTACCATCCGTCATAACGTCGAACACCTTGGGCTGCTGAAGAAATCACCCTCAATGAGTACAATGCACCTGTTGGGTCACATAGAAGCCACTTTCCACTAACCTAGGACTGCTATGTTACTGATCCATGATGAGTATTGTGGGTATGATGGGTTACACAAAAGTAGCTCCCCACTATGGGTGTGTTAGGTCCTATAGAAGCGGCTTCCCACCTATGACCATACTAGGGTACTCATCCTATTGAGTACCATAGGTCTGCCAAGTCACATAGAAGCTGCTACCAACCGTGGGACTTATGGGTCACATGGAATCCACTTCCCATTACGCCATAGTATTCAATCCACATAGGGTCTCTCATCAGTAGTCTTTATGTCTCATCCAACCACAGGGTTTCTCCATGTATCACGATGGATATCGGTAGAACCACTACTCAAGACATTAATTGAATTTCCAATTCCATTAAATCCTATATAGTGTATACCAATAGATCTCCCTTGTCACAAGGGTTCCAACACAACAAATGGCTTGTCAATCGGATGCCCTATTTGAAATATATTGGCATTTTTAAAAAAAGGGGATGGTTGGGTCTAGGTCTGATCCATCCTGGTCGGGATGCCCCGACCCAAATCTATAGACCCAACTCGGATTTGGACCGGCTTGGGTCTGGTCCACATCTCGTCCTACTCCCCATCGCCCCATTGGTCATCTGTGAGGCCCATTATCTATTATGGTTAAGCGACCACGGGCTTTTCTGAGTGAGACACAATGTGGTGTCATGTCCATGGTGCACCAACATGGCAGTGTAGCTACAACCACCCACCACCAGCCGATGACGTAGCTAGTGAACCCTTCCACACCATCACAGTTGGTTGACCACAACGCTCTTTCTGCGTAATGTCATGTTGCGCCGACAGGGTACTCCGCAGACCATCGGGTTCTCACCGGCGGTCCGTTCTTCACACCTACTATGTCTCTAGCCCCTGTGGGGTGTTGCCTTCCCTGTGAGGGCATCAAATTCACCTTTATGCTCTTTCAAGTTCTTAACCATGAATAACGCACAAGCATAGGGGCTCATGAATTTTCTGTGTCAGCCCGCACCCCCCACGTTAAAGTACTAAAATAGGGGGAGGTTTGGGGATGTCATTCTATCAACAAAAAATTAATCCCTCTATAGAAAACACAAGAAGAAAACCCTCTTGAAAGAACACACAATCCACGGATCAACCTATTCATGGGTTGATCTACGTTCATCATTTAGATTATGAATGAGGAAAACAAAAAACAAATAAACCCCTACCTCGATCGAGGTTCGTCGTTGAAGCGCTCCACCCTTGGGGATTAAACCTCTGTTGGCATTCATCACTTCCCCCTCCCATTCTTCATAAAGCATCAGCATTGCTTGCAATCCTTCCAGAGTTTTTCATTCTTTGTTTTAGAGAGTCTTTGTTGTAGTTTCATCAGAGAATTTATAATGTTTAATTACCATTACTCCAACAAGTTAGCTATAAAAAATAAAACACATCACAAAATTTCTATTACATAGTGATGTCACGTCATTACACTGTTCAATTTATGAAATAGCATATCTGTTATGGTGCACAAAAAACCAGCCATTAATGATCTTCCTTTAATGTGCCTCGTAGCCATACCACAGTCCTGTCATCCACTTCTCAATGGTGAGAAATGAAATGGAAATATTTTTTTATGTTATTTTATTATTTCTCAAAAAGTATGAAAAATAAATTTTCCACATGTCCTTTATTGATGAAAGGTATGTACGTTCTAGGAGAATCTCAGTGTTCCGAGTTCAACAATGCCCTTAGATTTTTGATTCGAGAATCAGTTCAAAAGTTAGAAAAAAAGCTCATACGTTTACTTAAATGAACTTGAAAAATGATAAAAGTTCCATTCTAGGGTCACCGAGAATTATAATCATGCATCATCAAAGTGTAAGGTCTCAAAATAATTCCATACAATTTTTAAAAAAAAAATTATATCGAAATTACAGGACATTATAGAAAATGTTCAATAAAATTGGTTAAGGAGAAGGGGTACTAAAACAATTGAAAGTTATTCCAGTAAAAAATGGATAACATTTGTGCTATTAACCCATTGTATTTTTTTTAAAGGATCATAATTAAACTCACAATTGAGAAGAATTTATCAGGGAATGTGTGGTATACTTTAGTTTATAGTTTTTTTCATATAATTTTATCAATTTCTTTCCTGAAAAATATCATATAAGGGTTTTTTGTATTATTATATTATATTTTGTAATTCATAGGTCCCATAAAACCCATAAATGGTATCATAGAGTGTGACGACGAAGAATTGATAAGATGATGATCAAAAAAATGAAAACAAATTCCGATATTTCACGAACCAAAATTTTGTTTATAAAACAATACCATGCTTTATGTATTTCTTCAAATAAAAAACATTATTTTATAAAATCACCATGGACTAAAGAAACATTATTAAAAATAATATACTTTTTGAAAAAATTTATGTTTTTATTATCATAAAATAGATCATCATATTTTAAATATTTTTTATGTCTAGATTTTGTGACCAAAAGTATTACAAATTATATAAAAATAGATTTCTATGATAAAAAGGACAATGTTGAAAATCTTAAGAAGCTATGGTTTATGGTATAACCATAGAAATAAAATTCATTCAAGATTTTTTACTATAGAAAGGTTTATCATGGGAAATTTAATCAATTTTTTATCTAAAATAGATTAGGAAAATAAATCATATCATTTTTCATTGGAATTATTTTCTAAAAATGAAAAATAAATTTTTCCCAAAAACCTTCACTCCAGTGGTATTGAAGATATTTTGTTAAATTTAAATGATTTTAGACATATTAGAAACTGTTTTTATTTATTTTTTAATTATCAAAAGATGTTATATCTATTGTTATAAATTTAACTTGTTCATTTTTTATTAAATAATATTTAATATTCATGTATATAAACTCTTTATATTGAAAATATTATATTTTTATGCTTAAATTGCTTTAACTACTGTTCATAATTATCATTTTTTGCATATAAGAGTCACAATATGGGTATAATATAAACATTTATGTTGACCTCACCAGTTTTGATAATCCCAATTATGTGTTCTTATATTGTGCTATTCTCAATTACTGATGATTTACATTTTAATTCCTTCAAATCAGTAATCAAGTTAATAATAATGTTTAAATAATCTCTGATTTATGTTAATCTCGATTATCCTTGTTTATACTAGCTTTGAAACAATTCTAAGTCAAATAGATGTGATTTGCACGATAGCCAGAGCTACCGATATCCAGAGCTACCGATAGCCAGAGCTACCGCTAGCCAGAGCTACGATAGCCAGAGCTACCGATAGCCAGAGCTACCGATAGCCAGAGCTACCGATAGCCAGAGCTACCGATAGCCAGAGCTACCGATAGCCAGAGCTACCAATATCCAGAGCTACCGGTAGCCAGAGCTACCGATAGCCAGAGCTACCGATAGCTAGAGCTACCGATGCACAAAGAGCTATCGATGCACAAAGAGCTACCGATGCACAAAGAGCTACCGATGCACATAGAGCTACCGATAAGAGCTACCGATAAGAGCCACCGATAAGTGTTTGAAGAGCTACCGATGGAAGATCCCTACACCGAGTCAACCGTACACGTCTACAAACAAACGACTACCTATAATGAACTACGAAGTCAAATCCTATATCCTCGACCCTATTTGTTTATTATACTAACGATTACATTTGTTACTTTTGATGCATTTAATGTTCTTAAATGATTTGTGTTGCCATTTCAGGAAACCGTACCAAGTACGATCAAAAAGCATAATCATTCCTCCTCAGAAAAACAAAAAGCAGTGGCATAAAAAGGAGATCGTGTATGTATCAAAGAGTGACAGACATTAGACCAAAAAGGAGATCAAGCACACAGAACATACTGGCGATCAAGCTCAAAACGTGCCAAGAACAACTGGAGAACTTGCACTCACGAGACCACTACTACCAGCCTCCAGAACATAGAGCATACATCAAGCAATCTATGCTAAAGAAGAACCACACAAAACTCATCATTCTTTGAGTCGATAAGAAAGATGAACCTGGAAGTCAAGGAAGCAGATGGTACTCTGTTTTCCAGAAAAAAACCAGAAGAAGACTCAGAACGAATTCTGATCAAAAAAAGGAGTCGAGAGCTGCACGAAGATCACTAGAACCTTTTCTAATCTCTAAATCTTTATCTCTGTGATTTACTTTTAACATTACGAGCAGTGTGTGTTATCTATTATATTTTACACACACACTGTCTCCTGAACCTTAATTGGAGGATTTGAAAATCCTCATTCACTATCTTTTCATTCTTTTTCCCACTCTGGATAGTAGTAGAGGTTGTGTGTGACCTGGACAGCTGGTTGCTGTTGTTTTGTTTCCCACGGATAACAGTGGTAGAGGTCTTGGACCTGGAAAGTTATAAACTGTTGAACCCCGATCCAGGGTGTGGATCATCCTTATATAAAATTTTGAGAGGACTAAGTCTCAGCTTGAGACTGAACCTCTTGGTTAACTCCTCTGTGTTTTTAGTTAAAGTTTATATCCATACAATACATATCTATTTCATATTCCGCTGCTATTACTTTGAAATATAATTTATTTTCAAGGTTACTTTGATAGTTAAACTCGAAAGTGTTTATATTTATTGTAAACCAGTAAGTTAGTTTCAAAAGTTAAATTAATCATAAGATTAAGTTAACTGAGAACTAATCAATCTTTGAGAAACTAATTGAACCTTTATAATCTGTATAAATTCACTACAGTTTAATCTGTTTTTGAAATTGAGGGATTTTAATAGAAATTGTTTTTAGCATAAATTTTAATTGGAACTCAATTCACCCCCCTCTTGAGTGTCCACTCCGACCAACATTTGGTATCAAAGGGTTATTAATACCTTATAAATTACTCTGTTTTCAACTGTGATTTTAGTTGTATTTTAAAGTTCTTAAAATTTCTGTTATTTCTAAATTTTTTTCTCTTTAAATTTTGTTTATAATGGATAATAGACTTGAGGGTGCTGCTACTAACCGGCCACCTTTATTTAATGGAAATAACTATGCTCAGTGGAAACTTAAAATTAAAATTCATCTAGAAAGCATGAGTTTTGATATTTGGGCTGCTATTGAATCTAAATATAAAGTTCCCACTACTGATAGATCTACTTGGGATGAACCTACAAAGACTGCTTACAATAATAATTATAAATCTATGAATGCTCTGTACTGTGCTCTAGGAGATGAAGAATTTAATAGAATTTCTGCATGTAAAACTGCTTTTGAAATTTGGGATACCTTGGCTGTTTCTCACGAAAGAACAACCAATGTTAAAGAAATGATATTAAACACTTATACTATTAAATATGATAATTTCAAAATGAAGCCTGATGAACCTATTTCTGACATGTATCTCAGGTTCAATGAGATAGTGAAGACAATGAGCTCACTCGGAAAGATTGTTCCTGCAAAAGAACAAATTATGAGAATACTGAGATGTTTGCTAGATAGATGGAGAGGTACATCCGTTTCAATTAGAGAATCATGTGACATTGTAACACTTCCTGTCAAGGAGTTAATTGGTAATCTGATGATGTATGAAGAAGAGATTAAAGTAAATAAAGAAGAAGATGAGGAACCCAAAAGAAAATCTGTAGCGTTTAAAACTACTTCCTTTAAGAGTAAAGACAAGGATAAACTACAAATGGAGACTGAGAGTTCAATGAGTGAAAATTCAGAATCTGACAGTGATGTTGAGATGGCTCAAATAGCCAGGAGATTCAAGAAGTTTTATAGGAAAAAGAAATTCTTTAGGAAAACGAATTACAGAGGAAAGTATGATCAACAAGGCAAATGGAAAAAGGATTGGAAGAAGGCTGACAGGACTGATGAAGTTGTCTTCTATGAATGCAAGCAAAAAGGACATATCAAAGCAGATTGTCCAAAGTTAAAATTCAAAAAGAAATATGATTACAAAGACAAGAAGTACAAGAAAGCCATGAAGGCTACCTGGAGTGCTTCAGAAGACAGCACTAGTGAAGCAGAATCTTCGGACTCTGAAAGGAATCGAGTCAACATGTGTTTCATGACAAATACTCATGAGGTAACATCTGACACTCCTGTTTTGAATTCATATTATTCTGGAGATTATTCTGATTCAGAAAACAAGTCAAAATCTGAACTATTTGAGTACTGTGATATGTTGTAAGAAACCTGTAATGAGATTAAAGACAAATACAATGGTTTAAAGAAACAGTATGCTTTAAGTGTTAAGCATAAATCTGATCTTGATATAGAAAAGGAAAAGAATTCTCAACTACTAAAGGAAAATACAGAACTGAAACTGTCAAATGAGAAACTTAGAAAAGACTTCGAAAAATTCACAAATGGAAAGGATGACTTAACTCAAATGCTAGGAAAGAAAGTTGCACCTAGATATGCTACTAGTTTGGGATACCAAACTGGACAGAGACAGTTCACTAGAACCCAATTTATTCCTAAGTCTGAAAAAAATTCTGCTAGTTCCAGTTTTGGAAATTCATATGCTTCCACAGGTTGTTCACATGGTTATAGACCAAATAAAGTTTATCTTTCAAAATCTGTTGTTTCTGTTAATTGTATGGGACCCATAAAACAAATTTGGGTACCTAAGGCCCTGATTGCTAACCTATCTGGACCCAAGATAATCTGGGTACCAAAGTCATTTCCTGTTTAAATCAGTTTCATAGGAGACCTGCTTGAAGAGCTGTCACAAGAAGATATGGTATTTAGACAGTGGGTGCTCAAGACACATGACTGGAGATTATTCTTGCTTCAAGAGCTTAATAATGGTTGATTGAGGTCATGTCACCTTTGGTGACAACTCTAAAGGAAAAATCATCGGCCTAGGCCAGATTAGTAACACTGACTCATTATTAATTTCTAAAGATTTATTCGTTGATGGACTTAAATATAACTTGCTTAGTATATCTCAATTATGTGACGATGGTTTCAATGTCATGTTTGAAAATGATTCGTGTGATTTTTTAACTCCAAAAATTCTTTAGTATTTTCTGCTCTAAGGAATGAAAATGTTTATGCTGTTGATTTAAACTCATTAGCCAAACAAAATATTTCTTGTTTGAATGCTTTTCATAAAGAATCTTGGCTATGGCACAGAAGATTAGGACACTGCAACATTCACTCACTTAGAAAACTGGCTAGGAAAAACTTAGTTAGAGACTTACCTAAATTAGAATTCCCAAATGACAAAGTGTGTAATCCCTGTCAAAAGGGAAAACAACACAAAGTTTCTTTTAAATCAAAGAAAGAAGTCTCAACTTCTCAACCACTTGAGTTGGTTCACATGGATTTGTTTGGACCATCAAGAGTTTCTAGTTTAAATGGGAAGCATTATGTCTATGTCCTTGTAGATGACTTTTCTAGATAAACTTGGGTATACTTTCTAGCTCACAAAAGTGAAGCTTGTCCTTACTTTATTAAATATTCCATGTCTGTAGAGAACCTTAGTGGACTTAAGATTAAAACCCTAAGAAGTGATCATGGTCGTGAGTTTGAAAATCATGAGTTTGAATCTTATTTCTCACACAATGGCTATAGTCACAATTTTTCTTCCCCTAGGACACCCCAATAAAATGGTGTAGTAGAAAGGAGAAACCGAACCCTTCAAGAAATAGCTAGAACCATGCTCAATGAATATGAACTGCCTATTTACTTTTGGGCTGAATCTGTTAATACAGCTTGTTATGTTATCAATAGAGTCTTGATCAGACCTGTTCTTAAGAAAACCCCTTATGAGTTGTGGAACAATAGAAAGCCTAAGGTTAATTACTTCAGAGTTTTTGGTTGCAAAGTCTTTATACTTAATACTAAAGATAATCTAGATAAGTTTTCTCCCAAAAGTGATGAAGGAATTTTTCTGGGTTACTCTATTTCAAGTAAAGCTTATAGAGTTTTCAATAAGAGAACCAAATGTGTGGAAGAATCTATTCACATCAAATTCGATGAAACTGATCCACATGAGCCTAAAACCTCTCTTGAGAATCTTGAAGAAGATTTGTCTATTCTGGAACTTAATGATAAATCTAAAGAACCTGTTATAAAAACATCCAGTTCTGGACTTTCTCCAGAATCTGCTTCTGTTGAACCCAAACCTATAGATGAACCTGAAGTTTCTAGTCCAACCTTTACCAAATCGACTAAGATTCTAAAGAATCATCCTTTAGATGCTTTTTTTGGTAATCTTGATAGAGGAACACAAACTAGAGCTTCTCTAAGGAACCAGGTTGAACATCAAGCTTTTCTGTCACAGCTAGAACCCAAAAATATCAATGATGCTATCAATGATGAATTTTGGGTAATAGCCATGAAAGAAGAGTTGAATCAATTTGAAAGAAACAAAGTCTGGGAATTAGTTGACAGACCCAAGGACACCTCGACAATTGGCACACAATGGGTTTTTATAAATAAAGTTGATGAATCAGGAAACATAGTTAGAAACAAAGCTAGACTATTTGCACAGGGATATAGTCAAGAAGAGGGTATAGACTATGGAGAAACTTTTTCACCTGTAGCTCGACTGGAAGCTATTAGGATCTTACTTGCATATGCATCACATCTTAATTTCAAGTTATATCAAATGGATGTCAAAAGTGAATTTCTAAATGGTTTTATAATTGAATATGTTTTTGTGGAACAACCACCTAGATTTACAAACCCTCATTTTCGAAATCAAGTTTTTAAACTTTCTAAAGATTTATATGGTTTAAAAAAAGCTCCAAGAGCTTGGTATGATAGACTCAGCAATTTTCTTATTTCAAAAGGTTTTACTAAAGGGATCACTGATCCAACTCTTTTTATTAAAAGAATTTCTAAATATGTTTTAGTTGTACAAATCTATGTTGATGATATTATATTTGGATCTTCAAAACACTCTCTATGTATTGATTTTTCAAAAAGTATGCAAAATGAATTTGAAATGAGCTTAATGGGAGAGCTTAAGTATATTCTTGGTTTTCAAATTTTTCAAACTAGAGATGGAATTATTTTAAATAAAAGTAAATATACAAAAGATCTTTTAAAACGTTTTGGATTGGATAGTATTAAGGAAAGTGATACACCTATGAGTACTACCTGTAAATTGGATACAGATGAAGATGGGAAACCAGTGGATCAAACCAATTACAGAGGTATGATTGGGAGCTTACTTTATCTTACTGCTAGTCGACCAGACATTATGTTCAGTGTATGTATGTGCGCGAGATTTGAAGCTAATCCTAAAGAATCACACTTACTGGCTGTTAAAAGGATTTTTAAATATCTTAAGCATACTGTACATTTAGGTTTGTTTTATCCAAAAGGACAATCATTTGACCTAACTAGCTATTCAGATGCTGACTTTGCTGGATGTAAGTTAGAAAGGAAGAGCACATCTGGAACATGTCATTTACTTGGTAAATCCCTAGTGTCATGGTGTAGTAGGAAACAGAACTCGGTTGCATTGTCTACTGCCGAAGCAGAGTATACAGCTGCTAGTAGTTGCTGTTCACAAATTCTGTGGATGAAACACACTTTATTGGACTATGGATTTGAGTTTAAACATGTTTCAATTAACTGTGACAACACTAGTGCAATAAACATATCTAAGAACCCTATATCTCACTCTAGAACCAAACACATAGATGTAAGACATCATTTTCTGAGAGATCATTATCAAAAAGGTGATATTACTCTTGAATTTATTGGCACTGAACATCAATTGGCCGATATTTTCACTAAACCTTTAAGTTCTGATAGGTTAAGTTACATTAGGCACGAGCTGGGGATGATCAATTCTCACCGATGTTGAAATTCTCACCGATGATCAATTCTCACCGATGTTGAAATTCTCACCGATGTTGAAATTATCACCGATGTGAAATTCTCACCGATGTTGAAATTCTCACCGATGATCAATTCTCACCGATGCTGAAATTCTCACCGATGTGAAATTCTCACCGATGCTGAAATCCTCACTGATGTGAAATCCTCACCGATGTGAAATCCTCACCGATGTGAAATCCTCACCGATGTGAAATCCTCACCGATGTGAAATCCTCACCGATGTGAAATCCTCACTGATGTGAAATCCTCACCGATGTGAAATTCTCACCGATGTGAAATTCTCACCGATGTGGAAATTCTCACCGATGCTATATTTTTAAAACTTTTGTCTGTCGCCAAGAATATGAATCGTTTTATTTTTATGTTATTTTACTTTATTCATTTATTTATGATTCCTACATGATAAAACTAAGCCTAAACCGCTTCTCACTCCACCGGACCCAAAACCCTTCACCTTTGAATCCTAGCTCCCTAATCGACTGAGAACCCTAAATCTGCGATGGCAAAAACCAAGATTCCTGCCAACAGAGATGACAGTGTAGAGCCTAAAACAAAGAAGCAGAATGTGGAGCAAGAAGCTCGTGGAAGTAATGTCAGAACTAGGTCGGGAAAGCGACCAGTAAACCCTCATTTGTAGAATAGAGATATTGTGATTGAAAATGAGCTATGCGTAGATTGGCTCCTGCCAAGCAAGTCGTTGGTGCTTGCAATTCTGGAAGATCAGAGATGGGTAGATTGTTTTTCAAATAACAATGGTCCCTACTACCCAAAGTTAGTGAAACAGTTCTACGAATTCGTATGCTTTGAGAAGTCTGAAAATGAAAATCAGGTAAGTTCTTTTTTAAATGGAAAAGAAATGTAGTTTTCTTCAGTAGAGTTGGAAGAATGTTTAAAAGTCCCACATGAAGGTGTATCCGGGTATGTCTTAAGAGCAATTCCACCTACCAGTAACATCTTTGACTATGAGACCGCTTTAAAGGTGCTAACGGGTAATGGAAGTCAAAGGCAAGTGGTTGCTACTGAATTGGATGGAGAGAACAGACTGCTTTTCAAATTTGTTCAACATGTTTTGATACTGAGGAGAGGAGATTTTTCTAATCTGAGATATCAAGATATTTATCTTCTACATCTGTTAAGACATGGTGTGAAAGTTAATCTGTGCAGACTGCTGTTGAATCAAATGGAATACATGATTAGGCCAAAATCAAAGACTAATGCCTTATTCTTTTCCAAAATGATCTCTGCGATGATAAAAGTGAAAGAGATAGCTGAGTCTCAGGATGAGACAGTTCTAGTTAAGAATAACTTCTGTATCACTACTACACTTTGTAAGTACATGAAAATCAATTGGAACCCGTGGAAAGGAGAATGGGTCAGTGATGACCAGAAGGTGTATGATAAATTTAATCCTGTGGATTATCCTTCAAGGACAAAGGATAAAAGAGATCCAGGTTTAGGATCTGATGAAGAGGAACCCGAGTACAGTGATGAGTCAGAAGAAGAAGAAGAAGAAGAAGAAGAGGAAGAAACTCCTATGGATATTGGAGGAGATCCAGACTTTCCCCCTAGTCCTGTTACTGAGTTTGTATACTCAAGAAAAAGAAAAGTAGAGGAAGTGTTATCTATTCATGAGGAAGACCAGCCAGTTCCTCAGCAGGAAGGAGAAAAAGAGAATGTATCCGAATCATCTGATTCTGCTAGGTTGAGTCTGAGTCCATTGATTGAAAACTCAGTTGTGCCTACTGATGAAGTAGAAAAAGAAAGAGAAGAAGCTGTACCTGTTTCAGAAAATCTCCTTACTGCTGCTAAGATGGAAGTTGTTGTGGAAGATTCTGATGAAGAAAGACCAGCAGAAAATGTAGTTGTTGTACATAGGAATGCACCCATTGAGGGGGAGCATCATTCCAATCTTGGAAATGTTATAGTGGCTGTTGAGATTGAAGACTGGGTAGAAGACCCATGTTTTATAGTCTGTGGTTTGGATTATCCTGATTCGGATAATGAAGTATCCTTGAATAGACCAAAGATCAGCTATGACATCAATTCTGAGTTATTACCTGATGATGTGGTCCGAGTACATGATTTAGATGTGCTGAAAGAAAATCTCAAAGTCAGTTTTGTAGAAGAAGTAAAGGCAATGGAATCTTTTTTAGTTTCCTCGATTCAATCAGTCATGAATGATTCGGTTGTCAGCTTAGCTTCTGCAAGAGTATCTACTACAGTTGATCCTATTGATTTTGTTACAAAGTCTGATCTTGAATCCCTGAAGCATGAGCTGAAAGAATCCTTCAGTGCCTCAGTTACTGAGATGAAGCACTGTTTTCATGAAGAAATGAAGTTGTCAGAACAATATCTTGAGATTTCTCTTGGTTTCAATCTGTCAACGTTTATGGGTGAGCTAATGGAAGCAGTCAAAGAGTGCCAGACCCAATCTTCTAGAATAGAAGCAGATCTTGAAGCCTTAAAAAAGTCTGTTACTACCTTAGATTCCTACATGAGCTCAAAGCCTCAAGCTGATAAGGATTTAGCCTATGTGAAAAGTGTTGTAAGCCAAATGGTCTCAGTATTTGAAGATTTCAAATCTTCTATAAAGGATCATGTTAAAAATCAGGACTCTCAACTGCAAACTCTGATTAGTGGTTTGACCAAAAGTTTCAAAGAAACTGTATCTTTCTCGGTTGGTCCTCTAGCTTCAAAACCTGCATTTTATTTGAATCAATTACGAGCTATGATGAAGGAGGAGCTTGGTTCTATTTCAACCAGTGGCTCTGTGGACTCATCAGATCTAAGCCGGGTAGTTCTCTCTACAAGAGATTCAGTAAGGGAAATAATGAAAATCGTCCACGACACTATGAAAGAGGCCTCTGCCTCTCAGGAGGAAATCAAGAACAAGGTGGATTATTATTTCCAAAGTATTTTTACCAAGCAACAACTCACCCATCATTTCAAGCTGATGTTGGAAAACATGAAATTACCCCCTATAACTCAAGCCTTCTGAGAACAAGTGAGCAAGCTAAGAGAGCTGACTCTTGCCTTAGAAAAATTTATGGAGAACAAAGATGATTTTATATATGCTATGGAAAGAGGGGGAGGAATCATTATGGATTTCCGAAATCTGTTGCTTCCCTTTTTGCATTTTGATGCCAGACCAGTTATTGTCCCTCCTGCCTTGCCTGCCTCTGCCTCTACTGAGTCTCCAGTCCAGATGACTCCTGCTCAGGCCATCCGAAGCCTCACACCTATGATCACTCAACAACCTTCCCAATACAGGCCAGGTACTGTATCAGTGGCTCAGCCTCCTGTGATCATTTCTGGGATTCCAAATCCCTCACTCACATCCTCACCACCTGCATCCTCTTCTGATCCAAAAGGCAAATCTCATGTTGAAGATCTGTATTGCTGAAGTGGCCAGGCTATTTGATAGGAATTTTTTTTCTCTTCTTCTTTTCTATTATGTTTATGTAAGTTTGTCTGGTCTAATACAAATGCTTTTCTTTACACTATCTCTGTTTCTCAGTTTTCTCTGTCTGCTTTCTCACTTTTTGATTATCACAAAGGGGGAGAAAATTATAAAGGGGGGGAAAATATAAAAAGAGGGGGGAAATATCAACGGGGAGAAATTTTGAGCCTTTGCTACTATTCTTATGTTTCCTTCTTTGGTACCAATTCTTTCAAAGCTTATCTCTGATACTATTGTATTTAATACTTCCTATGATAATTTTTGATCTATTTCATTCTATTACTATTTCCTCTATTTCCTCTGATTGCTTTCTTTGACAAATTAGAATATAAACGTTATATTCTATTATACTATATTCTCACTATTTTTGGTCATATCATAAGTTGTGATTATAAAAAAGGGGGAGATTGTTGACCTCACCTGTTTTGATAATCTCAATTATGTGTTCATATATTGTGCTATTCTCAATTACTGATGATTTACATTTTAATTCTTTCAAATCAGTAATCAAGTTAATAATAATGTTTAAATAATCTCTGATTTATGTTAATCTCGATTATCCTTGTTTATACTATATTTGAAACAATTTTAAGTCAAATAGATGTGGTTTTCACGATAGCCAGAGCTACCGATAGACAGAGCTACTGATAGCCATAGCTACCGATAGCCAGAGCTACCGATAGCCAGAGCTACCGATAGCCAGAGCTACCGATAGCCAGAGCTACCGATAGACAGAGCTACCTATAGCCAGAGCTACCGATAGCCAGAGCTACCGATAGCCAGAGCTACCGATATCCAGAGCTACCGATATCCAGAGATACCGATGTACAAAGAGCTACCGATGCACAAAGAGCTACCGATGCACAAAGAGCTACCGATGCACAGAGAGCTACCGATGCACAAAGAGCTACCGATGCACAGAGAGCTACCGATAAGAGCTACCGATAAGAGCCACCGATAAGAGTTTGAAGAGCTACCGATGGAAGATCCCTACACCGAGTCAATCGTACACGTCTACAAACAAACGGCTACCTATAATGAACTACGGAGTCAAATCCTATATCCTCGACCCTATTTGTTTATTATAATAAAGGTTACATTTGTTACTTTTGATGCATTTAATGTTATTAAATGATTTGTGTTTCCATTTCAGGAAACCGTACCAAGTATGATCAAAAAGCATAATCATTCCTCCTCAGAAAAACAAAAAGAAGTGGCATAAAAAGGAGATCGTGTATGTATCAAAGAGTGACAGACATTAGACCAAAAAGGAGATCAAGCACACAGAACATACTGGCGATCATGCTCAAAACATGCCAAGAACAACTGGAGAACTTGTACTCACGATACCACTACTACCAGCCTCCAGAACATAGAGCATACATCAAGAAATCTATGCTAAAGAAGAACCACACAAAACTCATCATTCTTTGAGTCGATAAGCAAGCTGAACCTGGAAGTCAAGGAAGTAGATGGTACTCTGTTTTCCAGACAAAAACCAGAAGAAGACTCAGAACGAATTCTGATCAACAAAAGGATTCGAGAGCTTCACGAAGATCACTAGAGCCTTTTCTAATCTCTAAATATTTATCTATGTGATTTACTTTTAACATTACGAGCAGTGTGTGTTATCTGTTGTATTTTACACACACTGTCTCCTGAACCTTAACTGGAGGATTTGAAAATCCTCATTCACTATCTTTTCATTGTTTTTCCCACTGTGGATAGTGGTAGAGGTTGTGTGTGACCTGGACAGCTGGTTGCTGTTGTTTTGTTTCCCACGGATAACAGTGGTAGAGGTCTTGGACCTGGACAGTTATAAACTGTTGAACCCCGATCCAGGGTGCGGATCATCCTTATATAAACTTTTGAGAGGACTAAGTCTTGGCTTGAGACTGAACCTCTTGGTTAACTCCTTTGTGTTTTTAGTTAAAGTTTATATCCATACAATACATATATATTTCATATTCCGCTGCTATTACTTTGAAATATAATTTATTTTCAAGGTTACTTTGATAGTTAAACTCGCAAGTGTTTATATTTATTGTAAACCAGTAAGTTAGTTTCAAAAGTTAAATTAATCATAAGATTAAGTTAACTGAGAACTAATCAATCTTTGAGAAACTAATTGAACCTTTATAATCTGTATAAATTCACTACAGTTTAATCTGTTTTTGAAATTGGGGGATTTTAATAGAAATTGTTTTTAGCAGAAATTTTAATTGGAACTCAATTCACCCCCCCTCTTGAGTGTCCACTCCGACCAACAATTTATTTTTCATTCAACCAAGAAAAGGATTTGTTATTTTATTTATGAATTCAATATAAGGGGTGGTTATGATTTATAGATATTAGGTATTATAGTTGTATTTGAATGGAGATTCCTCCTAATTATTGCTCTTTGGATAGTAGAACATTGGGATGTTCTTCTCACAAATGTGGGGGTTTATTATTATTATAGAAATTTGGGGGTAGGATACCTAGCAAACCACCCACTATCTTCTGGGGGTTTTGGTTTCATATGACACCAAGACATTATATAAAAGGTTTTCATGTACCTTATGCATGAGATACATTTGGATATATGAAAACATAGTTAAATTTTACGATAGAGTAATTAATATAAAGTATGTGTTAAATAAGTATTTATACATTAATATATTTATTATATATTACTATGGTATATGAAATATGATTCAAAAATCATATCACCAGAATCATGATTACATAAATGCATTTCATCATATTTGAATATTTATTAATAATAACTAGTTAGGTATAACATTCATAAAATCCATATAAATATAGGTAGATGAGGAAAAATTTTTATGAAAATAAATTTGATATTTAATCCAAAGACAATATTTTTGAATGTCTAATTTTTTTACTGAACCTAAAAATTAGGTAACCATGAATTATCTTATGTAAGGTAATAAAATTATATGTAACCCAAACTATTAGGTCCAAATATCTAATATGATATTTGGGTTATATTTAGGTGGGTAACCTTAAACATTATGTAACCATAAAAATTAATTTACAATAAATCATAAAATTTATTTGGAAAGTTATACACCTAGATATCTATGATTTATATATGATTTAATTGATATGATGGTGTAGCAAATATTTTCATGTCATATGTTTTGAGATTAGTATGGTTAGGTCATGATAAAATATTGATCGGGTCTAACTGAATCAATATAATGTATATGGTCATCATTCTTAGTGAGAGTTAATTCAATAAAAGACCTTACATGAATGATATAAAACAAGGTACCCTTATATATATATATATCGTGGTAGATAATGAAATCTATCATGAATATAAGTTTGAGACTATTAGTGGTTGGACTTATAATTTAATATTTTTTTATATATGATTGAGAAGTGTTATTAGAGAGAATTATTTTCATCATATGGATATAAATTTAACTGAAATAAATTTCTATAATTTTGACTCATAGGTGTTAGATACTGGTTTTACATCACCCATTTTTTATAATTTGTACATACTTAAAAAGAAGATGAAATTGATAGAAGAAAAAGTATACATATGTACAAGAAATTAGGAAAGAGTTTCCACATTAGGAGTGTAACACCCCATGAAATTAAAAAAAAGCATGTTAGAATAAATATTATTTTTTATTTCTTTATAATCAACTCTATTTTAATCCTACGCTTCAAACCAAACTGAGTTATCTTGTATTACACGCAAGATTAGGTTTAACCACCTTTTAATTGCATACCTATTTTAAAAATAATCATTTACAATTTAATAAATTTTATTTTTCAAAATAATTTTTTTTTATTTTTAGTGTCAAAATTATCATAGGGTGATGTTTTGGTATTTTTCTATGAACTTTATTTTTTGATTAATAGTAAAAATGAATCATTTTAATTAAAAATGGGATTTTCTTTTAAATAATTATTATTGTTAAACTATATTTTAAATTGGTTATTAAAGTCACAATATATCAATAATACATATATTAATTGATTTTAGGTCATTGGAATAATTTTTATTCTGAAATTAAATATAAACAATTATTGAACATTTGTACTATTTCAATTTAAAAACCTTCTTTCTCCCCATGTCTTCGAGATTGGAACTAATATTTGTTTTCCCACTTATATGATTTGAATTTTTAAAAATGTAAAAACATGGTTTTAATAAGTACAATAATTTTTGTCTAATAATATAAAATTAATTTTTGACGAAAATGTTTAGTGAATCTGATTAAAATTAATTAGGTTGATTAATGTACAATTGTGCATAATAAGGGACTAAACCGTACTCTTAAGGAGAAAAATGACCTGGAAACTTCTCGAAAATCAATTTAATGAAACAATTTTGACCATATACCCTATTGGTTCTAATTTTAGGTGTTATTAGGATAACATTAAATGGAATTTCCATATATAAAAGGTTATGTAAGAAAAACATTGAACTTTCCTTACCATTAATATTTATAAAATATTGATATATGTAAAAAATCATATTTTAGGCTATAAATATGATTTTTAAATATAATTGGGTTATTTTTATCATAATAATTTATCCTTAAATTTTAAATATTATTTTTCTTCTTAAAAGTCTTAAGAAATTCCAAAATATGAATTATTTAGTTAATAATTAACTAAAATAAATTATACTATAAATATTAAAAGTGAAATATGTTGATTGAATTATTGTAAATAATTATTTTGTAGATGAATATATCATATTACAAAGACGTTAAAATAATATATTTAATTTTAATTTTGTTTTTATATTATAAAATTAAAATTAAATAGATAATGTCAATACTGGCATTATTCTTAATTTGAAATAAATGATGTTTTATTAAATGATTTAAAATTAATAAAAATACTATATCCAGAAAAGTGATTTGTAAGTGTTAATAAATATTAATAATAGTCTATTAATGGACCATTTGATCTTTTATATTTATCATATTGACCCATATATTGTATAAGCATTATTAATACGGTTTGGGTTTAAGTCGTGTTTTAGCGCATCACATGCGCTTGTTTTAAAATGTATTTCCCAAAATATGGGTTTTTTATTTTAAAAATTTGATATAATATTAATAGTTTGGTTAATATATATTATCTAATAAATCTCACTCTATTTTATTCATAATGGCTAAAGTATTTAGGTTAGAAAACTAGACGCTTTAATAAAAACCAAAATCATAAAATTGGGGAATCTTAGAAGTTAAAGAACCAAATTTTTAAAATGAGCATATTTTTATGGTTTGGAGGTTTAAATAGACCATTATTATCCATTAATCCATTATTTTTACCATTTTTAGGAACTTTAGTTAAGCTATACCTCCCATTAATGAACACCTTTTTGTATTTATAAGAGTACCACTCCCCCTACAATACAAATTGAAAGATCTTTACCCCTTAACCACACCCATAAAACCACATAGGATTGGCCAATATCTACCCATATAGCTTCAACAAATCCATAAAATTGACCTTGAATCCTCTATTTTGTGATAAATCCATCCAATTAATCCCATTAGTATAAACCAAAAAGAGTTACCTGGTATTAAAGAAACATTTTCCAACGATATATTTTATTTCTTTTTCATCTCCACTCTCTATCAAATGGGTAACAAACATACTCTTTTTGTGTATGTTGAACTAATCCCTCACAAAACGATGATTGTTCATTTTTCCTTTACCTTCTCTCATGGTATCCATTATGATGGAAAAACTATTTATATATAATATATATGTTATGTTTTATGTATTTATACTTATTTAATCCTTTTATAACACAGACCTTTAATACTTCCCATTTTGCGATAATATGATAACATCATTTTAGGAAGTGTGGACTACCGCCACCTCGAAGCGATGTGATTAATTAATGCTATACATGGAACATATTAAGTATGATTCCAATAAACCTATATAACATATATATTGTATAAATGATACTGAAATTATAATATTTATATTTATAATTTATTTTTCATTCTCTTAATATGATAAATAAATAAATGTTGTCTTCCTGCGTACGTACAACCTACTTTAACCTTGAAAGATGCACTTCATTTCTTATCTCCTAATATTATGAAATGTTATAAATACATATGTAATTAATATAAAAGATAATTAAATCATGGTTTAAATTATTTATATGATGAAATCATGATCTAAGAAATATTAACAATAATTAACAGGTCAAAATATACATACGAAAATAAGGAAATCAACACCTACAATAGTTATAATATTGAAAGAGTGTTAACAAAAGGGTAATAAAATATTATAAAAAGTGAATATATGATATTATAATCGTTATTATAATTTTTTATAAGTTATTAAAATGTTTTAAACCACTATAAAGAAGGTTAAATACCACAAAAGAAAATGAATGTTAAAGTAATGGATTTTGTCTCAATTTACATTTCATTGAGAATTTATTGTTGTTATGAGAAAACTCACTCCTATATCTTGTATATAAAAAAATATAATAATATACCGGAAATATTATTATTCTAATAATATTATATGATTTATTTAATTCAAGGGTAATCATGATTTTAATGTTCCAATGTGGTATGGGACACTTTGGAATGTTTAAAGATTATTTACCCTAAAAAATGTGGTAATGTCAACAACCCTTTTTGTTACATATCCTCCTTTGAGGTATTACTGATAAATCCATATTATTTATTCAATATGAATTTTTGATAAGAAATATTTTTTATTCAATATATACGTAATTATTTGGACATGCAATACATGTGTAATGTCCCATATTTTCTGTGTAATTTTTTTAAAAAATATATGGGATTATTTTGAGATCAGGAAATGTGATGGAACATGATTATGAGGATCGAGGTTCCCAAAATAAATGTTTGAAATTTTTTTACGTTTAATAAAAATTGAGCATGTGTACAGTTTTAGTAACTTCTAAATGATTTACTAGATTGGAAATCTGAGGGAACCAATGCGTTTAGGATGGTGAGTTTACCTTAGGCGTGACTTAACTTTAGTTTGTGCAGGTCTCTAGTGAGAAAACCCACAAAGGATGTGACCATAAATAAAACAATTGAAAAAAATTATTTTATTTTAAAATATTAATAACTCATAAACATAAACTCAAATTGGAAATCTAAGACCACTATTGAGTTCATAATGGGATGTTTTCCTTAGGCGAAGATGAACCTCGACTGATGTAGGTCGAGGGTGAAAGTTATTTTCTAGACGTAAATGTCTTTAAAATATTTAATAAAAATATTTTAATTGATGTAACATGGTAACACATCATTGGTTTTATTTATAATTGATCCTTTTTAGGGAATCTAGGGTTATCGTCATAACCTTGGAGTTTTTAGGAGGCATGGAGGAGGAACCCTCTCATAGGTGAACAAAGACAAATGACGGATCAAGATTTCTCATGGACAGATCTCCATCATAAAATAATCCTCTTCTTTGACTGATCCAAACTTCAGGTAGGGTGTTTATTCTATTCGTGATTTCTTTCCGCATTCTTGTTTCCAATGACGAATGCGGACTAACCAATGAGCAGCTTGATCTGTAGTTTGATCATTCCTACGGGATGGTTAAAAATGTGGGATTAAATGGGATGAATATTATTAAATATTATTTTATTCCTATTTCATATTTTCTTCTAAAATGAAAATACCATGATCCACACAAACAACGCAAAGTTCCATTCTAAGTGTGTTATTGTGCTTATCTCTCTTCCCCATTCTTGCGTTCTTCACTAACAGAAACACATGGTCACCTCAAACTTTACCGAGAGGTTACAAATGTGAACATACCCTCTGAGTGATAGAAGTATGAGTTTAAGATAATGTAGATGAATTATGCAACCCAAGAGTTGAAAGTGTTATTTTTTTTAAAAAAACGGAGCACCAGAGTGCGACCGATGACTCACAGAAGAGGAGCCGTCGTCGGTGGCAGGTGGCGGTGCCGAATCTACGGTCAGTGACATGGGATCCCACAGAACAGAGGCCATGGGTGGCAGATAGGGCTTATAGATTGACAACTGGCAGTGGGCCCGACTAGACATGGTTTGAAGCCTTAGTCCAGTTGGATCGCGGTGAGATCCTGCGACAACCGCCATGGGGTTGTTCACGTGGTGGTTGCCCGTGTTAACTAGGTGCAGATGTGACACCCACCACGTCCAGGTGGAATGAAGCAGCTCGCTCGAGTGAGAGATTCCATAATTAGAAGGATAGGATGAACCCGTGGGTTAGGTCATATTGGACCCAGGTTGGGTCGGGTCGGGTAAGGCGGGACCCGAGTCAGACTAGACTCAGACCCCACTTGTAGAGACCCGAAGCTTGACTTACATAGATATTACATTACTTTTGCGGAATAATTAATACATAAAAAAATAGACACACAAGGACCGTAATAGTTTAGTGTCTTTGGAAACTTGGAATGTAATCTTCTAATCGTGGTGAAAGATCTTCAACATCTCCCATAAAGAACTTACACTTTTTGTTTCCTTACCTAAAACCTTTCTTTAAATCTTGGGAAAAAAACATATAAAGGGTGAGCTCAAATTCTCAGTAAGGGTAAGCATGGATAAAATAAAACATACCATATACATTTGAACTTAAAAACATGAACATAATGTTTAAACATCAAAAGCTTGAGAAAATGACATAAAACATGGAAGTACGTAAGGAATAGATCATAAAGAAACATTAAGAATGATAAAATATCATGGGAATATAACATGTAATTTTGGCATCCATTAAGCACATGTAATGATTTCTATAGTAGCCAAGACATTGCTGCCAAGACCATCTTAGTGGACAAAGTCCCATTCTGAATCGAGTTCACTCCTCGTTTCAGTGCTGTAACACTGAATCAGATTAACTTACCGTTCCAACCAAGTATATCTCATGAGATATAAAATCTTTACACAATGCATTGGAGGGAGATATAGGTCCCACCCATCTCATAATGAAATCATTCTTACTTGTGCCACAAAATAAACATACAACATTCTTAATAACCCAATGAATAAAATGGGTTTCATAAACATCATCCCATCATCACAGAATCCATATAAAAGAAATGAATATCATTTCATAATAAGAAAAGTGAAACCATGTAAATCATAGATACATGATACTTGAAACATACACATATGAAATAATTTCATCTTAGATGAAAAATGGTTTTGATAAAACACTTGAAATGAATTCTTGAGGAAAATATCCTTTCTTCTTCAAAATCAATTTCTTTTCATAAAACGTCATGCAATTTTAAAAGAAAAGGATTTTGTTTAAAATCATCATGAAATATTTTGGAAGAAGCTTCATTAAAATAAGACTTTATAAAACCATAAAAATCCTTTCATGTCGTATACGTTAAAAAAACATTCTTCTCGTACTTTTGTCAGAAAAGTCAAAAAGTACCTTGTAGGGTAAATAAAAGAAAGATTATTTCCATACCATGGGGTAAAAGTCAAAATGGGTAAAAATGACTTTAAATATACATGAATACACTTTTATAAAACATGGACATGGATGATAGCAATAACCCCAGTAAATACTTACGAATAAGCAATCTCGGATAAAAATGAGATTTGCAAAATTATCCCTTACCTTAGGTCCGATATGCTTCGTACGTATCCAAACCTCCTGTATAGTGATTTAAATAATGTCATTGACTTATTACAGAATCATATTCATTGTTATTATATCATATATGGTTCACTTATGACTTTACATTACCCGTTCTTTTGTAAATTCATGTTAAAGTAGCGTTTTGGGTAAAATCGTTTCATTTGTCATTTGTGTTTTAACTTGTAATTATTCATATGATTACTTAGATCGTGATTAATTACATCCATAATGTAAAACATGATTTATATATAATATATATTCATAATATATATATAATGGATCGATAAATGGAAAGAAATACATAGTTCATGGAGACGGTAGGCCGTACGTACGCATAAACGCTGTTTTCGTTTCCTTATTGAATTGAATGGAATTAATTAGATGAAATAAATATATATATACATAAATCTAGTAGCATTATTATACCATATATTTCATGATTACTTATTATATATACTTTATAATCATTCTTGAATGGTTATCATGGAGAGTGAATCTCATCGCGTCGTGGAGACAGTATTCCTTATGTACGCACGAGCGATGATATCATTCCCCTGATCGTGGAATTGTATTAAAGTGTATGTATAATATCACAGAATCAATATAACTTTAAAATAATCATATATATTCATCACTCTTACCATTATACCCATCCATGAAAGGTGGTGGTGGAAATTAGATTACACCACGGCGTGGAGACGGTATTCCGTACGTACGCACGCGCAGTGATATCATTTTCCGAAGAATGGATAGATGGTGAAATATGGTTGTTTCATACTTATAATAACATATCAGTATATGAGTGATACTGATGTTATTACCTCATAATTAAACAACTAAAAAATAAGAAGTGGAAGAAGAAATAAAGTTGAAAGAATCAGTAACAGACATTACCTCTTCTTTGAAGCGCCTCTTTTATACCTCCTCTTAGGGTAATAAAATTGGTCTTTGAAGAAGACCAGGACCTTTATTATGTTTCTAGGGAAGTGGATAAGAGAATTATTCAGGGGATGTCTGAGCTTGAAGGCTCAAATTGGTGTGAGGAGTAGAGGTAGGCGGTGCCCTTTTATAAGGGAGGAGAGCGGCACCTTTAGAATAACTAAAAATATTATTTTATTATAAAGTCAAATTCGGTTTTTAATAGCTCCAAATTGATATATTTCTAAGCTGAGGTGGGGATGGGTCGAAAAATTCTCTTCAAATAGAATTTAGACAAGATTAGGTAACAATTTTAACATTATCATTTAGATTTAACTTTAAGTTAGATAATTTAACTTTTACAGTGTCTTCTTGTTTTCTTACAGTATAAGGTTAATAAACTTACTATATAAAGCCAAAAGAACCTCAAGTTGTTTATTATTAATATATATATCCTTATCTAAGTCATTTTTCCGAACCGTAGATTTTTAGGAATAAAAAAACACTTTATAATATAGTATTTGTTTTAAAAACTATTTTACGTCAATTTTGACACTATTTGGTAATTTATATTTGTGAAAATCATAACAGAATGATTAGTTCGAAAAAAGTTAATTAAATCAATACTAACATGTCATCGTAACATATAAAATTATTGGAATTCATAAAAAGTCTCAAATTACATTTATTTGGGTATTTATAACATCAATTATTTCAATATTTCATTAATAAGATAATTACTGCATCATCATTGTATCATAGATAAATTAAATTATTTTAAGTCTAAAAATTACAAATAAAATACCATTATTTAGTAAATCCTTTTAGCTTTCGAATGAATATTTATAGTCTAATTTATCTTATGTATAACCCTATATTAAAAATTCATTAGTTATTAAACTTTGATTTTAACTATTTTAACCCTTCTTTAAATAAATTGATAATAAATGTCCTAATCTAATCCAAGTGGTCCTAAATGGTCATATTTTATTCCTAAGGTTGTTTTTGGTCGAATTACACTTATTCAATAGAATTAGGACATGTGTTAGGGTAATAATAATATCATTTTACCCTTAATTACCCTATTTACCTTTAACTGTGGTAAAAAAAGTAAAAAGTTACTATTCACCAAAAATTATTTTCATCTCATTGAACCAAATTTTAGTCCTTGATATTAACCATGTCTCTCAGATTTTAGAAATTCCATTCACAGAAGCAGTAAAATTAAGTTTTATGAAAAATCCAATTTTTTAACTACCACTTAGTGGTTTCACTATTCATTAAAAAATGAATGTTTCCAGAAAAATACCAAAAATTAGGCCTAATATATATTTGATATTATGAATTCAAAAATTATGTCTATTTTACTGAATTCAAAACATATCAGTTACATTAAATAATTTAAAATTTTATTCTCGTCGTCAAAACAAGTTGCGTGTTTTTTAAGAAAAATAACTATCAAAAGATTGACACTTGTTTATGTCTGGTTTAAATGTGAAATTACATCCAATGACCAACATTGTATTAAATTGTAAAAATATATTCTAAATATACTTTAAAACCACTGCAATTAATAATTTATCACTATTAATCATTTCGATTAAAAAAGTTGTTTTTAATTATAATTTAGTAATTTTCACTATTCATCAAAATATGAAAGTTATCCGAAAAGTACCAAAATTTCACCCTAAGCTAAATTTGATCTTCCGATTCAAAAAATGAAGTCCATTTTGAAAAATAAAATTTACAAAATTTCAAAAAGTGGTTATTACTATTCATAATGGCTAGTTTTAATAATATTTTAATAGCATATCGTTGTTTAGTGAAACTCGGTATTGCGTACGGCGCAAGCTATCGAGGAAGGCCGTGGTTGTGTGTAAAGCAAGCCAAGATAGTGTTGTGTGTAGTGAAAGATTACTTTTATGATTTATATAACATAAAAACAAAGTATTTCCCATAAAAGTCTCGGGTGTTACATTCTACCCCCCTTAAAATGAATTTCTCCCTCGAAATTCGTCGGGGTTATAAATGGTTTACTACTCGAAAGTTTATTTAATAGAAAACCACATTGTAAAAATTAATACCAAAACTTGGCTTTAAAATTAATGTATGAAACGTAATGGTTACCCAAATTAACTCATCCCTGAGTTTCCACGTAGGAGAACATAGGTGAAAATATGGATATGGAAGAAAAATCTAACCATCAAGTTTTGATGGAGAGTGGTAGAGAACATGTCTATGAAAAACCAACAATCACAAAGCCATAAATTTGTGACGATCTAAGGTACCATCTAATTCATCGGATATAAGGGCACTTGGACCACATTTTTGGTTTTCAAGATCATTTCCCTAATATTGAAGAATTTAAATTAGAATAAATACTTACTTTATTTTGGTATAACCTCACTGTTGTTCGTGCCTTGAAAAATTTCCACTTCATCTCTTAAAGAAATGATGTTTAATTTGTTATTCGTGAAGTGTTATCAGATCATGTGATAGAATGACAGGTCATTCCATATGTCTCAAACAAAAGGTCAACAAAAGTTATTAAATATATATAAGTCGATCTATAGTGAGATTAATCATATATTGTTTCTAAAATGGACTTATACTTCATATATCATACTGATTAATATAATAAAACTAGTTTATACTAAACAGGGACTTCCTGTAGGCCAGTGGAAGGCGATAAAGGCCAGTAGCACTTCGGTTGTGGGTTCGATTCCCACAGCCTTGTCCGACGCGATGGGCTGTCGCTTGTCCTGCAGGTTGTCCTTTTTCTAAAACTACATTACTATAACATCCCATAAATAATATCGAAAAAAAGTTCTATCCTTAAACAATACTAACTTATGTCCAACATAATCCTTTCCAATCTTTAGGCTTATCCAAAATACTGCTGTCCAATCTCATATTATAGTGAAAACGATTACCAAAGAGTTCATATAAAAAGCATGTTAATACCATTGTTGATCCCCGTATATCCTGAGATATGTCTTGTTGGTCACATTCCAAACATTCAAATTCCTTAATCATGTATTCTATTGAAAAATTAATACCCATTTAATCTTAGAGAAAACATGAGTGCTGTCAAAAGGTAACTCTTTTCACATACCAAAACCTCAAACCATGATATAACTATTTCATTATATCAGTCATGATTTCATGAATACTGTCAAACATTTCATTTTCTCCTTATCCCTTCATTATGCGCATATCATCTTTTTTCGAAAAATATGTCAATCACTTTCCATGGTTACCGGTACCATAAAATTTTTGAAAACCACAATAGACCAATACATTAATATTACAATATTCCACGATACTATATACAACATTATTTTGGAATCCCATTACATAAACACTTAATCATTCCACCACATCGTTGTCATATTCAACATCTCCAATAGTGATCGCATGTGAATTCCCTTTGTCCTTTGCCTTAAGTGGTTGCTCATGTCGATCATCACTAACCCATGGATTAGGGAATTTATTAGCATAATGCCCCATTTCCTTGAACTTGAAGCATTGAAGTTTTGGTGGTGCGTTCTCTACAGTATTTTCTTTATTCACATCATTAGAAACACTTTTTCCATTACTTCCACACTTAGCTACTCGATGACATTATTTTCCACACTTAAAACATTTTCTTGTCCCTTTAAGACAATCTCCACCATGTTTATTTCCACACTTTGAGCATATGGAAACATTCATCTTCTTTTCACCATTATTACGAGATTTCTCCTTGAACTCCATCTTTTGTTTCTTGTCAAAAACATGAGATGTATATATAACACCAAATTCCATTTCAACCTTAATAGCACAACGCATAATTTCTTCATAGCTACTGAAGTCTCTTATAGCTAATGCCCTTCGACGATTTGGTTTTAATCCACTGAAGAATCGATCAACTTTACTTTCAGGTTGGATGATAAAGCCAGATGCATACCTTTCAATCCTTGTAAAATTTGCTTCCTATATACAAATAGATTCATCATCTTTTTGCTTTAGTTCAAGAAACTCCTTCTCCATCTTTGTTCGAAGAATACGAGTGAAGTACTTATTGAAAAAGAAGTTCTTGAACTCGTCCCATTCCATGGACTCAATTTCATCTCATGGCCTCGTAATCTTGATAAGATTCCACCATTGATCAGCTTCACCTTCCAAACGATATACTGCTAAGATGACTTTATCATGTTCTGAACATTGAAGAACAGAAAGTATCTTTTCAGTGGTACTGATCCATTGTTCAGCAACAAGTGGATCAGAAGACCCACTGAAAGAAGGTGGACGTTTCCTCATGAAGGACTCAATAGAATATTGTTCCCTTCTCTACTCATTTGGAAGTACAGAATGATTAATAGCTTGTGTAAGTATAGAAATAATATTTTGCACTCCATCTCCCATAACATTTTTTGTTCAGGAGGAAAATCATTGCATTGTCCATTGCATTGACCAACACGGTTCCTTCGGGTTCCAGCCATCGTCTAAAACCCAAAAAGAATAGTGTGAGAGAAAAAAATCATGCTAGGGAAAACAACATAATAAAGGGGGAGTGCCTTCAATATCTAACATCTTAAGTTTAATTCTATGATCGTTACAGTAGTTATAGGACTATAACCTATACTTATACTTAACCTTAGGGACATCCCTAGTCATACCTTAGGGATCTCACTAAAGTTCTCGCATCCTAGTTTCCAAAGGTTGACTAAACCTTTCCTCTGATACCAACTGTAGAGGCCCAAAGCTTGACGTACATAGATATTACATTACTTCTGCAGAATACTTAATACATAACAAAAACAGAAAAACAAGGACTGTAATAGTTTAGTGTCTTTGGAAACTTGGAACGTAATCTTCTAATCGTGGTGAAAGATCTTCAATATCTCCCATAAAGATCTTCCACTTTTTGTTTCCTTACCTAAAACCTTTCTTTAAATCCTGGGGAAAAAAAACATATAAAGGGTGAGCTCAAATGCTCAGTAAGGGTAAGCATGGATAAAATAAAACATACCATATACATTTGAACTTAAAAACATGAACATAATGTTTAAACATCAAAATCTTGAGAAATGACATAAAACATGGAAGTACGTAAGGCATAGATCATAAAGAAACATTAAGAATGATAAAATAGCATGGGAATATAACATGTAATTGTGGCATCCATCAATCACATGTAATGATTTCCATACTAGCCAAGACATTGCTGCCAAGACCATCTTAGTGGACAAAGTCCCATTCTGAATCGAGTTCACTCCTCGTTTCAGTCCTGTAATAATGAATCGGATTAACTTACCGTTCCAGCCATGTCTATCTCATGAGATATAAAATCTTTACCCAATGAATTGGAGGGAGATATAGGTCCTACCCATCTCATAATGAAATCATTCTTACTTGTGCCACAAAATAAACATACATCATTCATAATAACCCAACGAATAAAATGGGTTTCATAAACATCATCCCATCATCACATAATCCATATAAAAGAAATGAATATCATTTCATAATAAGAAAAGTGAAACCATGTAAATCATAGAGACATGATACTTGAAATATACACATATGAAATAATGTCATCTTAGATGAAAAATGGTTTTGATAAAACACTTGAAATAAATTCTTGAGGAAAATATCCTTTCTTCAAAATCAATTTCTTTTCACAAAACGCCATGCAATTTTAAAAGAAAAGGATTTTGTTGAAAATAGTCATGAAATATTTTGGAGGAAGCTTCATGAAAATAAGGCTTTATAAAACCGTAAAAATCATTTCATGTTTTATACGTTAAAAAAACATTCTTCTCGTACTTTTGTCGGAAAAGTCAAAAAGTACCTTGTAGGGTAAATAAAAGAAAGATTATTTCTATAACATCGGGTAAAAGTGAAAATGGGTAAAAAGGACTTTAAAAATACATGAATACACTTTTATAAAACATGGACATGGATGATAGCAATAACCCTAGTAAATACTTACAAATAAGCAATCTCAGATAAAAATGAGATTTGAAAAATTATCCCTTACCTTAGGTCTGATATGCTTCGTACGTATGAAAAACTCCTGTATAATGATTTAAATAATTTCATTGACTTATTAAAGAATCATATTCATTGTTATTATATCATATATGGTTCACTTATGACTTTATATTACCCGTTCTTTTGTAAATTCATGTTAAAGTAGCGTTTTGGGTAAAATTGTTTCATTTGTCGTTCGTGTTTTAACTTGTAATTATTCATATGATTACTTAGATCATGATTAATTACATCCAGAATATAAAACATGATTTATATATAATATATATTCAGAATATATATATAATGGATCAATAAATGGAAATAAATACACCGTTCATGGAGACGGTAGACCCTACGTACGCATGAACACTGTTTTCGTTTCCTTATTGAATTGAATGGAATTAAGTAGATGAAATAAATATATATATACATAAATCCAGTAGCATTATTATTTCATATATTTCATGATTACTTATTATATATTTTATAATCATTCTTGAATTGTTATCATGGAGAGTGAATCTCATCGCGTCGTGGAGATGGTATTCCGTACGTACGCACGAGCGATGATATCATTCCCATGATCGTGGAATTGTATTAAAGTGTATGTATAATATTACAGAATCAATATCACTTTATAATAATCTTATATATTCATTACTTTCACCATTATACCCATCCATGTAGGGTGGTGGTGGAAATTAGATTACACCACGGCGTGGAGACGGTATTCCGTACGTATGCACGCGCGATGATTTTGTTTTCCGCAGGATGGATAGATGGTGAAATATGGTTGTTTTATAATTATAATAACATATAAGTATATGAGTGATACTGATGTTATTACCTCATAATGAAACAACTAAAAAAGAAGAAGTGGAAGAAGAAAGAAAGTTGAAAGAATCGGTAACAGACATTACCTCTTCTTTGAAGCGCCTCTTTGAGACCTCCTCTTAGGGTACTAAAATTGGTCTTTGAAGAATACCAGGACCTCTTGGATTTTTCTAGGGAAGTGGAGAATAGAATTTGGCAGGGGTTGTCCGAGCATGAAGGATCAAATTGGTGTGAGGATGAGAGGGAGGAGGTGCCCTTTTATAAGGGAGGAGAGGGGCACCTTTGGAATAACTAAAAATATTATTTTATTACAAAGTCAAATTCGGTTTTTAATACCTCCGAATTGATATATTTTGAAGATAAGGTGGGTATGGGTCTAAATACTCTCATCAAATAGAATTTAGACAAGTTTAGGTATCAATTTTAACCTTATCATTTAGATTTAACTTTAAGTTAGATAATTTAACTTTTACTGTGTCTTCTTGTTTTCTTATACTATAAGGTTAATAAACATACTATATCAAGCCAAACGAACCTAAAGTTGTTTATTATTAATATATATAACCTTATCTAAGTCATTTGGGAGAACCTTAGATTTTTAGGAATAAAATAACACTCAATAATATAGTATTTGTTTTAAAAACTATTTTATGTCAATTTTGATACTATTTGGTAATTTATTTTTGTGAAAATCATAACAGAATGATTAGTTCGAAAACATTTAATTAAATCAATACTAACATGTCATATTAACATATAAAATTATTGTAATTCATAAAAAGTCTCAAATTACATTTATTTGGGTATTTATAACATCAATTATGTCAAAATTTCATTAATAAGATAATTACTGCATCATCATTGTATCATAAATAAATTAAATTATTTTAAGTCTAAATATAACGCCCCGACCCCAGTTACCTAGAGTCAGTGCATTATTATGTAACATTGGCATGATCACAAGAAAGATCAAATCTCAAAATACCGATTGGTTTAGTAGCCTTGGAAAGACTAGATATATTCATAATGTTTTACATTACATCATAAAGTGAAAAACTACTACAACAACATATTGTCTCCATATTCCACATTCATATCCTCACATAATATCCCTACAGGTCATTCATAATTTACTTCTTCACTTCCTGGGAAAAATAAAACATAGAAAATGGGTGAGCTCAAATGCCCAGTAAGGATAACAATATAGCGGAAACTTTCATAAATAAGAATAAACATTTAATCCAATGTATAACTTAAAACAAAAGCCTTTTAAACTTGAACATAAACATAGTATGGAAAAAATAAAATTAAATAATGCCATTTACTTGTTCACATGGATATTCTACTAATCTAATAATCACATGCAATATCAATAACAACTTTCATAATGATGGAATGCATAATGCCAGACTATTATAACCACATAGCCAAAGCCTCATGCCAAGACTACAAATAAGATTTTGTCAAGGCCTTGTGTCAATACACTAGTTTGTCTCATGAGACCTACCGATGCATAGAGGAGCTATAGCGGGCTCCACCCGTCACATATTAAGTCCAATGCATTCCCATATGAAAAGGTTTAAACATAACATAAACATTCGTATTAAAACTAGCATACAAAATTTCAATACTTTCACCATAAACTATGAATGGTATAAAAATAGCACATCCACAGTCAAACATATCACAAAACCTTCAATACAATATATATGTTTTGTATCATAATAAATCAACTTCAAATAAGCGTAAAATCCATCAAAGGATGTTGACATAGATGAAATCAAAACTCTTGTTAGAGAAATATATCTTTCTATTTTTGAAATCATTTAAGAGTAATATATTTATAAAATAAAACATTTTCATTGAAAATATTCTTATAAGCTTGTGAGGTAAGCTTCAACCATTTTATAACGGATGAAAATAACCGCACCAGCTGTATAAGTTAAAAAAAACATTCTTACCTTAATTCTGTCGAAAAGGTTAAAAGCACCTTGTTTGGAAAACGACGGAAAGATTCCTTTATAAAAATATTATAAAAAGTCAAAAAGGGCATAAATTACTTTAACCCATATTCTTTTAAATAGTAAAAATGTTTTGAAATACATTTTTAAGAAACATGGATGTGGATGATAAAGAGATCCCAGTAGATTATTACGTATAAACAACCTCGGATAATGAAGAGATTGTGAAATAACCCTTACCTTGTACTTTTCCTTGGTTGGGGTAGGTTAACCTCCTGTATAATGGTGAAATAATTGTTATTAAATTATACAAGAATCATATACATTCATATGATATCATATATGATCTTTTAACATTGCTTTGTTAATAATATCTTAGTATTATCGTTGTTTCGGGTGTTAACTTACTCGTTTTATTTTATATGTTTTGTTACATAAGCCATGTTTGTCATGGATAGGTTTTATATTATTCATATACAGAATGACATCAATTCCTTAAACATCATTTTGAAATCATCAAATAATAATTATACTTGAATGGATACGATGGAGAATGAATCTTATCGTGTTTGTGGAGACGGTAGTCCGTACGTACGCACGAGCGACAATATCATTATTTTGATAATAATATATAAATGTATGGAATATCATATATACAGAATCATTAACATGTTATATTTATTATTTACATGATTTACACATCATTATTATACCCATCCAAATAATATATTGAATAACAATTACACGAGGACGTGGAGACGGTAAGCCGTACACACACACGTATGGTGACATGTTATTTAAAGGGTGGATAGAATACTGAATATGGTTGTACCATATTTATAATAATATCACAGTATATATATACTACTGGAGTTATTATTTTATAATGGTAACAACAAAGGAATAAGAAGTGGAAGAAGAAAGGAACTTTGAAAAAGGGTGGTGAAATTATTACCTCTTCTTCGGGTTCTTCCTTTTTATTTGATCAAAAGGGCTCCTTAGGTTGGATTTATGCTCAAACTAAGGCCTCTAGGTTATAGTGAGGGATTTTGGGAGAGTATTTGGGAAGATTTTTGCCGAACCAAAAGGCTTTGAAGGAGTGAAGAAATGAGAAGGAGGAGTTCCCTTTTATAAGAGGGGTGAGGGGAACCTTTGGAAAAGCTAGAAATATTAATTTATAATAAATTAATATTCGGTTTCTAAAGGCTCCAAAGTGAATTATTTAAATTTTAAGGTGGTAATGGGTCGAAAAACACTCAAAAAATATAATTTAGATAGGTTTGGGTACTTATATTAACCTTATCTTTAAGTATTAACTCTAAGTTAATTAGTTTCACTTTTACAATGTCTCTTAGTATTTTTATATTATATTGTTAATAAACATACTATATACATCCAAGAGACCCCAAAGTGGTACATTAATGATATAACAATCATGATATAAGTCTCCTGGCCGAACCTTAGATTTTTAGGAATTTAATATCAATTAATAATATAATATTTGTTTTAAAAAACTCTTTTATGTCAATTTTGACACTATTCAATAGTTGATTTTTTTGAAACTCATAACAGAGTTATTACTTCACAAAAAGTCAATTAAATCATTAATAATATGTCATATTATCCTAAAAAATTAATGTAACTCATTAAAAGTCTAAAATTATATTTATTTTGGAATTTATAATATCAATTATTTTAATTTTTCACTATTATAGTAATTACTGCATCATACTTTTGTCATAAATAAATTACATTATTTATAGTCTAAAAATTATAAATAAAATATCATTATGTTTGTAATATTTTTATCTTTCTAATGAATATTTATAGTCAAAAATCCAATATATATAACCCTATGTAAAAATTGTTTTCCTAAAAGATATATGCTTATGTCATTTTTGTACTTATTTTAACTTAATTAAAATTAAGTGTCCCTATCACCTACAAGTGGCACCATGGGGTCCCAAAATCGACCCCAAAATGCCTATGGTAGAACATGTATCAACCAATTATTCTAGGACACGTTTTAGGGTAATTTAGTATTATTATAATATTATTTTTTAACCCTTATTTACCGGATTTACCCTTTAACCATGGTAAATAAAATATTTATCGAAGTAATTATTCAAAATGTCTAAAAATAAAAGTTACCTATTTAAACAATTTGAAAATCCTGATTCCAAATAAGGAATCCATTATTTCAAATTCAACACACATAAGTGGCAGAAATTAATTTAAAATTAATTCCTGTTGTTAAAACAAAAAGCGTGTTTTTAAGAGATAATAACTACCAAAAGATTGAAACTTGTTTATGTCCGGTTTAATTGTAAAATTATGTCCAATGACCAACATTGAATTAAATGGTAAAAATATATTCTGAATATACTTTAAAACCACTCAAATTCATAATTTATCACTATTAATTATTTTGAGAAAAAATGTTGTTTTTAATTAAAATTTAGTAATTTTCACTATTCATCAAAATATTAAAGTTTTCCAAAAAGTACCAAAATTTCACCTTAAGCTAAATTCGATATTCCGAATCCAAAAATGAAGTCCATTTTGAAATATAAAATATATATAATTTAAAAAATTAGGTATTACTATTCATAACGGCTAGTTTGATTGGTTATGGTGTGTTAGAACTCGGTGTTGCGTACAACACACGCTATCACATTATTCAAAGAGAAGCGTACCGTAGAAGCATGGGGTGATACATTCTCCCCTACTTCAAATAATTTCTTCCTAGAAATTTCTAGAATAATTATCACATGAAAAGACTCGGGTGGTTCTTCATCATATGTTCCTCGGGTTCCCACGTTGCCTCTTCCATCTTATGGTTTCTTCACAAAACTTTTACCAGACGCGTCGTCCGGTTTCTCAGTACTTGTTCTCTCATATCAAGAATCCTGATGGGCTCTTCGCAATAAGACAGATCAAGTTCCAGTTCTAACTCCTCAGAGGTGAGTAAATGCGTTGGGTCAGACATATATTTCCTCAACAGAGATACATGGAACACATCATGAACTTTGGAGAGACTTGGCGGCATTGCCAATCGGTAAGCTACAACCCCAATTCGTTCTAGAATTTTGAAAGGTCCGATGTACCTGGGACTCAATTTACCTTTCTTACCAAAACGTATGACTCCCTTCCATGGAGATACCTTCAGGAAAACATGATCACCGACTTGAAATTCCAAATCCTTCCTTCGATTATCGACATAGCTCTTTGGCCTACTTTGAGCTGCTTTAATGTGATTTTGGATTACCTTCACCTTTTCCATCGTTTCCTCCACCAGTTCTAGACCTACAAGTTTTCTTTCACCAACGTCATCCCAACAGGTTGGTGTGCGAATTCTCTTTCTGTATAATGCTTCATATAGTGCCATCTCAATACTCGAATGGAACCTATTGTTATAGGAAACTTTTACCAGAGGTAAATACTGATCCCACATATCCTGAAAGTCAAGTGAGCAGGATCTCAACATGTCTTCTAAGGTTTGAATAGTCCATTCTGATTGTCCGTCTGTCTGAGGGTGGTAGGCAGTGCTCAAATAGAGTTCAGTATCTAGGGATTTCTGAAGACTCATCCAGAATCTTGAAGTAAAACGGGGATCACAATCAGAAACAATCGATAGGGGTACTCCATGAAGTCTCACAACTTCATTAATATATAGTCTTGCTAGACGTTCCAGTGGTAGATCTTCTCTTATAGCAAGAAAATGTTTTGACTTGGTAAGACGATCAACAATAACCCATATTGCATCATTCTTTCTAGGAGTCTTTGGTATCCCCATGACAAAGTCCATCGTAATATTGTCCCATTTCCACTCCAGTATGGGAAGAGGTTGCATGGCTCCTCTAGGGTGTTGCCTTCCAACTTTCACTCGTTGACAAACCATACATCTTGACACAAAATCAGCAATCTCCCTCTTCATATTGTCCCACCAAAAATGTTCCTTCAAATCTCTATACATTTTGGTGCTCCCAAGGTGTATAGAGAAATTGGAACTATGAGCATCATCCAGCAATTCCCTTTTTAGATCAGTTATATCGAGAACACAAAGTCTCTTCCCGAATTTCAAAATTCCATCTTCATACACAAAGTCTCTCAGTCTCCCATCATTCATAGCATTAATCATCTTTTGAAATTTTTCATCATCGGTCTGAAAAATCTTAATCATTTCTAGTAAAGATGGTTTGGAAACCATTTGAAAAAGCATTGATGTTTCTCCTTCCCTGGTTATTCCCATGTCCATCTTCACTAGATCCATGAAAATTGGATCCCTTTCAATTCTAATATTATTCAAAACTTGATGATCTTTTCTGCTCAAAGCATCTTCCACCTTGTTTTCCTTCCCCGGGAGGTAGTGTATCATACAATCACAATCCTTGATTAATTCAAGCCATCTTCTTTGCCTCATGTTGAGTTCTTTTTGTGAGAAAATATACTTCAAACTCTTGTGATCAGTATAAATCTCACATTTTTCACCATAGAGGTAGTGCCTCCATATATTCAAAGCAAAGATCACAGCTGCTAACTCGAGATCATGAGTAGGATAGTTTTGTTCATGAATTTTCAATTTTCGTGATGCATAGGCAATAACTCTATCATTCTGAATAAGGAAACAACCAAGTCCTTTCTTTGATGCATCACTATAAATAACGAACCCATAATTCCACGATGGTTGATTCAATATAGGAGCATTGACTAATATTCTCTTCAGTTATTCGAAACATTCTTCAAACTCTTTTGTCCAAACAAATTTAATCCCTTTACGTGTGAGCTTCGTTAATGGGTTAGCCAATCGGGCAAAATTCTGGACGAAACGTTGATAATAACCTGCCAAACCAATAAAACTATGTACCTCAGTTATACTCATAGGTGCTGTACATTTTTGGATTGCCTTGGTCTTAGAATGATCAACAAAGATTCCATCTTTAGAGACAATATGGCCAAGAAAATAAATCTCATGAAACCAGAATTCACACTTGCTAAACATTCCATATAATTCATGTCTTCTGAGAGTCTTCAGGATAATGCGCAAGTGATTTTCATGATCTTCGTAGTTTTGGGAGTATACCAATATATCATAAATAAATACCACCACAAATTCATCTAGATACTCATTGAAAACTCTATTCATTAGATCCATGAATAAATAGGGTGCATTAGTCAAATCAAAAGGCATTATAGTAAACTCGTAATGCCCGTACCTGGTTCGAAATGATGTCTTTGGAATTTCTTCCTTCTTCACACACAACTGATTGTATCCAGATAGAAGGTCAATCTTTGAAAAGTATTGAGCTCCATGCAGTTGGTCATATAAATAATCAATGCGTGGTAGGGGATACATGTTCTTTATTGTTATAGCATTGATCTCCCTGTAGTCGATACATAACCTCATTGATCCGTTTTTCTTTTTAACAAAAAGAACAAGGGCTCCCCATAGTGAAACACTAGGGCGAATAAATCCCTTATTACTCAATTCCTCTAGTTGTTTCTTTAGTTCAACTAATTCTACAGTGGCCATTCTATAAGGGGTCTTTGATATAGGCCTTGATCCAGGAATTAAATCAATGTAAAATTTAACTTCTCGTTCTGGAGGATGTCCAGGTAAATCTTCCGGAAATACATCTACAAATTCTTTCACAATAGGTACATCCTCTATTTTAACATTCCTTTCCTCACCCACAGTTAGTTCATTCTCTTCCTCCCCAATAATTGAATTTAGTTGAGCTACTGGGGGTAGATCTAAATAAGAATTAGGTGGTGACGATTCTGCTCTAAAGATAAGGTGTTCCTTATCATCATCATCAAGAATTGTAACCTCTTTATTCTTACAATAAATCTTCACATCATAGTCCAAAATCTAGTCCATACTGAGGATTATATCAAACTCAATAATAGGTATGACGAAGAGATCAGCAGATAAAGAACATTTATGTGCTCTAATGGGGACTGATTCACAAAACTTTGTTGCAATGATACTTCCCTTAGGAGTTTTAACTGAAAACTCCCGTGTTAAATCAAATTGGAAATACCTAATTTTCTTAGCAAACTGGTATGATATGAAACAATGTGATGATCTAGAATCAAATAATGCATTTTCTAAACTTGAGGAAACCATTAAATTACCTTCCACCGCGTCTTTTGGAGCTTCTACCTCAGCGGTAGTGATAGCATAAGCTTGGCCTTGATCCCTTGGCCTTTTCTGAGGTATGTTCTCCTGACGCTTAGGAAATTCATTTTCATAATGCCCCATCTCCCTGAAATTGTAGCACTGAACATTAGTAGCTTCCTTCTTCCCCTAGCAATCACGATCTTGGTGGCCTTTTTCACCACACTTGTAACAGACTCCCATTCCCTTCATTCAAGTACCGGGGTGTTTCTTCCAACATTTACCACAGGATGGATATTCAACCGTTCCCTTATTCCCCTTATTTCCATTCCCATATTGATCAATAGGTCTCTTCTTCTCTTTCTTTTCTTTAATGTCATAAGACTTAGAGAATTCCTTTTCGGTCTTGATAGCACATGAGACAATGTCTTCATATGATGAAAAGGATTGTGAGACTAATGCTCGACGGAGAAATGGTTTTAACCCATCAAATAAATGATCAATCTTACTTCTTGGGTTACGTATATAATCTCCAGCATACCATTCTATCCTTGTAAAGTTAGACTCATACTTTGTGACATTTTCATCATCCTTTTGTCTCAGACTCAGAAATTGCCTTTCCATATCTGCTCGATGGTCGCGAGGAAAGTATTTTTCTAAAAAGTGATCTTTGAACTCCCTCCATTCCATATTTGATACTTCATCATCTTTCTTCGTGTTTTGAATCAATGACAACCATTGATCAGCATCTCCAGTGAGGCGGTAAACTGCCATGATAGCTTTTTCCCTTTCACTACTCCCCAAAGCCTGAAATATTTTCTCTAGGGAAAATATCCATTGCTCAGCTACTAAGGGATTTGGACTCCCATTGAACATTAGTGGTTGTTGCCTCATGAATCGATCTAACATTGATCCTCCATGTTGCGGATCAGGGTGCTCCATACGGGTAAGGTTATTATTCATAACCTGAGTGAGTTGTCCCAGTATATTGATTAGCTGATCGGCACCAGTTGCATCACCAGCTCCACTATAATTATCTTGAGCAGGAGGGAAATCCCGAAATGGAGTGGGTGCATTGATACTGTTTCTATTTCTTCCACTAGGCGCCATTTCTAAACAATGGAATAAACTAGATCAGTTTGTGAATCAAAATACATAATCCCATACTTATAAAACACTTAACATAAATTGAACTATTTATGGATATAATCTATAATCATAATAATGTTTTCTTTGAGGAAGTACATAATCATAAACCCTTCATAATGATTTGTAAAGAAAATGAGATTTATCCTAAGCATATCCCCTGGGAGTGTTGTAACCAAGAGTGCATCAAGGCCCGTTGTTGTGCACCAGTCCCCGTTCGAGTCAAGCTCAAAGCGGTGTTTTTGGGTTTTACCCCTAGGTACATCTGTGCCAGAGCCGCCTCTACCTTCTCATATCCAGACAGGGATGTGTTTCTCGGAAAACTCACAAAATCTCTACAATACCAAAATTCTAGGAAGTTCTTCTGTAATAATCCTCAAAGTTCATCTTAGGTTTACGTGCTCTAATCAGAGTTTATATAAATCTAGCTTCCAAGGTTTGTACTAAACTTCCTCTGATACCAACTATAACGCCCCAACCCCAGTTACCTAGAGTCAGTTCATTATTACATAACATTGGCATGATCACAAGAAAGATCAAATCTCAAAAGACCGATTGGTTTAGTAGCCTTGGAAACAATAGATATATTCATAATGTTTTATATTACATCATAAAGTGAAAAACTACTACACCAACATATTTTATCCATATTCCACATTCATATCCCCACATAATATCCCTGCAGGTCATTCATAATTTACTTCTTCACATCCTGGGAAAAATAAAACATAGAAACGGGGTGAGCTCAAATGCCCAGTAAGGATAACAATATAGCGGAAACTTTCAAAAATAAGAATAAACATTTAAGGAAATGTATAACTTAAAACAAAATCCTTTTAAATTTGAACTTCAACATAGTATGGAAAAAATAAAATGAAATAATGCAATTTACTTATTCACATGGATATTCTACTAATCGAATAATCACATGCAATATCAATAACCACTTTCATAATGATGGAATGCATAATGCCAGACTATCATAACCACATAGCCAAGGCCTCGTGCCAAGACTACAAATAAGATTTTATCAAGGCCATGTGCCAAGACACTATTTTGTCTCATGAGACCTACCGATGCATCGAGGAGATATAGCGGGCTCCACCCGTCACATATTAAGTCCAATTCATTCCCATATGAAAAGGTTTAAACATAACATAAACATTCGTATTAAAACTAGCATAGGAAATGTCAATACTTTCACCATAAACTATGAATGGTATAAAAATAGCACATCTACAGTCAAACATATCACAAAACCTTCAATACAATATAGAAGTTTTGTATCATAATAAATCAACTTCAAATAAGCGTAAAATCCATCAAAGGATGTTGACATAGATGGAATAAAAACTCTTTTTAGAGAAATATATCTTTCTATTTTTGAAATCATTTAAGAGTCATATTTATAAAATAAAACATTTTCTTTGAAAATATTCTTATAAGATTGTGAGGGAATCTTCGATGATTTTATAACGGCGGAAAATAACCGTACCCGCCGTATAAGTTAAAAAAACATTCTTACCTTAATTCTGTCGAAAAGGTTAAAAGAACCTTGTTTGGAAAACGACGGAAAGATTCCTTTATAAAAATCTTATAAAAAGTAAAACAAGGGTATAAATGTCTTTAACCCATATTGTTTTAAATAGTTAAAATTATTTGAAATAAATTTTTAAGAAACATGGATGTGGATGATAAAGAGATCCCAGTAGATTATTATGTATAAACAACCTCAGATAATGAAGAGATTGTGAAATAACCCTTACCTTGTACTTTTCCTTGGTTGGGTTAGGTTAACCTCCTATATAATGGTGAAATAATTGTTATTAAATTATACAAGAATCATATACATTCATATGATATCATATATGATCTTTTAACATAGCTTTGTTAATAATATCTTAGTATTATCGTCGTTTCGGGTGTTAACTTACTCATTTTATTTTATATGTTTTGTTACATAAGCCATGTTTGTCATGGATAGGTTGTATATTATTCATATACAGAATCATATCAAGTCCTTAAATATCATTTTGAAATCATCAAATGATAATTATACTTGAATGGATACGATGGATAATGAATCTTATCGCGTTCGTGGAGACGGTAGTCCGTACGTACGCACGAGCGACAAAATCATTCTTTTGATAATAATATATAAATGGATGGTATATCATATATACAGAATCATTAACATGTTATATTTATTATTTACATGAGTTACACATCATTATTATACCCATCCAAATAATAATATATTGAATAACAATTACACCACGACGTGGAGACGTAAGCCGTACGTACGCACATATGGTGACATGTTATTCAAAGGGTGGATAGAATACTGAATATGGTTGTACCATATTTATAATAACATCACAGTATATATATGATACTAGAGTTATTATTTTATAATGGTAACAACAAAGGAAGAATAAGTGGAAGAAGAAAGGAACTTGGAAAAAGGGTGGTGAAATCATTACCTCTTCTTCGGGTTGTTCCTTTTGATTTGATCAAAAGGGCTCATTAGGTTGGCTTTCTGATCAAACTAAGGCCTCTAGGTTGTATTGAGGGATGTTGGGAGAGTATTTGGGCAGAGTTTGGCCGATCCAAAAGGCTTTGATGGTGTGAAGAAATGAGAAGGAGGAGTGCCCTTTTATAAGAGGGGTGAGGGGCACCTTTGGAAAAGCTAGAAATATTAATTTATAATAAATTCATATTCGGTTTCTAAAGGCTCCAAAGTGGATTATTTAAATTTTAAGGTGGGGATGGGTCGAAAAACACTCAATAAATATAATTTAGACAGGTTTGGGTACTTATATTATCCTTATCTTTAAGTATTAACTCTATGTTAATTAGTTTCACTTTTACAATGTCTCTTTGTATTTTTATATTATATGGTTAATACACTTACTATATACATCCAAGAGACCCCAAGTGGTCTATTAATGATATAACTATCATGATATAAGTCTTTTGGCCGAACCTTATATTTTTAGTAATTTAATATCAATTAATAATATAATATTTGTTTTAAACCACTATTTTTTGTCAATTTTGACACTATTCAATAGTTGATTTTTGTGAAACTCATAACATAATTATTACTTCTAAAAAAGTCAATTAAATCAATCCTAATATGTCATATTATCCTATAAAATTATTGTAATTCATTAAAAGTATAAAATTATATTTATTTGGGTATTTATAATATCAATTATTTTAATTTGTCACTATTATGGTAATTACTGCATCATAATTGTGTCATAAATAAATTAAATTATTTTAAGTCTAAAAATTATAAATAAACTATCCTTATGTTGGAAAGCCATTTATCTTTCTAATGAATATTTATAGTCTAAAATACAATATATATAACCCTATGTAAAAATTGTTTTTCTAAAAGATATATGCTTATGTCATTTTTGTACTTATTTTAACTTAATTAAAACTTAGTGTCCCTATCACCTACAAGTAGCTCCATGGGGTCCCAAAATCGACCCAAAGATGACTATGGTCGAACATGTATCAACCAATGAGGCTAGGACACATTTTAGGGTAATTTAGTATTATTATAATATTATTTTTAACCCTTATTTACCGAATTTACCCTTTAACCATGGTAAATAAAATATTTACCGAAGTAATTATTCAAAATGTCTAAAAATAAAAGTTACCTATTTACACAATTTGAACATCTTGATTACAAATATGGAATCCATTTTTCCAAATTCAACACACAGAAGTGGCAGAAATTAATTTAAAATTAATTTCCGTTGTTAAAACAAAAAGCGTGGTTTTAAGAGATAATAACTATAAAAAGATTGACACTTGTTTTTGTACGGTTTAATTTTAAAATTATGTCTAATGGAAAACATTGAATTAAATGGTAAAAATATATTCTGAATATATACTTTAAAACCACTCAAATTCATAATTTATCACTATTAATTATTTTGATTAAAAAGTTGTTTTTAATTAAAATTTATTAATTTTGACTATTCATCAAAATATTAAAGTTATCCGAAAAGTACCAAAATTTCTCCTTAGGCTAAATTCGATATTCCGAATCCAAAAATGAAGTCCATTTTGAAATATAAAATATATATAATTTCAAAAAGTAGGTATTACTATTCATAACGGCTAGTTTGATTGGTTATGGTGTGTTAGAACTCGGTGTTGCGTACATCACACGCTACCACATTATTCAAAGAGAAGCGTACCATAGAATCTTGGGGTGTTACACAAAAAATTAAAAATAAAATAAAATTGTGTAGGAAATATATTTAGCTTTATAATGAATATTTATAGTCAAATTTATCTTATGTATAACCCTATATTAAAAATTCATTAGTTATTAAACTTTGATTTTAACTATTTTAACCCTTCTTTAAATAAATTGATAATAAATGTCCTAATCTAATCCAAGTGGGCCTAAATGGTCATATATTATTCCTACGGTTGTTTTTGGTCGAATTACACTTATCTAAAAGAATTAGGACATGTGTTAGGGTAATAATAATATCATTTTTACCCTTAATTACCCTATTTACTTTTAACCGTGGTAAAAAAAGTAAAAAGTTACTATTCACCAAAAATTATTTTAATCTTATTGAACTACATTTTAGTCCTTGATATTAACCGTGTCTCTCATATTTTCGAAATTCCATTCACCAAATCGGTAAAATTAAGTTTTATGAAAAATTCAGTTTTTAACTACCACTTAGTGGTTTCTCTATTCATCAAAAAATGAAAGTTTCCAGAAAAATACCAAAAATTAGGCCTAAGATATATTTTATATTATGAATTCAAAAATGATGTCTATTTTACCTAATTCAAAACATATCATTTACATTAACTAATTTAAAAATTTATTCCCATCGTCAAAAAAATAGCGTGTTTTTTACGAGAAATAACTATCAAAAGATTTACACTTGTTTATGTCTGGTTTAAATGTGAAACTACATCCAATGAACAACATTTTATTAAATTGTAAAAATATATTCTAAATATACTTTAAAACCACTCAAATTAATAATTTATCTCTATTAATTATTTTGATTAAAAAAGTTGTTTTTAATTAAAATTTAGTAATTGTCACTATTCATCAGAATATAAAAGTTATCCGAAAAGTACCAAAATTTCACCCTAAGCTAATTTCGATATTCTGAATCAAAAAATGAAGTCCATTTTGAAAAATAAAATTTACAAAATTTCAAAAAGTGGTTATTACTATTCATAACGGCTAGTTTTAATAATATTTTAATAGCATATCGTTGTTTAGTGAAACTCGATATTGCGCCTGATGCAAGCTATCGAGGAAGGCCGCGGTTGCTTGTAAAGCAAGAAAAGATAGTGTTGTGTGTAGTGAAAGATTCCGTTGATGATTTATATAAAATAAAAACAAAGTATCTCCCATAAAAGTCTCGGGTGTTACACCACTCACCCCTTTTTTACTTAAATTTTCATAACTCTCATCCCATGTGTGTGTTTAATAATACGTTTGTGGCGTTGCGACCCTTGTGATGAGGGTTTCCTTTGGGGATAATCTAAGCATGTTTTCATGGAATTTATAGTACATCCTATTGGCTTGAAGAGTAGGTGCTCTCAGAAAGAGTGTTCTAAGGACGGAATCCTACGACTGGCTATGACCTCGAAGCTACATGATTACCTAAACTGTGTGTCTTTCCTAGATATGTATCCTATCTAGAATTTGTTTCTTACCAATATTGATTCAGGACTTCCCTATCTCACCAGGGTGTGGGTCCTCTAGTCTTTCATGACAATTCGTGTGTTACCTACACTCCATATGTAACCAACCGTCCATGTGTTATTTACACTCGTTGTGTTTCTTAAATTGCGTCTGTTATCGAAACTCTATGTGTCACATACACTTCGTGTGTTACCAACACTCTGCGTGTTACTACATTCGGGTACAATGGATTTTAAAAATAATTCTATTTACATACCATAGACCTACACTTGGTTTGAGATGACTCTAGTGACTCTGTTGATAGTACCTATTAGAGGCTACACATCATGTTCCTCTTTGGTAGTCTACATGGTGTATTTCATTGTGCACTTATTTTTGGTATACATCATCTGATACCTTGTGGTTTACATTGTGTAATTACTTTATGGTTGGGGTCCCTACTGAGTATTGTTTTACTCGCCCTTTTATGGGCTTTTTTCGCATGTGTCGTGTCTTGTGTAGACAAACGATATGTTTGACAGAGTCCTTGGTGGGAGGGAGACATGGGGTGCTTCGGGGTGACCTGACAAACGTTGTACCCTTTAGCGACAATCAGACATATTTATATACCCACTGTAAAGACCCAAGCTTGACATACATGGATATTACATTACCTTTTCGGAATAAATAATACATGACACGAACAGACGCCCAAAGACTGTATTAGTTTAGTACCTTTGGAAACATGTAACATAATCTTATAAAATGGTGAAAGATATTTAACATCCCCATTAACAACTTTCCATTTTGTTTTCTTACCTAAAACCTTTATTTATATACTGGGGAAAAGACAACATAAAAAGGGTGAGCTCAAAGGATCAGTAATGGTAAACATGAGGAACATAAAACATACCATAAACCTAAGAATGTAAAAACATGAACATAATGTTTAAATATCAAAATCATGAGTCCTGAAATAAATCTTGGGAGTATATAAGGAATAGATCATAATGGAACATTTACCATGATAAAATAGAATTGGCATAAAACATGGAATTATGGAAAATAAATAAGAAAATAATATGATTTCCATAGTAGTCAATGCATTGTTGCCAAGACCATCATAGTAGAGAAATTTCATTACTGAATTAGGTTTGCTTTTTATTCCATCAATGTATTAATGAACTGGATTTAATTCTCATTCTAGCCCTATATTACTAATCTAGATTTACTTTCCATTTCAGTCATGTCTATATCATGAGATATAAATATTTACCCAATGCATTAGAGGGATATATAGGTCCCACCCACCTCATAATTAAATCATTCTTACATATTACATAAGAGCACAAATCATTTATTATAGAGTAACCCATGAAATAAAATGGTTTTATTAAACATAATTATATCATAACATAATCTATATAAGATAAATTGATTTCATAAAAATAATTGCATCATAAAAAAAAATAAAATCAATGTAATAATAGGGATATAAACATAACTCTATGACATCATATATGGAAAATAATTTTTATAAAACACTTGAACTTAATTCATGAGGAAAATATCCTTTCTTCTTCAAAAATGTTTTCTATTCTCAAAATGTCACGCAATTTTAAAAGAAAAGAATTAAGTTGAAAATAAACATCAAATATTATAGAGGAAGCTACATGAAAATAAGGCATTATAAAGAAATAAAATTCCATTCATGTCATATAATTTAAAAAAACATTCTTCTTGTACACTTTCCAGAATAGTCTAAAAGTGCCTCATATGGAAAATGAATGAAATTTTGCATCCATACCTTTTAATAAAAAATCAGAAATGGGGAAAATTGTCTCCAAATAGTAGTATAGGGAGAGAAATAATACTATATATTTAGTAAACATGGATTTGGATGATAAATATACCCTAATAAATACTTACATATAAATATTCTCAGAAAATAGTGAGATTGCGGAATTATCCACTAACTTGGGTCTGATATCCTTCATATGAATATGAACCTCCTCTTTTTTTGGTATCTTCTTTTGGTATGCAAAAAAGGACTCCATAAGATGGATTTATACCCAATATGTGGCCTCTAAGATGAAGTGAGCAAATTTGGGTTGATAGTTTGGTAGGGTTTGGATGAGCCCAAGGGATTTGGAGCTGTGATTAAAAGATAGGGAGAGGTTCCCTTTTATATGTGAGGGGAGGGGAAACTTTGAAAAGTTTTTAAATATTAATTTATTATAAATTTATTTTCAGTTTATAATGCTCCAAAACTCCTAAATTTCGATGATAATATGATAATGGGTTGAAATACTCTCAACCAATAAAATTTAGATATGATTTTATTTTGTTTCAAACCATATAATTTCAATTTATCCTTATTTAATCTATTTAATTACATTTGTGGTAATAAAATTGAAAACACTAAATGGTTATAAATATTTACATATGTGTTTTAAATTTTCCATAGTTGGATACTTTATCAAAATTTCAACCATATAATTTTCACTTTTTAAATTTTTAATATTTTTTGTGATTTTTGAATAATTTAATAATAGGTTATTTTTATAAAATATCAATAGTGTCAATTTTGACATTATTTATTTATTTTACTTTAAATTAAATCCATAGAGAAGATAAATTTTAACATAAATATTTAATACACTTCTAACATTCCATTGACACCTATTGTGTAATCATTAATGGTAATTATTTATTCTCTAAAAATTATAAACAAATTCACATGATTTAGATAATTTGATTAGATTTCTGATGACTATTTATTTTTGAAGTTTTAGGAATTTTATCACTATATTATAAATATTATACTCATACGATATAAGAGAGTGAGATGTTGTCACTTTATTTTGTTTTAATTATTATTATATCACTTTTATGGATACAAGTCAATTAAATGATTCAATTTTGACCATTAAGTGATATTGGTCAACTTTAATTCATCTGATAGGGTTTTTGGTTGGTGTTAGGTTAATTTTAATATCTTTATCATATTGTTTGTTACCCTAATTTACCCAATTTACCATTAACCGTGGTAAATAAAATAACCGTATTTACTATTCACAATATCCAAAAAATAAAATAATGGTTTCTTATTAACAAAATTTGGCCCCACTAATTACAAATATAGAACCCATTTTTCAAATTTCAAAACACATAGGTTACATTAATTTATTTAAAATTAATTTCTGTTGTCAAAACCAGAAAGTGTGTTTTTTGAGAATTAAAAACTATCAAAGGAAAGACATGTTTATGTCCAATTTAAATTTGAAATTACATCCAATGAAAAAAATTGGATTATATAATAAAATAAAAATCCAATTACACTTTAAAACAAATTATAAATATAATCTAACTATATAAATAAACTAGATGAAATGACAGTTTGGTATTAAAATGCATTCCTTTTCACTATTCCTTAGAATATGAATTTTATTAGAAAAGAAAAAAAAATTAAACCAATGTAAATTTTTATGTCTGAATTCTAAATAAAATAATTATTTTGTCAAATATAATATATAAAATTGTTAAAAACTAGATTTAAAATTGGTGTGCCATTAAAAAGCGGCAAAACTGTATTTTTTGAAAAATAATTCTTTTATCTGAAAAATTGAATGGGTTATTATATGATGTTATCGAAAATAAATAAGATGAATGTTAATGTTATATAAAATTAAAATTTCTGTTACTAATTTTCCAAATTTATATTTTATATCCCATTAAATAATAATATTTTAATAATATATTGTTGTTTTGTGATACTTGGTGTTACGTACAACACAAGATATTGAGGAAGGTCGCTCTTGTGTGTCATGAAAACCAAGTCAGTGTAGTGTTTGGTGAAATATTCCTTTGGTGTTTCATGTAACATAATCCAAACATAGTTCTTTTATAGATTTAAAATAATCTATACTCAGTGTACTGTGAGATCAATTCTCTCAAAAGAACTTGAAATTTTGTGTAATAGAAGCCAAATATAGTGTTGCATATACTGCAAGGTAATATGGTGTGGAATTTTCAAGGTAATATTGGTGTGGTGTATAGGAGAAGAAATCAAATAAATTATTGAGATTATATGTCATAAAATCTCGGGCTGTTACACCTACCCTTCAGGTAGGGTTTTCTGCAGACAAGATCGATGATCTTGTAATTTTTTTTTTCAGATGGGCTTGTATTCGAGACCCTTTTTCATTCAGTTTTATACCATAATCTAAGTAGGGTTTCCTAGTGGTTTTCATCGATGTTTATATAGTGTTTTTATTTTAAGTTTTATCTTGGAGATGGGTGCGTGCATACATGCACTAGGTAAAATGCCTCCCACTTGTGAAATATTCCTACTCAACACTAGTCTCCAGCCCCTGGCCTATGGGATGCATGAATAGCGTAGTCACATCATCTGTCCTAGGGGATGGGTCATGAAAGAGTCGTATCAGAGGGTAGTTGATTTCAATCTTGTTTTGGGTCAACAATGTTCAGTGTTTAGAGTTCAGCTTTCAGGCCAGGGAACCCGGTGTCAGTGCGGTGACCGAAAAATCTATCCACCGAGACCTTGAGTTCTATTTTCCTACTTGGTAAATGAAAACCCTAGTTTCATGAAAAATTAATAGTTCATGAATCATATAATAATTGAGTGCTTTCTCATGTCTTTTTTGAGTCAGTTTCATCTCACTATGTTATCTCTATTGACCACGGTACATCTTGACTACTTTTAGGATGCTTCCATATATGCAGTTAGCCAGGAAATTGGGGTTTGACCATGATGATGGTCTGTCGAGCAATGATGCATCTATGTAGAGACTATTGCTAGAGATAAAATCTCCCACTGGTGTAGCAGTGATACCACTACACGGAGAGAAGTAATTCTTACAGGTGTTACCGATAGAGGATGCATGCAAGCATAGTGCATTACATGAGTTCTGAAGGAAGAGAATTCCTTAGATTCTAGGTGAGACGAATCCTTAGGTATTCGAGGACATGTTTGATGAGGTAATGTGATTTTTCCACCTAGTGAGGTTTCCTCTTGAATAGATGGTGGTTTTATCCGCTAGTCTTATGCTAGGATCATAGGGAGACCACAGATCTTGACGATCTAGCTGCACGGGGAGGAGACCCTCTCCTAGATAGACATTGAGTATCTCTTTAGGGAGGATTTAATTCAAGTGAAGTTATGATATGTGCGTATTTATGAGATCCTAAATCTATAGTAGGTAAGCCAGTCAGTAGTAGAGTACTCAAAAAGATTCACACATCTTTCTCACTATTCTATAGAAATGGTTTGGGACCCATTCTTTAGGCATCGTACCTTTGATTAGGGGTGATTGTGAGAAATTATGGTGTCAATTATATCTCTTAGCATCCCTATACAACTAGGGTACTAGAGAGAGCTTTATTGTGACAGAGATTTCTCGTAGAGTAGGCACCGACAAAGGGAGCTTCCACCGGGTGACATGTAGTGGAGTCTTCAGCAGCAGGAAGGAGAAAAATAAAGCAGAGATCCCAGTGGAAAAAATAGTCTATGGGATGATCCTAAGACATGGGGTAAGTGGTGTGAGCCTCCCAGGTCAGGGTGAGTTAGCTGAAGGATAGACTGTGCTACTCATGCAACGAGCATGGACATATGGCTAGAGATTGTGTGACCAACCGTATGACTGACCAAGAGATGTTCAAGGGACCATAGAGGAAGAGGTGGAAGTATGAATAATGATATATTATAGGAAGTAGATTTGGTTGAGGAGAAGGTTGAGCTGAAGGAGGTGGAAACAGTTTGGGGAACCACCACCACCACCCTAAGTGGTCCACTCCAAGCACAGGGAGTTGGTTGACAAGGGTGAGGCCAACTTCAAGGGATGGAGCCTTATGATCTCAAGACTCCCAGGATGATTAGTGGTACGATCTATGTCTTTTCCACCCTATATATTAGTTTTATAGACATGGTTGTCAATTAATCTCTTCTCCCCACAACCATTTTTTGAGACACGGTGATTTGAGTGGTACTACTGGCTTGATCCCTACACTAAGAGACTCTTATGAGAATATGTTTGACGAAAACACACTAGTGCTAAAAATGTGCCCTCACTCGTGGGGGTGATATTTTCAATTGGGATCTCTCGGTGGAAGCATTGAGGCATTAGGAAATCATTTTGGGTACGTATCGATTATCCACAGTTCATGCTCTGATCAACTATTTTAGGTGCACACTGTAGTGTGTCTATAAGGATGTGACAAGGTTTATTTATTTTAGTGAAATGGAGACAAAAGAAGAGATAGATGGACTCACACATAGGAGGATTCTTCCGATCACACATATGTTTACTATTATGACCGTTTGTGTAGTGGATGAGACGAGTCCTTAGTTTCAAGCAGTGGTGGGCGATTACGAGGACATATTTCGAGAAGATGTTCCAAGACTACCTCCTCATAGGTAGGTAGAATTATGCATTGAAATATACCCTAGAATGAAACCAATATCTACTCTAGAATATCAGATGGTTCCAGTAGATCTTCACAAATTGAGGGTACAGTTGGAGGATATATAGAGGAAGGGATTCATGAGACCTAGTGTCTCACCATGGACAACCCCAATATTGTTTTCCAAGTAGTAAGACAACAGATTGAGGTTATGTATAGACTTTTGATGCCTGAATCAGGTGAAATTCATGAATATGCATCCACTATCAAGGATTAATGATTTCTCTAATCAACTAAGGGAGTTAGATGGTTCTCAAAGATAGACCTCATATCAAGATATCATCATCTTTAGGTGTGGGGTGAGGAAAAACCAATGACGACATTCAGATGCCGTTATGACCACTACGAGTACATATTGATTCCATTTGGAATAAAGAATGCACAAGAAGTGTTCATGGGAATCATGAATAAGATCTTCCAACCCTACCTAGATCAGTTTTTTGTTGTATTTATTTATTACATCCTTGTGTACTCGACATCCATGGAGGAGAATGTGATACACGTAAGGATGGTATTAGACTTACTTCGAAATAACATACTTCACAAGAAGTTATAGAACTTTCAATTTTGGATACAGGAGTTACAATTTCTAGGACATGTCATTTAAGGGGATGGAGTTGCAGTAGATCCAGTAAATATAAAGGCAATGCTTTCTAGTGAGCCACCCAAGAAAATTACTAATGTGAAGAGTTTCCTTGGGTTGGATGGGTACTATCAGATGTTTTTAAACAAATTCTAAAGAGTAGCAACATCCATGGTAGCATATAAACGAAAGGGGAAACCTTTCCTAGAGACAGAGAAGTGCCAAGATATCTTTCAAAAGTTGAGACAAATTTTGACCAGTGCTCCCATCCTAAGATTGCCAGAGGTGTATGTCGAGTATGTGACGTTCTGCAACACATCAGGGATTGGGCTTGGTTGTGTCATGATATAGGGGAAATCAGCGATTTACTACATTTCACAAGAGTTGAGACCCCATGAGAAGAGCTATTTTACCAACAGTATGGAGTTGGTAGTTGTAGTCTTCGCATTAAGGTTGTGGCGATAGTACCTTATGGGTGAGTGGTTTATCATCTACTCATACCACAAAAGTATTAGGTATATCTTTTCTCAGAAGGATATTAACACGATACAATGGAACTGGCTAGATTTCTTCCATGAATATGAATTTTAAATAGTTTATTCTCTAGGGAAGGGGAATATGTGAGTAGATGCTCTCAGCCAGAGATCGAGTTCACAGCTACTGAACGAGGCATCAGAGCTATTGGAATCACTTCAGATATCATTTGTAGATGGATACAAATAAGATTACTTCTAATCAATGGTGGTTACCCCTCCAATCATAAATCATGTGTGGGAGGCACATCTCATATATGTAAGATGAGAAGCTACACATGCTCAGATATCCACATGGCATGCCCTTGATGGATATTTGAAAAGTGGAGAGCATATAATCCTTTTCATAGGAAACATAGTTGTACCAGAGAAGTTACTAGAGGATGTTTGTAGGGAGTTCCATACGACCCGTTTGGGGGTACATCCAAGTGTGTCAATGATGTATCAAGACCTCTGATGTTAGTTTTGGTGGCCGGGGATGAAGAAGGCATTAGTAGAGTTTGTCATTAGATGCCTCACTTTTAAGTAAATGATGGTCGAGCACCATGTTCCATAGGGTTTGACTCAATCCATTAAAGTGCCAAAGTGGATGTGGGATGGAATAGTTGTATACTTTGTGATGGAACTACCATATACATCCAGAGGGCAAAATACCATTTGTGTAATTGGTGACAGACATACCAAGTCGGCCCACTTCCTAGAGATTTGGGAACATGGTTTAGTAGAGAGCTTGAGTCTCATATAAATACAATAGATAGTTAGAATCCATTGAGTCCCATCGTCGATTGTATCATATCGATGCACATGCTTTACATCTCGGTTTTGGAATGGATTACATGAGGCATTTGGGACTCAGTTACACTTGATCATAGCTTTCCACTAACAAAGATGCTTCCATATGGAGTGGACCATTCAGGTCATAGAGGAAAAGCTATGTGCTTGAATCCTGGATATTGGCTATAATTGGGAGGATCACCTACCATAAGAGGAGTTTTCATACTGAAAAATCTACAACTCAACCATCAGTGTGGTGCAGTTCGAGGCCTTGTACGAGAAACACTATAGGTCTCCCCATTACTAGACTGGCCCCAGAGAGTTAGCACGCTCGGTCCCAATGTTGTTATAGACCACTATAGAGAAGCTTTAGGTCATGTAGGAGCAGATAAAGACTAAACAGAGCCATCATAAGTCATATGATGATTTGTGACAGAGACCCTTGGAGTTCGATAAGGGAGACCATGTGTTCCTTCAGGTCTCTCCTTGGCATGAGATACAAAGATTTGGATGGTGCATTAAGTTATCTCGAAGGTTTATCAATCCTTTTATGATAGTGTGTAGAGTGGGTGATGTGGTGTACCAATTGGCTCTACCTATGCAATTATAGTGGGTGCATGATGTCTTTCACATATCCCAAGTGATGAAATATGTACCCAACCCTTCACACATCATTGACTGGGGTGAGATGGACATTGATGATGAATAGAATTTCACGGAGTATCCATAGAGATCGGGGATCAATATGAGAGGATACTTCATAGATAGTCGATTCCTTTGGTCTGCGTTTGGTGGCTGCACAAGAATCTCCAAGAGAGCACTTGGGAGCACGAGGCTAAGATTAATGCTTAGTATCCCTATTTTTTTATTATCCTTTGTTTTGTATTTTGGGGACATAATGGACTAAGGTGGGTAGAATGTAATGTATCATATTTTCCATGTAATGTTCTAGAAAATTAGATGGGATTATTTTGAGACCAAGTGTTATGAAGAAACGTGATTCTGAGGCCTGAGTTTCCCAAAATAAATGTTCAAACTATTTTTACATTTATTAAAAATAACTTGTGTGTGTAGTTTTAGTAACTACTAATTTGGTGCCCGAGTCAGAAATATTAGGGGATTGTTGTATAGAGGATAGAGAGTTTATCCTAAGAACGAATTAACTTTAGTCGGAGTGGGTCTCTAGTTAGAGAACCTGAAAAGGACATAACTGTAAATAAAATAATTAAATTAAGTTATTTTATTTTAAAATCCTAATAACTCATTAAATATAACATAGATTAGAAATCAGAGACCACGGTTGAGTTTGTAATGGGGTTTTTTATTAGGCGAAGCCTAACATCGACTGATGCGCATCAAGGTTCAAAGTTAATTTTTGGACATAAATGTTTTTAAAATATTTAATAAAGTTATTTTAATTGAAGTAACATGTTAAAAAAACATTGGTTTTCTTTTTAATTGAGCCTTGTTAGGAAATCCAGGGTAATCAACGTAACCCTGGTGTTTTCCTATGGTAAGGAGGAGGAACCCACCTATTGGAAAATGATAAAAAACAACAGATCACGATCTCTCGTCGATAGATCACTATCAACTGTGAATCCGCTTATCAAAACTCTACGTAGGGGGTTTATTTGCATTGTGATTTACTTCCCCATTCTTGATTCCACTGATGAACATGGACCAACCCAGGAATAGGTTGATCTATAGTTTGATTGTTCATGTGAGGTGGTTAAAAATGTAGGATTAATGGGGATGAATCTTATTAAATATAATATTGTTCCTCTTTCATATATTTTACCATAATGAATAGACCAAGTCCTACACGAACAAGGCCAAGGACCATTCTAAGAGTGTTCTTGAACTTATCCCCATTCCCCGTTATTTAAATCTTTTCTTATATACCCCCATGGTTGTGTCAGGATTTTCTGAGTAGTTCTAAACATTACTGGACCCCTGGAGAGAAGAAAATATGAGTTCAATCCCATGGTGATGAATAATGTAACCCGAGGGTTGTAGGCGTTCTTCTATTTCAAAAAAAGAACACCCAATTGCAACTGGAGACTCACTGAAGAGAAGACGGTGGTGGAAACAGGGGTGTGGGGCATGTGGAAGAGATAATTTCTTAAAAAAGGAGGCCACCGACTCTAGGGATAGTGGAAAAGGATCCCATAACATTACAGCCAGTGGTGGATGATAGGGTCGCCATCTTGACGGCTAGCGGTGGGCTCAACCAGATGCGACACGAAGTCGCGTCATTCAGCATGAAGACACATCATGAGGCATGAACCCATGTCACAGAACAAGGAGCCACGATCCAGGTGGACCAAAACGGGACCACATGACAACCTCTGGGGGGTTGGTTCACGTGGCGGCTGACCAGGTTGAAGGCGGTGGTCATCTACATTGAATGTGGTGGTCCTCCACATTGAGTGCAGTGGTCATCCGCATTGACCAGGTGAGGATGCATCACCCACACATCTTGGGTGAATGATTCAGCCCACTCAAGTGGGCTGAGATGAAGCTGGAATGCCAAGATGATCTAGACCTGGGGGTCTGGTCAGTCCAACTAGGTCAGAGCAGACCTGAGCCAAAAAATTCCCATAACTCTCAAATTGTGTGTCTGTTTGATGAGTCATTTCCCACGTTTGGAACCTCAAAAAGAAAAGATCCCTTTTAATTTACTATAAGTGGGTTTCCATGGATGTTGGAGTATGTCCTATTAGCTCTAGGAGTAGTTGCTCCCAGAATGGGCGTGCAACGGAAGGAATCAAGGGACTGTCTACGACCTATAAGCTATATGATTACTTAGACTGTCTGTCTTACATAGACTATGTGTCTTATATAGACTTTGTTTCTTACCAGGATCGAGTCGGTACTCCCCTATCCGACCAAGGTGTGTGTTATCTAGTCTTTGATGACACTCCTTGTTTTACCTACACTTCATGTGTTACCAACCCTCCATGTGTTATCTACACTCTGTGTGTTACCTACACTCTGTGTGTCACTGAAAATCCATGTGTTACCTACAGTCATTGTGTTACCAATGCTCCATGTGTTACAGCTTGAGGGTAATGTGGATTTTTACTACAATCCTATTTACCCACTATAGACATATACTTTGTGTGAGAAGATTCTAGTGACTCTCTTAATTGTACCTCTTAGAGTCTACACTTCGTGTGCCTCTTTGGTGTTATACTTGGTGTATTTATTAGTGATCTACTTTGTGGGATCCTTTGGGTGATACCTTCTGGATTAAATTGTGTAATTAATTTTGGGGTTTTCTTCCTAATGAGTATATTTAACACATCCATGCATGGTCTTTGCTCGAATGTGTCATATCTTGTGCAGATGATCTGTTGCTTTTATGGAGCCCCTGGTGAGTCGGAGACAGGGGTGCTTTAGGGTGAACTGATGAACGTGGTATGCTTCAGTGACATTTAGATAGATTATTATACCTACCTCTCAGGTAGGGTTTTCTACAGATGAGATCCTGAAGTTTGTACTTCCCTTTTCAATTGGTCTTGTATTCTAGACCATTTTTTATTTTGTTTTGTACCTTAATCTTAGTGGGTTTTCCTAGTGGGTTTTATCCATGTTTACTTAGTGTTTTGAATTTTATATTTTCCTTGGAGACGGGTGCATGTGTACAGGTACATGGGATAATGCCTCATACTTGTGGATTATGCCTACACAACACTAGTCACCAGCCCCAAGCCTATGGGAGGTGGGCTTGGGGTAGTCATAGCATGGCCCCCAGGGGATGGGTCATGAAAACATGGGTTGGGGACTATTTAATGAAATCCCTATGGGTAGGGGACTAGTTAATGAAAGCACCTGGATGCATCCGTAGTATCATGGGAAGAATTAGTTGGCCAAACTAGAAATTTTTAACCTATCTCTTGATAGTAGAGGTAACATGTTCCCGGGAAACATGACATCAAATAATTAAGTAGTTCAATTATTCATAATTTCATTATTATTATTTATCCATGATATTTTTCATTGACATACCTATTGCTGCATTTCATTTTTAGATTATTGATTAAATGGAATGTGTTTTCCGCTTCTTTTTTTACCATATTGATATTTCCTTATCTAGTTATTTTAATGGCATGTGTTGTTAGTTATTTAACATAACATGTTAATTTATTCCTATTGATTTATTATTTCTTCCACTTTAATTACCCTTACTATGAATTTGAATTCACCCTTATTATGTTTCCTTTGTATAGGTTATTATGAAGAAAAATTCGAATAAGAAATATAGGATGTATTTTATTTAATTTTATTACGTATCATGTTTGTATTTTCTATTTCCAAATGTATTATGAGTCCCATGTTTGTAATTTGGATATCCACGATTTTTAAACAAACTAGTCCTTTAGGATTTGATTCCTTGTAATCATGACAATGTAATAAAAGAATGCACCAGCTGTCAGCTTTTGGGGTCAAGGCATTATAGTTGGTATCAAAGGGAGGTTTAGAAACAACCTTGGAAACTAGATTTTGAAAAATTATATTTATGATAATAACCCTAAGATAAATATTGAGGATAAGTATACAAGAACATCCTATAATTTTGGTATGGTAGAGATTATGTGGATATTCATTGCAATAAATCCTTGTTTGGATACTACGAGTGGAAGTGGTTCTGGAAAAAATTTACCTAAGAGTAATAAATCTTAAAAGTTTTTCCAAGACTGACATGGGGTAACCTGGTATATGAAAACAAGCCTTACTGTGCACCTATTTTGACACTCATGGGGGATACACTTAGGATAGTTCCAATTTTCTATATCTCCCATTATGAAAGATTTGGAAGTAAATATTTCCCCTAAGTAACCAACATTTATAATTATAGGATTCACGATGCATAAATTTATATTATGTGAAATACCATATTTCAAATTATACAATATGATTTTATGAGCTAATATAGTATATTACATTAATTAAAAATGGATCCTAGAGAATGGAATGTCAACTCCACCAATGAACATAACCCAAAGAGTAAGAATAATTACATCTTTCATAGTCTTAATCCAAAATTTCTAAGGGAAAAATTATCCCATGTATTCTAATCATATAATGAAATATTATTATTTGCTAACAAGATAAATGGTGAATTATCCTATGTATTTTATGGGAAGAAAAAAAAGAATAGGATAGAAAAGAAAACAATGGATAAAGGGAAGAAGGGAAAGAAGGATTTTCCCACATGTGATAATTGTGGAAAGAATCAATCCTGAACATGCTTGAAGGGAATGATAATTTGTTATAATTTTGGAGATAAAGGTCACATTATAAATAATTAAGATGGAAAACTAAAAAGGTTACAATTTAGTGTTATAACTATAAGGAGATGTGACACTTTTTAAACCAATACCTCGAGCATTAAAAGAAATATACCCCAAATGATACTATTGGATAATGATCAAGTTATGATACTTCCTTAGATACAGAGGAATGATTAATATGCCTATTCAAGAATTATTTCATTGGATACTTTATCTGAATTGAACTGGTTATAAGTATTATATAATGCATGAGTATTGTACTACAATACATTTTTGTTATGGATTTGAGATCATATACTGAATGGTACCAAGAAATGTTATTTAGTATAAAGTTAATCTTTTCTGAGAACACATTATTGAGTGAAATACAACCCTTAATATGTTCCGGATGGTGAGATAATTAAAAATAAATGATTTAATTTGGACTAGTGATGACTACTTGGGAACTGATTAATAACTTGTCAAAAATTGTTCTACAAAACGCATTTGGATTTATTGAATATGCCCAATAACATGTGTCTTACATAAGTAATAACTAATAATTCATTCTTTTTATAACGTTTTATCGTTATTTTAGTTATTAATATATTTTTATAGGCAACTTGATGAAGTTATTCACAAGTTTGGAATATGAAAAATTTGAGCTACTTTATTTTTATTAAAGGGTAATAAAAAGTTCATTTTGTAAATTTATTGGAAATTTTTATAAAGTGTTGGATAATAATATTTTTTAAAGGTTTAACCATTTACAAAATGGTTTATGTTGAACTTTTTATATTTTTTTTGAAATTTATATATTACATTATTATAAAATGAATCTTCTTCTAAGAGAAGAATTTGAAATAGTTCAAAGCATGACCTAAGGATAAGATTTCTCTAATAGAAACATACCAGGTGTGTATATTTATTTATATTATTATTGGGTGAAATAATTCATTAAATATAGAAAAAATGGTTATGAAATAAAAAATTTGTCCTAGTATCTTCATTTCAAATGAATGAAATGGACCCTTAGATCATCAAGGATTTAGGGCCTTGTTTTTGTTAAATTTCTCTTAACCATGTTCTATAGAAATCCTCATCAGAACTTGATTGTTATATTTGTCTTCTATATCCATGTTTTAATTTCAAAACTATGTTCTCCTACCATGAAACTGAGTTATGTGACCCATGTGCCTTGATTTATCTATTACTAGGAAGATGTGTTATTAACCCTATTCATGATGTGGGTTTTCCAAAAATATTATTTTCAAATAAAAATCCCTTTATTACTAAGATCAATTTTAAATTATGAAGAAAAAATTTAATTAAGGTGGAGATAATGTAACACCCAATACATTAAAATATTTTAATGTTAGAATATATTTTAGTAATTCTCTCTTTATAGGCAACACCATGTTAAGTTTTTGTTACACACCACACCGAGTTAGCTTGTGTCACATGAAAGATTTTGTTTAACACATTATGATGGTTAAGATATTTAAATAATAAATTTTGACAATTTTGAAAATTTTATTTATAAAATTAAAAAAACTTTTTTGATTTGTAATTTCAAAATTGTCTTAGGGTGAATGTTTGGTATTTTTCCAAGAAGTTTCTTTTTTGACAAATAGTAAAAATACTGCATTTTAATTAAGAATGGGATTTCCGTTTAAATAATTATTTGTGGTAATTATATTTTAAATTGGTTTATAATGTAAAAATAGAAAAATTATACATCTATTGATCGAATTAAGGTAGATGGGATCATTTCTAAATGGAAATTAGGTGTAAACCCTGATTGGACATTTAAACGTTTTCACATTAAAACTCCACTTTCTCGCCACGTTAGCGAGATTAACACAAATATTAATTTTCCACTTCTATGATATGGATTTTGAAAAAAAATCCATCTATGGTTTTAATTAATGAAATATTTATGGATTAATAAGATTAACATAACTTTTGTCTAAAATTATTATTGATTGTTATTAAAATTAATTACGATGATTAAGGTAAAATTAATCATAATAATAGACTAAATCTAAATATGAAGGACTCAAATGACATGTAAACTTATAAAAATGCCATGGGATTCTAATAATTGTACTATATTTCCTTTTATTTATTATTTTATGGGATATTTGGATATTATTAAATGGAAGTTCCCTAAATAAAAGGTCATGTAAGGAAAAAGGAAAAAATGAATGCTCCTTACCTTTAACATTTATAGAACATTGAGATATGTAAAAACATTATATTTTCAGTTATACACATCTGTCATAAATTTAAATGAGTTATTTTTATCATAATAATTTATAAATAATTATTATAGATGACCTTTTTACTTAAAATGCTTAATAAATTCCATCCTAGAGATTATTTAGTTAATAATTAACTAAAATGAATGATAAAATAAATATTAAAAGTGAAGTATATTAACTGAATTATTGACATTAATTTTTTTATAGATGTATATATCATGTTAATCATATTTAAAATTAATATATTTTACTTAAAATACTTTTTTTAATTTTAAAATTGAAATTAAATAAATAATGTCAAAATAGACCCTATTGTTATTTTACAATAAATGATATTCTATTAAATGAATAAAATTAATAAAATTAAAATATTATGAAAATTTACTTTTAGGTGTTAATAAATATTAAATATAGTCTTTTAATGGACCAATTTATCTTTTATAATTATCAAACTGACCCATATATTGTAAAAATGTTGTTAACATAGTTTAGGTTTAAGTAGTGTTTTAGCACGTCACATGCACTTGTTCTAAAATTAATTTCCAAAATACAAGGGTTTTTTAGTTTATAAATTATATATCATAATAATAATTTAGTTTATTATCTAATAAATCTCACTATATTTTATTCTTAATGGTTAAATTACTTAGGTTAGAAAACTATATGATTTAATTAAAAAAAGATAAAATTGGGGAATCATTGAAGTTAAGGAAAAAAATTATTAAAATGAACATATTTTTGTGCATTGGAGGTTAAAATATACCATTATTACCCTTAAATCCATTATTTTTTCTTTTTGGAGGAAATTTAGGTATGTTATAATTCCCATTAATGAATACCTTTTGGTATTTACAAGAGTGTCACTCCTCTTCCACTATAAAAAGGAAAGAATTAAACCACTTAATCACCACTAAAACCAATTAGGTTTTTCCAATATATACCCATATATCTTCCCAAAATCTTTACTCTTTACCTTTAATCCTCAAATTTTTCATAAATCATTATAGGAACCCCTTTGTTATAAACCAAAAGTAGTTACCCGTATTTAAGGTAAAGTTTTCCAATAATCTATCTTCATTCTTTTTCTTCTACACTCCCTACACTATACTAATTACATGATTATATAAAAAAATTATCCTCAATACAGTTTTTTGTTTTTATGTTATGATTTCTACCTAAGCTTACTCATACCTCCATTAAAATAGTAACAAACATAATATTTCTATTACGGTGAACTACTGCCTCATGAAATGATGATTGTTTATTGTTTCTTTTACCATATCTCATGGTATCGATTAGGATGTACAATATATTTTTCTATGAAATATATTATATTTATTATGTATTTATACTTATTCAATATATTTTTAACACATTTTTTTAAAACATCCCATTTTGGATTTAATAGGATAACATCATTTGAGGAACTGTGGACTACCACCCCCTTGAAGCGATGTGATTTTTCCACGCTATACATAGAACATATTAAGGATAATTTTAATAAAAATATGTGACATATATAAAAAATATATGATACTATAATTATAATATACATATGATTCATTTATTTTTCATTCTTTTAATATGACCAAGAAATGAAAGTAGCGTTTATGCGTACGTACAACCTACCATTTCCATGAATGGTTCACTTCATTTATTTCCTACAAATATTATATACACTTATAAATAAATATGTACTGAATATATAAGATAATTAATTCATGGTTGACATTAATGTTATAATTAAATCATTATCTAATAATTAAGAACCACAAGTAACAAGTCAAAACATACTTGAAGAAGCTAGGAAATTAACACCCAAAATAGTTAAAACAATGAAAGGGTGTTAACAAAAGGGTAATAAGATTTTACAAGAAGTTAATATATGATATTATAAACATTAGTATGGTTATTTTATAAGTTATTCAAATATTTAAAACCACTATAAAAAATGTTAGATACCACACAAGAAAAGAAAGGTTAATGTTAGTGATTTTGTCTCAATTTACATTTCATTGAGACTTATTTGTTGTTGTGAACCAATTAACTCTTATATGGTGTATATGATTCCCTTTTCATGTTATAATATGAATATTATTTTTCTCATAATATAATAAGAATAATTTAATTCATGGAGAATTATGATTTTAATGTTTCAAAGTGGTATGGGACACTTTGGAATGTTTAATGATTAGTTATCCTCAAGAATGTTTTAATGTCAATAACCCTTGTTATTAATTATCCACCTTTGAGGTATTATTTATCATTAAATATTCTATATTAAATATATATATTTGAAAAATAACATTTTATATTAAATATATGAGAAATTATTTTGACATTAAATACAAGGGTTGGGGACCATTTATGTAAATCACTACAGGTAAGAGACCAGTTAATGAAAGCCCCTCGATGCATCAATAGTCTTCTAGGAAAAATTAGTTGTACAAAATACAAAATTTTACACTATTTATGGATGGTAAAGGTATAATGTTCCTAGGAAAAATGAATTCGAATAATTAAGCATTTCCTTTATTGAGATTTTTTTTATTTATCCCTTAGATTTTTCAATGACATATCTACGGATGCATTTCATTTTTATTGTATTGATTAAATGAATTTTTCCTTCTACTGCCTAACATTACATGTTGATATTTCCTTATCTATCTATTTGAATGGAATGTGTTATCAGTTATTTACCTTTCAATGTTAATTTATTCCCACTGAATCATTATTACTTCCTCTTTACTTACCCTTACTGGGAATTTGAGTTCACCCTTATTATCTTTCCTTTCTCTAGGTTATGAAGAATAAATATTTGAACAGGTATTCAAGGATGTAGTTTATTTCATTTTATTATGTATCATGTTTTTTTTATATTTACAAATGTATTATGGGTATCCTTTATGTAATCTGGCTGTCTAAGACTACAAAACTAATTGGTCATTCAGAATTTTATTCCTTGTAATCATGGCACTATAAGAAAACAATGCACATAATTTCAGCTTCTATGGTCGGGGAATTACATGAAGTGAAACATATAATCTATCTCTACCTATTTTATTTTTTATATACTTTTAAAATTATTTCTATATAGTATTATTATCAATAATGGGAAAAATGTGTGACAGGTTATAAGAAGGGATGAAGTGAGGAATTTTGGTGAATTACTATTATTTATACAAGTGCGAATATTTGTATACTATTCTTAAATTTCAGAACATGTACTAAAGAATCATGGATTGATCACTTTGTTACTACCATTTTTAATAATTTAATAGAATAATAATTTATTGAATATTATGAAAAATAATATTTCTCATGATGATGCCATGAAGAAGAATAAGTGGAATTAAATAAGTCAGTGTAATATAAATTATTAAATGATAAGTTTTATTTTATAATGATGTATATATGTCAAATTAGTTTTATAATTCCTTGGAATTTATTTTTAGTCAAAAAAAACCTATGTAAAGGTAAAATGGGATTTACATTACTTATATATTGCTAACATGGAAATTCCCTTACCTATGTATGGGTAATCCAAGGTGTTACTATTCTGTGTAAAGGTCATGAAGCATGGTGTAAAGGTAAAAATCATATCTATGTAAGGGAATATAGCTACATAATGGTAACTGGGTACTCACGTAAGGTTAAATCCCAAGTATAATGTTTTCTGCATAAGTGTATAAAGACTATGAATGGGTAATATCCCAACTTGCGTAAGGGTATTTGAATGTTTCAGTGATATGCATAAAGGGAATACAGAGCTATGTAAAGGTAATCTAACATATTATCTACCTTTTTATGGGTCCTTGATCATATTTGTTGGTAATTAATTCTACGTAAATGGTGATAAACATGATCAGTTGAGTGAAAAATAATGTCGAAGAAGGTCATTCGATTATTTGAAAAGAAAATTATATTGGAGATTAATTCGTGAATGAGTTCAATATTTAATGGAATAGAATGTGACAATGTGCATGATCATTATTACTTGAAGGAGGATTCATGACATAATAAATTATTCCATTATTTTTTATTTTAGAAATAATTTATGATGAAAACCCATGTTCAATGAATATTTGAATATTATAATCTTTAGGGATATTAATATCATTCTTAACAGGGATTATTTCATTTAGTTTTTGATGTGAAATAAAAATTAGAGATAAGGTAGTGTACATATCCTATAGAATGAGAAGTACTGAGGGCGAGAGAGCCACTACAATTGAATATTAAGAGCCCTCATTTTATAGAGATAAAGAAAGAATCTTTATGGTTTTATCTTGAATGAAGTGAAAAAGAAACAAAGAGGCTTATATGTTTGATGAATAGGAAGAAAAATATGGACTCAGAAAAGGCTTATTGGGTTACACGAAGGACATGGGTTTCTATGATTCCCTGAAAGATATCATGATTCATTTGAATACCATACACTTACATTGATAACATACTCATCATTTTCATAAAAAACTAGTTCAATGAATACAAAAAAAAATATTCTTAAATCCTTGGAAAATTCATACAGTTTTCATGAATCATTATATCATGAATAAGGATAAACTTTTGAGATATAGAATCGATAATAATAATAGTGATATACATACACATTTGTGTTTTTCAAGGAATACAATGGTTTGGGAGAGAAATATAGTCTATTCATGTGACCAACAATCATGTGCACATTATTTATCAAAACTAAAATATCACATAAAATAATAATGATATAAATATTAAATGTTCTAGGGTTTTACTTGAGAAGACCTAAAAATTAATTCATGATGTGAACTTACTACGATTTAATTGACAATTAATGAATAAATTTAATTGAGTTATTCATATTTAATCATGTTAAAAATAATATTGATGAATTTGTGTGCACTCATTGCACACATTAAGTGAGGCCAAGAATTAATCATATAGAAGGAGTAATTCAGTATGTAGTGTTCTATTAAGGAAACTGACCATATATTGGTGATCAAAATCATTGAGGAAGATCCCCGACTCTGATTTATTAGGTATAAAGGTTATTAAAGTGTAAAAGGGAACACTAGATCCTATTATCTCATAAATGAATACTTTAATATAGTTAATAGAGATAAATATATTTTTGGATCAACCCTAAGGAAGGGACACCGTCTTTTTGTTGGTGTTGGAAGTAGTATAAAACACTTTTGAGAATCTAGAGAAAGATAAGATAGTTTTGATGTATAAGCAACTGAGAAATAAGATTTGGATATCTAGGGGTATAACTAGGATGAAATAGAGGATCAAATCCTGTGTTGTATGACTAGATTCATCCTAAAAAATTGTAATTGATAATAATAATATATAATAGAATCCATGTTTGGGGTATATCCAATATGTATAGGAGCAGTTCATTGTACAAAACCTTGTAAATACTTTCTGATTCTCTATTTATTATAAAAACTACACGTGATGTGATATTAAGAGATATAATTGAGTGTACCAAGAACCTTAACATGTTCAACATCATTATTTCAATGGAAAAAATTCATAAAATTAGAGTTGAACTTATTCACCCCCCCCTCTTATGGGAACCTATCAAGAATTTGGGTTATGTAATCGGTATTAGAGTAAGTCACCTCTAAATATTTGAGAGGTTTTGAGGATAGAATCTGAGAAATAATTCTATGAGATCATAGACATTTTTTTTATAAATTTGAAAAGGGTAAAAGAAAATAATGAATGAAATAGAGAATCAATCAACATCTTGGCCTTTCATAAGAAGAAAAAAAAAATTATGTCTTCACAAAATTTAAGTTCTCCAACTAAGGTGAAATATGAAACTAATTTTTCACTAATAATAAGACTCATATAATGAAATTATGTAAAAATATAGACTTTATCTTGGAAGTTAAATGGATATTTGTTTATGGATATGAAGAGGAAATAACATAAAGATACCATTCTACGGATTGATCATGAAATGACAATGATGAACAATATATAATAATGCATGAAGTTTAATATTTTGTGGTAAAATTTTTTATCCTATGAAAACAAAAGATTTGGATGATATGAATTTGGATTTAATCTTTGGAAAAAGAAAATAGGTATAGGGATAAAATAAAAATTGATATGATTGATGTTGTTTCCCAAGAGATTTTAAAGAAAATGTCCATGGAGAAGGAGTTAAAGGCTTTAATAAAATCTATCAAAACTGAACTTGATGAATTGGGAAAACCAATCATGAATGAAGATTAAAATATGTAACTAATGTATTCTTATTTTAAAGAGGAATATATTAAAATAAGAGACCTTTAAGGGAGGAAGAATAACTCTAAAGAGAATATGAATATTCCTACACATGCTATCTCAATATTTGAAGAGATAATGAGGAATCCAAATATGAAATCAAGATGTAAAATTTTGTACCATGAAAAATATAGAATTGTGGTTCCCCAATGATAAAAGAAATAAAGTGATTTTATTGTGGAATATTCTGGAACATCATGATTATAAGTGATGTAACCAATATTCCCAAATATGTTAATCTAACTCAAATAGGTCAAACATATCAATCAATGGGAGACCAACTGAGGAATAACACTTATTGTAAGTGTTCCATTTTTTCTAACCTCATTTATATGGAAAGATATTTAAATTATAAAAATACATATAAGAGTAATGAATCTATACATAGAAACTCCATTCCTATGACTTAAAAGGAAATTTCATATTGTAAAAAAATTGCTATTAATGTGGAAAATGGATTCATTTTCTGGTGGATAAAAATGAGCCTCAATAAAGGGTGTATCAAATATAAAAATCTATTCACTCATAAAAAATATCCCATAGGAAATGAAGACAAATATAGAAGAATAAACTAGTTGTTTTTTCAAATTTTGAATAATGATTAAGAAAATCTTAAGTGGACTCAACCTAGGAGGTTTTGTTCAAGATGGATCTTTTGGCCTTCAAAGATAATGTTTTCCATAGTAGTCCTATAAAATCTAGAAATAGGATAAAAGGGGAAGCTATATAACTTACTAAATCCAAATATATTCAAGTAGATTCGATATATGAGATTAAAAATCTATAGAAGTTATCAAAAACTAGTAACATGAAGTAATACGATGACTTTTGTGAATGGTGTGCGAAATATGGACATGCTCCACACAACTACATAGATATTCTACCTAAATGGTGGGATATATTCTTAAATAAATACAGTGAACCTAGGATTAATATTATCAAATGGTTATAATGGTAATGGGTATTTGAAACAAATAATATTATATTGTATAAATGGAATTGTGTCCTTGAATGAGAGGAAAATCAGAAACTCATAGTTACATATGATGAATCAATAGGTTCCTCCTTATTTTGAATAATTTTTTGTGTTTTTTGAGATAACATGTAAGGAATTTAAGGTAATGGTTTATATTTTCACTATTTAACAATATGAAGATATTTTATTTCATGGAGTCATACGACTTCAATGAAATGGTGTACAATAGTTCATCCCTTAAGCTGAAGCAACTTGGATAAGAATTTGGCATTACACTAAATTTTACTGAATCTATAAAAACAAGAGAGATTTGAAACATGTTGTTTGAGGTATTCCAATCAAACTATCATACATAATTAGTAAATGTATAAATAATATTCATTAAGGGGGGATTCTTGGTTGATTAAAAGTTCAAATGGAGTGTGAGTTATTCTTATGAACTTGAACATTCAGAATAGGTTGTTAAAGAGTGTATATGATTATGTTTTTCATGATAAAATTATTGATATGTATCCCCTCAAATGCTAATTGATAATTTCTTAAAATTATTTAATATTCATGGTATTCTATATACATTATAAAAAACCTTTCTTATATCTCTCTTATTTTCTACACCTAGTTAAAAAACATAGTCTTAGAGTTTATTAAATAATTACCTTTTCTATGAAAACATTGTGATATCATCGATCTCTCAAAATTGATCACGAAAAAATCATATATGTGAGTATAACATTTTTTTTGAAATATTATAACATGATAAAACCCCCACTTATAATTTTTATTATATTCTCAATTAGGGGAAGAAAATTATTTAAATCACATATTGAATTTCATGATGTTGGGAGATATTGAAAGTAAATATAAAGGGATATATTATTGAATCCAATAGACTTAAATTGCATTTTTTGTTAATAAATGGAAAATATTTGTTGAGATTATAATAAGGGATGATGTGAGTAGGTATGTAGAATTACTATTACTCATAAAACAATGACGATTGATGTGTTATTATTAAGGTTCATAACTTTTGAGAAAGGAGCATAGTTTCAACAATTTGTTTATTACATATTGAGGAATAATGAAATAGAATAATTTATTGAAGAACATGAAAAATATTATTTTCCTTAATGATCAGATGAATAAGATGGGTAATATTAATTTAATAAGGCCATATATTATATATATTATCACAAGATGATTTTTATCTTAGAAGGCTATCCATATGTCTAATTTTTTTTGAGAATGCCTTTGGATTTATTTTGATTTAATATAACTAGCTACATAAAGGTATATTAGATTTTAGATCACCTATGTAAAGGAAACATATAAATTTTATTACTTACATAAGGGTACACCAAAATGGTATTATACTATCTAAAGGTCATAAGGTGTGACATAAATGTAACTCAGGTACCTACATAAGGGTACATGCCTACAATAAGGGTAAATCCTACAAATAAATCTAATATTATTAGTTTATTAAGGCTATGTAAGGGTAATATCATGACCAAAATAAAGATATTTTTATATTTTAGCTATCCATGTAAATGTTAGATCAAGATGTGAAAAGGTAATCTAACATCTGCACTACCTGTGCAAGGGTAATCATGCCTATGTAAGGGTAGTTATTTCCGAGTAAATGGATATAAACATGACCTAATGAATTAAAAATGAAGTATTATAATTCCATTGATTTATTATATATATATTTATACAAGATATTAATTTACGGTTGAGTTTAAGATTTAAAGGAGTATAATACTATAATAAGCATTGAAGTGAGTCCCGGAAGGTGGTTTTGTTTGATAATGGTGGACACCATGATTTTTAGTGTCATTAGTATTTTAAGATAAAAACCAATTCTCAAGTTATATTTTAAAATTTATATCATTTGGAATATTAACACCATCTTTGACTTTTATTATTTGTTGGAGTTTTTTAGGGGGTATAATAACCAGAGCCAAGGTAGTGGAACTCCCCTGTAAAATGAGAAGCACCAAGGAAGAGAGAGATAATTCCATTTTCTATATAGAGATAATTTTTCCTAGATATAAATAGATCATAAATATTCTTTCATATTTCATGAAGGACACTAGAAACAAATAATTCCCATTTATTTCATGCAGAAAAAGAAATCCTTCCATGATCCTTACCCACCTACATGAAGGAGATGAGTTTAGAAAAATCCTTGAAATCTTTCATGAAGTTTTTAATACTGCACACTTTATTCAATAACATACTCATAATTTTTGTGAAGAACTAGTTTAGTGAATCCAAAATGGACCATGTGGAACTCCATGTCTAACACATAGAGTTTTTTGAAGTCCTATATTGCACATAAGGATGAACTTTGTTGACATATATGCATAGAGACGAACTATGTGGTTTACACCCATTATGGTTTCCACAAGGAGGGTAGTGATTGTTTCAAGAAATTTAGTGAATGCATGTGCTTACTAATAATTTGAACATGCATTTAAAAATGATTGAGATATTACGGAAAATTAAAAAGAGATAAATATTACATGTGATAGGGTTTTACTTGAGAACTCTATGAAATTAAACATGAAGTGAACATATTGAGAATGAATTGAGAATTCAATAAGAAAGTTAATAGTGTAGTGAATGTTTAATATTGCATAATATAATGTGGAATAATTTTATTACAAAACTTGAACACATCTAGTGAGGCTAATAAATTATCATATAAAAGGAATAATTTCTTTATAAGTGTTACACATAGGTAGTAGATCATATATAAGTAATTAGAAGTATTGAACAAGAAAAAAAACTCTAATTCATTAGGTGAAAAGGCTCATGATGTCTACATGGGGAAACCTAATACTATAATATCATGTATGGATACTATAATATAGAAATATCAATATATTTATATAATTGATTCAACCACAAGGAATGTAATAAGTCATCCAGTTGGGGTTGGAATTAGGAGAAGAATCTGGTGGGATTATAGAGTAGAAGAAGATGGTAGGGGGGTATAACCAACTGAGGTAGAAGACCTTGATTACTAAGAGGTATAACCAGGATCAACTTGAGGATAAACTATTGTGGTTTATAAAAATATTCTTACTATACCACTACAATTTATAATAATATTATAGTGGATAATCTATGTTTGGTGGTATAACCAATTTATAAAGGTGGAAGTCTTTGAGAATTTTTTTTATAACACCTTATGCCTCTCTCTCTGTTATTTTAATTAAAAATGTTGTAAGATTGAGAGATATATCTTTGTGGTTTAATAACCTCAAAAATTTCATGATTATGATTTTAAAGGAATAGAATTTATAAAATTAGCGTACCATATATTCACCCCTACTCTTAGTGGAACCTATCTGGCCATTGGGTTTTACAATCGTAATTTTTGAGTTTAGACAGGTTAGGTCATGATTAAATTTTGATCTTTTCTAAATAAATATACTTGATTCATAAAATTTTAATTTATATTGAGTGTTCATTCAATAAAATAATTTCATAAATTATATAAATCCTTATACAGTCCTAAATATATTTATCATTGTAGATAATGGCCTGTATCATGAATATAATTTTGAGATCTATTAGAGGATGGACCTACAATTTAATATGTTGGTATTGTTGAGAGGTGTTATTAAGGGGAATTATTTTGAGATTATTCATGTAAATTTCAATTATATTAATTTCATTAATTTTGACTCATAAATATTCGATATTGGGTGTACATAACACATTTTTATGATGATATGATGCTAAAAAACAAGAGGAAATTTATAGAAGGAGATGTACATATATGTAATTAAAATAAGGAAAGAGTTTCCACATTGTAAGATAAAACATATGATTTATCTATACCTAGTTAATTTGTTCTATAATTGGAAACATATTACAATATTACATTTAGAAATAAAAATTTTGTTTTATAACTTTTTTGGGAAACATATATTTTCATTCATGATTAAGAAAACGAGTTGTTATTTGTAAATGAATTGAAATGTTTTATAGAACAAGGAATATGGTGAACATTTTATAAATTCATGGGACATATAATTTCGTTTACTATATACACAAAAATTAGGCCAAATTTGATTTTAATACCTTATATCTTAGGAATCATTTCCCTTGGAATAAAAATAAGAAAGACATCCCAAAAATCCATAGTGATTGATTATGAGGTTTATTTTATTATGAATCATTTGATAAATGTGGATTTATACCATTATATAAAATGATAAAATAACCTTTTAATATAAAATTTTAAAGGGACAATTAAATATTGAATCAAATCTATTTTCATGTATGTGTACTCATGATAACATAAGAATGTCATAGTTATTGGTATTTTATAACCTCCAATAACGACTTAAATTTCTATGGTTATTTTTTTATAAAGATACACAATATTGACACCATATAAAACTTTTAAGTGTTTTTATGTAATATAAAAAATAAATTATGAAAAAGTATTAATATTTTATAACAAAATTGGGTTGGTGGGAGTGAATACTTGATCTAGGATTTTACTGGTAAACTAAGAGATTTATTAAATTTCCATAACTCAATCCTCTTAGATAATTTTTTTAGAGTTTTGTATATACAAGGAATAATAAATAATTTTTTTTTGAAAATGATTAATTAGTGATGATTCAATTTGATTTTATTATATATTTTTTACTCCCTCAATATTTTTTTCAGATAAAATTTTTATTATTTATTAATTTTTATTACTTTTAATTATTTTCTAGTATATTCTATTAGAATTTGTGAATTTGAAAGACACAGGTTGTTTAAAATTTAGTGCAATGTTAGTTCTATCCATGTGAACCGATAGTGTGTGGGGTATATAGGTTTTATACAGTAATTCTCATGTCTTGTTCATTGTTTTATGAAGCATGTGGCTAAATAATGAACCTCACTGAGATGTTTCTATTGATGCTTGCATGGTTGGTAAATGGTTTGAAAAATAATATATCCCACACAATTTCACTAAAATAATGAAATTTCCTCCTTCTAAATTTAATATTTCACAATATCCCATACCCCACCCTAATTTCAAGTCCCAAGTACCCTCTCACATTTATCCCTCTTATTTATCCTTCATGGGCCAATTAAAAGTGTATTTTCAACCAATTTCATTAAATAATATCATATAATGCGAGTTATTTGTTATTATTTGGTCCATTTTAGACCTCTTTATTGATTTTATTTTATTATATTTATCTACAATAGACTAGGGATCATGCTGAACGATTTTGAAGTATTATATTTTGGTGTTTTTCAATTCTTCTTTCCTTCTAGGGAACCCATCTTTCCTTATCTAGTGGTTTCACCAAGGGAATCAACATTTTAAAGATATTAAGGTAGGTGGTTCTATATTATTTGTTTTTTAGTTTAATATTTTATGATTAGTTTTATAATTAAATTTTAAAAATGTGATAATAATGTTTTATCAATTATTTATAGATTAATTTATATAAAATATAGTTATTTTTATTAATCTCTTTAACGTGGTTAATTTAAATATGATTTAGTCATGTTTTATATATGACTTTGGAGTTTATTATTAATTTTTTGGTGAAATAAGCTGGTGATTTTTTTAAATGAATGCTTCACAGGAAAACCATTTTCTTGGGTAGGAAATCTAGAAATGAGTGGATTTACCATGCCAATTGTTATGTGTTCCAACCTAACTAGTGAATTTCTATATGATATATCCCTAATCATTAGTGAATCCATTTTAGATTTATCCCAGTTATTGAGGATATTTCTCTTAATAGAGAAGTCATTATATAGGGTGACCCTAACCATAGTGACCTTAGAGTTCAATTAAAAGAGTAATTTTTCAAAGGTCTACTATTATGGTATATGTTAATGATTTTATATAATATAAAATTATATAATTCTACTTGTTTTCTTTAAAATTTTCAAAGGTAAATTTCATATATTTATTTTCAAACTATCATGCATTGGTTGTTTCTAAAAAAACAGAATGGGGATCATTTAGTGGGATACTTATAGGATTTTTATTCTCACACCCAAAATATGCCCAATGTGTGTATTTTGACCTTGTTTATGCTAATATATGTAACGTAAATTAACTTTTTATGGGTAATAAATGTTCATGATATCTATATCTATGATAGTAGAGGTGACATGATGAAGTGCGCCCCCATGTTACATAGAAATGTGTAGAAGAATTTTTTATTTATCTTTAGTTCAGGTTTTTCCATATTTAAACAGATGCTATATTTATTGTAACTTCCATGGAAATTTATTATAAAATAATTAATATCTCTATATATTTCTTAATAAGAAACACCGAGCTTTAGGAGAATTACAATACACTATATTAATAATGTTATTAAAATATGATTGTTATAACTTAGCTATTCAAGTGGTGGTTTGAATGGGATTAAACACATTATGGAAAATATGTATAATGGTCATAGTCAATAAAATTGTATTGATTAATGCTTCAAAAAATCACTCAATTTATAGTTAGGTTATTTTATGATTTAAAAATAATTGTTTTTTCAAAATGGGATTTATTATTATTTGTGTGTAGATATTATAACTAATATTTTATTCTATTAGAAAATATACTTTATAAAATAGATATAAATTTTAAGATAATCACATGATATTTATATTAGGGTGAAATTTTGGTTTTTTTGAAAAGATTGAATTTTTAATAAAAATTAGAAAAAACAAATTTTATTGACATCATTGTTTCATTTTGATATATTTACAGAGACTGATTGTATTTTATATTTTATTTAAAAATTTACCATTTAATTTTACTAAACAATAAAATTAATTTTCATTGTGATGGATAGTATGAATAATTTTGGAATAAAAATAATTTTATAAAAAAAGGATTTTTTCATGAAAAACATATTTTGTCACGTTATAATGGTTTATTTTAAAAGTAATTAATTCTAATTATAGGTATTTAATTTGAAAAAAATTGTTAAATATTTTGAATCATAATATAAAAATTTATTAATTAGGTAAACATTTTTTTGGTCACAATGAATAATAATCATGGTAAATATTTGTCCCCTTGAGAGGGGTAATTCATGAAATTATGGTTAAAAATAATGTGATATGGATTTATAAATATATCTAAAACTCACCATATTTATATTTTTTATCTTAGTTTGACCATACTCATCCAATATTCAAATATATGGTAACTTGGTTCAATTGTTATTTAATAATGACTTTATTATTATTTCATGTAATGAATAAATCTAAAATGTCACTCTATTTGTTTTAATATCTCTAACATTTTTTCATAGGATAAAATTTTATTATGTTATATTATAAATAGTTATTTGAAATATGAATTAATTTTTTTATTATGTAATTTTTTAATAAATTTTAGTGAAGGAAAAAATATATTGAATGATTATGGAACACCAACACAATAATTGTGAAAGTAGTAGAAAAAATCAAGTAAATGATTATATAAGAATATAAATAAATATTTTTTTGGTGAGTTATTGTGCTAATATCTATATTTTTTGATAAATATAATTTAATATTAATGTGTTAAAACATCACATTTTATTTTAAATAATTAATTTATTTTTTTATGAATTCAACTATTTGAATAATCATAATAAAGACTTTAATGGTGTCTTTTGAAAATAATATTTTATTGAAAGTCTTAAAATTCATAAAAATATTATGTTCATCCATGTTAATTATATATGGTCTAGAATATCTACCATTTTCCATCTATGGGTCATTTTTTTCTTTTATAGTAACATTTAATTCCATAAAAGACTAACAATCATTGATATCGTGGTAATCATCAAAAGGATTAAGATTGGTTAAAAGTGAGAGAAAAGGTTTAAAAATTACTTAAACCATCATAAATTTTATTTAATGTGTTTGTTTTGAATTATCATCATCCTATTTTTTAAATATACTATTTTTGAGAAACATTAACTTGAAAATGATTTTATATTAATTTAATACACCAAGAAACTTCGAAGGTGTCCCTCTCATATCTTATATAAGGATGAAACCTCTTCTATCTCCCTCACACATTATGAGCCACATTAGTTGAAAAAAACCTAAAAACTATTATTAACTTAATTAGATACATTCTATAGGTTCTTTTATTTTTAAAAGGACCTCCCTTGGGTTCTTAATGAGACATCCAAAGAAGGTTCTTCAATGATGAGGGGATAGTCATAACCTAGTTCTTTAATTTTATTTTATCCTCTACATAACTCAATTGTTTCCTATACATTTCTATATAATATCACAAGTATCAATTATATACTAATATGTCTTTTTAATTGAATAAAATCATTCATCTAATTTTTTTATTAAATGAAAAATTAAAGTATTTCTCATTCATATGTGTGGAATACCACCTCCATGAAGCAATATGATTCATTTTCTAACATTAAATATTTAGACCCTTGTATATAATACATAGAAATTAAATCATATATTCAGAATAATTAATACATTACACAAATAGACACCTAGAGGATGTGTTTTCATAGTGACTTTGGAAATATAAAAACATTAATCAATGGAACATAATTGAGCTACTTTATCTCAAACTAGGTTCTCTCTGAATATCACCCTTATTAGACACATCATACATAATATGTATCTTCATATCCTGGGGAAGGAAACATAATAAAGGGTGACATAAAATCCTCAGTATGAGTAAACAAATGAGATTTCTATGTATAATCATTTATATAAGGGTAATGGTAAATGGATAAAACATTAAAAGATCATACCCTACATATCACAGATAATAATCAAGAGTAATGGAATAAATATTTATAGTTCATAAGTCATAATTCTTAAGGGAATCAATAGAATATGACATGAGATAATATTATAAGAATAAGACATGGGATCTTGGGAGACATGTAAGCATAAAAAATGTATTCCATAATAATAATGTATTAATTCCATGAGAATCTTAGTTGAATAGGTTCACTCCTCAAACCATCTTGGTAGTCATGGTTCACTCCCATGACTGTCTTAGAAGTCAAGGTTCACTCCCAAGACCATCTTAATAGACAATGTCCATTAATGGATGGATTTTACTCCCCATTCCATCCATGTCTATCTCATGAGATATAATTATTTACCCAATTATATTTTGGTATATATAAGTCTTACACATAACATAATGAAATCATACATATGCATGCCATAAGATCAAAGAAAATTACATCACAACCCAGGAAATGAAATGGGTATAATAAACATGTCACCATATCATAACCTATGGAAAAGATATAGGTTTCAATATACTTTCATAAAAAAATAACCTATTAAAATAAGTGAGTTTCCTAATCATATGACATGTGAAATAGAAATATGTTTCATAAACATATAAGTCATTAATGAGAATCAATTTTCGTAAACATTATTCCATCATAACAAAGACTATTCAGAGAAAGAGTATGAATGGAACCCTTTTATTACATCCCCATAAATGCAGGTCAAACCCCAACAGATGTTATATTATATGTAAAATTATTTTGAAACATAATTTTTAAAAAATCTCTTCAGGAAAATATCATTTTTTCTTTGAAAAATAATTTTTAAAAACATTAAATATTTTTGAAAACATTTTTATTTCAAAATATATTTAAAAAATATAAAGGAAAAATTGAAAAACATTATAAATAGAATTTTGTTTTCATTATTAATTAGCTTAAAATATTATTTTAAAACATTTTAGAAAACATGGTTTTTGAATAAAATAGATTTCCGATTCAAGAGAGAAATAATGTCATATTTTTCTAAAAACGCTTTCTTGATTTTCATATGTACCAAATAGTGAAAAATGGTTCCAATACATGATGATATCAGGAAAAACCATAGGATAATAAAATAATGGGAATAATTTTTAGATGGATCAAAATATTTCATCAATGGACGAATAATCATAAACAATCCTGATAAACGATGTGATCGTAGAAATAAACTCATACCAGATTGGTAACATTATATCATAAAACACATGAGATAAATAATTTTCATGAAGATTAAATTATAATTTAAATAATTTGATTCATGATATAAATTTCCAAATGAATTTTTATACACATCATAACAGAATATATGTTCATAAGAAAACATTCTTCTTAAATAAGGAAAGTTTAGACCAAACCGTACCGATTTGGTAACTTTTGTTCCCCAAAACCCCATAAAATAGAGATCATAAAATGGATAGGTAATTATACATTTATTTTATAATAATAATTATATATTAAATTCATGGGAATTATATACATCCCACAAAATAAACTAGTTGTGAAAAAGTCACAAGTCTTGCAAAAATAAAAGTGAGACTAGAAATCCCTTCAGCTAATTCCTTGACTCTCATCGAATTCATTAAAACCTGCTAGGTAATAAATATAAGTTTATTATAAATATATTAAATAACCATATTAAATTATATCATATGATATATGATATTATTATGACCTTTTATTACACATTTAATAATAATTCCTTGTTAATGTTACGTTTCGAGTAATAACCGTTTTGTTTTTCGTATGTGTTTTGATTTGTAATATACTTGGTCCTTGTAAAGATATCATTATTTCATCAAATAAAGAATGATAAAGTGATATATATATCATATAAATTCAATATATATTTATTTAAAATAAACAATAAAGGATATAAATAGACAATTAAATACACTGTTCATAGAAACAGTAGACCATATGTATGTATAAATGTTGTTTACATTTTCTTATCATATTAAATGAAATAAAGTAAATGATATATATATATATAATATAATTCAAGTACAATTATTATGTCATATATATGATACATTTTCACAAAAATTATTTTTAATACATTTCATGTAATGTGTGAATGAATCACATCACTTTGAAGAGGCTGTAATCCAAACGTCCACAAACGATGTTATTGTATTCTTACAAAATGGAAAATGTGAAGGTAAATGTTAATTAATAATTATATATGTTTAAATAAATCATAAATATCATAAATATCATAATAAAAATTAAATTACATCATTATTAAAAACCTCAAAAGGTGTTAATGGAAGAAAAAAATATATTGGTTTGTGAGGTAGTATGCCACTGTACACACAAACAATGATTATGTTCCCCATTTAATGGAAGTGTTTTTAAGTGTAGGAAATACCATTAAAATAAAAACAACTCATTATATTTTTTTTATAATAATATTATTATATAATCATGTAATAATAAGAATTGATCAGGTGGGGAAAGAAATAAAACAAATGTTATTGTTGAAGGATGTTACGTCATCTTTGGGTAACTCATTTTGGTTTGCACCAATGGGATTAATTGGTTGGATTTATTCCCAAATAGAGGATTATAGGATGAAGGGAGGTAATTTTTGAGAATATGTTTACATTTTTTTTCCGATACAAAGGGGATTGAGAGGTGAGATGAAGTGAGGGGGGGGGGTGAGTTCATTTTTTTATATAGTGAAGGAGGAGTGACATTCAAGTGTATATAAAAATTTTTACATTATTGAGAGGTCACAATTACATAATGTGATTAAAATAATATTTTTTTATCCAAGAGTGTAAGTGGTCTAAATATATCCAAAAAAAATCTTTTAGCCATGTTTCTAGGTTATATTTCACCTTAAATTAATGTTTCACCACTAATTAAACTCATTTTTACCATAACCACTATAACTAATTTTAATTACATTCACTAATCACTTTTTGTAAAAATTGATGTTGGAATTATTAGTATTTCAAATTTCGAGTCCATATTTCCAAATTCTAATTACATAATTTTCGTAAACTAATTTAAAAATAATCCCCCCAAACGTGTCGTGAAAGCGAGGGTTTAAAGTGAAAATGTATAAAAGTTTGAAATGTTTTTATAACAAATTTCAATGTGAAATTGGTTTAATGGAATAAATTAGATTAATCTATGTACAATTAAAATAATTATACGTGAAAAACTAATTATAATATAATTTAAATATATTAATATTTGGATTAAAAAAAGTTTTCAATTAAACTTCAGTATTTTTCTCTATTCACCCAAAAATGATGTTTTTCAGAAAATTTTAAAAAATTCACCCTAAGATAATTTGGAAATTATGAATTAAAAAATTAATCCTTTTAAATAAAATTAATTTTTAGATAAATATCTAAAATTAATTTTATTATTATTCACTAAAGAACATAAAATTCAGTTCTTTTGAGAAACAAGTTTTTTAAAGACATATAACCTTTAACAAGAATTATATTTTTCATTTTTAATATGTTTTATATTTGTAAAACAATTATTATTAATATTTAAAAAGTACTTATTACTATTCATATAACAATTTTTAATAGTAAGGTTATAACTATCCTATTTAAATAGTTATAATAATAAATTGTTGTTTCGTATTAATGCAGTGTTACATGTAACACATGCAAAGATGTTGTCTCATATAGAAAAAGATTAACTTTTAATATATTATAAAGAAATTTTAACATTCAATACTTTTAACATATATCAAATAAATTTAATTTTCACAAATAAAAGTTCATAGAAACTCATTGTGTTACATTATACCCCCTTGAAAATGAATTTCTCCCTTGAAATTATTCATTATAATACAAAAATTGGGGATAATTCTACCTCATCACAACCTTATATTCCCACATATCATACTCTAACTAGTTATTTCTCCAAAAAATACATTTACTTTGTGAGTGGTCTTCTTTCTCATAACTTTATTTATACAATCTAAAATTTAAATAGGTTTTTTCCTCGTAAGAAAGATCAGAATTCAACAGTATGAATTCTGAGTTTTGTACATATAACAATCCAAAATTTTACTAATGAAAATTCCCCTTTATTTGACTAAATGTATTATTAATTAATATAATTATATAAAATAGATAAACTTGTTTGGTATTATGTTTTTGTATTTTAAAATAATGTTAAGAATTTTTACCATTGCAAATATTTTCATTGTGTAGTGATCATATGATTAGTATAAATATAGGTATTTAAAAAATCCAATTTACTGAGATAAAGGAAGTGATGGCCTCGTCCAGTAGAGTTTCTCCATACGAAACCCATTTTTTGGAGTTAAAAAAGGAGATGGAGTCACTGGGCTTCAATATTGACCAAGCCCAATATGAGCTTCATCAATTCAAGCTTGAACTAAACCACCTACGAAAGAAGTTAAATTTGATAGAGATTAACACCCGGGCGATTTTATCTGAGCCACCCAAAGTGTCGGTCACCATCACACACCTTACCCTTATTCCATATGCAGGTGTTATGAGGGGTTATGTAACAAGAACGTAGAACAATGATTTTTTTCATTAGTTCTGTATAGAATAATGAATATTAATTCATTTTATAATTTTTACTTTCTAAATAGATTTTGATGTAGAAATAATATTTTTTGTTAATTTTCAATTAAGAAATATTTTTTGAGGAATTAATGGGTTTTTAATTTAAATAATATTTTTAAAAAATATTATTACTAAATTTCTTTTTATTATATATAAATGATCTTAAAATTTTTATGAATACAAATGCAATATATATTAAGGTTTGAAAGATGCTTTTGTCAAAACCCATGAATTTTTGATAAATGTCGGTTTTTATTTTAAAAGTAAAAAATTCACATATTTATAAAATTAATTAGGTAAAATGAATATTATTTTTGTAATCAGGACTTTAAAAATATCCAACAATGAGTTTTTCATAATTTTCTAAGATAGTTGAATTTATGGTAAAAAATTATATACTATTTAAATATATAATGTATTTTATGACATCATAAAAACCCAATAGCGATTTATAAAATACTAAAAATGGTATGTTTGAACAATATATGTATTATGTTTAAAATAATTTGAATTTAGGTTTTATTTATTTATTTTTCAAATCATTAGTTGACCCTTTAAGACTTATAAAATATTTTAACATTTTGAAATGATTTCCATGAGAGTATGACCCACCTACACATAAGCAAGCCTAATATTTTAGTATTTTAGTCCATTGTACTTATTAAATAAAATTTTACATTTTTTCATAATACATGGGAAAAACCATGGTATGGTTTGTGGTTTTGATTAGTTCAATGTGTGGTGTCCAAAACCTAAATAATAAAGAATTCCCTCTCCTTTTTTATATAAACCCACTCAATATCCCATTACTCTTTTCTGAAACCATTTTTAGCTCTACCAAAACCTTCCCTCCTCTCTCTATAATCCTCAAAAGGCACCCCAAGCTCCCAATAATCCCATCTTAAGCCTCTCCCAAGCCTTTGGGATCACACTTCCTAGTAAGATATTTCTTCCTTTCTCATTTTTTCCAAATTTATTTATGTTGTTTTTCCATATTATTTTCAATTGAAAATTATTGGGTATGATTTTTCACCTCCTCTATACTTACCTACTTATGTTTGAATGATGATATACCTCCTTTTCTTTAACGAATTCCACCCATGTACACATGTTACCATGCCAAAATTATATAAGGGATTTTATTTCCTTATTTACATTTAAGAAATTATTCTATATTATGAATCTAAATTCCATTAAACATGTTGTGAAATATATTTATATGACCCAATTACATTCCATTTTATGTAAATATTATGATATACCGCTGTCTCTTTAATAAAACATTTTTATGAATTCTTATGTCACACCATTATGCTGCCGAATTTGCACCGCGATTTTCCAAGCCAAAGTCATTGTGTAGTGAATACCATGCCCATTTATCTATCAAGGGTATTCACCATTACACAAATTTACTTATAAATTATACAGTTTCTTGTATTTATTCCACATTCCTTTATCAAGGAATAAATGAAGATGTTTAATGATTCCATCTATTATGATCTGTGTGGCACACTTATGTATTAAAGAAATGATTAAGAAGGGTGTTCCCTGATTTTGCTCCAATGCATTGGGTAAAGATTACTATCATGATATGTCAAGTTCAATGAGGGTTTACTCATGATAATTTAAGTGCAATGAGGTTTACTCATTCTCTTTGTTCAATGTGCCTTGGATCATGCTAATATCATGTTAAATGTTGTTTCCACATTTCTATGTTATGATAATCATGCTATATCATGCCTTTATGTTCATTTTTCGCTTATAATCAATTGATATTCCTATTGTCTAACATATACTATACTCTTCATGTTATGGATTTTTTTTTACCTTACTGGGATTTATAGCTCACTTATTTTTATGCATGTCCTTAGGTTATCCCATTCAATGCTAAGTATGAATGAATGTTGGGATCATGTAAAAGAAATTTTCAATAAAGATCTTGGGTTTTAGGTTTTAAGTTGTTATTTAATGTTACTGGATCCCCAAGAAACTAGACCTCTCGATCCTCAGAGTTTTATAATATGATGTTTATATAGTAAATCATGTTTAAGTGTGTAATAAAGAGAAATGATGTTTTCGTTTGTATCAAAGGATGGGTTTAGTTATATTTGGGATTAGGATTAGAAAACATTAGTGAAAGCCTTAGGTATATGAATATGTATAATAAAAAGGTCCCTATTTTTTTGAGTATTTTTTATATGGTTTATTAAGAAAATAAATCCCTTTTTGGATACAAGAAGGTAGAGGCGGATTTAGCATAGATGTATCAAAAAGGTAAAACCCAAAAACACTGCTTTGAGGTAGACTCGAACGCGAATTGGGGCATGACAACAGGCATTTCTTCACTATTGGTTATGACACTCCCGGAGGACATGATTCAGTAAATTCATAATCTTAGTATGAACCATTATTAATGAAATTAAAAATTCACCTATAAATATAAGATGGTAAGTAGATCATGGATCACCTAGAAATGTTAATGAAGTAAATGTAATTTATAAGTTATCCATTTTTTTCATTAGAATCACCTTTATATGTTACCCATAACATTCCTTTTTTTCCTACCAATGGATCGTAATAGGAGGAATTGGGCTAAAACTGATGTGAAGATCAATGTTATGACTATTCTAATGGGATTCCCAATCCTATGGGTGCAAGAATTGAAAAATTTGTCATGAAACTCTCTCGGTTAACTCAAATTTTAATAGAAAAATGGGTCAAGATGAATGTTCAACCCCCCCCCCCAAACAAATAGACACAATCGAGAGCTTCATGAGACAAAGACCTCTAACTTTTAATGGATCATCCAATCACTCAATCACTGAACAATGAATCAACACCATTGATAAGATATTATACATCCTTCAATGTTATGAATAAGTGAAGGTACATCTGATTTCTTATTGTATGGAGGGTGATGCTAATCAATAGTGGACATTGATAAAAAAGATGAAGCCTGAGGAGGAGATCTAGGCATTGGAATGGAAGTATTTCACAAATTTTTTTTAATAAATATTTTCCTCACAACCCCTGACTTAATATGGAAAGGGACTTCCTTGACCTCAAGAAAAAGGATAAGAATCCATCAGAGCGTATAATGATAAAATTGACAAGGATTTCATGTTATGCCTCTAGCTTTGTTGTTAACCCTGAATACAAGGTTCAATTCTTATTTTGTGGGAAAAAACCTACCCTACGGAAATCCCTAGTAATCTATGACTTCGAGAGCTATGAGGAAATAATATAACGTGACCTCAAAGTTGAAATGAAAATTAGAGAATCTCAGGGGTATCTTGTGGATTAGAAGCGTAAGGTGTAGTTTATATCTGGAAGACTGATGGATAAATCCAATGGTGCTAAGAAATCCCATCACCACACTAGCCAATGATATGAAAAGAAGAACCCCATAAATAGCATGAAGGGGGTTAGGAAATTCTTTAGGTGTGGAAAAGAAGGGAATATGACTATTAACTAACAATAAAGAAATATCCACTACTACTATAGAGGATAGGATCTCTCCATTTGACCCTCAATGCATTGTCCGTTTCTTCAACTACCAAGATCAATGACACTTTTCAAACCAGTGCCCCAAACCAAGGGTTTTCAGAGGCAACCCACAACCTCCAAGGTAGAAAGGGCGATCTTTTTCCATCACTACCACCGAAGAAAACCCCAAAAATGAAGTGGTGATAGGTATACTAGTTATTCATTCAAGAATAGAGAACACAATTTTTTATTATGGTTCCATGCATTACTTTATATCCTGAAAGTTCTGTAGAACAATCCCAACACCACCAAAATTCATGGAAGTAATGATTTTGATGATAATGGAAAATGGGGAATCATTGCATCCCATGAATATAACTCCTCTTTTATCACAATTTTTTGTTTTAACTTCCTAGATAACCTCTTCACATTCCCTCTGGTGGAATTTTATGCAATTATTAGAATTGATTGGATTTCCTTATATAGAACCAATATAAATTTCCGTGAGAGGTAAATCACTCTCCATATGGAAAATCAACGCCTGATTCTGTACAAATGTATGTATAAGGATGAATATTTCATAGAACTATCATATCAAACATGGATATTACTTCCACATGAGCACACATATCTTGCTCAGATGATTGAGTCTAAGTATGTAATTATCCTTGAAGGCATGTATATTTGTAGAGAATTATCTAAAGTGTCTTCCAAGGAATTTCATGGTCTTCCACCTAGAGGATATGTTGAATTATAAATTGATATTATACCTAGAGAATTTCCAATATCCAAGAAACCACCTAGAATGGATATTGCGGAGCTTAAGTAGATGAAGAAACAACTACAAGAGAATATGGATAAGGGGTTTATATGCCTAATTACTTCACCATGGATTTCACTAGTTCTATTCGGCACAAAAAAGGATGGGTCAATTTTCCTTTTCATTGATTATCATGAGGTCAAAAAATTCACAATAAAGAACAAGTATCCTCTTCCCCTAATTGATGACTCTTTAGATCAGCTATGTGTAATACAATACTTCTCCAAGGTGGATTTACAGTCAGGATATTACCAAGTAAGGGTGAAGAAGGAGGATATCCCCAAGACTGTTTTTCTTACATGGTATAGGCACTATGAATTCATAGTAATGCCTTTTATAATAAATAATTCTCTAGAAATATTCACGTACTTGATGAAAAGTGTCTTTAGAGATTACATTGATTTTTTTTCATAGTCTCTATAGACTATATTATAATATAAATAAAAACCAAGGAGGAACCTGAGGAGCGTATAAGCACTGTACTAGAGACCTTGCGAAAGGATAAGCTATTTGAAAAGTAAAAAAAGTGTTTGTTCTAGTTTAATGAAGTCTCATTATTGGGTCATATCACCACAAGCTATGAGATATCTGTAGATCCCTCCAAGACAGTTGCAATATGGGGATGGATGAGGCCAATATCAGTGACTGATATCTGTAGCTTCTAAGGGTTAGCTGGATATTATCATCGGTTTGTGAGAAATTTCTCATTATTGTCAAACCCTCTTACTAAGGTAACTCAAAAGGGGTTAAGTTTTCCTAGAGTGATGAATGCAAAGAGAGCATCGTGGAGTTGAAAATGAGGCTTATCACTATGCCTATGCTCACACTACACAAAAGGGGAGAAATTTTTGTAGTGTTTAGTGATGCTTCGAAGAAGGTTATGGGTTTTGCGTTGATGAAAAATGATAAAGTCATTGCCTATGATTCATGTCAATTTATATTTCATGAGAAAAACTATCGAACACATGATTTGGATCTTCTTTTAGTAATATTCACTTTAAAAATTTGGAGACATTATTTCTTTGGGGAGAAGTGTGAAATATACATGGTTCAGAAAAGCCTCAAGTATATATTCACACAGAAAGAGTTGAACATGCGCCAATGATGACGGTTAGAACTGATCAAATAATATGACGGCTCAATCCATTACCACCATGGGAGAGAAAACAAGGTGGTGTATGATATAAGTAGAAAGGACCCAATGATTTTATGATTGATGAGAATTGAAAAGGTTCCAATATTCTGGGATTTAATGTAAATGGAAACAACAATCATAAAGAAGGTAACATCATCAATCCTTTCACAAATTATTTCCCAACTATCTCTTTTGGAATGGTTACAGGATTCTCAAAAGGATGATGTAAGAATTAATAAGAAATTGGTAACTATTAGAAAAGGAAAATCCTTGGTGTTCTATGTTAATGAAGAATTAATTGTGAGATTTGGGTCACAAATATGTGTTCCATCAAATCTAGAGTTAAATAATGAAATTATGGATGATACACATAGTTTGAATTTATCCATTCACTCAAGAAAAAAAATATGTATCGAGATATCTGAGAGAATTATTGGTGGGATATAATTATGAAGGATGTTGCTGAGTATACATCAAAGTGCCTGGTATGCCAGCAGGTGATGGTTGAGTGGTAAAAGTCTAATGGGATTATGCAAGAATTACCCATACCAACATAGAAATAAGAGAACATCACCATGGACTTTTTCACTGGACATCCTAAGACATCCAAAGGAAACAATGCTATCTAGGTTGTTGTGGATCATCTTACATATTCTGCATAATTCATTGAAATTATAGAGGATTTATCATTGGATAAACTTGAAAAGATATATATCAAAGAAGTGGTAAGGATGCATGGAGTACCACTATCTATTCTATCTAATTGAGATCCAAGATTTTCCTCTAAATTCTAGAAGATTCTTCAACATGGTCAAAACACTGAACTGATCTTCAGTATAGATTATCATCCCAAATTAATGTCCAATATTAGCGGACAATCCAAACACTTTAGGACATGACGAGAGCATGCTAAATGGACTTCAAAAGAGTATGGGATCAATATCTTACTCTGGTTGAGTTATCTTTCAATAATAGTTCCCAATCAAGCATTCAAATGGTTCCTTATGAATCCCTTTATAGGAAGATGTGTAGAAAACCAGCATGTTAGGGTGAAGTTAGTGGGCGAAAACTCCCAAGTCTAGAAATGGTCGAAGAAATGGTGGAGAAGGTTAAGACCATCCATCAACACATTATAACTTCTTAGACTCTACAAAAGATCTATGTTGATAATCATCGAAGATACCTAGAGTTTGATGTTGGGGATATGTCATTCCTCTTCATATTAATATGGAAGAGAGTTATGAGATTTGGGATGAAGGGAATTCTTAGTCCAAGGTACATCAGCCCTTTTGAGATACTTGATCTCATTGGAGTAGTGATCTATCTACTTGCACTCCCACCGACACTATCTCATGTACATGATGTATTCCATGTATCACTCTTGAGGATATTCATACCTAACCCATCGCACGTACTCAATCCAAAGGTGGAACCATTGGATAATGGCTTCTCCTATGAAGAGAATCCAGTGAAGATCTTAGATCATAGAGAAAAATTTATACGAAATAAGATAATGCCCCATCGTCGAGGGGTTGTGGTGAAACTACATGTTTGAAGAAGAAAAATGGGAATTGGAAGAAGTGATGAAGCATAGTTAACCTCAACTATTTTAGTGTGGAAAAAGAAAATTTCTAGGGAGAAATTTCTTTGAGGGGGAATATTGCAATAACCAAAACATTTACTAATGTAAATTCCTCTTGATCTGATTAAATGTATTATTATGTAAGAAGATTATATAAAACATATTAACTTCTTTCGTTTTATGTTTTTTTATTTTAAAATACCATAAATAATTGGTACGATTTATAATATAACTATTGAATAGTGATCACATGATTAATATAAATATAGGGCTTTAACAAATCCAATTTACTCAGAAAAAGGAAGCGATGGCCTCATCTATTTAAACTTCTCCCTAAGAAGCCATTTTTTTGGAGCTCGGAAAGGAGGTGTCATCACTGGGATTATCTCTTGATGAATCTCAATCTGAGCTTCAATATGTTAAGCTTGAATAGAATCACTTATGTGAAACGTGTAAGTTGATAGATATTACCACCCGAGTGATGTCTTCCAAGCCACTCAAAGAGGCAGTCACCATCGCACACCTTACCATTTGGTCATATATGGTGTTATAAAGGGTTATGTAACAATACCCCAACACTATTATTATTTTCATTATTTTTGTATAGAATAAATAATATACATTCATTTTATTATTATTACTTTGTAAATAGTTTTGAAATCACAAATAGTATTTTTAGTTAATATTCAATTAAGAAATATATTTGGATGAATTAATGGATTTCAAAACTAAATATTACATTAATAAATATTATTAAAAAAAATATATTTATTAAATATAAATTATCATATAATATTTATGAGTACACTTTTAGTTTTTATTAAGGTTTGAAAGCTGTTTTTGTCAAAACCCATAAATTTTCAATAAATTTCGATTTTTTTTAAAAAAAATTAAAATATTTATACAATTATTTAGATAAAATGAATATTATTTTTTGAATGAGGACATTGAAATTATCTAATGGTGAATTTCCAATAATTTTTTGAGAGGGTATATTATTTGGGAAAAAATTAAATACTTTTTAAATATATAATTGGTTTTATGACATCATAATGACCCAATAGTGATGTAATAAAATACTATAAAGGGTATGTTAGGCCAATATTTGTTTTACCTTTAAAATAATGTGATTTTGGTTTTTTTTACAAAGCCTTAGTGGACCCTCCAAGACATATAAATCATTTGACATTGTAAAATGATTTCCTTGAGAGTGTGACTCACCTCCACATAAAAAACCCTAATATTTTAATATGTTTCGACATTGGGAATATAAAATAATGTTTTCCACTCCCTATTTTTCAAATACATGGGTAAAACCATGATATAGTTTGTGGTTTTGATTAGTTTATGGTGTGGTGTCCAAAACATAAACAATAAAGAATTCCCTCTCCTTTCCTAAATAAACCCACTCAATATCCCATTCCTCTTCACTAAAACCATTTTGATATCGAAAAAACCATTACATACTCTCTCTATAATCCTAAAAAAGAGCTCCATGCTCTTATTAAGCACCTCTCAAGCCTGTCCCAAACCTCTAGGATCACACTTCCAAGTAAGTGATTTATTCCTTTCTCATTTTGTCCAAATTTATTTATGTTGTTATGCCCTTTTATTTTCAAAAAAAATTACGGGGTATGATTTTTGAACATCCTATATACTACCATACATTTGTTTTAATGACAATATACACCTTTGACTCTCATTAATGCCAACCATTTACACCCGTTACCATGTTGAAATTCCGTAAGGGATTTCTCTCACCTAATTTACAATCAAGAAATTTGTTTATTATATATATATATAAATTCCATTAAATATGATGGGACATGTATCTATATGAACCCTTACTATCAATTTCATGTAAATATTATGAGACACCCCTTTCTCTCTCACCAACCATTTTTATGAATTCTTATGTCACACCGTTATGATGCCAAATTTTCACAGCCATTTTCCATGCCAAAGTCATTGTGTAGTGAATACCATTCCCATTTCTCTATTAAGGGTATTCACCATTACACACATTTACTTATCGATTATATAGTTTCATTTATTTATTCCACATTACTTTATCATGTAATAAATTATAATGTTTAATGATTCCTCTTTGTTTGATACATGTGGCACACTTATGCATGAAATGAAATGATTAAGAATGGTGCACCCCGATAGTGCTCTAATGCATTGGGTAAACATTAGTATCATGATATGTCTTGTTCAATGAGGTTTTAATCATTATTATTCATGTTCAATGATATTATACTCATGATCCATGAGAAATGAGGCTTGGATCATGCTAATATCATGTTAAATGTTGTTTCTATATTTCCATGTTATGATAGTCATGCTATACAATGACTTAATGTTCATGTTTCTATTGTTCTCTATTGATATGACTATTTCTTAACATGTACTATATTATTCATGATATGACAGTTTTAGTCCCTTATCTGTCTTTCTAGCTCACCCTTTTCTTATGCATGTCCTCAGCTTATCTCATGGAATGCTATGTACGAAGAAATGTTGTGGTCATGTAAAAGAATTTTTCAATAAAGATACTTGGTTTTATGTTATAAGTTGTTTTGTAATGATCCAAATTTTCCATAAAACTAGACCTCTTGATCCTTAGAGTATTCTTAAGATAAAATTTATGTAATAATCATGTTTAAGTGTGTGATAATAAGTAGGGTTGTTTTAGTACATGTGAAGGGTCATGTATGTACTTTACCTAGAGAGATACATGGAATACATCATGGACTTGAGAGATTTTTTAGAAGTTCCCAGAAATAAGATACCATTACAATATGATCAATAATTTCAAATGGACCAACATTCATAGGTTTTGTTTCATTTTCATTCCAAATCTTATAAACATCTACATAGTAGAGATTCATAGAAGAAAATTTTCAGTAAATTATAATTCTAGATCACATTGATGTCTACCAGCATATATATTATGCCTAATTTGAGCCACCATGATATCATGATGATTGGATCTATCCTTCTCAGAAATTTCTTAATATATCTTAGTTCCCAAAATATTTCACTCTCTATATTCATTATAGAACATTGGAGATCTAAATTTATTTCAATAGAGGGCTTTATAAGGATCCATATGTATTCTTGAGTGAAAGATATTGTCGTAAGAAAACTATAATAAAGGAAGGTATTGATCCCAACCCCCATTTAAATATTGAGAATATTGTCTCAATATATTATATAGAGTTTATTTGTTATTTCAGACTGACCTTCTTTTTGAGGATGATAAGTAGTGATGAAATGAAAATCAATATCAATGTCTTACAGAATACTTCAACAGAACATTGAGGTAAACCACAGATCCCTATCAGATATGACTGAATGTGGAACTCCATGAAACTATATCACTTTCTAAATGTATATATTGGAAAGATGATCCAAAGGGAATTATTATATGAGAGTGATAATGTGTTCTGACTTTGTAAGGTGATCAATTACGACACATATATAATTACTTCCTTTAGGGGTTTCAGAGAGTCCAATGAAAAAAATTAGGGATGTTCTCCAATTTCTATTTTGGAATACAAAAAGAATGAAGTATCCCCGTATACATTTTTTAATCATCCTTAATTTGATGGAATAAAAAAAATCAAGACACAAAATCCATTATATCTCTTTACATGTGATCCTACTAGAAGTATTCTTTCAATTAATAATACATATTTATAATTCCATGATGAATAGATAATGAAGAACTATGAGCTTCCTCTAATGAATTGTTTTTCAAATATGATATGGATGGAACGCATACACCGTTTTTAAAAATTATCATTCCATCCTGATCATGGTTATACGTAAGAAAATTTCTATCCTTCTTATATAGTTTTTATCTTATATTCAACTTTTATATTCACTTCAATAGAGGGGTGAATATTCAATCGAGCAAGATAAGGTTATCCCACTTCATTTAGGATTTACTGGTCTATCCTTTACAAATATAGAAATATTAGATCTTGTATGACCATCATCATAGATAATATTACTTGATCATTTGACTCAAAGCATCAAGAACTTCTTTCTAATCCTAGGGTGGTAATGTATTGATAAATCATAAACCATTATCAGATCTAACCATCCTCTTGGGCACATGTTCAACTAATTCTGTGTAAATATATACTTAAAATTTTATTATTGGAATATATATTGATCTTTTATCCATCAATATAATATCTCTATAAATTTAACAGAAAAATTAATTTAGTTAACTCCAAATCAGTTGTTGTTTAAATTTTATCATGAATCTTCATTTTTGGGAGGAATAGGTTATAACCATGTTATTCTATATAATAACACATCCCAAAACCTTCCTATATGCATCACTATAGAATAAAAAATCATATCCACTATAGGAATATATAAGAATTGGTTAAATGACTAACCTTCTCTTTAGTTGAATGAAATATTCCTCACATTCACATGTCTAGAGGACATTGGTACCCTTTTGAGTTAACATGGTAATATTATTTTATAGTCCCGAGGAATTCTCAAAAACTCATCTATAATATAAAGATAAACTAATGAAACTTTGGATCTCATTCCATTGGGAACATCTACTGTAGCAGTACTATAGCGTATTGTAGAAACGGCGGAACTGTAGCAACGGTGGGCACTGTAGAAACAGTGGGCACTATAGCGGCGATATGTCACTGTATCGGTGGTAGAGTACAGTAGCAATGGCGGGTACTATGCAGTACTATATTAGCACCGTTACTGTAGAAGTACTATTCATAGAATGGGCTTTGGACTAAAAAATTGGGCCAATGGGTCATGTAATGGGCTATATGCCCACTGGGCCTTCGGGCTATGTAATGGGTCTCCCTCTACCCAGTTAAAGAGGTCTTTTCTTTGGTTTAATAATAAATGAGGCTTCGGCCCCAACCTTTTAAAAAAAATATCTTGAGATTATGACCCAAAAATGAAACCTTTTACTTCCAAAATTTGATCTTTTTAAAATTTTCATTCATTTTCTCCTTCTTTAGGGTCAATAGTAAAAATTCTAAAATGGTAATAACCATCTTATTTTCTATTTAAATTGATAAGAATATCATCTATAAAGACTACCATACATTGGTGAAGGTAATCTCCAAAGACTCTATTAATCAAATCAATGAAGACAACATGTGCATCAATGAGACAAAAAAATCAATATATATTCGTAGTGTCAATAACTTGCATGAAATTCCATATTGGGTATATCATACTTCTTGAACCTCAATTGATGATATCTATAATGAATTTAAATCTTGGATAAGTATTTATCTCTACATAGTTAATCCAACAGGTTACCAAGAAATGGAACTGCATATTTGTTCTTGAAAATGATCTTGTTCAACTCCCAATAATCAATAAATAGTCCCACTGAACCCTCTTAATTTTTTAAAAAAAATAATATATTCATCCCAAGATGAAACAATTGGAAAAATTAATCCCATATCAAGGTTTTCTTGGAGTTTCTTCTTCAATTCCTATAACATAACTAATGACATTTTATATGGATTCTTTGAAATTTGTTTGGAACATGATATGATGTATTTTGAGAGAACAACATCATAGTTTGGTGAAATTCTAGGTAAATAATTGAGAAAGATATAAAAAAATTCATAAAAAAAGTCATATCATAGATTTTGAGTTTCTACCCAAAAATTTGAGATAAATGGCCCTTCTAAATAGAAATTAATACTCGTACACTAGATGTAATATCTATTGGAAGTTTATACTTATCCTCACATTGATATACAATCATATAATGGTTTGAAATATCAAAAATTACTTACATTATTAGAAAATTGATGTGGGATTTATGCATATAAATTGAATCCATGCCTAATTGGACATCAAATTCAACTAGAGGAAGAATAAAATGATTTTTAGGAAGCACATTCTGATAAACTTCAACTAGAGAGGAATCATGCACTTGAGAAGAATTCATCATACCATTAAGGTTTCACAATTATAATTCCGTATCAAATCATTTGGGTGGAATATTTATACCCTTATCAAATTATTTATATACAAAGTAGTGGGTATATCCAGAATTGAATAATAAATTAGAAGTTTTAGAGTGGATGGAAAGTCAACCTTTCACCACATCGTTATCACACCCATCATAAGAATTAGTGATCCCATGAGATATCCACTTATCCCTCAACTTAAGATGTTATTGATGTCGATCATCATCATTAACTTTCTAGTTTGGGAAATGGTTAGAATAATTTCTATTCTATTTATAGTTGAATCATTGAAGTGGGGTAGATTCATTCTGTGCATATTTCTCCCCATTCGCATTTTTAGCGAACATATTACCATCACATCGATAATAAAATTAATAATAACCTTCCCTTCTTCAATTAAATAATTTGTTATACCCCTTGATATAATTTCCTCCATGATTCTTATCACAATTAGAGAACAAAGTAAATCTCCTCTTCTTCTATCATTGTTTTTAGAATTTTCTATGAACTCTATCTTCCTTTTATTTTAAATACAAGTAGATTTTTATTTTAATCAAAATTTTATTTAATCCATTATTTCATAACACATAATATATTTACAGGTATTGATGTATATTATTTTTAATTCCCTTTTGAGACCTGGATTTAATCCACAGAAGAATCTATCAACCTTTGTTTCTGGTAAAATGATAATACCAAAAACATACCTTGAAAGTCTTGTAATATTGGATTCATAGGTACCAAAAGATTCATCATACCTTTGTTTTAACTCATGAAATGAATTCTTCACCTTTATATAAAGAACATGAGGAATGCAATATTTTATGAATAAGTTCTTGAACTTGTCCCAGTCCATGGATTCAATTTCAACTTGTTGAATCTTATTCCTGATTAGGGTTCACTATTAGTCTGCTTCACGTTCTAATTGATAAACAACCAGAATAAATTTTTCATGTTCTGAACATTGGTGAATGGAAAATATATTTCAGTGTTATATATCCATTATTTAGAGACTACCATATTAGAATATCCAATGAATTAAGGTGGAAGTTTCCTTATAATGGATTCAACAGAATTCTATTCACTTTTTCTCTCGTTTGGAAGCTCAAAATGATTCATATATTGAGAAACAGGATATCATAACAATGGGGTTTTTAATCCATTTTCTATGAAATTTATATTATTCAGAGAAAAATCATTTCATTTTCCATATCGCATAGCATTAATGTGGTTCTTTCTAGTTCTATCCATTGACTAAAACCAAAAATCATAGAGTAAAAAACAATAATCATAGTGGGAAACAACATAATCAGGAAAAACCACTTATATGAGGCCTAATTTATTACTAAAAATTTCAATTAATAAGACTTTGGTTTATCTAGGGATATTCATATCTAATTATATTTAAATCGTTCATGATGGTTCTTAAATAGCTTTTAAAGTCACAAAACATATCCCCAAGGAGTGTCAAACTAGGTGTGCATCAAGCCCCTTTGTCATGCACTAGTGCCTGATCGAGTATAGCTAAATACATTGTTTTTGGGGTTTTAAACCTATGAAAATATATTACAGAACCAAATATACTTGTATTATATAGATATGGATGTATTTCTAGGAAACAAACCACTGTAACTTTTACAAAAATTCCATGACATTTTCCTACACTTTTCCTCTTCCTTAGAGTTATACTTAGCCATGTCCTTAGGGTACTCACTATGGTCTTTTCATCTCAATTTCCAAAGTTTAGAAAAAAAAATTTATGATACCAACAATAGATACCCTTAATTCTCATACATATAAATTATATTATTTTTTTGTGGAATACTTAATACATTACACAAACAAACACCCAAAGACTGTATTACCTTACTGCCTTTGGAAACATAGAAACACAAACACCGGTATATAAGTGAGCAATATTCTCTCCCACTAGGTTCTCTACGAATAGAACACTTATTAAACACCTCATACATAATATTTATCTCCATAACTCAAATAATGAAAAATAAGAAAATGTGAGATCAAAATCTCAATAAGGGCAAGAAAAGATATGTATAAGCATAACTATGAGAATAAGTGTATAAGAATTGATTATAACATTAAAATATCATCCCTCTATATCAATGATAATAATAAAGAGTCATCACATAAATATTAGAAGTTCATAAGAAAGTAATCATAAGGGAATAAATAGAATAATCCATTAAATCCTAAAATATGAATAAGATATGAAGTTATAAAAAACATATAATAATATAAAAATATTTCTATATTAGTTAAGGAATAATGAAAATAACATCCTAATGAAATAGGTACACTCCCCAAACCATATTCAAAGTCATGGTTCACTTTGATGACCATTATAGAAGTCAAGGTTCACTCCCAATACAATCATAGTGGACAAATTCCTTTACTGAACTATGTTCACTTCCCATTCCATCCTTTCCTATCTCATGAGATAATAAATATTTACCCAATGCATTAGAGGGAGATATAGGTCCCACCCATATCACAATGAAATCATATGTACATATACCAAGAGATCATTAAATTCATATCATAAACCTTGAAACGAAACTGTTATCATAAAAATATCATCATATCATAACTTGTGGAAAGGAAACTAGTTTCATAATCATTTCATCATCTCATAATCTGTCAAAATTAGTTGGTTTTATAAGCATATAACCCATGAAAAAAAACTATTATCATTATAATATAAACCATGAAAGAGAAACATGATGCATAACCATCATTCCATAAAAAAACATTATGAAAAATAATATGAATGAAATTCTTGGATCATATCCCTTTAAAGTCATGTAAAAAACCAATGAATGTCATGTTTGATGGAAAGTAATTTTGAAATATCTTTTATATATTTTTTAAGGAAAATATACTTTCTATTTGATAAGTGATTTTTAAAAACATTAATTTTCTCAAAAACATTTCTCCATGAATATGAGCATCAAATATCATTTTAAACATTTATTTTGATTTTTGTAAAATATAATTTCCGAATAAAATATATTTCCGTCCTAAGAGATAAATATGGAAAGATTTTTTTAAAAACACTTTCTTAATTATCTTAAGTTAAAAGAGTGGAAAAATTGAAAAAATAGAATAAGATATTATAAAAACCCATAATATAAGAAAACAATTAAAATTATAGAGAAATGGATTATACAATTTCATTAATGGAATAATAATAGTAAACAATTCTTATAAATGATGAGATCATAGTAATAAACATGTAAGATGTTGGAAACTTTGAATCACATTCCCCAAGAGAGAATGAGTTAACATGAATCTAATAATATAATAAGAATATGTATATTCGTGATATAACATGTAAAATAGAAGTATATACACCTATTATAAGAATATAGGTTCATAACAAAACATCAGTATCAAAGAAGTCATATTGACACAAAATTACCATACACTTTTGGTAACATTTGAACGGTAAACCCCATAAAATAAAGATAAAAAATGGATATGTAAATAACCATAAATTTATGAATAATAATAATATAATAATTCTAATGGGTAGTATATAAACTAAAAATATAAATGAGTGATTAATAATATAAGGACCCCGCCTTAAACATTACTTAATTTCGAGTTATTACAAGAATACACATTGAGGATCTTTTCAGGTTTAGAGTTTTAAAAAATTAGATCATAAAACATGCATTACATTCCACTTGTAAACAAGATTTTAACAAAAAGACAATATTAGCTCTTCGCATTAAACGAAAAATATTTAATATAAAACATGGATTATTTCTTGACACTTCCTTGACACTATCATCACATCATGTACCATTCCCTTGACCTGTGAAAAACATTTCAAAAACATGGGATGAGCATAAAAATCTCAGTAAGGGATATAAAAATACCGAAATGAAACATTAGTCAATGTATACATAGGAATTAATGAAAACATACTTTACTCATAAAACATAATCACTTTAACATACCTCATCAAATCATGAATAAATCATAGAAATCATAAGACATAAAGGTAACTTGAGGCATTCATAACATTCTTACGTAGGGAGTAACCCTCATGGTTACGTTTGGAATACCCATCATAGTAGATTCCCTAAATATATTTGGAGAAACCTTAGAATTTAACTCCTTCACATTACCCAATGCCTTCGAGAGCTATATCGGGCTCACCAGCCCTTAGATTATCATGGAACCACCCGTCTTCATAAACAATGCCCAAGAACCATAACATAATCGTATCACATAAAACATGCATAAAGGAAACATAAAATTTCCACATTTCAATCCCAAGTTATCAATAACACATTGATATAATAAAAAAAGTATCAAAAAAATTTAAATACCAAAATAAAAGAAAAAGTAAAACATGGTATTTATTTTTCATTTAAAAAAAAAGTTATGGCGTGTAGAGGAAGCCGAAACTCAAATAATGGTCACGGCGGTGGAGAAGTCATTGTCGCCGCATATGTACGGAAAAAACATTCCCTTTTGTCGTTTAGGAAAACGCTTCGTATAAAAAAGATTCATTTTGAATAAAATTAAAAGTCAAAGGGGTTTATACATCGTATAAAAGAATGTTGTGTATAAAACGAAATATGCCTAAATGAAAGGAGATTGAGACAAAGACCCATACCTCGTATCCGACTTGACTCGATCGTTCTTTAATCTCCTGAATTTTAAACATGAGTTAATTTATACTTGATTAAGAACCTTTTACAAGTTCATTATTCCTTTTATATCACTTATTACCATGTTATGGATGCTATGTAATTATTTAAGTTAATAACGGTCGTTTTGTTGATCATTGGTACTTGAGTCAAAAATAAACTCCTTATAATTACAAGTTGTTCAGGTGGTAAAATATCCATTATATACAGAATTATATTCATGATGTAGATATCATATATATCATATATATCTAGTATATACATGAATTTATAATATTAAATAACATTTAGAGGTAATAAATGAAATGCACCGTTCATGGAGACGGTAAGCCGTACGTACGCATGAACGCTACTTTCATTTCAATTTCGTATTTAATGGAATGAGATCATAATGATATAGAGTTATATTATAATTCCTGTACAATATCATATATAAAATCTTAAACTCCATCCTTTATGCGTCCCACATATGGCATTAACAAATCAAATCACTTTGAGGGGGCGGTAGTCCGCAGTTCCTAAAATGAAGATATCGCGTTTACCCATAATGGAAACCATAAAGGAATTCCATAAATGAAAAATACAGAAGCATAAGGAAAACATAATCATAATATATATCATATACAAATATAGTGACATTTTAATGGCCACCATGAATGGTGTTAAAAGAATATTGAACAATCATCGTTTCGTGAGGGAGAAATTTTCCATCCACAGGAACAGTATGTTCTTTAACCATTAGACGAAGGTGTGTATAAGTGTAGCTCGAATACTTATCATAAAAACATCCCAGTACATTCAAGTTACTATTTTTTACAAAATAAAGGAATAAAAGTAGTTTAGGGGGTTGGAGAAGCAAAATAAAACAAAAGAACACAAGTGAATACATTACCTTTAAATTAGGTAACTCTTCTTGGTTTGAACCAAAAAGGTTTCTTGAAAAGATTTATGCCTAAAGTAAGGCTTCTAGGATGAAGAGAGAGATGTGGAGAGATATAAAGATCATATCTTGGCTGAGAAAATGTCTTGAGAGGTGTGGGTAATGGGGTATAGGTGGGGGCCTTTTATAAGAGGGAGGAGGGACAGTCTTGGAATGTCAAGAAATGTTACTTTATATTAAAATGAGATTCTAATTTTAAGGATCCCATATTGATATATTTAGAGGATAAGGTGATAAGGGTTAAAAATATACTCATAAAAGAGGTTTTTGACAAGTTTAGATCTTAGATATTACATTATCTTTTCATTTTATTTAAATCGTTCATTAATGAGGTAATCACTACATCATCATGGTGTCATATAAAATATAATTTATTAAATGTCTAAAAACTATAAAAAATATACTATGATGTATTAAATAATTTTATCTTTATAATGAATATTTATAGTCCAAGATATCGTTTATTTAGGCAAAATTAAAATTGTTTTACTTAGGTGTTACATTCTTCTGCGATATTCTCCTTTCTTTAAAAATAAAATGATAAAGTGTCACTATCACCCAAAAGTGATTCCATGAGGTCTCTAAGTTTGGAACAATCCATTACATTGTCGGAAATGACACAACCAATAGCATTAGGACACATTATGGGGTCATTTGTTATTATTATGATATTATATTATTACCCTTAACTACCCGATTACTAATTAATCACGATAATTAAAGATAATTATCGTTGTTACAATTCATAATGTCAAAAAACAAAAGAGTCTTAATTACATAATTTGGACCTTTTTATTCCAAATATGGAATCCATTTTACCAAATTAAAAACACAGAAATTGCAATAATTAATTTAAAAATAATTCTCGTTGTCAAAACAAATAGCGGGTTTTTAGAAACAATATTTATCAAATGTTTGACAATTGTTAATGTCCAATTTTAAAGTGAAACTAATTATAATGACCAAAATTTTATTAAATGGTAAACATATATTCAAATTAGACTTTAAAACCAATTATAAAGATAATCTAACCATAAAATTAAATTAGATGAAAAATCAGTTTTGAAGTAAAATGTAGTATTTTTCACTATTGATTAATAAATGAACATTGTCAGAAAAATACCAAAAATTTATCCAAAGTAAATATAAATGTCCCAATACAAAAGAATAAGTTTATTTTGACAAATAGAGCTTATAAAATTGTCATAAGATAGATTTTAAAAATGGTTCTCCATCAAAATGCGGTAAAACAATCTTATAAAAATTTTAGAGAATTCTATGCTTAAGATTGGATTTATTCTAATTTTAAGCCTATTAAAACACTATTTAATTAATAAATAGAAATAGATAAGAAATTATATTATTCATTAATTACTTGGGATATTCCATCCTTCCCCCCTTTATAAAATTTAATCCATACAATTTTTTTACTTATCGAATAAGTGGGGGTATTTATCCCTCATTGCATTTTCAGATTCCCATGTTGCCTCTTCAATAATGTGGTTTTTCCACAAAACATTTACATGATGAATCACCTTATTTCATAACACTTTCTCCCTATGGTCAAGAATCTGGATAGGTTGTTCCTCATAAGATAGGTTCTCTTCCAACTGAACTACCTCTGGACTCAAAATATGAGATGGATCTGGCATGTACTTCCTTAACATTGAAACATGAAAAAAATTGTGTACCTGAGATAAACTCAGAGGTAAAGCCACTCGGTATGCAAATATTCCAACTCTCTCCAGAATTTCATATGGTCCAATGAACCTTGGAATTATCTTTCCTTTCATACCAAATCACATCACACTTTTCCATGGTTAAACTTTTAGGAAGACATGATCACCTACCTCAAAAGAGAGATCCTTCCTCCTGTTGTCCGCATAACTTTTCTGCCTGATCTGAGATGTTATCATATGTTTCTGTATCAGCTGAAATTTTTCTACCAACTCTTCTACCAATTCTGGTCCCATTGACTTCTTTTTACCCACTTCATCCCAAAAAGCTGGAGTTCAACACAGCTTCCCATATAATGCCTCAAATGGTACCATCTATATACTAGAATGAAGACTGTTATTATAAGAAAACTAACCGAAAGAAATATGTTGGTCCCAACATCCCAAATAATCCATAGAACAAGCACATATCATATCCTCCAAAGTCTGAATTGTTTGTTCTGACTTCCCATCTGATTGAGGATGAAATTCTATACAAAAATTTAATTCAGTACCCAACGACTTCTGAAGGCCTTTCGAAAAGTTAGATGTAAACTTGGGATCACGATTAGATACAATGGAGAGGGGAACTACATGTAACCTTACTATCTCTTTAAGATATAAACGAGAAAGTTGATATAGGAAAAAAATATCTCATATAGCAAGGAAATGAGAATATTTAGTCAAGCGATCAACAATAACCTAGATTGCATTATTACCTCGAGGTGTCTTTGCCAATCCCACAACAAAGTCCATGGATATATTCTCCCATTTCCACTCTGGTATTGGTAAAGGATGAAGCATCCCCTTCGGTAACTGCTGCTCTGCTTTAACCTATTGACAAGTCAAACACTTCAAAGTAAAATCAGCAATATCTCTTTTCATTCCATCCCACCAATAATACTCCCGAAGATCTATATACATCTTAGTACAGCTTCGATGAACTGAAAACGGAGAACTATGAGCTTCACATAACAACTCTCTCTTCATCTGTGAATCACACGACACACACAATCTCTTCCCAAATCTCAAAACACAATCATAATCAATGTTTAATCCAGGCAACTTACCCTTCTGAACCCGCTCTACCTTTTTCTGCAACTCACTATCTTGCTTCTGTGCTTTCTTAATTATGTCTGATAGAGAAGATTTCACACATAACTGAAAGAAAACAGAAGAAAATCCTGCACCAATAACTTCAATGCCAAAGATCATCAAATACTTAACCAACAGATCATGTTCTAAACATAGGATGGTTAATGAGGCATTACTTTTTTGACTCAAAGCATCATCCACATTATTTTATTTTAACGGATGGAAATGAATTGTACAATAATAATCCTTGATTAATTCTAACTATCTCCTCTGCCTCATGTTAAATGTTTTCTGAGTGAATATATACTTTAAACTTTTGTGATCAGTATATATTTCACACTTTACACCATACAAATGATGCCTCCATATTTTTAAAGAGAATAAAACAACATCTAATTCCAAATCATGTGTAGGGTAATTTACCACATGAGTTTTCAACTGACGTGAAGCATAAGAAATTACCTGATCATTCTACATTAGGTCGCAACCAAGTCCTTTCAATTAATAATCACAGTAGATAACAATATCACCATTCTTGGAAGGTAGTGCCAAAACAGGAGCATTCACTAATCGTCTTTTCAATTACTGAAAACAATCATCACATTCTTTTGTACAGATAAACTTAACACCCTTCTGAGTTAGCTTAGTCATTGGACTAGATAACTGTGAAAAATTTCAAAAAAACCTTCGGTAATAGCCTGCCAAACCAAGAAAACTATGAATCTCAGTTAAATTTGTGGGTCTTGTCTATTCTTCAACAACCTTTGTTGTTGCAGGATCAAAAATTATTCCATCTTTAGAAACAGTATGACCAAGGAAAGAAATTTGTTGCAACCAAAACTCAAACTTGCTAAATTTCCCATACAATTTCTTTTCTTTTATGGTTTTCAAAATAACCCTTAAATGACTTTCATGCTCCTCTTTACTTTTAGAAAACACCAAAATATCATCAATGAAAACAACCACAAACTTATCCAAGAACTCATGGAAAATTATATTCATAAGGTCCATGAATACAACTGGTGCATTGGTTAGCCAAAAAGGCATAACTACAAATTCATAATGGCCATATCATGTATGAAACGTGGTCTTTGGGATATCAGCTTCCTTTACCTTCAACAGATGGTACCCTGATCTCAAGTCAGTCTTTGAAAAATACTGAGCTCCCTAGAGCTGATCAAAAAAATCATTGATATGAGGAAAATGATATTTGTTCTTAACAGTGTTGTTATTCAAGGCTCTATAATCAATGCAAATTCTTATAGAACCATCTTTCCTTTTAACAAATAATACAGGAGCACCCCATGGTGATGTGCAAGGTTGAATGAAACCTTTCTGTAATAAATCTTTCCATTGCCCCTTAAACTCTAAAAGTTAAAATTGAGCCATTCGATAAGGGGGTTTTGAAATTGTCTTAGAATCCGGAACTAAGTCGATAGGAAATTGAACTTCCCAATCTGGTATTATTCCAGGAAACTCATTAGGAAAAAAATCAGGATACTAATTTACCACATGCACATCATTAATCTGAATGGTTCATTTGTTTTCAAAAATTTGTTCAAGGTAACATTTATTTCCATCTTTTACAAGTTTCTCAGCCTGTTGATATGCTATCAACAGTAAGGGGTCATTCCTGTACACAAACTGAAAGTAATTCTGAAAAGAAACTTCTTTAACACTACAATGAATCTTATCATGGTAAACAGAGATCCAATCCATACCCAAGATAACATCAAACCCTACTAGAGGTAAAATAATAAGGTTTACAAGTAGGTTCTTTCCAAGGATAAGGATATGAAGATTCTTATAAATTATTTTTTCCTCAACATTTTCCACAGGTGTTTTTACCACAAGTTCAGGAGTCATTTCTTGAGATAGAATTCCCAATTTACTAGAAAAGTTTTCAGATATGAGAGAATGTGTAGACCCCAAATCAAACAAAACATTAACATAATCTGGGAAAACAAACAAAGTACCTGACACCACTTCATTTTATGTCCCAACATCTACTAAAGTTGTTTCAAAGGATTTCACCACTCCTTTTTTCTTGTAGTCTGACTGCTTCCCATCATTTGAGCTCTTTGTCAGATACTCGTTTGCACAATGACCCATCTCATTACACTTGAAACATTTCACTAACTGTAAATCAAATTTGGTCATACCATCACCCTGATCTTTTTCAGTGCAATAACGATCTTTATGTCCCATCTTACCACATCGGTACCACTTTCCATAATTCAGAAGACATTCCCAGCATGCCTTTTACCACATTTATCACAAATTGAAAACTTAGTTTTCTTACCATCCGACCTTTTTGAAGGATTCTTCCCTTTATCCTGCCACCTCAGTCTCTTCTTCTGTTGGTTGTTACAGAACACTTAATCATCAACAAACTCCATTTACACCTTCTCAGCACATCGAACAAGTTTCTCATAACTCTTGAACTCGCGAGAAGCTAAAGCCCTTTGATATTTTGGAATTTATCCTGAGTAAGATCGATTGATTTTACTATCAAGGTCTCAGATAAAATTTGGATCATACCATACCAATCGAGTGAACCTTTATTCATAAGCAGCCAATGAGTCATCCTCTTGCCTCAATTCCAAGAATTATTTTTCCATCCCAAGTTGAAAGACCTTAGGAAAATACTTCTCAAGAAACATACCTTTGAATTCATCCCAGTCGAGAGCATCAATCTCATCAGCATCCCTGATATTTTTAACCATCGACCCCCACTGATCTTCTTCACACTCCAAACGGTAAAAAACAAGACTAACCTTTTGATTTTCTGAACACCCCATGACATCGAAAGTCTTCTCCAGTTCTTTAATCCACCCTTCAGCTAGCACAGGGTCAGATGATCCTCTGAATGATGGGGGATGTTTCCTCATGAAATGTTCCACCACTAAAATGTTCCTCTATGGTTGATCTGGATGATCTCAGGCATGGATACCACTACCATTTATCGCTTGAGTCAATTGTGCCATTACTGCAACAAATTGTTCAGTTCCAATTCCTATCATCTCAGGATTCTGATTCGGAAGTTCATTTTCTTATGTATGCCTTCCTAGCACTGCTTCCCTTTTTCCTCTTTTGAAAACCATTATGAACAAACAAGTCTTAGATGAATCAACATGGTAATATTCAAATTCAATATCATTTCAACTTGACAATAAGAAAATATTTTTGAATAATCATGTAATATAATTTTAAGTCCTAAAGTTATCTAAACTATCCTCTGATACCAACTATAAGGCCCCCGCCTTAAACATTACTTAATCTTGAGTTATTACAATAATACACATTGAGGATCTTTTCAGGTTTATAGTTTTAGAGATTTGATCATAAAATATGCATTACATTCCACTTGTAAACAAGGTGGTTACAAAAAAGACAATATTAACTCTTCTCATTAAAGGAAACATATTTTAAATATAACATGGATTATCTCTTGACACTTCCTTGACACTATCATCACATCATGTACCTTTCCCTTGGCCAATGAAAAACATTTCAAAAACTTGGGAGGAGCAGAAAAATCTTAGTAAGGGATATAAAAACACGGAAAAGAAACATTAGTCCATGTATACATAAGAATTAATGAAAACATACTTTACTCATAAAACATAAGAACATTAACATACCTCATTTAATCATGAATAAATCATAGAAATCATAAGACATAAAGGTAACTTTAGGCATTCATAACATTCTTACGTATGGAGTAACCCTCATGGTTATGTTTGGAATACCCATCACAGTATATTTTCTAAATCATTTCAGAGAAACCTTAGCATTTAACTCCTTCGTGTTACCAAATTCATTGGAGAGCTATTTTGGGCTCACCCACCCTTTGTTTATCATGGAACCACCCATCTTTATAAACAGTTCCCAAGAACCATAACATAATCGTATCACATAAAACATGCATAAAGGAAACATAAAATTTACTCATTTCAATCACAAGATATCAATAACACATTGATATAATAAAAACATTATCAAAACAATTTTAAATAACAAAATAAATGAAAAGTAGAACATGGTATTTATTTTTCATTTTTGAAAAAACGTTATGGCTTGTAGAGGAAGCTGAAACTCAAATAATGGTCACGGCGGAAGAAAAGTCATTATCGCCGCATACGTATGACAAAAACATTTCCTTTTTTCGTTTAGTAAAATGATTCGTATAAAAAATATTCATTTTGAATAAATTTAAATGTCAAAGGGTTTTATACAATGTATAAAAGAAAGTTTTGTATAAAACAAAATATGCCTCAATGAAAGGAGGTTGAGACGAAGTCCCATACCTTATATCTGACTTGACTCGATCGTTCTTTAATCTCATGAATAATAAAATTGAGTTAATTTATAATTTCATAAGAACATTTTTCAAGTTAATTATTCCTTTTTATCACTTATTACCATGTTATGAACACAATGTAATTTTTTAAGTTAATAATAGTCGTTTTGTCGATCATTGGTACTTGAGTCAAAAATAAACTCATTATAATTGCAAGTGGTTTATGTGGTAAAATAACAATTATATCCAAAATTATATTCATTATGTAGATATCATATATATCATATATATACAGTATATACATGTATTTATAATATTACATAACATTTAGAGGTAAGAAATGAAATGCACCGTTCATAGAGACGATAAGTCGTACGTACGCATGAACACTACTTTCATTTCTATTTCATATTTAATGGAATGAAATCATAATTATATAGAGGTATATTATAATTCCAGTATAATATCATATATAACATCATAAACTCCATCCTTTATATATCCCACACATGGCATTAACGAATCAAATCACTTTGAGGGGGCGGTAGTCCGCACTTCCTAAAATGAAGATATCGCGTTTACCCATGATGGAAACCATAAAGTAATGCCATAAATGAAAAACACATAAGAATAAAGAAAACATAAACATAATATATATCATATATAAATATAGAGACATCTTATTAGCCACCATTTAAGGTGTTAAAAGAAGATTGAACAATCATTGTTTCTTGAGGTAGAAATTCTCCATCCACAGAAACAGTGTGTTATTTAACCATTAGACGAAGGTGTGTGTAAGTGTAGCTTGAATAATTCTCATAACAACATCCAAGTATATTTAATATACTGGTTTTGTTACAAAATAAAGCAATAAAAAGAGTTTAGGGGGTCGTAGAAGCAAAATAAAACAAAAGAACACAAGTGAAGACATTAGCTTTAAATCAGGTAACTCTTCTTGGTTTGAACCAAAAGGGTTTCTTGAAGAGCATTATGCCTAAGGAAAGGCTTCTAGGATGAAGAGAGGGATGTGGAGAGATAAAAGGAGCAGATATTGGCCAAGCCAATGGCTTGATAGGTGTGGGTAAGGAGGTTGAGGTGGGGGCCTTTTATAAGAGGGAGGAGGGGCACTCCTGGAAAGTCAATAAATGTTACATTATATTAAAATGAGTTTCAGAGATTAAAGGTCCCAAGTTGATATATTTCTAGGATAAGGTGATAATGGTTTTAAATATACTCATCTAATATGTTTTTTCACAAGTGTAAGTCTTATATTTTACATCATCTTTTCATTATATTTAAATCATTCATTAATGAGGTAATCGTTGTATTATCACGGTGTCATGAGAAATTTAATTTATTTAATGTCTAAAAAATATAAAAAAATAATATGATGTAGGAAATATATTTATCTTTACAATGAATATTTTTAGTCTAGGAGATCAATTATGTAGACAAAATTAAAATTGTTTTACTTAGGTGTTACAAACTTTTGTGATATTATCCTTTCTTTAAAAATAAAATGATAGTGTCACTATCACCCAAAGGTGATTCCATGGGGTCCCTAAGTTTGGAAAAAGACATCCCATTGTCGGAACTGACACAACCAGTTGCATTAGGACACATTTTGGGGTCATTTGTTATTATTATTATATTATTTTATTACCCTTAACTACATAATTACTAATTAATCATGATAATGAAAGATAATTACCGTCATTACTATTTATAATGTAAAACAATAATATTAATTACATAATTTGGACCTTATGATTCCAAATATAGAATCCATTTTACCAAATTCCAAACACATAAATTTCAATAATTAATTTAAAAATTATTCCCGTTTTCAAAACAAATAGCGGGTTTTTTAGAAAACATTTCTATCAAAATCTTGACAATTGTTTATGTCCAATTTCAAAGTGAAACTAATCATAATGATAAAAATTAGATTAAATGGTAAAAATATATTCTAATTACACTTTAAAACCAATTATAAAGAAAATCTACCCATATAATTAAATTAGATGAAAAATCAGTTTTGAAGTAAAATGCAGTATTTTTCACTATTCATTAAAAAATGAACATTGTCAGAAAAATACAAAAAATTCATCCAAAGTAAATTTCAATGTCCCAATAATAAAGAATATATTTATTTTGACAAAAATAGATTATAAAATTGTCATAAGATAGACTTAAAAATGGTTCTCCATCAAAAGGCGGTAAAATAATCTTTTAAAAATACTAGAGAATTATATGCTTAAGATTGAATTTATTCTCATTTTAAGCCTCTTAAAACACTATATAATTCATAAATATACATAGATAAGAAAATCTATTATTAATTACTTACTTGGGATGTTACAAATAAAACACAAGGCATAGAGAAATAAATGTGAGCTAGAAAACCATTACCATATGTCTTAACTGGCATAGTACTCATTCAAGCCTCATGTAAAATAATGATAATTTTATTATAAATATATTATAGAACCATATTAAATTAAATAATACAATATATGATTTAATTGTGGCTTATTATTACTTTTTTTTAACAATTCCATGTTAATGTAATGTTTCAGGTAATAACAGCTTTTTTCGCATATGTTTTGATTTGTTATATTTTTTGTTTTCATACATAAATCATCATTTCAACATAATAATAATAATAATAATGATATAAATATCATATATATTAAATATATATGTATTTATATTAATATATAAATTATAAAAATAGAAAATTTAATAAACCATTCACAGAGATGATATGTCGTACGTACGAATGAACAATGTTTCCATTATCTTGTAATATTGAAAGAAGGAAAGTAAATGAAACATATGTATATATAATATCATTATAGTTTAATTATTATGTCATATATATAATATAAATTAACTAAACATATATTTAGTACATTCAATGTAACGCGTGGATGAAACACATTGCTTTGAGGAGGTGATAGTCTACACGTCCACAAACGATGTTTTCATATTTTCACAAAATGGAAATCATGAAAGTTTGTGTAATTTAATAATTATATAATTATAAATAGATCATATATATAATATATGTCATATAAAAATTGAGTATTAATAATTATTCCAAACCATGAAAGGTGGAAATGGAAGAATGAATGACATCAGTTTGTGAGGTGGTATTCTGCCGTACACACGAACAATGATTATGTGTCACATTTGATTCAAGTGTGTGTGAGTGTAGTTCATAAAACTAACATAAAAAAGTATTAGTGTATTTTGGAAACTTATGTGAATATATAATCATGGAATAATAATCATTTAGGGTATGGATAAAGAAATAAAAGAAACGTACTTTTTGAAGGATGCTACCTCTTCTTTGGGTAACTCTTGGTTTGCACCGGTAGGCTTCCTTGGTAGGATTTATTCCAAAAGAGAGGATTATTTGATGAATGCATAAAAGTTTGAATTATATTTTTGTTTTGTTTTTATATGAATAATGGGATTTATAGATTTTAATAAGTTATGGGGAGAGGGGAATTTTTATAGAGAAAGAGGAGTTGCATTCTTATTTATATAAAAAGGTAAACACTCTTGAGATTTATCTCTTACTTATTTTTCATAAAACAATTGTAAATTTACTATAAAATATGTGAATTTGTATAAATATATATATAAAATATATTTTGGACATGTTTTTAGGTTATTTTTTCCCTTAAATTAATGATTAACCACTAATTAAACTCATTTTTACCTTAATTTCTGTAATTAATTTTAATTCATTCAGAAATAAAATTGGCCAAAAATTAAGTTTAACATATTAGAAATTATAAATTATTATTTTTCCAAATATTGAATATATTTTTCTAAATTATAGTTACATAATTGGTAGAAAAAAATTTAAAATTAATCTTGTAGACGTGTCGTGAAAGCGAGTTTTAAAAGCAGACATGTTTAAAAGTGTGAAATATTTTTTTATCAAATTTCAATGTGAAGTTGATTATAATGAAATAAATTGGATTAATTGTTGTAAACTTTAACTAATTATACATTAAATGAAAATTAAATTTTAATTTAACTTTAATAATTAATTATATAGAAGGGCATGTTTCAATTAAAATTAAATACTAGTCACTATTCATAAAAATTCATATTATTTCAGAAAAATATCAAAAATTCACCCTAACATAATATTGATTTTATGAATTCAAAATTTTAGTTTATTTAATATAATTAAATTTAAAAATATTATTGAACTAATTTTTTTTTTTTCACTAAAGGAAATAAAAGGCAGTTCTTTTAAGAAAAAACGTAATTTCAAAACATATAGACTTTACAAAAAATTCTATATTTTATTATAAATATGTTATATTTATGTGGAAAAATTATAAATTATATATAAAAATTATTTATTACTAGTTATATTATAATGTGTAACATATATGTTATAACTACATTGTTTAAGTAGTTATAATGATAAAGTGTTATTTCATAGATACTCAGTGTTGCATGTAATGCAATAAAAGATAATTTGGCATATAGAATAATCTTAACTTGTTTTTGAGTATAAATAATGTTTAAATTGGGTTAGCATAAAATAATAGAAATCAAATGAACTTAATTTACTCAAAAAAGGTTTATAAAAAATATGGGGGTTACATTATGTCACCTAGATATTTATGATAATGGATTTAATAATTAAATATGATATATATGAAATTATTATACATATATTAATTAGAATTATTATTCATATTTATTTCATCCCATCCATAGAAAATGAAAAAATCACTCACGTGTCTGTATAGTCTACAATGTCCATGAATAACGTAACTCATTTCTATAGTTATATAACTTTTATGGAAGAATATAAATATGTATATATTGAACATATATGTTATTTATATCATTATTAACATTTCTTATATTATGAAACCTTGATAAAGATGCAAGGACTATAATTTCCATACAAAACATATATTAAAAATGAAGCAGTTAACATTCAAAAATGACAATTTTAATAAATAATTTTTAATAAATTAGTGTTGAAATGTTATAATAGGATTATATATGATATTATAAGTAGGTATATTTTTTTTATGTAATTATAAAAAAATTAAATTTATTTTACAGGAGTTTAGAGTTCTTTCAAATCAAGTCAATCGTGAGGTAAGAGTTTATCATCTCCCTTTTATATCTCCGTGACATATTCCATATTCACCACTTGTTTAATTTTTATGGTTTATATAATTACCATGATTGTATTGAATGATGGTTTTCATTAAAATAATGGGGATTTAAAAATAAAACTTAGGCTATCACTTCCACGAGGCTTTGATTCATGGATTACCAATGTTATAAGGTTTCTTCATATAAATATTATTTCACTGAGACAGATTAGATGCTATAAACCAATTTATGTTTATAAGGTTCTTATAATATACATATAATATGTTATATACTTTATATATTTATATTAATGTCACTTAATTATTTATTTTAGTTTAATTATTTCAAGGGTGTTATGATTCAGATGTTTCCAAAGCAGTTAGGGTTTATGTTACAATCTCATTTCTTTTTAGGATTGTTTGTGATAAATTTCTATTTAGTAAAATTATAAGTATTTATCCATTGATAAACATTATATTTATTATTATATGGTTAATACTTTAAATTTTATGTATTGGTACCATTATTCACTATTTTATACATAAAATGATGAAGGATTTCTTTAAAGAAAATACCACCATATTTTGTTTTTGGTCCAAAAATATCATTCTTCCATGTCAAGGATCTTAAAATTTGATTATTAATGTTATTAACTATACTAAAAATGTTTAAAAGGAATAAAATTTCATTAGATTTTATATTATCTACAAATATTATAAAAGTTAATTTTTAATGAAATATTTTTCTAAACAATTATTTGTAGATGTTTTATGGATTCATGAAAGTAATTTTTAATATACATGACATGAACATAACCTTCCCGCCATCATGATTGTTATTTTCCTTTATGACTAATTTAAAATCCTCCATGGTTATTTTAAAAGAAAATAATTTATTCACTATTTAATGATTTTTTGTTTAATGTTATCAAAAGAAATCGATATTGTTTTCATATATTCAATGAATTGAGTGAATGATAATTTAAAGGTATTTTTAATTTATATCCACATACATAAAGGATTGTTGCCTTTTAGTGTGGATATTTTCGAATGATTCCATCCAATTGTCTGGATTACTTATGATGATGATGATTCTATGAAGCTAGTTTTTTTAAGCGTAACTAAGTTATGATGAGATATTTATGAAACCCATTTATTTTCTCGAGGATATGATATATTGAAATACTGAATGGTTTATGATTTTATGACAAAAAAATGTTTGGTTTTTATTATGTGATGGATGGTTATGTTATATCCCTCTAATTCATAGGGTAATGATTTGTATATCATAATATAATTATTTGTAACTAGATGATGTTTGTGATCCACTATTTGAAATATGTAGGGATGACCAATCCACTAAGATATGGGAACTAAGTGGTGATTCCTTGTACATTGTGATATATGAAAGATGTGGTGATTACCAGTTGACTATTATATGATGGTCTTGGTAGTTAAACATGACATATGTCATGGTCTCTGTACCTATGATGGTTTTATACTCTTATGACATGTTGATATTGTTATGTTTTGATCTCATGGATCATGATTGATTTCCAATGATTCCCTCTAGTTATATTCTTTTTTTATATGAATTATGATATTGATCTATGAGTTTTTTGGTAATGATTTTATATTCATAATAACATGTTCTAATACCCTTATACTCATGATATTATTATATATGATCATTGTTCTACATCATCTATGTTTAACCTCACTGATTATTTGAGCTCACCTATATTTATGTTTTAATTTTTCACCATGTTATGAATAAAGGTACTAAGTATGATTAGTCTAGAAGGGTAATTTATATAAATAAAGATGTAAGAGATGATGAAGATATGAGTTAAATAAAATTTTCACATATATAGTCTCAAATTACTCTATACAATAAATGTTATCAAGCATGTTTATTTTGGACATGTATTGAATATTCATAAAAAATATGTAGTACAAATGAACAAAATGATAGTGTTGTCATAGTTGGTATCATAGAAGTGTTTATACATTTTATGATATTTGGACAAGAAAAATTTAGTGAAAATTTTGGGAATAAGACTAAGTATATGGTATCATCATAATGTTTTTCTAAAGTATATATTGTGAGGTTTTCCTACAAGTACATCACTATTTGGATAATGGAAAGTGGATGGAGCTATGGAACATATGAAAATAGGGGTAACAACTCTAAAAGTAATGTTTTAGGTATTAAATTTATCATAACCAATGTGTGATAAGTATGCATATGTCTGAACACATGGAGGGAAACTCTTATGGGATATTCTTTGGTTTACTCATATTTTCTTTATGGACCATCACGAAGGATTTAATTAGATAATGACTATGGATGACCACAGTTAAAACTAAGGATTTATAGTGTGAAAATATGTTGACATGATTTATACATCCAATGAATGATTTTTTATGATTATTTTTTTCTCACAATGTTTATTATTTCTCACACAATGATTTTTGGTTTTAATCAATAGATAAAACTAAAAGATATCATTTTAATTATGAATATGATAGATAATTTAGTGATTATACCCAAGAGAAACCAAATGAAATTGGATCTAGAATGTGAAATTTGGTGATAATTCCTTGTAATCTATCTTTATATATAACTAACAACCAAAACTTGGGTGATTTTCCTAAAACACTAAATTATTCAATAATAGAGTTTTATAAAAGTTCATCATATAAATACAATATATAAAATTAGATTAATTTTAATTTATGTTAATAATTTGGAATAAAGCTCTAAAGGGAATGTATCAAAGGATTATTAAGTAGTTTTATCTGTTGAAAATAAGGATATAAAACAAGTAGCTTATGTGAAAAAATTAAGAGCTCAATATATGGAAATAAAATAAACATAAGGTACCATTTATAGTTAAATTTATTATGTGTGGGGAACTTTGGAATTATCTAATTAATTTACATAATCTAAGGGATAAATCCAAGACTATGGAATTATATATTCTATTTTAATCATTAGTCTTTAATGATTTAAGTGTTTATGTGTTGGGATTTGAGAATTGTATTGTAGAAGTGTATTATTTTATTTAAGGAATAATTATAGATTTAATTTTTGGAATGATTTTTTTATTGAGGTATTATGGTGATTTAGGTTATTTTTGGAATCAATGATCACTTCTTATGAGAATGTACGATCATGGTATTTATGTGTTTGTTGTGTGATATTATAAGATCCTTTTTGTTGTTTTTGGATTAATTTTAGGTTCATCTTGTGAATTTAGTTATTTTATTTATAAATTTTTGTGGTCTTAATTTTGGGAGACATATTTTGGAGGAGTCTTAATGGTAATTTCATATGCAATAGTTTATTTTTGACTTTGTGTTCCATTGTTATGGTTTTAGAGATTAATGAATTATATCATCATATGAGGATTAATCTATATTTGGTAACATGTGCAAACCATTTTGGTTTTGGTAAATTCTTATAGATAGTAGGATTGCATTTTCATTATATTATGGATCTTATAATCCATTAAAAGGTTATTTTAGTACTAGAAGAATGGATTTTTTTTTTTAATATTCATCTCTCAGAGTAAAAGATAATTTGTAAATTTATTGAATTATAATCAAAGGATTTAATTTTTCTTATGAAATGGAATGAAATAAATTAAGTATATTTTTTTATATTCTCAAAAGTGAAGTAAATGGATCTGTAAAATTCAGTACAGGAAACTTGAAATAAAAATTTCGTTCTTTTATATTTATAAATAATGAATTGATTTCTTTTCTTCCCCTCCATAATTTATGGATTAATGGTCATTAAAATTCTCATGACCATGTTCCTTATCACTCCCTATTATTCCTTATATATTATTTTGATCCTTAATATATATATTTTAGATTCTCTATAGTGTTTTCCTTATCTACGAACCTAATTATGTTTTATTTTAGGTTACCTTTAGTTTTCAAAATTCCCCTTTAGATGGAAGTTTTATAATCCATTTGTATGATGTGTCATATCAAAAAATGTATTTTTCAAATATCGAAGCTTTGATGGTTGAGATAAAAGTGAGAAAAAATAATTTTTTAAGAATTAATAATTTAATACCATAAATATTTAGTAAAAAATAATAACAATCCATATAATTTCTTAACAAACAACCTTATTCATTAAGGGAATTGAGATATTTTAAAAAAATATTTCTATTTAAATATCACTACAATAACCTAGAAATATAATTGGGGGGGTATGAATATGATTAAGTAAATTATAAAATAAATTTATAATTTTAAAGCTCAATAAAAAAAGTATTTATTAATTTTTAGAAAATAAGAACACAATTTTTAATAGAGTCATTTTATGCTTCAAGAATAAATTTTCATCAAAAAGGGTATTTATTACTATTTTTTAGGGGATATTATAATTAATTTGTACTAATTTTATAATTTTAATTATATAAATTTTTTATAATTTTTTAAATCATAATGTGAAAATTTTTTAATGTAAAGTTTTGGGATTTTTATGAAAATAATATTTTTTAGTTAACAGTGAAAAATACCGCTTTTATGGAAAATTTTCTTTTCTTTTCATGTATTTTAAAAGACACAATTTTTTAAATAAATTTTAAAATTTTATTGTTTTATTTTTATTAAAAATAATACCATTAATTTTGATTGTAATCTATATTATGATTTGGTATGAAATTATTTTTATAGTTACAAATATATATTTCTAGAAAACCATTTTTCATCTCATTTTGTGGGTTCAATTTAAAAGTAATTTACCACTAATTTAGAGATTTAATTTTATAAAATAGATTACGTATTTGGAATCATAATTTTCACATATGGTTTATATGTTGACTTTATTTTTGGTCATAATTAATAGTAATCATGGTAAATATTTGTCACCTCGGCAAGGGTAAATCAAGTAATTATGGTTGAAATAAAGTCAATACAACTTTAATAATATATATAATACCTACCTTATTTCTATTTGGTGATTTTAGTTCAGTCATCGTCATCCAATATTTAATGATAATGAAATTTTTTTCCATATTTCCTTGATAATGTACTAAATAATATTTCATGTAAAGAATTAATATAAAATGTCAATCGATTTGTTTCAATACCTCTAATATTTTTTCATAGGTATAAAAGTGGTTATGTTAAGTTGATTTTTTTTTGAAATGTTACTAAAAAAATATTATGATGCAATTTAATTTTAATTTTTATGTATTGAATAATTACATTAAATTATTATGCATCACCAATAAAATGGTTTTCCACAACATAGAAAAAATCATGAAAATGATTTTAAAAACAAACAGAGTAATATTTTTAGTGAGTTATAGTATTACCTGAATGTTTTTAGATAAATATAATTAATTATTTATGTTTTTAATTTTTATATTCTAATTAAATTAATGAATTTATTATTTTAAATTCAACTATGTGAATTGTCATGAAAATGACATTAATAGTACCTCATGTTAAATAATGTTTTTTAAATGATTTATAATTAAAAAGAATCCAATATTCATACAAGTGAATATGATATGGTCTCGAATATTAAACATTTTATAGTTATATAACACTTTTCCTCCTTTTATAGTAACTTTCCTGGTCCCTAAAGATTAAAAAACTTTGATATCATGGTAATCGTCAAAATTATTAATAGAGGAGGGGGGGTAAAAACTAAGTGATAAGGGTAAAAAATTCCTAAACATGTATAAATATTATTTAATGAAATTATTGGGAATTATATTCATAATATATTCTAAATATATCAATCTATAATCACATTAATAGGATTGTAAATTTATATTAATTTCATACTTTAAGAAATTCCAATGTTTCCCCTATCCTCTCTAATATAAGGACAACAACTATCCTACCTTCCTAAAATCTCAAGATAAACGTAGCTTAAAGAAAATCAAAAAACCACTTCTTAAGATATATTCATTATATAGGTTCTGGTTTTCATAAAATACCATCCCTATGGTCCTTAAGGAGATATCCATTGATAGTTCTTTAAAGAGGTGGTAATCGTCTTGACTGAGCTTTTTCATTTTATTTCTTCTTCATCCTAATTCTATTTTACCCTAAACATTACAAAATAAAAACATAAGTATATCCCATATAATTATATGTTATTACGTTAGTGTAATAACATTATTCATCTAAATTTTCAATAAAATGAGAAATGAAAGTATCACCCCTTCTTACATGTGGACTACCACCTCCATAGAACGATATGATTAATTTTCTATCACCACCTCACATGTTTTTCAATAATGATGGATTTAATAAGTATATATTTGAAATAAATGATATTATTATAGTTCTGAGTATTTTTTTTATTTAAATTGCTTTTGTTCTGTCTATTTAAAATGGAAATATCACATCTACGTACGTCTAGGCTACTATCTCAATAAAGGGTGAAATTCAATTTTATATCATTAACTTTTATGGAAGGATATAAATATTTATATAATTCATATATGTGATATCTATATTATTATTAACATTATTTACCTGATTTAACCATGATAAAGATGCATGTAGTAGAACTTATAAACAAAAAACCTACATAAAAAATAATACAATTTACACTAGGAAATTATGATTTCAATAAAGAAATATTAATAAATAGAAATTGGAATGTTATAATTATATCATATATGATATTATAAGGATGTATATTTTTATTATATAAAATTATATAAAAATAACTTTAGTATACAAGAGGTTAGATTACTTACGAAGCATGTTAGATGTGAAGTATGGATTTCTTGTCTCACTTTTATTTCTGTGAGACATATTCCATATTCACCCCTTCTTTCATTTGTGTGGTGTACATATTTCCATTGAATTAATTTTATAATTTTTTAAATAAAGTTATGAGTATTTAATTGTACTTATATGTTTCTCTAATTCATGAGGTTGTGATTTTGATATTAGTTAATTTGTAAGGTTTCTTCATCTAAATATTGTTTCATTGAAACATTTTTATTATTATGCATATATTTTTGTGTGTAAACAGTGTATATACTGATCCATGGATATGTCAAATCAATAATATATATATATATATTTATATTCATGGTATTTAATTTTTAATTTGATTTTATTTCTTTAATGGGTGTTATGATTCTAAAGCTACCCATATAATAACCAGGATCTTCATTTTAGGTATGGATCTTGAATATGGGTTGTTTTTTAGGAAAAGGAAATAATTGGGAAATTTTCTAGGTACACACCACGTACTTTGGAATACACTCCCTGCACCAGGTTGTTGTGTGTACCCATGTACTGGCCGTGTAATGACTGAGTACATGACCATGTTTGTGACATGGTAGACTGCCTAAAGCATGGGCCGAATGAGGATAATACACAACATGTACATTAAATGAACACGTCCTGTAATTTTCTTTTTTAATTGTTTAATTTTAGTGGGATCACTTCACATCTCCAAAAACCTATTCTTCATCCCGTTTTTCAAACATGAGAGTGATATACAACCAAAGAACTTTGACATCCTCCCTTTCCTATGTCCTCGCTCTGATTGAGACACTGTCAGGTGCATTAGATTTCCAACAATGAGTTTTATCTTTCCCTAGAGCCCCTCTTCCCGATTTATCCTCTCTCATGATTTGTTAAAGGTTGAATTAATTTGAACTTTTTATAGATATATGGTGTTCTAGTCTGATTCCATGGCCGACATTCAAGATTATTCTTCGTACAACATCAAGGTAGGTGGTTTGTGCCTTTCCATGGTTGATAGTGGAATATATAAGCTTAAAGTGATAAATACCCATGTTTTGGATATTGTGTGTTGTAGAATTTGACCGTGTTTAGTGACTTCTACGGTTTGATGTTTTGATTAAGGGTTGTTACCTATGAATCAGATTGTATACCCTTGTTATGGGACACCACATGGTTGCGTTCCCCTGATTATCTATTTATGGCCGTTTGGCCTAGGTCATCATTGAGGCATACCTTGTTTCCATGCCTTGAATTGCTTAAGATGGAGTTGATTGATTATATGAATTTGATGCGTTATGATTTTGAATGTTTTCCATGTAGTATTTATATAATAGGTGTTTTTATTTGATATGATATGCACGCTGATCTTCCAATTGAAAGTGAGAACCCTAGACTAGGAAAAATACAGGGGTTTCCATGTTTATTTACAAATGAATGTGAGAGCCTTGGTGTAGATTTGGACCAGGGGTATTGACTTTGAGATCTATCTGGAGGTCATTTATGATTATTTACACTATGTTGACCCAGGGGTTATTGACCCCGAGTGCTACCTGGATGTCGTGTATAAATTATTGATGTTATGTAGACCAGGGGTATTGACTGTGAGAGCTACCTGGAGGTCATGTACAAAATATTGATGCAATTTAGACCATAGATATTGAATGTGATATCTACCTATAAGGTCATTATCATTACACTATTTAGTGTGTGTCTATAGGGGTTAGACTGTGAGAGCTTTCCCAGAGGGTCTTTGGTGGATAATTGAATGATTGTGATAAGTCTGTCAATCCAAAGCACAAGCTTGGAATCGGTCTTACATTTTTGTTTAGAGGTTCTTATAAGTTATCTTTTGTTACTATTATAGAGGGGGATATAAATATTTTTCTAGATCCTGGGGTTAAATTATTCCACAGTTTGGATAATTTATAAATGAAATTGAATGCAATTGAAAACTGTAGGATTGTTTTATTTTGAGTGATTTCTAATTTAATACTTCATTTATGAATATTTCCCGTTATATACATTCACTGTCTATTAGGCACAAATATTTTGGTGGTTTCCTATTGGGATTCATATCAGACCTTGTTTTCATCATGATTTTGGGCCTAAAGAGATTATATGGTTGAAAGTATATATTAGGTAAAGCTCCCTTCCTCATAAGGTACTTGAGTGATGTTGGTGCTGGAGAGCATGGGACCAAGCTGGGGCTTAAGATGCTTTTAGAGATTACAATTATCTATACTTTTGTTTTAGTAGGGTATTTACATCATTGTAACTTTTTTCCAGCTTTCGTAGATACATGTGACATGAATCATTATTTATATATATGATGCATTTTTGTATACTATTAGTCTTCCATAGTTTACTTTGTTGTATGGTGTTACTTCTTCCATTTGTGTTTATGACTTTTTATTCCGCTGTGTATTCTCTAATAATGAGGGTATAGTTTCCACAATATACTACATTGCCCTCACTACTAGTTGACATCCTCTGGAATTTGGGGAAATGTGCATGAGGATATGTGACCAACTGAGTTCTTGGCACCTTTGGGCGGCACCCGAAACCGGGACATTACAAAGTGGTATCAAAGGATATTATTTTTTGTTTTGTATTACTATGTGGAGATTATAGATAGGGATAGGAAGGAATAGGATGTTGGTAATAATTTGTTCTCGGGAGTAGCTAACCTGTGTATAAGGAAAAGCCATGTTACCTCTAATATTGAGATTTTTATGATTTTTCAATTATTACAGTTTATTTGATTTCACTGTTAGGTGATACACATGTATTTGGCTGTTATCATTAATATTATTAAGGTTTTAATTCTATTTAAACTCGATGAAATAAGGGTATTCCATCTCATGCATCACATAGGCACTTAATAGAGATCGCATGTCATACATTCTTGTCATGCCATTTAGGGTGAATTACTGATTTCATGATGTTGTGATAGATTTCGTGCTTGATATGCATAATGGTATGATAGATTCCATGATAGAACACATGATATTTTGATATTGTGTTGGAATATGTAATGTTTCATTTGGATGGATGCCAAAATTTAGTCCCTGAGGTGTTATAGGCCCTCTTGGATCGGAATTTGGTGGATCATGTTTGAACATTAATTGAATTTTGTAAAGTTATGAGGTTTAATAGGATTTCAAACTTGGATTTGTGGGGTATGTAATTCCACGAGTCGAAATTTGTCATTTGTTGTTAAAAAATTTAATTTTTCCGGGTTTCGAAGAAGTTTCATAGGCCCAATATCAAAAAAATCAGACATCATGACGTGTGGTGTCATGAACACATGCCATGTGTTCCTCTGTTCTAGAAGAAATAACTTTTCTTATGTACAAACCATGTAATGGGAGTACGCTTGGTTTACTACATGACTGTGTGACTGACTGTGTGAGCAGAGACACGGGGTTGGGAAACTTTTGGTAGAACATGCCTTGTCCAGATTGTACATATCATGTAGTGAAGAACCTTGTATCGTGTCATGTGAAAAAAGAAACAGGTGGATGAAACATAGGTTGTACACACCGTGTTTCTTTTACGGACTCTATGTAGAGTCGACTGTGTATCCTATTGTGTGACTAATGAAAGTGTCAATTGGAACATAAGAAGTAAAAGCCATGTCTAGGGTGAACATGTCGTATAGTGTTACCTAGGATAAAACCATGTAGTTCTAGAAGTGTAGAAGTATTTTGGGAGGAGGGAATATTCAAGTACATGTCGTGACTCAGGAGGAACACGTCGTGTGTATGGGTATTACATGACCAGGTTTGGAAGAGGTACACACCATGTTAAAGGCTTTTGGGAACACACTGTGTAGGTGTTATGCATGCAGTGTAACCCTATTTTTTAAAACATGATTGTTTCTTCTCATATTCATTTATTTCACATATATGTTTTTTCCTTAATAATATTGAACGGAGGTGTGCGTTTGACCATGAAGATTCATGCTTCCAAGACTCCATCTAGTTGTACGCTAGGTATAGGGAGATGACCCGACACTGGAAATGGTAGATCAGAAATATCCAGAAGATCCCCATATCACGACTCTCTTGGAATGAGCTATTATACCAGATGAAGGTTATGATACATAATTTCATGATGGATTTATGAGGATGATTCAGACTTTCCGGGGAGCACTACATCTTTCCCCGACAATGGAAGAGTTGATGAGGGAGTTTTAGTAACATCATCCTCCAACTTTTTCAAAAGAAGGAGGACCATATCCTCTGAGTCATGGTTGGAGGCCATGATTTCTCTCTTTGAGAATATGGGGATGCCTCCTAAGAAGAGGGTGAAGCTCATGACAAACATGCTCTGTGATTCCACTAAGAGATGGTGTGATGTTACCACACAGGTGGGATGTCATTCTGATATGGTTTTGGAAGAGTTTTAGAGGACTTTCTATGACTACTTCTACCCCGAGACATTGAGGGCTGATTGAGCTAGAGTGTTCATGCACTTGGAGTAGGGAATCCTTTCAGTGATGGATTAATCTTCTCGTTTTATAGATATTCAGTGCATCACAGCTGTTCTGTGAGGTGATGAGTAATCCTTGGCTAGGAGGTTTGAGGATGGTCTCAAGTATGACGTCTGATCATAGGTGAATGTTTCTAAGATAATTTCTGTGATGGCTATAATTAACCAAGTGATGATTACCTAGCGTAATATGTGGGAGTTGAGAGATTTGTGCTAGTGCGGTTTAGAATACAAGGCTATAAGATCTTCTATTGATATAATGAAGCGCTGAAGGAAGCCTTTGGATGATTATTCTAGTAGAAGGGATGTATTTACAGGTAGCCGGGTGAGGTGATACCAGTGTGGGAAGAGTGAAAAAAAGTGACCTTAGTTCCGGAGAGACCTAGTTGAGTGCTGAGATTTCAGAAATATGGGTAATGTTTTTTGTTTTAGCTAGTTTTCTCACACCACTATCTAGTAAGAGGGGACCAGTTATGACTCCACATTCAAAATCAGGACCACCAGTTTCCCATCAATTAGGGAACTAGAGTTTGTCAAGCCATTCGGGCTGAGTAGGTGATCATGGTCGTGGTAGCCAAACATCAGGTTTTCAGTGATAGCAGGGTGGATTAGGTCAGGGTAGTCAGGCATGGTTTTAGGGTTGCGACATAGGCTTGACATTCGTATTGGAGCAAACCTAGAAGAAGTCGGATCTCAGACCCTCTACTATTATAGATATGATTCTAGATGGCTCCATTTTAGCTTATACTCTTTTTAATATAGGGGATTCTCATTGTTTTAAATATTTTACTATTGTGGAGATCCATGGGCTCTGTATCTTTACATTTGATGATGTTATGATTCTAGAAATGTTGTTAGGGATTTGGACGTCTAGTGTACATTAGTTCAAGGAGTTCCCTCTTGATGTTGGTGGGTGTCACTTCTTATGGGACCTCTATGTCTTAGAGATGATAGTATTCGATGTCATTCTTGGAATGAATTGGTTAGTCTCTTTCCATGACTTTTTTGACTACTATCTCTATAGGGTAATATTCACATCACTAGAGGGTAGATATTTTCAATATAAGGGAGAATGGGATGTCCAGTTGTGTAGATATGGACCTGAGAGTCATGGGTTGGGAGGAATTACAGCCCAAATTTCTAGTTTATATCTGGATGACCAGGGGAATTCACATATGGACTTTCCTCCAGTGGTGGATCCTTTTAGATATTTTATTTCAGATTACTTTTTATGTTTACATCTGGATAGAGAGGTATACTTATCAATTGAGCTTATTCTAGGAGAAACACTGATCTCCATTCCACCTTATAGGATGGCTACCCAAGAGTTACATGAGCTCAATAAGAAGTTAGAGGAGTTTTAGGAAAATTATTTCATCCAACCCAATACTTCTCCTCGGGGTTCTCTTATCATTTTTTCAAAGAATAAATATGGTACCCTCAGACATTGTGTGGAATATCAGATGTTGAAACAATTGATGGTCAAGAACCGATATCTCTTGACGAGGATTGGTGGTCTCTTTGATCATCTTCGAGGAGCTTGGGTATTATGAAATATTGACATGAGATATGGTTATCATCAATTGGACAATATACAAACAGATATATCTATTACATCCTTCTTGAGAAAGTATTGTCTATATCAGTATTTAGTCATGCCATTATGTCTTACAAATGTGCCTACAGTTTTCATGGAATTGATGAACTGAGTGTTCCATCCATACTTGGATTATTTTGTGGTAGTATTTATGGATGATATCGTGGTATAATTTCACACAAGACATGACCATTCCACCAATCTTGAGATCATCTTGAGTACACTCTGGGAGCATAAAATATATTCTAAGCCCTCAAAATGCCACTTTTTGATGGACCAGATTCACTTCTTGGGTCATGTTATCTCAGATACAAGAGTATCAGTAGACCCAGAGAAATTAAGACCGACAATTTCCTGGGATAATTTGAATAATTTCATTGAGGTGAAGAGTTTTCTAGGGGTGGATGGTCACTACGTATGTTTTATACATGACTTCTCATGCTTAGCAGTGCCACTGACATTCTAGACTAAGAAGGGTGCAAAGTACTTGTAGACAGATTCTTGCAATTCTGCCTTTAATGAGATGAAAGGGATATTGACATCATTACCAAAACTAGTTTTTCCAGAGCCGGGAAAGAGTTATACTGTTTAATGTGATGCATTTGGTATCTGGATGGGTGTAGTGCTTATGCAAGGGGATGTATTCATTGCGAATGGGTCTCAATAGATGAGGCCACATGAGAGGAATTACCTGATCTACGATCTTGAGTTAGTTTTAGTTGTGAATGATTTAAGTTTTTAGAGACATTATCTTTTAGGAGGGAATTTTGAGGTAAAAAATGACCACAAAAGTCTCATGTATTTATTTACTCAGTGTGATCTGAATTTGAGATAGCAAAGGTGGGTTGTGTACCATCAGTCTTCTGAAATTGTGGTTTCTTACACACTTGGGAAAATAAACACAATGTCTAATGCATTGAGTAGGAGGACTTAGTTAGAGGTAGTTCAAGAGGCCAGTAGTGATTGGTAGATTATAGATCTGTTCTCTGAGATGCATTTAGATGTACACAATAGGAATGGGAAGACATATCTTTCTTCTATAGTTGTTAACTCTACTCTACTGGATCAAATGCGAATGAGGCAGATGTCTGATTCTAAAGACCTAGTCATATGGGAGAGCATGTTAGGAGAGGAGCCTATTTCTGGGTGGACTATATACTATGATGAGATCTTATTTTTTCCATGGATGCATATGGGTGTTCGTAGACATACGCGAGGAGTTGATGTAATATTTTCATTATTCCGTTTTGTCAGTTTATCCTAGTGTCACCAAGATATATCGAGGTCTATGTCATTTGTATTGGTGGATAGATATGAAAAGGGATGTTACTGGATTTTTTCAGATGTTCCACCTATCAGTAGGTGAAGACAGAGCATCGGTGACTGGACGGACTTTTATAACAGTTACCCATTCCCGAGTGAAAGTGGAATGATGTCGCAATAGGTTTGGTGAAATTTTTCCTAAGGCCTCCATAAAGAATTTATACGATATGAGTTTTTGTTGAAAGATTCAGGAAGGTTTCAAATTTTTTCTGATTAAGGAAACCTTCAGTATTGATTATCTTGGACGTCTGTACATCTGAGAGATTCTACATTTTCATGGTGTTCCACAATCTATGATTTCAAACAATGATGCCTATTTTAATTCATTTGTTGGGAAAGGAATATAGAGGCCTTTGGGTACGCAGGTACTTATGGGTATAACTTAACATCACCTAAAAGATGGGCAGTACAAGGGCACAATATAGGTGTTGGTGGAAATGATTCGAGCATGCATCCTGAATTTCAAGGGTTCTTGGGAGAGATAAATACCCGTAGTAATGTTTGATTACAATAACAATTTTCTGGTGATGATTCAGATAGAAACTTATGAGGATTTTTATGGTAGGCCTTGTCGATGAACCCTTTGTTGGTTTGAAGCAGAAGAGGTAGCTATGCTGGGACCTCCTCTTGTCCAGGATACAACTGAGCATGTGGTGCTGATTCCAAAGAGGATGTATACTACACTATCTTGATAGAAATCTTATATTGATCAACAAAGAAGACCTCTGGAGTTTGAGGTTGGAGAACATGTTTTCTTACATGTCACACCGAGGTTAAGACATACGAGTATTAGGATATAGAGGAAGCTTTCACCGAGGTACGTCAAACCATTAGAGGTTTTGGAGAGAGTCGAGATGGTTTCCTATCAGTTGCAGTTACCTCAGAGGTACCAGGCTATGTCCGACGTCTTTTATGATTCTCAGCTACAATGTAAATTTTCAAACTCGTCTCACATTTTTCTACTCGATGAGGTTTAGTTGGAGGTGGATACATCCTTCGGGGAGAACCCTTTTTGGATTTTGGATTGAAACACAAAGGTTCCCTGGGGTTGGTCTTTTCCAATGGTATGGGTGTTATGGCAGTACATGCGAGTACATGACGAGACTTGGGAGAGGGAGGATGATGTATGATTACATTTCCAGAGTTATTTGATGTTTCTTGTTCACCACCGGTTGAAGGGAAATTTAGGGTTGAATTACATGGGGGGGGGGTACGTAAGAACCGAGATCTTCATTTCATGTATGGATCTTGAATTCAGGTTCTTTTTTAGAAAAAAAGAATTAGGAAATTATCTATGTACACACCATATACTTTGAATTACTTTTCATGTACCTAGATTCTACGTGCATCCATGTATTAGCCGTGTAATGGGTGAGTACATGGCCATGTAGGTGACTCGGTAGACCACCTAATGGGGGGGCTAGATGAGGCTAGTACACAACATGTACATTAAATGAACATGATGTGTACTTTTAATTTTAATTTATTAATCGAAAAGGGGTCATATTACATATCTAGAAACATCTTTTTCTTCTCGTGTTACATACATGAGAGCAATGTATGGACAAATAACTTCTTCCTCCTCCTGTTCCTCAATCCGAGCTTCTATTGAGATGCCACTAGGTGCGTTGGATTTCCTCCAGTGAGTTCTCTCTTTCCCTAGAGCCTCTCTTTCTGATTTCTCCTCTCTCGCGAGTTATTTAAGGTTGAATGATTTTGACCTTATAGTAGATATACAATGTTCTAGGATGATTGAAGGGAATATGTTCACGAGTGTTCTTCATACAACTTCGAGGTATGTGGTTTGTGCCTTTATTGTATTGTCTTTTGAATATATATACTTAAAGTGATGAATACCCATGTTTAGGGTATTGCGTGTTGTAGAATTTGACCCTGTTTAGTGCCTGATATTGTTTTATTGTTTGATTAAGGGTTGTTTCTTATGCATGATATTGTATACCCTTGTTATGGGACACCCCATGGTGGCATTCCACTGATTAGCTATTTATCTCTATTTGTCCTAGGTTACCTATGAGTCATACCTTATATCCATTCCTTAAATTTCTTATGATAGAGTTGATTGATTATATAAATTTCATGAGTTATGCTTGTGATTTTTTTCCAGGTAGTAGTTATAGATTACTTGTGCTAATTTGATATGATATGAAAAGTGATCTTCTAAGGCAATGTGAGATCCTTGGACTAGGAAAACTATAGGGGTTCCCATGTTTATTTACAGAGGACCGTGAGAGCCTTTGTTTTTATTTTAAACTAGGGGTATTGATCATGAGAGCTACCCAGAGGTTGTGTATAAATTATTGATGCTATGTAGACCAGGGGTATTGACTGTGAGAGATACCTGGAGGTCATGTATAAATTAGTGGTGCTATGTAGACTAGGGCTATTGAAAATGAGATCTACCCAAGAGGACCTTATCATTACACTATGTTATGTGGGACCATAGGGGTTATACCATGAGATCTTTCCCAGAGGGTTGTTTTTAGACATCTGAATGATCGTGAGGAGTCTGCCAAGCCAAAGCACAAGCTTGGACTCAGTCTTAATTGATTGTTTAGATGGTCTTCTGGGATGTCTATTGTTAATATTATATAGTGGGATACAATTATTAAGCTAGATCCTAATGTAACATTATTCAACAGTTTGAAAAATTTATAAATGAAAATGGATGTAATTGAAAACTTTTGGAATATTTACTATCGAGTAATTCTTAGTTTAGTTCTTCATTTATGCATATTGCATGCTATATCAATTCACTGACTGTTGGGAACAAATATTTTGGTGGTTGTCTACTGGGATTTGTCTCACACCCTATTTGGGTCATGATTTTTGGCCCAAAAATATTATATGATTGAATTTATTGATAATGTCAAGAACCCTTCTTCATCAGGTACTTGAGTGCTGTTAGTGCTAGAGAGAATTGGACAATTCTAGGTCTTGAGAGGTTGTTGGAGTTTACTATTTTCTATACTTTGGTTTCAGTATTGAATTTCCACCATTGTGACTTATTTTTATTCTTTTGTAGATACTTGTGACATGTATCATTATTTATTTATTCACTGCAGTTTTTTTATACTATTAGTCTTCCATTTTTTACTTTGTTATATGGTTTTTCTGCATCCACTTGTGTTTACAATTTGTTATTGCACTATTTATACACTTACAGTGAGGGAATAGATTCCCCAATTTATTTCTTTATCCATCAATGCTAGTCAGTAGACTCTATCATTTGGGGAAATGTTCATAAGGTCATGTGACTAGCCAGTTTTGGGGAACCTTTGGGCATCACCCGGAACCGAGACATTACATCCCAAGTGGTAAGGGTTTATGTTACAATATCATTTCTCGTCAGAATTTTCTATGATAAATTTACATTTAGAAAAATAATACGCATTTACTCTCATATGGTTATTATTAAAATTTTTATGTTCTGGTACTATTTTACTCTCTTTGATAAATAAAATGACCGTGAATGTGTTTTTATAGGAAATTCAACCTCATTTTTTTAGTTGACATACCTTTTTATTCATTATATATGATCTTAAAAATTATTTTATAAAATTTCATAACTATAGATGAAATGTTTTAAAATTATCATTTTCAATACCTTTTAACTTAATTATAAGCATTAAAATAGGAATCTATTTAAAGAATTAATTTTCTAGACATGTTAATTTGGAATTTCTACAAAGGTATGGAAGGAAAGTTTTCCTTTAATGTATACGACATGAGAATATTTTTCCTACCTTTATGAATATTCATTACATTGAATATTAATCTACATGTTTACATAGTTTTTTTAAATAACTTTCCCAATATTATTCGAATTTTTAGATTAAATGTTCTCAAAAGAAAATTAATTTTTTCTCATGTTTTGAAAGAATGGTTAAAATATTCCTTTACTGAATTTTTCATCTATATATAATTCCTTTAAGGATTATTATATCTCACCGGGGGTATGATATTATGATTCCATCCACTTTTTTGGATGAATTATTATGATGATGATTCTATGAAACTTTTTTATTTCCCATGATTTAATTATTTTATGATGAGATCTTTATGAAACCAATTTCTTTTACATTTGATATTATATGATGTAATAATGATTGATTTATGTATTGTGGAACACATATGAATCGTTTTCATTATGTGATCATTGAGTCTGTTAAATACCCCAATGTATTGATTAAATCCTTATATCTTAGGAGGTAATTATGGGAGATGAGTTGATTTTCCCAATCCACTATGGGAAACCGGAAGGGGTGCCTGATGTACTATTACATGGGAAACATGTGGTGATGCATGATCTATTATGTTAGTGGAAACTAGTGGAGAGTAGTCATCCAATATTATATGGTGGTATTGGTAGTTAAATTTAACATAATTTGTGGAATTAATTACTATGATGCTGACATATTCTGGTGACATATTGGTATTCTTATGATTTTAACTCACGGATTAAGATTTATTTTTTAACAATTCCCCAATCTTGTCACACATTAATGTTTTTTTCAATAACTCAGGATTATAAACTAAGAATAATTAAGCATGATTTTATATGGATCATTACATGTTATAATAACATTTTACTCATGATATACTTATATATGATCATTGATTGAAACCATCTATGTTTACCCTTACTCAACATATCATATTAACCCTTATTATATTCTAATATTTCCCAAGGTTATGAAGAAGGGTACTAAGTATGATGAGTCTAGAATTGAACCTTATGTAAATAATGATTTTAGATATGATGATGATTATAATTAAATAAAATTTTTATGTATCTAACCATTAATTACACTAAAACTTTATAGTTATTAGACATGTTTATTTGGGAAATATATATATAATACAACAAATTTTTATTATATATATTTATGTAATGCTTGGTTTATTATTTTTCCATGTAATCTTACTATCATATATCTTTTTATTTTTGGATCATATAATTCACCTATATATTTCTACTACTGATTGGAATTTTTTAATATTACTTTTACATTGTTTTATAAAATGTTATGCCACTTGATTTGGAAATTTATTATTACTCATCTATTGAGTATATAACTTTTCAATATATGGAATGGTCATCCCATATTCTTAGTTAGGATCCAACTACTAGATTATTTGTTGACACCATTCCCAAATACTATTCTTGATTCCCAAACACTAGTTTCTAGCCTATGATGATTAATAATTCCATTTGGGTCATGTCACAAACTAGTGTGGGTGCTTGGGTGGGGAGAAACTTGAGCTTTTTTGTGAATTTTTTAGAGCGTGATTTTGTTTTTTTGTATGCCTTGATAGGTAATAGATAGGACAACTGGAACATGACGGTTAGAATGTCATTGAGTGTTTTATAAACCTAATTGTAATAATCCTTAAGTAACAATTGTATGTTGGGAAATCTACATCATGAAATTTATTTTTATTTGTTTTTAATTTTGAGGATTTTATAGTAAAAAATAGAACCTTTTAAGGAATATTTAAAGGTAAATAGTTTAGGTGATCATATTTTAGACTATTTGGTAGTCATGAAATCATTATTTAATGAATAGTTGTTACTCAAATTGATTTCAGTTACCTATTTTAATGGACTATTATTCTCTTTATTTGATTTGATATACTGTGATACCCCACGATGTCCTATAGTGAACACTCCAAAGCGATTAGTGGATAATAATACATTGTAAAATTATTTTATTGATCCATATATCATCATGGAAATGGTAATTAAATTTTGATATATGAAATAATAAGATTCATTAATCAAAATCAACTTCATGAGATAGGACTAGTTACATGATAGGATATGGATCATGACCATTAATTTATCCCGAATAAACCCCCAAATTTTTTAATGTATTAATGACCCCTAGAAAGTGGAATAATATATAGATAATATAGATATAATCATTGAATTCCTTGAAACTGATGAGTCTACTAAGGTGAAATGTTCCTCTTTTATGATGGAAGGCCCAAATCAGCAGTTTTGGGAATTTGTGGTTCAGGTTAAAATATATGATAATATTAAATGGAAATACTTAATTGTAACATTCAATCAATAGTTTTACCAAAATACCATGGGTTCGTAGAAATAAATGAATTTTTTAAATCTTTATCAGGGTCCCTAATATCATGTTATATGACAATATGGTTAACAAATCGTGTCTGTTTTTCTCTAAAGATGGTATCAAATAATTAATTTAATGGTAATCATTTTGAAATTAGTAACTGTCTGTACAATAATTCCAAAATATTTCTATTAAATATTAAAACTTATAGAGAGGTTGTGGTACAAGATTTTATGTTTGAATTATACCAATATAGGATATACAGGTTTCTTGACACCTATACTATGTCAAGTGGTAGTGAGGGTGCTTTTCCTAAGAAGAATATGATTCCTGAAGAAAGTCAAATAGGTGGAAGTGAAGGCTCAAACCTCTTTTTCTATCAACAACCAAAAACACCAAGGTAAAAATATCTCTAGTTTTTTTTATCAAAATGATAACGTGGGTTATATAAATCCCTATTTCTTGATATTTTCTATGACTATTCATCCTTGTGGGTGTGTGGGACACCCATTGATGTATTTTAGAGTCAATCCTTTATTTAAGAGTGGTGAAAGTTTGTTGGACCAAAATGGATATCAAGAAAATAATGAGGTATTAAAATACATAGTGACTCATTTTCATGGTTGTGGTGGAATAATTGGATCATATTATTGGAAATTTAGGTGAGGATCGAGACTCAAGATGGTGGTAGAACCTAGATACAAACTGGTGGAATGGAATTTTTTGATGTAGAACTATATATTATAGAATCCAACACAACAAAATTGATATTGAGAGATTCCATTCTAATGGAATCATCAATATATATTTCTTTATTTGAAATCAGTTCTTATATCTCATTATATTCTACTCGTGTAATTGAATTGTGGAATCTTTTTCAGAACAAATTCATTATTTTACAGAGATATAAAATCCAATTGTAAAGAATAATATTCATAGGCTTTATGAACACCTTTTTTCATTTTAATATCCTAGGTAGAGTTTCCTTCATATTTTATTATCCTTCACATATAACATATTGATATATCCTTTAAGATAGAGAAAATGATGAATTTAAAATATTTTATTAACTACTATCATTGAATGGTTCCCTTCATTACCTACGATGGGAGTATTCATCTATTACATAGATAATGTGACCCACGATCCAGTTTGGTAGAGCCCCCTCTTATTAATGGTAGCTTTATTATGTGTTGTGTGTCTTATATTATACTGAATAACGGTAAAGGGAGTTCAATAAGTGATATAACTTTAATGGTAAGTAAACTCCTAGTGGTATTCCCTAATGACTTCAATGGTTATACCCCGAGTGATAAATTGAGTTTTCTATAGATTGGATTATGGGTACGAAACATATATCAATGGATTTGTATTTAATGAAACTAGTTGAATTGATTGAATTGAATATCCTACTAGGAAAATTAGAGGATATGGGGTTCATTCAACCTAGTATTTAACTATGGGTTTCAAAAAATAATTTAACTAAAAGGGTGTATATAAATCCATTGTTTTATATTGATTATAGAAATTTAAACTAGGAAATTTTATAAATAAATATCCCTTACCCATAATCGATGATTTATTTGACCAAATATTTTGGGTGAAATGGTTTTCTAAAATTGATATTTGATCAAGATATCAACATCTCAGTATGATTGAATAAGACATTCTTGAAAATAATCTTTGAAGAAGATATGGACATAATGAATATCCAGTAATGATCATGTGGCTTTTATGGCTTTGATGAACTTAAATTTCTATCAGAACCTCAATTTTTTTGGTCTCTTTGGAAAATATGTTTGTATATTCTGAGATTGAGGAGGAGCATGTACATCACATCAGAACCACATCATATGAATTCATCATGATCATCAAATTTTCTTTTATGAATAACTATATGTAGCTCAATTATCTAGGAAGTTAAATTCATAGTGAATGTAGTATCTAAACATGTAATTTCAATAAATCCTAATAATGTGAAGGGGGTTATGTATTAGGAGGAACCCAAGAATGTCTTTGAGATATTAATATTCATGGGAGTAGTAGAATGATATCAGTTATTCATTAGGGATATCCCTAATCTTTCATCACTATTGATAAAACTAAATTCAAAAGAAGTGATGTTTTTTTAAAACTAAAAATGAAAAGACTCCATTTAAGAGATAATGTGATGATTGAAATCGCCCCCAATCATGATTTTACTTGATGTTCGTCCAGGATATATTGTTTTTTTGATGAATCAATTATGATTCTAGATGGTTTCCTCATTAATTGTGATCATGTGGTAGCTTATAAATTGATATATATATATATATAGACACACATGTAAAACTATCTAACCCATGATCTATCACTTGATGTTTTTATACCTGTGATTAAGTATTAGTGACATTATTTTTTCAATGAATGTTTATGGTATACACTGACCAAAAAATCCTAAGAAATATATAATCTGATTGAAAGATAATTTTTATTAAAAAAACTTTTATAGAAAAAGTGTGAAACCTTAAAGTTCAAAAAAGAGTATCAAACACTATAGTAGATGACATAATTGTTAAACCCCAACTTAAACCTATTAGATGCATCCAACCTGTATAAATTCTAATAAATTTTTGTTACCTTTTTATCAGGATTTTCTTTTTTAATATATTTACATTGATAAACCACTTTTTCCCATGTTTCCATGAACTCTTTTACTATTATCTTCATAGTACTGAAGACTCCGGTCATGATTAAATGTTTCTTTTCAAGCCAATCTCTATTTTCTTTGTTTTTTTCCACGTGAATTGGTCTCCCATTCATCCTTTTCAAATCCTCATTAGAAGCATGAATGATCAAAATCCTCTCTATTATCTCTTCCTCATAGTGCATAATATGGTCCCATGATTTTTCCATGGCCTCTTCATCTATAACCCACTACATAACAACCATGTTTTCTAATGAAACATCACCCACCTCAGCCTCTTTTCAAGACAAAACCTTAAGAGTAGATATAGGGTCAACCAAAACCACTGTATATTCCTAGATATAAGACCCTTATTGGACCATATCAACCTTCTTCTATAGAACATGATCCTTAGATTTAGGATCTTCAACCGTTTCACTTACACTCACCAAATTCAAGATGACCTCCTTCACCTATTAATTTTTATATTACTCACCCACCATTAACTTGTTCTCACATTTTTTTGCTGATCTTGTCTCAAAAGGTATTGGGAGGTATGAGTAGTCCTTGCGGCATTGGGATTTCCTCCTCTTGCTCATTTTATTGCTACATGGGGCCCAATTTTCTTTCCGTCCCTTCTTATCTCGGATGGATTTATACCTCAGGTATAGGTGATGGGTGGAGCACCATCAGACATCTAATTTTGATAATTCGTATGCATTGGATTATATAAATGTTTTTTTATTCCCTCAATGGGAAATTTACATATCAGTATTTGAAGTAATCCATTGAAGAGTGAAACCATATGATCATTTTTACATAATTTTATGTTCATGTTAATGAGGATAATATGGGTGTGTTATATTATAATGTGTAATTTAATTCTTATATTTTTGAACTCATTTAATAGGAGAAAATAAAATATAAATAGTTACAATGTATCAATGAAACGATATATGGTTGGGTGATCACCCATGAGTGGTCTCTCACTTCCAAGGGAATTTATTATACAAGAACCTCAAATATTCCACCCAAATCTATGAGAAAGAAATTGATTAATGGATCATATTAAACATAATGGTATATTCATCCTAGTTCCACCAAGATTTATTATAATTAGATGTGTATATATTGGGTTTTAGGTATGATATGGGATAAAACTGCCTTTTTATAGTTCTACACCTATCATTTGGTTAAAGCTAAACATTAGAACAAATCCAATTTTATCTATCCCCTTCATTTCCCTACACAGATTTGGGATGAGGTTTTATTAGACATTATTATTTATCTAACTCATACCCCTAGAGAAAATAATCCTATCTTGATTGTCATTGATTAGTTGAAAAAACCTTTTCATTTCATTCCGATTAAAGATAACACAAATGTATAAGATCATAAGAATATATATGTGTAAAATATTATCAAATTTCCTATAATTAAATTTTGAATTAATTTTTATAGGAATCCACTATATACGTGTCAGTTATGGTAAGGTCTGTAGGAGGTGAGAAATCCCTATATGAAATTGAGCATCACCTACAATCTAGAAATGGATGAACATATAGAGCAGGTTAATTAAATCATAGAAGACATTCTATAGGTTTATGTGTTGTATTTGGAGACTCATTGATACAATTTGATACTGGTTGATTTTTCATATAATAATAACTTCCAATCCTTTATTTGGAAGACTCCATTTGAAACATTATATATAGAAGCTTACCAATCCATTTTTTATTGAACTATGGGGGGTGAAAATTGTCATATGGGTCTATGTATTGTGTAGGATATAATCAAGATGATTAATAATATTTATTATTCTATGTTAATTTCTCAATGTTAATATAAATAATATTCTAATAATCAAAATCAATGCTTGAAATTCCTGGTTAGTGATCAAGTGTTTTTGAGAGTGTCACTTTTTATAGGTCATCTATAGTTGGGAATATGGAAAATATTTCCTTGAGATATATGGGACCTTTTTAGATCATTAAATATACTGGGAAGGGTTCTTAATGCTACAAGTTTCCACCTCAATTGGAAATTCATGATTTTTTATGACATACAATTTAAAAAGAATCAATCAGATTCTTCTCACATTCTAAATGTGGATGGATTAAAATTGGATCTATATGTCTTGTTATTTGAGCACCCAGTTTGGATTATACAATGCCATATTAAAGTCTTGTATGTAAATACTATCTCATTGGTTTAAGTATTATGGATATTGTAGTGTTACTATCATAATACATAGGAGTGAGAATATTTTATAAGAGAGTAATTTCCTTATCTATTCTTAGATAAAGTTTCAGTTTAATTTTAAAGGTGAATAAATTAATATAGTGGTAATAATTATGACACTCAAAATATCATTTCTATTTATGAAATATATTATTCATTTATTCTTAATACTTTTAATAATTTCTAGGCCTTTTTCTCTCATAATTTGAGAAGTTAGGAAGGGATTTTTTATCAAATGGTTAATGCATGGTTGGTGTTAAACATGTGTCCCTACAATGTTTGTGGTCTCTAGTTTTATAGTGGAATTTATATGGTTGGTGTATAGTTTTCTTAATTATGTGTAAAAATTATACGATCCAAAAAGGTGTGTAAAGTTCGACGTACATTGTTATCACATAATTTGGAAAATTATGTATCCATACCATCAAGCCTACCCAATTTCCTTAAAAATTTAAAAGTATCATTACTTACTCCTAAATTTTACTTTCCTTATCCTCCCATTTACCCCATTTATATCCCATGTTCCCATATAATGTTGATCCATCATTCAACTCTTTCATGAGTTGATTTTAATTGTTTTTCACCTGATTTATTTATGAAATATCTTGGTAAGTGGGATCTTCCTTATTCCACAGACCATTATATTCATATTTCATTGTTTTTTAACCTATGGCTATTGAATCCTAGGGTTCATGATAATAAATTTTTAAAGATGGTATTTCGGTGATTAAGTCTTTATGATTCCTTTAAGGGACTCCCTCTTCCATTATCAAGTGGTATCACCCCACAAATCAATTTTTATAATGGAATAAGGTTGATAGTTATGTATTATACCATTTTTAGTTTAATCAATGACGACTTTTATTTAATTTTAAATTTTGGAAATGTTATCATAATATTATATACATTCATCATAGAACTAATTATATAAAATATAGTTCTTTTGATTAGTATCTTTAATGTGTATATTTAAAATGGTATTAAATTATGTTTTGGGAGAGAGTTTGTATTTTATTATCAATTTATTGATGAAATGAATTAATGGAAAAATCATTGTTTTAAATTGAACCCTATAGAGTAATATTTATTACTTGGGTATGAAATCATAAAATGGGAGGATATCCCTTTCTACTAGTTATGTGTATTTCCCTAACTAGGGATTTACTACCTAATTTATCACTAATGGAAAATTAAGTAATTTTAAATTCACCCCACTAGTTAAGGGCATGTCACTAAATAGTGAATTCAATTGAATATGTGAAACTAACCTTAGTTACCCTAGGATAAACTCCCATGAATCATGTTTCAAATGTATACATTTTTTTCCCATCATTAGTTTGGGTAGATAAATGAAATATACCATCCTACTTGTACTCTTGAAAATGTTTGATGGATAATTTGGTATAATTGTTTTTAAAATATAAATCCTTGGTTATTTTAACTAGGGTTTTATACAGGAAATTTATTGGAATTATATAGGTATTTTTATGATTACATCCTATAAATTTACAACTAGTGTATACAGACCTTATTTATATTTATACAGTTAAGGGAATAGAATTTATATAATTCAGTTTATATTCATGATTAGTATATATTTTATTGCTAATGCAACATGGTAGGGGGAGCACCATGCCATATAGAGATAGGTAGAGTAATATTCTTTTTATCTTTGGTTTATCTTATACCATGTTTAGATTGCTGATGTATTTTCAATTTATATTTCCATCCTATCTCTTTTCCTATTTGGTTCAACTTTCATACCTATTTATTTCTTTTTTTTGATTTGCGTGTTCGGATTTTATTTCCCTGTTACTTTTCATTATGTTATGACATTTGATTTGGACATTTATCATTACCCATATATTGACTTCATGGATCAACAATGTATTGTGAGGTCATTTTAGGTTTTTATGTTGGATTTGATGGTTAGATTATTGGTTGACACCACTCCCAAAGACTATTCATGTTGTTAAAAAACTACATTCCAAATTATGGGGGTCATGAATTCCCTTTGGGCCATGTCATAAATTTGTATGGATGTTATAGTCAGGGGAAACTTTTGTTAGTTCATGATAATTCTAGGTATATTCTCTAGAAGTAAAATATTTCTTACTCAATAACATTAAATTTAATAAATCTATAGAGAAACAAATTAGGATGTGGACTAAGAACCATAAAAATTTGTATTTTATGATGATTGCTATTGGAAATATTAAGTATGATTTTTGGATTCAAAAAATATTTACATTAAATTATGGAAATTCATTTTTATAGGTTTCTTTAAAATATAATGAGATATTATTTCTATAATCATATAAAATATAATGTATTTATGGTCTTATGTAGTGATTCTATTAGAAAGTATAACATTTTTTGGGGTATCAATGGGAGTGGGGAGGGGGTGATAAATTAAACACGTAGAAGTTAGAAAAACTAGATTTTTTAAAAGATATAATGTGATTTGGTTCTATAATAGATTGTGTAATATAAACTAACTAATGATATAAAAGTGACTTTAATCTTTTGTGGGATGTGTTAGGAACATAATAAAAATGTACTTATTAGGGAAAACTATAATAAAGATAATGGAAGATAGTTTGAACAAGAGAGGATAATGATTGAATTAGTTTTAAAAGTGGCTATGTTTATTGATAATATGTTATATGTAGTGACATATTCCTTGGTCTATCAAAAAAATTAAAGAAAAATGGGATCAATAAACATTAGTGTTTAGTGTGTTTTTTATTTAATAATCAAAATGGATTTTTGAAGCCAAACAATTTATTTGAGGATGTTTTAATATGTATTTTGAGGTTTTAGTTTTAGTTATAGGCTACAGGTTATGGTTGTAAAAAGATGTTCTTATTTCCAAAGATAACAAGAACCAATGGGTACATTGTGAAGGGGTATCTACTACCAAATGTGTATTTTTAATGTTTTGAAATCTATGTCAAATATCAAAAGATACCAAGAAGTGGGTAAAAACGTACTTCTTAGTCAAAAAATGCAGTAGTACGAGGGTGACTACTGGGTACATAGTGGTAGGGTACCATGTCATTGATAGTCTGTTGACTCATTTATCTATCAGTTTTTTTAATAAAATTATGTTTTTAAATTAAACACAAATCAATATTCCCTCAATTTGGTTTGATCACCACCCATGGAGAGATAAATCTCACTTTGTTATCCTATTTTATTTTTATAATGTATACTTTAGAATATGTCCAATCAGTTATCCAAATACAATTTTGGCCTTATAAAGATAAGTCTAATTTCATGTGTCCCTTCTTTCATGGTTTCTTTCACTATTTTAATTACATTACTCTAAATCTAAAAATATTTGGGTTTGGTTTCGATTTATTTTATGATTTGATAAAATTTGGGTCAATTCTTCTCGTGAACTTTCTACTATTGGATTTGTGGTACCTTTTAATTCCCAATAGTTTTTAATCATTTTTATGGCTTATGTTTGGGTAAGTGTTCATTTTTGTGTTCTCTTATCCTAAAATTGATCCAATATGGATCACATAATTGAGACTTTTAAAGTTAGGTTTTCTATGTCCATAACAATTGTATCAACTATGAAGTGTCTTTATTTTATTTGAAACTATAATTATGTCAACGAGGATTCATTTACTGTTGACCTAACTAGAACTAAATATGGGTTTCTAGAATTGGGATTAGATTTCTATTTACATGTATGTTCCTCTAGAATAGTGTTATATATTTTATAATATGTTATGAAATACCCTTGAGTGATGATTTAGTATTTTAAAGTAATAAATATTAATGTTAGTTTTATTTTGGAAATAAATAATATTATTGACTTTGATTATCAATTATTAGTATAGTGTATTCTAGTACTCTATTGAGGGTTTACCTAGTAATTATAGGTTGAGTTTTTTTTTTATTATTGAGTATTTTACTAAGGGTGTTTGGTGTTGGGAAATATATAATTTTGAATACCATTTCAACTATGATAAAGTGGTTTAATGGAAAATGGTTATTATTTTTCATAAACTAGGTGTATTATTTTGAGTTGGTGAGTGAAAAACATTCATGAAAGACTTATCCCATTTATTTTCCTAAACAACTAGTTCTTAGGTAAGGGGGACCTGAAATATTATGATATATGTTTTTTAAAAAATAAATTAAATTAAATTTCCTTCAGTATTTTTAATTTTTTTATGTTTATTATAATATTTTTCATGCTACGGTTTTATTCCTACAAAAATATTACTCATTTGTGTTGAGAATGGTGTTATAATTCCCTTCTATGTGTATGTTTTTATTTTTTGTTATACAGGTGTTTATATAATTTTTAAATGGATAATGTATACTTTTTTTTGTTATAGAATACTTATACATTTATCAATGGCCCATGATGATAGTGACCACATGAATATATTTTCATTCATATTATGTGTGTGTATGATTTGATAATATAGAAGTTGGTGGTAGTTCTAATGCATTCAAGTTATAATAATAATATTATTGGTTATAGTGGTGTGATCAAGAGGATAGAGAATTAAGAATCCAATTAAAATTTATATTAAAAACAATAAAAATCACCAAAATTGAAAGATAGGTCAGTTAGCTAAAATATTAGATATATATAATTTTAGATTTTTAAGAGGTCTACTAAGGGCTCAATCAAAACCTAGTTAATTGTTTACAATTAATTTAAATTTTCATAAAAATATAGTCTCACAAAACACCTTATATATATCATTAATTAATGGAAAATATCAGGTATTGTTTTTTATTGTTATTTATAAATAGTTAGCTAATGTGTACTTGAAACATATAATATTTAATGTAAAAAAATTAAAAAATGAGTAAGGAAAAGATAAATAATAAATAGTGAAATCTAAAATTTCAATAGGTTTGGTTCGAAGCTCAAAACTTATTCCTCTCTAAATGAGAAAATTCCCATTTCCAATCCCATTTCCTAACCCTAATATTGTGATCCACAATAGGGATTGGGTTAAAAAACGGGTTATGAACACTGTAAAGGTTATCATGAATTCCCTTATACCATTATTCAAGGGAATACTAAGAGGGTGGAAATTAAAGAAATAGTATCTGAGTACTACTTAATGTAGTACTAATGTATTTTTCTAAATAGATATAGAAAATAATATATAAATAACTAAAATGTAAGGTAAAATAGAGAGAAAGAGAGAGGTAAAGCATAATATAGTTTTGAAATGAATTGTGTTTCAGTATATTGGAAAGGTTATATTAACGTTCCAATTATTCGTTTGGTTTTAAAAGAATATGGAGAGTTAAAATGTATTCTCTCTGACATAACAGTGATTCAAAATATAAAATAGAGTTTTGTGGATTTCGAGCCGTAGTAATAGAACATATGTCCTATCTACTCTTTCTCCTTAAACTTTTTCTTTATTTAAATAGTTAAAATACTCTTCCAAAAATCTATTGATGAATAATCATGAAAAACTCCCTATTTTAAATACAAAATATGAATGTTTATGATTCACTGAATTTTTATTTAATTCATCATTTTTTGTTGTAATGTATTAGAAAACTGTAATTATAGTGAGAAATGGTGGATCAATGTATTACATGTCAACTCTATACTTCATGATTGATTCAATTATTATAAAAAAATCTATTCAATTTACATAACTAGTTGTGTAGTAAATCCTTTTTACATGTGGTCACTTAATTTTAATGATCAATTTCTTCACTTCAAAGTGTTTTCAATTCAATAATTTTTCATATTTCAAACTCTATCATATGGTCACTTGGTTTCAACTCATGGTTGATAGGATATAACATGAGGTTGATCTATTTTTTCTTGTTATCACTTAAAATGTTTCATGATTTTCACCACCACCGATCAATTAGTCATACAATCGATCCATTTAGCCATGTTGTCATTACCCTAAATCCTATTTTTTCTTCTGTTTTTTAGATTTATTTTTATTGGTTACTGTAATTCATCACACAATAGATTAGATCCTTCTTGCAGTGGGTCCATTACTCATGTGGTTAGTTGAATACAAAGAGAAATTTTACATATATATCAATTAGTCACTTGTTTGTTTGAACAGTCAGTTGAGTTTACTCATGTGGTTGATTCATGGCACTATGAGGAATTCAAAACCTAGTAAAATTTTCATATTTATCTATAATATGTTTTGTTAACCCAGTACATATAATTCATTAATAATAATTTTAAACTCTCTTGAAGTCATTAATATAAGAAATTTTTATAATAATCCAATAATATCACCCATTTTGATGATCATAAATACAATCACAAATAAATAAATAAGGATATATAAATTAAAAATAATGTTAAAGAATTTCACTTACTTATGGGATTGTCATAAATATAAATGAACAGAGTAATAAAACCCAATAAAATTACTAAACATAATCATAAAAATTAAATAAGATAAATTGAATAGTTATATTGAAGTATTAAAGAAGTATAGACTTGCCCTATTGGATGCCTTAATCCGAATATGAATCTTTTGGGTTTCGAATGGATTAAGTGTGAATATGTTATTTTCATTTATCTACAGATATAATAGGAGAATGTTTTGGTTCATTTTGAGGTGAATAAAGATCATATGAAATAAGAATACCTTTAGTGATTGGTCTGTATACCAAAGATCCTGAGAGATATTGAGCATACAAAGACATAGTTGAGCTGTACTGGTAAAAGTAGAAACACTAGTCATAGGAATAGCTAGAGGTGCTAAAATAATAGTGTTGGATGTAAAAAAGGTAAGAATCCAATATCTGAGTGATATCAGTTACTACTCTATATCCATGCTCTATGATTTTAAGGAGTTCATCCTTTTCAGTCACAAATTAGTCTAACAAAGGGACCATTACAAACAACTTTTCTACTATGTAATTAAAATTTGGAATTAAAGTAGGAATCCAAATATATTTAAAAAATATTTAATAATATTATTTAGTTTATACTAGGTTATTATTTAGAGTAAGTAAAACATAATGGAAACCTTTATAGTTTCTTTATCCTATACGGACATATGTGTCTCTACACAGACCATGTCAAACAAATTCCCACCATAAAAATCCAGATCCATCTACATAATCCCTATTTTTTATTGAACCTTTCCAAAAATCCCTGAATTTCATCATACACAATCTATTGAATGAGATCCTCATTAATAGATTTAGTTGTTGAAGTAGGAGGATTTATTGAGGCACCAACCACAACATTAAGATATATATGGTATATTTTATGTTTAATTTTTATAAAATCATCTAGTAGAGTTCAACCCATGCTCTTAAAATTTCAATATCATGAGAATTATGAACAATCTGAAAAGAATACTTTGGATGAATTAGAGAAACAAAACTATAAATAATAAAATATTTTTCTAAACTTTCGCTTGTCTCACCAACGCATAGATGACTAAAAAACATTCCTTTTAATAGATCCAATAAATCATTTTTGAACTGATAAAGTATATTGAGGAGATAAAAGAGGAATAACTAGATGGAGGAAAAGGAATATGTCTTGGGGTGGATTCACTAACATCCACATATGATGGGAACAATATAATCCCATTATCTATTGATGTGTTAAACTCAAGTATGTTAATATATTTAATTAAACTATCAGGTTATACAACTATAAGAATATCTATATGATACTAGTAATCTTATATTCGATCACAATTTATTGATTCACAAGAGAAATTAGATAGGGATTATAGAATAAATGATTCTCTAGGAGTTGAACCAAATATATCCTATAAAACATCACCATATATATGGTTGAGTCTTCCTTATTCCAATAGAATAGGTGATAAGGGAGCCTATCATAGTATTTTTGGAGAACTGGGTAAAAGAGATGTGGTATTTGCACTATGTTGCAGTGGACTTCCACTCTTAGGATCATTACCATCATCACTGTCTTGAGTAGAAGGGGCGAAACTAATAAGAGAGGTTTTAGGGGACTTATCCTCTCTAATAGGTGTAAATTCAAATATTGACACTGCTATCTCAAATAAGGTAAGAATACCTACAACCAAATTTTCATTATTATCACTATATTAATGAGTGATATTATTCCCAAAAAGAAAATATCTTGTGTTTTCTTCCCCCTAATGAGTAACTGCTCCTTCTATTGGTGTTTTATGTTTTGTATGTTTTGAACAAGGAGAGAGATTATTGATATCCTTATAAGCCCTCAAATTATTTCTCATAAAGGTTGACTTCCAAATATTCTCCATTGTAATTATAAGAATAATCATCCTCAACCACTTCATGAGGTTCAAATCCTAGATTCACTACAAACATATGTATGTTTGAATTCATCAAAATATTATATTTTTCATAAATTTTATTTTCATCCTCAACCCACATTTTCATTAATGGGTTACAAGAAATATTAATCTATTTTATGGTGTTTTAGATTACGAAATATCCCTATAAAAAGTATAATTTTCCTCCCCCTTAATAAGTAGTCCCTTACACTCTGATCAAGCTTTGATAAATTTTGAATAAGTTAATGAATTGAATATAGGTGAATCCATGCGTTAATATTCGATATGTCTCATAATATATCGAGACATTATTATATTTACTCCATGTACCATCAGTGTAGCATCCCTCCATCAGGGTCACATACTGGTGTCCAAAGATTGCGGGCCACATGAACTCAAGCATGTCTCCATGAAGTCTAGAGGTTGTCGATGAGCAACAAGGGACTAGGGTGTGATCTTGGGGAGAATATGTCCTCATATATTCATGTATGCACAACGGTAAAAATCATAAATTAAATAAGGGAAGCATCTAGATAAATATAAAGTAGATGAAATAAACAAATTTTCCATACAAAATAAATTAGAACTATTACAAGACGAATACCAATAATAGATAAAAAATGATAATGTCCATGTCATTATTATATAAAAAATGAAGAGCATGGGAACTTGTGATACAAGCATATACCACATGCTATCAAAAACAAAAAAATACAAAAAACTACTAAATATTATCTCAATCCTAGGATCAGTACTCTACCACCAAATCTCCATCCTATGTAGTAATAAAATCTGGAATATAAATCATCACACTTCCCTTTATCCAAACCTATGAGAATAAAGTATTCTAGGGTACCAAATGACACTCGAGTAGGGTGTGAGATGATAATCTCAGTAGGATAGAACCCATTGTTTTTAGATATTTCCATTTCATTATATAAATAAAATAAAATGTCCCATATATAATAAATTAAGATTAATAAACAAACAAAAAGGTAATAACATGGTCTGAGTTCTTAAAGGGCCACCTGTCCTATACCACCTGCTCTGGCCTATGTTGGAATTTTGAAATGAATGTACCTATACAAGGTATAATATCTATACAAGATCCAATGAAAACTAGTCAATCCAAGAAGTAATACCCCAAGCTTGTGCTTCATATTCGGTTCTAATTATCATGTCAACATTCTAGTGTACTAGCACAATAAGGAGGAAGCACCACAACGGCATAAGCTGGCTCATAATGATAATAAAAGAATTAATCTCATATGTAATAACAATTAAATCGATCAGAACATAAAATGTATTGGTGGAGTCCTTAGCTAGTATAAGGTGATCTCAATAGGATCCCAAAGGTTTCTACATGTGTGTCCATATAACCAAATACCACTGAGACCTTCCGTAGAGACCCATATGACATCCCTTGTATCACTCGATGATGGTGACTTTGAGTCTATACCATGTATCTCACAAAGGGGACTAGGTATCACCTGAGGTATGTCGTAACCATACTTCTAAATGGGTCAATCCTTAGTTTCTCCCCTAGGGAAATAGTGTCACCCATGAGTATAATAAATAATTCTCATTAAATATGTACCTAGAAAGCCAAAGAATCGATCCCCGCTCATCGAGTCGTAACCAAACAAGCACGATGAGTCCATCCAAATAATCTTTTATATAGGGCCCATGTTATCTATCAGCCCATAAAAGGGTGTCATTACAACATAGAACATAACAAGGCATAATGTTCATAATATTTCATTCCACTAAAATATAAATCTTGTACCATCAAGGGAATGCAAAGATCCCATGCTACCCTGCTAGACAAAGGACACAATTCAAGCCACTAATATGGAATAAATCACAAGGCTAGTCATTATGAATTAAAAAGATCAATAATGGAATATAAAATATTTCAATATCCTAATATATCAAATATACCAAGGATTCACATATAACGATTCCTCTAAAACAAGGCATAAACATTAGGAACTTCCATAAGCAATGGAATATAAAAAATCTACATGGAATTATAATTCCCTAAATACATGTTATAAATGAAATCTCAATATCTTAGGACATCATGCTTGAAAAAGAAAAACAACTCAATTCAATCAATTCAACTTTAACAGAATGAAACAATCATAGAATGTTGAATAATGTATAAGTCACATGTCGTATCATAAAATAATGCATTGGCATACATCATAATGAAAGGAAATCAACTAGATCGCAATGAGAAATCAAGGTAAGGGATGCAAATTTTTAAAAGATACTTCCAGAATATCAAGGGAATGTGGCATTACACATGGTCGAAAAAGTTATGATCAAGAATAATCATTCTCAAAAGATACAATTTATGATTCCTTACTAATCTTAAAAAATTTAATCAATTTAAAAAATTGGACCAAGGTAAAACCCCACTCAAAAAAAAAATCACACATAATCCATTCAAGATAGAACACCCAAAGGGGAGGCAAAAGACAAGGTGAACACCCCCGAATGGGTATAACCATATACAATGGTCACTATAGTCAAGGAAAACCATTCCTATTAAATTAATATGCAACAACAAGGTATCATCAGATGGATTTGGGTTGAGATACATAGACATTATATAAAAATATGATGAAAAATATGGGAAATAGAGTAAAACCCCTACCTCATATTTGTAATACTCCACACATCTGATAAAAATCCTTGATTAAACCTAAAATTTGAGATATCTAAATATTTAACAAAGCCTTGAAAATAGGGATAAATCCATCGCACCAAAACAGTGAAACAGATGTTGGAGAAACATAGAAATATAAGAGTTTTTATGAGAGAGAATACCAAGATGATTATGTGGATTTTGATGATAAATATATTAGAGGATAAACAAATGGGAAAACAGAACACCCCAAGAGATGTGAGGAGGAGGTTTTTTGTTCTTGGGGGTGAATAGAATTGTAGAAAATGGGAGAGAAAGGAAAGAAAAAACATAAATCATTCATTAATGGAAACGTTATAAATTCACCCCCATTTACACTATTTATTGTTTGGCGACATGGCTTAACAAAACTGTGCCCAAATCTTGCACAACTTTCTCCCTTGGGAAAATCACATGGTTAGGTTTATAATTTGACTATCCATGTACAAATCGCGGGTTTTATCATTGTCTAGAACCAACAACTCCCCGCACGGTCATGCACCATAGGTCACATAGTTTTATAAAACCCCTACGACCAATCCTATTTTCCTCCATTTGGGTGATCTAAGATTTAGATGATCATCAGACGTCCTAGAGACCTCATTTAAAGTCATAGGAAACAAATTTAGGTCCATTTAAAGTAATTGAACAAAAAATTAAATGGTCCATACCTTTGTATGAAGAATGAACGTTACAACAGCCCCTCTTGAAAACAAATTGTCCTCGAGTCTCCCTTATGAGGGTGGTAGAATGTCTTCTAAGAAAAGATCCATCCACATTGCATGTAGATCAACCTCCCACTCCTTGGTCTTATCCTAAACACATCTCTACATCCATAACACATGGACTAGTGGAACTAACTTTCCTTGGAGAACCTTCATGCTACGATTGAAAATACAAATTAGATGATCCAAAAAGGACACATCCTCCTCCAACTCGATATCATCAGATCTAATGAATGGAAAGGGTTTGAATGACACTATCGAAGCTGATATACGTGGAAGAAATCTTTCATGACATGGTACCTATGAGGTAACAAAAACTAATTTCCAACCATCCAAACTATCTCCAATATCTAAAAGGGCCCAATATATCTTGGTGGAAACGTTATTTTTCTCCTGAATTGTTTATAACCCAATCTAGGAAATAAATGTAGAAAGACCTGATGTCCCACCACAAACTATAGTGGTTTATAGTGACGATCGGTATAAGACATATGCATGGACTAAGTTTCAACCATATGGTTTTGATTCATATAGAATTTCTATAATGTCTTTTGATCAATATGAGGAGCCAATAGAGCCACCTCACACACCTCAGTCCAGCATAGAGGTGAACTACTGGGTCTACCATAGAGGGCCTCATACGGAGCCAGTTGAATTATTTTTTTACTGCTATTATTATATGAAAACTCAAAAGAGGAATATTCTTTTCCCAAAAGCCTAAAAAAATTGATAAATTCCCATAACATATACTCTAACACCCATATAGTATGATTAGACTACCCATTGGTTTAAGAGTGATATATAGTACTCAAGAGCACCTATGAAACCAGTTCCATCAACCACCCTTTCCAGAATAGTGATGTAAACTAGGAATCTTAGTCCGAATTGATATAATAGGATGCTCTGTGATGTCTCACCATCTCCCAGATATAAATCCTTCAAAACTCAATAATAGAGAAGGACTCTAGGATTGTTAGTAAGTGTGCGACTTTGGTCAGCCTATCGATGATCACCCACACTACATTGCTTCTTCGAGGAGATTTTGTCAAGCCTATCACAAAATTGGCGTTGAATTCTTTCCATTTCCACTCAAGAATAGATAGAGTTTGTAGTAATCTAGCAGGTCACTGGAGCTTTGCCTTCACTAATAGATTGGTGGACCACCGAGTCATAAAACCTATTACCTACCTATTCATACAAATCATCCATTATTGATGATTCATGTCTCTTTACATCTTGGTGAGACCAAGAAAAAAATTCCCAAATGAAGTCATGGTATTTCCCATATACTCTTCCCATATATCTAAAGGCACCCAAAGATAACCACGACCGAGCAAGGTCTCACTACTATCAGCAACCCAACCAGGAGGCGGGTTCTCTCCTGTGATGTTCTCCCTTAGAACAAGGCCCTTAGAAGATGATAACTAATAAATTTGAATCCATTTTAGAACACATGACTTTAATGTTATAACTGCTAAGACTAGTTCTCTGTGCTATTCTTGGACCTCAATATGCAACTCAGAAAACAAATCCACCATCTTTAACTCACTGTTGACTACCTCAACATCTTGCATATATGTTTTTCGGAAAAATGAATCAGTTATGACATTACCCTTACCAGGTGTGTATGGAAGATGAAAATCAAAGGACTGTAGATATTACATCCACATATGATACCTCAAATTCAAGTCTTACTATGAGGATATGTATTTTAAGTTTTCATGATCCCAATAAACTATGTAATTCCCACCCAACATATAATGCCTCTAATAGATTATAAAATGAACCACGAAAGCTAGATCGAGGTCTTCCATAGATTAGTTTCCCTCATGAGGCCTCACCTAGTGGGACCCATATGAAACATGCCAGTCACCTTGCATCAGATCTACATGCAACCCAATTACTTAAGCATCATAGTTTATTGTATAACTTCTACCCTACCCATGTAGAATTAGGATGGGAGCTGATGTGAATCTTCCCTTTAACACCTAAAAATATTTCTCACATGACTCATACAAAAATAACTACACACCTTGCATATACAAGGTCATGAGATGTGATTCTATGTGGAAGAAGTCCATAATGAATTACCTATAATAAACAAAAATCCCTAAGAAGCTGAATATATCAAACACATTATTAGGCTGATCCCAAGAAACCACGACATTGACCTTATTTGGTTCAACTGATATCCCTTCCTAAGATATGATATGACCTATGAAGTGAACCATAATGATCCAAAAGGGTCATTTTCTGAGCTTCACATATATATGGTTCTCTCTCAATGTACTCAACACGATCTCAAGATGAGTGTCAAGGCCAAGTCTATTTTGTGAATATACTATGATATCTTTTATAAAGACTACCATGTAAGAATCAAGATATGGGTGGAAAACCCAATTCATCAAAGACATGAAGACTTCTAGCTTGTTCGTTAAACAAAACAACATAACCAAATACTCATACAAGACATACCTGATCTTGAACATTGTATGTGGTATGTCTGATGGTCTCACACAATCTTGATGATAACCCGACATTAAATCTATCTTGTAGAAAATAGTTTCTCCTCAGACCTAGTTGAAGAGGTCATCTATACAAGGAAATGGATAACATTTATTCACTATTATCTATTTTAAATATATATAATCTATGAACAATATGAGCGTACAATTTTCCTTATTGGTGACAAGGACTGGTGAACCCCATGGAGGTGTTATGGGTATGATGAAACCCATAACCACAAGGTCTTCAAGCTTCTTCTTGAGTTAATAGAGCTCCATAGAATCCATATTATATCAATGAATGAACAATGGTTCCACACCTAGAACTAGCTCTATGGTGAAATAAATTTATCTTACTGGAGGTATGTTGAAGAAATCTTCAAGAAAGAAAACCCTAAAATGATTCACCACAGGTGGGAATTTGAGAAACGGTATTCCCTAATCGCTCATAAAGAGACTTTCTAACTAAGATGTCAATTTTCGAAGCCCATAATGTTTGGGTCCAGATTGATCTACATGGATATCCCATTCACCCTTAAGAATATACTCACTACCTTAAAGAGTGGTAAAATACAATTTAAGATGAAATTAATCCACCTGGGCACAATAATTCTTGGTCCCTTCCTAATAGATAATGACATCGAAGCTGATCATCTCAAGGATTAAGAAATTTTAGAAGAAATGGTACCCTCCTATCTCAGTGGGGTACTATTGAAACTAATGTATTCCCTATGTTCTGGACCATAGTATAGTGTCTAAAGACATCACACCAAATAATTACTCAATTTTTGAGGCAAATAGTTGTGACACATGCTGCAGATATGAAAGCATGAAGTGAACATGTATCAAAAGGGATGAAACTAAATTAGGGGATCCAATAATAGTACATATAACTATAAATGGATCTATACTTTGCTAATATAGAATTGGATTTACTATATATATATATATAGGACATCAACTAAAAGAAGCTTCTTGACTTTCTGAAGTAGATATACATTTCTAATGCTAATATTCTGATGCCTGAAAGCCTCATCCATGACCATTACCACATCAGACTAATCGACCAACAGATGACAAAATCCTAGCCTAACATGGCATCACATATCTTATATGTGATATTGGTGTTGGTATAGATCCCCTTCCACTTGATGCTGGAGGAATAGAAAGGAAGAAGTGTTGAAGGTTACCCATCCCACTACATGATTTCATTCAATCATGTTCCTCATAGAATAAGTCATATTATGGAATTTCCTACTACACTGGTGATATACAATAGATTTATCATTGTGTGTCACCTAGATGGTACCACCCCCATGTGCACCCTCAAATCGTTTCTTCCCACTGCATGAAAAAAATCACCATACTCAGTAACTGAACCACCCTACATCACATGACCAACATCTCTAAGACTCCATTTCATAATTAAGGCCTAGTTTACAATCATTGTAAGATTATTCATTTAAATGACATTCAATTTCAAGAAAAAACAATTCCCATGACATTACCCAAAACACCTCACAATCATCAATTCATCACCAATCAGAGTTGGAGAAAAAAACTGAAGCTTGATAGAAAGAGAAGAATACTCAAGCACTATCATATCACCCTACTAAAGATGAAATAACTCCCTATGTTGATACATTATTAGTGTATACATAATTAAGCGATCAAATAAATCCATATGTAATTATTTCTAGATCACCCCTTAGTAACTCTAGAACTGAGAAACAAAATCCCACCATTTTTAGGTGGAGTCACGCAACATATAAGGTGGAGTGACTGAAACTCCACTCTAGAGGCATATCAAAATTGTCAAAGTTGGATATACCAACTTCTAACCATAAATATGAAATATGGGGACCACCATCCCCCATGGAATTGGTAGTATTCAAATTCTGAATGTCCCATGTCAGCTATGTTATAGTCAGGGTAGGTCTGGGAGCACACGAGAAAGACTGCATGAACCTGAGAAAACTATCCATGAAATAGGCATAAACGCTTAATGGTAGATCTACATGAGGTGAATCTGGAGGAACTATAGGAGGTATAATGGGTATCTTCACTACCTCTAGAGTGTGATCATCACCACTCTCTAGTATTATAACACAAGGAAATCATTGTGGCATAAATCTACAATTTCCAATAATGAACCTTATATATTTTTATAACATGTAGGAATTAAGATAAAGAAAATAGTAAGAATGGGTAGGTAGAAAGCCTCCTTAAATCACAAAACAACATATTGGATGGCAATAAAGAGGAAAGGTACATGACCTGCCTCTGAGAAAAATAAAACTGACATCCTTCTTTAATAGCCTGGTCTAGATAAGATGGAATGACCTCTAAAGAATACTAAGAGACTTATAATATGGTCCATTTACCAAGTAAATCCAATTTTAGAATCACTTTTTTTACTTTTATGGTATCCATTAATTTTAATGGTGTTATTCTTTTAATCTACACAATCATTTAATCCCCTTTTAAAATTACTGAATTAGGTGGATCTCTATCCTAATTTATAAGGGTGCATACACATTATTAATTGATATTGGGTATCCACATAATCCAAGTCATAAAATTTCTCTAAAAGTATAATGGCACATATATAAATTTATAATAAAATAAGAACTATATGATATAACAACTAGGAACAACAATAATCACATGAAAATATGAACATGCACACTAAATATAAACATGACAAGGAATAATGCATGGCATTCAATTTCCTATGGTTCCTAGTACTATTAATGTAATTAATCGCCCTAATTTCCTCAGTCCTTAATTAATATAAATCATTATTTCAATAATACCAATATTAATAGTATCACTATAAAAGTGTGTCACACAATAGTTGAGTCATAACAACCATAAATGGAATAATAAATAACACAATTTCCAACCTAGGTAATTTAGATATCCCATGTACATGGGTTAGCTATGTACAAGAACACAGTAATATAAAAATTCCATTGTCATAATCTCTTGTCTAACCCAAAATGTAATAAAATGGTTAGATCACGGATACAACTTTGAAGCATCCCGCCCCAGGTTCCACATACTTGTGCCATGAGATAGTGGGCCATATGACTTCAAGGGCATCTCCCCAAATGCTAGAGGCCACTGGATAGTAGTGAGGGACTATGGTGTGTAATTTTGGAGATTATTCCCTCATATATCTGAGTATTCACAATGGTAATAATCATAATGTTAATATCAAAAGCATCTAGATATGCAGATAATAATAGAGATAAAATAATAATCACAGAGAAATAAATAAGAACTGGCGTAAGATAAATATCAATCAAAGATAAAAAATGATGATGTCTATATCATGATGTTATACCAAATATTAGTGTATGGTGATAGGGGGAACAATAATATACTACATGATATCAAAAACTAAAAAAATTAAAAAAACTACTACACAACAGCTCGAGCATAGGCTCAGTTATCCGCCACCAAATTTTTAACCTATGTAGCAAGAAAATCAACCATAAAAAGCATCATTCATTCCATTATCCAAACCTAAGAACATATAGTATACTAAGATAACAAACAATTCATGTGGAAGGTTTGAGATAATAATCTTTGTAGGGTGGAACCCAAAATGTCTGGAGATATCCATTTTCATGTTGTAAATAAGATAATGTGTTTTATATGTAATAAATTCAGATCAATAAAAAATAAACATGTAATAACTTGGTCTAAGTTCCTGAACAGTCACCCATACCATACAACATGATATAACCTATGTGGAATTTCTAAAAATAATGTACATGTGGAATGTATAATATGTATAAATGATCCAAGGAAAATAAGATAAAAAATAAGGCATTCCCAAAATCTTTTTCTTCAGCTTGGGGTCTAATTAAAATTACAACATTCAAGTGTACAATCATAATAAGGAAGAAGCAAAATATGTTCATAAGACATCTCATAATGATAATAAATGAATTAAACTCATATGGATACACAATTCAATCTATATAACAATAAAATTTAATGGTGGAGTCCCAACCCATCCAAGGAGATTCAACAAGATCCCATGGGTCGCTATGGGTGTCTCCTTATAACTCAATAACCACAATCCCATCTAATGTGGCCCATACGCGGTACCTTATATCACTCATGGATGGTGACTTTGAGTTTGTACCATGTATCCACATGGGGGGCCTGGTATCACCTGAGGCATAACATAACAATCATTCCAAATGGATCAATCCTCGGTGGCTCCCCTGGGGAACTGGTGTTGCTCATGATTATAAGGGAAAAACCAAGAAACTCATACTTGGAAAGCTAAAGCATTGATATCGGTGCGTCGAGTCATAACCATCCATGCTCATTGAGTCCATTCATGGAATCATTAATATGAGACCCATGTTCTCTATTATCTCATAGTATTGTGTCATAGAAATAAATCATGTCACAAGGAATAAAATGAAAAATATTGCATGCCACTAAAATAAACATCTCATACCATCAATAGAATAGAAGTATCTCATGCTACTAAGCTAGTCGAAGGATATAATTCTATCCATAAACATGGAATAATTCACAAGGAAATGAAATAATAATTAATATAATCCATCATGTTAGGAGAAATATTTCAATATCATAATCTATCAGACTTACCAAGTATTTTCATAAAATAAATCCAATAAAACAAGGAATAATTAATAGGCACTTTTATAGGAAATAGAATATAAAAAAGGCACATGGAATTAACATACCATAAATTCATGTCATAAGAGGAATCTCAATATCTCAAGACTTCATGCTCGACCAAAAACAACACATCCATTAAATCCATTCACCTTTGGCGCAATGCGATAAGCATAGAATGTGGAATAGATTACAGGGCACATTTCATTGTATAAGACAAGAAATGATATATAGAATCAAGAAAGAGAATCAAGTAGCATACAATAAGAAATTAATACAAGTAATCTGAAATTTCTAAATAGGATAAATGAATAGCAAGAGCATGTGGAATTACATATTTTCAAAATAATTATGATCAAGAAAAATCTTTCTCAAAATCTAAAATTCAAGATTCCTTACTCATATTAAATCATATATTAAAATTAAAACATTGAACCCTGGTGAAAACCCACTAAAAACATATAGAACACTTAGGACATTATGGATGGAATACCAAAAGGGGTGTAAAAGGACAATAATAACACCCTCTATGAGTTTTTCCAAATAAAAGGGTCACTACAATCATGGAAAAAAACTCTAGTTAAATTAATATGAAAAAAGGCTTCTCCATAAGGATCCAACTAGCAGTACAATGAAACCATATAAAAAAGTTATGAAAAATATGGGAAATAGAGTAAACACAATACCTCATAGGAATTGTACTCCTCATGTCAAATAACAATCCTAGATTGAAAATAAAATGGGATAATTCAAAAGATTAAACAAAACATCAGTAATTGGGTATAAATATGTCACAAAAAACCGTTCAATAGATGTAAGATAAACATATAAATAGTTTAGGGTGGATGAGAGAGCATACTAAAATTATTTTTTATCTTTTGACAGTTATGATATTAGAGGAGAAACCAAAGAGAAATAAAAAATCCCATAGATATGTGAGGAGGAGGGATTGTGTGCCTATAAAAAGAGAAAAATATAGTGAAGGATAGACGATGGATTGAAAAACCTAAAATCAATCATTAAAAAAAAGTTTTAATTCATCCCCATTGACACTGTATACTTTTTTTGGAGGCACAACTTTGACAAACCATACACAAAATATTTTAAAGGTTCTGCTTTACTGTCTCTCATTGCATAGTTAGGCACACAATTTGACCGGCCATGCACAAATGGTATGTTAGGTCACTATATAAAACTTGAAAATGGTGGCATGACAATGTTTCCTGGATCAAAAAATTTCAGACAAACCATGAATCCCAACTTATTTTTCTTTTTTTGGTGATCCATGATATAGACGATCCCCATACACCCACATGAGCTCTTTTAACATCCTATTCATAAAGGTTTGAGGCATTTAAAGGAATTAAACCAAAAATTAAATTTTCTATACAGTTGATTAAATCTAGTATAGTAAAATCAGATATAAAAATAATAGGTCATGATTCCTCATAATTCTATAATCTCATTTACTATTAACAATAAAATGATAAATAAATTTAAGTAACGTTCTGAACTCTCCATTAAATTCATCAACATTTAGCCTTTAAGGATTTATGTTACCAAATAACTTTTATAGAGATCTTTGATACTCAAAAATGAATATTATTTTAAGTTAATAAAATTTTAATTCCTTATATCCACCTTGTTGTGTTACACATAAACTTATAGTGCATAAAGTTGATGGTAATACATGCTCTTGATCGTAAATAGTCATTTTATTTTGATCCCTATTTTCTACAGCTTCAAAAATAATATTCCTGAAGAACAAAAATACTAATTAGGGATATAAGGTTATAAAAATACCCACAAACCATTTTTTATATCTTTGGTTCCACACATCTCTCAATAATAGTGATTTAATTGTCCTAAACCAGTTTAATTCCCCCTCCTTTTTTGAGAGAACTTCATGAGTCAATAGATACAAAATCATGGGTTTTATGATTCTATGAAAGCATTATTTCGATCTCTTAAATATAATAGAGTCTTTCATAGCATTATATTCAAGGGAACACTTCATGTTGATCACACTGGGATGAAATTTTATGATTATAAGGATAGGTTTTGGTTAATAAGTATAGGTTAAGAAATGATGAAAAAGAGTCAAGATTGGTTTAGGATCCAAGGGAAGAGAATCATTTTTGATTCAATTTAAGGATATTAAAAAATAATTTAGGTATTTATAAAAAATAAACCATAGGAAAATAGTAAAATAATATTAAAATATTAAAACATATATGGTATCTTTGAGATAATTTATAGAATTATGTTTGACCACATTACCAAAAATATAAAGGCATATAGTTTAATCAACCATATGTTCAGCTAGGTGAACCATATAAAAACAATTCTCCATGGTAGATTGAAAATATAAAAACAATAATGTTAATACTATTATATTAATGACATTAAAAATTAAATATATTAGTTAACTCGCATAAACATTATTCCTTAGTTCAATTAAAAGTTAAATCAAGATATATCAAATTAATGGAAAATGAAATAAACATAGTTAATCATTTCTAATTTATTTTCTATATAATTAAATAAATTATTATTCAATGTATTTTTATAGATATAAACAAGTAAATAATCAGTTCCTATAAATTGAAGAGTGAGAACCCCTTTTTGAAAATGATCTTTGGAAAAACGATTTCATATATCTACATGTAATGTCTTGGAATGGGATATAGGATACATAGAAATATTAATTGAACTCGTATTGTAAAAATATATAGCGAAAAGCATAAAATGATATGTATAATATATAAATTCATGTTTCTTACATATAATCTTCACACAATAACATAGAGCCACAATATATTAAGATATAAGAGTAGATAATGAAAATAATTAGGGTTTTTACAACACAAAGATACTATAAATTTATGAAAAGGTGAAAAGTTCCATAGGTTATCCTTACATTTAAATTAAATCCTCTAAAAACAACATAGAAATAAATAATTAATTCAAATTCATATCATCTAGAGTAATGAAATCTAAAATTAATTTGATCCTTGATGCACTTAAAAATTATTTTAACAATATTTAGATTATTTTTTCTAGGGATTTATTGAAAGAAAGAACATTCAAAAACACTATAAATAATATCCGGAGAGATTTTAGTTAAGTATAATAAAATCAAAATCATATCTTTATATGTAGTTTGGATAATTGGGATTATTATTTTATCCAAATCCAATTTAATGTTTGTACCCATGGAATTGTCATTTTCTTTTTTGTTTTCCATGTCAATGTGTTTTAAAATATATTTTTTGTGTTTTAATTTATTTAAAATAATTCCAAACTTTTTATTAGAAAAATATGAAAACAATGGAAAAACATTAAATCACCCATTAAAATCATTTCATATATTTTTTTATTTTATAAAATTCAATACATGGGGAGTTTTTAGATATATCAAAAATAATATCATCAACATATATTCAATCCACTAAAACATCTACTGAAATTCTTCATATATATTTTAAGTGATCATTTATTACTTTTTAATGGACTTTATAAATCAATAAAAATATGAGCCAATCATACTGATCTCTAGGAGAATATTTCAAACGAAAAAGAGAATTAGAATGTTTAAAAATAGAATTTGAAAAAATTGGGTTTTAAAATCTCATGGATTGTTCAATATAAAAAATTCAAAACAATATATACATTAAAGAATATAATATTTATATTCATTTGATATAGTTTGAAATTTTTATTGTCTACACAACCAAACTATATTCAAATGACTTCATGTAAACATATAGTTGATAAGGTTTCTTTATAATAAAATACTTCTTCTTGACTAAGACATTGTGAAATCAGTATATCTTTATTTATAACTATAGTTCCACATTTATCAACCTTTTCTATAAAGACAATTTTATTTGTTGTATTCAATAATTATTTAGGTATGTTAACTTATTCCTAGAATTTATCTCAATCAAAATTATTCAACTCTTCTTGAATTTCGATGACCCAAAATTCATCTTTGATTGAATTAGTAATTATTTTGGTTCAAGCTATGAAATAAAAGTTTGACGTTTAACCTAGTATCTAAAATAATTTACGGACTATCTAAATTTATTTAGGTCTCAAAAAATATCATTTAAAAGATATTTTATAATCCTTATAATGGATCCTGGAACAAAATTACTTGGTTCATCCAATCCAACCTCAAGATCAGACTGGTCAGATAAGTATGCATTGTCTAAGCTTATATATTAAAAATTTAAATCTATAGACTAGTTAGGGGTGTTTTAAGATTTATTGAAATATATATTTGAAAAATAATCCAAAATATCTTCTAAATAATTTTTAAGATCATGCATATATGTTTCATTAAATATGACATGTATCAATGTTTCTAAAACATTAGTTCATTTATTAAAGACTCTATATAATGTTATGGTTGTTGAATAACCTAGGAAAATACCTCCATAATTATTTAAAGAAATTTTCAAGGTTATGTTTTTATAATAATAATTAATTTATGAAACGCACCAAGATTTCATAGTATGTTATCTCTTTAATGAATTTCAATAACTTGTGCAACACACAACACCGAGTTTGAGCACACCATGACTTATAAAACTAGTCGTTCAAAAATTGGTTATGAATAGTATTAACTAAATTTTGAATTATACTAAATATAATTTTAGAATCCATATTATGTGTTTCTTAGATATAATATAAAAAAATTCATTTTTTTCAAATAAAAGAAGTATTTTTTTAAAAATGAAATTTTACCGCTTTTTCATGGAGAACATTTTTTGAAGCCAATATTTGAAACCTTAATATATTAAATTTAATTAAATTAAAATATTTATTAGAATAATGACATAAAAATTTAGTTTGTATAAATTTTTGGTACTTTTTTCATAACTTTCATATTTTATTGAATAGTAAAAAATTCTAAATTTTAATTAAAAGAAACTTTTTAATCGAATAAATTTACAGTGTTAAATTATACATTTGAGTTGTTTTAAAGTATCATTAGATTATATTTTTATCACTAAATATAATTTAGGTCATAGGATTTAATTTCACATTTAACATGACACAAACATGTGTTAATCTTTTGATAGTTATTATTTCTTAAAAACTCATTTTTTGTTATGACAACAAGAATTAATTTTAAATTAATTTCTTCAACTTTTCTGGTTTGAATTTGGAAAAATGGATTCCATATTTGAAATTAGGAGGTCCAAATTGTGTAAATTGGTAACTATTATTTTTAGAAATTATGAATATTTATTTCAGTAAATATTTTACTTACCATGGTTAAAGGGTAAATCTAGTAAATAATTATAAACAAATATTATTATATTAATATTAACTTACCCTAACATGTGTCCTATTAATATTTGTTGATACATGTTAGACCATGGGAATCCTTGTGTCGATTTTGGGACCACTTCGATCCACTTTAGAATGATAATGATACATTATATTAATTAATTTAAAGTAAAGACAAAAATTACATAAACACATATGTTTTAGTAAAACAGTATTTACAAGGTGTTATATAAGATATCATTTTGAATATAAATATTAACTAGAAAGATAAAATGATTTAATACATAATGGTATTTTAATTATTATTTTTATACATTATATAATTAATTTTATTTATAACACAATCATGATACAATAAATAACTTATTAATGAATGAATAAAATAAATGGTATTATAAATATTAAAATTAATATAATTTCAATGTTTTTATAAAATATACGAATTTTAAAGGTGAATATGAGATGTTGTTATTGTTTCAATGTATCTTGTTTTATGTAATAAAGTTGTGATGACTTTCAAAAAACCAAATACTAAATAGTAGAAAAATTGACATAAATGAGTTTTTTAAAACAAATATTATATTATTAAATTATATATTATTCCTAAAAATATGAGGTTCGGCCAAAGGGATTAAATAATATTATATATGTCATTAATGAACCACTCGAGGTTCTCTTATAAGTTTGGAGTATGTTTATTAACCACATATAATAAAAATACAATGGGACATTGTAAATGTGAAACTATTTGACTAAGAGTTAAATCTATACGATAAGGTTAATATAGCGACCTAAACCAGTATAAAACCTATATATTGAGGGAAAGTTTACCCATAATAACCTAAGGCTCAAAATAAATTCATTTATATCCATTAGAAACCTAATATTAATTTATTATAAAATAATATTTCAAGATTTTCCTAAAGTGACCCACACCTCTCTTATAAAAGGGTACTTCTCCTTCTCTTAATTTCACACCTGCAAAGACATTTGGCTCTCACAAACCCTGCCCAAATATCCTACAAAATTTCCTCAAATAAACATATATTCCTAAATTTTATCATAAATACAACCTATGGTGGGCTTTTTATCAACTCAAAAGGAAACCCCCGAAGAATAGGTAATAATTTCACCACCCTCTTTCAAGTTCTTTTCACCTTCTACTTCCTCATTGTTTGTTGTTTCCATACCAAAATAATATATCCAGTACCTCCTACATACTTTTATGTTATTATAAATATGGTAAAACCATATTAATTATTCTATCCACCCTCTAAATGACAAAGTCACCATACATGCGTACGTACGACTTACCGTCTCTATGTCGTGGTGTAGTTTGTTATTCAAACACTTCATTATTTGGATGGGTATAATAATGAGTATAAATGATATAAATAATAAAAAAAACATGTTTATGATTCTTTATATATGATATAAAATCCAATTACATACGATTTCACCATCAATATAATGATACTATTTCTCGTGCGTATGTACGAATTATTGTCTCCACGACGCAATGCGATTCCTTTCCACGTTCACAATTCAACGATGATTATAAAAATATATGTTATTAATAATTATTTAATATATGAAATAATAATTATACTAGATATATATATATATATATGTACTTACATATTTCTTAATCAATTACTTCTGTTCAATACAATGTGAAAATGGAAACAACGTTTATACATACGTACGACCTACCATCTCCATAAATGGTGTTTTCAATTTAATATATCTACCTATTATACATATTTATATTATATATATATATATGAAATATAATTAATTTTTTATATTCTATAATTATTTTAATCATGATCTAAGTTATACGATCAAGAATAACAAGTTAAAACACCTAAAATAAAGAAAGTGATTATTACCCAAAATTTTAATTTTAACATGGAAATAATTATTAAATGGAAAGTATAAAGTCATAAATGAATCATGTGTGACATAAAAAAGATTAATATGGTTCTGTTATAATTTAATTACATACTATGGTCATTATACAAGAGGATAAAAGTACCTTTGATCGAAGGAAAGTGCAAGGTAAGGGTTATTTACTCAATCTCGTTATTATCCGAGATTGTTTACGTGTATGTATTTACTAAGACATATTTATCATAGATAACCATATTTCAGGAAACTATTTTCAAAAGTATTATTTTAAGGTTTTATGGGAGGGTTTATTTAACTATATAATCATTTTAAATGTTTTAAATATTTAACATTCTAAATAATTTTTATTAATGTCCATGTTTTCAAAATGATTTTAAGTATTTATTTATATGGAAAGAAATGTTTTGAAATGATAATTAATTTTTAAATGTTTCAAAGTGGTATGACGCACTTTGATTCAAAAATATATTATAAATTACTTCATTTATAAATGCGTGGCTTTTAAATGATTTCACAAAAAGGGATATTTCTCTCAAAAAGTTTTACAGATCATTTTCAACTATGTCAGCATCCTATACGGGATATTATTCTTGATTGAGGTTGATTTATAATGATAAAAATCTTTAACACTGTATTTATTATTTTGTGATATGTTTGAATGTAGATGTGTCATTTTTATACCACACATCATTTATGGATAAAGTATTGAAATTTCATATGCTAGTTTTAATATGAATGTTTATGCTATGTTTAAACCTTTTGATATGAGGAAAGCATTGAACTTAGTAAGTGATGGGTTGATCATGCTATAACTCCTTGATGAATTGGTAGGTCTCATGAGACAACCTTCTGTCTTAGCACAAGGCCTTGATAAAATCTTATTTGTAGTCTTGGCACGAGGGATTGACTATGTGGTTTTGTAATATAGAATTATGAATTCCATCATTATGAATGTGGGTATTGATATTTCGTGATATCATTCGACTGGAAGAATTTCCATGTGAATAATTAAATAGAATTATTTGATTTATATTGGCTATATTATGCAGAAGTTTATGTTTAAAAGGATTTTGTTTTAGTTTTATACATTTCCTTAATGTTTATGATTATTTATGAATGTTTCTGCTATATTGTTACCCTTAATGAGCAGTTGATCTCACCCCTTTCTTATGATTTATTTTCCCAGGATTCCGAGAGGTGTATTGTGATTGATAAGTAGGATTAAGCTAGTGGATTAATGGAGTTATCAAATTATCATTTATGTTGTGTTTTATTTTATAATGTGCAATGTAACATTCTTGTATGTAATCTATTTTCCAAGACTTCTAAGCTAATTGATCATTTAGGGATTGATTCCTTGTAATCATGCCAATTTATTACTATAATTTCCTGGCTCTGGGTAACTATGGTTGAGGAGTTATAGTTGGAATCAAAGGATGTTTATCAATAACCTTGGAATATGATTTAGATAAACTCTAATTTGATAACGTTACCCTATGATAGAATTTGAGGATTAGAATATAAGAACTTCCTAGAATTTTGGTAATGTAGAGTTTTTTTTGTATTTTCCAAGCAATACAACCCTGTCTGGATACGAGAAGGTTGAGGCAACCCTGACACAGATGTACATAGGATTGAAAACTCCAACAAGGAGTTTCGGGTTGACCCAGGGTATCTTGGTACATGACAACGGGCCTTGCTACACTCTTCGTTACGACACTCCATGGGGATATGCTTAGGATAATTCATATTTTCATTACAAGGCATTATAATGGATTTAAGAGTAAATACTTCCTCAATAAATTTGTTTTATGATTATAGATTATTTTCATAATATTTTCAATTTACGTTAGGTATTTTACAAGTTTGGAATTGTGCATTGTGATTCATAAACTAACCTACTATATTCCATTGTTTAGAAATGGCTCCTAGTAAAGGAATGATAATTCCAGCAATAATCATGATTGAAAGATTAATAAGGATCATATCATTCATGGTATTAAGCCACCATTTAAAAGGGAAATAGTCTCCCACGTATTTTCATCATATGTAGAAATAGTTTCATGTGTTAATAAGATATGTAAATAACTATCTTGGTTCTATGGCTTTGAAGGGAAGCAAGAGAAGAAAAGGATGGAGGGGAGAAAGATGGATAATGGTAAGAGGGGAAAGAAGAATTTTCTCATATGTGATAACTGTGGAAATAATCACCTTGGTAAATTCTTGATGGAAATGAGAGTTTATTATATATGTGGAGAAAAAGGACACCAAGTACGTGATTACATGTGTAAGAAAAAAGTTTCAAATGTACAATGCTTGATCTGCAATGAGTTGATACACAACACAAATTAATGTCCAAATCAACAGAGTATATCCGAAATGCTACTATTGTATAATAAACTTGTTTTGATACCACCAAAGATAAAGAGGAATGATTAGATTTCTTATGTTTTTATTAAAGTATTGTGTCATTTGAGTACTGTATTAGTGATGTACAAGTTATAAAAATTATAGAGTTTAAAAGGATTGTATTTCAGTACTATTTCATTAAGGACTTAAGATTATGGGGAACCAATAAATGTGACTCAATAGTAGGTGCAATTTTTGGTAAAATATATTTTTTATAGAAAGATAAATCATAATATGGTTCTGATACCGAGGAAGTGATTTTGGAATAATATATGAATGATTTGGATAAATAATATTATATATTCTTGACTACCTTGAAACTGGTTAATGATTTGTATATTCCATCATTGTTGGAGTTTACAACATTTTTGGATAGAAGGAGTATATCCAGTATTCTATAAGGAATAATGGAGCATGAATTTAATCAATAAGGTTTTACAGTAATTTAGAGTGATACAATGTTTTAAAAGAATACATGATGAAGGTATTCACATGTTATTATGTGGAAAAAAGGATCATCATTGTGGTTACATTCCTTATAAATTTTTGACTGACAGTTTGGACCGAAGTTTTTTGGATATGTCTAAATGTTGGAATCGATTAAGTTTGACATTGGATACTATTTTTATGTTTAAATCATTTATTGAGATTATTTTTGTATTATCATTAAAAATTCAATCTGTAGGTCGGGTGACAACCCGTCGTGTCCGGCAAGGCCGTGAGACTTGAACCCGCAACCGAAGGGTGACAAGGGCGCATCACCCACCACTGGCCTATGTGATTTCCTGGTTTTTATAATTTAGTTTTTTTAGTGGTCTAAAAATTGAATTATAAATTCATGATTTTTGGATCCTTATACGATTAAGATAAATAGAAAACTTTTGAATTCTATTATCTTTTGGAGTGAAAGATGAGTTTGTGGTAGGAATTAGTTGAAAGATTAATTATACTTGTAAAGTATATTTTCAACTCTTATTCTATGTATAAATTAATTCTTAAACATTAGATAAAGGATATTAAAACCCAAAATGTGTTATCTTAATACCTTATATTTTTTTGAACCGATGATATTTTACATCATCTTAGATTGATGGCTTTGAGGCCCTCAATTTTACACTTGTTAGTGATTGATGACCTCAATCACTCCCAATAAATATTTACGTTTTTCATCCAATTATGCATCTTTAATTTCCACAAATGTTCTCCTATTCAGGAACATAATTTTGTGGTGACTTTATCATTTCATTTTCCCTCTTATTAAGACTACTTTTTGTTAACCCAATTTCCGATGTGGGTTTTTCAGAAATGAATTTTAATATTTTAGACCATTTATTTTTTAAGAAAAATTTCAAATTTTAAGGATTAAATTTATTTAAGGAGGGGAGAATGTAACACCCAAGATTTCATAGTATGTTATCTCTTCAAAAAAATTCCATAACTTGCACTACACGTAACACCGTGTTCGAGTGCACCACGACTTAACAAACTAATCGTTTAAAAAGTAGTTATGAATAGTATTAACTATATTTAGAATTATACTCCATATAATTTTAGAATCCATATTATTTGTTTCTTAGACATAATATAAGAACAAATTCAGTTTTTTAGATAAAAGATGTATTTTAAAAAAATGCTATTTTACCGCCTTTTAATGGGGAACATTTTTCACAACGAATATTTGAAACATTTACATATTCAATTTAATGGAATTAAATTATTATTTGGAATCGAAACATAAAAATTTAGTTGGGATAATGTTGTATTACTTTTCTGATAACTTTCATATTATTATGAATAGTGAAAGATACTAAATTTTAATTTAAAACAACTTTTTTAATCGAATTAATTTATTGTGCTAAATTATACATTTGTGTGATTTTAAAGAAAAATTAGATTATATTTTTATCATTTATTATAATTTAGGTCATTGGATGTAATTTCAAAATTAAAATGGACATAAACAAGTGTTAATCTTTTGATAGTTATTATTTTATAAAAACCCTCTAATTGTTTTGACAACATGAATTAATTTTAAAGTAATTTCCGCCACATTTGTATTTTGAATTTGAAAAAATGGATTCCATATTTGTAATCATGAGTTCCAAATTGTGTAAATATGTAAGTTTTATTTTTAGACATTATGAATATTTATTTCAGTAAATATTTTATTTACCCTGGTTAAAGAGTAAACCCGGTAAATAAGGGTAAATAAATATTATTATAATAATATTAAATTATCATAACATGTGTCCTATTCCTATTTTGTGATACATGTACGACCATGGGCATCCATGGGTTTATTTCGGGACCAAATGGAGCCATATGAGAGTGATAATGACACTTTATATTAATAAATTTAAGGTAAAGAGAAAAATGTCATAAACATATATGTTTTAGAAAAAAACTTTTTACATGGTGTTGTTTAAGTTATCTTTTTTACTATAAATATTTATTAGAAATATAAAAATATTTCCTGTATAATTTTATTTTATTTATAATTTTTAGACATTAAATAATTTAATTGAATTATGACACAATGATGATGCATTAATTACCTTATTAATGAATGATTCAAATAAGTGGTATTATAAATATTAAAATAAATAAAATTTCAATGTTTTAATGACATGCACCAATTTTATAAGTGAATATGACTTTTTATAATTGATTAAATGTTTTTTGTTTTAATTAATCATGTTGTGATGGCTTTCAAAAAAACCAAATACAAAAAAGTGTCAAAATTGACATAAATGAGTTTTTAAAAACAATATTATATTATTATGATATATAATATTACTAAAAATCTGATTTTCATCCAAAGGGCTTAAATAATATTATATATGTCATTAATGAGCAACTTGAGATTCTCTTGAATTTTTAGAGTATGTTTATTAACCATCTAAAATAAAAATATAAAGAGACATGAAAATTGTCAACCTATTTAACTATGTGTTAAATCTAAAAGATAAGGTTAATATTGTTACATAAACCTGTCTAAAACTTATATTTTGAAATTATTTAGACCCATAAACTGCTAATTCTCGAAATAAAATCATTTTGAGCCATTAAAAACTGAATATGATTTTATTATAAAATAATATTTCAAGCTTTTCCTAAAGTGACCCTCACTTCTATTATAAAAGGCTACTTTCCCTTCTCTTAATTTCACACCTCCAAATCCATTTTTATCGGCTAAACACTACCCAAATATCCTAAAAACATCCCTAAAATCAACCTAGAGTCCTTAATTTGATCATAAATCCAAACTATAGAGTCCTATTGATCAACTCAAAAGGAAACATCCAAAGAAGAGGTAATAATTTTCCCCCATCTTTCAAGTTCTATTCACCTTCCACTTCCTCTTTCATTGTTGTTTACATAAAAAAATAATATCCCTAGTACATCCACCATATTGTGATGTTATTATAAATATGGTACAACCATATTAATTATTCTATCCATCCTTTAAATGACAAAGTCACCAAACGTGCGTATGTATGGATTACCGTCTCCACGTCGTGGTGTAGTTCAAACACTTCATTATTTGGATGGGTATAATAATGAGTAAAACTGATGTAAATAATAAATATAACATGTTTACGATTATGTATATATGATATACCATCAAATTACATAATATTTCACAATCAATAAAAGGATATCGTCACTCGTGCGTACGTATCGATTACCATCTCCACGACGCGATAAGATTCATTTCCATGTTCACCATTCAACGATGATTATAAAAATATATATTATTAATAAGTATGTAATAAATGAAATAATAATTCAACTGGAGATATATATATATATATAAATATATGTACTTAAATATATCTTATTCACTTACTTCTGTTCAATACGATCTGAAAACGAAAACAACGTTTATGCGTACGTACGACCTACCATCTCCGTAAATGATGTTTTCCATTTAATATATCTATCTATTATAGTTATTTAGATTATATATATATATATATATTAAATATAAATCATTTTTTATATTCTGTAATTATTTAAATCATTATCTATGTGATAGGATCAAGAATAACAAGTTAAAACACGTTTGATAATGAAATCCATATTACCAAAATTTTTAATTTAACATGGAAATGATTATTAAATAGATAATATAAATTCATAATTGAATCATGAATGATATAATAAATATGAATATGGTTTAGATATAATTTAATAACATACTATGGTCATTATGCATGAGGTTAAACGTACCCTCGAACAAATGAAAGTGCAAGGTAAGGGTTATTTTTTCAATCTCATTATTATCCGATATTATTTATGTGTGTGTATTTACTGGGACATATTTATCATAGCTACCCATATTTCAGAAAAAAAATTCAAAAATAATATTTTAATGTCTTATGGGAGGGTTTATTTAACTAGATCATCATTTTAAATGTTTTAAATATTTATCTTTCAAAATCCTTTTAATTAATGTCCATATTTTCAAAATGATATTAAGGATTTATTTATATGGACATGAATGTTTTGAAATGATAATTATTTTCAAATGTTTCAAAGCTCTAAGGTACACTTTGATTCCAAAATTTATTTTAAATTACTTCCTTTATAAATGTGTGACTTTTAAATGCTTTCACAAAAGGGGTATTTCTTTGAAAAAGTTTAACCAAACATTTTCAACTATGTCAACACCATTTACATGATATTATTCTTAATTGAGGTTGTTTTATTATTATATAAATCTTCCTCATTGTATTTAAGGTTTTGTGATATGTTTTATTGTGTATGTGTTATTTTTATACCATTCATGGTTTATGGATAATGTATTTACATTTCGTATGCTAGTTTTAATTCGAATGTTTTTCATGAATAAACCATTTCATATGGGGAATGCATTGGACATAGTAAGTGAAGGGTGGAGCTCTCTATAGCTCCTCGATGCATCGGTAGGTCTAATGAGACAAACTAGTGTCTTGGAACAAGGCCTTGACAAAATCTTATATGTAGTATTGGTACAAGGCCTTAGCTATGTGGTTATGAAGATTGATAATATGAATTCCATCATTATTAAAGTTTGTATTAATATTTCATGAGATCATTCGACTAGTAGAATATCCATGTGAATAAGTAAATGGAATTATTTGAATTATATTGGCCATATTATACAGAGGTTTATGTTTAAAAGGATTTTGTTTTAGTTTTATACATTTCCTTAATGTTTATGCTTATTTATGAAAGTTTCTGATACATGGTTATCCTTACTAAGCGTTTGAGCTCACCCCTTTATTAGGATTTATTTTCCCAAGATTCCAATAGGTGTATTATGATTGATAAGTAGGGTTAAGCTAGGGGATTACCGACATTCTCGAAGGATCATTTTTGTGTGTTTTATTTTCAAATGTGTAATGTAATGTTCATGTATGTAATATATTTTCCAAGACTACTAAACTGATCGGTCCTTCGGTACATGATTCCTTGAAATCATGCCAATGTATTAAAATAATGCACTGACTTTGGGTAACTAGGGTTGGGGCATTACAATTTATATCCAAATACTTTGAATTAATTAACATTATGTTTTGTACAATTCTGTAATCCATAGGGGTCTACATTAAAATGGGTAAATTACGAACCTATTAATGATATATGAAACTGTATTCACAACTCCAGAAAAAAGTAATAAAGTAATTCATACTCATTAAGTATATTATGGGAGATATATTGGAGATTTATACTTCTCCTTTCAGCCAATTTATTTTATTGGGGAGTTATATGAGTATATAATTTTTTATTATATTCATATTTTGAGAATATGGTCTTAAAGTATTTAGGTTCAAACTCTTGAACATGATTACTTTACATTGTTTTCTTGGTGATTCCAAAAAATTTATCTAAATATATAACCTATTTTGAAAAATATCTACAAATTCACTTTTTTGTTCTAGTAAATAAGTCCCTTTGTATCTTGAATATTTATCAACAATTATATCATAATAATGCATTCTTTATGACCTAAAAACTCTCTATGGTAAAAAAATATATTTAAACCAACTATAGGGGTTTATAGTTAGAATACTTTTTCATTAGATTGAAATAAATTTTATTCTTCTTCTGTTTTTGATAATGAATTCCCATATTCATTTTAGGAATTCTTGTTTAGGTTGATCCCTGACTAAATATTTATTTTTAATATTTCTATATGAGTTTATATTGTAGTAGCCTTATATCCTATAAAAAACCTGATTTATTTACAAAATTAACGTCAACAAGAAAAATTTTAAGAAATCAAAGAATCAATATTAAAAAATTATCACTATCATTCAACAAAGTATTAAATACTAAATCATTCTTGAAATCATAAATATCACAGGAATAATTTTCAAAACATAACATGAAAAATCTCATCACATAACTGAGCAATTGTATGAAAAATATATTTTAAACCATAAATATATAAAAATATAGAAATTTTAATAGATTTAGAGTTAAAATTTTCTCCATGTACAATTATTTTTCCTTTATTATTGTCACCAAAAGTGACAAGTGGACCATCTACATTCATAAGAGTCTTGAAATGAGAATAGTCTATATTCATATGTATGGAACATACACTATTAAGGTACCATAACTGTTTACTAGTACTCTTCCTGGATTTCACCTACACATAATTAATAATGAAATGATTTTGGTACCCATTTTTTCATAGTTCCATAAATATTAGCCTATAAATATTTCGGAATCCAAACAATCTTAACTGGTCTATCAACATAAAAAGTATGTGTTTTTGAAATAAATAACTTATTTGTGACCAACATACATTATTTATTTTCTAACCTAGATAATTATATATGAGGAAAATATATATTTTTAAAAATTTTCCTTTGACCTGGCTGGTATCTAATTTATATTATATATCTAGGTGTAGTATATAAAACTAGAATCATAGTAATAATATCTATTGCTTGGGGAAAATTTTATTTTTCTTCCCTTTGTTTCACATTTTCTAATTTATTTTCATTATTTTTATTTAACAGTGAAGTATTCCTTTCATTTTCAACAATATGAAAAATTTTATCACTAACCCAAATAAATACAACCTTCTAAAATTTTTATCATTTTCATTAAGTTCATTAATGATTTTTTCAACATGGATTAGTATTCAAATAATTAATTATTTAAAATATTTGAATCTTGGTGATTTTTTTTATAATGTATTGTGGGGTTATTTTTATCCTTTGGTGTTGTATCCATAATACAATTTTGAATTTCTCAGTATCCTCATCCAGAGATCAATAAAAATAACTAGATATTCTTTCTAAAGTGATTTAGGAAGCCTTAATTTCCTTATTTAATTTTATTCCCCATTTCATCATATTTAGTAATTTATTTAATATTTGGTATGTATAATTTAATATACCCTTTCCTTTTGTACACATGGAATGTTACCTCATATATTAGTCATCCTTTTTCTAGTTTCCATTTCGATCAAATTTTCCCATGTAATTGGATTTCCAGAAGAACTTATTTTTCTAATAAAATTTTCAAAAACCTATAGATAAAATATCCATTTTCTCATCATTATCCTAATCAGGCTCACAATCAATTGTTGAATTGGCTGTGATAACATCATTTGATCATGTTATAGATGCTTTATTGTAAATATAAATTATAGTTTCAGAATCATCATTATTATTTACTTTTAATTATTCTTCATACATCATCATTTTTACAATTAGTTCCTTGAATGGTAATTTTCTAATATCACATGATTTTCTTGTTGTGTTAGGAGTTCCTCTCTAGCGATTAGGTAGATACCACTTGATCCTTAGTACTTTTGATTTTACATCCACCTTCTTCCCAAGTTATAACATGGTATTTATGATTTCATTGAACCTGAGATACATGACAGAAATAAATTAATCAGGTTTTGTTTTTATTTAATTTTTATATTTAATAGTAAATTATTAGATATCATTTATTTAACATTAGAAGTTCCTTCAGGATATATAGAACGAGGGTGATAAATTTATATGAAATATCAAAAGAATGTATCATACAAAATTTATATTATCCCAAAGAACAATATAAATAATTCACATCTTCAAAATTATATTCATAGTATGCTTTAATTTCACCACTGAATTTTATTCATAGTGATTCTAGATTTTCATATTTATCTTATATAATAGTCGAAAGATGAAAACCCATGCTCTGAATAATAATTTTCATCTTAATTTTTAAATAGGCATAGTCATGTCTATTATAATAAGGTTTTCTCTTTTTGGAATGACCATTATGCCTAGATTTATAGATAAATATCGAATTATAATAATAATATAGACATAGATATTTCCCATGGGACATGACTAAGGTCTGATATAAGGAACAAAAAAAAAACAATGTAAATTAAAGAAAATCCCTATAATAAAAAATTCTGGTCAGAGTGAAGCACTCAAGTGGTGGGTGAATTCAGCATCCAATAAAAATATATAATAAAAATTATCTTACAAAAAATTAACTCAAATTTTTAAAACAACCAAAATATCTTAAATAACATAAATATATAATTTGATTTTTTTTAGAGGTTTCTTAATGGCTCGATCACAACCTAATTACGAAACTTTTAGAATCACTTTAACTTTAAAATAAAATATACCTACACCTAATTCAATATATTTCACCTACTAAATCCAAATCTTATAGTATTTATTTTTTAATGATATTTTTAAATATTAAACCAAAATATACTTGATTTATATAATTTTCAATATAAGAAATTTAATTTTTTTAATAAAAACATATAAAACACATGATGAAATTAAAAAACATAAAAGGTTTAGTTCCATGTTATAATATTTTCCTCTACACAAGAAAAAATAAAATTCAAGGATATTTTTATAAACCTAATAAAAAGATCTATAACCTAGATTTTGTTTTAAAAAAAGAATAGAGAATAAGGATTCAAAAGCTATCACCATGACTCTTCCATTTTGTTTATAATAATTCAAAAATAAATGATATTAATGAAATAGTATCTAAGTTTTATTCAATATAGTACATGAGTATGTTATTAAAATATATAACAAATAATACAACAGAAACTCAAAATTAAGGTAAGACAATGAAAAAGAGAGACATAATGTTCAATGTAGATTTGAAACTTATTGAGTTTCTGTTGATTAGAAAGGTTATCATTTATTATTAATGTCTTCCTTGAGTTCTGAGAAAAGATAGAATGATTATATTTATTCTCATAGACAAATTACAAATTAATGACATAAAATCAAAAGTCCTAAATTTTGAATCAGTATAATAGTATGTACATCCTATATACTCTTTCTCTTTTATATTTTTCTTGATTTTAAAAAGGGAACACTTATTCCAATTATCTAGTAGAGAAAAATAATTAAAAATCCTCAATTTTTTCATAAAATATGGAATTATTAAACATAAATAATTTATATATAATAATTCAAAAATATCTATTTGAATATAATACATAAATATAATTCATGTTATAAACAGTCTATCAAATTCATCCATGTCCACTTTATACTTCATGGTTGATTAAATGCTTAAGAAAAAAATATAGTCAATTTCCTTAAATTTTCATGTGATTGATCATTCATACATGTGACTGCATCATTTTACAATTTATTTTATTAACATAATAATGAATCCCCTTTAATTAAATGTTTATTCGCTTCAATATATTAAGGTATTTCAAAAAATTTCATTTAGTTTTTTGGTTTTACCTCACGGTCGATTGGATACAACACATGGTCACTAAATTTTCGATTGTATTCACTTGAGGAGTTTGTGAGGTTTTCACCATGTTGAATTGATCAATCATAAGGTAGATACATTTAGTTGTATGGTAAATTCCATATATTATGGAATTTTTTTATTTCCATATTTCTTAATGTGGTTGAATGGAAATCCTCACACGTTCAATTGAATACTTCATGAAGTTGGACTGGAATTCATACAGTCAGCTGAATTTCTTTATATGATTGATTCATATATTTATGGATTATTTGATACATAAAAAAAGATTCAAATTTATCCAGAAAACACTAGAAGCTAATAAAAAACACATAATTCATTAATAATAAATTCAATATGATTTTACATCAATAAGACATGGAATTTCTAGATGAATCCAGCCATTATATTGGTTGTTACTCATACCAATCTATGTATGCTATAAATTTCAAAATTTGAACAATATGAATAGGGATTTTGGGATGGTGATAGAGATTTAATATATTAAAACTGTCTATATATCATATATATCTTTATATATATATCGAGATGGGTATTTTGACAGCCAAAATAAAAAACTGGACTTGAGATAATGTCCTAGATTTTCGTTATTTTTTCCAATTTCCCCCAACATTGAATTTGATGGGCATTAGACTCCCTGACCAAGTCCTATTTTTGACATTATTAGTATTACTTTATTCCTATTAGTTTTTCCTAAGGGAATAATACATTCTTTTAGATTCAGTGTATAGATCAATGTAGGTGTGGTTGGTGTCCACTATGGATTTATTTATATGTGTTAAAACTAAAAAAAGGAATATATTTTATTTTTTAATAAGTAATGTTAAAATTATTCTTTTATTATGTTTTTATTATAACATATAATTGATATTTTTCCTTTATCAATTTATCTACCTATTTGGAGTAACTACAATATATAACTTGATATCATACAAGAAAACACATATATATTTAATGAATTATGTTAGCGAGACCATTATAGGAGACACAATACATTTTGTACAAAATCCTATATGTGAACATAAATGGGGGTGAACATCATATGTTTGTCATATAGTTAATTTAATACATGTATATAAACATGATTAACATAATGGAAATTTTATGAAAAGGATATGGCATTGTATATAATGTTGAAGTAGTGTCACCTTATCATTTTTTTATTTGTTTCAAATATGATAATCCTATTAGGAGTTCATTTGTCCAATATAACCATGTATGTTATTGTAGTCCATTACAATCTTTAATTTTGTTTTTTATTCTATCATTTATTCTACTAAAATTCCATTTTATACAATAATTTTATTATTTTGTATACTTTTTTATATTTTATTCAATTTTATAGATGGTATAGTCTACCTATATATTTTCATTAGTCCATCAATACTGATCTGATGATTTTTTCACATAGATTGAAAATATGATGGTATGTGATTCTATGGTTTTGGCCATGTAGATAGTTCTAATTCAAGTATGTTATAAATTGATACCAAAGTTGAGAATTAACCAATAACATCTATGGGAGATCAGTGAGTGGTGGTGGTGGCAGTGTAATTAGTGAAACAAATTATTTTAAATTTCATTTGCAAAAAAAAATCTCTACTTGTTAATGATTAGTGATATAAACTATATTCGCATCCACACACACACCAATAAAAGGAAACACAATTTCATTATATTGTCTAGCCCTAAATATGAGAAGTCCAGTCCTTGGTGTGATATGTATTCCTTAAGATTACACTACCCACTATAATCAAAATTTTATTAAAAATAATATGTTTATAACCTTGAAACTCATTCTTTCATGTATCCTAAATATGCTTTCGTGTACCCCATAATTTATCAAGATAAATGGCGGTAACAACTAAAGGGAATTAAATAGAAATAAACAAATTAATTTTGTGTGATATTTTCATCTATTTATTCTCGAATTTTTTAGAATAATTAAAGAAAAAACCTCACCTTAAAACTTGAACATAAACATGTTTCTTATTCTCTTTGTATCCCCCACACACTCACATAATCAGTTTTATTTTATTCTCATTACCCATTTCTTTATTTTGGGTAATCAAAAAATCTTCCCTATTTTTCACCATGATAGAGTTAATATTTTTCCCTTTTTCATATGTTATTAAATTATTTAATCCCTAAAAATCTATTATTTTGAGTTTATTTTCTTCAATTTCAGAATTATGGTGTGTTTTTTGTTAAACTGTCAAAATTAATTAATTCTAAAATTTTAATATATTTTTAATCAATTTTTTAATTATAGAATAAATTTTTGTAATACCAATAAATCTTAAGTGATTCTTTTTTTAAAGGACTACTGTGGACATGGTATAAAACATTACCATATAAATCCTAATGTAATTGAATCATCTAATGTCCTGAAAAAATCAATGTAAAAAATATTCATGGAAAGTAGAGTGGGACCCACTATTTTAAATGAGGGATAACTCAGGATAAAATCGTTAAAATAAGGTGATAAAAGTTGTATTTGTAAGGTAACTCATAGAATAACTACCCCATCACATTACATAGTGTTATTCATTGATTAATTCTATATTTTAATTCTCAATATTGAATGATGATTTTTTGAACCCCCATACAGAAAAAGTATTATGCATTAAAAATGTCATAACATCCTCTGGATGTGTCTAATGACACAAAACTTTTGAGGGTGAATTTTGAAATTAAATTTAGAGCATATTATACTAAGGGACCTTAGAATTATTAGCCCATATGATATAAAAAATTTGAGAAAACCTTCTGAGTAATGTTTCTGGAGGGGATGCTGGTGCACCATTTAATTTCATCTTTTATTTTTCATTTTATTTTATTTAATTTAGTTTTATATTATATGAAATTTTAATTTGGTTTCATTTAATTAAAATCTAATACCTGATATGTTTTTATTTTTTTTTCTTGTTCCACAAATCCTACTTATTCTCCTCTTTAGGTTCTTTTTTTTCTTATTTTTCTCAATCCATTTCATTCCATACCATTTTTCTCCATTGCGATATATAATAATCATGATCATGAGTAAATAAATGGATGAAATTCCTAAGAGATCAATCCAGTATTAAGCCCAAGTCATTTCACATTCATGTTTATTGTTTCTTATTTTTTAAGAGTTAGGTCAACTGGGATCATCGTGGGTAAGGATCATTTAGATCTCTACATCCCACATGAGGATTTAATTTATTTTTTGAAATATATTAATTAATTGAGTATGTGGATAGGTTTTATATCAGTGATCATTAGGTGATCAATATATTCACAACCATACAAAGAAGATGAAATTCATGCCTATAATAGAGTGTGTTCATTACATAAATTTGAATCCAATAAAGTAAAAAATAAATGTTCACTCTAGGTTTTATGTTGGAGGATCTCCTTTTTGTTTAAACATCATTCTATCACTTCATTTTAGTTTTTCTTATATAATTCCATTTATCTGTTCCATTAAATTCAATTGAATTCATATAAATTATAAAAAAATAATTATTTCTTAGGTGAATTAGATTATGTAGGTGAACAAACAAAGAAATATCCTCAATTGAGACACCCATGGTTAGCCAATGTGCTAAATTATGAAATTAAATTTTATTTTTAAATGATCTATGATATAAGTGTATTAAAAATCTCACCATTTTCAAAGAGCTAATATATAGATTATTTATTTTTTATAATTTTATAATTTATATATATTTTCATTATTTTTCATAAAACCCCATAAAAATTATATTTCTATGATGTATTCATATTAATATTATGATTCTTGACATAATTACTCACAACTGAAATAATAATAATAATAAGATAAAGCAACTTGAGATGGTTAAAATAGACCCCAAATGAAAGAACTTATTGAAAACATATAACAAATGACAAGAAAATCTGAAAGAGAATTTGAATACACTTGTACATAGATGGAGCAACCAGACCCTGAAAAAGAACTTGAGGACTCAAAGGAGGATGTTTCATTGATTTTCCTCGATTTTTCTAAGGACATCCAAGAAGTTGTGGAAAAGATTGAAAAGAATCCAAAACCCAACCATTTGAATTATTAGATCCCAGATGACTATGATAAGAAAGAGTGTATTAATAATGAAGAAGACATGCCTTCTGAGATACATGTGGGAGATCAACAAGATTTGGATGATTTCCAGAATAATTATGTGGTAAAACATAATCTTCCCAATCTATTAAAGAAGAAGAGGAAATACCATTGCATTTCAATCTGTCCATTGAATATGAAGACACCACCCATGTATGTGAACAAACAAAGAAATATCCTCAATTGAGACACCCATGGTTAGCCAATGTGCTACATTAGGAAATTAAATTTTATTTTTAAATGCTCTATGATATAAGTGTATTAAAAATGTCACCATTGTCAGGGAGCTAATATATAGTTTAGTTATTTTTTATAATTTTATAAATTATATATATTTTCATTATTTTTCATAAAAACCCATAAAAATTATATTTTTATGAAGTATTAATATTAATATTATTATTCTTGACATAATTACTCATATCTGAAATAATAAAAAAAATAAGATAAAGCAACTTGAGATGGTTAAAATAGATCCCAGATGAATGAACTTATTGAAATCATATAACAAATGACAAGAAAATCTGAAAGAGAATTTGAATAAACTTGTACATAGATGGAGAAACCAGACCCTGAGAGAGAACCTGAGGACTCAAAGGAGTATGTTTCATTTATTTTCCTTGATTTTTCTAAGGGCGTCCAAGAAGCTGAGGAAAAGTTTGAAAAGTATCCAAAACCCAACGATTTGAAATATTAGATCCCAGATGACTATGATAAGAAAGGGTGTATTCATAATTATGAAGACATGCCTTCTGAGATACGTGTGGGAGATCAACAAGATCTGGATGAATTACTGAATGAGTATGTGGTAAAATATAATCTTCCCAATCTATTAATGAAGAAGAGGAAATACCATTACATGTGAATCTATCCATTGAATATGAAGAAACCACCCATTATAGAGGCTCCTAATACTGAAAGGGGTAATTATGATTTACATTATTCATTTTTAAATTCCATCTAATTAGAAATACATTATGACCCTACATTTGAAATATCAATTCATGCCTCCCAAATTAAGCCAATAGTGAATGAATAAGTTATTTCCGAAGTAGAAACCAAAGAAGAGGATGACTGTTACTTTATCTAAACCTCCCCATACCAGCCATACATAATTTTGGAGTAGTATGATCTATTATAATCTTTATACAGGTCATTCCTCACCTAGAAAGAAGAATCTCAAGCTATGAAAATACACTTATGGTGGTTCAAATCCAAGAAGATACACCCACCATTAGATTATGGATAACATCCAGTACTGCCCTTTAGAAGTTATAAATATTGAAGTCCCACATGGTGGATCATAACAGATGTATCCATACATTCATTTTAGTTATTTTTATTTCATATTAGTCTTAATATTTATCCCATCAGGGATCCCACTCCCTCCTATCTTTATAAGCATTAATTATGTGATCTTTATTCTTAATTTAAGAATTTTTTTAGGTTAATGATGGGAGAATAAATCCCTAAATATTGTATATAATAGACTAAGATTCATTAAAAAATTAATTTCACTTTATATTTTCTTTTAAACCATATTCATTTTTGTCTAAAAACATGTATTGTGGATTTAACTGGAAATTTAATGCCCACACCTGGATTTCTTCTTTACCTGGCTTTTTTAGGGGACACGAGTTTCTTAGGAATACTATGATTCAATGTTTTAGATTTCCAGTATAATGAAATATAATGATTAAAATGGAGTATTGGATCATTAAAGTGAAGCATGGATATCAAATTGAGGATACATTATTTCAGGGAAATAATTGGTTCATGTAAATAAAATTCCCTATCCAATATTATGATTTGAATTTATGATTTTTTAAATTAATCTATCATTACTATTAATCACACATTTAGTGATTTTAAAATATAATATTTTTCATTTATAAGAGGGTTTATAGACTAATTAATTTCAATTTTATTCTTGGGCATATTTATTGACTGGTCATGGGATATGTACCTGATAAGGACATACATTAGAACTTGTAAAATTTATGACTATAAAGAATAATTAAAAATCATAAAGATGTATTTTTAAATTCCAGTATCCTTAAAATACCACAATTTAATCAATATTTATTTAGACCATAGAGAACATAAAAAAAATTTATAAGAATGAGCCACGTTTCAAGAAATTTATATCCATTCATATCATACTATCAGTATTTTCATGATTTATTAAAATTGAACTGTGGGGGTGAAGGGATTAATGGTGGAAGGAATGAAATAAATTTTGAGGGAGAAGTATAGGGGAGATATTTTGGTAATACATAATGTTTTTTTATTCATTCAATGTACTTAATTGTTTCCCTTGTTTAAGAAACCGAAAAAAATGAATGAATCGTGACATATAAGAATAAGAAATCACCAACTCTGGACTGGTGATTTTTATCGTATGTGGTTTGATGGTTTATTTGAGTTTTATTCAAAGAATAAAATTTGAAAAGGAAAAAAATAATAGAAAAAAATAATTTTAAAAATAAAAAAATAAATGTTTAGAAAAATTAAAGATGGTTCACATCATTCTTTATAACTTAATTATTAATGACATTTTATTAGAATGTATATGCATAATGGGAGTGGATAATTTGAATGGTATAATTTCATTACACTTTTATTTTTGAAATCATGCTTTTTTACTTAAGAGATAAACCTTCTCATCGAGCCTAAATTTTTAAAGCATAAAATCATACCAATCTTAACCCTTAGAGTCATTTGAAACTTTATTTCAATTTCAGCAAGAATTTATGTTCCATTTGTATTTACAATGCTTAGAATGTAGTTACATTACAATACCAGGGCTAAGGATAATTTTCTCATTATGTGAGAATAAATATACTTGATTTGTGTCATGAGATATGATAGAAAAGAATCAAATATGAGGGGAATCATTACATGGCATGTTTGACAATAGTAAATTTAGGGACTTTAATAGATAAGAAGAGAATTTCCATCAATTTTTAGAGGGAGAAACTAAAATACATTAATTGATTGTTTATTTTAAAAGTGAGAAACTGAATGAATATTTTATGTGGCATTGGAAAATTATATTTGACATTAATGACTATTTATTTTTATTTCCAAGGAAATTTAATATTTGTAACATAGTTGCCCCTAAATTTCAATATAGATATTTTTGGCATGAGTACATGCATAGTTTAAGAATGAGGGAATTAATATAGATAATATTTTCATCCTTTTCATTTTTTAAATGATATAATCCCAAAAAATTTATCAATTTGAGTTTATTTTTGTCAATTTGTTAATTATATTATGCTTTGGAATAAAATGTCAAAATTTCAAAATTTCATAATTTTGTAAAATTTTATTAACTTTTTTTAATGTGAGATTAAGTTTTAGAATTTTGGACAAACTAAATTAACAATTTTTTTAAGAGTTATATGTTCTTGATATACAACTTTCCCTTATGTATCCTCTGATAATTCAAACATCTTAAGGCCCCAAAAATTCAATCAATGTTAAAAGTATTCCTATCCAGAAGCGTGCAACCTAACTATGTAAATGATGGATAAATCATGATAAACACCTCCAATTAAGGTGATTCCAATTGGATTCAAAATAGGGATCACATTCTAATTTTAATGTTAACTTTAATGGAGTTATTAACACATTTAGTTGGTCTTTGAATTCTAAATATTTAAGGAAGATTTCTAGAATCCTCATATTGAAAAAGTCTTACTACGTAAATATATTATAACATCATTTAGATGAGTCAAATTACTCTATTATTTTGAGGGTCCATTATAAATCGATGTTATAAAATTTTATAATAAGGGAACTTGGCATGATTCAACAATATGGTGGACAAAATAAGAGAAAACATTTGGGGGATTGATTTTGGAGGGGAATCTACTACACAATTTCTATTCTTATTTTATTTTTAATTTTATTTTTTTTGAAAAAATATTTCTTCTAAATGTAATTTTAACTTTGTTTATTTTAATTAATATAGAATTCACTATTTTTTTATTTTTGTTTATTCTTAAACAAACTATTATTATTCTTCTCTTTCCTTTCCTTTTTCTTATTTTCAATTTCTTTCTCATTCCTCCCCGTTCTTGTCCACAATGATCTCTAATACTCGTGATCACGAGTAACAGACCTAAGAATGTTCCTGGGGGATTAATCCAGTGTTGAACCCAATTCAATGAAAATTCATGTTTATTGTTTCTCATTTTCTTATATTTATGTCAAAGAGAATCTTAGTGGGTAAGACACCTTTGTGTCTCCACATACCACCTGAGTTTTACCTTTTTCATCTAGAATCTTTTACCTTGATCAATGACGTGGATGTGTAGTATCTTGATGATCATTGAGCGAAATATATATTAAAAACCATATTTATAAGAGGATGTTCATACATATGATTATGTTTGGTCATTAAGAAAATTTAAAACTGATAAAGAGATGATGAATGTTCACTTTGGTGATTTCCAACATGATATAATTTCTTTTTTAACATAATTATGTCATTCCATGTTAGTTTTAAATTTAAATTAATTTATATTTTCATTTAAATTTCATTTAATTCATAGAAATAATATAAACAGCACAACTAAGTAGTTCTTTGGAGAATTATATTAAGTTGAAGAACAAACTGAGAAAGCACCTAAACTGAGACAACCCTGGTATGCCACAATGCTATATTAGTAAAATAAAATTTTTCCCATGAAATATGAAATGAGTGAATCACACATACCCAACAATACTTTTCTTTTCATGTTCTTATTATTTTTCATTTATTTTTCACAACTGAGAATTTTTCAAATTGGCATAATAATAACATTTTTACTTAATTAAATTTCAATTTGAATTTCAAATTAAAATACTCTTCCTAAAATAGAACCCATGGAAAATTATTCATTTAATATTTTCCATAAAATTTGAATTCATAGTTATTGTAAGATGAAATAATTGTAAAACCTATTAGATGATACCATGTCAACAAATATGTCTGAACTTTAATGTTTCTTAACCGTCACAATGTAGCTGTCCCCTTTGTGGAGTAACATGGTAGTTCAAAAAAGTTTTGTTAACTACTAAAACAAAATGTCATGTGATGATGGTATGATGATATAGTAGTTACATATATTCTAATGGAATTGAAATAACTGTGTAGAATATTTTTGTAACAATACCCTCTCACTACAAATTCTTAAATGAAGGTCGATAGACAATGACCCATGAGTCCCACCCCAAGTAAACCCTGAGATGGAGATTTGGTATGATGGCATAAAAAATATCACAAATGGGAGACATTAACCTCTACAATATAAAATAGGATCAGGTGATAGTATAAAAAATGAACAATAAAATCTAATAGAAAAAATAAATTTAAACCAACTATCACACAATGTATGAATAATGTAAGATGGATACATATAAATGTCTCAAATATATACCAAAAGTAATGTTTGTGGAATGGACTCAACAAAAACTCTATCCCTTCTAGTAATGTTCTTTTCACTCCTCAATTTCGTCTTATAAACCTGATTTTTTATATACGCAGGGTCAGAATAACGTGTATACATTATAGGGGAATAATAAAGGTCTCATGTGGACATGTGAAAACAGAATTATAATGCACTAATGAAAAAACAACAGGACCAACGAGAACCAAAATTAGCCAACTAACCATCCAAGACTCACCATTGATCAATCCCCAAATCATAAAGCTAATATGATAATATAACATTGAGAATATAACAACTAAAGGAACCCCACATCCGCTTCCCCAATGACATTCCACCCACATGACCCAACACTAAAATTTCGGTGTTCCCATCCCTTCCATACACATCACATCACAACCACATCAAATCACATATCATACAAATTCACCTGGTCATTCATTAATGTGGTTCAAGATGCATCTATATATACCCCAACCTTGAAATTTCTAGAATCTATTTCTAGAATTAGGTACCATCACATTATGTCTCACCCATAGACAATTGCTCAAAAAATAAGGTCTCATCATAACCACAATGATCACATCTCACTCAAAGTCACTTAGATCATTGAACATATCCTCCATAGACACACATTCCATAATTAATAATAGAAGATCCAATAAGGGGGTGGGGGATGGGTGGGGGTATCCAGCATCCTAGATGTTGGGGAAAAAACCCAGAACCCAGAACCTCAAATAATTTTTAATTTTATACAATGCATGTTGGATGTGTAACATCTTAATATTTTATGAATTATATTCTTTCAAATAAATATAATTTCATTGATAGATTGAGTTACACACATCCCAAAGTCATGATGGACCATAATATACACATATAAAATATTTTATAATCAAGACTATTATAATATTACCATTAAATATTGTTGTATGTATAAGATAACCACTTTTTAAAATTTATATTTGAAGGTTTTAGATACATATGATATATTTAATTATGAGAACACAATTTTTGGGTAAATCCTTTATAGGCCCAAAAAATAATTTTTCTTAAAAATTAATTTTTACTGTTTTTTAAAAAAATATAAAAATATAAAAATTTCCACTTTAAGAAGATTTATATGAAAAAATAAACTTATGTTTTAAATTTTCAATTTCAAAATTATATTACATTGATTTTTTAGGAGGATTATTAAATATTAATTTTTTTAATGAATAGTAAAAAAGTATTGATTTTTATTGAAAACTACTTTTTTAGTTTAAGAATTTACAAAGGTTCATATAGTTCTATGGTGGTACAAAAATAAAATTATTTAAATAATAATAATATTAATACAAATTAGGCTATTTTAAATAATCTTATAATGAGTTTTTATATTAAATATTTCATTACTCGTGTAATGTTTATCTATGAAAACCCACTACTTCATCATTCTTGTTGGTTTAATTTTAAATTAAATAATTCAGTTTTTTGAATTGAATTTTATAAAATGTATTACATGATTGTAATAATAGTAAATAATATTAGTTAATAATTTCAGCATAATTTTTGTTCATAATTAATAGACCAATCAATACAAATTTAATTACCTCAATTAAAGTTAAAGTATGGTTTTGCGTGTTATATGAATTTGGGTTAAAATTTAATTTCCACCAAAAAATTATTTTTATTAAATAAATATTATTATTTGTTTTGAATAATTGGGTTTAAATTATCTATTATGTATTTTTTAATTCTAGGATTGATGTAAAAATACCTAGTAAATAAAAAGAGACTAGTTACCTTAGTGACAACTAAAATAATAAAAGTGTGTAATCTAAGAGGATAAGGAAATAAAATGATTAAAATAGGGTTTTTTATGGTGGATGTTTGGTTAGACCGTATCTTCAATATAATAAATAATTTATCAATTTTTTTTAAATGGATGGATTTTGAATTCCCATTATTGAATATTTTTTCATATTTACAAAAATGTCACTCCTTAGTAGTAAAAGTGATCATCTTCCCTTAACTTCCTCATAGATCTTATTAAATTTGGATAAATAACCTAAAAAAAATATTTACCAAAAATACTTATTAATTTTATATACGTACTGGTCTTCCCAATTTACCAACCCCAGTGTCCATAATAAGATATCCAAATTGGGGTTTTTTTAGGAAAAGGTAATTGTCTTCAATAAACTCTTTTTTTTACATCTTATCTTTTCAGATTCATTCTTGTATTAATGATATAATATAATAACACATGTATCTACCATATACATATATTTAAATATTTTTTCCAATAACCAATATCGATTTTCTCTTCCATTAAAAGGGAAATGAAACCATGAAACATTTGTTTGGAGGACTACCAACTCACGAACTGATGTAATTTACGTTCAATAATAACCACTCAAAATGGATTTAATGATGCATTAAATGTATGTATATTATATTAATGACATAATTATACTTCCAAAATTTTAATATAACATATGCATAATTACATTAAAATCATTTGGTAAATAATAATTTTTCTCGTGTGTATATGTGGACTAACCCCTACACGAAGCAATGTGACTCAATTTTGATTTCCATTTTATATGATTTATAATAAAGACAGATTTAATATATATATATATGATACATATTATATTATTATTATTATTATGTAAATGAGAAATATTATTTACCTCTCTTTTTTCCACCAGTTAAAAAATAGAAACATAGTTCATGTGCACATATGACCTACCATCTCCATTAATGGTGTTATTAAGTTTTATGTATCGAAATTTTATAGATGTCTCTAAAAATATATATAATGATTACATTTGAAATTTAAATCATGATTAAAATTATTTATATTATGGGAGAATTATTATTGTAAAAATAATAAAAGTACCAACCAATAACATACCTGAAAAATGAGAAAGTTATCATCAGAAACAATTATTTGAATAAAGAATTTTTAATGAAATGATTAGTATGGTTTATATGAAAATAATAAATTTTATTATATTTAAATTATTTTGGTTTTTTAATTCCTTTATAATAAATATATTTTTATTACACATCAAGTTTAAATATCTAATATTAAATTCAAGACTTTAGGAAAGGGATTTCTAGTCTCTCTTTTATTTCGGGAAGATATAAACCATCTTCATCGCTCATTTCTTTTCTGTGGTGTATATACTAACCTTTTACATGTTATATGATGAACTATTTATTTTAATTATATTTAAAGGTTTTTTAAATGTTATTATTTATTTAGGATTACAATTTCGAAGTTACAAAAGAGTTAATGGATTTTTGTCTCACTTTTATATATGTGCGACACATTCAATATTATATACATACATTTTTGTGTGGTGTATATACTAATAATGAATGTATTTTATGAGCGTCATTTTGAAATATATGGGATATACATATTCTTATAATGTTATTTATTTTATGTGTCTTAATAATATAAAAGAACCAATGTGTTAAGGGTATTATTTTACAACCTTTTTGTTTATCAGTTTTCTTTAAGATTAGGTTAGGTGATGGAATTTTATGATCTATGTCTCATGAAATGCCTTAATTTTATTATCCTGTATTTTTTTCTAAATTAATTTTTTTAATTTAATTATCATATATTTATACACTCGTTATATCAAAATAATGTTTTTATTGAAAAACAATAACATTTATCTCTTCTATTGACAATCCTTTTTCTTCCATGACCATATTTTCTATAAAATTATTAAATAATGTTACCTACTTTTCTATAATGATTGTTTAATGTTATTTTTAAACATTATTGAGATGTTTTTAAATTATATAAAAGGAATATTATTTTCATTCTCTAAAAAAATCTCTTTTGAATTTTTACCAAAAAATGTGAAAGGAATATTAACATTAATGTGTACTTCCTGAATGGTACATACCACTATCTTGAAAGATCAATGATTTAAAGCTTCAATTAAAATTTGATGTGTTATTTTCATGGAATAAATTTTATTTAATATTTGGGAAAATTTTATATTTTTAATAAGGAATTATAAAATGAAAACTATAATTTCTTTAATAATTATTTAATGATATTTTATGGAATTTTTATTCATCAATAACAATAAACATATAAATTACTTTTGTTTTACTAGGGATATGATCCAATGGTTCCAACATTATCCTTTATATATATGTTTTATTATTATAATGATAATATTTTGATAAAATATACTTCTTTCTATGGCTTTTAGTATACTGAAATATATATGAAACCCATTTCCTTTTCAAGGGTTATTATATGATGAATTTTGTAAGTTCCATATAACACAAATTTATGGATTATGTTATGGGTGGGACCTATATCATCCTATAATTAGTTGGAATTTATGATGATTATAGTTATAAGAATAGTAAGTTGATGTTTTATGTAACTTCTAGTGTCATATCACATGGAGGGAAGAATTTTTTTTAACTCCAACCTTTCCAAAAATTAGGGAAGAAGAACTCAGGTGAATTCTTTAATGGAAAGAAAATTAATATTCATGTGTGGGAAACCTTACCATCAAGAAAAATATCGTTGAATTAATTTGAATAATATAGTTATTTAAAAGAGTAAATAGAGGGTTAAAAATAATACAACAGACAAACTTTAGTTCTATAGATGAAATTATTTTGGGAAATATGTGAATCAATGTCCTTATCCAATGGTTAATGAAGATAATACGAAACAACAACCTCGGAAGAAAATTGATAAAGGGAAAGTTTATGCATCCAAATTTTTGATGTGAATAATGATAATTAGAGCAAAATTAATCTCCACTCCAATGTTGGGTATTTCATATTAGAGTACTTATAAATAATCCTTATGAAAATATAATTATTAATACATAAGTTAAATGTGGTGGGATTATGAGAATCTATCATTTTTATCTATATAGATTTTGGAAAAATGATATTACATATAATATTCTTAATCAACCTATGATCATTTATAGGTGAAAGGTTGAACTCCAACATCCCATATACATGAATGTTTCTATGATAGTGTATTATTTAAGAAATAAAGGAAAAATTATATTTCAAAAATATATCGGATTTTATTTTTGGAGAATGATCAGGGTATATAAATTTTTGTATGAGACATTATGGACGATTAAAATTATTTTAAGATTATTTTTATGTTGAAAATGTAAGGATGTGAAATTAAATGTTTCCAATATTTGGGATATAGTTTTGGTTAGGAATATTTTGCAGGTTTCTTAAGGATAATAATTTACAGAATATGTTAAGTTACAATTTTGGTGTTATTGATTATGTTTTAGAATATAATGATTTTTACTTATTATATAACTTATATTAACCATTTTGGTTTTGGTAAATATATAGAGATAGTATAAATAACCTTACATTCTTTTATGGATCTTATTACCGATTAAGTACTAATTTTAGTGTTTCTTTTATGAAAAAATCATCCTAAATATTCATTTCCTAGTGTAACAGATGATGTGTAAATTGATTGAAGCATAACTGAAGGATGATATTGTGCTTATGAAATGGAGTGAAATTAATTAAGTATATTCTCTAATAAAATTTACTCAACATTTGTAAAAAAATATTAAAATAAATATTTTTTCAACTTACCTTTATTTCTAATGAATTTGTGGGATTATATTCAACATATTGTTTTACGGTTTTGTTTTCCTTAACTTTATCATGACCATTCACTTTATTGTGATTGTTAATCTACAAACCTTACATTCAATAAATGTGTATATTTTCACTTTCCATTTTTGTTCTATTATTTTTAAACATAGTTATGTGTTTTTATATATGACATTCAGATATTTTATTTCCCTATTTTCAAGAGGATGTTTTAATAAACCTTTAACTCCTCAAACATTTTATGGTACGTTTCTCTTAAAAATGATGTATTCACTAGATAGCTTATATTTCATGAATCACTGAGCCTCTATAGAAAAAAACTTAGTTACTTATAGGAGATAACAAAAACATATCCATTAAACGTAAATTCTCAAGCTCCGTGTTTCGAATTTTAAAAATCTAACATACACAGTTGTGTTCAGGATGATATTTATTGTATGATAGAGTTAACATAATTTTCGGTGAATATTAACCTACCCTTATAAATAGTAACCCACACTTATGAATAGTAACATACCCTTATGAATATTAATATTACTCTTATGAATGGTATCCATACCCGTGAGTGTATAAATGAATTAAGAAACCTTAAAAATGAAGATGAATATTTTAAGTGTTTATATATTTAGATTAAATAATGATTTAATTAAATATTTAAATAATATTATTTATAAAATAAATTTTGACAAATGTACATCATTTTTTGGTTCTACACGTCTAAAAATGGTTAGGGTTAAAGTTGGGGACTTTTCTGAAATACTTGAATTTTTGGTGAATAGTAAAATACATTAATTTACCGTATAAATACATTATAATTTTAATTATATATTCCTAGCATCAAGAGTGATGTAAGCACCCCAAATATCAAATTCACATGCATAGTTTACTATTCTTGGTCATGGAATACCCCATATTGCTTGTCTTGAGAGGAAATAAAAAATTAATGATTATAATATTAAGAAAACTCATCTCCCCTCCACTATATAAACCACCCCTCACCCCCTATTCCTCCCACACCACTCATGCTTCATGTGTAACACCTCGCCCCTACCTCATTGGCTTGAGGAGGCGGTGTGGGATACTTGGCCTTAAGCGACATCCCCAAGATGCCAAAGGCTGGCAATAAATGTCGAAGGGTTTCAAATACAAGTTGGGGGACAATTTACCCATTAAGAAATAACCCATAAACCAACCAAAAGTAACCAAACATTCACTATATGTTACATGAACCAAATAATTACAACTAAAATACATCAATTATGTCAAGCCACATTAAGTACACAACAGTGGAAGACCAAACCAAACATCAAAGTACACAATGGAAGAACAACTCAAGACTTTCAAAAGACCCCAAAACTTCATGCTCCACAAGCTCCAAGCTTCACAATCACCGAACAACCCCAATAATCATGAGGTAGTACTAAAAACATGGGAAGCGTTACCTTTGCCCCTGTCCCGAAAAATAGCATCTGAAAAAGCACCAAAGTGCTACAGCAGGGGTGAGTATAAAACTCAGTAGGTTTCCCCAATGACTTTCCTACTCACACCACTAGGATAAAAGAGTTAGAAACATTTAAATAAAAACAGTTCATATAAATTTTTTTTCTCAAATTAGTTTATAACTAAATATAAACAAGTTTCCCAAAACCACTTATAACTAAAATCTTTAAAATGCAAAAGAAACCAATTTTCCAGTGAGTTATTTTTCTAGGAAAATAACTAAACATGATTTAGAACCATTTTACAAACATCCCTTTTTGGCATACCGAACCATTTCCCCAACCCATGCAACAAACGATACATGCTTCGTTTTGACAGTTCCATACTCATGAGAGGTTTCTCATCGATCTACCAAGTCATCACAAGGTAGTTGTTTCCCATGTGCCATTACACCATTGGCACCGAGAACAAGGTCATATTTCATCTAAGCCTCATCCATATAGTTACCATGTTCCATTAAACATTTCGCACCAATCACATGGTCATATTTCAACCAAGACTCGTACATATAGTTACCATGTTCCATTACACCTCTAGCACCAATCACAAGGTTGTATTTCAACCATGCCCCTTACATGCAACATGAACACACACCACAGATGCCCATAAATCATTCCAAAACACCCTTTCAATAAAAACACCTTTTTATTGAAAACCATTTCCATCAAAACCATTTTATTGCCAAACCATTTCAATTCCAAACCATTTCAATAAAAATACATTTTTATTGAAAACCAATTCCATCAAAAATCATTTCAACGCCAAAACATTTCAATTCCAATCCCTTTAAATAAAACTCCCTTTTATTGCAAACCAATTCCATCAAAATCATTTCAATTCCAAAACCATTTCAATTCCAAACCACATACAATTTCCGAAAATCCATAATTAAAAATCAGAATTTTAAATTCAATAAGCCAATTCACTAGAACAACAATTCACCAAGATTTTAATATTTCACTAAAACCATAAATTATCACTAAAAATATTTATTCTAACCTTTTCAAAATCAACTCCATTAAAATAACCCAATTTTAAAGTAATCCAATAAATTATAACAAGCAGAGTCGAGAGTGAAGCCTCTTACCTTTAGGGTTTTGATGAAAACCACAACGAACGAAGAACGCATAAGAAAAACCGGGTTGCTTCTTCAAAGACCTGCCTTATATCTCTTCTCCTAGCAAGACCAAGACCAAATATCATCATATTTGGCATCCAAACACTTATATCTACCCATAAAGGGCATAAATCTATGAGACGGAGAGAATATGAGAAGTAGATCTAAGAAACAGAACAGGGATGATGAAGAACGATCACATACCTCAAGAATCGGGCTTCGATTCACCAAGAGAAGCCTTCAGATCGCCTCCCGAATGATGGGATAACCCTCTTTTACCTTAGGAGAAGAAAAATATAGAGTTAGGGATGCTTAGGAGGAAAACAAGCCACTTAGAGGCAAAAACGTGTGAGATCCACATTTATAGGATCTATTTTATGTGGCCGTACAGTTTGCTCACATGGTTAGAGAAACCATGCACTAATTTTCCATTAGCCACTACCTCGGCGGACCCTCCACACATAGTTTGGCTACATAGTTAGACAAACTGCGCACCTCCAGTGTGGAAGCTACTACCTCCAAGACCAACTACGCACTGTTTTTCCGCACGGTTTAGACAAACCATGCACCATCCGTGCGACTTCCCCTCGGCCTCCAAACATCTTTCAATGTACTCCTGACTCTCTCATTCATCACACATAACATTAAAACCATGATAATCATCAAGTAAGGGTTACATAAAGGAAACCGTGTGTTCTACATTCTCCCCACCATTGGTCTTTCTGTCCTTGGAAATTAGAAAACCTTCACCCAACTGAAAGTGTTCCGTCCACAACTCTTTCATTTCCTTTTCACGTTCCCAAGTCTCTTCTTGAATCTGACCATGCTGCTATAAAATCCATACTAGACCAATGATTTTTTCCATCCAATACTTTCTCTTGCCTATCCACTATCCGTACCGGGATATGTATCAATAATGCATCCAAATGTAGGTCAACGTGATCCCATATGATCACATGGTCAAGATCAGGCTGATACTTTTTCAATTGTGATACATGGAACACATTATGCACCAAACTGAATTGTGGTGGTAATGCCAACCAATATTCCACATCTCCAACCCATTCTAGTATCTCAAAATGGCTATTGTATCTAGGAGATAACTTTCCCTGCTTCCCGAAATGACGATTTCCAAGCCTTGGAGATATCTTCAAGAAGACATGATCACCCACAATGAATGACAACAGTTTTCGACAATGATCTGCATAAGATTTATGATGACTATGAGCCATCTCCATCCTCAGTCTAATCAACTGGATCTTCTCTGTTGTCTCTTGGACAAGGCTTTCCCGACTAGTGATGTTTCACATGTTTCCACCCCAGAATAGTAGAGAACGAAAAGGACGCCCATACAATGATTCAAAGGGAGCCATGTGTGTCAAGGCTTGATAGCTGTTATTGTATGAGAACTCCACTAAGTATAAATTCTCCTCCCATGAACCACAAAAATCCATTACACAATCCCACAACATGTCTTCCAATGTACGTATCTTTAGCATGGATTTCCCATCCGTCTGAGGATGATATGTCATGATCCTAATGAACTGAGTTCCAAGGGCTTGTTTTAATGATTTCCAGAAGCGAGATTTGAACCTTGGATCTCTATCGGAGACTATAGAAACTAGTACACCATGCCTCTTTACCACTTCTCAGATATAAATTTTTGAAAGATCATCCACCGTATGAGATTCACGAATAGGGTTGAAATGGGCTGACTTGGTTAGATGATCACTATCACCCAAATGGCATCGTGTTTCCGGACCATTCTTGGATGACCTGTAACAAAATAAATTAATGTCTGATCCCATTTCCATACTGGGATAGGCAAATATTGTAACATACCAGCTAGTATCCGATGCTCTACTTTAACCTGCTGACAAGTTAAGCACCACGAGACAAACTCGACCACCATCCTTTTCACACCGCTCTACTGAAACTGCACCTTCAATTCCTTATATTTCTTCTATAAACCAGGATGTAAAACCCATCTTGAATGTTGGTAAGCATGAAGGTGTTTTTCCTGACAAATTATGAGTACAACCAACCAATCTCTGAAACACAAAATTGAACCCCCATCAAGCTTCCATCCCTCAATGGTCTCTGCACCATTGAGTTTTGAACTTTCAACCAAATATTTTGCATCATATGTTTGTGCTTATTTGATCATATTTACTAGATCAGGAACAAGCATAGATGAAAATAAAACTGCAACATCACCTCACTCTTCACATTCCAAATGCATGTCGGCTAAGACCAATATCAACTACCATTAATCTGAAGCTTCTTTTTCCAACTAAGCATATGTATTTCTACTAAATTCATCCACCACTAAATTTCCTTTCCCCAGTGTGTCCATTATGTCAAAGTCAAACATTTGGAGATACTCTATCGACCTCCTTTTCCTCAGAATCAAATCTCGCTATGGAAAAATGTGTTTTAATCTTTTGTAATTCGTAAACACAATAAATTTATCACCAAAGAGATAATGCCTCCATATTTTCAATGCATGGACGACTAAAACTAACTAAAAATCATGCGTTGGGTATTTATTCTCATGCACCCTCAAATACCTTGACCATAAGCAACCACATGGTCTCCTTGCATGAGAACAAAACCCAACCCTAATCCCAAAGCATCACGATACACCACCTACCCCTATCCTAATTCTGGTAAAATCAAGATAGGTATTGATGTAAGCCAAACTTTCAATTCCTGGAAGGACTTATAACATTATTCTATCCATAGTAATGGGGCATTCTTCTTTTTCAGAGCTACCATTGGTGAAGCTAGTCATGAGAAATCACGTAGAAAGCATCGGTAGTAACCAGCTAGACTAAGAAAACTTCATATCTTGAACACATTCTTCAGTGGTTTCCAAGAGATAACGACTTCTATATTCCCAGGATCAATAGAAACACCTTTCTCATAAATTACATGGCCTTGTAAACGTAATTCCTGTATCAAAAAAACACACATTGATAATTTGGAATATAAGTGATGATCTCTCAGGATTTGCAACACTGTGTCCAGGTGCACCTCAAGATCAACCCTTGTCATTGAATAGAACAAAATGTCACCCACAAAGACCACAACAAAATAATCTAGATATTGTTGAAATATTTTATTCATCAATTCCATGAAGGTTACTGGTGCATTTGTTAGACCGAAAGTCATGACTACATATTTGTAATGGCTATATCTACTTCTGAAAGTTTTCTTTGGAATATCCTCTTTCCGAACTCGCAATTGGTGATATTCTGATCACAAGTAAATCTTGGAGAACCACTGAGCTCCCCTTAATTGATCAAATAGATTATAAATGTGTGGAATTGGATTTCAATTATTTATCGTATCATGGTTAAGGTTACAATAATCAACACACTACCGAAGAGTTCCATCTGTTTTCTTCACACACAAAAACTGGTGCTTCCCACAAAGGCATACTTGGTTGAATAAGCCCTTTGCTTTCCAACTCCTCTAAATACACTTTAAATTCTCATAACTCTATTGGTGAAATCCTATAAGATAGAAGGGAGATAGGACTGTTCCCCATAAGGAGATCAATAATAAACTCTACTTCCCATTGCTTTCCATCTCCTCTAACTTCACTTTAAATTCCTGCAACCCTATAGGGTTCCATACTGTAATATTAAAGGGATAGAGGACTGGTCTATCAAAGGAGATCAATCGTAAACTCCACTTCCCTTTAAGGTAGTATCCCTAAGAAGTTGTTAGGAATTACATCGGGAAATTGATCCACAATAGATGGAAAATTATGTTCCTCGATCTCTTCCATTGATGCCAAAGTCCAAGCTGCGAATTGGTAAGAGATTGTTCCGACCATTGGTTCCATCAAGCTCTTTGCACCTTTCTTTACAATCATCTCTCCTCTAAAGAGATGCTTGATTCCATCCTTAGGCATGAAATTAACTTTTGACATATAATAGTTGATTCGATCCATTAAAATTTTTTGCCAATCCATACCTAATATTACATCATAGACATCCATCCACAACATTGACAAGTCCTATTTTAACTGATTTCCATCAACAGTTATAGAACATGATCTATACACAAAGGCTTGACATTCTCTTTCATGAAGAGGTGTTTGCGGTTTCAAAATAGAATACATCATTTACAATTTTTAAATTAGAAAGTAAATATCCTGAGAAGCAATGAATAAATGTGATGCACTGGTATCAAACAACACTTGCAAAAAGGTAGAATTTAATAGAATCATACCTCTTACTATAGATGGTCCTTCCTGATCATCGACAATCATCTGCTCAGCTCCATACAATTGCTTCTTCACTATAATATTCTTTTTGTTTCCTTGCTGAGGTTTCCATGGTTGAGAAGACATGGTATTTCATAAATCACCGTGTCTATCTCTATTATGCTTATGAGAATGACTCTACTATCCTCGTCCTATCGAAGCATACGATGCTTGTTACTCCGAGGAATTGTCATGCACAACCGACCTCATATCATTACTACAATAGCGCTGTTGATTCCCCATTTTCGTGAAATTGTGACATGATTGTGGTTGTGCCAGATAGTGCCTCTTTATGTGGTCTTTCCAACCACATGGAAAACATCCTTCTTTCATCTAAGGTCATGGAGGAAGGTTCACTGATCCTGCCATCTAGTTCTGATTTCCACAAGCACTGTGGAAATAAGTGTCCGTTTTCCTCTTGTTCCCAGTGGTAGAGTTCACACCATTTCATGTAGGTATCATCATTCCTCCTCCTATCAATCCCAAGATATCATTCCCAGCAACAGTCGCTATTTGCTCCATTTTTTTATAATCTGTAATACAAAGCACCACAATCATTGATCGAATCTCTTACCTTAGCCCTGATTCAAAGATAAGTGCCTTCAAGGACACACTTTCCACAACCTCTGGTGAAAAATGGACTAAATTCATGAAATTATCCACATAATCTGTGATAGAGAGTCTCTCCTATTTCAAGAAGAAAAAGTGTGTTGTTTTCTGGATTTTGAACGTGTAAGGATATAATTGTTTGTTGAACAATTCTTCAAAATCCTCCCATGTAAGGCTTTCATCCAATTTATTCTGAACCACTAAATCCCACCACTAACGGGCGAGATCTTCAAGAATATATGTCACCGATGTGGCCTTGAGCTCTGATGGTGTGCTGATGAAATCGATGATATGGTTCATCCTACAAAGCCACAACTCTGCCTTTTCGGGTTCAGCATTACCCCGAATGTTTGGTGGATTCTTCTTGATGAACTAGATGGTATGATCCACCTGCCTTGGTTCATTCCTCCGGTTCCCTGTATCCACAACATGAAAAGCTTGTACGATACTCTGAACTAGCTCTTAGTTCACTTGTGGTTCAGGTGCAACCATATTCTCTACAGCTTCTTCGGGTTGGTTTCAATGACACCTACTAGGTGCCATTTTCTAAACCAACAACATCCTCTTTAAATCTAACTCTCTAGAAACTGATGAGTTAGAATTTCAAATTCTATCACATAAACAATCACAACATTATTTTCCAAAATATCCTTCTTCCATGTTCAAATATTTTTGAAAACATTGAACATTATTTTTGAAAATCAACCCATTTTCAAAATACACCAAATATCCTATTTTCAAAATCATTAACTTAAAACAATTTCTACATTTTCAGAAATTCAAACCTTGCAGAAAATCATATGTTATTCTTCACAATGAGATATGAAATCCTAGTTGGAATTCATTCTTCTATAATGCATTTCATGCTCATATCATTGGCTAAACCCATGAAAATAAGATTTCCAATATTCTAGAAGTGTATCCAAAACACTTATGTACCCATTACCCTGGTAACTTGAAGTTCAGTATAAATGGGTTAACTACGTCCTTTTATGTTATACATTTCATGTTATGAAAATCCTACTCCTATCTAAGATTTCTACCCAAGGAATAGACAAGACGGAATTTCAACTCCAAGACTAGGAACATCAATGACTACTTGTTAGGTAGGGACCGAACAAGATGATACCATTTGTAACACCCCTCCCCTACCTCATTGGCTTGAGGAGGCGGTGATGGTTACTTGGCCTTAAGTGATATCCCCATGATGCCAAAGGCTAGTAATAAATGCAGAAGGGTTTCAAAAATAAGTTGGGGGATGATTTACCCTTTAAGAAATAACCCAAAAACAAACCAAACATAACCAAACATTCACTATATGATGCATGAACCAAATAATGACAACCAAACAACTTCAATTATGTCAAACAAAATCAAGTACACAATAGTGGAAGACCAAACCAAAAATCAATGTGCACATGGGAAGACCAACTCAAGACTCTCAAATGACACCAAAACACTATGCTCCACAATCTCCAAGCTTCACAATCACCGAACAGCCCCAATAATCATGAGGTAGTACTAAAAACATGGGAAGCGTTACCTTTGCCCCTGTCCCAGAAAATAACATCTGTAAAAGCACCAAAGTGACAATGTAGGGGTGAGTATAAAACTCAGTAGGTTTCCACAATGACTTCTCTACTCATGCCACTAGGATAAAAGAGTAATAAACATTTATATAAAAACAGTTTATATAAATTTTTTTCTCAAAAACAGTTTATAACTAAATATAAACAAGTTTCCCAAAACCACTTATAACCAATAGAATTCAAATGAAAAAGAAACGAATTTTCCAGAGAGTTATTTTTCCAAAAAAATAACTAAAAAAGATTTAGAACCATTTTAGAAACATCCCTTTTTGGCATACCCAACCATTTCCCCAACCCGTGCAACCAACCATGAATGCTTCGTTATGACAGTTCCATACTCATGAGTGGTTTCTCGTCGATCTATCAAGTCGTCAAAATGTAATTGTTTCCCATGGGACATTACACGTTTGGCACCGAGAACAAGGTCATATTTCAACCATGCCTTGTACATATAGTCACCATGTGCCATTATGTGTTTGGAACCGAGCACAAGGTCATATTTCAACCAAGCCTCGTACATATAGTTACCATGTTCCCTTACAGCTTTGGAACTGAGAACAAGGTCATATTTAAACCCAGCTATGTACATATAGCATGAACACACACCACATATTCCCATAAATCATACAAAAACAACCTTTCAATAAACACTCCTTTTTATTGAAATCCATTTCCATCAAAACCTTTTCAATTCCAAACCATTTCAATTCCAAACCATTTCAGTAAGACTCCCATTTTATTGAAAACCAATTCCATCAAAAATCGTTTCAAGGCCAAACCATTTCAATTCCAAACCATTTCAATAAAACTCACTTTTTATTGAAAAAAAATTCCATAAATATTATTTCAATGCCAAACTATTTCAATTCCAAACCATTTACAATTTCAGAAAATCCATAATTTAAAATCAACATTATAAATTCAAGAATCCAATTCACTTTCACAACAATTCACAACGATTTCCCAATTTCAATAAAACCGTAAATCATCACTAAAGAAGATTTATTCTATTCTTTTCACAATCAATTACATTCAAATAACCCAATTTGAAACTATGAATGTCAATTATAAGAAGAGGAGTTGAGAGTGAAGCATCATACCTTTTGGGTTTTGACGAAAACCACAACAAACGAAGAACGCACAAGAAAACTAGGTTGCTTCTTCAAAAGCCTGCCTTAGATCTCTTCTCCTAGCAAGACCAAGACCAAATCTCATCATATTTGGCATCCAAAGACTTAGATCTACCCATAAAGGGTGTAGATATAAGAAACTGAGAGAAGAGGAGAAGCATATCTAAGTTGATCTATGAAACTGAACAATAACAATGAAGAACGATCACATACCACAAGAATCTGGATTGAATTCACCAAGATAAGCCTTCAGATCGCCGCTGGAATGATGGGAGAACCCTCTTTGACCTTAGGAGAAGAAAAATCCCATTTTAGGGCTTAATATGATGAAAAATGAGCCAATTAGATTTAAAAACGCGTGAGTTCCACCTTTATAGTATCTCGTTTATGTGGCCACATGGTTTTCTCACATGGTTAGACAAACCGTGCTCTAACCATGTGTTAGCCACTACCTCGACAGACCCTCCACACATGGTTTGGCCTCACGGTTAGACAAACCATCTGCCACACTTGCGGAAGCTGCTTCCTCAAAGACCAACTATACACAATTTTTCCGCATGGTTTAGAAAAACTATGCACTATCCGTGCGACTTCACCTTTGCCTCAAAAAATCATTCAATGTTCTCCTGACTCTCTCATTCATCACCCTTAACATTAAAACCATGAAAAGCATCAAGTAAAGGTTACATAACGAAAACTGGGGGTAATACATCAAGCCTTGCCTAAATTTTTCCAAACACTCTTCCCAATCCCTCTCCCCACATCCAAGACATGCTGGTCTCACCAAAAGACCAAAAAAGGCCTTAATGAGATTCTCAAGGTATAGTACTCATGAGGTGAACCTTTCTTCTCTTTTCATTCAATTTCTTTTACAATGTTTCAATCTTTTGTTCTCCCTTATGTCCTCCCCTCATCCAAATTCCATGATAATTACAATACCTTACATGTACTAAATTTTCATTGTGCTAATATAACATCTCATCATAATCACTCTTTTCCCCCTCTTTTTATACAATAAATGCAAACTGAGATGTGTTAATTTATCACACTCAAGGCAGACAAGTTTTAAATTTTCATTACTATCTTCAATACTGGTCATGAGAATTTTTCAATGGTTGAAGCAGGTCATTATATATGTATTTTATCTTGATTAATGTTCTTTAATCCTTAAACATTCATAATATGGAATAAGAATATAGACCATGTTTATTGTGCACAAAACAGGAAAGCCAAATCCAACCGTTAATTTTTTACTCATCGAATGAGTCATTCTCATGGTATATAACAAGAATCATTTTAAGATCATTTATATCTCTTTAATGTCATTAATAATGTATATTAACAATTCTGGATGTTTTTCTATATTTCAAACAAACATCCATTCATGAATACAAGTTAACGGATCATGAAAACCTAAGAAGAAAATGCTACCAAAACAATAAAATTGAAGCAATTAAAGCATCAAAAGGTACATTAATGAACCTAAGAAGGTCATAACATATAAATTTAAATGTTGATGAGGTTATGGAATTATAAATTAATGAAGCTGAATTTGATTACTCAGGTCGTTAAGAACAATCAAGAACACCTTCATGCATATGGTAAGGGATCCTCTCTCTCACTTTTGTTCAAGAATCTCCCCTATGTTGTGGTATTTTATATTTAATACCTAATGATGGGTTATGTTGTCACACCTAAATCATAATACACATATGATATATAAATAATGGGATACCCCTTTACATCTTATTAATCCCTCACAAGAACACTCTATACTATGCACAAATGTTGGTAAGGGGTTTTCTCATCTCACTTTCAATTCTGTGGGATTTCTATTGTTTGCCTCTTATTTATTATATGTAGTATAAGTGTACTACCATTTCATATATATTATAATGATTCTATTTATTTTCATGGTATTTTGTGATTCATTTGGTGGTTATTAACATTTGGTCATACGACTCAATTAATTACAACGTGGTAACGAGCTTTGTCTAAATTTTCACTTCATTGTGACTTGCTTAGTATTGTGAACCAACTATTTCTTATGTTGTGTACATAATTTTCTTTTGAGGTCACTTTTATTTTGAAATTATATTCCTTTTAAATTTTCATATTCACATATCATGTATACGATTATTGTCTAAGTTGTATACTATTTTATATACGGAATTTATTTTGAATGTTGTTTTGACTGTGGAAATATTGATAAATATGTATCCTCTATTATATGCGGATAATGTAAAGGCATATTTATCTTGTTTTGAATATATTTATAAATAATTCTTTGGACATGCAATGGTGGGTGGGTCCCACTACATCCCCCCGATGCATCGGTTGATCTCATGAGACAAATCAGTTTGGCGACAAACCATTCGAGTTTGATTCAAAAAATCAGACGGGTTTCTACCCACATAACAAGACCATTTTTATGGTATTATGGTATCATGTGCCAGATAACTGATGTCAAATTAATAAGCATTTTATTTATTCATTATCAGCTATTACTATCCATGAGGTTTTCACTATGAAAAAATCTATGGATGCAGTTACATTCTCAGTTTATTAATGGCGTGAGTTTTTCATTTAATCACCATGCCATATTGATTATGTCAAATTGTCATTATTTATTAATTATTACACTATTTTTAACCCTTAATGAGTGTTTGAGATCACCCCTTTCATTTTTTACAATCAATAGGTGATGAAGTGGAGATCATTTATTGATTTCTTGGGGATGTTGTCTTCAGTTTTGTAATGTATTGTATTTTGTAACATTTTTCAATATAATTTGAGTTAAATCTATGTATCTAGTTTCTTCAAGACTACTAAACTGATCATTCCTTCAGGATATTCATTACTTCTGACCATGCAAATATAAAAAGTAAATCTCCGTCTTCGGTCGAGAGGGTTCGGGGTGTTAGAGTTGGTATAAAAGGATGTTTGGTAGAACATTTGGAAACTAGATTAGGAAACATAGAATAGGGAACAATGCACTAAGCTAGCATTGGAGGATAAACGTACAAGAATGTCCTGGTATTTTGGTAAGGAAAATATTATGTGGGTCATTCAAGCAATACATCTCTGTCTGGATACGAGCCGGTAGAGGTGGCTCTGACACATATTTACCAAAGAGAGAAAGCTTCGAAAACGTGTTTTGGGGATGACCTGAGGTATCTTGGTACATGAAAACGGTCCTTGCTACACTCTTGGTTACGAAACTCTTAGGGGATATTCTTTGGATAGTTCATATTTCCTTTAAAATCAATTATAATGTTTTGAAATGTAAATTATTCCTCAAATAAAGAATTTTTTTGATTACGGGACTAGCCATACATAGGATCTCAATTTATGCCAAGTATTTTATTAAATTATGACTATAAATTATGATTCATACCCTAATCTAGTGTGTTCCATTATTTAAAAATTATTTCTAATGGAAGAAGGGGAATCAATACTCATATGAAATATAGGGATCTCCCCGCTGAGAAAGTCAATACATTCATTATTGGAGTAGATCAATTCATGACCATATTGGGACAACTTACTCAGGTTGTAACAAATAACCATTCCACACCTATGTTGGGTCATTCAATGCAAAAAAACCACCATCCGTCCGTGGGACTACTAATCCAGTGGTTTCTGAGCAATGGATCATGTCCCTTGAAAAGATATTCATGGCTTGTAGATGCAATGAAAATGATAAGGTAGCACTGGTGGTATATTGTCTCAAGAGAGACGCTGATCAATGGTGGTACATGATTCAAAATTCCATGGATGGATAAGAAATATAAGATATAGAATATATGACTTTTATGGAAATATTCTTAGAAAAATATTTCCCTCTTGATCAATGAACCTAAATGAAGAGGAAATTCCTTGGCTTAAAGTAAAGGGAAGAAGACAGTGTTGTAGACTATGAGGCTACCTTCACAATTCTAGTCATGTATTCTATAGATTACATACATGACTCGACATACAAGATTGATCATTTCGTTGAAGGACTTAAGCCATGTCCTCAAAGGGAACTGGATTCTCAAACATTTTCATCATATGATGAAATTGTATCATGTGCCATCAAAACATAGAAGGAACATTCTAGATAAAATTTTTTCAAGGGAAACCAAGATAAAAAGTGGTTCTCTGATAACCAAGGGAAAGGTGAAGCACCAAAGAAGAATAAGGGAATGAATAAATTCCCATTATTTGAGAACTATGAGAAGAGTCATCTCAAGAAATGCTTGAAAGGCATTGGATTCCACTATTAGTGTGATGAAAATGGCCATCTGTCTCATGAATGCAAGGGGAAGAAACAATTTGATGATTTTCAATGCTACAATTGTAGAGAGAGGGGACACTATGAAAATGACTGTCCTAAGTTCCAAAGAAACATTCCTTAGAAAAATCCAAGGGAGAAAGGGAGAGCTTATGCGATTACAACCACAGAAGTTAAAGTTCTTAATGATGTGGTGGTGGGTACTTTAATTGTTTCCTCAAACTTATCCAATACTTTAATTGATTCTGGATCATCACATTAATTTATATCTTCCTAATTTTCCAAGAAAATTAGACATGTCCAATTTGATTTAATAAAGAAATTATCAGTCAAAACTCTTAGGGGATACATCATTGGAACAAAGGATTGTCAAAAAGTCCCCATCGTGACACATAAACATTCTTTAGTTGCTAACCTTATCATTATACTAATGACTGAATTTTATATAATTCTCTATATGAATTGGCTGTCAAATTATGATTCAAAGGAATATTTCAAGAAAAGGGAAGTTAATTTTTTTGAAAATGGTGTAGAATCTCTTATCTTTAGTGCAGAGACCTTGCCATCTGATTCTTATCTAGACCCACCCCGAGTAGCTCTGTTAAATGCAATTCTTGGAGAGGAAGAGAACCCAATATCTATGGGTGAGGAAAGAAATATTAAAATTTAAGATGCACACATAGTACAAGAATACATTGATGTATTTATATAAGATTTACCTGGACATTATCTAGAGTGGGAAGTTTACTTCTATATTCATTTAATTCTTGGTGAAAGACCTATATCAAAGACTTCAAATAGAATGACCACCGTGGAATCAGTGGAGCTGAAGAAATAACTAAAGGAATTTAGTTAAAAGGGATTTATTAGACCTAGTATTTCTCTTTGGGGAGCCCCTATCCTCTTTGTCAAGATGAAATATGGATACATGAGGCTATGCATTGATTATAGGAAAATCAATGATATTATGATAAAGAATAAGTATCATATGCCTCAGATTGATGATTTATTTGATCAACTTCATGGAGCTCAATACTTTTCAAAGATTGACATTCGATTCAGATATCATCAGCTATGTGTGAGGAAGGAAGATATTCCTAAGACAACATTTCAAACTAGGTATAGGCATTTAGAGTTTATAGTGATGCCTTTTGGACTGAAAAATGCACCCTATATTTTCCTGGATTTAATGAATAGAGTTCTCAAGGAATATCTTGATATCCTTTTTGTGGTATTCATCGATGATATCCCGGTATACTCAAAAAACAACTAAAGATGCTGAGAATCACTTGGGGATTATTCTGAAATTTCTAAAAAGAAACAAATTATATGAGAAGTTTAAAAAGTGTGAATTATAGATTCAATCAGTTTCTCTTATAGTCCATATTCTCTATAAGGAAGGAATCCTAGTTGATCCTTCAAAGACAAAGGCAATCCAAGAATGGCCCATGCTAACAAACAAAACCGAGGTATGCTGTTTTATTGGCTTAATAGGTTACTATCAGTGTTTGTTTCTGAATTTTTCTTGAATGGATAACCCGCTAACAAAGCTCCCACATAAAAGAGTTATGTTTGTTTGGAAAAAATAATGTACATAATGCTTTCATGAATTGAAAAGAAGACTGTTCAATGCTAAAATTTTGACTATTCCATATGAAAATGAGGGATTTTTGAAATACAATGATGCATCAAATAATGGTCTGGGTTGTGTCCTTATGTAAAAAAGATAAAGTTATTACTTTTGCATCAAGACAATACAAGACTCATGAGAAAAAATATCCAAATATTGATCTTGAGTAAGCAGCCATAATCTTTGCTCTGAAAATATGGATACATTATATCTACAGAGAAATATGTGATATTTATATAGTCTACAAGAGTTTGAAAATAAATTTTCACACAAAAGGAAATCAACATGAGGCAAAGGAGATGGCTAGTATTACTCAATGATTACGATTGTTCAATACACTACCACCCAGGAATATAAAATAAGGTGACAGATTCATTAAAAAGGAATGATCAAAGACTCCTGACCGAAATGATGATTGAAAGAGATCTTATATTCATGAATATACTGAAGATGGATATAGAAATTATTAAGGAAGGGGAAACAACATTCAGTTTCTAAATAATTTCAAAACCATCTTAATTAGATAAGATAAAAATCTCTCAATCTGATGGTGATAATCTGCACAAAAAAATTATTGATGTTAAGGATTGGAGACTGGAAGACATCGTGTATGAGGAAGGAGTTCTGATGTATGGGAAGCAGTTATGTGACCCATCAGTACCTGAGCTAAAAAGGGAACTATTAGATGATGCTCGTAGCTCAATTTTCTCTATACACCCGGGTAGCACAAATATGTACAGAGATCTAAAGGAATATTTTTGTTGGGATAATATGAAGTGGGAAACTGCTAACTACGTATCAAGGTGTCTAATTATTCAACAAGTGAAGGCATAAAGACAACATCCTAGAGGAGTGATGAAACCTCTACCTCTTCTGGTTACACCCAAAGTTTCCACGATACATTTCATTTTGAATAATACAATAACTTCTGTTGTACGCAACTTCGAGTTCAAACACACATCAACCAATCAACCTAGCCATTATGAAAAGTAATACCCACTTTTTGAAATTTTATGAATTTTATATTTCACAATGGACGTCATTTTTGGATTCATAATATCAAAATTAGCTTAGGGTGAATTTTTGGTATTTTTCTGAAATCTGTTAATTTTTGATGAATAGTGGAAAACACTAAATTATTTTTTAAAACCGAATTTTTAATTAAATAAATATTTATTTTATTTAAATTTATATTAGTTCAAAATAGATACATTGTACATATAAAATTTTAATTTAATTCATTGGAGTCATTTTATAATATGTTTAGATAGATAAAAATTATGTAGAACTTTTTACCGTCTTTTACCCACCTCGTGGGAGCATTTGAAAATTTCCATAAAATTTAATTTTACCATTTTTGCGAGTTGAATTTCAAAAATCTGAGAGACACAGTTATTATTAGTAAGAACAACGTGGTTCAATAAGATGAAAATAACTTTTTGGTGAATAGTAACTTTTGACTTTTATTTAGCGCAGTTAAAAGTAAATATGGTAATTAAGGGTAAAAATGATATCATAATTACTATAAAACAGGTCATAATTCTATTGGATAAGTACAATTAGACCAAAAACAATCTTAGGAATAATATATGATCCACTTTGGTCCACTTGGATTATATTAAGACATTTATTATTATTTTATTTAAAGAAGAGTTGAAAGAGTTAAAATCAATGTTTAATAACTAAGCTATTTTTAATATAAGGATAAACACAATATAAATTTTACCATAAATATTAATTATAAATCTAAAAATATTCCCTAGATAATGGTATTTTATTTTTAATTTTTAGATATCATTTAATTTAATTTATTTATAAGACAATGATTATTCAATAATTACCTTATTAATGAAATATTGAAATAATCGATATTATAAATATCCAAAAAAAATGTAAATTGAGACTTCTGGTGAATTAAACTAATTTTATACGTTAATATGACATGTTAGTGTTGGTTAAATAAATTTTATTCGAAGTGATAAAGTTTTTATGGCTTTAAAAAAATCAAATTCTACATAGTGTCAAAATTGAGATAATTGAGTTTTTAAAACAAATCTTATATTATTAATTGATATAATATTCCAAAAAATCAATGGTCTGTACAAAGGACATTGATAAAGTTATATATGTTAATAATTAACCACATGGGGTTCACATGACTTGTTATAGTATGTTTATTAACCATATAATATAAAAATACAAATAGATTTGGTAAATGTCAAACAATTTGACTTGAGTTAAATCTAAAATATAAGTTTAATTTGATGAACTAAACCTGTATAAAACCTATTGGATGAGTGGTTGAAGACCCATAACAATATTACCATCTAAATAATTCATTTTGGTTCCATTATAAACCTAAAATAATTTTATTATAAAATAATATTTCAAGCTTTTTCTAAAAGTGACCCTCACCTCTCTTATAAAAGGGTACTTCTCCTTCTCTTAATTTCACACCTCCAAAGCCATTTGTATCATCCAAACCCTGACCAAATACCCTCCCAACATTCCTACCTTCATCCTAGAGGCCTTACATTGGTCATAAATCCATCCAATAGAGACCTTTTGATCCAATCAAAAGGAAGAACCCGAAGAAAAGGTAAATATTTCATCACCTCTTTCAAGTTATTCTCTTCTTCCACTTCCGCTTTCATTATGGTATCCATTATAAAATAATAACTCCAATATCTTCTATATACTCTGATTTTATAATAAAAATGTTACAACTATATTCATTATACTATCCATCATATGAATGAAAAAGTCACCATATGTGTGTACATACGACTTACCGTCTCCACGTCGTGGCGTAGTTTGTTATTCAAACACTTCATTATTTGGATGGGTATAATAATGAGTATACTTAAGGTAAATAATAAATATATAATTTTAATGATTCTGCATATATGATATACTATCCAATTACATACAACTTATCCCTAAATATAATTATATTGTCGCTCATGCGTCTGTACAGATTATCGTCTCGACAAACATGATAAGATTCATTTCCCCATCATAACAATTCAAGAATAATATTCATTTGATGAAGAAATATAATTTTTATGAACATAATATAATTCTGTATGTGAATAATATACATTCTATTCATAACAGACATGGCTTACATAAACAACTATATAAAGGAAAAAAAAATCCGTTAACACCCGAAAGGATGATACTACTAAAATATTATTAACAAAGCAATATTAGATGATCATATATGATATCATATATATGTATATGATTATTTTATAATTTAATAAAAATGATTTAACTATTATATAGGTGTCTAGCATACCCTCGACCAAGGAAAATTACATTGTAAGGGTTAGTTCTAAAATCTCTTTACTTATCTGAGGGTATTAATACGTAAGTATCTACTAAGTCCTCTTTATAATCCACATTCTTGTTTTCATAAAAATGTAATTCAATTTTTTTAAAATTTACTAGAAATTGGGTTAAAGTCATTTAAACCCTTTTTTTGAACTTATATGTTTTGAAAGGAATCTTTCCGTCATTTTCGAAACAAGGTACTTTATGACCTTTTCGACAAATTTAAGGTAAGAATGTATTTTCTTAACTTATATGGTGGGTGCTATTATTCTCTGCCATTATTACACCATTGAAGCTTCCCTTGAAATATTATAATAATATTCTGAGAATAAATGTTTTCTTTTATAATTATATATCTTCTAAATGATATCAAAATAGAAAGAGATATTTATCTCAAAATGTTTTGATTTCATCTATGTCAACATCCATTGATGGATTTTAAGCATGTTTGAAGTTGATTTATTATGATACAAATCTCCCATATTGTATTTAAGGTTTTTTAATATGTTTTACTGTGTATTTGTTATTTTTACACCATTCATGGTTTATGGATAAATTATTGACATTTTATCTACTAGTTTTAATAATAAAAAATTTGTTATGTTTAAACCTTTTCATAGGAGGAATGCATTGGACATAGTAAGTGACAGGTGGAGCTCAATATAGTTCCTCGATGCATCGGTAGGTCTCATGAGACAAACTAGTGTCTTTTCATAAGGCATTGACAAAATCTTATCTGTAGTCTTGGCCGATGGCCCTGACTATGTGGTTATGAAGTCTTCCAATATGTATTCCATAATTCTGAAAGTGGGTATTGATATTTCATGTGATTATTCTACTAGTGTAATATTCATATGAAAAATTAAATGGAATTATTTGATTTTATCTTTTCCATATTAGGTTTAAGTTAATGTTTAAAAGGATTTTTTTATTCATATGCATTGCCTTAAATGTTTATTCTTATTTATAAATGTTTCTGATATATTTTTATCCTTACTGAGCATCTGAGATCACCCCATTCTATGTTTTATTGTTCCCAGGATGTGATGTAGTATTTTATGGTTGAATTGTAGGGATAGGCTAAGGATATAAGTGTGTTCAAAAGGGGAAAAAATGTTGTTTATGTTTTTATTTCATGATGTAATTCAAAAATTATGAATGTATCTAGTACATCCATGGCTACTAAACTGATCGGTCTTTCGGGATTTGAACCCTTGTGATCATGAAAATGTTATATAATAATGAACCAACTCTGGGTAACATGGGTAGGGGCATTATAGTTATAATCAGAGAAAGTTTATTACAAACCTTGGAATCTAGATTTAGAAAAACATTGATTATATAACACTACCCTAAGATAGACATTGAGGATAAGTATAGAAGAACATCCTAGAATTTTGGTACTATATAGATATTGTGAGTTTTCTAAGATATACATCCCTATCAGGATATGAGAAGGTAGAGGTGGCTCTGGCACAGATGTACCTATGAGTAAAACTCGGAAACACTATTTTGAGCTAGACTCAAACGGGAACTGGTGCACGACAACGGGCCTTGTTGCACTCTTGGTTACGACACTCCTGGGGGATATGCTTAGGATAATTATCCTTTTCATTACAGACCATTATGAAGGGTTTATGAGTATATAATTTCTCAATGAAAACATTTTTATCATTATGGATTATATCCATAAACTTTTCAATTTATGTTAATTGTTTTACAAGTTTGGAATAATTTATTCCAATTAATAAACTAATCTAGTGTATTCCATTGTTTAAAAATGGAGCCTAGTGGATGGAATGGAAACCATATAAATGCATGTAATCCATGTAGTGATTTCCCTCATACTAAAGATAATTATTCTAGAGCTGGTGAAGCAACTTGTACTGATCAACTTATCACCATAATGGGACAACTCACTCAGGTTATGAATAATAACCTTACCCAGATGGAGCCCCCTGATCCACTACGCGGAGGATCAATGTTTGACTGATTCATGAGGAAACAACCACCAACATTCAATGGGACTACAAATACATTTGTATTCAAGCAATGGATATGTTCCATAGAGAAAATATTTCACGATTTGGGGAGTAGAGAAAAGGAAGAAGTTGTCATGGTAGTTTATTGACTCATGGGAGATGCTGATCAATGGAGTTCATTGATTCAAAACAAAAGAGAAGATGATAAAGTATCAAATATGTAATGGAGGGAGTTTAAAGATACTTTCTTAGAAAAATACATTCCTCGTGGCTGTCGATCGGATATGGGAAGATAATTTTTAAGTCTATGAAAAAAGGAGGATGAGAATGTTGTAAAATAAGAGGATAACTTTTCAAGGATAGAAAGGCATGCTGTAGATTATATACGTAACCCAAAGAGTAATATTGATTGATTATTTTATTCGTTAAAAACATTTCTCTAGTGCTCATTAGTCTTACAATCCTTCTCATCGTATGAAGATATAATCTCATGCACTATCAAGACAAAAAAGGAATTCTCTATGTCTTACAACTTTAAAACAAATCAAGAGAAAAAGATATCTGTTGAATACTCTAGAAATGGAAATAATGGGAAGAAGGAAAAATTCTAATATCCATCCTATGGTAAATGTGGGAGGAAAAACCCCAGTACTTTCCTGAAGGGAATGAGAGGTTGTTACAAGTGTGGTGAAAAAGTCCACCGAGATCACGGTTGCAAGGGAAAGAAAGAGGCTATCAATGTTGAATGAAACAAATGTAGAGAAAAGGGGCATTATGAAAATTAATGTCCTAAACACCAAGGGAAATTACCTCAGAAAAGGGCAAGGGAGAAAGGCCAAGCTTATGCGATCACTACTACTGTGGTTGAAACTCTGAAAGATGTGGTGGTAGGTAATTTAATGGTTTTCTCAAGTTTACCAAATTCTTTTTTGGATTATGGATCATCACATTGTTTCATATCTTCCCCGTTTTCTAAGAAAATTCGATATTTTTAATTTGACATAACAAGGGAGTTGTAAGTCAAAAAACCTAAGGGAAGTATCATTGCAACAATGTTTTGTGAATCAGTTCCCATTAGGGCATATAAATGATATTTATTTGTTGATCTCATCATCATACCCATGATTGAATTTGATATAATACATTGTATGGATTGGATTTCATACCCTGATGAAAAAATTTATTGTAAGAAAAAGGAGGTTACAATTCCCAATGATGATAAAGAGTACCTTAGCATTAGAGGTAAAATGTAACCACCAGATTATTATCTAGATCCACCCCCATTAGATCAACTAAATTCAATTATTGGGGAGGAAGAGAATGAAATAACTATGGGTGAGGAAAGGAATGTTCAAATGTTGGATGTACCTATTGTTCAAGAGTATGTTGATGTGTTTCCAAAGGATTTACCTGGACATCCTCCAGAACATGAAATTGAGTTTTTATGGATTTAATTCATGGTTGAAGGCCTATATCAATGACCACTTATAGAATGGCCATTGTAGAATTAGTGAAACTAAAGAAATAACTAGATGAATTGACTAATAAGGCATTTATTTGCCCTAGTGTTTCTCCTTGGGGAGACCATGTTCTTTTTGTTAAGAAGAATGATGGATCTATGAGGGTGTGAATTGAATACAGGGTGAAAAATGATATAATAATAAAGAACAAGTATCCCATACCTCGCATTTATGATTTATTCTATCATCTTCATGGAGATAAATATTTTTCAAAGATTGACCTTCGATCTGGATATCACTAGTTGTGTGTGAAGAAGGAATACATTCTAAAAAAAGAATTTTGAACAAGGTATGGGCATTTCGAGTTTACATTAATGCCTTTTGGATTGACTAATGAACCCTCTTTCTTCAATGATCTAATGAATAGAGGTTTCATGGAATATCATGATGAATTTCTTGTGGTATTTATTAATAATATTTTGGTATACTCAGAAAGCTACGAAAATCCTAAAAATCAATTGCGCATTATCTTAAAGACTCTTAGTGGAAATGAATTATATAGTATGTTTAGAAAGTGTAAATTCTGGCTTCAGGAGAATTTTTCTCTTGGACATATTATCTCAATGGATGTAATCTCTATTGATCCTCGTAAGACAAAGGAAATCCAAGAGTGGACATCACCAACGATTATAACTGAGGTGCACAGTTTTATTGGTTTAGTAGGTTATTATCGGCATTTTGCCCAGAATTTTTCCCAATTGACAAACCCATTAACCAAGTTTACACATAATGGAGCTCAATTTTTTGGACAAAAGAATTTAAAGAATGTTATGTAGGATTGAATAGAAGATTAGTTAATGATCTTATATTGACTCTGCCATTGGGGAATGATGGGTTTGTTATTTATAGTGATGCTTCAAAGAAAGGACTTAGTTGTGTCCTTATGAAGAATAATAGAGTTATATACTATGAATCGCGACAGCTAAAAATTCTTGAGAAAAACTATCCTATTAATGATCTTGAGTTATCAGCTATAATATTTACTCTGAAAATATGGATACACTATCTCTATGGTGAGAAATTTGAGATTTATACTGATCATATGAGTTTGAAGTATATTTTCTCAAAAAAAGAACTCAACATTAGGAAAATTCAATGGATTTAACTACTCAAGGATTATGATTTCACTATACACTACCACATGGGGAAGGAAAATAATGTTGCAGATGCTTTGAGGAGAAAGGATCATGGAGTTTTGAACATGATGAGAGTTGAGAAGGATCCTATTTTCATGGATCCAGTAAATATGGATATGGGAATAACCATTGAATGTGAAACATCAATGCTTTTTTAAATGGTTGCTAAACCAACTTTACTAGAAAGGATAATGAGTTCTCAGAAAGATGAGGAGGAGTTTCAAAAGAAGATTAAAGCTGTGAATGGTGGGAGATTGAGTGACATAATATATGAATATTGAATTTTTATATCTGATAAGAGACTTTGTGTTCCCGATATACCTTATCTAAATAGGAAATTATTGGATGATGCTCATAGCTACAATTTCTCTATACACCCTGGTAGTTCCAAGATGTATAGAGATTTGAAGGAACATTTTTTGTGGGACAAAATGAAGAGGGAGACTGCTGATTTTGTGTCAGGATGTATGGTTTGTCAACAAGTGAAAGCTGGAAGGCAACAACCAGGAGGGGTCATGAAACCTATTCCCATACCTGAGTGGAAATGGGATAATATTACGATGGAATTTGTCATGGGGCTAACATAGACTTCTAGATGGACTGATGGAATATGGTTCATTGTTGATCATCTTACGAAATTAGCACATTTTCTTGCTATTAGAGAAGATTTTCCACTTGAACATCTAGAAAGACTATAAATTAATGAAGTTGTAAGACTCTATGGTGTACCTTTATTGATTGTTTCTGATCATGGTCCCCATTTTACATCAATATTCTGGAAAAGTCTTCAAAAAGACTTGGATGCTGAACTTTGTTTGAGCACTGCCTACCACCCTCAAACCGATGGACAATCAAAATAGACTATTCAAACCTTATAAGAGATGCTGAGATCTTTATCACTTGACATTCATGGTATGTGGGATCAAAATATTCCTCTGGTAGAATTTTCCTATAATAATAGATTTCATTCAAGTATTCAGATGGCACTCTATGATGTGTTATATGGAAAGAGATGTCGCACACCAACTTGTTGGGATGATGTTGGTGAAAGAAACCTCGTAGACCCAGAACATATTGAGGAAGTAATAGAAAAGGTAAAGGTTATCCAAGCCCACGTCAAAGCATCTCAAAGTAGGAAGAAGATCTATGTTGATAACTGAAGGAAGAATTTGGAATTTCTTATAGGAGATCTTGTTTTTTAAGGTATCTCCATGGAAGGGAGTTATATGATTTGATAATAAGGGTAAATTAAGTCCCAAGTACATCAGACCTTTCGAAATTCTAGAACAAATTGAGGTTGTGGCTTACCGTTTGGAAGTGCCACCATGTCTCTCCAAAGTTCACGATTTGTTCCACACATCACTATGGAGAAAATATATTCCTGACCCAATGCATGAACTCACCTATGAGTAAATATAACAAAAACATGATATGTCTTATTGTAAAGAACATGTCAAGATTCTTGATACAAGAGAACAAGGGCTGAGAAAATGGATGACTCGTTTGGTAAATATTCTATGGAGAAACCATAAGATAAAAGAGACAACGTGGGATCCCGAAGAACTTATGATGAAGAACCACTCGAATATTTTTATTTATTAATATTCTATAAATTTTGAGGAAGAAATTATTTTAAGAAGAGAACACCCCATGTTTCCATGATACGTTCCCCTTTGAATAATACAATAACTTTTGTTGTACGCAACATTGAATTCAAACACACCTCAACCAATCAAACTATCCATTATGAATAGTAATACCCACTCTTTGAAATTTTATAATTTTTATCTTTCAAAACGGACTTCATTTTTGGATTTAGAATATCGAAATTTTCTGAGGTTGATTTTTTGGTATTTTTCAAAAAACATTCAATTTTATATGAATAGTGAAGAACACTGAGTTATTGTTTAAAACAAAATTTTTATTTAAATAATTATTTATTTTATTTTATTTGTAGCTCAAAATAGATACATAATAGCTATATATGTTCAATGTAGTTCAATGGAGTCATTTTATAATAAGTTTAGATATAATAAAATTTTATCATACTTTTTACCGTCTTTTACCCACCTTCTAGGAGCATTTAAAAATTTGCATAAAACATAATTTGACCGATTCTGTGAGTTAAATGTAAAAAATTCAAGAGACACGGTTAATATCAGAAAGAAAAATGTGGTTCAATAAGTTGAAAATAATTTATGATGAATAGTAACTTTTGACTTTTATTTTCCACGGTTAAAAGTAAATAGGGTAATTAAGAGTAAAAATGATATCATAATTACCTTAACACATGTAATAAATCTAATAGACAAGTATAATTCGAACCAAAACATCCTTCGGAAAAATCTATGATCCTCTTTGGTCGACATGGATTATAATAGGAAATTTATAATTATTTTATTTAAAGAAGAGCTAAAAGAGTTAAATTCAAAGTTTAAAAACTAAACAATTTTTAATATAGGGTTACACAAAATATAAATCCGACTATGAATATTCATTATAATTCTAAAACAACATCCTATATAATGGTATTTTATTTATAATTTTTAGACATTAAATAATTAAATTTATTTATGACATAATGATAATGTAGTAATTACCTTATTAATGAAATATTAAAATAATTGATATTATAAACATAAAATAAATGTAAATTGCAACTTTTAATGAATTACAATACATTTATAGGTTAGTATGATATGTTAGGGATGGTTAAATAAATTTTACTCTAAGTTATATAGTCTTCATGGCTTTTAAAAAAATCAAATACTAAATCGTGTCAAAACTGACATAATTGAGTATTTAAAACAAATACTATATTATTAATGGATATAATATTCTTAAAAATATAATGATCTTCCAAAGAAATTATATAAGGTTATATATAGTAACAATGAACCACATGGGTATCTCTTGACTTGTTATAGTATGTTTATTAACCATATAATATAAAAATACAAAGAGACATGGTAAATATCAAACTATTTAAGTAAGAGTTAAATCTAAAAGATAAGGTTAATATGATGACCTAAACCTATCTAAAACCTATTGGATGAGAGGTTTTAGACCCATACAAACCTTATCCTTGAAATAACTCAATTTGGATCCATTATAAACGAAAAATGATTTTATTATAAAATAAAATTTCAATCTTTTCCTAAAGTGACCCTCACCTCTCTTATAATTGGGTACTTCACCTTATCTTAATTTCACTTCTACAAAGACATTTGGCTCGGCCAAACCCTGCAAAAATATCCTCCCAAATATCCTCCCTTCATCTTATAGGCATTCCTTTTGTCAAAAAGACAAACTAATGAGCTATTTTGATCAAATCAAAAGGAAGAACCCAAAGAAGAGGTAAATATTTAATCAACTATTTCAAGTTCTTTTCTTCTTCCACATCCTCTTTTTTGAGGTTTCCATTATATAATAATAAATCCAATATAATCTATATTCTGGGATGTTATAATAAAATTTTTACAACCATATTCATCATTCTATACATCATATGAATGACAAAGTCACCATACATGCATACGTACGGTTTACCGTCTCCACGTCGTGGTTTTGTTTGTTATTCAAACACTTTATTATTTGGATGGGTATAATAATGAGAATAAATAATGTAAATAATAAATATAACATGTTAATGATTCGTTATATATTATATACCATCCAATTACATATTATTTCTCCCTCATTATAATGATATTGTCGCTCGTAAATGCGTATGGATTACCATCTCCACAAACGCGATGAGATTCATTTACACATTGTAACCATTCAAGAAGAATTTTCATTTGATGAATAAAAATAATTTTTATGAACATAATATCAGTCTGTATATGAATAAAATACATACTATTCATAAAAAACATGGCTTAAATAACCAAGAATATAAAGGAAAACAAATCAATTAGCACCCAAAATGATGATAATACTAAAATATTATTAAAAAATAAATATTATATGATCATATATGATATCATATTTTTGTATATGGTTATTGTATAATTTAATAAAAACAATTTAACTATTATACAAGAGGTTAATTTACCCTCAACCAAGTAAACGTACAAAGTAAAAGTTAATTCTACAATCTTTTTACTTATTTGAGGTTGTTAATATGCAAGTATCTACAGGGACCTATTTATCATACACATCCATGTTTTATAAAACATGTAATTGAAAACATTTTTTCCATTTACTAGACTATGGGTTAAAGTCACTTATACCCTTATTTTACCTTATATTTTTTGAAAGTGATCTTTCTGTCGTTTTCCAAACAAGGTACTTTATGTTCTTTTCGACCAAATTAAGGTAAGAATGTCTTTTTTTAACTTATATGGTGGGTGTGGTTATTCTCCACCATTATTACACCATTGAAAAATCCCTTACAGGATTATAAGAATATTTTCAAAATAAATGTTTTCTTTTATAATTACATGACTTCTAAATGATTTCAAAGTAGAAAGATATTTTTCCCTCAAAATGTTTTGATTTCATCTATGTCAACATAATTTGATGGATTTTAAACTTGTTTGATGTTGATTTATTATGATACAAATCATACATATTGTATTGATGTTTTTGTGATATTATTGGCCATGGATGTGTTATTTTTACACCGTCCATCATTTATGGACAATGTATCTACATTTTTTAGGGTAGTTTTAATACTAATGTTTATGTTATGTTTATGCCTTATCATAGGAGGAATGCATTGGACATATTAAGTGATAGGTGGAGCTCTCTATAACTCCTCAATGCATCAATAGGTCTCATAAGGAAAACTAGTGTCTTGGAACAAGTCCTTGAGAAAATCGTATTTGTAGTATTGTCACAAGGCCTTGACTTTGTGGTTATGAAGTCTGGCATTATGCATTCTGTCTTTGTGATAGTGGATATTGATATTTCATGTGATTATTTGACATTTAGAATATCCATGTGAATAAGTAAATGGAATTATTTGATTTTATATTTTCGATATTTTGATGAAGTTTTTGTTTAAAGGGATTTTGTTTTAGTCTTATACATTGCCTTAAACTTTTATACTTATTTTTGAAATTTTCTTCTATATTATTATCCTTAATGAGCATATGTGTGCAACCCCTTCTATGTTTTATTTTTTCCAAGATGTGAAGAAGTATGTTAGGGTTGTCCTACAGGGATAGGATAAGGATATAAGTATGTTCAAAAGGGGAGAAAATGCTGTTGATGTATTTTTTTATTATGTAATGAAAACTTATGAATGTATCTAGTACATCTAAGGCTACTAAACTGATCAGTCTTTCGGGATTTGATCCCTTGTGATCATGCCAATGTTATATAATAATGTACTGAATCTTAGTAATAGGGCCCTGGGCGATACAATTACTATGTGGAAGTGGGATAATATTAGGATGGATTTTGTCACCTGACTACCGAGGAAACCTAGAAGAAATTATGTAATATGGTTAATTGTTGATCATCTCAAGAAATCAGAACATTTAGTTCCTATAAGAAAGGATTTACCCCTTGAGCATCTGGAAAGACATTATATTAATAAAGATGTAAAGCTTCATGGTGCACCGATATTGATTGTGTCCGATCGAGATCCCCAGTTACCTCAACATTCAAGAAAATTCCCTAGAAGGATTTGAATACTGTGCTTCATATGAGTATGGCTTATCACCCCCAAACCGACATACAGTTTGAAAGGACTATTAAAACTCTATAAGACTTACTGCGGTAATGATATCTTGACTTCCAAGGTATGTGGGATCAATAATTTCTATTCTTGATGTTTCCTACAACAATAGTTTCCATTCTAGTATTCAAATGGTTCCATATGATGCATTATATAGAAAGAGATGTCGAACTCCAATTTATTGGTACGAAGTTAGAGACAGGAAACATATAGGCCCGAAACATATTGAAGAGACCATGACAAAGGTGAAGAAAATCCAAGCCCATATTAATGTATCCCAAAGTAGACAGAAGCATTATGCTGACAACTAGAGAAAGGATCTAGAATTCCAAGTTGAAGATCATGTCTTTCTGAAAATATCTCCATGGAAGGGTGTCTTAAGGTTTGATAAGAAAGGGATATTGAGTGCCTGGTACATCGGACCATTTGAGATTCTGGAAAGAATTGGAGATATATATTATCGTTGAGAAATGCCTCCAAGTCACTCCGAAGTCCATGAAGTGTTCCATCTGTCATTGTTGAAGAAATACATGTCGGACCCAATGCATGTACTCACCTATGAAGAAATAGAACTGGAACCTGATTTTCATACTATGAAAAGCCTCTCGGGATTCCTGATACTAGGGAGCAGGTATTGAGAAATAAGGCAACTCGTCCAATAAAAGTTCTTTGGTGGAACCTGAATATAGAGGAAGAAACATGGGAACCTGAGGATGTTATGAAGTAGAACCACCCACATCTTTTTGGTGGACTTTATTCATAATATTTCAAGGAAGAAATTTTCGAAGGAGGGAATAATGTAGCACACCAAACATTTAATGGTATGTTTATCATAAAAACATTGTATTCATTAGATAGATTATAATTCATGAATCACTGAGCCTCTGTGGAACAAAACATGGTTACATATAGAAGATAACTAAAACTTTTCCATTAAAATTAAATTTCCCACCTCTGTGATTCGAATTTTAAAAATATGACAAGCACGATTGTGTTTATTATGATATTTAGAGTTTGACAGAAATAAAGAAATATTTGGTGAATAGTAACCTACCCATATAAATAGTAACCTACCCTTATGAATAGTAACACACCCTTATGAATAGTAATATGACTCTTATGAATGGTGTCCATACCCTTAAGTGTATAAATGAATTTAGGCACCTTAAAAATGAAGATGGATATTTTAAGTGTTTATATATTTAGATTAAATAATGATTTAATTAAATATTTAATTAATAATATTTAGATTTTTTTTGATAAATGGACATCATTTTTGGATTCTACACATTGAAAAATTGTTAGGGTGAAATTTAAGGAATTTTCTGAAATACTTGAATTTTTGGTGAATAGTAAAATATATTAATTTACCGTATAAATACATTTTAATTTAAATTAACTATTCCTAGCATCAGAAGTGATGTAATCACTCCAATATCAATCTCACATGCATATATTACTATTCTAGGTCATGGAATACTCACTATTCCTTATCTTGAGAGGAAATAAATAATTATTGATAATAATGTTAAGAAAACTCCTCTCCCCTCCACTATGTAAACCACCCTCACCCCCTCTTCCTCCCACACCACTCAAGCATCAATATTTTCCTAAATTTTGCTAAATACTCTTCCCAAGCCCTCTCCCCACGTCCAAGACCTTTTTTTCTCACCAAAAGGCCAATAACAAAGGCCTTAAAGATATTCTCAAGGAGGAGTACTCTAGAGGTGAACCTTTCTTCTCCTTTCTTTCAATTTCTTTTACAATGTTCCATTATGTTCTTCTCCATTCTCACATACACTCATCCAAATTCCATGATAATTCCAGTATGTTACATGTACTAAATTTTCATTTCTATATTGTAATATGTCATCATAATCTCTCTTTTCCCTCCTTTTATACAATAAATGCAAACACCGTCCGAGATGTGTTAATTTATCACACTCAAGGAAGAAGAATTTTCAATTTTCATTAATAAAATAAATAATGGTAATTAAACCTTATAAATGGTCGAACTATGTCATAATATATGTATTTTATCTTGAATAATTTTCTATAATCCTTACACATTCATAATATGGAATAATAATACAAAACAAATTTATTGTCCACAAAACCGAGAAGCCAAATCCAGCCGTTTATTTTTAACTCATCAAATGAGTCATCCTCATGGAATATAACCAAAATAATTATAATATCTTTTATATCTCTATAATTTCATTAATAATATATATTAACAATTCTGGATGTTTATCCATATTTCAAACAAACATCCATTCATTAATACAAGTAAACGGATCCTAAAAACCAATGAACAAAATGCTACCAAAACAATAAAATTTAATCTCTTAAACTATCAAAAGGGACATTAATGAACCTAATAAGGTCATAACATATCAATTACATGTTTACGATATTATTCAATTATTAATCAATGATGCTCAATTTTATTATTCAGGTCATTAAGAACAATCAAGAACATCTTCAAGCATAAGGTATGGGATCCTCTCTCTCAATTTTGTTCAAAAATCTCCCCTATGTTGTGCTCTTTTATTTTTAATAACTAATGATCGGGTATAATTTTTCACCTCCACTATACTGACCTTATGATATATAAATAATGTTATTCCCATTTACCTCTCATTAATCCCTCGCAAGAACACTCGTTACGATGTTGAAATGTTTGTAAGGGGTTTTCTCATCTCACTTTCAATTCTGTGGGATTTCCATTATTAACCTCTTATTTTTTATATGTGGTATAGGTTTCCTTACATTTGATATATATTATCATGATTCTCTTTATATTCATGTTATTTGGTTATTATTAACTTTTGGTCATATGACTCAATTAATTACAACGTCGTAACGAGCTTTGTCTCAATTTTCACTTCATTGTAACCTTCTTAGTACTGTGTAGATACTCTTTATTATGTGGTGTACCTATTGCCAATTTTAGATCACTTATCAATTGAAATTAAATTCCATTTAAATTTACATATTATAAAATCATGGATATGATTATTGTATAAGTTGTATACCATTCTTCAAACAGTATTTATTTTGAATGTTGTTTTGACTCTGGAAATATTAATGAATCCGTATCCAATATTCTAAATCGATAATGTAAAAGAATATTCGTCTTGTGTTGAATATATGTATATGGAATTATTTGGCAATGAAGTAGTTAGTGGGGCCTGATACATCCCTTAAATGCATTGGTAGGTCTAATGAGACAAATCAGTTTGGTGACAAACCTTTCAAGTTTGTTTCCAAAAATCAAACTGGTTTCTACCCACAGAACTAAACTATTTTTAGGGTATTATGGTATCTTGTGTCAGATACATGACATCCATTTAATAATAATTCTATTTATTCATTATTAGTTATTACTATCCATGCGGCTTTCACTATAACAAAATCTACGGATGCAGTTTCATTTTCAGTTTCTTAATGGCACGAGTTTTTCATTTATTCACCATGCCATATTGATTATGTCAACATGTTATTATTGATTAATTCTTACACAATTTTTAACCCTTATTGGGTGTTTGAGCTCACCCCCTTCATTGTTTACTTTAAACAGGTGACAAAGAAGAGATCATTATTGAGTTCTTGTGGATGCAGTCTTTAGTTTTTTTATGTATTGTATTTTGTAACCTTTTCCAATGAAATTTGAGTTACATCTACGTATCTAGTTTTTTGAAGACTACTAAACTGCTCGTTCCTCCAGGATTTTCATTCCTTCTAACCTTTCCAATATAACATGTAATTCACTGACTCCGGTCTAGAGGGGTCGAGGGGTTACAAACCCTATGTACGATTTGTGATTTCATTAAAGGCATTTTCATATATTAAAACTTGACATCCAAAATCAAATTCAAATTTTGAGTATAATGTTTATTTAAATGGGTTATAATGTAACAACGAAAAATTTGATTATGTTTTCATTCATATAAATTTAATTTCTTCATTAGATTTCATTACATGAAAACCAAGTTATGACAAACCATTACATAATCTTCAAAAATAACATTATTTAAACTCGTCTGATCTAACCTTGATTTTTAATTTAGTTGTATAAAAAAGATAATTTTTAAAAAAATTATTTATGTTGGTTTTAAAGATTAAAATAGATTTAACAACAAGTACTCAATTTTTGGAAGATGTCTTTATATGCCTCTAAAATATTATTTTTTCTCAAAAAACGATTTCAATTACATTTTGTGAACATGTAGTAAAATTAATTTCCTTTAATTTTATAAAATGTGTTTTAAAAAGTGAAAAATTGTTTTTTTAATCTAATAGTCAAAATTATTTTAAAATTATTTTTTAAAATTTTATGAAATTTTTAATTTTTCAATGAATAGTGAAAAACAATTTTTTGTTGACAACAACCTTTCATAATGAATTTACCAAGATACATAATGTTTTTAAATGGTTTATGAGTAAAATTTAATTTATAATAATATTATTAATACAATTTAGGTTATTGGAAAAAAATTATATTGAATTTTGATATTAAAATAATCACTACTTATGGAAACATTTTATTGTAAAACAGTTTTTTCGTTATTCTTGATATTTTAATTTTAAAATAAATAATTCCACATATGGGAATAGAATTTGATAAAATTTATTATATATTTTTAATAATAATAATTAAAATTATTTAATATGGTTTACATATTGGTTCATAATGTATAGAAAAAATAGACAAAAATTAATAACCACGGTTAAAGTTAAATCATTGTTTTTTGTGTTACATGTGTTTGTGTTAAAATTAATTTTACAAACACAAAGGATTTTTATTTTAAAAAATATTTTTCATATTTTTTATGACTAGTTCCAGATTTTTTATTGATAATAATTTTAATTTTTGTCTTAAAGGATATGTTTGCGAGGTAAATATGAAGAGACTAGTTACCATGGTGAAAACTAAAATGGTTAATGTTACTAAACATTTAGGCTAACATAAGAACATGTTTAAAAACGTATTTAGTGGAATTTATTATGCAAAATAAATTCGCACCACTCAATTATTTATAATTTTTATAGGCACATGTCTTGAGAGCAACTTCGCATTATTTAATATATTTTTGGTATTTAAAAAAATACCACTTCTCCTCACCAATAAAAGGGAACATCCTTTATCCAATTTCTCAAACCTATTAAGTCATTTGAATCAACCAAAATCAGAAACAATAACTCCAAAAAAAATCCTATAAACGTTTCATATCAACTGATCTTCCCAAAACACTAACCTTAGGGTTAGTAATGAGAGAGTCAAATAAGATTTTTCTAGGTGAAGGTATTTGTCACCACTAAGTCCTTTCTTTTTTAATTCTTCTCTTACAACATTCATTAACTTGTTAATTATTACAATATAGTATAACAAAAATCTGAAATATACTGAGATATGTCTATACTTATGTAATATTATATATCAATTTCCTCAGCCATCAAAGGGGAAACAAAATCGTCGATCATGTGTATGAAGGACTACCACCACGTGAACCATTGTAATTCATTTTCCATAAACACATATCAAGGTTGGATATAATTATGGATTTAATGTATTTATATGATATTTATGACATAATTATAGTTATTAAGTTATAATAAAACAATACCTTATTACCTTATAATATTTTGGAAAATGATAATGTCACTCATGCGTATGAGTGGACTATCGCCTGTACGAAGTGATGTGACTATTTTTTCATTTTTATATGGATAATAATAAGGATAGATTTAATGTACACATATGATATATAGAGTATTATAATTATTATATAAATTTGAAATATTTTTTAACTTTATCATGATCCATCCATTAAAAATAGAAACAACTTTCTTATGTACGGACAACCCATCGTCTCCATGAATGGTGTAATGAAATTTTCTATTTGTAAATTTAATGGATGAATATAATATGTATGTAATGATTATAAATTTTATTTATATCAATATTATATTTATATATATTATGGAAACCAGATCAATTTAAAAGAATAAAAATATACCAAACTAGACCATAGATGAAACACAAAGTCGTTTTCACTAGGAACAATGATTTCAATAAAAAATTCTAATTAATGGGTGGTAAAAGGTTATTAAAAAAGTATATATTTTATGATATATATTATTATTGTTAATTAATATAAGAATAATAAATATATACATATTATACAAGTAGTTCAATTTTTTTGATTAAATTTGATACTTTAGGCAAGGGATTTGTAGTATCTCATATATTTATGGGAGACATTTGTCATATTCACAACTCATTTATTTTGTGTGAGATATATATTGACCATTAACATGTTATGTGTTGAATTTATTCATTTTTATCATATTTAAATTTTTGTTTAATATTATTATTTAATGGGATTTTATTCAATAATTTCCAAATATGTAAGATATTTTCGTCTCAATTTTATTTCTATGGGACATGTGACATATTCACCACTTGTTTTGTTTTTATCTTATTTATTCTTACAAAGAATTTATTTTATGATTATTACCATTAAAATTATAGGATATTTCTATTCTTGTAAGGTTATTTATTTAATGGGTCTATGGATTCAAAAGACTCCAAAGCAATAAGGATGTTGCGTTAAAACCTCATTGTTTATTGGATTGTTTGAATTTTTTTAAAAATTGATTAAAAGAAAAATAATTTTTGTATTTAAAACATGGAAATTTTTACTTTTTATGAAAAATATGAAAATAATATTCAAATTATTGTGTATAAAATGAACAATATTTCCATCTTTCATGACAACTAAATGATTTAAAGATTCCTTTTAATTTTTACAAGGATATTTTAAAGGAAAATGTTTTTTTAATATTGGGAATATTTTATATTCTAAATATGTTATTTAAAAATCAAAATGATATTTTCTTTATGAATGATTTAATGATATTTTATTTAATTTATATTCTTTAATGACCCTTAAAATTAGTGTTTCTTATATTTTTGTTGGGATATGATCCAATGTTATAATCCTTATTATTCTTCTAGTAGGGTTATAATTATGATGTCCAGATGTTTATGAAACCTATTTATTTATACATGTTATACTTCAATGAAAATTTCCTGAAACCCATTTCTTTTTTATAGGTTATGAAATGATGAATGTTTTTTGATCTTTTGGAAAAACAATATGTGGATTATGTGATGGGTGGGGCTGATATATCCCTCTAATTAATTTTGTAAATATGGATAACTCATAAGTTCATTATGTTATGTGTGAAACTAATTTCATGATCTCAATTTTATGTATTAACCTAGTTTCATGTCTATAATTTTATGTGTGGTCCTCGTTTCTTGTCTATATGGTTCTGTTTGGAATTTGATTTGTGTCCACAATGTTATGTGTAGACAAATTTTCATGTCCATAGGTTTTTGAGAGGGACTAGTTTCATGTCTTTAACTTAATTAGTGGACCTGTTTCTATTTATAGATGCTCAAAATATTATGTGATTATGATTATCCACATTTATAGGTCTATATTATGCTCTTAGGGATTATGTTTATTGAGGTATTTTATGATTCATGTCTTATAAAATTACAAATTCTTTTCATGAACCAGGGTTATGATATATGTTATAATGGGTATCGTTTACTTGGGATAATCACATGTTCTCATACCATTATGTCCATGTCATGTTTAAGTGATTTATGAAAACTCCCTTGCATAAACTTACTATGAAAATTAACTCACCCCTTGTGATGTTTCCTCTCCATAGGTAATGAAGAAATTTTTCAAGTATGGTATGTTTAAGGAGAATATATTTAAGGTAGATATTTATGTTCTTTAATGAAATAAAAATGTTGTGTATATAGTCCCCTATGAAACTAAAACATTATGATCCTGAAGACTGTATTTTTGAAATATATTTGAATATTCATTAAGAAATATGTAATATTTATGTATAAAAATAATCGGAATAATGATCCTCGATTTTCATACATTAATATTACATCACTTTTGTAGAATATATAAAAATTAAACAAATAGATGACCAAATATTGTATTAGTCTAATGCATTTGGAAACATGAAAATATAAACACCGGTTAAAAAGTGAGATACATTATCTCCGACTAGATTATTCTGGATTGGAACCCTTCTTAGAAACATAAAACATAATACATATCTTCATAACCTATGGAAGGAAACATAAAAGGGGAAATCTCAGATGCTCAGTAAGGATAAAAAAGGAAGACAAGTAAGCATAAACATGGTATTGTGGCATGCATGACCATGTGATATCATTCCCTATAAGTCAACTCCAACCATCTTCTATGTTGTATGTTCAACTCCTTATATGTTAATATACATTTCATTCTTTTTTTATCGATATATATATCAAAATTTTCTCCATAATGATAATTCCTTCGTATCTTTAACAAAAACATTATTGTTGCTAACTCCAAATCTTATGTTGTGTGATTTTTCTCCTTAATCATCAGCTGTCGTGAGTCATAGGCTATAACCTTGTTATTATACATAATAGAACATCCCAAAAATTTGTTGGATTCATCACTATAGATTAAATACTCATATCAACTACAAGTTAATGTAATCATAGTTTCACTGACTTAGCTTATTTTTAGTTCCACGAGATTTTCCTCACATTCATATATCCAGAGAAACATAGATTCTTTTTTGATTTAAAACTGTCAAAGGATTAAAGTGTCATGATAAATTTTCCCCAACCCATCAATACTATCCATCTAAACCAAGAAAACTATGGATCTCAGTCATTATGTTTGGTCTAGGAAAACATTCAATTGCCTCTTTCTTTGATGGATCTACTTATATACCATATATTGATATTATGTGACCCAAAAATGAAATCTTTTGCAGCCAAAATTCATATTTTGTGAAATTTTCATATATTTTATCATTCCTAATGTACTTTAATAAAATTATCTGGTGTACTTAAGGCTCAAAATTTATCATTTAAGAGACAAAAATATTCTCCCTAAAGACTACCAAAAATCGATCAAGGTAATCCCTAAAGAATCGATTCATTAAATCCTTTAATATAGAATGAGAATTATTAATAACAAAAGGAATTAATAGATATAAATTGTGTCCATATCATATACATAATTCTTTATTTGGTATATCCTCATTTTTGACCCTCAATTGATCATATCCAGAATGAAGGTCAATATTTGAAAATTATTGATCCCCAATAAGTTAATCAAACATGTCATTAATACCGGGAAGATGATACTTGATATTTATTTTTATCTTTTTAAACTTTAGATAATCAATTCATAGGAACATTGATACATCATTATTTTTCTAATAAAGAACATGTGAAGACCAAGGTGACACACTTGGCCAAATGAATGTTTTATCCTGAGTTTTTTGGAGTATCTTCATCAATTCTTGCTAATAAATTAGGGGCATTCTATAAAGAGTATATCGAACTTGTGTGGAATAAGGTTTGAGTTCTATTGAGAACTCAACGTCACGTTTTGGTGGAAGGATAAAAAAATCATCCTAAAAGACATCATAAAATTCCTGAACAATAGGCATATCATAGATGTCAATTTTCTCACTAACCATTTGAGATAAAAAAAAACCCTTCTAAATAGGAATTAAGACCCATACAGTAGATGTAATATTCATAGGAAGTTCATACTTATTGTCACATCAAAGGATGATCATCAAAGGGTCTGAAATGTCAAATTTAATTTACCTTCATCAAAAATTGATGTGGGATATATATTTTGAAATCCAATCCATGCCTAATATGAAATCAAATTCATCCAAAGGATGAATGAAAAAATTTGAAGGAAAAAAATTCCAAGAAATATCCATTAGAGAGTAATCGTAGACATTATTTGTAATCATAATACCAGTATAGGCTTGCACTGCTAATTCAACATCTAATAATTACAGTGGAATCTTAATACCCTTGTCAAATTATTTAGATATTTAAGAGTTGATCAATCTTAAATAAAAAAAGATAAGAGAAGTTCTAGAGGGGATGGTAAGTGTATCTTTCACCATTTCATTATCACAGCCCTCATACGAAATTGTGATCGCATGAGATTTCCCCTTTTTCCTTGGTTTAAGATGTTACTAATGTCGATCATCATCATTAGACATTGGGTTTGCAAACTAGTTAGCATAATTCTCATTATCCTTACACTTGAATTACTATAGTGTGAGAGATGCATTCTTTATATATTTTTGTCTATCTACATCATTGGAAAAATTCTTCCCATCACTACGACAATAAATTGCTCGATGACCTTACCTTACACAGTTAAAACACTTATTAGATCCCAAAATAAAAATTTTCCTATGCTTATTTCCACACATAGAGAATAATGGAAAGCTTATTTTGTACTCTTCATTGTTTTTAGATTTTTGTTTAAACTCTATATTCATTTTCGTTTCAAAACCATGAGATCGATACATGAATCCAACCTCCATTTCAATATTGATTGAAAAATTCACAATATCTTCATTTCTACTAATGTCTATTTTGGAAAACACTCATCATAGACGTGTATTTTATCCACTAAATAATGAATCAATCTTACTTTTAGGTTGGATGATAATTCCTAAAGAATACCGTACAAGTCTATTGAAATTAGCCTCATAATTATCGACATATTCATCATCCTTTTGCTTCAACTCAAGTAACTAATTTTCAATTTTTTTATTAAGAACATGAGTAAAGTAATTATTGAAGAATAATTTCTTGAAATCAATCCTATCCATTGATTCATGTTCATCTTGATTCCTTGTATTATTGATTTTATTCCACCACATGTTTACTTCACCTTCTAATTGATAAACACCTAGAATTAATTTCTAATGATATGTACATTAGATTATAGAGAATATATTTTTAGCTGTACTAATACATTTTTATTCATCATGTAGATCATAATACCCAATGAATGAAGGTGTAAGTTTCCTCATGAATGACTCAATAGAACGTTGTTCCCTCCTTTTCATTTTTTGAAGCTCTTCACGATTTATAGCTTGAGAAAGTTGTGTGAGCATATAATTGAATATTTTCATTCAAAATACCCTATAATTTATATGATTTAGAGAAAAATCATTGAATTCTCCATAAGATTTAAAATTAATGTGGTTCCTTTGGGTTCCATCAATGAATAAAAGAAAAAAAAAGAGTAAGAAACATTTATCACTGTAGGGAACCACATAATCATGAAAAAAATATATGGGATGGAAAAATTATGAAAATTTCCTTAATAGATGACACTATAGGTTTATCATAGGTTATTTATAGCCAAATTATATTTAAATCCTTCATAATGGTTCGTGAAGAGTTTTTTAATTTCCAAAGAATATCCTCTAGGAGTATCAAACCAAGTATGAAGAAAGATCCATTTTTGTGTACGAGATTACCCAATGTTAGGTATGGGAAATCATGTCAACGTTTTTACCCCTTGGTACATTTTTTTTTGATAAAAATACATATTTAGTATCCCTAATGGTTTTATTTCTAGGAAACCACTCACTATTTCCTTTACCAAATTTTCAGGACATTTTCATAAATTTTTTTAATCCTTATACTTTTGCTTATACATGTGTTAAGAGTTCCCCCTAATGTTTTCCCATACCATCTACCAAAGGATAACTAAATCTTATATCTAATATAGTATATAGTGACCCTCTCTTTTCATATGTTAACATTACATTACTTTTGTGTAATAGATAAAACATTAAACAAACATCACCCAAAGATCGTATTATTGTAGTGGCTTTGGAAATATGGAAACCTAAAAAATGTTACATAAATGAGATATATTATATCCCACTACATTATTCTTTACTATAACACTTTTTATAAACAAAAAAATATTATATATCTTCATAAACATGGGAATGAAACATAAAAAAGGGAATGCTCATATCCTCAATAAGGGTAAACTAGGGAGACATGAAAGAATAAACATGAGAATATGTGTATGGGGATACAAACCTAACATTAAGATATCATACCCTACATTAGAAATATCATAAAAAATAATTGAATAAAGATTGTAATTTAACAAGAAATGAGTAATAAAAGAATAAATAACATGATACATGAAATAATAAAATATGAATAAGACATGGAATTGTGGAATTCATAAACATGTGATATCACTCCCTATAATTCAAGATTCCTATATAGAAATTAACACAGCAATTAATGGGAACTTAACCTAATGGGTGAGACCGACCTCTATCCCTAGTCACAATCCTATCCTTTTAAGGGAATTGGTCTTCTCATATCCCTATAATGGATCAGGTTTCCCATCATCCATCTTCATGGTTACTACACCTATAGGGGGGATACACCACTATTGTCAGTTGCAGACATTTCTTTACAAGGGATCATGTTTCCCCATCTTACCATAGTAGATCAAGCCCATCAAATTGATTCAAATAATTGTCTCCTAAGTTATAAATATTTACATAATTTATTGGAGGGATATATAGGTCCCACCCATCTCATATTAAAATCATCCATACATCTGACACAATATAATAAAACCTTCATCATATAATATCCCATAAAGTGTATAATTTTATAAAAATCCTATCATAATCACATGAAATTAAATGGGTTTAAAAAAATAATTATTTCTTGTCCTATTTAAAAAATACATGTTTCATAATAATTTCAAAAAATCCTATCTTGTGAAAAGTAGTAGGATTCACAAGCATAAAACCTATGTAATAAGAACTAGTTTCATAAACATCATGGCATCATAAAATAAACCATTCAAGGAATAATATAAATGGAAACTTCATATTATTTCATATAATGGAATTAGTAAAATCTTGTGATTTAATCTTATGTGTAAGATAATTCTGAAATATATTTTAAAAACATTTCTGGTGGAAAATATCATTTATATATTGGAAAAGGAACTTTAAAACATAAAAACATTTGAAATCTATTTTCGTTGAAATAAAATTGAAAAATTAAAAATAAATAATTTAAAACATTCTAGAAACCATTTATTTTTAAAACATATAAAGAGATATTGAAAAACAATTGGAAACCATGTTCCTTGTAATTTTATAAAAGAGTCTTGAAAACATTGAAACCAATTTTCTTTTAAAACTTATAAAAGAAGCATGAACATGTTTTGAAAAAAATTCATTGGAAAGATATTTAAAACATTTAATAGAATATTTAGAAAAATAATACATTTTTAAATTTAATTTTTATGAAAATTATCTTAAAATATCTTATTTGGATACATTGATGAAAACATGGTTCTTGAATTTCATCAAATATGTCTCAAAGAAAGAAAATTGAGACAAAACTACTTTTTTGATTTGGTAAATCTTGTAACATAAACCCCATAAAAGAGATACAATAAAATTTATTTTTAAATACCCATAAAATTAAGTATAAAAATCATATACTATATATTCATGGATAGTATAATCACCACACAAAATAGATGAGTGGTGAATAAAGTCTAAATCAAACAGAAATAAATGTGGGACTAAAAATACCCTTACCTTGTGTCTTGACTCTCATCATACTCCTTAAAAAATACTTTATAATAAATATATGTTTTTAATAAAATACCATATTATTAAATAAATAAATATATTGTTTTATTAAGATGTTAAATTAGTTATCTGTTGAAATTCTATGTTAAGGTATCACTTTGGGTAATATCTGCTTCCCTCATCACATGTTCCTTAATTTGTTATAAATTTTATCCATATTATTATATAATGATCTCAATAATTTAAAAAATGATATAAATATCAATTATATTCATTATAAGTTCAGTATAATAACCCATATAATATAGAACTATAAAATGTAATACACAGTTCATGGAGATGGAAGGCCGCACATACACATGAACATCGTTTCCATTTTACTTTCACATTGAAAGAAAGAAAGATAATTAAATATATTTATATATATATATATTATTAACAAATAATCATTATTATATTATATAATTTAAATAAACACATCCATATTACATTCCATGTAGTGTGTAAATGAATCACATCACATTGAGGGGGCGGTAATACACACTTACTCAAATTAAATTATATTATTTACACAAAATGAAAGGTATAAATATATGTGTTGTAAAATAATTAATGAATATTAGATACATAATAAATATAATATATATCCTAAATATATTGATTTTCTATCATAATATCCATCATGGGATGTGGTAATGGAAAAATGAACAATCATCGAATCATGATGTAGTTGTTCGTCGTATGCATAAACAATAATTTCTTTTCCATTAGATTGAAGTGTTTGTAATTATTTGTAGAAAAATTAGTATGTATATACATTTTTTAATTAAATATGGAATACGTATAAATGAAATTGTGGAGAAAGAAAAATAAATGAAATGATCTTGAAGAATGTTGTTACCCCTTCATTGGGAACTCCTTTTGGTTGTCACCAAATGAAATACCTTTATTAATCTATTCCCAAAGGTATGATTCAAGGGAGAAGGGAGGGATGTTGTGAAATTTGTTGGGTAGATATTTTCTGAACTTAATTGGTTTTATAGGTGTTAATAATGGGGAGAGTTGTTTCCCTTTTAAAGTGGAGGAAAAAAACACACTTGGGATTTTTGAAAACAAGTATTGTGCATACATGTTTTTTCCTAAAAAATGTTATCCAAAACAAAAAAATTACTCAATAAAATAAGTTTAATGGACGATTAATTGATATAAACCTAGTGTTTGACATGTTTATAGGTGGTTTAGGGCATGGAGTTTAGGGTTTAGTTCATTTTTAAGCTAATTGTTTTCTTAATCACTATAAATAATTTTAATCACACCCACTAATATTTTTGATAAAAAACTACATTGAGAATATTAGAAATTAGAAATTATTCTGATTAAAAATATGGAATAAAATTTGAAAACTTGTAATCATAGAAATGAAAGAAATTAGATTAATTTTAATCCCACTGATAAGATGACGTTGCAGGTATTTGATGTAAAAACGCCCAAATGATTGCTATGTTTTATAACCAGTTTCTAATTGAAATTGTTTTTAATTAACTAAAATGGATTTATAGATAAAAAATTTATATTACTAAAAATTTATATCCATTTAAAATATAATTTATCCTTATAAATAAATTATATTAACAAATACTTTTTAATTAAAATTCATTATTTTCACTATTAATCCAAAAATGATGTTTCTTAGAAATATCCAAAAAAAATCACCCTTAGCTAAATTTGACATTATGAATTAAAAAATGATGTTTATTTTATAAAATTAAATTTTTAACTGTTTATATAATTTAATTTATTGTTTTTCTCATAAAGACATGAAAAAAAGTTCATTTGATAAAATGGTATTTTTAAAAATATAAGGACTTTACCAAGAATTGTATATTTTGTTATCAATATGTTTTATTTATATTAAAACATTATAAAAAAATATTTTAAAAGTATTTATTACAATTAATATTATAAGTTTTAACATCTAGGTTGTAATTATATCATTTAAATAATTATAGCAAAGAAAAGAACTTTTGTAAAAACTGTGTGTTGCCAATAACATAGGCCGAGTCGGTGTTGTGTGTAACATATGCCAAGTTGGTTATATGTGAGATGAATGTTTTATTTAGTGAAAATAATGATATCAATGAATATTTAATTTATTCAAGGAGAAAAAAGGTCTATAAAAACTCATGATGATATATTCTACCACCCTTAAAATGAATTTCACCCTCGAAATTCATCATTTGGGTAAAGATAAATGAGGATAATTATACTTTATCATGTCCCCAACATCCCATGTAGGATCCTCTAACTACTGATTTCTATAGAACAAATTGACTATCTTAGTGGTCTTGTTTCGTAGAACTTTTTCTGTACAATCCATAATTTTAACTGGTTGTTCCTTATATAAAAGATCATTCTCTAACAACATGACCTTTATGTTCAGTACATGTGAAGGATCAAGTATGTACTTCCCCAAGAGTGATAAATGCAAAAAATCATGGAATTTAGGGAGATTTAGAGGATGTTCTATGTGATAGGATACCACCCTGATAATATCAATAATCTCAAAGGGAGGACATGCATATAGATTTTTTCTCTTTTCATATCGATTCTCATAACTTTATTCCAGGGATAGATTCATAGGAACACCTTCTCACCAGCTTTAAGTTCCAGATCACACCATTGGTTACCAGCATAACTCTTCTGATGACTTTGAGCACCCTTGATATGCTACTGAAAGGTTATAGCCTTCTGAATCATCTTTTCAGCGATCTTAGATCCCAATAGATTTATTTCTCTAACTCCATCCTAGCATGTTGGAGATCTAAATTTCTTACCTTTGAGGGATTAATATGATTCCATATGAATTATTGAGTGAAATCTTTTTTTTGAGAAAAATGGCTTAGAGGAAGGTGTTAACCCTAACTAGCTTTGAAATATACAAAACAAGAACTCAATATATCCTCTAGGGTTTGAATTGATATTTCAGACTGAACATATATCCAAGGATGATAAAAAGTCATAAAATTAAGGTCTATATCATGTTATTGATTAAGACTTCACCAAAACATTGAGGTAAACCTTGTATCATGATTTGATATAGTGTAATGTGGTACTCTATAAAACAATAATAATTACCTAATATATATATTGAAAAATATGATTTGGAGATATAAATTCTCTGATAGCGATGAAGTGTGTAGACTTTGTAAGTTGATTGACTAGCACCCAAATAACATTAAAACATTTAGAGGTTTTGTCTTGTCAAATGATAAAATCCATAGTGATGTTATCCCATTTACATTTGGATATCGGAAATGGATGCGATATCTCTTTAGTCTTTTTCCTTTCATCCCTATATTACTATAATACCATGAAACAAGATACAAAATCATTGATATATCTCATTATTCCATCCCACCGGGAGTATTCAATCAAATCCCTATACATTTTTGTACTTCTAGGATGAATAGAGAATGAAAAACTATGAGATTAATCTAATAGAAACTTCTTCGAATATGTTATAGAAAGAAAAAACATTGTTCCTGGACCTTTTAATTCAATCATGAATAAGGTTAAACTGAGTGTGATATCTAATTTTTTTTGTAGCTCTACATCTTCCTTATAAACCTCCTTAATATTCAATTGGATGGGGGAATGAAAATTTATTTGGTAATGATAGGATTTTCTCCTTCATTCCGGATTTCTAGATCGATCCTTTCTAAATCCTGAAATATTAGATCTTTTTTGATCCTCATCATGGATAATATAGCATGACCCTTTCAAATAAAATCATTGTCCACCTTGTTCACCTTCCAATGATGGTAATGTATCGACCAGTCATAATCATTTATCAAATATAACCATGTTCTATAATTTATGTTCAACTCCTTATATGCGAATATATATTTTATACTTTTATGATCGATATATATATATCACGATATTCTCCATAACGATAAGCCTCAATAAAATTAATGAAACATTTACGGCTGTTAACTTCAACTCTTGAGTTCGATATTCTTTCTCGTTAATCTTAAACTTCCATGAGGCATAGGCTATAACCATGTTATTATACATAATAACTAATCCCAATAATTTATTGGAGGAATAAATATAGATTACAAAATCCTCTACACTACAAGGTAATGTATACACATGTCAACTGACTAAGCTTCTTTTCAGTGTCGTGAAATTATCCCCACATTTATCTATCTAGAGTAAATTAAACCCTTCTGAGTTAACATGTTAAAATATTAGATTGCCATTAATTATTTCCCCCACCAGTCAATAATAGCCAGCTAAACCAAGAATTCTACAGATCTCAGTCATTATGTTTGTTCTAGGAGAACATTAAATATCCACTATCGTTGAAGGATTTGATGATATACTATCTCGTCAGATTATGTGACCAAAAAATGAAACCTTTTGTAGGCAAAATTCATACATTGTAAAATTTTCATATATTTTTTCCTTCTTTAGGTTCTTTAGTGGAATTATGAAGTGTAATTAATGCTCATCATTTCTCTTTTGTTAAATAATAAAATCATCTATAAATACTACCAAAAAATAATCAAGGTAATCCTTAAAGACATTATTCATTAAATCCCTTAAGATAGAATGAGAGTTAGTAATACCAAAAGTCATTACTAAATATTGATAGTGTTCATACCTCCTATAGAATTCCTTATTTTCTATCTCCTCATTCTTAACCCTCAATTGATGATATCCAAAATAAAGGTCAAACTTAGAAAATATTTGAGTCCAATGTAGTTGATCAAAAAATTCATCAATACATGGAAGAGGATACTCGTTCATGATTGTGATAGTGTTTAAATCATAATAATCATTACATAGTCGCATTGATCGATCATTATTTTTCAAAAAGAGAACATGTGCACTCCATGGTGACACACTTGAAAAAATGAATCCCTTATCAGGGTTTTTTAGGAGTTGCATCTTCAATCCTTGAAACTCAAATAGGGCCATTATATAAACAGAATTTGAAATCAGTGTGGAATAAGGTATGAATTCTTTTGAGAACTCAACTTCTTGTTTTAGTTTAAGGATGAAAATTATTCTAGAAATACATCTAAAAAATTCCTAAACAAAAGTGATATCATAAATTTTGATTTTCTCCCCAACCATTTGAGATAAACAACCCTTATGAATGGGAATTTGGACCCATACACAGGTTGTAATATCCACAATAATTGAATAATTATTTTCTTATTGATGGAAAATCATAGGAGGGTCTAAAATGTAAAATTTAATTTCCATTTATCAAAAATTGATGTGGGAGTTTTGTATAGAAATCCAATGCATGCCTAATATGACATCAAATTAAAACAAAGGAAGAATGAGACAATTTAAAGGAATTAAATTCCCAAAAACATCAACTGAAGAGTAATCATAGACATGAGTTGTAATCATCACAACATTACGAGTTTGCACTGCTAATTCATCATATTATCCTTTCAGTGGAATATTAATACCCTTGTCAAATTATTTAGATATGAAAGAGTGGATCAATCCGGAATCAAAAAAGACAGTAGAAATTCTAGAGTGGATGGTAAGTGTATCTTTCACCATGTCATTATCACACCCATGATCAGATACTGGGAAAACATGAGATTTCCACTTATCCATTGTTTTAAGAGGTTACTAACATCGATAATCATCATTATCCCTTAGTTTTGGGCACTGGTTAACATAATTCCAGTTCTCCTTACACGCGAATCTCTATATTGTGGGAGGTAAATTCTCTATATATTTTTGCCTCTCTACATCATTGGAGAACTTCTTCCCATAAGTGTGGAAACCAATTGCTCGATGACCTTCCCTTATGAACTTAAAACACTTTTTAGAACCCATAATACAATTCATTCCATTACTATTTCTACACCTAAAAATAAAGGGAATCTAATTTTCTTCACTTTATGCTTTTTATATTTTTTAAACTCTGTATTCCTTTTACTGTAAAAACCATGAAATTGATACATGAATCCAACTTATATTTAAATATTGATTACACAATGCAAAATATCTTCATATATACTAAAGTCTCTTTTGTAAAATTCCCTCCTGAGACTTTAATTTAAGATACTAAAGAACCTATAAACCATAATTTTAGTTTGGATGATAATTCAGGAATCATACCTTGCAATCCTTGTGAAATTAACCTCATAGGTACCAACAAATTCATCATCCATTTTTTAAAACCAAAAGAACTAATTTTCCATATTTGTATGAGGAACACATGGAAATTACTTATCAAAGAAGACATTCTGAAAATAACTCCAATCCTAGGATTCAATTTCATTATTATTCTTTATATTTTTTATTAGAGTCCATTACTGGTAAACTTTTCATTCTAAATGATAAAAACAAGAATTAAATTCTCATGATATGAACATTTGAGAATGGAGAATACATTTTTATTCATACTAACCCATTTTACATCAACAAGTAGATCATAAGACCTGATGAAAGAAGTTGGATGTTTCCTCATGAAGGGCGCAAAAGAACTTTGTTCCCCCCTTTGATCGTTTGGAACCTCCACATGATTCATATTCTTCAAAAAAATGTGTGAGAATAGTGATGGATTATTTTGTTCTAGATCCCATAAAATTGGGATGATTAAGAGAACAATCACTGCATTTTCCATTAAAATCACAATTAGCATGGTTCATTCTGGTTCCGTCCATTAACAAAAACCAAAAAACATTGATTAAGACAAAATTATCATATTGGGAAACCATATAATAATTATAAACCACATATGGGATGTCTAGATTATGACAACTCCATTAATATATGACTCCATTGGTTTATCCCAGGTTATTCATAGAAAAAATATATTTAAATCCTTCATAATGGTTTGTGAATAGTTTGTGAATTTTAAAAACATATCTTATTGGAGTGTCAAACCAGGTATGTAGTAAGACCCATTTTCATGTACCAAATTACCTAACGTTAGGTCAGAGATATATTTTCAATGTTTTTACCACTAGGTACGTCTTTTTTAGATAAATATCCATATATAGTATCAAGAATGGTATGCATTTTGAGAAAACCACTCACTCTTTCGTTTACAAAAATTACAGTACATTTTCATGAATTTTTCTTATCCTTAGACTTATCGATAGACATGTCTTAAGATTTCTCAAAAAAGATTTCTCATCCTATGTAAAGACTCGTAAAATTAAAGGGAAATTTTTTCTTCTAAATTTTCTTTAGGATTTTACAAGAACACAGTTTCTGACGACGCCTGATTCCGAGGCCCGGTGTGCCCGGAATTAATTTTTCAAAGTTTAGGTCGGGTACGTTCAGTGAACGAATGAGCAGGTTTTTCTAACTTTTAAACCGGTGCTCGGAATCGAATTCTGGGGGCACCAATGAACTCGCAGCGCTGGTAATTGCTTAATAAGACACCTTTCTGGAGTTGCGTTTTCTCGGGATGAGTTGTTAAAATAAAGTGAGAGATAATAATATAATTGTTTTACAATTATATTTTCTTTTTCTTGTTAAGTGGATTAAGTGTTGTGTCACAACACTTTTCCTCTCTCTGGCAGTTATAACCTATGTAAGGGAGTTAGGGGTGGGTACCACGTGTTGATAACTACCTTTGAGAGGATTAAGGTGGGGTGGGGCCCACACAAGCCCAACCCCTCACCTTCCCCTAACTTTTCCCCTCTTAAATATTGTAACTCTCAAAAAGAAACCCCCCCTTTTTAAAATAAAGTCAACTCTTTAATTGTGTAGGGAATTAATTTGAGAATGTTTTTATTTCCACGTTTCATTTATTCTAAGGAAAACAAAGAACACAGATCAACTTATTATCTAGTTGATCCGTGAATGTTTTCCTTGTGGGTTGGGACTAAATTGTTGCGGGAAGTGGTAGGGGTTTATTGCTTCTTGTTCGTGAAATCATCCTTTGTCATTACTCGTGTTTTCTTTTCTGGGACGCTTGTTGTCAACTTAACAGGAGGAGGTCGGACCGCACGAACACGGCCGACCCTCCATCCCCTTTGTTGTTGTGTTGTTTCGGTTCGGAAGATGGCGGCATGGTGCGACAGCACCGCGCGGGAACCTGGAGGGATGTGGCAAGGATGTGTGGCGTCGTCGCATCGCGCCGTTGAGGCCGAACGAAAGTGTGGTGGTGGTCGGCACCGTGAAGGTGATCCAAAGACTCCGCAGTTTGTTGTTGATGTGCGGATTGAAGGACGATGATGAGGCGGGCCGCATTGGCATTTTGAATCCTTTGAAGTGATCTTAGGCTCCCGGGAGGACCATCGGAGCGGAAAGAATTGAGAACTGACCACCGGAGCAACTCCGGTGGTCCGCGGAAGACTCCGCCGGTGCACCATGCCGGCACAGCGGCCGGCACCAGCCGGCCGCCGGGAGGCGGTGGCGCCCGGCGCGCTGCCAGGAAGGGGCCACCACGACTGAAGCCGCGACGGTGGGCGGCTGATCCCACGGCCGTGCGGGACCAGCAGGACGCGACATCACGCCGCGTCCGTTGACAGGGAGCGGCCCCCACGCGGGGGCCACAGTTTCGTCCAGGGGGCGGTCCCCCATTGTGCAGCCGCTCGACCAGTGCACCGGGCCGAGCCGCCCGGCCGGGCCGCAACCAGGCCGGGCCGGGTCGCGCCCAACCGGGTCAGACCCGGACCCGGGTTGGGTCAACCAGGTTCGGGTCGACCCGGTTCGGGCCGACCCAAGGGGGGTTGGGCCGGGTCGGTCCGGGCCCAGACCCCCCGCTTTCAGAGCTTTTTGGTCTTTCCCCCATATCTTTGGGTAGGGACCTCCGATCGACGCACTGTCAGTTGCGTAGCGATACTTGGATCGATACGGTCGTTTCGATATATTATACTCAAGCTTTTGGAGAACTTTGGGTTCGGCCGGGTTGATTCGGATACGAAACCAACCTGGCCCTCGGAACGGAAACACTTATATCTTGAGTTCCGGACGTCCGATTGACGTGTCATCAACTTTGTTGGTTTTCTCTTGATGAGACGGAACTTTTGGCTTACTCCTCTTGAGGTTTGGACGCCGTCGGAGTGCAGTCAGGTTGGTTCGCTCACGAAACCAACTGGGCCCCTGGAACGAAAAAGCCAATAACTCACAAACCGGGTGTCTGATTGACGCGCCGTCTGCCAAATTGAATTCCTCTTGATGAGACAGAAATTTTGGAATACTTCGCCTGAGGTTTGGATGTAGTTGGATAGTGGCTGGGTTGGATTGCACATGAATCCAACCAGGCCCCTGGAACAGAAAAGCTGATAACTTCAAGACCGGACGTCCGTTTGACGAACCGTCAGCAACGTTGGTGATCACGTTGAGAAACGGTACCTATGATCATACCCTATGAGAGTTTGGGGTACAATTGAGATATGGTCGGGTTGGTTCGTACACGAACCCAACCGGGCCCATGGGGCGAAAAGGCTAATAACTCACAGACCAGGCGTCCGATTGACGCGCCGTCTGTTGCGTTGAGACCCCTATGATGAGGCGGTCCTTTGAGATACTTCTTCGTGGGACTTTGAGATACTTGGAGTATCGACCTATAGATCGTCGAGCGGACCCTCCCAGAGCTGAGCATGCAAAGTACGGAGACCGTGTAGACGACTGAGACCTGACGACTGCTTGGCCGACTCGATTTGGAGTTAGTCGACTAGGCCAGTGGACTGAGCACAAATTTGTTTGGGTGCAGACCCATGGTGGACAGAGAACTACCTGTGTGATAGTACAGACCCACGGTACTCGTCCAGAGAGTACCTCTGCAGGCTACTAGGGGGTGTGCACTACTGTTTTTGGGTGGCATACCCCAGCGGGAAGCACTACCGTGTTTGGGTGGCTGACCTGCGGTACTCGACAAGAGGAGTACCTCAGCAATCTTAGGTTAGTGAGCAGTACCTCGGAGTAGTGACAGGACCACTGTACACTCCAGAGACAGGGCTCTTCAGCAGTTTCGGTTTCGATAATGATAATCTTGGTTTGAGCTGAGTCTATGACCTTTGTGTTACCTCTTAATTGAGATGGGTCACTTGATAACTTAGGTATATGTATGGGCGTATACCTGGGTAGTGGTTATCCGTCGATTTCATAATATTTGTGTTTCCTCATGATTGAGATGGGTTACATGATATCTTAGGTATATGTATGGGCATATACCTAAGTAGAGGTTATCTGTTGAGATCTTCTTTGTGGTTATACTTGTTGGTTTTAGTGAGACCATGAGGGTCTGAGGGTCCCTACTGAGTATCGTTATACTCACCCATACACGGGCTATGCCCGCACCTCATTGTGTTGGTTGCAGACGACGGGCAGTGCTGACGGAGGCCGAGTGTTCGAGGACTGGACGGTACCCGGAGGTGGACTACATGACGAATCAGTATCCGGAGGTGGACATCACGGCGAGACGACACTCAGAGGAGGTTGACGGGCGAGAGAATTGAGGAGTTGCGCCATCTGTACCTACCTATCAGGTAGGATCCGAGGAGGAAGACCCAGAAGCCGCTTCCGTTCTTCCAACTGTTGCCTTTTTCTGTTGTACTTTTGTTCAGTTGTAGCTGTGCTTTCAGTTGGGTTTGTATTCTGACCCATTTACTTTTCAGCACTTTCTTTTGTACTTAGTGTTTTACTTCCTCTTGTACTCTGTGGTGTTTTTTTACCTTTATAGAGGCAATGCCTTACTAGTTATCAGGATTTATGCCTTTGGTGCTAGTCGCTAACCCATGGCCTATGGATGGAAGGCTTGGGGTAGTCATGGCACGGGCCCCGAGGATGGGTTGTGACAAATTGTATCAAAAGAGTCGGTTCTACCGCAGAACTTATAACTCTGATTTTTTCTTTCTGTGAAGCAATAGTGTTAAGGGTACCAAGTGTGGTCTTCAGTTCAGGGAGTCCAGTGTTGGTGCGGGCGGTCGACGTATCCATACACCAGGACCCTGACAACTGATTTCCAACTTTATGCACGAAAAAACTAATTGCGTGTGTGTTTCCAGAAGTTTTTAAAAGTCAGCTCAAACCAAATCATCTCACCAGGTATAATCGTTTGACCGTGTCACATTGTTTCTTTTAGGATGCCTTTCCACAGACGACCAGCTAGATCCCAGAGGGATGGGCGTACTGACAGCCTACAGAGCGATGAGGCTTCGGTACAGGGCCCTCTTGCAGTTGAGGCACCAGCGGAGGCACCAGCGGCAATACCATATGTTGGGCCACCGATGCCACCAGCCCCAACAGTAGGTGATGCACGCCACTTGAGCGCGCTGTATGAGTTCCAGTGCCAGAGGCCACCCAGGTTCCAGGGAGAGACAGACCCGCAGGTGGCTGAGGATTGGCTGGAGGCAGTGGTGAGTGTCTTCAGGCCAGTGGGGATGCCTACAGACTTCATGGTGATCTTTGCTGTCAGCCTTCTTCAGGCAGCAGTAGGAAGGTGGTGGATCAACTTGTTCCAGTTTTGCAACGGGATGACCTTCACATGGGAAGAATTCGAGACCTTCTTCAGGGTGGAGTTTGTGCCAGTAGCTCTACACCCCGAGCGTGTTCAGGAGCTGCTTCCTTTGCCGCAAGATTTTCGATCAGTATCCGTGTCATCTGTGGGCAGTAGAGAGATGATGCAGAGGTCCAAGAGGTCCAGAGCCAGCCGTACGAGGAGAATGAAGTGTTATAAATATGGCGGAAAGGGTCACCAGGAACGTGACTGTCCGACTCCTCCTACAATTGATCCACAGGCTTTGGAGGAGCCACCGAGGCAGAAGCAACGGCGGGTGCTTGAGCAACAGCCGAGCAGTGGAAAAGGCAGTAGAGCTCCGTGAGCAGGTGGACAGGAGAGGAATGAGTAGATACGTCCCTTGTACTTCTAGTTCTATGTTTCTGTTGTTTTTGTGTCTTTGTACTATGAGCAACAATAATAAAAAGACACTTATCTTTGGTTTCTTTTCTGTCCTATTGTTTGGTTGATACTGAGTGGTCCCGGTTAAGACTGTTAACTTGACCCTCACTTTCGAGATTTCTACTAGAGGAGACCTAGTGACCTCACACTGATGCCGACAGTGTGACTCGACCCTTGGAGGCGAGAGTGACTGTTGGATCTCTTGGTAGTAACGTCGAGGCCTTACAACGTCGTCCATGGCATGAATACATCATTCATGTCCAGATTGACTATATTAGGCGATAAATGTGGTTCATCCAGGGGATGAGACCGATTTTCTCTTTTCGGAAAAGGAGAAATTTTAGCAGCTCTTTCAGATCATAGGCAAAGAAGGTGCAAATCATCCAGGAGAGGATGGAGACTGCACCATGCAATAAAAAATGGGAAACCGGCTCCAGTCTTAGAGACTCGAGCGTGTTAAAAGTTCCAAGAAGAGGAAGCTTTAAAGACAAATGAGTCTGCGAAGAAGTAGACGTGGAGGTAGAGCTAGGAGAGCAGCATGAGGTGGTGTGGATTTTGACATGCTACAACCACCCGCCTTAGTTATCCCTGCCAGGCTCAGGGAGCTGGAGGGCGGAGGGAGAGTGCGGCTGCATGTGGTCAAGGACTGTGACCCAATGGCTCTAAAAATGATTCAAGGGATTGTCTGTGTCCACTACTAGATGTCGTAGTAACAAACGTCAATACGAATCATTCCTTACTTTCACAAATCTTTTCCCAGACCTAGAGTTTCCTGTAAGTCGTAGACTTGACCCTCATGTCTAGAGTTACCATGGGAGAAGACTCGATAATCACACTGACGCCGACAGTGTGGTCAGACCCTCGAGGCTAGAGTTTCAGCTGGAATCTCATGGTGGCAGCGTCGAGGCCTTACGACGTTTGTTTGAGTATGGACTGGGAAATCACAGTTCATACACAAATTGACGGTATTAGGCAAAAAGGTTCTGGTTTAACTATGACTTTGGGATGGGTTTTCCTTGGTCGGTGAAAAGGAAACCCCAGGCAGCACAAGATAAACTCATGCATAGGAGGGTGCGACCGATCACTATTGAGTCGGTCAACCTTACCCTCGTGGCAGTAGTCGTTTTGAGTTCCAGTTCTAACAGGAATTGGAGACCTCTAGAGTTCGAGGATGATGATCACGTTCTTATATGGTTCTCACCTCGATAAGGTTTATAGAGATGTGGCCAAGGTAGCAAGTTATCTCCGAGGTTTAGTGGACCATTTCTAGGTCCCCAGCTGGGTTGGTGAGGTGGTTTACCGCTTGACCCATCCACCTCAGTTTCACTAGGTGCACGACGACTTCTGTGTATCTCAACTGAGGAGATACGTGCGTGATCCTTCACACATCATCGACCATGGGAAGCTCGACGATGGCAGTGGGGTGTCTTTCACGGAGGTTCCAGTGGGGATCGAGGATCGACAGGAGCGGATCCTACGAGGACGGTCGATTCCTCAGGTTCTCTTTCACTAGCAGTACGAGAAGCTCTAGGTATGCACATGGGAGCGGAAGACTCAGATGCATGCTCAGTACCATTTCTGTAACCCTAGTTTGTGTTAAAGCTTTACAAGGACGTAAAGCGTTGAGGTGGGAGTAATGTAAAGACTCATAAAATTCATGTGAATTTTTTTCTATATTTTCTTTGGGATTTTACAAGAATGCAGTTTCTGACAGCGCATGATTCCGAGGCCTGGTGTGCCCGGAATTAATTTTTCAAAGTTTAGCTCGGGTACGTTCAGTGAACGAATGAGCGGGTTTTTCTAACTTTTGAACCAGTGCTCGGAATTGAATTCTGAGGGCACCGATTAACTCGCAGCGCCGGTAATTGCTTAAGAAGATCCCTTTCTGGAGTTGTGTTTTCTCAGGATGATTTGTTTAAATAATGTGAGGGATAATAATATAATTGTTTTACAATTATATTTTCTTTTCATATTAAGTGTATTAAGTGTTATTTCACAAAACTTTTCCTCTCTCTTGCGGTTATAACCTATTTAAGGGAGTTAGGGGTGGGTCCCACTTGTTGATAACTACCTTTGAGAGAATTATGGTGGGGTGGGGCCCACACAAGCCCAACCCCTCACCTTCCCCTAACTTTTCCCCTCTTAAATTTTGTAACTCTCAAAAAGAAACCCCCCCATTTTAAAATAAAGTCAACTCTTTCATTGTGTAAGGAATTAATTTGAGTATGTTTTTATTCCCTCATTTCGTTTATTCTAACGAAAACAAATAACACAGATCAACTTATTATCCAGTTGATCCGTGAATGTTTTCCTTGTGGGTTGGGACTAAAATGTTGTGGGAAGTGGTAGGGGTTTATTGCTTCATGTTCATGAAAACACCCTTTTTCGTTTCTCGTCTTTTCTTTTTTGGGCCACTTGTTGTCAACTTAACGGGAGGAGGTCGGACCGCACGAACATGACCAACCCTCCTTCCCCTTTGTTGTTGTGTTGTTGTGGTTAGGAAGATGGCGGAATGGTGCGACAACACCGCGCGGGAACCTAGAGGGATGCGACAAGGATGCGTGGCGCCGTCGCCCCGCGCCGTTGAGGCCGAACGAAAGTGTGTTGGTAGTCTGGGCCGCGAAGGCGAACCGAAGACTTCGTAGTTTGTTGTCGAAGTACGGATTGACAGACGATGATGAGGCATGCCGCATTGGCATTTTGAATCCTTTGCAGTGATCTTCGGATCCCAGGAGGACCACTGGCACAGACATAATTGAGAACGGACCACCGGAGCAACTCCGGTGGTCTGTAGAAGACTCCGCCGGCACGCCACGCCGGCACGGCGGCGTCGGCGGCTGGCGTGCCATCGGGAAGGGGCCGCCACGGCGGCAGACGGCTGGTCTCGCGGCTGCACGGGACCAGCAGGACGCGACATCACACCGCGTCCGTTGACAGGGAGCGGCCCCCGTACCGGGGTCGCGGTTTCGTCCAGGGGGCGGTCCCCCCTTGCGTGGCCGCTCGACCAGCGCGCCGGGCCGAGCCGCCTGGCCGGACTGCCAGGCCGGGCCGCTCACAGGCCGGGCAGGGTCGCGCCCAGCCGGGTCGGACCCGGACCCGGGTCGGGTCGACTCGGTTTGGGTAGACCCGGATCGGGCCGACCTGAGGGGGGTTGGGCCTGGTCGGTCCGGGCCCAGACCCCCCGCTTTCGGACCTTTTCGGTCTTTCGCCCATATCAGGGGATACGAACCTCAGATCGACGCACCGTTAGTTGCGTAGCGATTCTTGGATCGAGACGGTCATTTTGGTATATTACAATCAAGGTTTCGGAGAACTTTGAGTTCGGACGGGTTGGTTCGGATACGAAACCAACCGGGCCCTCGGAGCTGAAACGCTTATATCTTCAGTTCCATACATCCAATTGACGTTCCGTCAACTTTGTTGGTTTCTTTTTGATGAGACAAGACTTTTGGCTTACTCCTCTTGAGGTTTGGATGCCGTCGGAGTGCGGTCGGGTTGGTTCGCTCACGAAACCAACCTGGCCCCTGGAACGAAAAATCCAATAACTCACAAACCAGGTGTTCGATTGACGCGCCTTCTATCTAATTGAATTCCTCTTGATGAGATGGAACATTTGGCATACTTCGCCTGAGGTTTGGAAGCAGTTGGATAGTGTCTGGGTTGGATTGCACATGAATCCAACCAGGACCCTGGAACGGAAAACCTGATAACATTCAGACCGGACATCCGTTTGATGAACCATCAACGGCGTTGGTGATCACGTTGAGAAACGGTACCTATGAGCATACACTATGAGAGTTCGGGGTAGAGTTGAGATACGGTCGGGTTGGTTCGTACACGAAACCAACCGGTCCCCTGGGGCGAAAAAGCTAATAACTCACAGACTGGGCGTCTGATTAACGCGCCGCCTGTTGCGTTGAGACCCCTATGACGAGGAGGTCCTTTGAGATACTTCTTCATGGGACTTTGAGATACTTGGAGTATCGACCTGTAGCTCGTGAAGCGTACCCTCCCAGAGACGAGAATGCGGAGTACGGAGACCGTGTAGCCGACTAAGACATGACGTCTGCTTGACCGACTCGACTTGGAGTGAGTCGACTAGCCCAGTGGACGGATCACTACTTTGTTTGGGTGAAGACCCATGGCGGACGGAGCACTACCTGTGTGACAGTGAAGACCTGCGGTACTCCTCCGTAGAGTACCTCTGTAGGCTACTAGGGGGTGTGCACTACTGTGTTTGGGTGGCATACCCCGACGGGAAGCACTACTGTGTTTGGGTGGCTGACCCGCGGTACTCAACAGGAGGAGTACCTTAGTAGTCTTAGGATAGTGAGCAATACCTCGAAGTCATGACAAAAGCATTGTACACTGCAGAGACGAGGCTCTTCAGGAGTTACAGTTTCGATAATGAAAATCATGGTTTGAGCTGAGTCTCTGACCTTTGTGTTACCTCTTGATTAAGATGGGTCACTTGATAACTTAAGTATATGTATGGGCGTATACCTGGGAAGTGGTTATCCGTTGATTTCATAATCATTGTTTTTCCTCATTATTGAGATGGGTTACTTGATAACTTAGGTATATGTATGGGCATATACCTAATTAGAGGTTATCTGTTGAGATCTTCATTAAGCTTATCCTTATTGGTTTTAGTGAGACCTTGAGGGTCTCGGGGTCCTTACTGAGTATCGTTATACTCACCCCTACACGGGCTGTGCCCGCACCTCGTTGTGTTGGTTGTAGACGACGGGCAGTGCTGATGGAGGCCAAGTGTTCGAGGACTGGACGGTACCCGGAGGTGGACTACACGACGAGTCAGTATCCAGAGGTGGACTTCACGGAGAGACGACACTCGGAGGAGGTTGACGAGTGAGAGAATTGAAGAAGCCGCGCCATCTATACCTACCCTTCAGGTAGGATCCGAGGAGGACGACCCAGGAGCCGCTTCCGTTCTTCTAGCTGTTGTCTTTTTCTGTTGTACTTTTGTTCAGTTGTAGTTGTACTTTCAGTTGGGTTTGTATTCTGGCCCATTTACTTTTCAGCACTTTCTTTTGTACTTAGTATTTTACTTCCTCTTGTACTCTGTGGTGTTTTGTTTACCTTTACAAAGGCAATTCCTTCCTAGTTATCGGGATTTACGCCTTTGGTGCTATTCGCCTGCCCCTGGCCTAAGGAAGGCGGGCTTGGGGTAGTCACAGCACGAGACCCGAGGACTGGTCGTGACATCCTAGTTTCCAAAGGGTAACTATACCTTTTCTATAATATAATATACAGTGACGCACTCTTCTCATATGTTATTATTATATCACTTTTTTGGAATACATAAAACATTAATCCAACAGTCACCCAAAGATCATATTACTGTAGTGCCTTTTAAAAAATGGAAATATAAATAGTTCTACATAAGTGACCTATATTATCTCCCACAAGGTTATTGATGACTAGAACCCTTTTTATACACATAAAAAATACTACAAATCTTCTTAAATTGGGGAGGGAAACATAAAAGGGGTGAGATCATATCCTCAGTAAGGGTAAACAAGGGAGACATGTAAGATAAACCTGACAAATATGGGGATATAAAAATAACATTAAAAGATCATACACTGCATGACATAGTTCATAAACAAGAATAATGGAATATAACAAGAAAGTTCATAAGAAATGAAAAATAAATTAACAAGTAACATAATACATGAAATCATATTATAGGAATAAAACATTGAATTGTGGCTTGCAAAAACAAGTGATATCATTCCCTATAAGTCAAGATGCAAAGATATAACTTATCAAGGAATGTCATGTAAACTACATATACTTAGAGAGACACACCACCAACCCTAGTCATATTCCTTTACTTTTAAGGTATTGGGTATCCCCATCTTCCCATAATGGATTGGGTTTTCCCATCTTTCATCTTCATGGTGACTACACCTACAGGGAAAGACACACCACAATCCCCAGTCGAAGTCCTATCCTTACAAGAGATCAAGTTTCTCCATATTCCCATAGTGGATCAAGATCATTTAATTGATTCAAATCATTATCCCCTATGATATAAAAATTTACCTAATTCATTTGAGGGAGTTACTTGTCCCGCCCATCTAGTAATAAAATCATTCATACGTGTTACACAAGATAATAAAACCTTCATCATATCATGAACCATAAATAAATAGGTTTTTTAAGAATCTTATCATAATCCCATGAAATTAAATGTGTGTTATAAAGATGTAATTATTTCTTATCCTATATAAATATATAGGTTTCATATTCATTTCATCAAATCCTAACCCGTGAAAAGAAGAAGGTTTTAGAAGCATTAAACCCGTCGAATAGGAATGGGTTTCATAAAAATCATTCCATCGAAACATAAACCATTCATGAAATAATGTGAATAGAAACATTATATAATTTAATTTAAGTGAATGAGTAACATCAAGTGATGCAATCATATATGAAAGATAATTTTCAAATATATTTTAAAAACATATCTGGAGGAAAATATCCATTCATCATAGAAAAAGGTTCCTTAAAAAATAAAACATTTTGATATATATTTTCATAGAAATAAACATAAAAAATTATAAGCTAATCTTTTAAATCATATAAAAAGTGATTGAAAATATTTATAAATCCACTTTCCATGAAATTTTATAAAATAATATTGAAAAAATTTTGAAACCCATTTTCCTTTAAAACATATAAAAGATGTTTAGCAATGATTTGAAAAAAAACTCTATGAAAATTATTTAAAAAAATTTAATGTAATCTTGAAAAACATAAAACATTTTCAAAATCCTTTTTGCATGAAATTAATATTAAAATATCATATTTTGATACATTCATGAAAGCCTTTTTCTTGAAGTTCATGCCATGTATCTCCAAGAAGGAAAATTGAGAAAAAGCTACTTTTCCGGTTTGGTAACTCTTGAAACATAAACCCCATGAATGAGAGATAATAAAATTTATATATAAATACTAATAAAATTAAGTATAAAAATAATATAATACATATTCATGGATATTAGAATCACCTCACAAAAGAGATGAGTGGCGAATAAGGTGTAAATAAAACAGAAATAAAAGTGAGACTAGAAATCCCCTTAACTTGTGTCATGACTCTCAAAATACCCATTAAAAGAACCTTTATAAGAAATAGGTATTTACAATGAAGAACCAAATTATTATATTTAATTTATATGGTTTTATTATGACATTATATTACTTAATTCTTGACATTTATATGTTATGGTTTTACTTCGGGTAATATCTGCTTCTCTCTTCACATGTGACTTAATTTGTTATATATTTTGTCCTTATAATTATATTATGATTTTCATAATTTAAAAAATGATATAAATTTAAATTATATTCATTATATGTGTAGTATAATAATCCATAGAATATATTATTATAAAATAGAATACACAATTCATGGGAATTGTAGGTCATATATACACATGAACATTGTTTCTGTTTTACCATCACATTGAAATTATGAAAACAAATTATAGATATGTATATATATAATGATTATTAAAAAATAATCATTATTATATTTTATAATTTAAATAAACCCATCCATAATAAATTCCATGTAGTATGTGAATGAATCACATCGCTTTAAGGGGGCTGTAATACACAGTTCCTCAAACAAAATTATTGTATTTTCACAAAATGGAAGGTATAATGATATGTGTTGTAAAATAATTACCCAAGCTTAGATACATAATAAATATAACATATAAACTATATATATAGAGTTTCCATAATAATATCTTTCTTGAGATGTAGTGACGGAAAATGAACAATCGTCGAATCGTGAGGCGGTGGTTCACTGTACATGTAAACAATATGTTAGTTACTCATTATATAAAAGTGTGTGTAATTATTGGTGCACCACTTAGTATATCAAAATATTAGAATATTTATGATACTAGTGTTTTAAATAAATATGGAATAAATAGAATAGAAAGAGTGTATAAAGAAAATAAAAAGGAGTTTGAGGTAGGTTGTACCTCTTCTCTGGTTACCTTCTTTTGGTTGCCCCCAAATGGATTACCTTGATTGATTTCATCCCAATAGTATGACTCAATGAGGAAGGGAGGTATATTGGTATGTTTATTGGAAAAATAATCTTTTAACCTAAGTGGTTTGAGAGGTGTTAGGAATTGGGAGAGTTGGTGCCCTTTTATAGAGGAGGAAAAAACCCACATTGTATTTTTGAAAAAAAGATAGGTGTACCCATGTTTTCACCGAACAAAAGTAATCCAAAACAAGAAATTACTCAATTATAGAAGGTTCATGGTTGATTAATGGAAATAAAATTTGTGTTGGTCATGTTTATAGGTGGTTTGAGGCCTTGTGTTCAAGGTTTAGTTCTTTATAAAACTAATTTTTCTCTAAATTTCTATAATTAATTTTAATCACACTCACTAATATTTTTGAAAAAAAACTATGTTGAACACATTAGAAAATATAAATTATTCTGATTAAAATATTAAATAAAATTTTAAAAAAATTAAATAATTAAAATGGTAGAAATTAATTTAAATTTAATCCTTCTGATGGGATGGTGTTGTGGGTTTTTAATGTAAAAACATCCAATAGTTTCATAAGTTTTTATAACCAATTTCATAGTAAAATTTATTTTAATTCCATACAATTGATTAATTAATAAAAATTATGTCTGAATAAAATTGTATATCATTTTAAAATATAATTCAACCTTTTAAATAAATTATAAGAAAAAATAGTTTTTAATTAAAATTCATTATTTTCACTATTAATCCAAAACTGATGTTTCTCAAAAAAATCCCAAATATTTACCTTTTTCTAAATTTGATATTATAAATTAAAAAATAAAGTTAGTTTCATAAAATTAAATTTCTAAATGTTTTGAGAATTTATTTTATTGTTTTTCTAAGAAGGACCTGAAAAATTTATTATTTGAGAAATAATATTATTAAACATACAAGATACCAGAAATTATATATTTCATTATCAATAAGATTTATTTATATTAAAAAATTATAAAAAATATTTTAAAAGTAGTTATTAATATTCATATTACTAGTTTTAACCTCTTAGTTATGATTATTTCATTTAAATATTTATAAAAAAATAGATGTTTTTTAGAAACTCAGGGTTTCCTGTAACGTATGCCCAGTCAGTATTGTGTGTAACATATGCCTAGTTGGTTCTATGTGAATGGAATGTTTGAATTTGGGAAAATCAATATATCAATGAAAATTTAATTTATTCAAGGATTAAAAGGTCCATAAATATTCAGGGTGATATATACTAGAACCCTTAAAATGAATTTCCACCTCAAAATTCGCTATTCGGCTAAAGAAAAATAAGGATAATTCAACCTCATCATATCATAAAGTTCCCATATAGCTTCCTATAGCTGGATATTTTTATATTAAATAAGTAATAGGTGGGTGGTCGTGTTTTGTAGAACTGTATTTGTATGGTCCATAATTTTAAATGGCTGTTCTTTGTATGAAAGATCTTTTTCTAATGGCATGAGATTTATGTTCAGTAAATGTGAAAAAAAAGTATGTACTTCCTCAGGAGAGATACATTGAACACATCATGTACTTTAAAGAAATTTATAAGAAGTTCCAAGAAATATTCAATCATTCTGATATAATCAAGAATCCCAAAGGGATGGATATACCTAGGGATTTGTTTTCCTTTCATCTTGAGTCTCATAACTTTCTTCCCGGGAGAGATTCCTAGAAACACCATTTCACCAGCTTCAAATTCCAGATCACACCATTGGTTATCAAGATAACATTTCTTCTAACTTTGATCTGCCTTGATATGCTTTTGGATGGTTATAACCTTCTCAACCATTTATTCATTCATCTCAAGTACCAATAGATTTATTTCTCCAACTCCATCCTAGAATATTGGTGCTCTAAATTTCATCCCATAGAATGATTACTATGATTTCATCTAGTTGATTTATTGAAATCTATTTTTTTAAGAAAACCAAATTAGTGGAAGGTGTAGATTAGAACTAACTTTTAAATATAGAGATCAAGATCTCAATATATCCTCTAGAGTTTGAATTGTTATTTCAGACCGACCATTTTTCCAAGGCAGATAAACAATGCTGAAATTCAAGTCCATATCAAGTTACTGATTAAGACTTCGCCAGAACATTGAGGTAAACCTTTGATCATGATTCAATACAATTTCATGTAGTACTCTATACAACATTAATACATACATGATATATATCATGGAATTTTGATCTAGATATGTGTCTTCTATGATAACGATGAAGTGTGCAGACTTTCTAAGGAGATCAACTACCACCCATATGGCATTAAACCATTTTAAGGGTTTGGTTAGTATAATGATAAAATCCATAGTTATGTTCCCCCATTAAAATTTTGGTATGGGAAATAGATGCAATACTCATTTAGACATTTTTCTTTCAAACATCACTTACTATAATACCAATCACCAAGATACAAAATCTATAATATATCTCTTCATGCCATCCAACCTAAAGTATTCTTTCAAATCCCCATACATCTTCTTACATACAAGATGATTAGAGAATGAAGAACTATGAGATTCCACAAAGAGAAACTTATTCAAATTTGGTATGGAATGAAAAAAATCATGTTTCCTGAATATTTTAATTAAATCTTCATCAATTTTAAACTCAATAAGATTTATATTGTTATTTTGTATCTCTACATCTTCTTTATATAATTACTTAATATTAAATTGGAAGTAAGGATAAAAATTTATTTTTTAAATATGATTTTCCATCCTTTGGGATTTATATATCCATCCTTTTGAAATATAGAAATATTGGATCTTTTTTGATCTACATCATAGATAATAGAGCACGATTATTTCAAATAAGAGCATCAACCACCTTGTTCACTTTTCTAGGGTGGTAATGTATCGATCAATCATTATATTTTATTAACTCTAACCATCTTATATGGTGTATGTTCAACTCCTTATATGTGAATGTAAATTTTTTACTTTTATGATCTATATATATATCACACTTTTCTCCATAATGACAATTCCTCCATATCTTTAACATAAAAATTTCTTCTACTAACTATAAATCCTGAGTTGTGAAAATTTTATCATTAATAATCATCTACCATGAGGCATAATCTATAACCATGATATTCTACATAATAAAACAAACCAATCATTTCTTGGATGCATCAATATATATTAAAATCTTTTCTCTACTATGAGGTAATGTAAGCATAGATGAACTGACTAAGAATTTATTTAGTTCAATGAAATTTTCATCCCATTCATCTATCGAGAGGAACATAGAACCCTTCTGAGTTAACATGGTCAAAGGATTAGATAGTCATGAGATATTTTCCACATCCAATTGATAATATCAAGCTAAACCAAGAAATATATGGATCTCAGTCACTATTTTTGGTTTAGGAAAACATTTAATAGCCTCCGTCTTTGATGGATATGATGATATACTTTCTATTAATATTATGTGATGCACAAATGAATCCTTTTTCTACCAAAATTAATACATTAAAAAGTATTAATTTATTTTATCCTTACATAGGGTGTTTAGTAAAATTATCAAGTGTACTTAATGCTCATAATTTCTCTTTTAATAGATAATAATATCTTCTACAAAGACTACCATAAACTGATCAAGACTGTCCCTAAAGACTATATTCATTAAATAAATGATGATTAAAAAGGGAATTAGAAATACCAAAAGGCATTACTATATATTCATAGTGTCAATATTATGTATGGAATTCCTTCTTGGGTATATCCTCATTGAAGACCCTAAACTGATGATATCTATAATGAAGGTCAATCATGGAAATGTATTGTTCCCCATGTAGTTGATCAAACAATTCATCGATACAAGTATGAGGATACTTGTTCTTGATTGTGATCTTATTCACCTACAAATAATCAATGCCTAGTCACATTTAACCACCATTATTTTTCAAAAAAAGAACTTTTTCACACCAACGTGACGTAGTTGGATAAATGAATCCCTTGTAAAGATTTTCTTGGAATTTCTTCTTCAATTATGGAAAGTCAATTAAAGCCATTGTATAAAGAGTCATTTAAATTGGTGTTGAACAATGTATAAGTACAACTGTTAACTCAAATTCATGTTTTAGTGGAAGTATAGACAAATATTCCTGGAATACATCCAAAAAATCCCAAAAAATTGGCATATCCTCGATGTCGATTTTCTCCATAACCATTTGATATAAAAAACCCTTATAAATGGGAATTAATACCCACAACGTTGATGTAATATCCACAGGAATTTCATACTTATCATCACACTGATGGATGATCATTAGAGGATCTGAAATGTCAAATGTAATTTCCCCTCATCAAAAAATTCTGTGGGATTTATGTATAAAAATCCAATCCATTCCAAATATGACATACAATTTAACTAAAAAAAGAATAAAATGATTTTATGGAAGGAAATTACCAAAAACATCAAATAAAGAGTAATCATAGACATGAGTTGTAATCATCATACCATAATGGGTTTTCACTACTAATTCAACAAATTATTTTATTGGTGGAATCATAATACCTATATAAAATTATTTAGATATGAAAGAGTGGATTGATCCAGAATCAAAACAAATTAGAAATTCTAGAGTTGATGGTAAGTGTACCTTTCACCACGGTGTTATCACATCACTCATAAGATAATATGACCACATGAAATTTACCCTTATCCATTAGTTTAATAGGTTACTGACATCAATAATCATCATTAGCCCTTGGGTTTGGGAACTGGTTAGCATAATACCAATTTTCTTTAAACTTTATGCACTATACTATGGAAGGTTCATTCTCTATAGATTTTTGTCAATATGCGTAATTTGGAATCTTCTTCCCATCGGTGCAGAAATCAATTTCCTAATAAATTTACCTTATTAAAATAATACACATACTATACCCCATAATATAGTTCACTCTATTCTAATTTCCTCACATAAAGAACAAAGGAATGACCATTTTCTTCTCTTTATGGTTTTTTGTTTTCCGTTTAAACTCAATATTTATTTTCTTATCAAATTCATGAGATTGATAAATGAATCCAACGTCTATTTCAACCTTGATTTCACAATAAACAATATCTTCATAGATACTAAAGTCACTTTTGGATAATACCCTTTTGAAACATGTATTTATGCCACTAAAGAACCTATAAACCTTTCTTTTAGGTTAGATGATAGTTCCTAATGTGTACCATACATGTCTTATGAAATTAGCCTCATAGGTAATAATAGATTCATCATCCATTTACATAAACTCAAGGAACTAATTTTCCATATTTTTATAAAGAACATGAGAAAATTACATATTAATGAATATGTTAATGAAATCAACCCAATCTATGGATTCAATTTCATCTTGATTCGTCACATTCTGGATAAGACTCAACCACTGGTCTGCTTCACATTCTAAATAATAAACAACTAGAATGAATTTCTCTTGATTCGAGCATTGGATAATTTATAATATATTTTTAGTGGTACTAACCCATTTTCCATCAGTAATTATTTCAAAATATCTGATTAAAGAATGTGGATGTTTCCTCATGAATGACCCAAGATAATGTTGTTCCCTCCTTTGCTCATTTGGGAGCTCTGTGTGATTCATAAATTGATAAATTTACATGGGCATAACAATGACGGTTTTCATTCCAACTACGATTGAAATCATATTATTAGAAGAAAAAAATTTCATTATATATTAGAATCACTATTAACATAGTTCTGTTGGGTTCCTTCCATTGAGGAAAACCAAAAAACATAGAGAATAAAATAGTTATCATAGTGGGGAACCACATAATCATGAAAAAACACACATAATATAACTAAATTATGATAACTTCATTAATCTATTGCATCATAGGTTTATCCTAGGTTATTCGTAGCCATATTCTATTTCAATATTTTTTAATGGTTCATGAGAAGTTTGTGAATTTTCAAAGCATATCATCATAGAGTTTCAAACCAAGTATGAAACAAGACCCATTTTCTTGTACCAAATTTCCCAGAGTTAGTTCTAGGACATATTTTCAATGTTTTTACTTCTAGGTACATCTGTGTTAGATAAATATATATATGTACCATCAATAATGGGATTTATTTATAGGAAGCCACTCATTATTTCCTTTACAAAAATTCTATGAAATTTTCTTACATATTTTTTATCCTTACACTTATCCTTTGACATGTACTTAGAGTTATCACTAATGTTTTATCATCCTAGATTCCAATTTTTAACTAAACCTTTTCTCTAATAAAATCTATAGTGACCCTCTCTTCTCATATATTAACATTACATCACTTTTGTGGAATACATAAAAAATAAATCAAATAGTAACCCAAAGATTGTATTATTGTAGTGCCTTTGGAAACACAAATACATAAAAAAATGCTACATAAGTGAGCTATATTATCTCCCACTAGGTTATTAATGACATGAACACTTTTTATACACATAAAACATTTTACATATCTTCGTAAAATGGGGAAGAAAAAAACGGGTGAGCTAACATGCTATGTAAGGGTAGATAAGGGAGACATGTAGGAATAAACATGATAATATGAGTATGGGAATGTGAACATATCATTAAAATATCATAACTTTCATAACAAAGATCATAAACATTAATAATGGAATAAATCATGGATATTAATTATAAATGAATAATAAAGGAGTAAATAACATAATACATGAAATCATATCATAGGAATAAGAAATGTAATTGTGCAATATATACACATGTGATATCATTCCCTATAAGTCAAGATGTATAGAGAGAACTTATTAGGCATGCCATGGGAACTACACCTATTAGGAGAGAAACACCACCATCCCCAATCATAGTCCTTTCCTTTTAAAGGATTGGGTCTCCCAATCCTCCCATAATGGATTCGGTTTCCCCACCTTCCATTTTAATGGAGACTACACCTACAGGGAAAGACACACCACCATCCCCAGCTGTAGTATTTTCCTTGTAAGATATTGAGTTTCCCCATCTTCCCATATAAAATCAAGCCCATCTAATTTATTCAAAAAAATTATCTATTGAGATATAAATATCATCCCAATTAATTGGAGGGAGATATAAGTCCCACCCATCTCATAAAAAAACAAATCATACATGATCCCAAGACAATAACTATCTCATAATATGATGATCCATAAAGACATTGGTTTTATGAACCTTCTATCACAATCCCATGAAATTAATTGGGTATCATAAACAATTTATTATATCATAACATATTAAAAAATAAATTTTTCACAATCATTTCATCAAAGCCCAACACATGAAAAAAGTGGGTTTCACAAGAATAAAACCATTTAATGTGAAATGAGTTTCATATACTTATATTCCAACAAAACATATACCATTCAAGAAATAATATTAAATGAAACTTTAGATAATTTCCAAGAACACAATTAGTAAAATTAATGGATTTCATATTAGATGGATTTTTTTATATTTCTTTAAAAACAATTTGGAAGAAATTATTCATTCTTTTTTAAAAACGGTTTTTTAACACATAATACCTTTTGAAAAAGATCATATTAAAAAATAACATAGAATATTAGAAGTAAAAATTTGAAAAAATTTTGTAAACGTTTTTCTTTGAAAACATACAAAGAGATATTCAAAAAAATGTTAAATAAAATTTCCTTGAAAACATATAAAATAATTTTGAGAATGTCTTGAAACCCTTTTCATTAAAAACCTATATAATAAGATTAAATTTTTTTGAAAAATATTTCATTAAAAATACATTGAAAACTTTTATGGGAAACTTGAAATACAAAAAAAAATTAAAATCCTTTTTCATTGAAATTGATCTAAAAATAGTTTTGGAAACGTTTTTCAAAACATGGTTCTTGATGTACATGTCATCTGTCTCAAAGAAGGTAAATTGAAGCAATCTTACATTTTCAATTTGATAAATATTTTAAAAATAAACCCCATAAAAGAGTTATAATAAAATGGATATTTAAATATTAATGAAATTAATGACAAAATTAATATATATATATATATATATATATATATTCATGTGTAGTATAATCACTACACAAAAGAGATGAGTAGTGAATAAAGTGAAATTGTCATAGAAATAAATGTGAGACTTGAAATCCTCTTACCTTGTGTTTCAAATCTCATCATACTTGTTCAATCCTCCTATATAATAAATATTATTTTATTATAATTAAAAATATAATTATATTTAGTACCATATGTTGTTTTTTATGAAATTATGTAACCATATTTATAACAATTCTATGTTAAGGTTTCACTTCAGGTAATATCCTCTTTGCTCTTCCCATGTATCTTAATTTAATATAACATTGGTCCTTATACTTATATCATGATATCAAGTATTGTAACCATGATATAAATATTAAATATATTAAATATATTTTTTCTATAATAATCCATATAATCTAGAACTGTCAAATGGAATACACCATTCAGGGAGATGGTATGCCGTACGTACGCATGAACATCATTTCCGTTTTATCGTATTATTGAAATAAAGAAAGAAAATTACATATGAGTATATATATATCATTATTACATAAGAATTATTTTATCATTTATGTTAAATAAACCCATAAATAATACACTCCATGTAGTGTTCAAATGAATCAAATCACATTGAGGGGAAATAGTCCACAATTCCTCAAATGAAATTATCATGTTTACACTAAATGGAAGGTATAAAGATATATGTTGTAATAGAATTATATAAGATTAAATAAGTAATAAATATACAACATAATATATATAAATATATTTTTTATCAAAATATCTACCAACAAATCTAGTAAAATAAAAATGAACAATAATCATTTCGTGAGGTGGTAGTTCGTCGTACACATAAACAATATGTTCGTTATCCATTAGATGGATGTGTGTGTGTATGTGTCGGTAAAAAAAACATAGTATAAAAACATATAAGTATATTTATAATATTTTTATTGTTAAATAATCTTGTATCATGTAGAATTTAAAGAGTTTTGAAAGAAAAAAAATAATGGAGCTTAAGGAAGGTTGTTACCTCTTCTATGGGTAACTCATTTTTGGGTTTTTTCGAATGGGGTTCCTTGGATTTATTTTTCCAAAGAGAGGATTCAATGAGGATTGGAGGGATGTTGGGAAGTGAATTGGTCCAATAAATGATGAAACTAAGTAGTTTTAGAGGGGTGAGGAATGGGGATAGGTGGTGTCCTTACATAGAGGATTAAAAGGGCTCACTTGGTATTTTTGAAAACGAGTTAGGTGTAACCACATTTTTCCATAAACAATTTCATCCTAAAAATGAAACCCAATAATTTAAAATCAATATAATAATAATGTAAAAAATGGTCTTTGAAAAGTTTGTAGTTTCTTTGGCCTTATGTTTTTTGTTTAGTTCATTGTTAAACTATTCTTTCTATTAATCACTAGATTTAATTTTAACCACTTTCACTAATTTTCATGGTCAAATAATTTGTTGAAAATATTATAAATTATAAATTATTATGATTAAAAACATTTAATCCATTTTTTGAAATTATAATCAATGAATATTTTGAAATTAATTTAAATTTAATCTTATTGACTAGACAAAACTATGAGTTTTTAAAGTAAAAATGTCCAGAGGTTTACTATGTTTTTATACCAACTTTCATGGTGAAATTGATTCTTACCACCCAAATTGGATTATTTGATAAAAATATTATCAAATTAATATTTTAAATTAGTTTATATTATAATTTATTCTTATAAATAAATTATATGAAAGATTAGTTTTTAATTAAAATTCAATATTTTATTACTATTCATCCAAAATGATGTTTCATAGAAAAATCTCAAAAATTCACCCGAAACTAAATTCGAAATTATAAATTCAAAAAATGAATTTTATTTTTTAAAATTAAATTCTTAAATGTTTTTAATATTACTTGTATTATATTTCAGACAAGGACATGGAAAACAATTCGTTTGAGAAAATAGTATATTTAAACTTATAAGGACTTTATAATAAATTATATATTTCATTGTCAAAAAGTTTTATTTAAATTAAACCCATACAAAATATTTTAAAAGTATATATTAATATTAATATTTATATTATTAACTTCTAGGTTATAATTATATCTTTTAAATAATTATAACAAAAAACATGTTTCCTAGAAATTAATTATTGTGTGTAACGTATGCCTAGTCGGTGTTTTATTTAACGTAAGCCAAGTCGGTGTTGTGTGTAACATATTTTAGGTAATTTTTGTGTGAAATGAATGTTTTACTTAGTATAATGCAATATATCAATGAAAACTTAATTTATTCGTGGATAAAAGGCCCATAAAAACTCAGGGTGTTACAATAGTTCATTATAGGGAATGTATAAAAAAACATAAACATAAACAGTAAACTGATAGAAAACAATAACCAACTTATGGGTTCAAAATAACCTCAATATCATAAAACACATCACTAGAACCATAACACACACTAAATATCACATCCTCTGCCACCACTATATGAAACACATCATGCAACCACCACACAAATCAGACGATATTTCCACTTTCATTTACTAAGAAACTTCATTCACATTTACACTGATCATTATGTTATCATGAAATTTATTAAATCCGTTTACCACACATATAATTATTTCCTATACCATTTATTTACCAACCTATTTCATTTCCTTTTTTCATATAATTTATTCCATATCAAACTATGAAACTAACATGACCACACAACAATACAATTAGCCCATCTCACACAATCATTTCCACAACACCACACATCCTCCATCACCACCACACAACACCATCCAAACCCAATCACCATATCAACCTCATATCTCACATCCTAATCACACATCTCAACACAACTATTTCACACAATAGCCACACATCACAACCACATTTCATCACCGTTTCAAACCATAATACATCATCACAAAAATGCACCGCAACCACTTTTCACCACATCTCACAACTACCCACATTCAATCCATGAAAACCAACAACCAAATCATAGACCCCACACAACACCAACCCAAATGGTAACAACCACTGTCTTAAAACAACCCAAACTATATAGGGAAACAAATAAAGAAAACGAATACACAATAACAAAACACACAGACTTCCATAATTGTTTTGGTGATTTTATCACATTACCTCTATCTATCCTGGGTATTATCACACAAACCATATTTCTCTAGAAATCCATTTTATTACCCATATATACATTCATTAACCTTTTTTTCTGGGTGCGATCACACAACAACACATCGTGAGTCTTCAAAACATATCATCTATAGTTAAAATAGGTCTCCCAACATCCATTATTTTCAGCAAGTAAATTTCATGGTATAATATTATATGAAAAAATATGTAAATAAGTAAAAACATGTGAAATTCCCCAATACTAATCAATTTTAGGCTTTCTAATTAATTATGTTTATTATATTGAGCCATGATATCCCCCAAAAGGGTAAAAAACATGAAATATCCATATATAGAACATAAAATGTTGTTAATGAGGATATTTCGCCTCAAACAAGCTTTCAATTTTCATTTCACACTATAGGCTGAAAAATAATGAGCCTAAAAACAAGAACTAAAAACGAAAACAACATATGAACACACACCACATTAATGGATGTTCAAAAAAAATCCAAAACACACCCAAAACCAAAAAAAAACGTTTCCTCAATTAAAACCCAAAGATGTAAAAAAATCTAGAGTAAGGGAGAAGAAACCACCACCAATCACTAATGAACCACCATTGTGCCCCATGTATCAAGGTGAGGGAAGATGTAATTGTTGGTATTTCGATAAGTCTAGGGTTCATTGAGAAAATGAGAGGAATATCTGTCAAGGGGGGATAAAATTGGGAAATAAAGGTTTATAAGTAACCTAAATAATTTCCTTTTAATATAAATAATTATATATTAACATCATGAATTCCACCAGGCCTATGGATTATAGGTTTTGAGGCCATCTTATCTTGGAAATTTTCAAAATCCATACATTCACTAGAAATAATGTCACCTAGAATTGAAATAATTCACATCATGAATTCCACTTTCATGATTTGAATCTATTTAATGGACACCTACACCACTGTAAAAATGATGTGAAGTCACTAGATATACCTTTTATAAAACACTTATTCAATACAAGAATTGTATATTCACATCGTGAATTCCCTGCTACTCAACAACTATTTCACAAACTCCACAAAACTCTTTTGTGCCTATACTAAAACACCAACAACTCTAAAACTAGAAATGTGATGGGTTAGGAAGTAAATAAAAATTACATTAGATACCTCTCAAACAATTCATATCCCAAATACATAAAAACAAAACCTAAGAAAATAAGAGGTCTAAACAACCACCCTATGAGATAACACTCATGGTTGTCGTCACACCTCAACATTACACCATTAAATAATCCAAAAAAAATCTTAAATACACCACACATATCCACATAACAGCCTCTCACTATGTATAACACCACTCAACCAAAACCATCCACAAACCACCTCTTTCCACACAACTATATCATCCTCCACACATCCCAATTCAACAATCACCATAATCGATAAACATTACTACCCCAAGAATACGAATTAGATAATACAATATTCTATCTTATGATATTACCTTCTTTGGGTGGAATTGAATCACCTATATAGTTTTAATCATGAAAAGTCATAACATTACATAATTAGGACTCATTTCCTCCACTTCCATTACGTCAGTGTTTTTATCACATATCACACATTACACAACAATAAAACAACACGTATCCTAAAACAATTAGATCCATCATCATAATATCCTAGAAAATTCAAAAAGTTAATCAAGAACTCAAAATTGATCTAGGTACTAGGTAAAAATCTATATCTCTTTCTCCCAAGTACCCTCCTCCTGGTCCCCATAACTCCACACCATGTATACCAAGAGAATGAATCATATAAACTACACCTTCTCTTGATTTTCCTAGATCTATAATGGATGCTCTAAGAACATCTCATCATCCTTAGTATCTAAATACAGCCAATTAATGATGTTGGAGTTATCATGAACATAGCAATGAATCAAAGACACATGAAATACATAATGGATCCTTTACAACCATGAAACAACATCCAATTGATACACCACGTCACCAACTTTCCCAACACCTCAAATGGGGCTCCACCAGTGGATGTGTGATAATAGTTTTTAAGGAAAATCATCGAAATTCACGAGTATTTCCCATGATTTTCCATGTTCTAAAACTCAACCGTGCAACAAATCCTCTAGATTTTTTATTATCCACTCCATTTTCCTTTCTTTATGAGGGTAGAAAGTGGTGCTAAGTCAGAACTAGGTTCTGGAAGAATTCTACAATCCGCTCTAAGCCTGCATGGTTAAATGAGGATCTTTATATGAGATTATGGTCCATAAGAGCCCATGAATACTAACCACATCATCAATATGCCATCTTTATAAAACATCCATAGTACTAAACTCATAGATTTATAGAAAATGAGTCTAATTTGTTAGTTATTCCACTATCAGCAAAACTACATCACAAACTCTTCAATAGTAGAAAAACCATATGAAAATTTCCATAAATATAACCTCCCACATACCCTAAATAACATATAAGGACTAAAAAAACTCCAAGGACACGGAGCTCCACTTTTACATGCTAAAAATACAAACACCTTGCCACAAAATCTACCACATACCATTTCATACCCATCCACCAAAGCCATACCCTAAAGCCATAATATATATTTTTTACCCTAAGATTCAGAACTGATGGTGAGATATAAAATTGAATGATAACTCCCTAACACATCACCAATAGAAAAAATAATCTTCTCTAGAGCAACACCATGTTCTGACCATCGTGTTACCATGCCTTAGGAAAATCACTATGACCAACCCAGTCAGGCATCACCATGAATTTGTGTATACCCACTATGAATACTCCTTCTATCACATCAAGGATGAAATCAAAGTAATCAAATAGATAAAAACAAAACCACTTCTATCCCCAATGTCAACATGCATCACTGCATGCTCAATTAGCCATTTAAAAAAATCCATAGATTCTCGAACAACATCTTATATGGACCTGACCATATTACATTTCATAATTGTGAATTTTAGTCAAAAAATATCATTCCCTTAATATTTAGGATCATTAAAGGTTTATAGTTTTAGATAATTGGGATATAATACATACATTACATTCCACATTCATAAAGATAAGATACTGTAAAAACAGTATCTATTTCTTTCAAAATATAAAACTTTTCAAACATAACATATTTTCATTGAAGAATATTAATGTCATTTAACATGAATTCCATATGAATCTTACACATCCTTATAACCTGTGAAAAACATATAAAAACATTTTATTAAAATAAAAATAATTGAAAAGGAAATCCAAAGTAGGAAAGAAAACAATAGTCCATGAATACTTGTAATGTAAGATAACATTATTAAAAATACATACTTGTCACCAATATAAAATTACCTTGTAAAACCTAGGATTTCTATGAGATTTACACAAAGAATATAGAACATAAATGAAACCATAATGGTATATTGGGGAATTTCTTACCTAATATTTTAATCCTCTCGGATACCTTATAATTCCTAACAGTCATGGCTACCTTACAATTTGTGTAACCATCACAATTACAATTGCAGTAACCAAAAGGCCGAACACCAACATACACATACCCAATTCATTTTAGGGAGATATATGTCCCACCATTAATCATAAATAATTCCCTATAAGCAGAACACAATCACACATTATGAATAATTTCATAAAAACATTGCATTTGAATTTCATAAAATTGAATTTTAAAAGTGGGTTTTAAATGTAATGTCCCTTAAAAATAACAAATAATTGAAGAGATAGATAATAGAGTATATATAATATGTTTATACATAATAAATAAACATAATTAATCATAATATAAACAAATTTAATCAAACAAAAAATTTTAAAACCATGTAAATAATGAAGTAGTAGTTAACCCAAAGAATTGAAATTGGGTTAAGAATTCCCATACCTCAGGTTTATCTTGATTAAAACATATTTATACATCTTGTATAATGGTTAAAAAAGTGTTATTAATATCTTAATGAAACATATTAATCTTTATAATATATTATATGATCATTTAATTACATCATTTCTCTCATTAATTATTAGTATTTGGTTCTTTCCATTGATTTGGGTGCATTCCTTACATGATTTCTATGTCTGATTTTTATTTGATTTTCTTATCGTATGTAAATGAAATTCCTGAAGTGGATTGAAATGGAATTCATATATTTAAAGAATATATAATTATACTATAAATCATTTTTTATCATATATGATTATATATCATTAGAGAAAACATTAATGATGTTTGTTGAGATCATTTTTGGTGGTTCCTCGACAATCATGAACTACTTCCATTATATAATTTAATATTGTGCATATAATATAATTTTAGAATATATAATAGTTTGAAACATACAATTTAAAATTTTATTCAACCATTAAAATGGTTTTATGATAAAATTTGAAGGTTTTAATGAACATTGAAAACATATCATCCATGATTTTGTTGAATCGGCACATTGTGGATGGTGTTTTTATTTTTAGAATAAGATGGAGTTGAGAGGAAGGAAAATAATGAATCTTTTACATGAAAATGATAAAATATAGAATATATAATATTATGGAGATTTAATACCTCATGTATAAGTGGATGGGAAAGATATTATAAGAAAATGAATGAATTGAAAAGAAAGCACATGAAAAAGGAAGAGGATTCATTCCTCTTAATCTCTTCTCTTGGAGATCCTCCTTAAGTCCTTCAATTTTTTACTTTTTCTCAGACCTAAAGATCTAGGATATAGGAAATATCCTTGGGGATGTAATTTGGTAGAATATAGACAATTCTCAAGGCTTGAGAGGTGTGATAGGAAGAGGGGAATGAGAGTTGTATTTATAGTGGAGGGGAGGATAGATTTTACTTTATTTTAATATTTTTTCTTAAGACTATGAATAATATTTATTCATGTGACCCCAAATATAAATAATGTCATGTGAGTTTGATCCAAGTGGGATTACATCTCTTATGATGTCATAAATAGTGTATTGAACAGATAATTTGAATATGTGGTATTTTACCGTATTTTAGGATTCATAAAAAAATCATGAATTTCAAAAAAATCCCCAAAATTTATCATAATTTTTTTTGACGTGTAGAATTAAAAAATGAACTCAATTTTTTGAAAAGTATTTTTGTAAATATTATTAATTTATTTTTTAATAAAATCACAATTTATTCAAAAATAACAATTTCAAATCTATAACTCTTTTTTTAAGATCTTGAAAAAATAATCAACATATCGTTATAGTATAACCTTAATAAAATAAAATAATAATATATTTTACTATTAGTTTGGGTCATATTACTATTCATATGGTTATGTTACTATTCCCCAAAAAATAAAGTTAGTTCCATTAGACTGCAAATAACTTACAGATCATAATAATAGATGACCGTTTTTCAAAATTCAAAACATAGAAGTAGAAAACTTGGGTTTAAATGCTAGTAATAACTCTAATTCAAATAATGATTCATGAATTTCAATTTATTTTTAAAACCTTAGGGTGTTACATTATCCCAAACTTCTATAAATTTCATCCTTAAAATTTTATTTGCTTATTAAAAATGTGTGGGAACCTTTCCCTCATAGTATTTTCAGACTCCCATGTTGCTTCATCATCCATTAGTTTATACACAAAACCCTTACCTTGTGGATAACCTTATTCCACAATTCATTTTCCCATTGATCAAGAATATGAACTGGTTTTTCTTCTTAAGAAATTTTCTCTTCCAACTAAATTGCTTCTGGTCTCAAAAAATGAGATGAATCTAGAACATACTTTCTCAATATTGAATCCTGAAAAAAATTGTGTACCTGAGAAAACATCCGAGGAAAATATACTCTATATGTGACTTTTCCAACATTATATAGGATTTCATAAAGTCCATTGAACCATGGGCTTATATTTCCTTTCATAACAAAAGACATAACACTTTTCCCTAGCGAGATTCAAAGAAAAACATGATCACCTACTTCAAAAGAAAAATATTTCCTCCTATTGTATGCATAACATTTCTGTCTACTCTGAGATGTCCTCATGTGTTGCCAGATCATCTTCACTTTATCATCAACTTCCACTACGAATTCTGGACTAATCAACTTCCTTTTCCCTACTCCGTCCCAAAAAGATGGAGTTCTACACCATTTCTATACAATACCTCGAATGGTTCCATTTATTTACTAGAATGGAAACTTTTATTATATGTGAACTAAACTAAAGAGAGATGATGATTCCAAATTCCCTAATATTATATTAAAAAATCTCTAAGCATGTCCCCCAATGTTCGAATCATTAATTCTGACTTCCCATGTGATTGAGGATGAAAAGATATACTAAAATTGTATTCTGTTCCCAATGACTTTGGAAGGCCCTTCCAAAAATTAGAAGTGAACCAGGGATCCTAATCAGATATAATGGAAAGAGGAACTCCTTGTAACATAACAATATCTTTGAGGTATAGTCAAGAAAGATGATCTAAAGACATTGTATCTTGAATAGAAATAAAATGTAAATATTTCATCAGCCAATCAGCAACAACCCAAATCACGTTGTTACCTCAATAATTCTTTTGTAGTCCCTCCATGATTTGTATGCCTATATTCCCTCATTTCCAATATGGAATTAGGAAAGACGGAAGCATACACTTTGGTAACTGCCTCTCTTATTCTCACTATTTACATGTAAAACATTTCATGGTAAATTTAGAAATATAACATTTAATTTCATCCCACCAATAATACTACGAATAGTCTATTTACATCATATTATTTCCAAGATGAACTGAAAATGGAGAACTGCAAGCTTCACACAACAAATGATTCATCAACTGGGAATCACAAGGCACACCCAATATTTTACCAAATCATAAAACACAATCATTATCAAGGTTGAATTCTAGAATTTTAACTATTTTAACTAATTCTACATTTTTTTGTAGCTCAAAGTCTTCCTTCTATGTGAACACAATTCTATTTGATACTGATGACTGCATTGGATCCTGAAACAAAATAGAGATATTTTCTACACCAACAACTTCAAAGCCAAAATTAATGAAATCATTAAACAAGGGATCATGTTCTAAACATAACACAATTAATGATGCATGATTTTTTCAACTTAAATAATTTTCCACATTATTTTATTTTCCTAGATGATAATTGATCATGAAATAATAATCCTTTATCAGTTCAAGAAATATTCAATGAATCATGATTAATTCCTTCTAAGAGAATATATACTTCAAACATTTAAGGTCAATATATATTAGACATTTAAAAACATATAAATGATGCCACCAAATTTTCAAATAAAAAAACTATAGATACCAATTCTAAATCATTTTTGTGATAATTTTACTCAACAGGTTTTAGTTGTCTTGAAGAATAAGAAATTACCTGACAATTCTACATTAAAACAAAACTATTTCCCTTCAATGAAGTATCAATGTAGATGAAAAACTCAACATTTCAAGAAGGAAAGGAAAAAATGGAGCATTCACCAAACTCTTCTTCATTTCCTCAAAATAAACCTCACATTTTTTGTACAAATTAATTTAACCCCTTTTTGTGTCAACATAGCCAGTAGACTATATAAAAATGCAATATTTTTAACAAACCTTTAGTAATAACCTACTAATCCAATAAAACTACAAATCTCTGTAATATTTATAGGACTTGTCCATTCATTAAACACTTTTGTTTTGGTAGGATCAACTAATTTTCCATATTTATTTACAATGTTCCCATAAAAAGAAATCTGTGGCAACCAAAAATCACACTTTATGAATTTTTCATACAGTACAACCATTAGGTGTTTTTCATGCCCCTATTTACTGTTAGAAAATACCATAATGTTTTCTAAAAACAGCCATAAATTTGTCTAAGAATTCATGAAATATTCTATTCATAAGATTCATAAATACAGTAGGTGAATTATATAACCCAAACTTAATAATAGAAAATTCATAATGCCAAATCTAGTAAGAATAACTATTTCTGGGATGTCATCCTCCACATTCTCCTGATTATATCTAAATCTCAAGTCAATATTGGAAACATACTCATCTCCTTAGAGATGATCAAACAAGTCATCAATATGAGGAAAATGATACTTGTTTTCAGAAATGATATTATTCAAGGCTATATAATAAATGAAAAGTTTTATGGAATAGTATTTCTTTTTTTAACAAAAATAGGGGAACCAGATGGTGGCGTGCTTGGATTAATGAATCATTTATCAAGAAACTCATTTTAATAATTTTTCAATTTAATAAGTTCTATTTGAGAATTTCGATTTGGGGGATTAAAATTGGATTAGAATTTAGAACTAATTCAATTGTGAATTCGACTTCCTCATAAGGTATTATAACAGGTAACTCATCAGGAACACATCAAGGTATTCATTTACCACTGTCACAAAATTAATATAAACAATTCCCTTGTTTTCAACAATATTCAAAAGATAAGATTCATTTCTATATTTTAATATTTTATTAGTTTCTTAATATGTTATTAATTTTATGGGTTTATACTTGTATAATAACGGAATCTCTTTCTGAAAAAAACTTCTTTAGCTCTCTAGTCAATTGTATCATGATAAATATAATGCCAATCGATTCCCAGAATGACATCAATAAATAATAAGGAAAATAACATGTTTTATAGGTATATTAATTCCATAGACCACAATTAAAATATTATTATAATTTATTTTTTTTCATAATATTAACCCTATTTATATTAACAATAAGGTCTGGTCTTATTTTTTGAGGTGATATTTCGAATTCAAAAGAAATTTTCTCAGAAAAAAAGGAATGTGTAGACCCCATATCGAAGAAAACATTAGAAAATTCAGAGTAAATAATCAAAGTACCTGATGCAAGTTCATTGGATGGCTCGATGTCTACAAACGTAGTAAAAAAAGAAACTTTCTACCACTTTATCCTTATAGTCTAGCTTTTTTGCATCATTCATATCTCTCTTTGGGAAGGAATTTTCATAATGACCCATCTCTCCCAATTTAAAACACTTTATTGTGTTCTTATCAGGATTAGTATTAGGATAATTTTTCATTACAATCATTGTCTATATGTCCAATCATACCACATCAAAAATACTTCACAGTTATGTTAAGGCACTCCAGAGGGTGCTTTCTGACACACTTTTAACAAATTTTATACTATAATTTCTTACCAATGGATTTTCTGGGTTTATTCTTACCCATTACTTTCCATCTTGACATATTCCTCTCCTTTTTTTTCAAAGTGCATGTGATCATCAAAAAAATCCATACCTACCCGCTCATCACATCATACAAGTTTCTAATATCTTTTGAATTCACAGGTGTCCAACTATATTCAATACCTTGGCTTTAATCATGAGTAAAAGTGTTTGATTTTGAAATAAAGATCTAGAATAAGATTTGGAGCATACCTCAATAGTCTAGTGATGTTTTCTTCACACATGACCACTAAATATTATTCCTTGTGCTTCAATTTATGAAATTTCTTCCCAATCTTAGGTCTCACCACCTTAGTAATTTAAATTTCATGTAAAATATTTTTAAAATTCATCCCAATATAAGGTATCAATATCCTCTCATTCCTTGATATTTTTGACCATTAAACACCATATATCACCTTCACCTTCAAAATGATAAATGGAAAGACTTACCTTTTGATTATATGTACATACCATAAAATCAAATATTATTTCAATTGCTTTAATCAATCCTTCAAATGCTACTAGGTCAGAAGATCCATTAAAATTAGGAGGGTGTTGTCTCATTAAATGTTCCACATTCATCATGTTTGGTTGTGGTTCCTTAAGTTTTTCTCATTCATTGAATAAACCTCCATTTATTTCCTACATTATCTAAGACATTAATTTCACAAACATCGTGGTTATAATCCCTACCATTTTGGGTTGCAAACTCGGAAGGATATCGTTCAATCGGTGCATTTACTCTTCAGTTTCCCTCATTATTCTCTAGAAAACCATTCTTAAAAAAAATATCTTACTGGAAGAAACTTCATAATATTTAAATTATATATCACTTCAAATTAATGATAGAGTAAAAATAATTTATATTATTATTCTATCATCATCCTAACCCCTAAAGTCATCTTAACGTTCTCTGATACTGACTATAAGGATCTAGCCTTATTACATTACATAATCATGAATTTTAGTAAAAAAAAGAACTTACATCCATATTAAGTGTCATTTCAGGTTTAGTGATTTAGATAATTGGAATATAATACACACATTACATTCCATATTCATAAATATAAGATACCACAAAAACAATATCCATTTCATTAAAAATATAAAAAATATCAAATAAAACATGTTTTCATTTACAAATCTTCTTGTCATTTAACATGGCTTGCTTCTACATATTACACATCCTTATAACCCCTGAAAATCATTTAAAAACTTGGGATGAGTACAAAAAGCTCAGCAATGGATATAAAAAGAATGACACAAAACATTAGTCCTTGAATACATGCAACATATGAAATCATTTTCAAAAAACATACTTTTCACCCATATAAACATACATTATGAAAGTTCGGATATCCATTAGATTTCAAAAAAATATAGAACATAAATATAACCATAAAAATATCTTGGGGAATTAATTACTTTATCTTTTAAACCTCTCTACTACCTTATAATTTGTTACCATCACAGTTACCTTACAATTTGTGTAACCATCACCATTACACTTAGAGTAAACATACAGCTGACCACCAACTTCCACATACCCAATGCATTGTAGGGAGATATAGGTCCCACAATTCATCATAAATAATTCCCATGAACTAGAACACAATCGTAAAACATGAGTAAATTCATAAAAACATTTCATTTTAATTTCATAAAATGAAATTTAAAAGAGGATTTTAAAATTAAATTCACTTATAAATATCTTATAATTGAATAAAAATATAATAACATGTATTGAATATTTATATATACTAGAAATAAACATAATTAATAATAATATTAAGAAATTCAATCTAAAAAACAATTTTAATTCCACGTAAACAATGAAGTATAAGGTCAACCCAAAGAATGGAAATTGGGTAATGAATTTACTTACCTTGGGTTTGTCTTACATAGAACAAGGTAACACCTACTATATAATTGTTAAAATAGTGTTATTAATATGTTAATCAAACAGATTCATCTTTATAATATATTATATGATCATTTAATTACATCATGTCACTCTTTAATTGAAAGTATTTTGTTCTTTCCATTGCTTTGGGTGCGTTCTCGACCTGATTTCCATGGTCAGTTTGTATTTGATTTTCTTGTCATATGGAAATGAAATTCCAGAATTCGAATGAAATGGTATTCATATGTTTTTAGAATATATACTGATACCCTAAAACATTTTTTATCATATATGATGATGGATTAATAGACAAAACCTTAATGATGTTTGTTTAGATCATTTTCAGTAGTTCCTCGATAATCATGAACATCTTCCAAAATAAAATTTATTGTCATTCATAGAAGTTCATTATATAATATGAAATATATTAAACCATAAAAAATAAATTTTTATTCATATATTAAAATGGATTTATGATAATATTTTAATTTTGTAATGGATATTGTAAACACATCATCCACGATTTTGGAAAATTGACGCATCACATATGGTAATTTTATTTTAGAACATGAGGGAGAGGAGATTAAGGAAGATGATGAATCATTTACATGAGTATGATAACATAAATAATATATAATATTCTGGAGATTTCATACCTCTTGGTTATATGGAGGGAAATAGAGTATAATAAAATAAAGGAAATAGAAAGAAAACCCATTAAAAAGAAAGACGATTCTTACCTCTTGATCTCTTCTCCGTGAGGTCCTCTTTAAGGCCTTTTGTTTTGGACTTTTGGTGAGAAAAGATGCTCAAGGACATGGGGAAGAGGCTTGGGGATGTAATTTTTCATAACATAGTCAATGATCAAGGATTGATAGGTGTGAGTTGAAGAAGGGAATGATGGTGGTATTTTTAGTGGATGGGATGAAGGATTTTACATTATTTTAATCATTATTTTAATATTTTTTGCTTATGTCATTGAATATTCTTCATTCATGTGTCCAAAAATCATAATAACGGCATGTTAGTTCAAACTTAGTGTGCCTACATCACTTATGATCTCATAAATAGTGTATTTAACTGATAATTTGAATATGTGGTATTTTACTGTATTTCATTATTCATAAAAAATTCCAGAATGTAAGAAAAATCCCAAAAATTTACTATAACCATTTTTCAATTTGTATAATTCAAATAATGAAATCCATTTTTTGAAAATAATTTTCTAAATATAATTAATTTAATTTTTAAATAAAATCAAAATTTATTCAAAAATAACAATTTTAAATCTATAACTCATATTTTAACAAGTTGAAAAATTAATCATCATCTCATTATATTATAACAGCAAGAAAATAAAATAATAATACAATTTTCTATACATTATGGCCATTTTACTATTCATATTACTATTCATAATGGTATACTACAATTCACCAAAAATCAATTTGGGTCCATTTGACTCCAAATAACATACTGATAAAAATTTTAGAAGACTATTTTTCGAAATTCCAATCATTGAAACGAAAAAATTATGTTTGAAGGATAGTTATAACTATCTAATTCAAATAAGAATTCATGTTTTTGAATTTAATTTTAAAACCTTGGGGCGTTACACATCTCATTGGGACTTCTGACTCAATGAATTAGAAACTACATTCCCCTTTTATGGAGTATAATAAATATCATAATTATAATCCTAAAGAATCTCCAACCACCTCCACTGTTGTATATTCCAATCACATTGGTAGAAAAAATATTTCAAGCTCTTTAAGAGTATGAAAGCCAAAAAACACTCAATGATGAGATAATTCTATCAAAAATTTAGCACAAACACAGCTTTCACAAACTCCATATCATTGTTGGAATTGTTACACATAGGGGGATATAACTTCCTAGAAACATTAGAGATCATTTCACTATTCAACACCGACAAATATCTTAATCCTAAATGAGATGTGTCACATAAAATCTCAAAAACATACTCTCCATTAGAAATCAAAGCACTAAATCACTAACCATCATTTTATTCTTGTTAATGAATGCTACCTAACACTAATTAATCTAAACAATGGGCTTTTACTTCCTGGTCAATTCCATTAATGGGGCGAAAAACCATGATAAATTGGTCACAAACCTCTAATAATATCTTATGCTACCAAAGAAACTAAAAACCAATGCCATGTTCTTGGTTGATTCCCAATAAACAACTACCTCGATCTTAGACAAGCCAACATACAAACCCTAATGAGACACCTCAGGTCCTAGGAAACACAACTATCACAACCAAAACACACAATTGGTCAACATCCAATAGAGATGGTTATGTCAAAGGACCTAGATGACAACACTATTATGATGAATCTTATACTCATTTGAGTTCTAGTAGATCAAGATATCATCGATGAATACGACAAATAACTAGTCCAAGAACCCACAAAACATGGAGTTCATAAGCCCTAAGAACACAATAGGTGAATTCTTGACATCGAATGACGTGAATAAAATACCAATATTCCCATACATACACTTATAGTTAGCCTTCAGGATATCCTCATAATTGACCATAATCTAGTGACATCCATATCATAAATTGATCTTCAAAAACCAACTAGATCCTATTATTTGGTACTAAAGACTATCAATCCTTAGAATAAGTTAACTGTTCCAAAATATCACCTAATTAAACCTCATGTATTCAATAAATAATCTCAAACTATCATCTTCCATCTTAGAGAACAACACTAGACACCCCTAATATGACACACTAGTTCAGATGAAACCCATCTACATTAGATCATCCAACTACAACCTCAACTCTCACATCTCCATTGATTTTATCCAATAGGGATCTTTTGAAATTGGATAAGTTACTGGCTACAAATTTATCCCAAAAATGACACTGAGTTGATGGGGTTGTGTCATCACCTCCATTGAAAAAATTATTGGGAACTCCACATCTCCGAAAATATTCCCCACTTAAGCTTCTATGAACATCTCCTCCAACCGAGACAAAAGAGGGTCATATTTCCTACTACACATTCGATATATACTATTTGGAATGAATTCCACTCACTTTCCATACACATTTGAAAAGAATATCCTCCAGAAGAATTTGATGACTGCACACACAACATACAATCAATCCACTTGATGGATAACATCATATGGTTGTATCAGTATCAAGATGAAGTCTCCCATAGATTGGAGATGCCCCATCACTGGCCTAAATCCTCTACACACATAAAAAATTCCCAAACTCCAACCATCATAGATAAAACTAGGAAAACTATAAGTATCTCCACATATGGCCCTAAGGTACTAACCATAGAAATAAAATAAAATGATTGTGAGTATCCTTAATCAAACATAACACAAACATGGGTAGATGATAATCTATTTTTAATTGAAAGAACTCCAAGTTAAATTGGTGATGCTACCATAAAGACATCTACTTTACCATGCGTATATCCTTTGATTCATTTCAATTGGACTCCATGAAAAAACTTTGTCCTAGGAACTTGTGGACATAGATTTCATTAGGTTTCCCTCTATAAACACCATCTTACCTCGATTTCTAAAAAAGAACCATCTGTACCTACCTATTAAGATCCCCAATGGGAAACAAATACTTTTACCAAAAAGGAGCCTAAAAAAATTTATATTAGTCTCCTTGGGTGGTCCAACCATGAGGCTGATGGTTTCCATGTCCTGTACAGACATAAGATGAAATCAGGAACCCTATTTTAGGTACTTGGGATCTACCTTCTGCTATGTAACATAAAAGGACCTTCCATGGTTGGTACCCCACTAACAGAAACCCTGGCCACCTAAACACATATGGACCGCTTCTTGAAACCTTTCCCCTCAATATGAACTTCAATACACTCTCTATAGGATCAACTACCAAATAAAGAATCTGCCTGGTAACCTTAACATTCATCAACACCTACTGATACATAGTGATCATAAATGGAGTGACCACATTACCATGCATCAGGTGAAAATCCTTCTATATAAGATTCGATCTATACAATACATCTAGAAAAAATCTTATGTAAAGTGACGTATGTCCTCATACACCATCTCTAACTACTGTAAAATTACTCTTCCTAGATAATGGTAGAGAAGCTACTGGCTCTCAGAGACCCTCATCATGGATGATAGGAAATCCTTATGAATATCTATATAGATAAAATATTCCTACTTATAGTCACCAAGAAATATTTCTCACCACTTATGTGTATCTCCTCACATTTAACAAACTACCATTGGAACCCATAACTCATACCATAATCAGATCATAGACAATGTGATCTTGAGGTCTTCTATCTAGTGCACTGTCTCTAGACCAAAGGCATTCCACACATTCATTATCATAGAGTTCCACTAAAAGGAACATAAATATCTCTATCAATCCCTATCATACTTTGTGGAATGAACCATTCAATGATCAATCAAATAATAATCTTGAACCTCATCTTCCTATGATACTCATGAATGATGAAAATGAGTCATTATTGATAAAATGGGACATCCTACACTCAATATCATGGAATTTTATCCAAAATTATTTATTTATTTCATTTTATCTTTTAAAAAAATTTAAACTAGAAAAAAATAAATCATATTTCCGATACCTCTCAAAGGTCTCTATCCTTCAAATAGTTCCACCTCACTTGGTCATTTAATAAGGTCAGTGTTTGTGTATTGGATCACAAAGGGCCCTAATATCCCTTATTCTAGAAAGCCTACCTGACTTGTTTCACTCACCAAGATGAACTGGTACTACTTCCATAGAATCCCATGAAATTATCACCATGCCTATCTCAAATCACCATCCTTTATATCAACAATATTCCTAGGAGAAAAATATTTCCTAAACTCCTCATAAAAAAGTTTCTTTAATGAAGGGAGAGAGTCAATGAACTCCCGAGTCAATACGCCTATGGGATCTAGGTTAGCGACTTGCACTGAGGGTAGAAAAAACATCACAAATAGAAATCATTAAGTTTTATTATAAAAAACAATATCAAGAGATAGGATAAAAAACCACAATGAAAATATAGTAGAAAAAAATTTAAATAAAAAACAATCTCACAATTCATGAATAATGTAAGATTGAAACATAAAAAGTTCTCCAATATATATAAAAATCCAAATTCTATGACACTAACTCAATAATAGATCCAACCCAGCTAATAATTTTCAGATCAATCCCCAAGGTCCTCCTGAAAACTTGATTTTTTTTATATATGTAGGGTATGAAGAAAAGTATGCTTAGTATGAACATAACCAATGACTCATGGGAACATTTGGAAAGAGCATACTAATGCACCAGTGAATAAATAACACAATCAATAAGCCCATAAACTAGTCAACTGCCCATCCCATATTTATAGTGTATCACTCACCAAATCACACATAAAATATAATAATATAATATCATGATCTTAACAAAGGAAGGAAACCCATATCCTTTTACCAAATAATTTACTTCTCTCATGCCCAAACATGAAATTCCCTATGCTCTCATCCATTTCATACACATCACATCAAAACCAAATCACATCACATCTCTTTCAAAGACACCTGATCTATCTTTGATGTGGGTTGAGATAAATACCCACCTACCCCACTTACACAAGGTCTAGAATTTGGTGCAATCATCATGTACCGTCACATCATATCTTTGCTGTAGACACTTGGTCCACATATCATGTCTCATCATAGCCACAACAACCACATTAAACCCAAAGGATCCTAGCCCATCACTACACATCTCACTAATAGTGACTTGGGTCGTCACTACTAATAGAATTGTGGGGAAAAGGGGATAGCTACAAATATTTATCACCTCCATCCAAGATATTGGGGAAAATACCAAAACACAGAACCTATGAGTGTTGGTAATTCTATCAAACTCTAGTGGGGTGATTATAAAAATTACATAGACATACAATATATATATATATAGAAAAGAGCAAAAATATTTGTTCAGAATAATTGATCTAGAACACACCACATTACAACCACTATACCACACACCAACTATCAAAACCATTTCAAATACTATTTTCAACATATCAAAAAACCTTCATAAAAATCACACAAAATTTTCACATTCATTTATTAACCAAGTTCATTCACATTTACATTAATCATCATTTATCATTAAATTCATTAAATCCATTTACCATACATCCATTTCTATCCCAAATCATTAATTTATTAGTGTATTTTGTTTTGATTTATCATGAAAATCTATTTCATGGATAATTAAGAGACTAAAACAATTAAACCATAATAAAATCGTACAATTTCAAATAACCATCATCACAACACCACACATCATCCAATGTCACTATACAACACCAGCCAAACTATCTCACCACAACAACCAAATAACACACATCCAATACATACCTTTCAACATAACCACCGCACACAACAACCATATATCTCCACCACACATCAAAGATACTATGCATGACAATACAACATCACCGTTGTGCACCACATACATTGAAAACCACACCACACAACTTCCCAAATCACATATATTCCAACCAACCACTGCATCATAACCCTCGCGCATCACAAAACCCATCCAATAGACGTTGAAACCACAAAATAGCCCAGAACACACATGGAAATACTACTAGTACTTGTTTTCATAACAATACAAAAAAATGAATTCCAGAATTATCTAGGATATTTTATCAAATTAACTCTTTATTTAGCACTGGTATCATCAAAAAAACTAGGTCCTTATGGAAAACCAATTTATTATCCCTATATTAATTCATTAAACTTTTATTCAAGGTTTAATCATTTAGAAGAAGATCATGTTTAATCATAACGTAAAATAGACATTACAAACAACAGTTCTAATACTTGTAATTTTATCCAAGGAAAAACCATGGAAAAATATTTACATTAACAATTTCAAAGCTGTCAAAATATGTGATATCTCCCCATACCCATAAATTTTATTTTTTATTATTAACTATATTTATTAGTATGACCCTTACTATCAATTGAATGGGAATATATACATGAAATCCTTATACATGGCATGTAAATAAGTGAGAAATAGTATCCACTACCTTAATAATACTTTCAAATCTCACTGCAGACCATACCTAAAAAAATAAACAACCCAAAAATAATAACCACACTTAAAAATGATGGATCAAGTTAACCTACATTATGGGAAAATAAAAAAAATCAAAATTAACCTTGAATCAAAACCAAAATCAATGCAAAAGAACCTTGAAGAAGAACAAAAGAAATAATGAGGAGGGGAGAATAACTTACCACTGGTTGAAAAAAAATTCATATCTCAAAGATCAAGGTGATGGAAGATAGGCTAGAAGGTATTTAAAAGTGCATAGGTTTCTTCTTGGAAATGAGAGTAAGATTTCCCATGTGAGGAGAAACTTGGATAATCTAGGATTATAAGTAACTTGAAAAACACCCCTTTCACATTTTGAGTTATAGATTAATGTTTTGAATTACAAAGGGGATTTCTATTACAAGATATGAATATAGTTTAGGATGTGACCTCCCAAAACATTGAATTCCATTAAAAATAATGTTTCCTCATCCTAAATTAATAAATTTCATGAATTTCGTATTCATGATGTGAATCCATTTAGAAGATTCCTCCATCACCTTATATAATCCATGGACTCACTAGTTACACTATTCAAAAAACACTAATTCATAACGTGAATCCAAATTTAACATAATGAATTCCACACTGATTCACAACTATATATCCAAAATTTTAAAGGATAAAATAACAGATGAGAATGGGGGGGGGGTGATTCAGTTGTTCACATTTTCCGAGATTCAATTTTTTTAGAATCATAACCCCTAATTTTTTTTTGATTTATTTCGTTATCAAATTTTAGGAAACACTCATGCAATAAAAAGTAGAAAATAAAGTAAAGAACACATGATTTATAAGTCTCAACATCAGTGTGGGAACCCACATTCTTATCATAGCTACTCCCATGGGTCTATTGAGATTCACTATTTTGAAGAAGTGAATACAAATTGTGGCAAATCCCAGTAGTCACCTTCTAAATCCCAATAGAAATGGTTATATAGACTCCCATCTATTTACAATGTTATGTTATAAAAAAATTGTTCCAAATTATAGTATAAAGACTTTGTTGAAATTAATACTCAATTTCTGAGTTCCAATCCTCAGTAGGATTGGGTTGGATCTGATTTTTTCAATCTGATAAAGTTAATATGATTCTTCCTTACTCAATCATTACTTCTCAAACACTACTCATAAACTCAATAAAATCTTCTTTAGTTTGATTGATTAAATCCAATATTCCCAATATGATAGTTTTGAATCTGGTAAACAAAAATTCAACCAAGTATTCCTTCTCATGATATTTCTATAGGTAAATAACATTCACTTGATTTCCTCACCACTTCTCCTTGTCTGGGTATGTAAATGTTTCTATGAAAAAAATTTCGGAACAAGTATTTATAGTTGGCTCAAAAAAAAGTGGGAAATGTGAAAACATTCTATGCTTCCTCTAATTTCAAAGAATATGAAAACACTCTCATTTAAACTACAACTTTGACTTCTTCAATAGTCCTCAGATTTCTCTGAGATTTATACAAAATTGAATTTTAGCTTTGATCTCTTAAAATCCTCATAAAAACGTCTAAAATCCTGTTTTATTCTTCTTTGTAATCATCTCATTAAAATCATCATTTCTTTCACAGTTCATTATGATCGATTTCTTTCTCATCTTGTTACGATCTATTTCCTTATTAGATCATTACTATCTATTTCAATATCAAATCACTGCGATCTATTTCCTCTCATATCATTATCATATGTTTCCTTCTAAGCTGATTATGATCTATTTTATTCTCAAATCATTATTTTTTGTTTCTTTATTATATCGTTATTATCTATTTCCTTATCCAGCTCATTATAATGAACTTCCTAAACATTAGCCTGATAGAATCCTCATAATGATGGAATTCTTATTGTGATGTAATTCTCATTATGATGAATTTTCCAATTACAATGTAAACATTGTTACGATGAATTTCTAATATCGTTGGAAATTATTCAAAAATGAATACACTTAGAATCTTAAAACTTCATCATACTTCATCGGCTTCACACATTATGACTTTTGGATCTGATCTTATGTGTCTGGATTTCTTGAATATGATAAAGAATTTTTCTTGATTACTATAACCGATTCAATTATTTCATCTCCAAAATTTATTCAAAAGTGTTTATCATGCATATGTTTAATGATTTATAAGAACTTCATGATCAGTATAGCATTTTCTAACACAGAATAGAATGTTTGAGAACATTACAAATCCTATCCTCAAAATATTCATTAAAAATTATTTTAAAACAATATAAATTCTTCACTCAGCAACTTATGTATTTATTAGTTTGCAACTTCATCATTTACCAAATTATAGAAAAGGAAAACAGACATGAATAAATATTTTTTTATCTCTGATTCTTTTGGATCTCATAATCTAAATATGATGACAATGGATCTGATTCTCTAGGTCTAGTGTTTCTATGTCTGATCTTATATGTATAGAAAAAAACATTCATATAGATAATACATTTCTCCCCATTTATGTTTGTGTTTGATCATTTAAAATCCTTCAAATTTATTAAAAACATATTACAATTTATTGGATCTAATTCTTTTCTAAAAAACATTCTTATTCAAAAAAATTAGATGATAAAAAATTCCAAAAAATTTATAAAACAATTTATCATAAATGTTATTCAGTCCCCTAGATTTTATTTATTGACAAACCTTATAAAAAATATTCCAGCACTCATAAATTTTCACAAATCATATTTTGTAAAAAACTCATGTTTTTTACTTTTATCAAAAATTTTCATTTGTCAAAAGAGAGTTACCTGACACCACACTATAAGATGAAGTAATATTTTTGATTTAATTCGATCCCTTGGTGGTAAAAAATTAATTTTCCCATGTAAATATAAAATCTCCACAATTTATCATTTTCTCTCTCACTTGTCCTTTTCTTTCCACCATTTTATGACAACCATAACACCATATTATTACAATAAGTATACATAAAAAATTCTTACAAAGAATAATGTTGTTATTTCCTCTCCCCCCTTTTCAATATATTCCAAAGCATGGTGGTGGTCTACTATATGAGTTTTAGAAAGTCATTGGAAGAGTATGTATATTAATTTGGAACCTCAATTCCAAAAATTTTAATTTCCACATGGATTTTGAAGGATTAATTTGACTTTGATTATCAAAAAGTATCTTTATTTGTTTAGAAACATTTACATTCAAATATTTTAGCTGAACATTCAGCCAAAACATTTGAGTACATTCCTGGGTAGATGAAAAATATTTGTATATAGCTATTATCAGAGCTACTGAACATTGTTTCTTAATATACCAACTGACACAACACTCACCTATGAAAAATGTTCCCCCTATGGTTAATTTTATATCATTACAATATCCAGCCCAATCGGCATCAATAATCCCATGAATCACCATCTCACTATTTATTTTGTATAACAACCCATGTAACTTTTTTCATCTTCCTTATCTCAAAATTATTTTTTATATAAAATATATGATTCTTTCAGATTACATTGATACATGTCACCCAAATTCACAACATATAAAATATAAGGCCTTCATGCTATAAGATAAAGTAGATATTATATGATCTTCGAAAAATCATTCAAATTAACACTTTTTATGGATTTATCCTTTAAAAAAAAATTTCTCACTGAAATGGTAGTATAAACTTCTTTGGATTATACCAGGATAAACTTATTTAATATTTACCTGGTATACTTTAATTGTGATAAGAATGTGTATTTTTCTTTTTTAAACCTAAATGCTTTGGGAAAACTGTTAATTATACCAATCTTTAAATTTCAAAATTTATATTTATTTCTTATACAAATTTTTTACAAACATCTTCTCTATCCATATAAAAATTTATATCATCCACATAAACAATTTAAATTTCATTTTTTTAGTATGCACCGTTCACATATAAGTTACTATCGATTTTTCCATTAGAAAATTTTAAAATCCTCAAACAATTTTCATATTTTAAATACTAATGAGGTGTATCTTGTTTTAGCCCATACAATTATTTATTTAGATTACAAACTTTATTTTCATCATCGTCTAGTAGAAAGCCACATGTTTTTTCAATGTAAAATTCTTTCTCAATGATTCCATTTAAGAAATATGAGTTTATATTCATCTGGAAAACATAGTATATATAATGTGAGACCACTGAAAGAAACATTATAATAGTATATAATTATTAAATAGGGGGAAATGTTGCTTCAAAGTCTACACCTTCTACCATTTCATTATCATTACAAAACATCCTAGCTTTTTTCATGAAACATCTTGTTGTTCATTTAACATGTTTCTATAAAGCCAATTTGTTCTGATAAATTTTTTGTTTTATGGCCTTAAAACAAGTTTGTGACATTTTATTATTCTTAATATGATCAAAATATTCATTCTATACATCCACCGATTCTTGGTATTCAATATCATGTGAAAGTGATTCCAGTTCATCTTTTGTGATAATTGAATTTTGATTTTCAAATCTCAACTTTCTTATTGTATTAACTATAGCCATCAAATTTCCAACAAGGTTTTTGGATTCAATATATTTTGTAATGTATTAAATATCTATATTTTTTTCCCAACTAAAATTTCCTCATCACATGAATTTTATTAATATTGAAAAGGATATTTCAATTTACTTTCATTATGTTTGGAATATCCAACTTATCCTCTTCATCATTCTCAAAATATTTTGTTATAGAATTTTTATTTTCAACTACATTCACAAAATACGAGTCCAGATACTTCAATTAACATTTGTTGCAAAATTTTTAACTTCTTTCATTTGGTTGATAACCCATAATAGTTCCTTCCTCATATTTATCATCATACATTCCCAAATCCACATATTCTATTTTGAGAAAACATATAATTCCAAAATCATTGAAGTATTTTCATAAAGTTCATCTGTTATACCACATTTCAGAAGGGGCAATGTTGGTTTCCAGTCTCAACAAGAACCTATTTTAGACATGTATTATAGTAATAATACCTTCTCTCCAATTAAAATTTGAATGTTTGAATTATGATAACATAGTTTTTCCCATTTCCATCAAACTTATATTCTTTCTTTCTAATAATGAATTTTTTTTGTATAGTATAGGTAGAAATATACTGATGTTTTATACCATGATTTCTCAAAAGAGTTTCAAAATTATTTCTTGTGAATTCAGTACCATTGTCTATTATCACATTTTTATGGAAATTCCACTTTCATTCTCAACATATTTTCTAAAAAATTTGATCATTTAAATAGCTTGTAACTTTTTCTTCACAAACATGATTATTTTTATCTGATTGAAATCATCAATAAATATGATAAATTATTAATCTCTTTTTGTTGATTGATGTCTCATCGGCTTACATACTCTGTAATAAATTAGATCAAGTGGTCTAGTAGGTTGATTCTAAAATCTTTTATGACTTTTTATAGTCATCTTCTATTTTGGAAATGTATTAAAATCTTATTCTTCTATTATTTTCAATTTTGAAAGCCTTAAACAGCATCAATATTAGAAATTTTGTTCATAATTTTATTTTATGGAACCCAATTATTTGATAACTCAAATGTTTTTCATATTCAACAATTAGGTAATGAGTATTTTTGAATTCATTTATTTTGAAGAGTTTCCCATTGATTATTTATTATTTTTTAATAACTTTCCCAACATCCAAAATTTTCATGATACATAAACATTTTAAAACAAAAATTATTTTTCATTATCACAAAGTTGAATGACAGTAAGTAAGTTATGTTTTATCCCACTAACAAATAAATATATCTTTGTTTTCAAATATTTTGCTTCAATCTCAACCATTCTGATTCCTTTGATTTATAAGGAACTATAATTAATAAAGATAACATATCCTCCACCATGACTTTAAATATTTATCAAGTTTTTTATATTACCTATAATACTGTATGAACTACCACTATCATGTATCCATGATTTTTTCCTTTACATTATTCCAATGTTATCTCAACAACAAAATATATTTCCTAAACTTTCATATTTTCATCTTTTTTTCCTTTCTATCATATGAAACTTGTTCTGGAAGGAGTGTCATATATACTTGCGCATGATAACAAGCATGATCACATATTCCAAAAACTTCTACCAAACATTCAAATTTATTTTCCTTTGGAAATTTCATATCATCTTTTGAATTCACATTTTTAAAATTTCTATATGTTATGAAAGATACTCATTCTACTTTCCCAATTTCTTCCACTATGATCAAAAATTATTTCTATTGTAGATATGATGTGCCAAAAATTATAAGCTCTATAACCATAGATTCCTCCACAATATAAATTTCCATCAAATATTGATTTTCTATTTAAGAAAAATCATTCTTTTTAGAAATATTGTTGAGGTTGGTAACTTCTTTCAGCACTAACATACTCTATACATGGACCATATTTTATTTAGATAATGTTTCTTAAATATATAGATTTGATATGTTTCTTACATTCATTATCCACCAAAAATTTTCCAACCACTTTTCTAGAACGAGATATTTTAAAAGAATCGTGTTAAACATTAATTTTGGTCAGTGAATATTTCACCTGATCCACATATTGTGCCTTCTAAGAAACTTTATAATTCTTAAATTTTACTTTTGAAGCTTTGTTGAAATTTTCATTCATCCTCCCAAAGGTAAATTCAAACTCATGAATTTTTTGTTGAAACTTGTTAACTTCTTATTATTTATCCTCTAGCTTCTTACTAATATCTTCAACCATCATTCCCTATTTAGCAATTAAATGTTTTTAACATGATATATCATCAATGAATTCTTACTCCTAATTGATGGTATATTTTATCCCATCAGAAACATCTTCAAAATCATTCTTCCTTAATTAAATTTCTTTCTAGATATTTTTTCTCAAGATATGCAACGAGTTCTGTATTGATCTGATACTATTTTTAAGATTCTTCACCACTTTATACATTATATATGGAATCATTTTTTTTCTCAACAATTTCAATGATGAATCTGAATATTTCTAAAAATTAATATTTAGAATAATTGTTGTCATTTGAGTCATATTTGTCTTTATTACTCAAAATATTTCAATTTTTTATTATAAAATTCTTGTATTTTTTGGGTGAGTTTTCTTCATTATAGTTTTTTTCTTCTTCATTGAATGACCATTTTCGTTACAATCATCTTGATTTTCTACAACAATATTCTTGGTGAAATTAATAAAAAAGTGACTAATTCCACCACACTAATAAAATTTCATTAGAAGTTTATCTCTATATTTTTCTCATCCTCTAGGGAAATTTTTCGAGATAAGAGACAAAATATTATCATTAAACATTGCATGTTCCTTATCGTAAGGATCACAAGCTCCAACTTATTTAACATCTTTGATTTTCATCTTTTTCATATCATCAAATTCCTTTTTTATCATTCATACTATTTTTAAATATTTTATAATTAATATTTTCATAATTGAAAATAATGTTATGAAATTCATCAAGAGATAAATCATATTTATATTCTAGAAAATAAAATTTTGAATCAAATATGTTTGGAATAATTCTCATAAGGTTCTTCACAATTGTAGAATATTCCAAGACATACCCAGAACCTATGTCCTACTACTTACAATTATTTATTTTTCAATTTTATTAATTCACATTAGTATTCCCTTCAAAAATACTTTACAGATTCAATGAAATAGTTTTTGAAGTATTGAGATCCATAACCTTCTAATAAATATTATCTGAAAAGGATATTAAACATCCATTTCTAGACTTTCTGTTAACTTCTATATTTATCTTATTTTCCAAAATCATATGATAATCTTTCTAAATAGGTTGAAAACCAATAGTATCAGTATTAAGAACTTTCATCCCAAGAGATAGGAGATAAGGTATCATCCTACTTTTCTATCCATAATAATTTCTTTCCATAAAATGTAAAAATTCCTCTACTGTTTAAACAATTTGTATTATCAATTATAAAAATTGAAAAAGGGATCATTTATATGATACCAATTTAGTTACAAAGGATCAAATTACAACTGAGAAGGGGGGGGGGTTGAATCATTCGTTCACTATTTATGAGTTTTAATAATTTTAGAAACCTAACCCATGCAACTTTTTATGATTTATTTCCTCATCAACCTTTAGTAATAACTCTAGAATGAAAATTAGTAAAGGATGTTAAGAGGACAATATTTAAAAGTTTTGGCATTAGTGCGAGAACCTACATCCTTTACATATCCATTCTCATGGGTCTATGAAAATACACTATTATGAATAAGTTCATAAAACATGTGCCAAATCTGGTTAGACATATTCTATATCCCTATAGGAAATATTATATTGACTCCTATCAGTTTAAAATTTATTCTTATAAAATAATTATTCCACATAGAATAATAAAGAATTCATGAAACTACACCATAAATTATCATATTGATTCCTCAGTCATATTTGGTTGAATCCAATTTTCTCAATCCAATGAAGTCGGTACAATTATTCTTTACTCAATCTACACTTCTCAAACTCTTCTTATAATCTAAATACAATATTCCTTTCTTTATTGACTCAATCCAATATTCTCAATAAAAAAATTCTTCATCTAATAAACAAACATTCATCTATTTAAGCCTAATCACATGATCTCTGTTCGGAAATAGCTTTCACTTTATTTCCTCAACACTCTAGATTATCCGCTTATATAAATGTTTCTATGAATATATGAACTAAGAAAATATTTATTGACGACTTAGAAAAAATTAGAGGGAAATATGAAAACATTCCATGCTTCCTAAAATTATAAAAAGTCCAAAAAACACTCGCATTTAAACATTAACTATGACTTTCTCAATCATCCTCAGATTTCTCAGAGTGTTGAAAAATTGAACTTCATGTTTTACCTATTAAAATCATCATAAAAACTTCTAGAATATATTTTTATTCTTCTTTATAATCAAGTCATTTTGATCGTTGTTTCTTTATCAATTCATTATGATCTATTTCTTTCTCATCCCATTCTAATATGTTTGCCTCTCAGTTAATTATGATTTGTATCTTTCTCAGCTCAATATGATTTATTTCATTCTTAGCACATTATGATCTATATCCTTCTTATCTCATGACGATATTATTTGTCCTCATCTAATTACTATATATTACCTTCTTATCTCATTATGATGCATTTCCTTCTTCATCCTATTATGAAGAAGTTACCATTATCTCATTATGATTCATCCATTTATTAAAATTATTTTATCATGACTATGAATCTTTACTTATATTGATCATCAAAGAATCATCTTACTTGGAATATATAGTTTGATAAATTTCATACACTTGAATACACAATATTCTTTCAAAACTCATCATAAAAATAAAACATATTCACATAGAAACTTATATCTTTATTACTCAGGAACATCTTTCCTTATCTAATTATGGAAAAGAAATAATTCTATAAATCATGACTTTCTACATCTGATAATTTTGGATCCAATGATATGAACCTAATGTTGATGGATCTAATACTCTAAGTCTGGTGTTTCTTAGCCTGATCTTCTGAGTAAAAAAAAAACAACTTTCATAGAAACAAATTTATCATATTTTATGTTTGGGTTTGATCATTCAATAACTTTCAACATTATTATAAAACTATTTATGATGGATTAGATCTAAATCCTAAATAACAACAACATTCTAATACAAAAGAATAGTTGTCAGGAAATATAATTTTTTTACAAAAAATTAACACAATGGTTCTTTTATATCCAACTTCATATAACTCTTCTTGATCATCCTTTATAACACCTACGACATCAAAAATTGAAATGTAATAGGATGGAAAGGAAAAAACTGCTGCAAATTTTTATTGTGAAAGCCTCTCCTGTGATATGAACCACCTTATTCACAAATGCTTGAGGCGTGATACATTAATTATGAAACAATATCTATCAAATTTCTATTGTAACCAAAATAAACAAATTAAATTCCCTTGAATCATGAACCTAATTCAATAGAAAATTCCCTTCATCTTAATATTTTGAGATGTGTTTACTCCATTATTGTGTAGAGTTCCTTAAAATTTATAAGACCAGAAAAATATTCTTAGAATGTATTGTGGAACAAACAAATATATACAACATGGATTCCATGATATATAAAGTTCCAAAAAAAATCAGTCAGATGTTTTTGTTTCATAATATCTTATTTATGAAATAGACATTATTTTTTAACAAACATATATGTCTTGATAAATAGATCTATTGTGTGAGATTCATTCCTTTTACATATTTCCACCTGAACTATCTTCATGATTTTTAATCAATACAAATCTTTTTTTAGTATAATCCAAATTATTCTAAAACATGTTCCCTTAAAAATATATTTGTGTTTTATTGTTATTTATGAATTCTTAATAAAATATTACATAGTGAATCCCATCCACAATCTCCACTTCGTGAATAAACTCCTCCCAAATCATCCAACCACATCCGGGTCTCAATAATATTCACATTTGTTTTTTTGACAACAATGGATCATAAATTACTAAAAAACTCTAAAATTATTATACTGGATCACCATTGAATAATTCTAATCCTACATAAAAATACATTATGGATGAAACAAAAAAATTTAACAAATAATACCATGCTATCAACAATCTATGATCAATATTCAATTATTCGTCAAACTAAAACATCTCTAAACTTCTTTCACAATGATATAAAACATGAAAATATATCAAATATATAATTACAAATAATTTATAATCACCATAGACATAACACAAAATATATTCCTAAAAATTACTACATTCACCTCACCAAACCGATATAATAGTTCACAGACATGAAAATAACTAAAACAAAAAATACCCATTTCTAAAAGTACCCCTAAATTTATACTCCCCTAAACATGTAAATCACATATAAATTTACACTCTCAATAAATTAATGTTGTAGTTTTCTCCTCCCTTGAAATTAATATCAAAATATACGATGAGAGTGGGGAAATGAACACTATAAGTCATTATTGATATCGGTGTGGTTAAACTCATTAGATCAATCCCAAACTCTGATAAGAATCCTTAGATAGTGGCTTGGGGAACACATAAATTATCTACTCCATCTTGAGAATAAAATCCATTTTCAATTCATATCTCTCATTAAGATAATTTATAAATTGATATTTAATATAAATGATCATGATTCTTTAATGATGACCATGATTCTTTAACAAATTGATAAAACTTTTATTATTACATTCAAGAAGATGTGGTGGATTTACCCCAAACTTAATGTATTTTAACTATGAATTCATCAATATTAACTGAGTTTTTGAATATTTTTTGACCACATATTTTGCCTTAGTTTCCCTTAATTTCATAGAAATATTATCCTTAGTGTGACAACACACTCACATTTTACCAAAGAAGAAAAAGTCACCTAATGTGGATATACTATGATAGATTGATCATTAAAAATTAGTATTTTTATAACTAAATAGAACAAATCTTCTCATGCTACCATTTTTCCACAAATTTTTTTTCTTGTAATATAGATAACAATAATTTTTCTAAACATAAGATGGGTCTGATTTGGTAGCCTATTTTTACTTACACAAATTTCAAAAATATACATGAAATCTTGATTTTATGTTTTGAGATATGTACAATGTTTAATAAATTCTCTAAAAATATTTGGATAAATATTAGTTCCCCTATAATATTTAGAAAATATTGTTCTAAGTAATTTTTTTGTGAAACATGGAACAAAATCTTCCATTCAAAAACATTTCAATAGTTCCCTAAAATTATTCTATTTAGGTACAAAAATTATATCTTTATTTTAATATATTTCTATGAAAATAATGTTCCTCATTTCTCCCAGTATTCGCATTTTAAATATTCATTTCATCTCATCTATAAACTTTTCACAATTTTATTAATTATTTATAGAATATTTTATTCCACCTATAGAATCTATAACATAAAGAGATACCTTAAGGTCATTTTTGATGTAGAGATTATTTTACATTATTCCTTTTCTAAAACATTACCTCTTAAAATTGGAATCTAGCATATAATTCCTAGATCACGGTGCTTACTTTATTCCATATAAATCCAATATTGAATCACAGATCTTATTTTTTATTATAAAGAACCTACATGGTTTCTCAATGGAAACCACCTCTTCCAACTCAAAATTGAAGAAGGGAGACATGATATCTATTTAAAAAATATTTTATATGATGTGTAAAATAATTGAAATAATTATTATAGTAGTTTCCAGACATACAAATAGTGAAGAATTTTCATCAAAATTTTAAATTAATCATATGAATAAAATATTTGTAAAATCATTTAATTGTATCTCTCAAATTATCGATTGTACTTAAACTTGTTTTGGAACACCCACTTTGTTACTATGGTATTTTTTCCTTTATTGTTTGGAACTGACTCGAATGTAAGACTATTTTTATCTTATTTAAATTATTTATTCAAAATAGAAAACCATTAACGATGATTTAAATCTCCTTCCACATTTTATATTTATATTGATTAAAAAATGAAACATGAGATGATTTCCCAGAAGTTATCCATGTTTTTAACTAGTAAAGTTGATTTTTAATGATATTTTGTAACTCAATTTTTCTTGTTATCCTTGGATGAGATGAATTTTATTTTTTCATCATTAATTGAAATAGATGAATTTTTTCATCGACAATTACATATTCAACATTTTCATATATATCTTAAATTTCTTCAAGATTTTTTATGAAAACAAAAAAACACAATCACATTTAGAGCCCATATTATAATATAAAAATTCTTCATTTTATTATTATATCACATTAACTTCAACAAAATTAATGATATTTACAATTTATTTTTCAATAAATGATATCCTCTTCAATTTGGTGGATATCCAAGAAATACCCCTTCAACTCTTTAATTTTAAATGTTCCATGATTTTCACCCTTTACCTTTATATCATTAGTACTGCCAAATACATGAAGATAATTCAAAATTTTATATATTTTTAATAATAAATATCATAATGGGAAATATCTAAATTCATTATTTGCAAACAATTTTTTTATGAACTATTATACCACTATCTTGTTTGTAAAAATAATTATATGCATCATACTCAACCATTATTATACAATATATATCCAAAAAACTATTATTATATTCATCCAAAATATATTATTGTTGTGTGTATTATGCACTTAATTTTTTCATATTACATGGTTTTCTAAATAATATTTCAATTTACCTTTTGTGAACTCAGTCCCATTTTTTGTTTGGATATTATTAAGAGAAAACCCGTAGTCCTTTTCTACACCTCTTAAAATGATTTTAATCCTTTTTAAGGCCTCAAAATTGTGTTTTATAAACATAACACATGTTATTTGAGAGAACTTATAAATAAAAATAATATCATAGTTATCCCCTTTAGTTAATTGATTCTTTATTGGTCTACACACATTTAAATGAATGATCTGCAAATGTTGAGTATATTAAATCTCCACCTTCTTATGAGAGAAATTAATAATGTTCTCCTTTTGGATGTTGAGAACATCCAGTCTCTTAATCTATTCAATGACTAAACAACCCAAAAATTGTTATCATAGGAAATAATATTGACATTCGTTTGAAAAATACGGGAAAACATTTAATTCTACAATTAATAATATTTTTTATACGTAGTTAACATCGATTTTTAGCATCATATAGTTAGAATAAATATCATTTGTTTCACTATACTCTTGTAACAGTTCATCCATACTATAGTTTATTAACCAAGAAATCATGCTAAATAAAATCCACTTTATTTTCTTCATCACAATGAAATGATACACTCAGTATATTTTCTATCAATACAATAATATAAAGAGTGTTTTTGTATTTCAGTTTTTATTTAATAATAATAGTTGAGAAAACACCCTTAAATTTAAAAGGAACTTTTTTACCAAATATAATGAACCTCCATTATAATTCTAAAAGTATCATAGGATTTTTAAATCTATCATCATATTGGATGAGATTATAGCTTCTAAGATAGATAGATTCTTTCCTTTTGTTGTTTTAATTGACAATTCCACATCGAAGGTTTTATCTTTCCCATTTATCATCATATTCTGATAACTTTTAGAATTAAAACCCCTATTTTGTTGGGATAGTAGATGAAAAATAAATTATTTATCATGATGAACATGATATTGACACCTAATTTAGACATATTTAAGTAAATCAAACTCATTCTATATATAATTTCTAGAATACTGAACCTATTTTTGAACATTCCTCTTTTCAAAAAGATGAATACCCATAAAAACATGCTTCCTAAAAATTTTGTGAATTTTATGATGTTAGTTGTTAAACCAAAATATTTATGTTGTATTCCCATCCCCATAGTTCAATCAGTATAATATAAATATTTTTTCTATAAAAACACCATGTTTTCCATATGCATGCTCTCGAATTACAACCCACTAATAATTTTGTTGGAATTTATTCAAAAACAAGATTTTTTTTAAATTTGAAAATTTTATTATTCATAATATATTGTGTCACGACCCGACCTCGGGGCCCGTGCCGTGACTACCCCAAGCCTGCCTTCCATAGGCCAGGGGCTGGCGACTAGCACCAATGGCGTAAATCCCGATAACTGGGAAGGCATTGCCATTACAAAAGCAAACAAACACCACAGAGTAAGCAAGCGGAAAAGTAAACACAAGCGAAGAAAAGTAAAAGGGCCGGAAATACAAGCCCAACTGTAAAGTACAACTCGAAAGGGAAAAACAGCAGCTGGAAGAACGAAGCGGCTCCTGGGTCGTCCTCCTTGATTCCTACCTGAAGGGTAGGTACAGATGGCTCAGCTCCTGGATCGTCCACCACGGATCCTACCTGAAGGGTAGGTACAGATAGCTCCTCTACTCCTCGGGTCCTGTCGTCTACTCCGGGTACGTCTGCCCAGTGGTCCTCCTCCGGGTACTGACCTGCTCCGCAAGCCTCAACTGCGATCTGCGCTATCCGTCGTCTGCAACCAACACAACGAAGTGCGGGCATAGCCCGTGCAGGGGTGAGTATAAGCTACTCAGTAGGGACCCCGAGACCCTTAAGGTCTCACTAAATCCAACATGGATATCCACAAAGTAAAGACAACAATCACGAGTAACATCAAACTCTACTTAGGTATATGCCCATACATATACCTAATACATCAAGTAACCCATCCAATAACAAGGATACACAAAAATCATGAAATCAACGGATAACCATCACCCAGGTATATGCCCATACATATACCTAAGTTATCAAGCGACCCATCTCAATCATGAGGAAACGCAAAGATTCATTGACTCAGCTCAAACCAGGATTTTCATTATCGAAACCGTAACTACTGAGGAGCTCCGTCTCTAGAGTGTACAGTGGTCCTGTCACGACTCCGAGGTACTGCTCACTAACCTAAGACTGCTGAGGTACTCCTCCTGTCGAGTACTGCGGGTTTGCGGCCAACAACCGGGCGCTCCGTCCGCTGAGGGTCTGTCGCCAAATACCGGGCGCTCGCCCAAATAGCCTACTGAGGTACTCCTCCTGTCGAGTACCGCGGGTTTGCTGCCAACTACCAGGCGCTCCGTCCGCCGTGGGTCTGCCGCCAAATATCGGGCGCTCCGTCCACTGGGCTAGTCGACTCACTCCAAGTCGAGTCGGTCAAGCAGTCGTCAGGTCTCAGTCGGCTACACGGTCTCCGTACTCTGCACGCTCGTCTCCGGGAGGGTCCGCTCCACGAGCTACAGGTCGATACTCCATGTATCACAAAGTCCCACAAAGAAGTGTCTCAAAGGACCGCCTCATCATAGGGGTCTCAACGCAACAGACGGCGCGTCAATCGGACGCCCGGTCTGTGAGTTATTAGCCTTTTCGTCCCAGGGGCCCGGTTGGTTTCGTGTGCGAACCAATCCCGGCCGTATCACAACTGTACTCTGAACTCCCATAGGGTATACTCAAAGGGACCGTTACTCAACGCAATCACCAACGCCGCTGACGGTTCGTCGAACGGACGTCCTGGCTGAAAGATATCAGCTTTTCCGTTCCAGGGGCCCGTTGGATTTCGGGTACAATCCAATCCGGCCATACTCCGACTGCATCCAAAACTCAGGCGGAGTATGTCAAAAGTTCCGTCTCATCAAGAGGAAGTCAACGAAACAGACGGCGCGTCAGTCAGACGCCCGGTCTGTGAGTTATTGGCTTTTTCGTTCCAGGGACCCAGTTGGTTTCGTGTACGAACCGACCCGACCGTACTCCGTCGGCATCCAAACCTCGAGCAGAGTAAGCCAAAAGTTCCGTCTCACTGAGAGGAATTCAACAAAGCTGACGGTACGTCATTCGGACGTCCGGAGCTCAAGATATGTGAATTTGACCGAAATGGTCCGAAAACGGGGGGGTCCGGGTCCGGGCCGACCCGGCCCGACCCCCCCGGGGTCGGCCCGAATCGTGTCCGACCCGGTTGGCCCGGCCCCGCCCGGCCAGGGCCGGTCCGGCTCGGCTCGGCCGAGCGGCCTGACAACCCCGCGACACCCGCGGGGTGTCGCGCTGGACACCCGCGGGGTGCCGCCTGACAGCCCCGCGGCACCCGCGGGGTGTCGCGCTGGACACCCGCGGGGTGCCGCCTGACAGCCCCGCGGCACCCGCGGGGTGTCGCGCTGGACACCCGCGGGGTGCCGCCTGACAACCCCGCGGCACCCGCGGGGTGCCACCCTGGACACCCGCGGGGTGTCGCCAGACAACCCCGCGGCACCCGCGGGGTGCCACCCTGGACACCCGCGGGGTGTCGCCAGACAACCCCGCGGCACCCGCGGGGTGCCACCCTGGACACCCGCGGGGTGCCGCCGCCTCCGGCCGCCGGCGCCGCCGCGCCGGTGACCCGCGCCGCCGCCGGCTTCCGCGGGCCACCGGAGACGCTCCGGTGGTCCGATTTGCTTCCCGTCTGCGCCTACGGTCATCCCGGGACCCGACCTTCACTGCGGAGGCCTCAAAATTAACTTGCGGCCTCGTTTGTCGTCGCCCGTCAATCTGCGCTCAAGAACAAAATAAAATTAATTTAATCTGCGGCCTCTTTGGCGCGGCGCGACGACGTCGCGTGCTTGAACGACTTCTCGGCGTGGCGCGAAGGCGTCTCGATCTTGTTTGATTTCGTTCCACAGCGCGGCGCGACGGCGCCGCTCAATAGTTGCCGTACGATTCCCGCGTGGTGCGACGGCACCACGCCATCTCGCTCCATTCGCAAGAAACAACAAGAATAAAGGAGGGGAGGGGGGTTCGGCCGTGTTTGTGCGGCCCGACCCCCCTCGCATTAGATTGATAACAATCGGCCTTTCTAGAACGATAATCCATCACAATCTTTTTAAAAATAAATAAAAAGATTCGGAAACAAGGGTCGACAAAAAAAAAAGAAGAACCTTCAAGATCGAAGGAAAGATCAACAACTTTAAAAAGGTTTAAAACCCCTACCTCAAGCGTTGTCGCTCGCGAGTTCGTCACGGAAGAGGACGATCGTCGCGGAAGAAACGTCGCCGGAGAAACGTCGTTGATTCCGTTGTCGTCGAGGTGCGTCCGAAAGGAGAACGTCGCTTGGAAAGGAACGATCGTCGCAGAAGAAACGTCGCGGAAGAAGCGTCGTTGATTTCCGCGGTTTCGGCGTTCTTCGCCGGAGGCCGGCGTTCTTCGCGTTCTACGCCGAAGAAGAACTCTCTCCTCCAAATTCTCCCCACGCCACAAGCTTCCACCCAAAATAAAATAAGAGTAATCTTATTTTATTAACACACAAGCAACGATTAAAAAAAAAGAAACGAACAATTAATTCCAAGAATTAATTTACCAAAGAAACCACCCAATTAATTGGACGAAAGAAACAGCCCAATTTAATGGTCTGTTAAGAAACTAAGAAACCGCGTCAGTTGACTTTTAGTTTCTTTGACGGGTTTTCGCGGGTGCGTTACTTAGCGGAAGAAACGGTGGGGCTCGTGCGGGCCCCACCCACAAATATCCTATCAAGAGGATAGGATATTTCAGTTGCACCCTATCCGCTTCAACTAAGCTTAACCAGCTTAATGTGGCTTTCAAGTGGCTTCCAGTGAAATAAAAATAAAGTTGTCGTGACAACTTTATTTTATTTCTTAACCTTAAGTCCCAAAATTTAAAAACCACACCTGAGCAAACGCAACTCCGGAAGAGGCGTTTCTAGGAAAAACCCGGCGCTGCGATTTCATCGGTGCCCTCAGAATTCGATTCCGGGCACCGGTTCAAAAGTTAGAAAAACCCGCTCGTCCGTTCACTGAACGTACCCGAGCCAAAACTTCGGAAAATGATTCCGGGCACACCGGGCCTCAGAATCAGGTGCCGTCAGAAACTGTGTTCTTGTAAAATTCCAAAGAAAATTAAGAAAAAAAAAATTTCCTAGAAATTTACGGGTCTTTACATTACTCCCACCACAGGGCTTTACGTCCCCGTAAAGCTTCACCACAGACTTAGGGAAACAAAGCGGTACTGAGCACGCATCTGAGCCTTCCGCTCCCATGTGCTCACCTGGAGGTTCCCGCGCTGCCAAAGAATGTGCAAAAGAGGAATCGACCATCCTCCTAGGATCCGCTCCTGTCGATCGTCGATCCCCACAGGAACCTCCGTATAAGACACTCATCGCCACCGTCTAGCTCCTCATGGTCGATGATATGCGAAGGGGGGTCGAGCACGTATCTCCTCAGTTGGGATACGTGGAAAACGTCGTGCACCTAGAGCAACTGAAGTGGATGGGCCAAGCGGTAAACCACCTCGCCTACCCAGCTGAGGACCTAGATAGGTCCGTTGAACCTCGGAGATAACTCGCCTCCCAGGCCACATCTCCGTAAACCTCGTCGAGGTGAGACCCGTAAGAAGACGGGGTCGTCATCCTCGAACTCCAGAGGTCTCCATTTTTGATTAGAACTGAAACTCAAAACTCCTGCTGCCACGAAGGTAAGGTGGGTCGACCCAAGAATGATCGGCTACACCCTCCTGTGCATGAGTTTATCTTGAGCTGCCCAGGGTTTCCTTTTCGCTGACCAAGGAAAACCTATCCCAACGTTGTAGATAAAACACTACCTTTTTGCCTAAAACAGTCAACCTGGGTATGATCTGTGAATTCGATCCATAACCAGACCAACGTCGCAAGGCCTCGACGCTGCCACCAAGAGATTCCAACCGAAACTCTCACCTCGTGGTCAGATCACACTGTCGGCGTAAGTGTGATTATCGAGTCTCCTCCCAAAGGTATCTCCAGACGTGAGGGTCAAGTCAACGGCTTACCCGGAACCTCTAGGTCTGGGACAAGATTCGTGGAAGGAAAGAATGATTGGTACCTATGTCTAAAGATATGGCAGCTCATAGTAGACATAGCCCGTACCCCGAATCATTCTTAGAGCCCCTGGGTCACACTACTTGACCGCATGCAGCTACTCTCCTTCCCAGCCCTCCTGCTCCCTGAGCCTGGCGGGGATTTCAAAGGCGGGTGGTTGTAACATGTTGAGATGTACACCACCACCTGCTGCTCTCAAGGCCCCACTTCCACGTCTGCTACTCCGCAGATTCATCTGTCCTTTAAGCTTCCTCTTCTTGAAACATTTAACACGCCCGAGTCTCTAAGACTGGCACTTGTTTCCTGTTTCTTACTGCACTGTGCAGTCTTCATCCGCTCCTGGATGAACTGCACCTCCATTGCATATGATCTGGAAGAGCTGCTAAAATTTCTCCTTTGCTGAAAAGAGAAACCTGGTCTCATCCCCTCTCTAGATGAACCACGCCCATTGCCTAATACAGTCAATCCTGGCATGAAGGATGCATTCATGCCATGGATGACGTCGTAAGGCCTCGACGTAACTACTAAGAGATCCAACTGTCACTCTCGCCTCCAAGGGTCGAGTCACACTGTCGGCATCAGTGTGAGGTCATTGGGTCTGCTCCAGTTGAAATCTCGAAAGTGAGGGTCAAGTCAACAGTTTAACCAGGACCACTCAGTAACATCACAAAAGAGGACAGGAAGGCAAACATCACAAGAGATAAGTGCCTTCTTTATTATTGTAGCTCATAATACAAAGACACGAATACAACATCAAACATGGAACTAGAAGTACAAGAGACGTATCCACTAGTTCCGCTCCTGTCCACCTGCTCCAAGAGTTCTACTGTTGCTCAAGCATTTGTCGCTGCCTCTATCTCGGTGGCTCCCCCAAAGCCTGAGGATCGGGAGTCGGACAGTTACGTGCCAGATGACCCTTTCCGCGGCATGAGTAACACAACCTGCTCCTTGCACGGCTAGCTCTGTTCCCACTCCGGGTGCCCTGCACCACCGGTCCTAAAACCCGAGATCGCCCAACTGCTGGTCTGGTCTTCCTGGGCCTCTGCATTATCTGTTTACTGCCCACAGATGACTCGGCTTCTGATCGAGAAGCACGCGACAAAGGCAGCAGCTCCCGAACACGCTCGGGGTGTAGAGCTACTGGCACATACTCCAACCTGAAGGAGGTCTCTAAGTCTTCCCAAGAGAAGGCCATCCCACAGCAAAACTGGAACAAGTGGCTCCACCACCTGCCTGCTGCTGCCTGAAGAAGGCTAGCCGCAAAGATCGCCATAAAGTCCGATGGCGTCCCCACTAGCCTGAAGACTCCCACCACAGCCTCCAGCCAATCCTCAGCCGCCTGCGGGTCCGTCTCTCCCCTGAACCTGGGTGGCCTCTGGCGCTGGAACTCATGCAGTGCACTCAAGCATCGTGCATCGCCTACTGCTGGGGCTGGTGGCATCGGTGGCCCAACACATGGTAGTACCGCTGGTGCCTCTGCTGGTGCCTCGACTGCAAGAGGGACCTGAACCGAAGCCTCGTCGGTCGGCAGGCTGTCAGTATGCACATCCCTCTGGGCTAAAGCTGGTCGTCCGAGAAAAGGCATCCTGAAAGAAACATCGTAACACGGTCAAACGATTAAACCTGGTGAGTTGACCTGGTTTGAGCTGACATTTTTAAACTTTGGAAACACACACGCAATCAGTGTTTTCGTGCACAAAGTCGGAATTCAGTTGTCAGGGTCCTGGTGTATGGATACGTCGGCCGCCCGCACCAACACTGGACTCCCTGAACTGAAAACCATACTCGGTACCCTTAACACTATTGCTTCACAGAAAGAAAGATCAGAATCGGCGGTAGAACCGACCACCTTTGATACCAATCTGTCACGACCCGACCTCGGGGCCCGTGCCGTGACTACCCCAAGCCCGCCTTCCATAGGCCAGGGGCTGGCGACTAGCACCAATGGCGTAAATCCCGATAACTGGGAAGGCATTGCCATTACAAAAGAAAACAAACACCACAGAGTAAGCAAGCGAAAAAGTAAACACAAGCGAAGAAAAGTAAAAGGGCCAGAAATACAAGCCCAACTGTAAAGTACAACTCGAAAGGGAAAAACAGCAGCTAGAAGAACGAAGCGGCTCCTGGGTCGTCCTCCTCAATTCCTACCTGAAGGGTAGGTACAGATGGCTCAGCTCCTGGATCGTCCACTACGGATCCTACCTGAAGGGTAGGTACAGATAGCTCCTCTACTCCTCGGGTCCTATCGTCTACTCCGGGTACGTCCGCCCAGTGGTCCTCCTCCGGGTACCGACCTGCTCCGCAAGCCTCAACTGCGATCTGCGCTGTCCGTCGTCTGCAACCAACACAACGAAGTGCGGGCATAGCCCGTGCAGGGGTGAGTATAAGCTACTCAGTAGGGACCCCGAGACCCTTAAGGTCTCACTAAATCCAACATGGATATCCACAAATTAAAGACAACAATCACGAGTAACATCAGACTCTACTTAGGTATATGCCCATACATATACCTAAGTCATCAAGTAACCCATCCAATAACAAGGATACACAAAAATCATGAAATCAACGGATAACCATCACCCAGGTATATGCCCATACATATACCTAAGTTATCAAGCGACCCATCTCAATCATGAGGAAACACAAAGATTCATTGACTCAGCTCAAACCAGGATTTTCATTATCGAAACCGTAACTACTGAGGAGCTCCGTCTCTAGAGTGTACAGTGGTCCTGTCACGACTCCGAGGTACTGCTCACTAACCTAAGACTGCTGAGGTACTCCTCCTGTCGAGTACTGCGGGTTTGCGGCCAACTACCGGGCGCTCCGTCCGCTGAGGGTCTGTCGCCAAATACCGGGCGCTCACCCATATAGCCTACTGAGGTACTCCTCTTGTCGAGTACCGCGAGTTTGCTGCCAACTACCAGGCACTCCGTCCGCCGTGGGTCTGCCGCCAAATACCGGGCGCTCCGTCCACTGGGCTAGTCGACTCACTCCAAGTCGAGTCGGTCAAGCAGTCGTTAGGTCTCAGTCGGCTACACGGTCTCCGTACTCTGCACGCTCGTCTCCGGGAGGGTCCGCTCCACGAGCTACTGGTCGATACTCCAAGTATCACAAAGTCCCACAAAGAAGTGTCTCAAAGGACCGCCTCATCATAGGGGTCTCAACGCAACAGACGGCGCGTCAATCGGACGCCCGGTCTGTGAGTTATTAGCCTTTTCGTCCCAGGGGCCCGGTTGGTTTCGTGTGCGAACCAATCCCGGCCGTATCACAACTGTACCCTGAACTCCCGTATGGTATACTCAAAGGGACCGTTACTCAACGCAATCACCAACGCCGCTGACGGTTCGTCGAACGGACGTCCTGGCTGAAAGATATCAGCTTTTCCGTTCCAGGGGCCCGGTTGGATTTCGGGTACAATCCAATCCGGCCATACTCCGACTGCATCCAAAACTCGGGCGGAGTATGTCAAAAGTTCCGTCTCATCAAGAGAAGTCAACGAAACAGACGGCGCGTCAATCGGACGCCCGGTCTGTGAGTTATTGGCTTTTTCGTTCCAGGGACCCGGTTGGTTTCGTGTACGAACCGACCCGACCGTACTCCGTCGGCATCCAAACCTCGAGCAGAGTAAGCCAAAAGTTCCGTCTCACTGAGAGGAATTCAACAAAGCTGACGGTACGTCATTCGGACGTCCGGAGCTCAAGATATGTGAATTTGACCGAAATGGTCTGAAAACGGGGGGGGGGGGGGGTCCGGGTCCGGGCCGACCCGACCCGACCCCCCCTGGGTCGGCCCGAACCGGGTCCGACCCGGTTGGCCCGGCCCCGCCCGGCCAGGGCCGGTCCGGCTCGGCTCGGCCGAGCGGCCTGACAACCCCGCGGCACCCGCGGGGTGTCGCGCTGGACACCCGCGGGGTGCCGCTTGACAGCCCCGCGGCACCCGCGGGGTGTCGCGCTGGACACCCGCGGGGTGCCGCCTGACAACCCCGCGGCACCCGCGGGGTGTCGCGCTGGACACCCGCGGGGTGCCGCCTGACAACCCCGCGGCACCCGCGGGGTGCCCCCCTGGACACCCGCGGGGTGTCGCCAGACAACCGCGCGGCACCCGCGGGGTGCCACCCTGGACACCCGCGGGGTGTCGCCAGACAACCCCGCGACACCCGCGGGGTGCCGCCCTGGACACCCGCGGGGTGTCGCCAGACAACCCCGCGGCACCCGCGGGGTGCCGCCCTGAACACCCGTGGGGTGCCGCCACCTCCTGCCGCCGGCGCCGCCGCGCCGGCGACCCGCGCCGCCGCCGGCTTCCGTGGGCCACCGGAGACGCTCCGGTGGTTCGATTTGCTTCCCGTCTGCACCTACGGTCATCCCGGGACCCGACCTTCACTACGGAGGCCTCAAAATTAACTTGCGGCCTCGTTTGTCGTCGCCCGTCAATCTGCGCTCAAGAATAAAATAAAATTAATTTAATCTGCGGCCTCTTTGGCGCGGCGCAACGACGTCGCGTGCTTGAACGACTTCTCGGCGTGGTGCGAAGGCATCTCGATCTTGTTTGATTTCGTTCCACAGCGCGGTGCGACGGCGCCGCTCAATAGTTGCCGTATGATTCCCGCGTGGTGCGACGGCACCACGCCATCTCGCTCCATCCGCAAGAAACAACAAGAATAAAGGAGGGGGGGGGTTCGGCCGTGTTTGTGCGGCCCGACCCCCCTCGCATTAGATTGATAACAATCGGCCTTTCTAGAACGATAATCCATCACAATCTTTTTAAAAATAAATAAAAAGATTCGGAAACAAGGGCCGACAAAAAAAAAGAACCTTCAAGATCGAAGGAAAGATCAACAACTTTAAAAAGGTTTAAAACCCCTACCTCAAGCGTTGTCGCTCGCGAGTTCGTCACGGAAGAGGACGATCGTCGCGGAAGAAACGTCGCCGGAGAAACGTCGTTGATTCCGTTGTCGTCGAGGTGCGTCCGAAAGGAGAACGTCGCTTGGAAAGGAACGATCGTCGCGGAAGAAACGTCGCGGAAGAAGCGTCGTTGATTTCCGCGGTTTCGGCGTTCTTCGCCGGAGGCCGGCGTTCTTCGCTTTCTTCGCCGAAGAAGAACGCTCTCCTCCAAATTCTCCCCACGCCACAAGCTTCCACCCAAAATAAAATTAGAGTAATCTTATTTTATTAACGCACAAGCAACGATTAAAAAAAAGAAACGAACAATTAATTCCAAGAATTAATTTACCAATGAAACCGCCCAATTAATTGGACGAAAGAAACAGCCCAATTTAATGGTCTGTTAAGAAACTAAGAAACCGCGTCAGTTGACTTTCAGTTTCTTTGACTGGTTTTCGCGGGTGCGTTACTTAGCGGAAGAAACGGCGGGGCTCGTGCGGGCCCCACCCACAAATATCCTATCAAGAGGATAGGATATTTCAGTTGCACCCTATCCGCTTCAACTAAGCTTAACCAGCTTAATGTGGCTTTCAAGTGGCTTCAAGTGAAATAAAAATAAAGTTGTCGTAACAACTTTATTTTATTTCTTAACCTTAAGTCCCAAAATTTAAAAACTACACCTGAGCAAACGCAACTCCGGAAGAGGCGTTTCTAGGCAAAACCCGGCGCTGCGATTTCATCGGTGCCCTCAGAATTCGATTCCGGGCACCAGTTCAAAAGTTAGAAAAACCCGCTCGTCCGTTTACTGAACGTACCCGAGCCAAAACTTCGGAAAATGATTCCGGGCACACCGGGCCTCGGAATCAGGTGCCGTCAGAAACTGCGTTCTTGTAAAATTCCAAAGAAAATTAAGAAAAAAAAATTTCCTTGAAATTTACGGGTCTTTACATATTTCCACTACACCATTCCAGTGTTTTCAGTTACTGTAGTTTTTGAATCAATGTTTGGATTTCAGGAATTTTTTATATTTTTAGACTCTTTTTATTTAGCCACAAATATAATCCTATTAACACGATTCTTATTATTTAAATATTTATTAGCCATTTTAATATAATGATTATCCAAAAAGGATTATTTATATTGATATTAATTTTTAATTGAACACTTCTCATGTTCTTGATTATAATTTTGAAAAATGATTCTAGATTTTTTTAATTATTCTTTTACATTGATTAGTTTCTGTTGCACAAGATAAAAATCTATATAATCAAATTAAACATTTACCTAACTAAAAATATTAAATATAATTGAAAAATCAAAAATATTATTTACATTATGAGTCTCATTTCAAGTCTCACACATTCCCTCATTATAAACTAATTCATTTTTATGGAATAATTAATCATAGATCTTTAATTTCCAATTTTATTTTTCATGATTTGTTGTTTTTTCAAGTTGTTATCTCAATTAAATTTTCATAATAAACTCCATAAAATTTTCCTCATCTGTACTTCTATGAATTCAACTTTTATCACTATTGAAATTTTCACCACTCACATTTTATATGATATGTTTCTTGCTAACATCACCTTCATTATTAACCATTTATTCTTCACTACTTCATTAGCCTTCTTTAAATATAGATAAAAAATGTCTCATTTTTTCTTTGAAAAATTCATACAATTTATTGTCGAATAAAAGTTTGTCTTGGATGAATTCTTCTTTAAAAATTTTCTTGGACTTTAATATTCTTCATCCGTAGAAATATATTCATTCATATTCAAATAGTTTGTTTATAAAAAACCAACAACCCCAAAATTGAAAATTTTATGTTGTAAAATATATTTCAACATTACATTACCAATTATAACATTTTTATATATAATAAAAATCAAATGATAAATCCTTTTACCCACATATGAATTTAAATTAGAATATAAAACATCATCAAATCAATAAATAACCTTATAAATTTACATAAATTTATAGACATTAATGAAAATGTCCTTTTTCCCTTACCTTTATATTTATAACATTATATTTATATATTTAATAAGAAATAAGAATATGTTGAAAATTTTCAAGAGATATTATTTATTGATCCACTTCTTCTAGAGTTTAAAAATCTTCATCAAACTTGTCATGTAAGATGTACAAGATATTCTCCATAATAGTTGAGTCTTGCAACTTATCATCATAATCAGGGATCTGGATTAGATGTAAATTCACCATTTTAAGTAATTATTAAATTTTCACATCATCAATAATCCAAAGACATTCATATTTTAGTCTATAAAACTAAAAATTTTCTCATGTCACATTGGTATTATATTAATTGATATTCTACATATTTTCCTAAATGTTTTTTTATTTAGATTCATTTGACCTTTAGGAATTATATTTATGAAACTAAGATAAAATATAATTACTAGTGTGACCATTAAACCCCATATTCAATTTTTCCACTATTTAAAGAAAATTACCTTTGAAATGTATAGGGAATCCATAAATTGTAGCATCAAAACATCATAAAAAATAGAGATAAAAATGGAATCATTATGTATTTACAAACAAGATAATCTTTCCCATAAAACATGGGAATCACATTTTTGTTTTCATAATTAAAATTACTTGTCATTTATAATATAAAACAATGAATAATTATTCTTCTTGAGAGAGAATCCGAATAGAGAATCACAAATGAAGGGAATTTGGATCTGATATTATATGAGAATCCAATTATAGTATCCATTTAAGATCACCAACAGGGGGTAATGATCTATATTTTTTAAAGGTAATTAAAATAAAAACATCACCAACAAAAGGTAACATGAAAAATTCAAATTGTTCACCTCTCAATATAAGAATTATAATACCTTGTGGGATATAGATTACTCTGAGGTAACACTGCCCACTAGAATCGTCTTGTTAGTACAAAACAATATTGTATAACCTTTAAAATATTTCTTACATTTCATATGACTACACTTTAGTGCATCAAAAACATTATAATGATAAATTTCAGTAATAATATATGTGTCATAAATCAAATATACCTCATATATGTTTTTTAGTGTCTTGTGTTACACTACTTCTTCTACAAATTCAAATCATGAATAAATTAGAATGTGTCATTCAATCATTCATTAAAACATGTTTCTTATTTAAATTATATACAAAAAACATGCACAAAAAAACTTTCACCTTATTTCCTTTATTCTTTTATTCAATATTGGATAATCATAGAATCATCTCTAGGATGTACATATTCAACATTATTTTTCTTTTTTCTCTTTATTCTCCTTCTACTTCCTGCATTTGAATTTTTTATATTTTTACAACTATTATATTTTTTGATATGACAAATTTGAATTTGAAATTTAAATTCAAATTATCTTCTCCAACTAGAGATCTTAGATAATCATTCATTTAATCGTCAGAATAAAAAATGAATTGGTAGGTTTTAATGAAAAAATAACAACCAATCCATTTAGATTAATCCAAGTCATAAATGATATTTTAACTGCCCATATTCCTAAAATTAATAGTCTAATATTATCAATTATGGAATGATAATGTAGTTCAAAACCACTATTTTTTAACTGCCTAAACAAATTATCAAGTGATTATAAAAATGTGGTTTATAGGTTATAAAAATTCTAATTGCATGAAAATGAGTTCTAAGAATCCTTTGAAATGTAGGTTCCTATCATATACTGTGATCCTCTATTTTCAAACATGTTTATGGAATAGTATATTATTTATGGTGCACATTAACTCAAAATTCTATTGGAAGAAATGTTAACTTGTTCTATTCCATTTTTGTGTGATCCTAATTCCATGAAATAAGAATATCATATTTATATATCATGATGTGGTCACTAATTTAAACCAAAGAGACCCTTATAATTATAGGGACATGAAAAATATAATAAGAATTCATTAAAGAATAGAAAAATATTTTAAACATGATGTAATTTAAATATAGAAAGTCACTAAAAAATGACCAAGTCCCCTTTGTAGAAAAATGTTTAATTTATGACACAAACCGTATTATTCAACAAAATTATAATATGAAATAATGAAATATATGACGTGGGACTGATTTCATCAACAACCCACATCATGACATAACTTTAATATTTAAAATCACAACAAACTTTCTTGATAATTTTCAATTTTATTTTCCAAAAATCATTTCATCATTAGAAATGTTATTTTTAATAATATTTATGGATTTAAAATAAAATAAAACATAATTAATAAAACCCACTCAAGCCAATTATTTAACAAAATCCATACAAGAATATCTAAATACCTCTTAGTATCAAAAAATTAATTGTGTTTGTTTTATTTTATAAATTATTTGGTTTATGGAAATAGAAAAAGGTTAGATGGGAGATAGAAAATATATTGGGACCATGATGTTTAGATATTTTTTTGAAGGAGTGGGAATATATTTATAGAAACATTATTTGGATTAAGAAAGTGTGTTCAATGTTTTTATTTTATATTATTCAAATAAATTAATTAACTTTGATAATCCTTCCAATTTTGGTGAATGGATAAAGGATACCCAAAAGTGTTTTTAGGATCTTTTATAATAGATATATGTTTCCATATATATATATATATCTGGGTAGAAGTTTGTTTGAAGGTCTATCTTTCTTTTCATAAAATGTTCATTGGACATAGTATTATGTGGAGTGAAATATATTGAAATGCTTACATGTTTTTATTAATTACTATATCAACAGTAATGAAAAATATCATGATCCGTGTATTTTTAGAAAGGGGATAAATTAATATATATATATATATATATAAGGTTTATACAACTTTGTTATGAATAATTGGTATGGATTTTACTAGAAAGATGATATAATATAGAGGTTCGGCTTAGGAATGTATTTGTTTGAAGTTTGTGATGCATTTTGGATAGAAGAATATTATTGATTTATACTGGGAAGATATCAAAGAATGTAATTAGATAAAGTTGAAATTGGGAGGATGATTATTTTGGGAAAATTAAATAGGATGAACTTTTTCAATAACATTAGAAAATGTCTACTTAGTTGGAGTCCATCGGATGAACATGAGGTCATATGACTGTCTTTAAGTGATTAGACAGATAGTTCTGGATGAATCCATCAAATGGATCTATTTTTATAAAGTCTATCATATTGAGTCTAATATTAAAAAGAAATTTTGGATGTTTTCGAATGAAATTCATTATATGGTGGAGGTATTGATAGGAATATTTTCATAATATTCATATGAAGATAAGGCTGTAAAGTCAATTGGAGGCTCCTTAGGTGGAGGAATTTTATAATGTTCAACCAAAGAAATGGTTGGTATATTATTTTTATATTTTGGGGTTCTTTATGTAGTTTTCTTGAATATATTAAATGTGACAATACAAAATTATTCTTTTAAATGTACAAAATGTCACAGAAAAAATATATGTGATTAAAACTAAGGATAAAGGAAGTTTTTTTATTTTTGTAGATGTTTTAATTTGATAGAATATTAAAGAATACTATAGAATTCTTGAGAAGAATTCAGGAGAATTATTTTAAGTAGGATTTATGAAATTAGAGATTTGATTAATTAAGAAAAAAATTAGAATTATTGATTGTTCCCCTTCATGTGATACTATTTAAAGGGGGTGTTCGTACAAATCATTGGTTTACTATTCATGAGTTATAAAAGTGACATGGAATTGAAATAGTATTGGGAAAAAAACTATGAAAATGATGAAATACTATGTATGAGATGGGATGTTTCCAACTATGGATTTTCATGGATGAATAAGAAGATTCTATCAAAAAGAGGAGTTGTTATATAAAAAAATATGTATAATACACCATAAAAAAGCTATATATAATGGGATAAAACATACTATGCAAATAGGTGAATAGAATGAAAAGAGTGTAAGAAAGTGGGTATGATTTTTAGAAGGCACACGATTCATTTTTTAATATAGATTTATGGAAATAGGATCACTAAAAATGCTGAGCAAATGATAATTTTATATAGATGTCCCAGGAAAAGGTTCTTTCCCACTGATGGTAAAGTAAGTGAAAAATAACGTTTTTCAATTAGAGAAAGTGTGAATAAATTAAAAACAACCCAATGAGAACAAACTGATTCATTTTGGGGAAGGTTTCAAATAATATTTTATAAAAAATATTGTAAATTATTTATCTATGTATAGATAAAATGCATTATTGTATTGATCATAATGAAATAAAAGTACAAGGATATTTCTTTCTTATTAAAAACACATAGAAATATTACTTTCTTATATAGTGTTGTTAATAAAATATTTCTAAAACATGACATTAATGAGCTAATATTATTTGTTAGCGAACCTTGTAAATTATTATATTCTTATGGATTGTTCTTGTTTTCTTGTTTTCATCCAATTAATAATTAATTAATATGAGGTGATGTTTGTTTCATATGTTTGAAAATATAATATGAAAATGTAAATGATTTATGTTTTTTACCTCTTAGTGATGATATATATTTTTATTAGTTCATTTATGTGGTGTCAAATTAAATGTTACCTTCAATGATTCTTTGATGAAGATTTTTAAAAAAAGATATTTCCATTAATTTTTAGAGTTACATAAACATTAATGGGATTATTATTTTTTATGGAAATGACTAGTTTATTTAAAAATATATAATTTTAACGTATCCTATGTCTAGTGTCTATTACATTATTCTGGCCAGTATAGAATTATTCCCACCTAGTGATAAATAAGTTCATCTAATAGAAGATTATTAAAGGAATTTAGAGAATGATGTGAAATAAAAAGATTTTATTCTTTCCTCTATCATTGAAAGTGATTTTCTTTGTGTAAAATTAGTTTATAAGATTAATGTAATGATGGAAAAGATGAAAAAAATATTTGAATGAAATATAAAAATTAAAGGAATAAAAGTTATAAATCGTGATGTTGAAGTAGAAATATATTAAGAAGTATGATTATGAATATTTTAGAGATTTAATTATATGTGTTAATGAAATTGTTAGTAACATTATATATTCTAGTAACATGTTTTAAGATTCACACATTTGTGAAAATATCATACAAATTCTACCTGATAAATTTGATGAAGAAGATTCATTGTTGGAAGATTGATATCCTTAATCTCTATCTATGGATGATCTAAATAACACTCTCATAACTTATGAAATGAGAATAGAAATGTTATTATAAACATTGTGAAGGTATATTAGGAAATTTATTTCAATTACACCATGCAAGAAATGCCTATGAAATTTATCAAACAAGAATATAGTGACTTTGACACTGAATAATAGGGTAGTAAATTTTTGGAAGAATGTATGTCTTTATATAATAAAAATATTAAGAGATGAATATGAATTTTCAATAAAGAGATAATTCTATTTTTTATATTAAAATATTGTAAATTCTGTCAAAATTTTCCATGTCAAAAGAAATAAGAGGAAATTAATGAAGATAACATAAATTCAAGATGATTTATTTAGGAAAGAGATAAAAATAAAATTCTTATCCTATGGGAAATGATAAAAATTTATCAATATATAAATGGATAAATTACTTGTCTAAATATGATGTAGATAATTATATTGATGAGTAGAATAATAATTTTTTTGATTATACTTCCTAAAAACATATTATTGAATAATTTACTAATGAAAAAATCACTAGTGATAAAAGTGGTAGCTTAGAAGAAGAAAAGAATTAGATACTGTTTATTTAGAAAAATGTGTTTAAATAATTTATTATGAAAATCATAATACCTAAAAGGGATAATAAGAAGTTTACAAAGGGATGTACCATGTGAAACAATCAATATTATTTTATTGAATAAAAATATATGTTCATTAAATAAATTTATAATCTAAAAAGTTGGTTGTGAAGAGTAGAACATCAAAATTAAGCTTTATGAAAATTAAAAGTTGAAGGAGGATGTGCTATAACCTTTCCCATAAAATCCTATTTAAAATCCCTATGGATTTATAAATTTCTAAAACTCAATTACTATACATGGTGAATGTTGTGCTGGCCCAAGACCCACACTCTTGAATCCATTTCTAAAAAAAAGCTTTATATTTTTTTATAAAAATTTACTTAAAAATATACATTCGTTTGCTTGACAAAGGATATTTTTAAACTAGGTTCTTTATGATTTTAAAAAAACATATACCATTTCAAATTATTAAAAAAACATTTATATACACATCTTTATGGTTGCACCCAAGCTACACCATTAAATGAAAATAAACACCCTTGGAACTTCTTATGATCCAAGGTAAGTAATTATAAAGCATAGGGAAAGCATAAATTTTTTCAATAAGTGGTTTTAAAACTTGGGTTAAAATAATTTTATAAATACCATAAGAACTCTTTGATTTTTTTATCAAATATAAAACATTGGTTATCATACAAACATTTCTAAAATATATCATTTAGTTTTCAAAATTTAACTTAATAAATACTGTTAAAAATTGTTAAAAACAAATATCACTTAAAAATAAAATTTAATTTAAAAATATAATAACCTTTTAAAAGTCTTGAATATATCATTTAAAACATTTAATTTATTACATTCAAAATATTATTTTTCTTATAGAATATATTGATACTTGTAAAAAAATAAGAAATAATCAATACTACTAGAAGTACCTCTTATAGGAAAATGTCTCCTTGAATTCATGAGTTGACATCAAATTCCACATCACCAGATTTGATACCCATGTTCCAAAATTTTAAATTTTTTTTTCAAAGACTATATTTATCATTATAATTACTGCAAAACAACCTTCGAAAACTACATAAATTATTTTTAGGAAGAAAATAAATTTGTATCACATAGTATTTAAAAAATATATCTTTAGAAAAACACCATTATTTTATAAAGATTTACAGTAATCCATAATTTATAAAAAACAATTCTCACATAATTACTGTAAAAGAATAATAAAACTTATACATATCTATGTAAATATATTCATGAAATGTTAAAAATTATTATAGATTACGTTCACACCTATGATTATGTATGGCATTCATAATTTTTAAAGAATAATTTATGCATGAAACGATAAGTTTATAACTCACTTGAAAATTGTAATTATATAAATCGTGATATAATCTCTTTTTAGAAAAGGGTTTAAATATAAAATAGTTTCTACCATAATTTTTGTTTTATATATTAATAATAATAATAATAAAATAAAATATTCCTTATATAAAGTATAATATCAAAACAACCTATATAAAATTATAATTATAATAAAAATAGTTTTCCCTTTTATAGAAGGAATTTGAAAACATGGAATAGAAATTTTGAAATTATAATATCCCCTTATAACAAAAATTATTAATTTTAAACAAAAAATTCTCTTACATATAGGTTTTACGAAAACATACAGGGCATAATTGTTTTACAAAAATATTATTTTCCATCACAAAAAAATTGTATATTTTATTATGAAAATAGTGAGGTATTTAAAAATAGAAATAATTCCCTTATAGTGGGGATTTCTTGAAATTAATATCTTGCTATATTAGAAATAAAATCCTACAAAAGGATTTTAAAGATAACAAAATATTTATGAAAATATAATTTAGCTTACATAAAATTGTAATTTTAATAATACAACTCCCCTGCTTGAATTTATGGAGAGAATTTTAGTCTTCAAGTAAAATCAAAATTTTGAGTTATTTCACTCTCTATCTTATTATCTCATACAAACTAGGGAATCATTATAGAAAAAGAAAAGGAAATAAACCTCTTTAAATATCTAATTCTTTAACTGTATGTATATATATACTATTAATGAATACATTGAGTATATTGATTTTTATATCAATGAAAATATATAATTCTTATATAAAAATCTAAAAATATTTACATGGCTATAAAAAATATTGAACCAAATACGTTGGTTCAAGATATATCAGTACAAAAATTCCTATCATAAAGGTTTTGTAATGCTGAAATTGGATAAAATTATGAGAAAAATGATAATATGTTTTAATACGGATCGAGAATATATATTTATAATTACACTAATGAAACTAGAATAATGCATTAAATATAGAAAAGATAAATGAAATGTGGGGAATCCTTAATATTGAATATTGCAATTACATGTGTTTATATTTTTCTATAAAACTAAAATCTATTTTCCAAAAATCTTACATCAAATAAGTTATCAATCGTCAACATTTTTTACATTGTCACTATCGATGTCAATTAATCTTGGAATATTGGAATGAATATTCATTACATGTTATAATGTTGATGGGAATGGTATAAAGAGGATAAAAATGGTAAAAATATATATTACTATAAGAATGAGACAAGAGATCTTCTTGTGTAGGGTAAAATTTACTTTGTAATTGTTTGATGGATTGTAAGATTTGTTTCAAATGATGATGACAGGGCAGAATGAGGGTGATGATGAGCTAGATAGAAATTTAGTCAGGATAAAGCCCACACCACGTGGAAGAAGAAGGATGCAACATCGGGTTTGAATAGTTCATCATGAGGGAAAATAAATCATCTGAATTAATCGAATGAATGTGGTTATTTTGATTAAATGATAAATATTTAAACATAAGATTTTGAATGGGTGTGTTGCACAATCCAATATCTATCATTTGATAATTCTTCCACTTCTATATATATCATAAAATATTAACATTATTTCATAACAAGGCACCATGTGATCATTACTTTGATCACATGCACACACCTACCTCATTGGTTGAGCCTCCAGCATCGGATCACATGAATCCCAACATGCTCTTAGAACGTACCTTGCACACCTTGTGTGAGATCCTATTGGAACTATTCATTCCCAATCACTCACCTACCACCAATGGATGGCCAAGTCACCCTCTCCCACATGGTTGGCCTTGCCGATTCCACATTGGTGGTTGAGGGGTTCTTGGTTGGGTGTGTGTTGGCCATATTTTATTATAAAAACATAGTATATTATAAATGAAAACAAAAATACAACATATATGTTATAAAATATTATGTTATATCATTATAATAAACATAATATTTCACTAACCATTATATATATCTCCTAATAAAATAATAACATTTACCTTCAAATAAAATAAATTAACTAATATCATACTCTTTTGATAATAAATATTAGTATAAAATAAAATTTATAATTAAAAAATATCTTATGTTAATTAATTTCTTATTTTAAGAAAATAAAAAATTATTTCAAAAGTGAAAACATATGATTTTGAAAACTATAACTTTCCATATAATAATAAAAATAAAAATAAAAATAAAAATAAAAATAAAATATTAACAATAATTTGTATTTTTTATACAAGTATATTTTAAATATCTAATGATTATATAAAATAAAGCTATCCATCCATATTCACATTTTCAATATATTTACCTTTTCTTAGATTTTATTTTTACTTGATTACGACTAGTATTAATATTTCATTAATAATATTTTCGTAACCAAAATTTTTATATTATCTTAAATTTTATTAATTTAAAATAATTTTCATACACATTAACATAAATTTATTACAAAAATAATGTTAAATACTTATATATAAAAAATCAATTTAAAAAACAATGTAAATTTAGCATTAGTATTTTTAATTTTTCGAGTGAAAATTGTGGCCGAAATCAATTTTTTTTAATAATATAAATATATTGAAATGAATATATTTTCATTAAAATAGGATTTATGATTTTTAATAAAAATATAATTTATTGAAAAATAATACAGAATTAAAATTATTTATAATATTAATATTTTACCATAATTTATAACAAAAAATTACTTAGATTAAAAAAATAATTTTGGTAAAAAAATTATTTGTATTAAAACAAAAATCATATATAATGATCATTTATTTAAAGGAAAACATTTTTAAAATTATTAGGATGTTACATTCTCTCCCCTTAAAGGAAGTGAACCATTGCAATTCATTTTTTTTGCTTAAGGGAATTCTAACTCCTTCTAAATATCTTAGAATATTATGATATAAAAAATTTTATATTCTAAATTGTTTTTTAGAATATAAATTTTAAAAACCTCAAAATAATACCTATAAATCATAAATTATCATCAAATGAAAATTTCACAATTTCCAAAGCTTCCTAAACCATCACTCTAATACGAAATGTTACTTCCTCAGACACGGTCTCCAATATCTATTCTTAAAAATATGTTGCATATTGTATTTATGAAATATAACTGAAAAATATATAGTCTCTTAGATTACTGAAGATATTTTTGTTTTATGTTTTTGAGGATAAGGAAAATATTATAACATATCTTATTTTTATAAAATAACGTTTAAATAAATTTTCATCTTTACTTATGCTAGATCCTTAAATGAAACCAAACACCCTAGGAACATCTAATAATCCCATGATAATCATATTAAAATAATGGTTGAGCATATAATTCCTAGTAATTAGTTTTAAAACTAGTGTCAAATTCCCTTTATAAATACCATTAAAACTCATAAAAATAGTTTATCAAAAAAATAAAATATACACTTTAAAAAAATATATTCTTAATGTTTTGAAAATATAACATAAGAAATAATTTTAAAAACCTTTAAAAATAAATGTCACTTTCAAAACCCATTTAATTTCAAAATATAATAACCTTTGAAAATACTTGGATATCTTTATGAAAAATATCAAAATCATTACCTCGAAAATAATAATTTTCTTATGGAATATAATTATACTTCGAAAAAAAATTAAGAAATCCATGATGACCCAAGGAGTATCACAATTAAGATAATGTTCCCATGTGTTTGCGGGTTCACTCCACATTCCTCCTAATCACATTTGATACCCACGTACTGAATTTGTTTTAGAGAAATCAATAATTTATAAACAATATTTTCATATAATCACATTAATGGAATAATATAACCTCTGAAAATTCTTATACATACATACATGAAATGTCATCAATAATTATATGGTACATTAACCAATATGATTATATATGTCATTCAAGAAATTTAAGTTATATTTTATACAGAAAAGTAAATATTTATATCAGACATTAATTTTTTGGTTATATAATTCATGAAATAGTCTCTTTTTGAAAGGTGTTTAAAAAAAATATTTTCTCCCGCAATTAGGCTTTTAAAAATTAATTGTCACAATTATCAAATATAACCTTTTTAATATAAATAATTTTTTCAATACAACTTATTTTAATTATAATTTAAAGAATAAACGATCCCTTTAATATAAGGTACTTGAAAACTTGGAATTGAATTTTTTAAATTATAATTTCTATTATAAGTAAAAAATATTAATTTTTAGATAAAAAATCCTTTAAATCAGGGTTTTTTCATAACATATATGATATAATAGTTTTGAAAAACATCATTTTACAGTATTAAAATAAATTAGGGGTTTTCTTATGATAATATATAGGTTCTTAAAAATAATAATAATCCCCTTACAAGAGGGTTTTTCTAAAAACAGAATCTTGATAAATTAGAAATACAATATTAGTGGAGGGTTTGACGATAATAAAATTTTGATGAAAATATAGTTTCCCTCGCATAAAATAGTAATTTTAAAAATACATCCAACTCAGCATAATTGCTATTAAATATATTATCATTCTAGGAAAAATTCAATTTTATGAATCTATATCTCTCTCCTATTCTCTCATCATGACTAAGGATTTTTAATATGTAAACTGATGGAAATGAATATCCTAATATATCCAATTATTGAGTTGTATGTATATATAAAATATTTCTACAGTTTTATAGTATATATATTTTTATATCCCTGTCTAAATATATATATAAATATTCTATAAACATTTAAGAAATATTTGTTTTTCTATATACATCCAATGAACTAGATAATTTTTATTAAGGGGGATCTCGAAAAAAATCATAACATAATGGTTATGAAAGGTCAACATTAGATAACTTTTGGAGTATGATTATAATGTGTTTTAATACTGATAGATAATATATATATATATATATACAAAAAATGATGAACCTGGAAAATTTTTATGAACTCATAAAATTTAAATGAACTTTTGGGAACCATTGGTTTTTTAAATATGATAGTTATAAGTGTTTATATTAATATGGATTCGTTGCTGAGATAACACAAGAAGATTCCATCAAATTAGGTATCACCTAATTTTTTGACATTTCCACTATTGATGCCAAACTACTCTTGGAAAATTGGAATGATGGTTTATTGCATTTCATGACATAGATTGAGATTGTAGAATAAAGATAAAATATAAAAATAGACGTCATTGTTTGTGTATGATGAGTGATGTTCATGTGTGGGGTGAAATTTACTATGTAATTGTATGAAGTAGATTAACATCATGATTAATGGATGATGAAAATAGAGAAGGAGGGATGATGCCGACCATGGCCAAGCATGTAATCAGGGACGAAGCTAGTATCGCGAAGAAGAATAAGATGATGGCATCAGGTTTGGTTTGGTATGACATGATAATGAATTCAACATCTTAATTAATCAGATGTTTGAGATTATTTTATCGAATGATGAAGATATAAACATAATATTTTTAATTGGTCAGTGATTCCGATGTTGCAAAATCCCATATCAAACATTCTACCATTCTGTAAGTTCAATATATATCAACAAATTTCAATATCACTCTATGTGATGGAACCCTAGGATTACCATCTGGAATACATGATTTCACCTATATCACCTACCGGGTCTCCACACACTAGCCCACATGTACCCCAGTTCACTCTATGCATATACCATGCACACCCTGTGTGTGATCTCAAGGTTTCTGTGCATGCCCAATCACTCACCCTAGCCTCCCATGGTTGTCCTGGTTGACCTCTACTACATGGTTTACCCTATGGTCAACATGTGTGGTTGAGGGGTTCTTGGTTGACTATTTTTTCAGTATGTTTCATACAAACTATGTATACATTAATTTAAAAAGAAAATTCTAAATATACATACTTCATTTTTAGTTATATTAACATTACCAAATAATTATTTTACAAACCATAATTTATAACTTGTCATCAAATACTAATATTTGTCATGAAATAAGATAAATTGATTAATATCATACCCTATTTATAAAAATTATTTTTTGAAAATAAAATTTATAATTTATAAAATATCTTAATTTAATTCATTTCATATTGAATGATAGTAATAAATTATTTCAAAAGCCACAATATATGATTTTTAAAACTATATCTTTTCATATCAAAATAAAATTACTTTTAAAATATTAATAATCAATTTTATTTTTTTTGTAATTTAGTTTTTAATATCTAAAGAGAATATTAATTATATCTAACCATCCATTTTTTCATTTAATTATATTTACTATTTTATATATTATATTTAAACTAGAAGTAATTGTTCACTAAAAATATTTTTTAACCACATATTTTATATAACTATAATTATAATTATTTGAAAAAAATATTCTTACACATTAATAAAAACATGTTGAAAAAACTATGTTAAATACGTATTTATAAATAAAATTAATTAAAATAATGTAAATTTAGAAAATATATTTATGTTTTATATAATGTTTTTTAAATAATAACATTTAATTAAAGAATATAAATATAAGAAATTTATATTTTTCCAATAAAATATAATTTAAATGCTTTAATAAAAATAACATTTCATAAAAAATATTACAACAATAATTTATATATAATTTTAATGTTTGAAATTAATTAATAATATAAAATTAATTAGATTAAAAAATAAATTTATTAAAATATTATTTTGTATTAAAACAAAAAATCATTATAATAAAAATTTATTAAATGGAAAATGTTGTTATAATTCAAAGGATGTTACAGATGTTCTAAAAAGTATAAAGATAATAAAGATACACAAAATTTATCCTCATAGGATTATAAGAATAAATAAAATAATCAAAATCAAAATGAGGTTAAGAAGACCATGTATAAAGACAAAATAAATGGAGTGGAAAAACATTATGTTTATCAGTTTAAAAATTCTAAACCAAAAGATGTTATTACAAAATATTCTCTGAAAACTGAGAAGAAATATATATTGAAGAAATAAATATCAAGATATAACCAAAGCATTAGTGTGAAAAAAATACCAAAGTAGAAGGTAAAACATTTGATGGGAAACAAAAACATGACTCTAAACAGTATTCAAGTTAAAAATGGCCATATTTTTTTTTCTGTGGATACAACTAAAATTTTGGAGGAAAATCGAATACCATATATATGTCTTGGTTTTATCATCAATATTATAGATAATCTAGGTGAGGCTGTAAGAAATGATCTAGGTGGGGAGTAAAACCTCTCAAATGAGACAACCAATAAAAGTTATTCAGATGTTTGAAAATAAATTCAAACTCTTGGAAAATATTTTTGAATTATGTGGACAGCCTATAAATATTGGAAGAGGATGTCTTTTCATGATATCAACACAACATTTTTTTATAAAAATTATCAATTTTGTATTGAGAAGAAAGGAAAAGTAAAAAAAATTATTTAGTTGTTGAAAATTCTCCCAATATAACAAAAGGTAACGATCATGGAACTTTGATAACTAGTTTTCATTAAATAATATTTTGAACCTAAAGTTGTTAAAGAATGTGAATGAATTTAATGAGATGCAATAACTTTTATAAAAAATGATTCACTCAAATTATATGGTACAAGATCAACTATCATTATGGAAGAAATGTAAAAATCCAAATGAGTATGGAATATGAATGGGCTAGAAAAAAAAATATTTTAGTGTTCCAAAAAATTGTGAAGAGGGTAATAATGTTGTTATCAGAAAATATGAATTTTTTGTGTTAACATTATTGAATATATAGAAGGTTTAATGAGATTTTAATGGACAATGGGAAACTTTGTTTCATCTTAGCGATTCAAAATGTTAATGCTATTTAAGAATTATGGTGGAAAATTATATTTGAATAATATAATGGGGCATATGTGTTAGCTTAGCTTGATAATGATTATGGGGAGAGAGAGTATTAAAAATTTTCCTTACATGAAATGAACTACATATTTGTGTTTCTCCATTTTCTAAAAACGTAATTTTACAAATTTAGTGCATCAGAAGGTTTAGATACATTTAACCCTTACCTTGGAGCTAATACATTCTATCATTTATGGGACCATGAGTGAATAATCAAGAGATTTAGATAATAAATATATTTCTTTCATCTTTAAATTTACTCACATTGTAAATATTATATTTATGAAACATAAATTATTGGATCACAATATTACTAAGAGTTTTAGGAGAAGTGTATTAAAAATAAGGATATTTGATGAAGAATATTTTCACTTATAGTAGTGGTGAATATAAAAGAGGGAAGTTCATATAATATATTTAAAATAAGGGAATTCATAATGAGTTTATCATACTGCACACAACACAACAATATAGTGTTTCTAAAAGGGGAAATATTTTTTTGGTCGTGACGAAAAAAATAATTTTCATAGTCTATAATAATCCTCATTATTTTTTGAGGAAATATATCAGACCACCATTTTATATTCATAATTGATGATTATATAGTAAAACGTTATATATGGGTCTATATTATATGTATTAAAATAATATTCCATGTTTGAATCACCTAAGGGTGTTCGATAGTTTTTTCATTATAAGTGAAAAGGGTCAAAACCCTGGGATGTTTGATAAAAAAGGAGTTGATAAAATATTTCACAGGAACCCAAATAATGGTAGCTGATATATGTTTTCAAATAAATATATAGGAAATATTTTAGATTCACAATACATGAATTTTCTTGAATTATTTGATAATAAATGTTATCAAACAGTTGTAGATTTGGAATAATGTGAAGATGAGGTGGTTTTAGTTAAACAATTTAAAAACATTCTTAATGATTGTAACAATGTTTAAAATTACTTTGATGGAGATTTTGACTCAACTGTCTCATGTTATGATGATAAATTTTATTCCTCTCAGCCTAGTTTTAGGAATAAGGTGTATATTCATAACATAAATTTTGATAAATTATGGTAGTTTTAACCATATAAGACTTCAATTTTAGTTTCACATACTTTCTTATCTTCATAGATTGATGCAATGAATGATGATATGAATCATAGAGTGAAGAATGATAATTGGGAACTTGTACCCAAAATAAAAAATAATAATTTGATTAATACAATGTGGGAGTTCTGAAAAAATGTGAATGAAAATGGTGAAGGTATAAGAAACAAGGCATGAATGTTTTGTAGAGGATACTCTCAAATTAAAGGCATTGATTATGAATAAACACTTTTTCTTGTGGAAATATGAGAAAATATGAAACCATTTAATTCTATCATTTTAAAGTGAAAATATAGTATTTTTAATATGGATATTAAGTTATGTTTTCTAAATGGAGAGAAAGATAAAAGAATATATATTGAACAACCTTGTGGACTATTTCATAGAAAAGACGATAACTGTATCTGAATTTCGAAGAAGGATTCATATAGAATTAACCAACATCTGATATCATGGTATTTCAAATTTAATAATATCTTATAGAATATTATCTTCAAGAAAGTAAAATTTAATACCAAACAATATAAAAAATAAAATCAAGAGGTTTTTCTCCTTGTGATTATATATGTTGATGATATCATATTCATAGGGAATGACGAAGAAACATGGGAAATGTTTTTTGAGGATATAGAGAAGTTATTTTAATTTCTATTCTCAGAGAATTTAACTATTTTCTTATCTTAAAAATATTACAAAAGAAGAAATATATTTTACTATATCAAGATAATTATTCTACATAAATTTTATAAAATTTTTGTGTGAATGATTAAAAGCTAGTTCCAAAACAGTTTCAGTGGGAATAATGGGTGAAAAAGATGGGGAAGGAAAGAAGGTTGATGAAAAAAATTCTGGAAGTTAGTTGGATGTTTATTATATAGAATGACATTAAAGTAATATATATTGTTTAATATTATTATTTTTTCATGTTATTAATGTTATCCAATGTAATTCCATCCCATGGATGGAAAAAAATAAAAAAATATATTAAAAACACAATTGAATTTGGGAAGAAATATGAAAATAGATAAAATATTTATCTATTTATTTACACAGATATAGATTGGGAAGGATTCTTAGATGGCAGAAAATCCTCATCTAGTGGATTTTTTTTGTTTTTAGAAATATATTATAGGTGGAATAAAAATAAACATTTTTTTGTGGCTCTCAATATAGAATAAGTTGAGTATGTTTCTACCAATTAGGCAACAACAGAACATATATATTTGAAAACATATTTATAAGAATTTTTTTTTCATATAATGTTTCAAATTCTCTTAGGTTTTGATAATCACAGTTCTATAAATCTCACTAAAAATCATTTTCAATATTCTCATTCCATTATCTTCAGTATCAAAATTCAATTAAACAATGATCATGTTGATAATAATGAACTAAATCTAGTGTTTTTTTAGAAAACATAAAATGTTTTTGATATTTCGAAGAAACCATTATTGAAGGAAACATTTAATAAGATGATGTTGATAATGGGTGTTAATTTTCCCTCTCATAAAGGTTATATTATGTGATTTCTATCCCATCTATATCTTTTATTTTTATTTTTTTTGTCAATGGGGACACAAATTATTTAAGAAAAATATTCCTCTTGTTATATGTTTATCCTTTTTAGGGAATTAATTTATGTTTAGGGTGTTTATAAAATGTGTATGCTTTTATTTTAGTAGGTATAATTTTTTTTAATAATATATAAAAGTGGATTATGAAAAGTTTTTCTTTTATTAAGATATTATGGAAGTTCAAATCATGATAAATAATTTTATAAATAAGGTCTCTTAAGTCACTGCATATGGGAAACATGGTATTGTTGTTCAATTATTCTTATTTACTATATTTATTTTTCACCCATAGTATTAGAACTATTATATAAGTAATCCATTTATTTGGTTAAAAAATATAGTGCTTTATGTTCCATGGTTGATAATAAAATTTAAATTTGGATATCGTCAAGAATAATAATTTTATTGGGTTTATTGATGGAACTAGAATATATTGAGATAAATTTTGTTTCACTAAATAATTTTTGTTATATGTTTTTTATTTTGTTTTCATGTCATAAAAAATAAAAAATGTTAGGATTAATTTTTTTAAATAGATGTAGAATAATAAATAGTGTTTTCCACACCATTTTCAATAGACATATGATTCAATTTTGAGATGTTCAAATAGATTATTGTAACAAATGTTTATAAATGTTTTATCAAAATATTCATATTATAGTGTTTCCTATGAAGTATAAAAATATTGATTATTTTCTATTATTAATGTTTCTGAAATCACATGTTATGAATGATCTTCTCATCCAAGAATTTGTTGAAAGTGGAAAATTTTATTTGAATGAAAAGTGTTAAAAAACGAAGTTCTAAGGAATTTATTTTGATTATAGCCAAATGAATTCCATATGAAAATAATTACAATAGGACAAAGTCTATCAAACAAACTGATTCAATATCTTTAGAAACATTACAATTAGCAAGTGTTTATTAGGATAACAAAAAGATAGATGAATGTATCAGAGTAATTAGTTAAAAGGGTTTGGTTGATGTCATCAAATATGTCCTTTTTTATAAATTACATCAAATAGAGGCTGGTAAAAAAATGTAGCAAAAAAAGTTTTTGGATGAAAGTTATATAATTTTGGGAGTATCTGGAGGATTATTTAAAAAATAATGAAATGATTTTAATTATTTAACATTCGAAAATGTATTATGTAATAGAATAAATTCCCAAATGATTTAGTAGATGAATTATTAGTGTAATATTTTACTCATTATATGTTATTTACAAGGTTTTCATAAATATATCAAATGTTATAGTACACAAATTTTATTTTAAATGTTTTTAATTTCATGGAATAAATATTCATGATTATTTCTGAGGTATAATGTTTTTTATTGAAGGTTTTGGACATTTTAATTTGAAATAATCATCAAGAATACTATAAAATCTTTGAGAATAATCCTAGAGAATTATTTTGGTTGAGAGATATGAGATTAAAGTTTTCTTTAAGTTGGAAACATTTCTAAATTCACCAATGTTCTCTGTCAAGTTATACTATTTAAAGGGGGTGTTCGTAAAACACATGAGTATAACATCCAATAATAAAAAAAAGCTATAGCACAAATGAAATAGTTTTTGATAGAAATAAAAAACAATTCTGAAAGAAAAATCAGGATAGTGAAATTTTCCAATGAAGGGGTATCTTGTTTGAATAAAAAGATTCTATTAGATAGAGGTGTTATAATCAGAGGAACCAAATAGAATAAAGAAGAAAAAAATTTATATTAGGTAATCTGATAGATAGTTTTTAGAGGTTAATGGATTGATATTGTATAAGAAAGTGGTCATGAGTTGTAGAAGGCATCATTCAAAGTCTCCTAGATAGATGAACATGCATAAAATCATGACATAAATTAGAAAAAAATAACTTTTATATAGATTAATATGGTGTATCTTTTTTCATTTTTATGTGAAATAAATTTAAGAAGTTGTTTTTTTATGAATTTGAAGTGTGAATAAATTATAAGAATCAAAGTGAAAAAATATTGAATCTGATTGGGGATTTTTTTAAATTATCATTACAAAAATATTTGAAATATGTTTATTTCTATAGAGAGAACATTTAGATTTGTATTAATCATAGCACAATTCTAGTGTAACAATATTTCATACTAATAATAACCACATAAAATGATGATTTTTTATGGACAATGTGGTCTTGGGTTATTTATAAACCATTCTAAGGGCTAACTACTTTTACTGAGTAGTGAAACATGAAAACTCCTTTATTCCTGTGGATTATACTTGTGTTATTATTTTTATAAATATCATTTACTTTTAATAAGAGGTGATAATTATTTCAAAAAGAATAAAAATATTAGAATAAAATATCTTCAATTCAACACTTCCCATCTTAATAATCACACTGATCTTGATTACTCTTTGTAAAAGAATGTATCCTTGTGATTTATGAGTAAAAGTACATTTAATGTCTAGTTTATTAGAAAAAGGATTGCATTTTTTGTTTTTTTATTATTAGAGTTTTAAAATATAATGAAATTGTATTTTGTGAGGTTTGAATTTTCATTTTAATCGGGTAATTAAGTGAAAATCGGTTCATCTACATGGATCATATTTGGCACCTTAGATTATATGAAATGAGCATGGTTGTGTGCAATTGCGAACTAAAATCCTTTGAAATTTCATTAGAAAATTTTAAAGAATTATTTATTAAGTTAATTAAATCAACAATAATAATATATTCATTTTTATATATAATTTATTAGTAGTGACTTGCATAAATAATACATGATTACATGTAAAATGTTTTTAAAAGGTTATCGAAAAGGATTTTTGAAAATTTTTAAAAATTAGTTAATTAAAACATCAATAAGGAAATGATTAATGCTTTTCTAAGTCATTCATCAGTGGATTATTAATTAATTGAACCCAATTTTTTATAATTTTTAATGTTTCTTCACTTGAAAAAGGTATTTTTGTTATATGTATATGGGGGTAAATCCTTATATTCAAATAAAACATCAATTTTTATTTTGTTATGTCTCAGGTGGATTTATTTGTTTACAATATATCTCAACACTAGATGGGCACATCGTTTGGTTATGTTGCATGGATTAGAAACATTGGATTAATATCTGGGTTTTTAAATATTGGAGTTGGAACTAACCACTAGGTTAGATAAGTCATAAGTAATTTATTGAGTTTATTTGTTTTAAAATCATGGATAAGGATTATTATATATGGATTGTGCATAGGATAGAAATGTGTAATATTTAACCTAGTTTTCCAGTTGTTGGAGTCCCAGTAGAATATGATAAGAATCATAGACACATTATTTGAGTCAGTATCTAGGTTGTATAAAATTTCATGATGAAATAATATTAATAAACCTTAGTTATTTTTTCATTATTGGGGATCAACCCTTTGGCAATGTTGTCTAGGGTGATCTAGTATATTTATCATTTATAATAATCTTATTCATTATTTCAGGGAGTAGTAATATCCAAATTTTAGAGATGGATTTAAATATTTAATCATTTAAAATTATATGGAGAGTATCCAATTAGTTATTGAATAAATTGAACCTCCTATAAATTTAAATAATTCTTTTTTTGGTTTTAATCTCATATGTGATGAATGTGAGTGGTGGATAAATATGGATATAAAAATAGGTTGTAGAAGAAAAGTTTTAATGAATTTATACTCACTCTTCATTGATAATATTTTCTAGTTATGGTTAATGTAGTGTGGTTTTAGGATTTATAAAGATTAACTACCTTTGTTGATCATTTTTTATGTAAGTTGTTGATTTTCAAATATTTTATTGATTTATAATATCCATTAAAGGAAATTGATTAAGAAAATCTGTTATTTTTTAAATGTATTGGTAATCTATTGAAAGTTCATGTATATGATTTTTTTTCTATACCAATCTCATGTTAATTAAATTATTTTATAAATAAATATATAGGCTCTTTATCTATTGATTATTCATATACAAACATTTTATATAGGTAAAATTTGAGGTTGGGTAATAAACATCGGTTTGTTATAGGTGGGTATAAACCCCTTAAACCTTAAGTAGTGTCTATTAATCCCATCCAATTTGGAAGTATTGGACATGAAAAAACATAATGTCATGATGAAAAAATAGAGAACTTATAAGCAGTGTTATAAATATTTTCAAGAAAACATATTTACATTGTGATGGTGTGATTCAAGTTTAATAGAGAAATATCTAGTTAATAAATAACACTATATTTGGGTAATCATTTATAATTTTATAATGAATTAAACATGTTATGTATGAGACTAGTGTAGAATTTGAGAATCCATATATTATTAAAATTAGATTAAATAATTTTATTGGTTTTTGTATAAGTGTATTTATGGGATCCTTAAATTAAAAATTTATATAGTGCACTGACTCTTAAAGAATGTAATGAAATAAGTGATGATTGTCCAACTATTACCAAGTGTGGCTTTGATAAGAAGTGATCTAGATTATACTAGTTACATAGACTAGTATAGGTTTAGATTAAATAATATAGTATTTTTTTGCGTGTCATTGGGTTCTAGGATACAATGCTGATGCACGATAGATTCTATTGGTGTCTCAGTATTTGGACCATCAGTGAAATTTATAGATTCTTGTTAGTGGGGAATCAACTAATTATTTTCACACATGTTTTTAGTATATTGAAAAGTTTTTATAAAATAGTTGTGCTATTTAGTATATGATAGATGAGTATCTAGGGTTTGGGAAATATTCGTAATAATGAAAACTAGTTACTGTAAAATTATTTGGAATTTTTTATATTTTGGAGATCAATGGAGAGATTCACTATTTTATTCAATTGAGTGATTCATGTCTATAAAAATATATAGGTTATTTCATATTTATTCGTGTTTTAATAGTGGTAATCTTTTCTTAATCCATTATTAATTATCATAGTGGAATTAGAAAACATTGGTCTCAAGATGGATTAGTGGTGGGTGTGTTTTTTGATTTGATAATTAAAAGAGAATTTTAAATACATAAGATTGATATAATGATTTTTTAAAGGTCTATAAAGGGTTTAAGTAAGGTTATGGGTTTTAGAATAAGGTTTTATAGGTTTTTTCTTTTGGTAAAGGGAAGAATGTAACACCATCTATATAGTTGTACTAGAATAATATTTTTTCCAATAAGACTTAATTTATTTTGGATTTTGGAAGTCTCAAGTCCCCTAAATGGGAAAAATGGTAATTTCCCTAGTTATTGACATTTATGAAAATTTCTCATAGTTTCGTTCAGGAGAAGGATAAATGTTTACCATTCATATGGATTTTGGTGATGTTATGAGATAATTTAATTTTAAGGGATATTTAATATTTTTCTTCTGAGCATGAATTCCAATATTAATTCATTAAAGTTATAATATAGATTTTGATGTTGTGGTTGTGCCTGGAATATGATGTTTTGCCTAGGTTATGTATACTTTTTTTCTTAGGTGATGAACCCTTGAGTAATTATTCATTAGGAGTTTAAGTTTTTACATGGTTGACCAAGGGTTGGTAATATAAAATAATATTTTTCTCAAACCTCTTGGTTTTTCCATCCCATGATTTCTAATCATCACAAATGAGTGGATGATGATGATTTAGAAAATTTTCATTGATGTAATCAATGAAAACCCCCCAAATGAAAGGTAAATTTGTGATGTATCAATGATTGATTTTATATGGTGCCAGAAATTAAATTAAATTAAAATGTCTACACCATGAGGTAATATAATAACATAATATTAGTTACAATTTTTTTATTCTTTGTATTATAAAATTCTTAAATTTAATAAGGATTTCACAATGTATTACATTGTTTTCTTCCCCCTTAATTATTAGTGAATTTTTATGGATAAAATACATAAAGTTATTTTATTATTTTACTATTATTATTTATAATGAATTAATTTTTTGGATGTCAATAATGATATGGATATTTTAGGAAAAAAATATTTTTATAGAATAATTTTGATAAGAATTTAATTATTTATTTAATTAAAAACAATTTATGGATAAAGTAACTCAAACTTATATTAAAATTAAATTCATTTTGGATAATATTGAATTTATTTTCTAAAAATTAGATGTCTCCACATAAAGGGTGAAAAAATGATGATGAATTATTATGTTTATCAAAAAACGATGATAACTAAAAAACAACCGAACCTTATATTTTTCCCTGTCCTTTCTTCTATATTATTTGAAAACATTGACATAACCATTTTGGGTGGGAGAAAAAAATAAAAACCACCACACATTGACCACCACTTTAATAAAATTTCACTTTAATTAATCCATGATTTTATCAAATAATAATGGAAAATTACAAATAAATTAGAATCAAATTTATTAAAGTGTGTATAATTATAATAATTTTATTAGGAATTTGTATGGTTTGATGGATGGGAATTATTGAATGGTGTAAGGGAAATGTTGTTGTGAAAGAAGAACCTATGAGGTGCTCTAGAGGTGTTGGGACGTGTTTAGGCATGTAGGTAGAGAAATAGACATTATTTAATGTGATGAATTAGAAGCCACATCTAATTTCATGAAGGAAGATGAAAATAATTAGAATTTGCTGACTACATGGTGTGTAGTAATCCATGTCATATGTGATGCATGCTACTATCCAAAATGGATAGGGTTATTTGGGATATAAATATGTACCAATGTATTATTTTAGGAAACTTGTTGTGTAGGTTAATGTATATAACCTGTTCATGAACATGATGTTTATGATTATGGAACAACCGGTTCAACATGTCATGTGTTCTAAGAAACGTTTCATGTAACTACAAACTATATTCCTCAACATGTACTTCATGTAAACTCTAGATCAATAAATCAAACATATAAAAAGTATAACTCAAAAAACAAACTATGTATCATTAAAAGAGATGCTCAAAAAACCAAATGGAAGCACCAAGTATTCATGTGGTTTCACATGAAATTGATTTAATATAAATATCACGTGACATGAAATTTAAATTGTATTTTACTAGAGATAAATTCACAAATGTATTAGATATTCCCATAAAATTTATATAATAATCGTCACCCCAAGTAGGTTAGGTCCACTCACCACAAAAAACTGTTGAACACACATTGTGAATTATTTGAGACTACAAATTGTGTTCCCTTAATGTAAAAATTGTGTATTAGTCAATTTAAGGAAATTATAATATCTTCTCACCCAACAATCAAATATTGAAACATTAATTTTCGAATATATATTATTTTTCATGTAATTTGTGATGGTATTTCATCCAATATAATCATTATTTTTATATTGATTTTAGGATATAATATTCTTTTTTTATTTTTAGGATAATTTTGTTGCATTGGATGGACTTCTAATGCTGGAATGAGGTCCATAACTCATAGAGAAGATCATATGATAGGGATTGGGTCCTATTTTTGTATTGTGGATTAAATAACACCCTTAATTGATTCAAATTTCATTCATAGTGGGGTTTTCATCTATTCAGGAATGGGATTAATACATACCTGATCATAACATGGTGTGAGTCCCACAAATTAAATATGGGTCCAGTAATTTCCAATATGATAGTGTAAGGGTACTCCAACTATTGAGGTCTATGCATTCCCTATGTGATAAATTTTTGACCCTTTCTCCCTTAGGTTCTTGTTCCCATTTGACAAGTGTGCACTTGTCAATGAGGAAAAATTCAACTATAATAATTATAGTGAGGTAAGAGGATGGACATGATTACTTTGTAGATACGATGATGTCTATTATTGATGTTGAAAGCTTGGTTATATACTTGCCTTTGTGGCTACTCTCTAAATACATCATACAACTAGTCAATTTACATTGGATTTTATAATGACATGTGATGTTTTGAGTATCATAGGATTATAGATAGATATGTTTCATCATAGAGTTGATATGTTAAATATTATGTTATTTTATTATTCTTTGTTATCTAAAGAATTGAGTATATTTTTCACTTATAGGTTAAATTATATTTCCATTAGTCCAAGATTTAACATAACTTGATTTTTTCTCCTCATTTTGGGTTCTTAAGTACCCTATTGGGGTTTATTTACACTCACCATTGTATGTGATTTATTCCCACATGTGTTTTAATGGTGCAAAAAATACATGGATTGATTTATTATTCATGGACATTAAGATGGTGGAGTTGATATGTAGTAATCGACGGTGTATTGAGAGATGTTTTCTGGAGGGTTTTTCTCAAATAAAAAATAGATATAATGTGTCTTTTCATCCTTTTAGTTATTTTCACTTACTAATGTTTTTATTATACAATTTATTACCCTATCATTTTTTACCTATTTGTGATTTTACTTATCATTTGATATATAATTCTTTCATTATTGTTATTTTTTATCTAATAAATAAATTGTTAGTCCAATTAGATATTAATCTATATTATAGTTGAAATTATATTACATATTTTTATAGGATAAGTCCTTCAATGTATGTTTATTCCATCTTTGTGATAATCACATTCTCTTAGCTGATTGGAGGTTCAATTGGGAGTGGAACACTCATCATACAGTTCAAAAACTAGATCGAATACCTTGGTAACTTGATATTAAATCTAGCACTAATATGGCTCAAAGGGCATTATTGATCCCCATAGGATGGAGAATATCACATGGAATCAATAAATACACAGGGGGATGAATTTTCCATAAAAAGTGGAAGAAACATATATATCAGTACGATCAAAACTCTTTATTGAGAAAGTACCATAAAACCATAAAGGTATATCAAAAATTCAAAACCATAACATCTTTAAAATACATAGAAACAAAAAATATAAAACTAATACATCCAAAATGTATCAACCCTGAAAGACCTAAGGTTAAATAACAAACCTACCCCATGATTATCTTTCCCTTTACATGAACCTGAAAAAAAATATACAAACATTCGAAGGATATGGTCTGGTGTGAGACAAAATACTAATAGGGAATCACATGGTGTTCCATAATAATATGGAATAATAATAATCCAAATAAAATTTAAAATTCAAAATAAAATAGACATGGAAGTACATTTTCAAATTTACATCAAACCATGATTTATTTTAGAATGATGCAAAGCATTTAAAACATGGATTAAATAATCACTTTATATAAAAAAATTTATATAAATCACTAGGCACTAGTAATGAAGATTAAATTAAAGAGAATATTTATCATAATAATAACAATAAGAACCATGAAATAAAACCCTATGGAACAAAATTTTCTAGTCACTGGATCCTCCAACTACCATATCATTGATCAAAGAATATGTGTACACACATCCATTAGGCTCATGCCGAGTAGTTCTCATCAACATTCCATCATGAATATGATATTCTTAACTTGATTTATGTTAGTGTTTTCCTAATTAACCAATTTCTAGGGAATTAATATCATAGATGTCTTGTCCCAAATAAACCACGAACTACCTAGGCTCACATGTGCTCAATAAATCAATCGATTGAAAATGGGACAATCCTTTAATGTCAAACTCACAATCCCCATTCAAAATTCAATTGGCTAGTTCTCATATTTTAATTGAAATTTACTTTCAAACCATAGTATGGGGTTTCAATTATATAATTACAATTAAAAAAACATTTATAGGTTTTTATCAATTTATTTTAATCCATTTTATAAAAATAAATTCTCAAATAAATATAAAAATATCATCAAATTCCAAGAATACACCCAAAATTCTATTTCCATTGGAATTGTTGGTTTTCCAAAAATTCTACGATAAATAATTTCAATTAAAATTCACATCAAATTGATTTTTCATAAATCAATTATCATCAATTTTAAAAAAAATCAATCAATTTAATTTTTAATTACATAGAACATATCAAATGAATGTATCTACCTTTATCTGAGAAATCACATAACACAACACTCGTATTGAGATTTTCCAACAAAAAACTAGGAAAATGGAGATCTAAAAAAAATGTAGAAGAAATATTTAAATCAATAATGTTTAAATCCATCAAAAATGTTATTTTCTAACAAACCTTATAGAGTAAAGAAAGAGAGATCAAGATAGAACAAATAAAAGTAGAATCACTTACCGAATAAGGATTGATACGACCTCCCATACTTCGATCTATATAGGATTGGGGTTGGAGGATACCAAAAGGGTTATTGAGGGCCTCCAAGTACTAAGAATTTTTGATATGTAAATATATAGATGAGTGGTAGTTCAATTAGGGATTCATGTATTTTAAAATATTTTTTAGAATAAGAAACACTATTTACAAAAATTATTTGGGCATGGACACATAGTTAGAAAAAATGTGCACCCTAACCTTGTGACCCTCTAATGGGGTGAATGGTTTTAACTAGATGGGGGAATGCTTTTTCAAAAAAATGTTTCAATTCACAAACCCCCACTATATAGGGTTTAATAGTTTGCACATCGTGGGCACACAGTTTGGAAAAATGGTTCCCAAACCATGCATAACTCAAATATCCTCCAAAAGATTCCAAAATTTAACTGAAAAACCTCTAAACAAATCCCCAAAAACTCATGGTTAAAAGGAGGGTGAAGCATTTCTTTATAATAAGTGACACAATGCTATAACCTCCCCACTGTATAATCAGTCTATCCCCCTAAATCAAATAAAGATGTTTCTATATCAAAACCATTTGGTCGCTACTCTCGCATGAGTGTCTCCCACTCCCATGTCTCTTGCATATAAGAACCGTGATTCCATTTTTTATGGAAGAAATATTTCATCCTCCCAAGAAGTACCTTTTTATCATAATAAACTATCCTATTTCGATGATTATTCATAGATAAATCATGATCAAAATCAAGGCCCTACTAGCTTAAGATATGATATTGTTCTGGAGGATATCATCCTAGATGATATACATGAAACACATTATGTATCGATGTAAAATATGGAAGAAGTGATATAGGTAAGTGAAATTCCCCACTTTATGATCAATCCCAAAATGTCCCACGAAATGAGGAGAATGTTTTTCTTTCTTACCAATCTGTCGATGACCTAATTGAGATGAAACATTCAAGAACACCTAGTACTTAACTAAGAAATCCAATGGTCAATAGTTATGACTATAAAAAAATTTATACCATCTCTATACCATAAAAATTTTATAATGATTAGAAAAAGTTGTCTTTCACCTCTTGAACCAATATCTATCCAAACAATGAAATTTCACTGATAATTGAGAAAATGTAACATAGATTTAAAAGTTATGCTTTAAATTCCCTAAAAAAATAGCCATTTTGATATTGGATTGGTATGTTTTATAATATTAAATATCAACCAGTTTAAAATGGCCATCCCATGATCCAAAAAATCTAAGAACATACAAAAAAAGAATATCATCAAGAATCCATATATCCCACTCTTTCTGTCCATCCGTTTATAGATGATATGCCATAATCAAACATACCTGATATCCCATTACCTCATAACGGCCTCACCAAATGTGAGAAATAAAAAAGGGTTTTCTATAAAATTCTATAGTAGATGAGACATCCTGAAAATGAAAAATCTTTTTCACAAATATTTCCAAACTCCTCAAGTATTGTTGTATCATGGTTTGGAATAAAGTGAGCCGATTTGGTTAGCCTGATAACCAAACCCATATCACATTATTCTTTAACTACATACATGGAAACCCATCCTCAAAGTCTATAGGGATATTATCCCACTTCCAGGTCAGCATTGGAATAGGATGAAGAAACAACGAAGGTCTTTGGTGCAAAATGATGACCTATTGGAATATATATCAATGGGAATCATATTTGGAATTTCCCCATCCCATACATAGACACCAAAATTATCACCTCATATCATAAACATTTTTTTAGTTCCTGGGTGCACTACCACTGGGAATTATGTGAATCCACCATCACAGATATTCTCATGGATAAGGGCACTAAAAACTAGTTCTAAAAAAATTGAACACCCTATATAGAGAAAAACCACTCATAAATAATCTCCCCATTATAAATAGAGTCTATAATTCAATGAAATTCATCATCAAGATGTTTTTCTGGACGAATCATCTCGGGAAGAGAAGAGGTCAACTAAAAATTAGTCAAGACAACCTCAGTCCCTATTTTGGAAACTCCTAAATAGAATTGTGCCGAAGGGAAAACAATTTTGACTATTCTAATGATTCTTTCACAAATGTGTTCAGAAGTTTCCTTCATACAACATCAACAATAACACTCCATTTCCCCAGGGTATATGTGATTTTGAAATCAAGATATTGTAGGTGCTCCACCTAAAACCAATGGTGGAGACTCAAATAATTTTTAAATATGTTATAACAATAGCTCTTGTGGTCAGAATAAATGGTAAACCATTCTCTAAAATGGTATTTCCACCACCTACTATGTGCATGAATCACAACTGTAAATTCAAGGTCAAGGGTTAGATAATTCTTCTTAGGTGAATGATGATTACCAGAGCCATAGGCAATGATGTGATCACCATGCATAAGGACACAACCCAAACCTAAACACGATGCATCAGAAATGCCAAAAAACCCTTCCTAACCTATAGAAGAGTCAACAATGATGCAGAATTCATAATCCATTCACTAAAAAAATAGTATTTCATAGATATTATTTCACGGTGGTTTTGAAAACCGTTGCTAAATGTTTTCTTTAATTTTTTTGGTATTTTTAGTATTTGGTTTTAAAACACCCAAAAATGTTTTTAAATAATATTTTTTAATTTTTATGATTTTGTTTTCATTTTTTTCTGGATGTTATTAAAAAATCTATCCAAAAATAGTGGCTGATTTAAAAAATCACTGCTAAATTAAAGGAAGAATAGATAATTATGATTTATAATTTTTTATTTACTATCATGTATAGTTTATTATTTATAATTTTAATTACATGTAATTTTTTAATTAATTAATATTTATAATTATTAGTTAATAACAATTTGATAATTAAATAAAATGATAAATGTGTTAAAAACCAATCTTCGACATCAATTAACCATTACATTGGATCTGAGAAATCATTTTATCTCCACAAATAGTCAAATAGAAGCATATTAAATCAATTAAAACTACATTAGATTTATATTTTATAATAATTAAAAGAATAAAATTTATTATAGTTTGAGGAAAAGTAGTAAATAAAACTTGAACTTCAAATGGACAGATATTTTGAACAGGGTATCCATTTGGGCCTAACTACATTTAAAATCAACTCATGTAGTAAGATCTTCACCATATAAGGCTAGAAGGTGCTCTAAAAGCTATGTTCTATTTTTTCGACCCATAAAAAGGCCACAAAGGACTCCAAAACTGAGTTTTTAGTCGGGGTACCTAAATTTTTTAACATTCGACCGAACTCCATCCCCGTTTAATGGGATATTACCATGTTTTTTGGTGGGGGAAAATTATTCATAGGGATTATATTCATATTAATATTATCGGTTTTATTTTTTATCATTATTAATAATGTAGATTTATTTATAATTAAACATATGCATATTTATTATAGTTTCTTATAATAAATCACTTCTATACATATATATTTACATAGAAATGTATTTTTAGACATTTAAACCATATAGAAATAGATATTTCTTATTCATTTCATCTAAAATAAACAATCAAATCATTTATTTTCCTTATAGGAATTCATCAATTTGAATATATATATATACACACATATACATGTAATATAAATATACAGGTAATATATATATATATAGAAACATGTGTGTGTTAAAAAAAAATATATATTTATGTCTATATTTTAATATATGTATATAAATACATATATATTTAAGTATTTTGGTATATTCATATGCATTTTGTAAATATTTTTATATATTTATGTATATATATTTTTATATCATATATATGTATGTATATATATTTACTTGGGTTTATATATATAATTATATTAATACACAATTATCTATCTAAGTGTGTATATATATATTTATGTAATATATGTGTGTGTTTATATATATCTATATAAATTATGTTATATGTATCAATATTTATAAATAGTTATAAATATTTATTATTTTATTATTGAATTATTTTTTATTTTTTATTGATTATTTTTTATTTCATATTTATTAAATTATTATTTATTATTTAATATTATATATTTAATATTTAATTTTTATTATTTCATAATCATTATTTCAATATTTATTATTTATTTATTTATTTTTATTATTAATTTAACGGTAAACTTATATTTATTATTAATATATTTATGTCTTTATTATTTGATATTTCTTTATTATTTATTTATTAATTAATTAATAATTATTGTTTATTTATTTATTATCATTTAATATTATTTAGTATTCATTTATTTTTTATTTATTTCATAAATTAGTGAATAATTAGCTATTAATTACTTATTTCATATTTAATTATTATTTATTAATTACATATTTATTATTTATTTAATATCTATTTATTATTAATTTATTTAATATTGTTTATTATCTACTATTTCTTTATTTATTTATTATTCATTTAATATTTTTTTATTAGTTATCATTCATTATTTATAATTTATATATATTCTACATACTTCTTATTTATTTATTATTAATTAATTATTAATTATTTATCATTTATTTATTATTTTATTTATTTAATATTCATTTAATAATTTATTAAAATCTATTTATTTAGTTTTTATTATTTATTTAATATCTATTTATTATTATTTATTTTTTATGGTTAGTTATATATTAATTATTTATTATTTATCATTCATTTAATTCTTGTTCATTATTAATTATTTAATTATTTTTTATTTATAATTTATTTGTTAATTAATATTATTTTAAATATTATGCATTTATTATTTATTATTTATTATTTGTTATTAAATTATTTATTATTTTTTAAATATTATCATTTTTTAAAATTTATTTTTCAATTATTATTTACTGATTTATATTATTTATTGACTATTTTTTTAATAACAATTTATTATTTAATCTTCATTTATTATTAATTATTAATTATTTAATATGTATTATTTATTATTTATATATTATTTATTTCTGAGTTATTTATTTTTAATTATTATTTAATATATAATATATAATATATAATATTTATTATTTATTATAATTTATTATTTATTATCATTTATTGTCATTATTATTATTTAATATTTTGTTATTATTTAATTTTTACATATTTATTGTTTATTTAGTAATTAGTTATAATTTATTTATTATTATAACATTATATATTTATTTATTACTTATTTATTACTTCTTTATTATATATTAATTATATATTATTATTTAAGATCACTATAAGTTTTTTATTTGTATATGTGTATGTATATTACATACTATTTACCCACTAGATGAAGAGCTTATTGGAGTGGTAATGTCTGTCCAATTTATCTAAGAGGTAAGGGGTTCAAATCACTCCCAGCGCATATATTTGTGAAACATATGCATGGCATGCAAGACATGAATGCATGTAAATTAAAAAATAAATAGAACTAACAGAATTAATAATTAATAATATATAAATAAATAAATTACTAAAAATAAACATTAAGTAATAAATATTAATTAATAATAATAATAAATAATAACAAAGTATAAGAAATAATAAGAAATAATATCAAATAATAATAATAAATTAATTATTTACTTAAATAAATAATAACAAATAAATAAATTACGTAAATAAAGAAAAAACCAATAAATTGATTGTAACGCCCCGAACCTAGATACCTAGAGTCGGTGCATTATTACATAACATTGGCATGATCTCAAAGGATCAAGTCTCGAAAGACCGATTAGTTTAGAAGTCTTGGAAACACTAGATATACTCATAAGTATTACATTACATCATAAGGTAAAGAAACTAAAACAACATCTTGTCTTCATATCCCCTCATACTATCCTTGCAGGTCATTCATAAATTACTTCTTCTCATCCTGGGAAAAATAAAACACTGATAGGGGTGAGCTCAGATGCTCAGTAAGGATAACAATATAGCAGAAGCTTTCATAGATAAGCATAAACACTTAAAGAAATTTTTAACTAAAAAAAAGCCTTTTAAACTAGAACTTTAGAATAATATGGAAAAGATAAAATGAAATAATGCCATTTACTTATTCACATGGATATTCTAGTAGTCGAACAATCACATGCAATATCAATAACCACTTTCATAATGATGGAATGCATAATGCCAAACTATCATAACCACATAGCCAAGGCCTCGTGCCAAGACTACAAATAAGATTTTGTCAAGGACTTGTGCGAAGACACTATTTTGTCTCATGAGACCTACCGATGCATCGAGGAGTTATAGCGGGATCCACCTGTCACTTATTAAGTCCAATGCATTCCTTATATGAACAGGTTTAAACATAACATAAACATTCGTATTAAAACTAGCATACAAAATGTCAGTACTTTAACCACAGACCATGAATGGTATAAAAATAGCACATCCACAGTCAAACATAACTCATTCGATACAATATCGAAGAATTTATTGTATCACATTATCCTCAATCAAGAATTATTAAGGATGTTGACATAGATGAAAATAATTATCAAAACTATTTGAGAGAAATATCCCCCTTTTTCTTGAAATCATTTAAAAGTCACACTATTTGTCAAGAAGCCATTTAAAAATAGATCTTTGAATCAAAGTGTCCCATACCACATTGAAACTATTTAAAAGGAGTTTTAAACATGGACATTAATGAGAAATATTTAGATGAATAAGTCTTTAAAACATTTAAAAATGGTATTTTAGTTAGAGATTCTAACCAAAAGAGAGATACTTGAATACAAATAATTGAGGTAATCAGAACTTTGTAATATCATAACAATAAAGGGATTCATGATATACTATGTCAAAGTACATTATATACACCACATAAAAGTGATTTGGTGTATAACAATAAAGAAGTCTCAATGGAATTTAAGTTGAGATGAAATCTCTCATAAAGGTTGTATCCTTAGGTTAAGGATAAATCAATGACATAGTTATGTGTGAAAAATATAAATACACTAAATATGATTGGATATTCAGTGTAAAACAATCAAAGTATATTCACACATAATCTTGTAAAAACAACACCAATGAATTAGATGTTTATCTCAACAAATCGAGATTAAGTAAAATATCTCTTATCAAGTTCATACCTATAAGGCCCCAGCCTTAAGCCTTACATAATATTGAATTAAATGAATAATTCACATTGAGGATCTTTTCAGGATTAGAGTTTTAGAGAACTAGAACATAACTATTACATCTAAAAAGATTTACAAAGTAGACACTTCTACCAAGTTTTCATAAAATAAAATAAAAATCTTAAAAAGAAACATGTCTAGTTCCATGTTTTATATAGCATGAAATTCCCTTGATCCCATCCTTGACCTTATTGCACATTATTTCCTGTGAAAAACATTTCAAAAAATCTTGGGGTGAGCATAAAAAGCTCAGTAAGGGATACCCAAAGAATGAAAACTGTTAGTTTTTCAAACATCAAGTAAACCATGTATACTTTATCAATGTAATACCTTCACCTTCATGAAGTAGTAAAAACTCTTCACTGAATAAAATATCATTAATTACCCTTTGGTAACCAATGTATTACCATAAACCCATATAAAGAATACATAACATATAAAGGTAACTTGGGACATAAACATACTTAAGTGGAATAACCATACGGTCAACTTCCACGCACATCACTTAATCGAATAGCCATACGGCCAACTTCCATACATACTTAATGGAATTGCCATACGGTCTACTTCCATACCCAATGCATTGGAGGTTATAACGTAACCACCCTTCCTGGTATTCACGACTCCACTCGTCATATGGTTTATCACGTAACCATCCGTCAAATGTCCAAGTACCAATATAAAATCATAAAACAAATATAATGGAAAGAAAACATTTCCACACTTTGATCACAATATATCACATAAATATATTGACATAACAAATCCATTATAAAAACCATTTTCAATACGAAAATACATAATAGAGTATATGGTATTTATTTCATTTCAAAAACATTACGGCTTGTTGAGGAAGCCAATGAACAAATAATACTCGTCGCATCGGAAAAGGTCGTTGTCACCACGTACGTTAAAAGAAACATTCCTGTTTTCCATTTGGTAAAACACTTAGTAGAAAAAGATTCCTTTTGTATAAAAGTAAAAGTCAAAGGTTTTTATACACCGTATAAAAGAAATTTGTGTATAAAACGAAATATGCCTCAATGAAAGCAGATTGAGACGAAGTCCCTTACCTCGGGTCCGACTTAACTCGATCGTTCTTTAACGTCCTTAATAATAAACTTGAGTTAATTTCTACTTGCATAAGAACCTTTTTCAAGATTATTATTGCTTTTATATCACTTATTTCCATGTTATAAACATTATGTAATCATTTATGTTAATAATGTTTGTTTTGTCCATATTTGGTTCTTAAGTCGAAAGTGGACTTCTTACAATTACATGTTATTCGTGTGGTCAAAGGTTCTTTATATCCAGAATGATATTCATGATTTGGATATCATATATATAATATATATCCAGAATACACATGTATTTATAATATTACATAATCATTTAGAGGTAAGAAATGAAATGCACCATTCATGGAGACGGTAAGCCGTACTTACACATGAACGATACATTCATTTCTTTGTCATATTAATGGAACTAAAACTAAATGAAAGGTATGTATATTTTAATTCCAAAATTATATTCATCATTTAGATGTATCATTCATCATATATATTTGTTATATACATGTACTTATAATAGTACATTACATTTGAGGATAAGAAATGTAATGCACCGTTCATGGAGACGGTAAGCCGTACGTACGCATGAACACTACTTTCATTTCTATCTCACATTTTAATGGAAAGAAATAATAATGATATTGAGGTATATTATAATTCCAGTATAACATCATGTATAATAACTTTAAATCCATCCTTTACACGTCCCACATATGGCATTAACGAATCGCATCACTTTGAGGGGGCGGTAGTCTGCACTTCCTTAAATGAAGATATCGCGTTTACCCATAATGGAAACCATAAAGGTATGATCAAAATAAAAAATACATAAGCTTAAGGAAAAAATAAACATATTATATATCATATATAAATATATTTTCATATTAATGGCCACCTATGAAGGTGTTAAAAGAATGTTGAACAATCATCGTTTCAGGTGGCAGAAATTCTCCATCCACAGAAACAGTATGTTCTTTAACCATTATATGTAGATGTGTGTAAGAGTAGCTCGAAATAATTTTATAACAACATCCAAGTATATTGAATATACTGGAGTTGTTACAGAATAAATTAATAAAAAGATTCTAGGGGGTTGGAGAAGCAAAATAAAACAAAATAACACAAGTGAAGACATCACCTTAAAATCGGGTAACTCTCTTAGATTTGAGCTCAATGGCTTCCTTGGGAAGACTTCTACCCAATGTGAGGCTTCAAGGAGTAAGCGAGGGATGTGGAGAGCCAAAATTGGCAGGGGTTGGCCGATCCAAAGGCTTTGGGAGTGTAGGTAAGGAGGTAGAGGTGGGGGCCTTTTATAAAAGGAGAGGAGGGGCACTCTTGGAAGGTAAAGAAAAGTCACTTTATTTTAAAATGGTATTCGGATATAAGAGGTCCCACATTGATATAATTCGAGGTTAAGGTGGTAAGGGTTCGAAATCCACCCATCCAATAGGTTTTGGACATGTGTAGGTCATAGATTTTACATTATCATTTCATTTTATTTAAATCCTTTATTAATGAGGTAATCACGGCATCATCATGATATCATAAATAATTTAATTTATTTAAAGTCTAAAAATTATTAAAAACTATAATGATATAGTAAATCTTTTTATATTTACAATGACTATTTATAATCAAAAATCTGACTTGTATAACCCCATGTAAAAATTGTTTTAGTAAAACATCTCATGTTTGTGTTATTTTTTACTTTAACATTAAATAAAAAGTTATTTATATCATTTCCCAACCAAAGTGGCTCCATGGGGTCCCCAAGTTGACCCATGGCTTGTCCTAGTCGGCCATGACACATACAATAAGGGTAGGACATGTGTCTAGGTATTTTCATTTTATTATAATATCATTTTTTCCTTAAATTGCACTAATTACCTCTAATCGCGATTAAAAACATAATAAGTTACTATTCACCAAAAAATTATTTTAATCTCATTGAACCAAATTTTACTTATTAATGACAAACATGTATGTCAGATTTTTGAAATTCAAAACAAAGAGGTGGTAAAATTTCATTTAAACAAAAAATCAGTTTTTTAAGTACCACTTAGTGGTTTCACTATTCATCAAAAATTGAAGTTTTTCAGAAAAATACCAAAACTTCACCCTAAGCTATATTTGATATTCCGAATTCAAAAATGAAGTCAATTTTAAAAAATTCAAAACATATAAGATTCATTAATTAATTTAATAATTAATTCCCGTTGTCAGAGCAAATAGCGTGTTTTTATGAAACAATAAGTATCAAAAGATTGACACTAGTTTAAGTCCAATTTCAAAGTGAAATTGATTCCAATGACCACCATTGGATTAAATGGTAAAAATATATTCTTATTTCACTTTAAAAAAAATTCAAAATATAATCTTATCATATAAATAAATTATATTAAAAAGAGGTTTTGAATTAAAATATAACATTTTACACTATTCATTAAAAAATGAACTTTATCGGAAAAATACCAAAAATTTACACAAAGTAAATTTTGATGTCCCAATTCTAAAGAAGAGTTATATTTGGTCCAATAGAATGTATAAGAGTGATCAAAGCTATATTTAATGATGGTTCGCCATCAAAAGGTGATAAGTGAACCTTTAGTGAAAATTAGGGTATAAATGCCTAAAATTGAATTCTTTCCGTATTTTGAGCCTTTATATTTTATTGGATAAATGTAAAAACATTTAAAAAACATATATAATCATATTTTAGTTATTTCTATCCATTCCCACCAATACAACGGCTACATGTTAACTACCATTTAAAATAATATTATTATATTACTAGTGTACAACGTAAGTTTTCCAAGAAACTCATCGTTGTTTATCGAGTACGCTATCGAATGTAGAAACCCCTTTTAATTAAAATTAATATTTAATTCGTAAATATTATTAAATATTAAAAAGTTTTATTCATTATTTACCTGGGATGTTACATCCTTCCCCCCTTTTGGGAATTGCGTCCTCAAAATTTTATTCACTTATCAAAATAAGTGGGGGTATTTATCCCTCATAGCATTTTAAGATTCCCACGTTGCCTCTTCAACCATATGATTTTTCCACAAAACCTTTACCTGGTGAATTACATTAGTTCGCAACACTTGCTCTCTTCGGTCAAGAATCTGGATTGGTTGTTCTTCATAAGATAGGTTCTCTTCCAGTTGAACTACCTATGGACTCAAAACATGAGATGGATATGGCATATACTTCCTCAACATCGAAACATGAAAAACATTGTGTACCTGAGATAAACTAAGAGGTAAAGCCACTCAGTAAGCTACTAATCCAACTCTCTCCATAATTTCATATGGTCCAATGAACCTTGGGCTCCGCTTTCCTTTCTTACCAAATCTCATCACAATTTTCCATAGAGAAACCTTGAGAAAAACATGATCACCTACCTCGAAAGATGGATCCTTCCTCTGGTTATCCGCATAACTCTTCTCCCTGCTTTGAGCTATTCTCATGTGTTTTTGAATCAACTGAACTTTTTCTGCCATCTCTTTTACCAATTCTGGTCCCATCAGCTTCCTTTCACCCACTTCATCCCAAAATGCTGGAGTTCGACACCGCTTCACATATAATGCCTCAAATGGTCCCATCTGTATACTGGAATGAAAACTGTTATTATAAGAAAACTCAACCAAAGAAAGATGTTGGTCCCAACATCCCTGATAATCCATCGAACAAGCTCGTAGCATATCCTCCAATTTCTGAATTGTTCGTTCTGACTACCCATCTGATTGAGGATGAAAAGCTATACTAATATTTAATTCAGTACCCAACAACTTCAGAAGGCCTTTCCAAAAGTTATAAGTGAACCTGGGATCACGATCGGACATAATGGAGAGAGGAACTCCATGTAAATAGACTATCTCTTTAATATACAAACGGGAAAGTTGATCTAGGGAAAAATAATATTGTATAGCAAGGAAATGAGCAGATTTAGTCAAGCATTCAACAATAACCCAGATTGCATTATTACCTCTAGATTTCTTCGGTAATCCCACGAAAAAATGCATGGATATATTTTCCCATTTCCACTCTGGCACTGGTAAAGGCTGAAGCCTTCCTTTCGGTAACATCTGCTCTGCTTTAACCTGCTGACAAGTCAAACACTTCCTAGTAAAATCAGCAATATACCTCTTCATTCCATCCCACCAGTAATACTCCCGCAGATCTCTGTACATCTTAGTACTGCCAGGATAAACTGAAAATGGGGAACTATGAGCCTCACATAACAACTCATTCTTCAACTATGAATCACAAGGCACACACAATCTTTTCCCAAATCTCAAAACACAATCATTATCAATGTTGAATTCAGGAAACTTATCCTTCTAAACCAACTCTACCTTTTTCTGCAACTCACTGTCTTTCTTCTGTGCTTGCATGATTCTGTCTGATAGAGAATATTTCACTGATACCTGAAACAAAATAGAAGAACTTCCTACACCAAAAACTTCTATGCCAAAGTTCATCAAATCAAAAACCAAAGGATCTCGTTCCAAACGTAGCATAGTTAAGGAAGCATTACTTTTTCGACTCAAAGCATCAACCACTTTATTTGATTTTCCCGGATGGTAGTGAATTGTACAATCACAATCCTTGATTAATTCCAGCCATCTCCACTGTCTCATGTTCAATTCTTTCTGAGTGAATATATACTTTAAACTTTTGTGATCAGTATATATTTCACACTTTACTCCATACAAATGATGCCTCCAAATTTTTAAAGCAAAAACAACAGTAGATAATTCCAAATCATGTGTAGGGTAATTTGCCTCATGAGTTTTCAACTGACGTGAAGCATAAGCAATTACCTGATCATTCTGCATAAGGACACAACCAAGTCCCTTCAACGAAGCATCACTGTATATAAAAAACTCACCATTCCTGGAAGGAAGTTCCAAAACTGGAGCATTCACCAATCTTCTTTTCAACTCCTGAAAACAATCATCACATTCTTTTGTCCAGATGAACTTAACACCCTTCCGAGTTAGCTTAGTCATTGGACTAGATAACCGTGAATAATTTTCAACAAACCTTCGGTAGTAACCTGCCAAACCAAGAAAACTACGGATCTCGGTTACATTTTTGGGTCTTGGCCATTTTTAAACAACTTTTTTTTAGTAGGATCAACAGTTATTCCATCTTTTGAAACAATGTGACCCAGGAAAGAAATTTGTTGTAACCAAAACTCACACTTGCTGAATTTTCTATATAGTTTCTTTTCTTTTAAGGTTTGCAAGATAACCCTTAAATGAATTTCATGCTCCTCTTTACTTTTAGAAAACACCAAAATATCATCAATGAAAACAACCACAAACTTATCCAAGAACTCATGAAAAATTCTATTCATAAGGTCCATGAATACAGCAGGTGCATTGGTTAACCCAAAAGGCATAACTACAAATTCACAATGGCCATATCTAGTATGGAACGCAGTATTCGGAACGTCTGCTTCTTTTACTTTCAACTGATGGTACCCTGACCTCAAGTCAATCTTCGAAAAATACTGAGCTCCCTGGAGCTGATCAAACAAATCATCGATATGAGGCAAAGGATACTTGTTCTTAACAGTAATATTATTCAAGGCTCTATAATAAATGAAAAGTCTCATTGAGCCATCTTTCTTTTTAACAAACAAGACAGGAGCACCCCATGGTGATGTGCTAGGTCGAATGAAACCTTTATCTAATAAATCCTACAATTGCTTCTTTAACTCTAAAAGTTCATCTTGAGCCATTCGATGAGGGGTTTTGAAATTGGCTTAGAATCAGGAACTAAGCCAATAGTAAATTCAACTTCCCGATCATGAATAATACCAGGCAACTCATCAGAAAAAACATCAAGATACACATTTACCACTGGCACATAATTAATCTGAAAAATTCCTTTATTTTCAACAATATGTTCAAGGTAACATTCATTTACATCTTTTACTAGTTTCTCAACTTCCTAATATGTTATCAAAAGCAAGGGTTCATTCTTGTACCCAAACTAAAAATATTTCTGAAAAGAAACCATTTTAGATCTACAGTCAATCTTAGCATGATAAACAGAAAGCCAATCCATTCCCAAAATAACATCAAACTCTACTAGAGGAAAAACAATAAGGTTTGCTGGTAGATTCTTTCCACACACAAGGATAGGAAGGTTCTTATAATTCCTTTTTTCCTCAATGTTCCCTCCGGGTGTTTTTACCATAAGTTCAGGATTCATATCTTGAGATGGAATTTCCAATTTACTAGAAAACTTCTCAGAAATGAAAGAGTGTGTAGACCCCGAATCAAACAAAACACATGCATAATCTGAACAAACAAACAGTATACCTGATACAACTTCATTCGATGGCCCAACATCAGCTGAAGTTGTTGGAAAGGATTTCACCACCCATTTCTGCTTGTAGTCTGGCTGCGTTCTCCTAGTTGAGTTCTTCGTTAGACAGTCATTTGCATAATGACCCATTTCATTACACTTAAAACATCTTACCGCTGGCTTTTCAATGCCTGCTTGATCATCTTCCTTACAGTTACGAGCAATATGACCGGACTTCCCACACCGAAAGAACTTACCAGACTTGGATAAACATTCTCCAGGATGCATTTTACCACACTTCTCACATGATGGATTTTTGGTTTTCTTACCTTCTTGCTTCTTTGATGAATTCTTCCCCTTTGCCTGCCAACTGGACCTCTTATTCTGTTGTTTGTCATAGAACACCTGATCATCGGCAAACTCCATTTCCACCTTCTCCGCACATCGAACAAGTTTTTCATAACTTTTGAACTCACGAGAAGCTAAAGCCCTTCGATACTTTGGATTTAACCCTGAGTAAAAACGGTTTATTTTACTATCAAGATCTCGTATGAAGTTTGGAGAATGCCTTGCCAATCGAGTGAACTTTTCTTCATAAGTATCCATTGAATCATCCTCCTGCCTCAGCTCTAGGAACTATTTTTCCATCCTAAGACAAACCACCTTAGGAAAATATTTCTCAAGAAAAATACCTTTGAATTCATCCCAGTGAAGATCCTCAATCTCATCACTATCCCTGATATTTTTCACCATAGACCACCACTGATCATCTTCACCTTCAAAACAGTAAACAACAAGACTAACCTTTTGATGTTCTGAACACCCAATGACATCAAAAATCTTCTCCAGTGCTTTAATCCACCCTTCAGCTTACACAGGGTCAGATGATCCTCTGAATGATGGGGGATGTTTCCTCATGAAATGTTCCACCACTGACATGTTCCTCTGCAGTTGATCTGGCTGATCTCGTGCATGGATACCACCAAAATTTATAGCCAGAGTCAACTGTGACATCACTGCAACAAACAGTTTAGTTCCAATTCCGACCATCTCAGGTTGCTGATTTGGAAGGTTGTCTTCCTCCTGATGTCGTCCCAACATAGCTTCTTTGTTTCCTCTGCGGAAAACCATTCTGAACACAGAAATATCTTAGGCGAAGCAACATGGTAATATTTAAATGCTATATCATTTCAATCATACCATAAATTAACTTATAATTTAACAATTTTCTAGCTCCTAATGTTTTCTAAACCGACCTTTGATACCAACTATAAGACCCCAACCTTAATCCTTACATAATATTGAATTAGATGAATAATTTACATTGAGGATCTTTTCAGGTTTAGAGTTTTAGAGAATTAGAACACAACTATTACATCTAAAATGATTTACAAAGTAGACACTTCTACCATGTTTTCATAAAATAAAAAAACTCTTAAAAAGAAACATGTCTAGTTCCATGTTTTATATAGCATGACATTCCCTTGATCCCTTACTTGACCTTATTCCACATTAATTCTTGTGAAAAACATTTCAAAAAAACATGGGGTGAGCATAAAAAGCTCAGTAAGGGATACACAAAGAATGAAAACTGTTAGTTTTTCAAACATCAAGTAAACCATGTATACTTTATCAATGTAATACCTTCACCTTCATGAATTAGTAAAAAAATTCATTGAATAAAATATCATTACTTACCCTTTGGTAACCAAAGGATTACCATAAATCCATATAAAGAACACATAACATATAAAGGTAACTTGGGACATAAACATACTTAAGTGGAATTACCATACGGTCGACTTCCACACACATCACTTAATGGAATAGTCATACGGCCAACTTCCATACATACTTAATGGAATAGCCATACGGCCGACTTCCATACCCAATGCATTGGAGGTTATAATGTAACCACCTGTCCTGGTATTCACGGCACCACCCGTCATATGGTTTATCACATAACACCCCGTCAAATGTCCAAGTACCAATATAAAATCATAAAACAAATATAATGGAAAGAAAAAATTTCCACACTTTGATCACAACAAATCACATAAATATATTGACATAACAAATCCATTATAAAAACCATTTTCAATACCAAAATACATAATAGAGTATATGGTATTTATTTCATTTTAAAAACATTACGGCTTGTTGAGGAAGCCAATGACCAAATAATACTCACGGCGGCGGAAAAGGTCGTTGTCACCGCGTACGTTAAAAGAAAAATTCCTTTTTGTCGTTTTGTAAAATACTTAGTAGAAACAGATTACTTTTGTATAAAAGTAAAAGTCAAAGGGTTTTATACACCATATAAAAGAAATTTGTGTATAAAACGAAATATGCCTCAATGAAAGGAGATTGAGACGAAGTCCCTTACCTCGGGTCCGACTTGACTTGATCGTTCTTTAACGTCCTGATTAATAAACTTGAGTTAATTTCTACTTGCATAAGAACCTTTTTAAAGCTCATTATTATTTTTATATCACTTATTTCCATGTTATAAACATTATGTAATCATTTAAGTTAATAATGTTTGTTTTTTCGATATTTGGTTCTTAAGTAGAAAGTGGACTTCTTACAATTACATGTTATTCGTGTGGTCAAAGGTTATTTATATCTAGAATGATATTCATGATTTGGATATCATATATATAATATATATCCCAAATATACATGTATTTATAATATTACATAATCATTTAGAGTTAATAAATGAAATGCACCGTTCATGGAGACGGTAAGCCGTACGTACGCATGAACACTACTTTCATTTCTTTGTCATATTAATGGATTTAAAACTAAATGAGAGGTATGTATATTTTAATTCCAGAATTATATTCATCATTTAGATGTATCATTCATCATATATATCTGTTATATACATGTACTTATAATAGTACATTATATTTGGGGATAAGAAATGAAATGCACCGTTCATGGAGACGGTAAGTCGTACGTACGCATGAACGCTATTTTCATTTATATCTCACACTTTAATGGAAAGAAATAATAATGATATAGAGGTATATTATAATTCCAGTATAACATCATATATAATAACTTTAAATCCACCCTTTACACGTCCCACATATGGCATTAACGAATCACATCACTTTGAGGGGGCGGTAGTCCGCACTTTCTTAAATGAAGATATCGCGTTTACCCATAATGGAAACCATAAAGGTATGCTCAAAATGAAAAATACAGAAACTTAAGGAAAACATAAACATATTATATATCATATATAAATATTTTGTCATCTTAATGACCACCTTTTAAGGTGTTAAAAGAATGTTGAACAATCATCGTTTCGGGAGGCAGAAATTTGCCATTCACGGAAACCGTATGTTCTTTAACCATTAGATGAAGATGTGTGTAAGTGTAGCTCGAAATATTTTTATAAAAACATCCTAGTATATTGAAGATACTGGATTTGTTACAAAAGAATGAATAAAAAGAGTTTAAGGGGTTGGAGAAGAAAAATAAAACAAAATAACACAAGTGAAGACATCACCTTAAAACCGGGTAACTCTCTTAGATTTGAGCTCAAAGGATTCCTTGGGAAGACTTCTACCCAATGTGAGGCTTCAAGGAGTAATATAGGGATGTGGAGAGACAAAATGGGCAGGGGTTTTCCAAGCCAAAGGCTTTGGGAATGTGGGTAAGGAGTTAGAGGTGAGGTCCTTTTATAAGAGGAGAGGAGGGGCACTCTTGGAAGGTAAAGAAAAGTCACTTTATTTTAAAATGGTATTCGGATATAAGAGGTTGCACAGTGATATAATTCAAGGATAAGGTGATAAGGGTTCTAAGTCCACCCATACAATAGGTTTTGGACATGTGTAGGTCATATATTTTACATTATCATTTCATTTTATTTAAATCTTTTATTAATGAGGTAATCACTGCATCATCATGATGTCATAAATAATTTAATTTATTTAAAGTCTAAAAATTATAAAAAAACTATCATGATGTAGGAAATCTTTTTATCTTTATAATGACAATTTATAATAAAAAATCCAACTTGTATAACCCCATGTAATAATTGTTTTAGTAAAACATCTCATGTTTGTGTTATTTTTACTTTAACATTAAATAAAAAGTTATTTATGTCATTTCCCACACAAAGTGGCTCCATGGGGTCCCCAAGTTGACCCATGGATTTTATTTGTCGGCCATGACACATTAAATAAGGGTAGGCCATGTGTATAGGTATCTTCATTTTATTATAATATCATTTTTGCCTTAAATTGCACTAATTACCTCTAATCGCGATTAAAAACTTAATAAGTTACTATTCACCAAAAAATTATTTTAATCTCATTGAACCAAATTTTACTTCTTAATGACAACCATGTATGTCAGATTTTTGAAATTCAAAACACAGAGGTGGTAAAATTTCATTTAAACGAAAAATCAGTTTTTAAGTACCACTTAGTGGTTTCACTATTCATCAAAAATTGAAGTTTTTCAGAAAAATACAAAAACTTCACCCTAAGCTATATTTGATATTCTGAATTCAAAAATGAAGTCCATTTTAAAAAATTAAAAACATATAAGTTGCATTAATTAATTTAAAAATTAATTCCCGTTGTCAGAGCAAATAGCGTGTTTTTATGAAACAATAAGTATCAAAAGATTGACACTAGTTTAAGTCCAATTTCAAGGTGAAATTGATTCCAATGACCACCATTGGATTAAATGGTATAAATATATTCTAATTTCACTTTAAAACCAATTCAAAAGATAAACTAATCATATTAATAAATTAGATTAAAAAGTGGTTTTGAATCAAAATACAACATTTTACACTATTCATTAAAAAATGAACTTTATCGGAAAAATACCAAAAATTTACACAAAGTAAATTTTGATGTCCCGATTCTAATGAAGATTATATTTGGTCCAATAGAATGTATAAGAGTGATAAAAACTATATTTAATGATGGTTCGCCATCAAAAGGTGATAAGTGAACCTTTAGTGAAAATTAGGGTATAAATGCCTAAAATTGAATTCTTTCCGTATTTTGAGCCTATATCATTTATTGGATAAATGTAAAAACATTTAAAAAACATATATAATCATATTTTATTTATTTCTATCCATTCCCGCCAATACAACGGCTACATGTTAACTAACATTTAAAATAATATTATTATATTACTAGTGTAAAACGTAAGTTTTCAAAGAAACTCATCGTTGCGTATCGAGTACGCTATCAAACGTAGAAACCCCTTTTAATTAAAATTAATATTTAATTCGTAAATATTATTAAATATGATAATGTTTTATTCATTATTTACTTGGGATGTTACAATACCAATGACTTGAGAATTTATCAATGGAGTGATTATGTTTATAAAAAGTATATCCACAAAAAGGGGAGTGGAAAATATGACATAATCAAATGAATAGTTATTCCACACATAATCATGGGGTAATATAATCAATTAAATATGTGTAAATCCAAATGATTGGAAATTGAAATTTCAAATTCCCTTATCGATTAGGTAAATTACGAAACATACACCCATGAAAGAAGGATCATACCATGATGATGTAAATACCTATAAATTAATGTATATTTCACAATGAATACAATCATGGGTTGTACACATACACCACATGCAATAATTAAGTGGTGAACAATGGAATTCTCACGAAATTAAGAGTGAGTTAAGAAACCCCTTACCTTGTACATTTCCTTGGATGGGGGTAGGTTAACCTCCTGTATAATGTTGAAATAATTGTTATTAAATTATTCATGAATCATATACATTAATATGATATCATATATGATCTTTTAACATTGCTTTGTTAATAATATCTTTGAATTATCGTCGTTTCAGGTGTTAACTTACTCATTTTCATTTATATGTTTTGTTACGTAAGCCATGTTTGTCATGGATAGGTTGTATATTATTCATATCTAGAATGATATAAAGTTCTTAAAAATTATTTTTAAATCATCAAATGATAATTATACTTGAATGGCTATGATGGAGAATGAATCTCATCGCGTTCGTGGAGACGGTAGTCCGTACGTACGCACGAGGGACAATATCATTCTTTTGATATTAAAATAATATATAATTGTATGGTATATCATATATAAAGAATAATTATCATGTTATATTTATTATTTAAATGAGTTACACATCATTATTATACCCACCCAAGAAACAATATATTGAATAGCAATTACAGCACGACGTGGAGACGGTAAGCCGTACGTACGCACGTATGGTGACATGTTATTGAAAGGGTGGATAGAATACTGAATATGGTTGTAACATATTTATAATAACATCACAATATATATAAGATACTGGAGTTATTATTTTAGAATGGTAATAACAAAGAAAGAAGAAGTGGAAGAAGAAAGGAACTTGAAAAGGGGTGGCGAAAACATTACCTCTTCTTCGGGTTCTTCCTTTTTATTTGATCAAAAGGGCTCCTTGGGTTGGATTTATGATCACACTAAGGCATCTAGGTTGTATTGAGGGAAGTTGAGAGAGTATTTGGTCTGGGTTTGGCCGAGCCAAAAGGCTTTTAAGGTGTGAAGAAATGAGAAGGAGGAGTGCCCTTTTATAAGAGGGGTGAGGGGAACCTTTGGAAAAGCTAGAAATATTAATTTATAATAAATTAATATTCGGTTTCTAATGGATCCAAAGTTAATTATTAAAAGTTTAAAGTGGGTATAGGTCTAAAACCATTCAACCAATAGAATTTAGACAGGTTTGGGTCATTATATTAACCTTATCTTTTAGTTTTAACTCTTAGTTAATTAGTTTGACATTTACCATGTCACTTTGTATTTTTATATTATATAGTTAATAAAATTACTATATACATACAAGAGACCCCCAAGTGGTCCATTAATGATTCAAATATCTTGATATAAGTCTCTTGGCCGAACCTTATATTTTTAGGAATTTAATATCAATTAATAATATAATATTTGTTTTAAAAACTCTTTTATGTCAATTTTGCCACTATTCAATAGTTGATTTCTGTAAAACTCATAACAGAATTATTACTTATAATAAAGTTAATTAAATCATTACTAACATGTAATATTAACCTATAAAATTAGTGTAATGCATTAAAAGTCTAAAATTATATTTATTTGGGTATTTATAATATCAATTATTTTAATTTTTTACTACTATGGTAATTACTGCATCATCATTGTGTCATAAATAAATTAAATTATTTAATGTCTCAAAATTATAAATAAAATAACATTATATAGGAAATAATGTTCTCTTTCTAATGAATATTTTTAGTCAAAAATCCAACATATATAACCTTACGTAAAAAATGATTTTCTAAAAGATATATTCTTGTGTCATTTTTGTATTCATTTTAACTTAATTAAAATAAAGTGTCCCTATCACTTACAAGTGGCACCATGGGGTCCAAAAATCGACCCAAAGATGCCAAAGGTCGGACATGTATCAACCAATAAGGTTAGGACACGTTTTAGGGTAATTTTTTATTATTATAATATTATTTTCTAACCCTTATTTAGCGGATTTACCTTTTAACCATGGTAAATAAAATATTTACCGAAGTAATTATTCTAAATGTCTAAAAATAAAAGTTACCTATTTACACAATTTTATATATCCTGATTACAAATATGGAATCCATTTTTCCAAATTCAATACACAGAAGTGGCAGAAATTAATTTAAAATTAATTCCCGTTGTTAAAACAAAAAGCGTGTTTTTAAGAGATAATAACTATCAAAAGATTGGAACTTGTTTATGTCTGGTTTAATTGTGAAATTATGTCCAATGAAAAACATTGTATTAAATGGTAAAAATATATTATAAATATACATTAAAACCACTCAAATTCATAATTAATAAATATTATTTATTTTGATTAATAAAGTTGTTTTTAATTAAAATTTAGTAATTTTCACTATTCATCAAAATATGAAAGTTATCCGAAAAGCACCAAAATTTTACCGTAGGCTAATTTTGATATTCCGAATCCAAAAATGAAGTCCATTTTGAGAGATAGTATTTATAAAATTTCATAACGGCTAGATTGATTGGTTGTGGTGTGTTAGAATCTCGAAGTTGCGTACAATGCACGCCATTGCATTATTCAAAGGGAAACGTACCATGGAATCTTGGGGTGTTACATTCACCCCTCCTTCAATAAATTGCATCCTCGCAATTTTAAAAATTGGGCCTGAGAATGGAAAGTCCCACATCGGAAAAAGATTCAATTAAACTATCACTTTAAAAGAAAGAAATAGAGGTCTAAAGGTCACCTAAGATAACCCATACTAAGATTACAGGTAGGAAAACGTGGATGTGGATGATAAAATAAGTGTCATGTTATAATGGAGAGGGATAGAATTCATGATCAGGAGAAAGTTAACAATAATAAAACCACAAACTTGTGTTGGGACAAACTATCATTAGTCTCCTAGTAGGAAAAGTAAACGGACAACATTTTTTATTTTAAGTTACATTACATAAGGATGAGGAATTCATTTATGATATTAACTAAGAAGATAAAGATATATACTTTCTTTTTAAGTAGAGTTTCATTCTTTAATAAATTTCCACCACTAACTCATTTTTTAAATGATGAGTATTCAAGAAGACATGGTCACACTGGAAGAGCTAGAATAAACTTCTATAGATTCACATGATCCATGCAGGATAAACTATATATTTACATTGTCTTTAGAGATTAATCAAAACCAAAATGGTTAGTACAAGATCTAATGATCCCCCAAAAGGATATTCCTTGAGAGAAGTAAACACTAATCTTAATTTCTAAAATTAATCCAATAATTCCCCCAAAGTTAAATAAATACCATTCAATAATCAATTGTCCTTAAAATCCTTCAATATAATCCAAACTAATATTAAAACCCAAAACATAGAAAAATTTTATTATGTAGTCTCCCATGTTAAATTGTATCTCCAAATGACATTAATTACTCTTAAAGTCACATACTTAAAAATAATTAACCTGATCATTTACATAAATAACCCAAATCATTATAAATCCACAATAAAAACATAGAAAAAAATCCACCATTACCCCTCAAATGAAATCCCATACTACTCTATTTTCCTTTGGCATATAGTGTTCTCAACAAAGCGAACAACTTCAAAAATAACATTTATCACTTAATCACCAAATTATTTTCCTATACTAAGGGTATTCATTTGGTAAGACATAAGATCCCAAATCAAATTATTATTGATCAATAAAATCATTTAACTAAAAATAATAGTCACACTAACCAGGGACATCACGTAGTCCGGTGGTAGGTGATAAATCCAAATCGCACTTTGGTTGTGGGTTCGACTCCCACAACTTTGTCCAACGCGACGGGTTGTCACACGGTCTACGTGTTGTCCTTTTTCAAGAACTACATTTTATAACATTACCAAAATGAGATAAATTCCTCAAAATAACCATAACATAATTTAACCACAAATGTTATCTCATACCTTGCATTTTCATCACAAATTATAATAATTTGTAATTGCCTCAAACCCAATGATCATATAAAACCAAATGGTTATTTATAACTATATCCATAAGAGAAAAGATAATTCTTCCATAAATATCATTCTCACTTGGAAAACGTTAGGGTTATAAATACAAGAGAAAATTATTCCAAAGTAAACCCTTCAACAAGGATCACTACTAATTTTTAAACATTTATCCAACCATTTATTTCCACATAGCTTCTTCTCTGACCAAGAAAATATCCTATAGAATAGGACATTCACTCGGGTAATGGCCAGGTCCCCTACATTTACTGAAAATGATTGTAAATGGATTTTTGGGACCATTTTTATCTTCTTCCATAGTACTCTTAATTTTTCATTGACAATTCTTCACTTTATGTCCTTCCTTCCCGCACGTAAAGCATTTCTTTGTCCCATTGAGACACTTTCTTGGGTGTCTCCATCCACATTTCCTGCATGATGGAAATTGAGGTTTTCTTTCTCCATGGTCGCCACTAATAGAGCTCTTATCATTCATCACCTTTCTCTTATTTTTTGAGTCCAGTAATTGGTTAATATATATATTGTTTATCATATTTTTGGAAAACTGATTTGGCATAAAGACGATATCTTTTACCCCTATCAACATTCCATTTTTTCCCATTTCCACCACCGTTATCACCTTGTACATCATTCTGAAAGTCACTATGACTTCCATGGAATCTAGAAATTGATTAAAACTAGAAAGAATTGTGTGAGTAACAGTAATCATAAAATCATTTAGAGATTAACATGTCACAATATTCTCAATTTGAAACATATTAGGATTAACAAAGGTCATTCACTGCCATCTTATATATATATTACTTAAAATTGGTTTGTAATGAAAATGTAAATTATCCTAAGCATATCCCCATGAAGTGTCGTAACCAAGAGTGCAGTAAGGCCCGTTGTCGTGCACCAGTTCCTATTCGAGTCTAGCTCAAAGTGGTGTTTTCGGGTTTTACCCCTTGGTACATTTGTGCCCGAGCCGCCTCTACCTGCTCGTATCCAGACAGGGATGTATTGCTCCGAAAACTCACAAAATCTATACAATACCAAAATTCTAGAAAGTTCTTCTATACTAATCCTCAAAGTTCATCTTAGGTCTACGTGCTCTAATTAGAGTTTATCTAGCTTCCAAGGATTGTACTAATCTTTCTCTGATACCAACTGTAACACCCCGACCCTAGATACCCAAAGTCGGTGCTTTATTACATAACATTGGAATGATCTCAAAGGATCAAGTCTCTAAAGACTGATTAGTTTAGTAGTCTTGGAAACACTACATATATTCATAAGTCTTACATTACATCATAAGGTAAAAAAAATAAAACAACATCTTGTCTTCATATCCCCTCAAACTATCCTTGTAGGTCATTCATAAATTACATCATCTCATCCTGGGAAAAATAAAACACTGAAAGGGGTGAGCTCAGATGCTCAGTAAGGATAACAATATAGCAGAAGCTTTCATAGATAAGCATAAACACTTAAAGAAAATGTTAACTAAAACAAAAGCCTTTTAAACTTGAACTTCAGCATAATATGGAAAAGATAAAATAAAATAATGCCATTTACTTATTCACATGGATATTCTACTAGTCAAACAATCACATGAAATATCAATAACCACTTTCATAATGATGGAATGCATAATGCCAGACTATCATAACCACATAGCCAAGGCCTCGTGCCAAGACTAGAAATAAGATTTTGTCAAGGCCTTGTGCCAAGACACTATTTTGTCTCATGAGACCTACTGTTGCATCGAGGAGCTATAGAGGTCTCCACCCATCACTTATTAAGTCCAATTCATTCCTCATATGAACAGGTTTAAACATAACATAAACATTCGTATTAAAACTAGCATACGAGATGTCAATACTTTAACCACAAACCATGAATGGTATAAAAATAGCACATCCACAGTCAAACATAACTCATTCGATACAATATCGAAGATTGTATTGTATCACATTAACCTCAATCAAGAATTATTAAGGATGTTGACATAGATGAAAATAATTATCAAAACTATTTGAGAGAAATACCACCATTTTTCTTGAAATCATTTAAAAGTCACACTATTTGTCAAGAAGCCATTTAAAAATAGATTTTTGAATAAAAGTTTCCCATACCACTTTGAAACATTTTAAAATGAGTTTTAAACATGGACGTTAATGAGAAAGATTTAGATGAAGAAGTCTTTAAAACATTTTTAAATGGTATTTTAGTTAGAGATTCTAACCAAAATAGAGATACTTGAATACAAATAATTGAGGTAATCAGAACATTTTAATATCATGAGAATAAAGGGATTCATGATATACTATGTCAAAGTACATTATATACACCACATAAAAGTGATTTGGTGTATAACAACAAAGAAGTCTCAATGGAATTTAAGTTGAGATGAAATCTCTCAAAAAGGTCGTATCCTTATGTTAAGGATAAATCAACGACATAGTTATGTGTGAAAAATATAAATACACAAAATATGAATGGATATTCAGTGTAAAACAATCAAAGGATATTCACACATAATCTTGTAAAAAAACACCAATGAATTGGATGTTTATCTCAACAAATCGAGATTAAGTAAAATTTCTCTTATCAAGTTCATACCGATGACTTAAGAATTTATCAATTGAGTGATTATGTTTATAAAAAGTATATACACAGAAAGGGGAGTGGAAATTATGAAAAAATCAAATGAATAGTTATTCCACATATAATCTTGGGGTAATATAATCATGGAAATATGTGTAAAGCTATATGATTGGAAATTGAAATTTCAAATTCCCTTATCGATTAGGTAACTTACGAAACATTCACCCATGAAAGAAGGATCATACCATGATCATGTAAATATCCATAAATTAATGTATATTACACAATTAATACAATAATGGGCTGTACACATACACCACATGAAATAATTAAGTGGCGAACAATGGAATTCTCACGAAATTAAGAGTGAGTTAAGAAACCCCTTACCTAGTACTTTTCCTTGGTTGGGGGTTGGTTAACCTCCAGTATAATGTTGAAATAATTGTTATTAAATTATTCATGAATCATATACATTAATATGATATCATATATGATCTTTTAACATTTCTTTGTTTATAATATCTTAGAATTATCGTCATTTCAGGTGTTAACATACTTGTTTTCTTTTATATGTTTGTGTTACGTAATCCATGTTTGTCATGGATAGGTTGTATATTATTCATATCCAGAATTATATAAAGTTCTTAAACATTATTTTTAAATCATCAAATGATAATTATACTTGAATGGATATGATGGAGAATGAATCTCATCGCGTTCATGGAGACGGTAGTCCGTATGTACGCACGAGCGACAATATCATTCTTTTGATATGAAAATAATATATAATTGGATGGTATATCATATATAAAGAATCATTATCATGTTATATTTATTATTTAAATGAGTTACACATCATTATTATACCCAACCAAATAATAATATATTGAATAACAATTACACCACGACGTGGAGACGGTAAGCCGTACGTACGCACATATGGTGACATGTTATTCAAAGGGTGGTTAGAATACCGAATATGGTTGTATCATATTTATAATAACATCACAGTATATATAATATACTTGAGTTATTCTTTTATAATGGTAATAACAAAGAAAGAAGAAGTGGAAGAAGAAAGGAACTTGAAAAGGGGTGGTGAAAACATTACCTCTTCTTCGGGTTCTTCCATTTGATTTGATAAAAAGTGCTCCTTGGGTTGGCTTTCTGATCAAACTAAGGCATCTAGGTTGTATTGAGGGAAGTTGAGAGAGTATTTGGGCAGGGTTTGGTCAACCCAAAAGGCTTTTAGTGTGTGAATAAATGAGAAGGAAGAGTGCCCTTTTATAAGATGGGTGAGGGGTACCTTTGGAAAAGCTAGAAATATTAATTTATAATAAATAAATATTCGGTTTCTAATGGCTCCAAAGTTGATTATTCAAATTTTAAGGTGGGGATAGGTCGAAAAACATTCAACCAATAGAATTTAGACAGGTTTGGGACATTATATTAACTTTATCTTTTAGTTTTAACTCTAAGTTAATTAGTTTGACATTTACCATGTCACTTTGTATTTTTATATTATATAGTTAATAAACTTACTATATACATACAAGAGTCCCCCAAGTGGTCAATTAATGATACACCTATCATTATATAAGTCTCTTGGCCAAACCGTAGATATTTAGGAATTTAATATCAATTAATAATATAATATTTGTTTTAAAAACTCTTTTATGTCAATTTTGACACTATTCAATAGTTGATTTTGTAAAACTCATAACAGAATTATTACTTCAAAAAAAGTTAATTAAATAATTACTAACATGTCATATTAACCTATAAAATTATTTTAATGCATTAAAAGTCTAAAATTATATTTATTTTTGTATTTATAATATCAATTATTTTAATTGTTTACTATTATGGTAATTACTGCATCATCATTGTGTCATAAATAAATTAAATTATTTAATGTAAAAAATTATAAATATAATACCATTATGTAGTAACTCTTGTTATATTTATAATTAATATTTTTAGTCGAAAATCCAACATATAGAACCCTATGTAAAAATTGAGTTTCCAAAAGATATATGCTTGTGTCATTTTTGTATTCATTTTAACTTAATTAAAATAAAGTGTCCCTATCACTTACAAGTGGCTCCATGGGGTCCCAAAATCGACCCAAAGATGCCCATTGTCGGACATGTATCAATAAATAAGGTTAGGACACGTTTTAGGGTAATTTGTTATTATTATATTATTATTTTTTAACCCTTATTTATCAGAGTTACCTTTTAACCATTGTAAATAAAATATTTACCGAAGTAATTATTCAAAATGTCTAAAAATAAAAGTTACCAATTTACACAATTTGGACATCATTATTCCAAATATGGAATCCATTTTTCCAAATTAAATACACATAAGTGGCAGAAATTAATTTAAAATTAATTCCCGTTGTGAAAACAAAAAGCGTGTTTTTATGAGATAATTACTATCAAAAGATTGACACTTATTTATGTCTGGTTTAATTGTGAAATTATGTCCAATGAAAAACATTTTATTAAATGGTATAAATATATTATAAATATAATTTTAAACCTCTCAAATTAATAATTAATCAATATTAATTATTTCGATTAAAAAAGTTGTTTTTAATTAAAATTTAGTTATTTTCACTATTCATCAAAATATGAAAGTTATCCGAAAAGCACCAAAATTTCACCCTAGGCTAATTTTGATATTCCGAATCCAAAAATGAAGTCCATTTTGAGGGATAGAATTTATAAAATTTCATAATAGCTAGATTTATTGGTTGTGGTGTGTTAGAATCTCGAAGTTGCGTACAATGCACGCCATTGCATTATTCAAAGGGAAACGTACCGTGGAAGCTTGGGGTGTTACACTGATGCCCAACGAAACACCACATAATAAAAAAACCATCACAAATAAAGTGACGTGAAATGATTCTTGACAATAAAATATGAAGCACTTTTTGAAATCATCATGCATCATTTTGCGATGGTTTAAACCGCCTCTAAATACCAAAAAACAGATGGGAAATTCCATTTTTCTCTAGTGATTTCAGATCAAAAAAAGAAATCTAAAATTTATCATCCCAAAAAAACTCTACCCCCATCTATGTGAGAGCGATCATCAGGGAAGACAACATTGAGAAAACCTTTACAAACTGGAGATAATATCCAGCTATACCCAAGTAGCTCTGAATCGCGAAAACATTGTGCAGGTGATCCCATGTCAAAAGAGCTTTCACCATCTTAAGATAAATTGAGATACAATGTTTTTAGACCACCTATCCAAATAAAATCACTTCAAAAATTCATAAATCAGATTTCGATAGCATGGAAAAAACTTGTTGATTTTTCTAAAATTCCAGAACAACTCTCCAATGACACATATTATCCATCATAATCTAAGAAAAAAGTTGGACGTCATCCACAAATTCCACTATGAAAGTATCAAGATTATCATGGAAGACCATATTCATCAAATCCTTAAATAATTTAAGATAATTGCATTGACCAAATGGCATGTCAATATGCTCATATACGACACACCTTCATCTAATGGCAGTTTTGTGATTGCCATATTCTTTTATTCTAAACTGGTGATAACTAGATAAAAGATAAAGCATCGGGAACCACTCCACCCCATTTAACTGGTCTAACATATCATTAATACATGTAAATTGGTACTTGATATTTATTGTTAGTCGATTGATTTTCCAGTAATAAACACATTGGTGAAGTGTTTCATCAGATTTGATAGCACAGAAAATAGGTTTTGGCTAAGGGGCCACACTTTGGTGTACATATCCTTTCATGATGAGATCATCCAAACAAGTCTTCGTCTTTTTCATTTCAGATGGTTCCTTATGGTAGGAAGTACTATACACTAGATGAGAATGAGGTACGACATTATTAGGGAAATCTACTTCCCATTTCATTTGAACACTAGAGTTGTCAAAATGATTTTTTTTAAAATTGATAACAATTGGAGGGAGATCATAACTCAATGATTCCCAATACTAATTAAAGGAAAACACTAATATTACTTTTCCCAACTACGAGTAAGAGGGTTTGGCTTTACTCAACCTCAATACCCATTGTACCAAAATGGTACAACACACCCCATCAGGAAAATTAAAGCAGACCTATTAAAGATAACATTCAATTTATGTTTTATTAGCAAATAGAAAATCATCCCAAAAATGACATCAAAATGGTTTCTTGTGCGTAATTAGAAAATCTGTAAGGACCTGACCCCAGTTTCTAGGGGTCGGTGCCTTTTTTAATTACATTTGAATATAAATAAGTAATATGAATCATTATGGACCTAGTAGTTTAGTATTATTGGAAAAAAGATACATACATAAGTTCAACATTACAATAGGAAAAGAAAAACAACATATAAACTCCTTTGACAACATCCATAAATCATAGGTTATTTCAGCATGTCATTCATAATAAAATTCATCATGTCTAAAGAAAATGAAACCTAATAAATGGGTGAGATGAAATGCTACGTATGGGTAAGAAATACAGAAGAAGATATATAATCATCAGGCATTTTGAATAATTGAAACACATTCCTTTATAAATAATAAACTTGAACACATTAAGATAAGAAAATAAGCTGACTAAATAATTCCATAAGAAAACATAATAATGGGTTTTATACTATTCAAATAACCACATGAACCATCAATACTATTTTTATAATTAGGGAATTCATAATTTGTGACATCATCAGCATACCATCCATGCCTCATGCTAGGACCATAAATAATCATTTTATCTAGTTCTTATGCCAAGACTATATTTGGTCTCATGAGACCTACCGATGCACCGAGGGGTTATGGCGTACCCCACTAGACACTTTATATGTCCAATGAATTCCTAATTTTAATGGGGATAAATATTAATAACATATACATTCATATAGAAACTAATATATGAAATGTAAATAACATTCCCCGAACATTAAGCAAAAAAACTAACCATTCAGAGTAAATTAATGAATGGTTTTAAGATTGACCATCCACAAAAAAACAATCATAAATGATTTAATTAAATATGGTAGAATATTCCATGAATTATTAGTCCCAATAATACATAATAATCATAAATAGTTTGGATATAGATAAAGATATTCTTATAAAATATTCGAGTAATTCTTGATATAAATACTTTTCTACTTTTAAAAGAAAAGTTATTTTGGAAAAATCTCTTTATAAACAAGAATTTAAGTAAGATATTATTTTCATAATAAAATTTTTGATTTAAAAAATATAATAGTTTCCAAAAATAGATTATTGGGTTGCCATTAATGTAGGTAAAAATTTAGAAATTCCATTGAATCAGGCTTGTATTTTGGAAACAATTTTGTAGTTCCTTTTAAAACATGTATGTATCAATAAAATAAAGAAGGATTATGGTTAGTGAACATATAAAGAACACTCAAACAAAATATACGAGGAGTGCATAATAATACACAAGAATTTTATTGAGGTAATTATATAGTAAATGTATCCCAAATGAAAATGGATGTTTGGGTGGAAAAAACCTTACAATAATTATGAATGTGTTCCCCTGTTGAATTTAAGGTCCTGAAATATGAAATTAGAATATTAATAACTCAATTAATATCCTTGTATACAAGTATTTAGTGTATCATAATTCTGTTCTGTTAAATTATTCCCTTAGTTTGATATGTTATTATATTGAATTTCATTGTTCCGGAGTGTTTTTTTTCTTTAATTTCATAATCGGTTCACTTGTTCTTACGTAACAGAATTCATGTAAAATGGATGTAAATCTCTAGAATTGAAATTACATATTATTTATGAACATCCAGATGTGTTAAAGGTCATTTATATCATTTGGTTACTTGGAAATAGGATGATTCGTTATATGAAATATTTATGACATTCACTTAGATTATTTTAACAAAATTTTTATTATTAGGAACTAGTTTGGTCATATAATTTAATAATATGTATGTATACAGGTTTCTGAATATTAATTAGGTTATAATAAATATATTATATTCTAGTTCAACCATAAAAATTGTTTCATGACCAGTAATGAAGGAGATATGGACGAAAAAACTTCATCGTCCATGAAGGTTATAAAATAGAACTGTATGAACGTTGATTTCATTTATAACATTAAAGAGAAGGAGAGAGTAAAAATATTGATGATGGTTCTTCCATTAACATGATATAATTCCATTATATAGATGATAATGGATATATCATGGTCATTTGGACAAAGGAGGTGAGTAAAGGATAAAAAAAGAAGATAAATTGAAATGAAACCAAATAAAAAAGAAAGGTGCATTACCTCAAGAAATAACCTCTTTGAGAACCTCCTTATGGGAAGGTATTTCAGTCTTTTGGCAGGACTAATATCATCCAAGATGTGGTTAGTGACCATTTAAGGGTATTTGGGCTGAACATTGAGGAGATTTGTGTCTTAGAGGAGTGAAGAGAAGAGGGGGGTGGGGTTATAGTAGAGGATAGGAGGGTTTTTTTAATTTTTTAATCAGTGGTTTATTAATTTACCTCAAGACCTGTAATAGTGATGATTACACGGCTAATAATACTAATAAATGCTTATGAGTTCCAACCTAGTGGGATTACATCATATATGATGTCATAAATATTGTATTTAACTGATAATTTGTATATATGGTATTTAATTTTTTTTCACTGTATATCAAAAATTCGAGTGTTCCAGAAAAATAACAAAAATACACCATAACCATTTTTTGATGTGTACAATCCTAAACTGGAGTCCATTTTTCAAAAATAAATTTTTAAATATTATTATTAATTTTTTTAAATAAATTCCTAGTTAATTTAAAAAATATCAATTTTAAGGGTATACTTAGTTTTATATCGCATTGGAAAATTAATTAAGATCCCATTATTTTATTTCCTTATAAAAATAAATTTGTATCATTAGTTACTATTATAAAGTGGAATTTTAAAATTCATATAAATATTCCTTATGATATGTTAGTATTCATAAAAAATTATGTCTGTTCTATGAGAGTCCAAATAACATACTAATCACAACACTAGCTGAACGTTTTTCGAAAATAAGAATATAGAAGAGAAAAAGTTGTGTCTAAAAATTAGATTATAAAATGTGTTTTTTAGGTATAAATAGATTCATCTATTAAATATTTTTTTCTAAACCTTGGGGGGTTACATTCTCCCCTCCGTATAAAAAACTCATCCTCAAAATTCACAAAATGATACCTCAAAAGATTCAGGAATGTCTTCAGAAAAAGATCCTCAGGCTCCCATGTTGCTTCCTCCATCTTATGGTTCCTCCAAAGATCCTTTACCATACGACTAATGAATTTATCAATACTTGTTCTCTGGTGTCAAGAATCCTGATAGGCTCTTCACAATAAGATAGATTATGATCAAGTTCAATTTTTCATAGGTGAGTACATGTGTTGGGTCTGGAATGTTTTTCTTTAACATTGATACATGTAACACATTGTGAACATTGGAAAGACTATGGGGAATTTCCAAATGGAAAGCTATGGTTCCAATTCAATCTTGAATTTCAAAAGGTCAAATGTACTCGAAGCATAATTTTCCCTTCTTTCCAAATCATATAATACTCTTCCATGGAGATACCTTTATGAAAATGCGATCTCTTTCTTAAAATTCCTAATCCTTCTATTAGTTATTAGTATAAGACTTCGCGTACTTAGATATTTTTTGATATGGGTATGGATAATCTTCACCTTTCTTATTGTTTCCTCAACTTGTTCTGGGCCTATGAGCTTTGTTTCCCCAACATCATCCCATCAATATGGTGTATGAAATTTCTTTCTATATAAAGCTTCATATGGTGCCATATGAATACTTGAATGGAAGATATTATTATAGGAAAATTATACAATAGGTAAATACTGATCCCATATACCTTGAAATTTAAGTGAACATGACCTCAACATGTCTTCCAAAGTTTTAATTGTCCGTTCTGATTTTCCAGCATTTTATGGGTGGTAAGTAGTGCTAAAAAAAGATCACTATCTAGGTCCTTCTAATGACTTTTCTAAAATTGTGGTGTAAAATGGAGATCTAAATAAGAAACAGCTGATAATTCTATACAATGAAATCTTACATCTTCATTAATTAATAGTCTTTCTAAAAATTCAAGTGGTAAATCTTCTCTTTTAGTATGATTTGTTTTTTATTTTTTGAAGATGATCAACAATAACCTATATCGAATCATTATTTCTTGGAGTCCTTGATAGCCCTATAAAAAACTCCATTGTAATATCATCCCATTTCCACATATGAATAGAAAGGGGATTTATGAATCCCCTAGGATGTTGTCTTCCAGCCTTCACATGTTGACAAACCAATCTTTTTGACACACAATAAAAAATATCCCTCTTCATGTTTTACCACAAAAAATGTTACTTTATATATCTAAAAATCATTTTTCCACTCGGGTTTATAGAGAAATTATAGCTATGAGCATCATCCAAAAGTTCCCTCTTTAGCTCAGGAATAGCGAGAACACAAAGCCTCATTCTGAATTTCATAAATTCTACCTTCATATACGAATTCAATCAAATGCCCATCATTTAAAGCATTAATTTTCTTTTGAAACTCCTCATTATAAGTTTGATAACTTTTTATCCTTTCTAGTAAATACCTTTTGGAAAAAATTTGAAAATGTAGTGATGTGTTACGTCCTTGAATATTCCTGTATCCATTTTTCTAGATCCATGTACAAAGGATCACAGTCAACTCTCATCTTATTCTGAATTCCATGGTCCTTTTTACTCAATGCATCTGACATGATATTTTCCTTCCTTGGGTGGTAGTGTATTGTGCAATCATAATCCTTGAGTAGCTCAATCCATCTACTTTGTCTCATATTGAGTTCTTTCTATAATAATATACATTTCAAACTCTTATAATCTGTATATATCACACATTTTCCGCCATAGAGGTAATGTCTCCAAATATTTAGAGAAAATAATACCGATTATAACTCAATATCACAAGATGGATAGTTTATTCGTAAATATTTAGCTGCCTAGATGTATCGGAAATCACACTATCATTCAGCATAAGGAAACCACCAAGTCCTTTCTATAATTCATCACTAATGTTCACAAATTCATCATTCCCTAATGGTAGATTCAAGATAAAATCTTTCACTAAATTTCTCTTCAATTCAATAAAACATTCTTCAAATTCCATTTTTTTCCATATGAACATAACCCCTTTTCATGTAATATTGGTCATTGGGTTGGATGAAAGTGTGATTTGCTGAACGAAATGTCGATAATAACCAGCTAAACTAATAAAACCATGTACGTCAGTTATATTCATTGGAGTAGGCCATTCTTTCACAACCTTTATCTTTATAGGATCTACAAATATTCCATCCTTAGACACAATGTGGCCTAGAAAAGAAAATGATTTCATCCAAAAATCACACTTGCTAAACTTCCCATATAATTCATTTCTTCTATGAGTCTTCACAATAGTGCGTTGGTGATTTTAATGATCTTCATAGATTGTATAGTATACCAGGATATCATCAATAAACACCCCCACAAAGTCATCAAGATATTCCTTGAATACACTCTGCATTAAATCCATGAAAAAATATGGTTTGTTGGTCAGTCCCAAAGGAATTACTGTAAACTCGTAATGGACATACCTAGGATGAAATTCTATTTTTGGAATGTCTTCCATTCACTCAAGAAACTGATGATATCCAGATCGAGATAAATCATTGAAAAATATTGGGATCCGTGAAGTTGATCTAATAAATTGTCAATGCGAGGTAGGGGATACATGTTCTTTATTGTTATAGAATTTTCCTCCCAGTAGTCAATCCACAATATCATAGATCTATATTCTATCTTAACAAAAAGAACAGGGGATCCCCATAGAGAAACACTAGGCTGAGTAAATCCTTTATCACTCAATTATGATAGTTTTTTCTTTTGTTCCACTAACTCCACAGTGTCCATTCTATAAGGGGTCTTTGATATGGGCCTTGAACTAAGAATTAAGTCAATGAAAAACTCAATTTCCCACTCTAGAGGATTTTTAGTTAATTCCTCTATAATGAAGACAACATATTCTTCCACAACATGTAAATCTTCTATATGAACATTATTTTCCTCACATATAGTTATTGAATTCCCTTTCTCCCCAATAATTGAATTCAGTAGAGCTACTGGGGGTGGATATAGATGAGAATTAGATGGTGATCTTTTATCCCTAATGATAATGGATTCGGCATCATCCTAAAAAATTGTAACATCCTTCTTCTTGTAATAAATTTTCACATCATGGTATGAAATCCAATCCATACTGACATAATGGGGACATCCTGACACAACTTTATAGCAATGATACTCTTCTTAAGAGTTTTCACTAACAACTGCCTTATTAAATCAATTTTGAAAAATATTATTTTTTGGAAAACAGGGATGATATGAAATAATGAGACAATCCAAAGTCAATTAAAGATTTGGATAAGTTTGATGCAATGACTAATGTACATGCACCACTTTTGTAGGCACATCATCTTCTGTAGTTTTGACTGCATAAGCTTTCCCTTGCCCCGATGGACTTTTTTTTGGAACATTTCTCTAGCGCATAGGACATTCATGTGCATAATGTCTCATATCCTTAAAATTTTAACATTGAACATTGGTGGATTATTTCTTCCCCTTATAATCCCATGATAGGTGGCCTTTTTCTATGAACTTGTAACTGACTTCCATTCCCTTCATGCAAGTTCTAGGGTGTTTTTTCTCACAATTACTACAGGATGGATTGGAAACTATTCCATTCTTTCCCAATTCTTTATTTTCAAAGTCTTCGCGGGCCCTTTTATTCTATTGCTTTCTCCTAAATTAATAAGAAATAGAAAACTCTTTTTTAGTATTTATAGATCAAGAAATTATATCCTCATATGATAAAACACTTTGGGAGACCAGTGTTAGTTATAGGAATGAATTTAGAAAATTAATGAATCAATCAAATTTTCTCCATGGATTATGTATGTAGTCTACAGCATTTCCTTCTAGGAATGTAAAGTTGGATTCATACATGGAAATATTTTCATTCTTCTTCTGCCATAGATTCATGAATTGCCTCTCCATATCTACTCGCTGTTAACAAGAGAAATATTTTTCTAAGAATATTTCATCAAAATCCCTCCATTCCATCTCTTCTATTTATTCCCCCTCCTTTGTGTTTTGGATTAATGTCCACCACTTATCTGCATCACCTGATAGATGATAAACTACTATGAAAACCTTCTCTTTTTCGTTACATCCCAAAGAAAGGAATATATTTTCTAGAGAACATATCCACTACTCATCTTTAAATGGGATTATAGTTCCATTGAATGACAGAGGATGTTGTCACATAAATAGATCTAACATATCTCCTCCATGTGGTGGATTCAGATGATCTATACATGTAAGGTTATTGTTCTTAACCAAAGTAAGTTATCCCAATATTGTTATAAGCTCCATTGTAGTAGTCACAACACAAGAGCCAATATCATTACCTTGTATTGGAGGGAAATCCCTACATTGTATACAAATGTTCACGAAGCATCCATTTCTTCCACTAGGAGACATTTCTAGAAAATGGCATACAATAGATTAGGCTATTAATGAAAATGTATTGTATTAACTTAATAAAATACTTAGCATAAATTGAAATCTTACGCATGGATAATTCCATATTCACAAAATTGTTTTATTTCAAGAAAACTTTACATTTAAATCCTTTATAATTGATTGTAAATAAAATTTAAATTATCCTAAGAATATCCCCTAGGATATTTAATACAATGAGTGAAACAAAAACCATCGTCATGTACTAGGATACCTGAGGTCAAGACTGAAACTCCTTTTTAGAGTTTTCACACCTAGTCAAATCTATGGCAGATCCACCTATACCTATTTTTCTCCAGACAGGGTTGTTTTTTCTAGGAAGATCCACATAATATATTACATACAAAAATATTAGGATTTTTTTGAATGTTTATCATCAAATACAATCTTAGTGACTCTTCCATAATCTATGTTTTCTAAATGTATTTTCCATGTTTTCACATGATCTTCCTTTGATACAATATGTAAGGACATGACCCCAATTTCCCGAACTCAGTGCCTTATTTAATTAATATGGCAAATAGAAAAGAAATATGAATCCCAAAGGACCACGTAGTTTAGTATTATTAGAGAAAAGATACATATATAAGTCCAACATTACAATAGAGAAATAAAAACAACACTGAAACTTCATTGACAACATCCATAAATTCTCAGTTATTTCAGCATGTCATTCATAATAAAATTCTTCATGTCCTGAGAAAATGAAACATAAGAAAGTATAGATTTCAAATTCTCATTAAGGGTAAGCAATACAGTGGAAGATATATAAAAATTAATCATTTTGAATAATTGAAAACACATGCCTTTACAAATAATTAACTTGAACACATTATGGTAGGAATATTAGTTGATTATATAATGCATTATAATAAAACATAATCATGGGTATTATACTAGTCATGTAACCACATGGAAAACAATTTTTTTTTAATAACAATGAAATTCATAATGCGGGACATCATCACCATACCCTCAAGGCCTCATTCCAAGATCATAAATAATCAGTTTGTCAAGGTCTTGTGTCAAGACCGTAGTTTTTCTCTTGAGACCTACTAATGCACTGAGGGGCTATAGCAGGCCCCAACCAAAACTTTCTATGTCCAATTCATTCCTCATATGAACATGGATAAATATAAACAACATATACATTATTATAAAACTAATATATGATACACAAATAACATTCCCTGAACATTAAGCATAAACACTAACCATTCAGAGTTAATTGGTGAATGGTTTTATGATATCACATCCAAAAAATAATCATTATAAAACAATAAATTAAATATGGTAGATGATTCCATGAATTATTATTCCCAATAATAAATAATAATGAACAAGAGTGTTGAAATTTATGAAGACACTCTTATAAAATTTTCGAGCAATTCTTGAGATAAATACTCTTTCACTTTGAAAAGGATAGTTCTTTTTGAAAATTCATTGTATAAAATAGAATTGATGTAATATAGTATTTTCGTAATAAAATGGGTGATTAAAAAACGATTATTTTTTCCAAAAACATATTATAGAGTTCCCTTAAAAATAGGTAAGAATTTGATAAATTCACTTGAATCGGGATGGTATTTCAGAAACAAATTTGAACGTTCTTTTTAAAATAGGTAACAATAAATAAAATAATTAATAATTATGGTTGTTGAACATATAAATAAAACTAAAAAATAATTTTTTAGGAGTACATAATAATACACAATAATTTCATTGAGGTAACTAGACAATGAAAGTAACTGAGATGTTAATGGAGGTTCGGGTGGAAAAAAAGTCTTACCTTAAGTCTGAATGTGTTCCCCTATTGATCTTAATGTCCTGGAATATGAAATTAGAATTATTAATAACTAAATTAAGAACCTATAAGACATATATTATTTTATAATAATAATTATTATTTCATTTATTCCATTTTTTGAAATGTTTTTATATTTAATTTTGTAGTTCTGGAGTGTTTATTTTCATTATTTTCATAATCGGTTCACTTGCTCTTAAGTAATGGAGTTCATGTGGAATGGATATAAATCTCCAGAATTGAAATTAAATATTATTTATGAACATAAAAAACGGTTAGTAATCATTCCAATATTTTGGTTACATGGAATGGGGATGAATCTTTAGAGGAAATATTTATGACATTCACTTAGATTATTTTTGCTGTATTTTGATTATTATGAACTAGTTTGGGAATACGATTTAATAATATGTTTGTATACTGGTTCCTGAATATTAATTAGGTTATAAAACATATATTAATGTTTGTTTCAACTATAAAAATGGTTTCATAACATGTAATTAAAGATAAATTGAAGAACGAAACTTCATCATCCATGAAGTTTATAAAATTGAACCTCATGGACGTTGATTTTGTTTATAAAATTGAAGAGAGAAAGAGAGATAATAAGGATATTGATTAGGGTTATTCAATTCATATGATATAATTATAGTATATATATTATACTAGATCTATCATGGTAATTTCAATAGAGGTGGTGAGGAGAGGATAATAAATGAGGATAAATTGAAATGAAACTAAATGAAAAATAAAGGTGCTTTACCTCTAGAAATAACCTATTTGAGAACCTTCTTAAGGAAAGGGATTTGGGTCTTTTGGAAAGACCAAGAGATTCTCGGATGTGGGTAGTGACTATGTAAGGGTATTTGGGAAGATGATATTCATGGTTTAGAAGAGTGTAGAAAAGAGGGTGGGGGTTAGAGTGGAGGAGTGGTGGGTTTTCATAATTTTTTAATTATTAGTTTTTTAATTTCCCTGATGACCATAAATAGTGATGATTCCATGACCAAAAATTGTAATAAATGAAAGCTATTTCTATCTATGTGGATTAAATCACTTATGATGTCTAAAATAGTGCATTTAACTGATAATTTGTATATACTATATTTTACCATATTTCAATATTCATAAAAAATTCAAGTATTTTAGAAAAATAAAAAAAATTCACCATAAATATTTTTTAACACGTAGAATCAAAAAATGATGTCTATTTTTCAAAAATATTTTTCTAAGTATTATTAATTTTTTTAAGTGAAATCATAGTTAATTTTAAAAACATTAATTTTAATCGTTTAATTTGTTTTATATCACACAGAAAAATTAATTAAGATCCCATTATCTTATTACCTTATGAAAATAAAATAATAATATTATTTTCTATTCATAAAGGTAATTTTAATATTCATAATACTATTCATTAGGGTATGTTACTATTCATAAAAAATCATGTTTGTTCTATTAGAGTCCAAATGACTTACTAATGACAATTCTAGATGGCCATTTTTCAAAGTTCAAAACATAGAAGAGACATAGTTGTGTTTAACTATTAGATTAAAAAATGTGTTTTATTAGATACACTATGTTTTATGAATTCAATTATGTTTTTAAAAACCTTGGGGTGTTACATTCCCCCCTCCATACAGCTATTTCATCCATGAAATTCCCAAAATGATACTTAAAAAGATTCGGGTATGTCTTCAACATAAACTCCTCAGGACCCCATGTTGATTCCTCTATATTATGGTTCCTCGAAAAAACCATTACTAGATGACTCATCTGATTTATCCATACTTTTTCTCTTGTATAAAGAATCCGGATAGGATCTTCATAATAAGTTAGATCGGGGTGAATTTCTATTTTTTCATAGGTGGGTACATGCCTTAGGTTTGGCATGTATTTCCCTAACATTGATACATAGAACACATTGTGAACTTTGGAGAGACATGGTGGCATTTCCAAATGGTATTATATAATTTCAATTCGATCTAGAATTTCAAAAGGTCCGATGTACTCGAGACTTAATTTTTTATTCTTACTGAATCATATAATACCCTTCCATGGAGATACCTTTAAGAAAACATGATCTCCTTTTGGAAATTCCATATCATTCCTTAAGTTATTAGAAAATATATTTTGCCTACTTTAAGATGTTTGGATATGGGTTTGGATAACATTTAACTTTTCAATTGTTTCCTCAACAATTTCTGGGCTAACAAGCTTTGTTTCACCTACATGATCCAATCAAGTCTATTTACAGAATCTCATTCCATTTAATGATTCATATGGTTCCATCTGAATACATGAATGGAAGCTATTGTTACAGGAAAATTCTATGAGAGGTAAATAATGACCCCATATACCATGAATGTCAGGTGAACAAGACCTCAACATGTCTTACAATGTTTGAATAGTCAGTTCTGATTGTCTATCAGTTTGTGGAAGGTTGGCAGTGCTCAAACGAATATCTGTATCTTGGTATTTCTGAAGAATTTTCAATAATTTTGATGTAAAATGGGGATAATCAATAGAAACTTTTGATAAGGGTACACTATGAAGTCTTACAACATCATTAATATATAGTCTTGAAAAACATTAAAGTGGTAAATCTTCCTTTATAGCAAGAAAATTTTCTGATTCTGTAAGACGATAAAAAATGAACCATATCACATCATTATTTATTAGGTGTCTTTTATAGCCCTATGAAAAAGTACATCTTAATATCAACCCAGTTACACATAGGAATAGAAATGGGTTTCATGAATCCCCCGGATGTTGTCTTCTAGCCTTCACTTGTTGACAAGCCAAACATCTTGAAACATAATCAGTAACCTCCCTCTTCATTTTTCCCACCAAAAATTTTCATTAAGTTCTCAATATATATTTGTTCCACTAGGGTGTATAGAGAAATTTGATCAATGAGAATATTCCAATAGTTACCTCTTTAGCTCAGTAATTTTTAGGAACACAAATCCTCTTTCCGAATTTTAAAATTCCACCCTTATATACAAAGTCAATCAACTTCCTGTCTTTTAAAGCATTAATTTTTTTTTGAAACTATTCATCATTAGCTTGACAACTTTTTATCTTATATAGAAAAGAAGGTTTAGAGACCATTTGTAAAAGTAGTGATGTGTTACATTCCATGATAAATTTCATAGCCATCTTTACTAGATCCTTGAACAAAGTATCCCTTTCAACTCTCATATTGTTCATAATTTCATGGTCCTTTCAACTCAAAGTGTGTGCCACATTATTTTTCATTCCCTAGGTGGTAGTGTATTATGAAATCATAATCCTTGAGTAGCTCAATCCATCTCTCTTGTCTCATATTGAGTTTTTCTAGAGAATATATATTTCAAACTCAAATAATCTATATATATCTCACTTTTTTCTCCATAGAGGTAATGTCACCAAACCGTCATAGCAAATATTACTGTTTCAAACTAAGCTTCATGTGATAGATAGTTTTTTTCAAGATTTTTAGATACCTAGATTCATAATCAATCATTCTATCATTAACCATAAGGACACAACCAAGTCATTTCATTGATGCATCACTAAAGATCACAAATTCATCATTCATTGATGATAGAGTCAAGATTGGATCATTCACTAACCTTTTATTAAATTCAATAAAACATTATTCACATTACTTTTTCCATTCGTACTTAACCCCTTTTCATGTATTCCTGGTCACTGGGTTGGAAAAGCAGATGATGTACTGAACAAAACACCGATAATAACCTGCAAACCAAATAGAACAATGCACATCAGTTATATTATTTGGAGTAGGAAATTCTTGCACAAAATTTTTATTTATAGGATATAAAAATATTCCATCCTTAGAGAAAATTTGGCCCATAAAGGAAACTTATTATAGGCAAATTTCACACTTTCTAAACTTCTCAAATAATTAATTTCATCAAACAGTCTTCATAATAGTATGCAAGTGATTTTCATGATCTTCATAGATTTTAGAGTATTCCAAGATATCATCAATAAACACTATTATAAAGTCATCCTGATATTACTTGAAAACTCCATTCCTTAAATTCATGAAAAGAGATGGTATGTTAGACATTAAAAAAGACATTACTATAATCTCATAATTCCCATACCTAGTTCAAAATGCAATTTTTTGAATGTCTTCCTTTGTCACAAGAAACTGATGAAATATAGATCGAGATGAATCTTTGAAAAATACTCGGTTCAATGAAGTTGATCAAATAAATCATCAATGTGTGGTAGGGGATACTTGTTTGTTAATGTTATAACATTGGTCTTTATATAGTCAATGCACAAACTCATATATCCATCATTATTCTTACCAAAAATAACAGGGGCTCCCTATGGGGAAACAATATGTCCAATAAATATTTTATCGCTCAATTCCTATAGTTGATTCTTTACTTCCAAAAAATCAACAATATCCATTCAATAAGGTGTCTTGGATATGGGCCTTGAACCAGGAATTAAGTCCATGGAAAACTCAATTTCTTATTCTGGAGGATGTTCAGTTAAATCCTCTAGAAAGTCATCAACATATTCTTTCACAATAAGTACATCTTCCATTTGAACATTATTTTCCTCACCCATTGTTATTTTATTCCCTTCCCCTCCAATAATTGAATTCAATAGAGATACTATGTGTAGATCTAGATGAGAATCAGATGGTGTTGTTTCATCCCTAATGATAAGGGATTCGCCATCATCTACAATAATTGTAACCTCCTACTTCTTGAAATAAATTTTCACATCACGGTTTTAAAGATAGTGAATACTAAGGATTATATCAAAGTCAATCGTGGGTATGAAAATAAAATATATAGATAACACAAGTTTTTATTCCATAATGGGGACTACCTGAAAAAACATTGTGGCAACGATACTCCCCTTTGATGTTTTCACTAACAACTCCCTAATTAAATCAAATTGGGAATATCTTATTTTCTTGTAAAAATGGGAAAATATAAATGAATTTGAAAATAAAAAATCAAGTAAATCATTGGATATTTTTGATAAAAAGATTAAAGTACATGCCACCACTTCGTTAGGAACTTCAACCTCCACAGTGGTGACCTCATAAGCTTGGCCTTGCTTTGTTGGAATTTTTTGGGAAACATTTTCCTGATGCTTGGGACATTCATGTGAATTATTTCCCATATCCCTGAAATTGTAACATTGAACATTGGTAGCTTCATTATTCCCCTTAAAATCAAGAGATATATGGCCTTTTATCAATACTTATAACAGAATCCCATTCCCTTCATGGAAGTTCCTGGGTGTTTGTTCCCACAATTACTGCAGGATGGATGTTCAAATCCTACCTTAATTCCTATTTACTTATTTCCAGAGTTTTCACCATCCCTCTTCTTCTCATACTTTCCCTTAAAGTCATATGAATTAGAAAATTCCTTTTCTTTCGTGATAGCAAATGAAACTATATCTTTATATGATATAAAACATTAGCAGACCAGTGCCCCTCGGAGGAACGACTTTAGGATGTCAAATAACTGATAAATATTTATCCTTGGATTACTTATATAGTCCATAACATGGTTTTATAGCCTTGTAAATTTCGCTTCATACATGGAAAAATTTTCATCCTCCTTCTTCCGTAGATTCAAGAATTTCCTCTCCATATATGATCACTATTCACGAGGGAAATATTTTTCTAGGATGATTTCCTCAAAATCCATCCATTCCATCTCTTATATTTCTTCATCCTTTTTGTGTTTTGGATTAATGACCACCACTAATCTGCATCTCCCACTAGACGATAAGCTTCCATGACAAACTTATCTCTTTCTTTACATCCCAATTCTTGAAATATCTTCTCTAGAGATCTTATCCGTTGTTCAACTACAAATGGGATTGTAGTACCATGGAATGAAATAGGCTTATGTCGTATAAATAAATCTAACATATCTCCTCCAAGTGGTGGATCCAGATGTTCCAAACGTATATAGTTATTGTTCATAACCTGAGTGTGTTTTCCCAGTATATTTCTATGCAAAGCTGCACCAGTTACAGAACTAGAGCAAACATCATTATCTTGGTTCAGAGGGGAATCCATACATGGTTTACGCATGTTCATGTTGTTTCCATTTCTTCCACTATGCGCCATTTGTAGATAATTACAGACATTATATTAGGTTATGAATCATAATGTATAATCTTAACATAACAAAATATTTAACATCAATTGAAATCCTATGCATGGATAATCCCATAATCACAAAAATAGGTTTTTACAGAAAAAAATTACACTTAAATACTTTATAATGGATTTTAAAGAAAATGTAAATTTTATAAGGACCCGGCCTAAAACATTACATAATACTGAATTAAATGAATAATTCACATTGAGTATCTTTTCAGGTTTAGAGTTTTAGAGAATTAGGACATAACTATTACATCTCAAAAGATTACAACGTAGATATATCTACATAGTTCCCATTTTTATTCATAAAATAAAAACTCTTGAAAAAGGAGTAATGTATAGTTCCTTGTTTTAGACAACATGACTTTTCCTTGATCCCATCCTTGACCCTATTCATCATTATGTCATGTGAAAACATTTCAAAACATGGGATGAGCATAAAAAGCTCAGTAAGGGTTATAAAACAAAGAATGAAAACATTTGTTCATAAATACATAAAAAACATGAAATATTTTACTTACCTCATGAAATCATAAGATTTTTGAAAGACACATCGAAATCATAAATCATAAAGGTAAATTGTGGCATCCATATCATACTTACATTGTAGCTATCACAACAACATAGGGAGTTACTTTGGAATACCCATCACAGTATATTCTCTAAATATATTAGGATAAATGTTCATGTTTACCATTGTCATGTTACCCAATGAATTGGAGAGATATCTCGGGCTCACCCACCCTAGGTTTATCACGGAACCACTAATATACGTAAATAATTCCCAAGAACCATAACCTGATCATAACAAATAACATAAGCATAAAGGAAAGATAAAATTTCCACATTGCAATAATAAAATATCATTTCAAGATATTGAAATAATAAATCCATTCTCAAAATTATTTCCAATACCAAAATACATAAAAAGAGTATATGGTATTTATTTTTCCTTTTAAAAAAACATTACGGCTTGTTAAGGAAGCCAAAGATCAAATAATACTCGCGGTGACGGAATGGTCATTGTCACCACTTATGTTAAAAAACATTCCTTTTGGTTGTTTAGTAAAATTTTTCGTATAAAAATGATTCCATTTGAATAAAATTAAATGTCAAAGGGGTTTATACACAATATAAAATAATGTCGTGTATAAAACTAAAAATTCCTCAAAGAAAGGAGATTGAGACGACGTCCCTTACATCGTGTCCGACTTGACTCGATCGTTCTTTAATATCCTGAATAATAAACTAAAGATAATTTCTGCTTACTTAAGAACCTTTTTCAAGTTTATTATTCCTTTTATGTCCCTTATTACCATGTTATAAAAATTATTTAATCATTTAAGTAAATAACTTTCGTTTTGTCGATATTTGGCACTTGAGTCAAAAATGAACACCTTATATTTACAAATTGTCCATGTGGCCAATAGTCTATTATATCAAGATTGATATTAATGATTTAGAATCATATATATCATATATATCTAGTATATACATGTATTTATAATATTATATAACATTTTGAGGTAATAAATGAAATGCATCGTTCATGGAGACAATAAGCCGTACGTACGGATGAATGCTACTTTCATTTCTATTTCTTATTTTAATGGAAATAAAACATAATGATACATAGGTATATTATAATTCCAGTATAATAACATATATAATATCATTAACAATATCCTTTATACGTCCAACATAACGCATTAACGAGTCACATCACTTTAAGGGGGCGGTAGTCCGCACTTCCTCAAATGATATTATCGTATTTACCCACTATAGAAACCATAAAGGGTTGATATAATTGGGAAGTACAGAAGCATAAGGAAATAATAAACATAATATATATTATATATAAATACAGTTCCATCATAATGTCTACCATGAGAGGTGGTAAGAGGTAATTAAACAATCATCATTTCGTGAGGCCTTAATTTTCCATCCACAAAAACATTATATTCTTCATTAATCAGATGGAGGTGTGTGTAATTGTAGTTATAATCCTTCTCATAAAAACATCCAATTATATTGAGGATACTTGTTTTGTTACAAAATAAAGGAATGAAAAAGAGTTAAGGGGTTGGAGAAGTAAAATAAAAGAAAATAATTTAAGAGAAACTGTTACCTTTAATTTGGGTAACTTCCTTTGGTTTGAACCAAAAGGACTTCTTGAAGTTCCTTATGACTATGGTAAGGCTTATAAAAGGGGTAGAGGGATGTAGTGAGAATAATTGGGCAGATTTTGGATGTTCAAAATGTCTTGAGAGGTGTGAGGAATTGGTTAGAAACGGCCTCCTTTTATAAGGGAGAGGAGGGTCTCTTAAGGAAAGTGTGAATGTATTATTTTATAATATAATTATATTCGGTTTATAATAGTCCATAAATCATTATAGTCAAAGATACGATGAGTCATGGTCGAAATAAAATCATCCAATCAGAATTGGACATGTTTTGGATACTATTTTAATCATTATAATCTTATTTATTTAAATCATTTATTAATGAGGGAAATACTGCATCATTATTGTGTCATAAATATTTTAGTTTATTCGATATCTAAAAATTATAAAAAAAATACTATCAAGTAGTAAATCTTTTTATCTTTCCAATTAATATCTATATTCTAAAATAGTACTTATATAACACCATATCAAAATTAATTTACCAAAATATATTTGTTATTGTCAATTTTGCCTTTACATTAAATTAATTAATCCAAAGTGTCATTATCTTTCATAAGTGGCTCCATGGGGTCCCAAAATAGACCCAAGGATTCCCAAGGTCGGCCACTACTCAACCAATAAGGTTATTACAAGTGTGAAGGTAATTTGGAATTATTATAATATTCCTTTAACCTTGAATTACCCTATTTACCTTTAACCGTTGTAAATAAAAGTCAATAGATACTATTCAAAAAAAATTATTTTCATCTTATTGAACCAAATTTTACTTCTTGATAACAACCATGTATGTAAAATTTTATAAATTCAATTAAAAAAAGTGGTAAAATTTCATTTAAATGAAAATGTCAGTTTTTTTAACTACCACTAAGTGGTGTCACTATTCATCAAAAAATGAAGTTTTTCAGAAAAATACCAAAAATTCAGCCTAAGCATTTTTTGATATTCCGAATTCAAAATTGATGCCCATTTTTTAAAATTCAAAAAAAATAAGTGTAATTATTTAATTTAAAAATTATTTCCGGTTGTTAAAACAAATAGCGTGTTTTTAAGAAACAATAAATATTAAAAGATTGATACTTGTTTATGTCCAATTTCAATGTGAATGTAATTCTAATGACCAAAATTGGATTAAATGGTAAAAATATATTTCAATTTCACTTTAAAACCAACAAAAAAGATAATCTATCCATATAAATAAATTGGATTAAAATGCACTTTTGAATTAAAATACAGTATTTTCACTATTCATTAAAAAATGAACTTTATTAGAAAAATACCAAAAAATTACCCAATGTAAAATTTGATGTCCCAATTCTAAAAAAGGATTATATCTGGTCAATTAGAATGTATTAAAGTGACCAAAACTATATTTAACGAGGGTTCGCCTTTAAAAGGCGGTAAATCGGCCTTTTAATGTAAATTATGCTTAAAACTAGGTTTATTCACATTTTAAGCCTCTAAATTTTATTAGATAAAAGTAAATACATCTAAAAAACATGTATAATCATATTGTAGTTAGTTTCATTCATTACTACCACTACAAAAGCTAGGAGTTAACTACCATTTAAAATAATAATAATATATTACTAGTGTGCAATATAAGATTCCAAAGAAACCCGTTGTTGCGTATCGGGTACACTGTCGAACATAGAAACCCGTTTAAAGTAAAATTAATATTTAATTCCAAAATATTAATAAGTATGAAAATATATTATTGTTCATTTACTTGGGATGTTACATCCTTCCCCCTTTTGGAAATTGCGTCCTCGCAATTTTTATTCACTTATCAAAATAAGTGGGGGTATTTATCCCTCATAGTATTTTAAGATTCCCATGTTGCCTCTTCAACCATATGGGTTATCCACAAAACCTTTACCTGGTAAATTATCTTATTATGCAACACCTACTCTCTATGGTCAAGTATCTGAACTGGTTGTTCTTCATAAGAGAGATTCTCTTCCAACTGAATTACCTCTGGGCTCAAACATGAGATGGACCTCGCATATAATTTCTCAACATCGAAACATGAAAAACATTGTGTACCTAGGATAAACATGGGGGGTAAAGCCACTATGTACATAACTTATCCAACATTTTCCAGAATTTCATATGGTCCAATGAACCTCGGACTCAACTTTCCCTTCTTACCAAAACGCATGACACTTTTCCATGGAGAAACTTTGAGAAAGACATGATCACCTACCTCAAAGGAAAGATCCTTCCTCCGGTTATCTGCATAACTTTTCTGTCTTCTCTGAGCTGTTCTCATGTGCTTCAGAATCAACTGAACATTCCCTGCCATCTCTTCTACCAATTCTGGTACCATCAGCTTCCATTCACCTACTTTATCCCAGAATGCTGGAGTTGGACAATGCTTTACATATAATTCCTCAAATGGATCCATCTATATACTGGAATGAAAACTTTTATTATAAGAAAATTCAACCAAAGTAAGATGTTGGTCCCAGCTTCCCTGATAATCCATCGAGCAAGCTCGTAACATATATTCCCATGTATGAATTGTTCGTTCTGACTGCACATCTGATTGAGGATGAAAAGTTGTACTAAAATTTAATTCAGTACCCAATCACTTCTGATGGCATTTCCAAAAGTTAGAAGTGAACCTAGGATCACGATCAGATATAATGGAGAGGGGAACACCATGCAACCTGACTATATCATTAACATACAACCGAGCAGGTTGATCTAGAGACAAAGTATCTCGAATAGGAAAAAATGAGTAGATTTAGTCAATCAATCAACTATAACCAAAATTGTATTATTACCCCGATATGTATTTGGTAATCTCACAAAAAAGACCATGGATATATTTTCCCATTTCCACTATAGCACTGGTAGAGGCAAAAGCATTCCTTTCAGTAACTTCTGCTCTACTTTAACCTACTGACAAGTAAAAGACTTCACAGTAAAATCAGTAATATCTCCTTTCATTCCATCCCACCAGTTATACTCCCAAAGAACTATGTACATCTTAGTACTACATGGATGAATTGAAAATGAGGAACTATGAGCTTCACATAAAAACTCATTCTTCAACGTTGAATCACAAGGCAGGCACAGTATCTTTCCAAATCTCAAAACACAATCATTATCAATGTTAAATTCAGGAAACTTACCCTTCTGAACCAACTTTACCTTTTTCTGTAACTCAATGTCTTCTTTATGCGCTTGCTTAGTTCTATCTGATAGAGATGATTTCACTAACACCTGAAACAAAACAGAATTATTTCCTGCAACAACAACTTCTATGCCAAATTTCATCAAATCAAAAACCAAATGATCTTGTTCCAAATGTAACATGGTTAATTAAGAATTATTTTTTCGACTCAAAGCATCAACCACTTTATTTTCTTTCCTCAGATGATAAAGGATCATCCAATCGTAATCCTTGATTTATTCAAACCATCTCCCTATCTCTTGTTCAATACTTTCTATGTGAATATATACTTCAAACTTTTGTGATCAGTATATATTTCAGACTTCACTCTATACAAATGATGCCTCCAAATTTTTAAAGCAAAAACAACAACAACTAATTACAAATCATGTGTAGGGTAATTTAACTCATGTGGTGTCAACTGATGTGAAGAATAAGCAATTAACTGATTATTTTTCATTATGACACAACCCAATCATTTCAATGAAGAATCAATGTAGATAACAAACTCTCCATTTCTGGAAGGCAGTGCCAAAATTGGTTCATTCACCAATATTCTTTTCAATTCCTGAAAACAATCATCACATTCTTTTGTCCAGATGAACTTAACACCTTTTCATGTTAACTTAGTAATTGGACTAGATAACCATGAAAAATAATCAACAAACCTCTGGTAATAACCAGCCAAACCAAGAAAACTATGATTCTCGGTTATATTTCTAGGTCTCTGCCATTATTCAACAACATTAATTTTAGCAGGATCAGCAATTATTCCATTTTTTGAAATAATGTGACCAAGGAAATAAATTTGTGGTAACCAAAACTCACACTTGCTGAATTTCCCAAACAGTTTCTTTTCATTTAAGGTTTTCAAGACAACCCTTATATGACATTCATGTTCCACTTTAATTTTGTAATTAACCAAAATATCTTCAACAAACACAACCAAAAACTTATCCAAGAACTCATGGAAAATTCTTTTCATAGGATCCATGAATACAGCAGATGAATTGGTTAACCCAAAAGGAATAACAACAAATTCATAATGGCCATATCTAGTATGAAAAGTGGTGTTTGGAACGTCTGCTTCCTTTACTTTCAACTGATGGTACCCCAACCTGAAGTCAATCTTCATAAAATACTGATCTCCCTGAAGTTGATCAAACAAATCATCAATATGAGGAAAACGGTACTTATTCTTAATAGTGATGTTATTCAATGCTCTATAATAAATGCAATGTCTCATTGAACCATTATTCATTTTAACAAACAAGATAGGAGCAACCCGTGGTGACGTTCTAGGTCGAATGAAACATTTATCTAATAACTCCTGGAATTGCTTCTTTAACTCTAAAAGTTAAATTTGAGGCATTTGATAAGGGGGGTTTTGAAATTGGATTACCATAAAGAACTAATTAAATAGTAAATTAAACTTCCCAATCAGGTATAATACCAGGAAACTTATCAGGAAAAAAATCAAGGTACTCATTCACCACTGGAACATCATTAATTTGAACAGTTTATTTGTTTTCAACAATATGTGCAAGGTAAAATTCATTTCTATCTTTTACTAGTTTCTCTTCTTCCTGATATGTAATAAAAAAAAAGGGTTCATTGTTTTATACAAACTGAAAATCATTCTGAAAAGAAACCTCTTTAGCTCTACAATCAATCTTAGAATGATAAACAGAAAGCTAATCCATGCCCAAAAAAACATCAAACTCTACTAGAGGCAAAACAATAAGGTTTGTAGGTAGATTATTTCCGCACACAAGGACATGAATGTTCTTATGTTTTCTTTTTGTCCCAACATTTCCTCTAGGTGTTTTTACCGTAAGTTATGTATTCATATCTTGAGTTGGAATTCAAAATTTACTAGAAAACTTCTCAGAAATGAAAGAATTTGTAGACCTTGAATCAAACAACACATTGGAATAATTTGAACAAACAAACAGTATACCTGATACAACTTCATTTGATGGCCCAATATCTGTTGAAGTAGTTGCAAATGATTTCTCCACCCCTTTCTGCTTGTAGTCTGGCTGCTTTCCTTCGTTTGAGTTCTTTGTTGGAAACTCATTTTCATAATGACCCATTTCATTACACTTAAATCATTTTACTGACTGTAAATCAGATTTTGTCTTACCATTACCCTAATATTTTTCAATGCAATTTTCGAGCGTTATGTCCCATTTTACCACATCGATAGCACTTACCATAATTCAGAAGAAATTCCCCAACATGCTTTTTACCACAATTTCTACAAACTGTAAACTTAATTTTCTTACCATCAGACTTTTTTGAATAGTTCTTCTCTTTTGCCTACCACCGCGACCTATTATTCTGTTGTTTGTCAAAGAATACCTGATCATCAGCAAACACTATTTCCACCTTCTCCGCACAACAAACAAGTTTTTCATAACTTTTGAACTCACGAGAAGATAAATACCTTCAATAATTTGGCATTAGTCCTGAGTAAAAATGGATGATTTTACTATCAAGATCTCGTATGAAATTTGGAGCATACCTTTCCAGTCGAGTGAATTTTTCTTCATAAGCAACCACTGAGTCATCCTCCTGCCTCAATTCCAGGAATTGTTTTTCCATCCTAAGTCGAACCACCTTAGGAAAATATTTCTCATGAAACATACAATTTAATTCATCCCAATCAAGAGCATCAATGTCCTCACTATCCCTGATATTTTTCACCTTCGACCGCCATTGATCAGCTTCACCTTCAAAACGGTAAAGAACAAGACTAACCTTTTTATGTTCTAAATAACCCATGACATCAAAGATATTCTCCAATGATTTAATCCACCACTAAACTATCACATGGTCTGATGATCCTCTTAATGATGGGGGATGTTGCCTCATGAAATGCTTCACTACTAACATGTTCTTCTTTGGTTGTTATGGCTGATCTCATACATGGATACCACCACCATTTATAGCCTGAGTCAACTGTGCCATCACTGCATCAAACTGTTCAGTTCTGATTCCAACAATCCCAGGTTGCTGATTTGGAAGGTTGTCTTCCTCCTGAGGTTGTCTCAATATAGATGCCATGTTTCCTCTGCAGAAAACCATTCTGAACATATAAATATCTTAGTCAAAGCTACATGGTATTCTGAAAATGCTATATGATGTCAATATTAACATAAATTAATTTATGGATAATACTTTAACAATACCATAACTCCTAATGTTATCTAAACTGGCCTCTGATACCAACTATAATGACCCACCCTTAAAAATTACATAATATTGAATTAAATGAATAATTTACATTGAGGATCTTTTCTGGTTTAGAGTTTTAGAGAATTAGGACAAAACTATTACATCTCAAAAGATTACAAAGTAGAAATATCTACATAGTTCCCATTTTTTCATAAAATAAAAACTCTTGAAAAAAAAGAGTTATGTCTAGTTCCATGTTTTAGACAACATGACTTTTCCATGATCCCATCCTTGACCCTATTCATCTTTAAGTCTTGTGAAAACATTTCAAAACCTGGGATGAGCATAAAAAGCTCAGTAAGGGTTATAAAAAATAGAATAAAAACATTTGTTCATAAATACATACAAAACATGAAATATTTTAATTAACTCATGATATCATAAGATATATGAAAGACACATTAAAATAAGAAATCGTAAAGGTAACTTGTGGCATCCATATCATACTTACATTGTAGCTATCAGAGCTACATAGGGAGTTACTTTGGAATACCCATCATAGCATATTCCCTAAATCTCTTAGGAGAAACGTTCACGTTTACCTCCGTCACATTACCCAATACATTGGAGAGCTATATCGGGCTCACCCACCCTAGGTTTATCATGGAACCTCCCGTATACGTGAATAATTCCCAAGAACCATAAAATGAACATAACACATAACATAAGCATAAAGGAAAGATAACATTTCCACATTACAATAATAAAATATCATTTCAAGATACTGAAATAATAAATAAATTCTCAAAATCATTTTCAATACCAAAATATGTAAAAAGAGTATATGATATTTATTTTTCCTTTAAAAAAACATTCCGGCTTGTTAAGGAACCCAAAGATCATATAATACTCGCGGCGGTAGAAAGGTCGTTTTTACCACTTACATTAAAAAAATATTCCTTTTTGTCGTTTAGTAAAATACTTCGTATAATAAATATTCCCTTTGAGTAAAATGAAATGTCAAAGGGGTTTATACACCGAATAAAATAAATCCATGTATAAAACTAAAAATGCCTCAATGAAAGGAGATGGAGACGAAGTCCCTTACCTCGTGTCCGACTTGACTCGGTCGTTCTTTAATATCCTGAATAATAAACTAATGTTATTTTATACTTTCTTAAGAACCTTTTTAAAGTTTATTATTTCTTTTATATCCCTTATTGCCATGTTATAAACATTATTTAATCATTTAAGTAAATAACTTTCATTTTGTCGATATTTGGCACTTGAGTCAAAAATGAACACCTTATATTTACAAGTTGTCCATGTGGTCAATATTACATTATATCAATAATAATATTCATGATTTAGATATCATATATAACATATATATCCAGTATATACATTTATTTATAATATTACATAACATTTAGAGGTAAGAAATGAAATGCACCGTTCATGGAGACGGTAAGCCGTACGTACACATGAACGCTACTTTCATTTCTATTTATTATTTTAATGGAAATGAAACATAATTATACATAGGTATATTATAATTCCAGTATTATATCATATATAATATCATTAACACTATCCTTTATACATCCCACATAAGGTATTAACGAGTCACATCACTTTAAGGGGGCGGTAGTCCGCACTTCCTCAAATGAGATTATCGTATTTACCCACTATGGAAACCATAAAGGATTGATATAATTGGGAAGTACAGAAGAGTAATCATAAACATAATATATATAATATATAAATACAGTTCCATCATAATGCCCACCATGAGAGGCGGTAAGATGTAATTGAACAATCATCATTTCATGATGCCTTAAATTGCCATCCACAAAAACATTATGTTCTTCATCCATTAGATGGAGGTGTGTGTAAGTGTAGTTGAAATCCTTCTCATAATAACATCCTTGTATATTGAGGATACTGGTGTTGTTACAAAAGAAATTAATAAAATAGAGTTTAGGGGTTGGATAAGTAAAATAAAAGAAAATAATTTAAGAGAAATTGTTACCTTTAATTTGGGTAACTTCCTTTGGATTGAACCAAAATGACTTCAAGAAGTTCCTTATGCCTAAGGTAAGGCTTATAAGTGGAGTAGAGGGATGTAGGGAGCCTAATTGGTAAGATTTTTGATGATAAAAATGTCTTGAGAGGTGTGAGAAATTGGGTAGAAGTGGCTTCCTTTTATAAGGGAGAGGAGGGGCTCTTTAGGAAAGTGTGAAAGTATTATTTTATAATATAATGATTTAAGGTTTATAATGGTCCAAAAAATCATTATAGTCAGATATAAGATGATTCATGGTCGAAATAAAATCATCCAATCTTAATTGGGCATGTTTTCGAAAATATTTTTATCATTATAATCTTATTTATTTAAATCATTTATCAATGATGTAAATACTCCATCATTATTGTGTCATAAATATTTAATTTATTCGATGTCTAAAAATTATAAAAAAAATATCATGTAGGAAATATTTTTATCTTTTCGATTAATATTTATAGTGAAAAATAGGACTTATATAACACCATATAAAAATTAATTTACTAAAATATTTTTGTTATTGTCAATTCTTCCTTTACATTAAATTAATTAATCCAAAGTGTCATTATCTTTCATAAGTGGCTCCATGGGGTACCAAAATCGACCCAAGGATTTCCATGGTCGGCCACTACTCAACCGATATGTTTAGGACAAGTTTTAAGGTAATTTTAATTTATTATAATATTCCTTTAACCTTGAATTACCCTATTTACCTTTAACCTCGATAAATAAAGTCAAAAGTTACTATTCATCAAAAATTATTTTCATCATATCGAACCAAATTTTAGTTATTGATAACAACCAGGTATATCGGATTTTCGAAATTCAATTCACAGAAGTGGTAAAATTTCATTTAAATGAAAATGTCAGTTTTTTTAACTACCACTAAGTGGTGTCACTATTCATCAAAAATGGAAGATTTTCAGAAAAATACCAAAAATTCAGCCAAAGAATTATTTGATATTACGAATTCAAAATTGATGTCCATTATTTCAAATTCAAAATATAGAAGTGGAATTAATTAATTTAAAAATTATTTCCTGTTGTTAAAACAAATAGCGTGTTTTTAAGAAATAATTACTATCAAATGATTGATACTTGTTTATGTCCTATTTCAAAGTGAAATTAATTTCAATGAAGAAAATTGGATTAAATATTAAAAATATATTTCAATTTCACTTTAAAAAAAAATAAAAAGATAATCTAACCATATAAATAAATTAGATACAAAATCACTTTTGAATTAAAATACAGAATTTTTTCACTATTCATTAAAAAATGAACATTATCAGAAAAATACCAAAAAATTACCCAAAGTAAAATTTGATGTCCCCATTCTAAATAAGGATTATATTTGGTAAATTAGAATGTATTAAAGTGACCGAAACTATATTTAACAAGGGTTCTCCATTAAAAGGCGGTAAATCTGCATTTTAATGTAAATTATGCTTAAAATTAGATTCATTCACATTTTAAGCCTCTAGTTTTTATTGGATAAAAGTAAATACATCTAAAAAATATGTCTAATAATTTTGTAGTTATTTTCGTTCATTCCTACCACTAAAACAACTAGGAGTTAACTACCAATTTAAATAATAATAATATATTACTAGTGTGCAACATAAGATTCCAAGAAATTCGTTGTTGCGTATCGGGTACGCTATCGAACATAGAAACCCTTTTAAAGTAAAATTAATATTTAATTCTAAAATACTAATAAGTTTGAAAATATATTATTCTTCATTTACATGGGATGTTACAAATTATCCTTAGCTTATCCCCTAGGATTTTCAATACCAAGAGCGAAACAATGCCGATTGTCATGTACCAGGATACCCCGGGTCAAGCCCAAAACTCCTTATGGTAGTTTTTACTTCTAGGAACATATGTGCCATAAGAACCTCTACTAATTTGTATCCAAACAAGAATTTATTTTCTAGAAATATCAAAATAATCTTTTCCATACCAAAATTACAGCACAATGACGTATGTTTATCCTCAAATACAATGTTAGGTAATCTTCCCTTATCTACATATTCTAAATGTAGCGTCCATGTTTTCTACTAAACTTCCTTTGATACCAACTGTAAGGACCTGACCCAGTTTCTCAGATTCGGTTACTTATTTAGTTACATTGGAATATAAATAATCAAAATGAATCACAAAGGAACAGTAGTTTATTATTACTGGAAACAAGATACATACAAAAGTTCAACATTACAATAGTAAAAGAAAAAAACAATGAAACTCATTCAACAACATCCATAACTCCTAGGTTATTTCAGTATGTCATTCATAATAAAATTCTTAATGTGCTGAGAAAATAAAACATAATAAAAGGGTGAGCTCAAATTCTCAATTCGGTTAAGAAATATAGAGGAAGATATATAAATAGTAGGAAAGTTGAATAATTGAAAACACATTCCTTTACAAATAATTAACCTGAACACATTATGGAAAGAATATGAGTTGAGTAAATAATGTCATAATAAAACATGATCATGGTTATTCTACTAGTAAAATAACCACATGAACCATAAATAATATTCTTAAAATGAGATAATGAATAATGTGGGACATCATCACCATACCATCAATGCCTCATGCCAAGACCATAAATAATCATTTTGTTAAGGTCATCGGCCATGACCATATATTGCCTCATGAGAACTACCAATGCACCGAGGGGCTATAGAGGGCCCCACCTGACACATTATATGTCCAATTAATTCTTAATTTTATGGGGACAAATATAAACAACATATAAATTCATATTGACACTAATGTATGATATTTCAATAACTTTTCCCGAACATTAAGCATAAACACTAACCATTCTGAGTAAATTGGTGAATGGTTTTATTATAACAAATCCTCAACCAAAATAATAATAAACCATTAAATTAAATATTTTAGATGATTTAATGAATTATTAATCCAATTAACACCTAATAATCAATAGGAGTGTTGAAACTGATGAAGATAATCATATAAAATATTTGAGTAATTCTTGAGATAAATACCCTTTTACGTTGAAAATAAGAGTTCTTTTGGGAAAATCATTGTATAACCTAGAAGTGAAGTATGATAGTAATTTAATAATAAAATTAGTTATTTTTAAAATATAAATGTTTCAAAAATCAAATTATATAGTGCCCTTGACAATTTATAAGAATTTGATTAATTCAAGTGAATCGGGCTTGTATTTCAGAAATAATTTTGAATGTTCCTTTTAAAATCAAAAAATATCCATAAAATACGGAATGATTTGGGTGCATGATCATATAAATAACACTCACATGGAATTTATGATTAGTATATAATAATACACAAGAATTTAATTGAGTAATTCAAACAATGAATGTAACCCAAATGAAAATGGAAGTTCGGGAAGAAAAAAACCCATACCTTAAGTCTGAATGTGTTACCCCGTTAACCTTAAGGTCCTGGAATATGAAATTAGACTTATTAATAAAGTAATTAAGAGAATATTAGACATTTATTTAGTTTATCTTTATTCTATATAGTTCATTTATTCCCTTTTTATATGGTATTATATTGAATTTCGTTGTTCCAAAGTGTTCTTTTTCATTATATTCATAATCGGTTCACTTGTTCTTAGGTAATAGAGTTCATGTGGAATATACGTAAATCAATATAATTGAAATTAAATATTATTTATGAACATTTGTATAATTTGGTTACATGGAAATAGGATGAATCATTCGACGAAATATTTATGACATTTACTTAGATTATTTTAGCGGTATTTTGATTATTATGAACTTTTTTGGTCATAAAATTTAATAATATGTACATACACCGGTTTATGAATATTAATTAATTTATAATAAATATATTATTGTTTGGTTCAACCATAAAAATGGTTTAATGACAAGTAATTAAGGATAAATGGAAGAATGAAACTTTTTTGTCCACGAAAGTAATAAAATGGAACCTCATGGACATTGATTTCATTTATAAAATAAAAGAGAGAGAGAGAGAGTAAGGATATTGATTATGGTTATAACATTAACATGATACAACTCCATTATATATATGATACTGGATCTGTCATGGTCATTTGGATAGAAGAGGTGAGGAGAGGATAACAAAAGAAGATAAATTGGAATGAATCTAGATGAAAAATAAAGGCGCATTACCTCTTGAAATAACATCTTTGAGAACAACCTTAAAGGAAGGGATTTTTGTCTTTTGAAATTTCAAGAGCTTCTTGGACATTATTTGTTACTAAATAAGGGTATTTGGGAAGAACTGTGAGGAGTTTCAAGTCTTATAGGAGTGAAGAGAAGTGAGAGTGGGGGGGGGGGGGGTTATAGTATAGGAGAGGAGGGTTTTCATATATTTTTCATCATTAATTTAATAATTTCCCTCAAGACCATAAATAGTGATGATTCCAAGACCAATAATAGTAATAAATGCAAAGGTGTTTGAACCAAGTGGGCTTACATCACTTATGAAGTCATAAATAGTATATTTAACTAATTATATGTATATACAATATTTTATCATATTTCTCTATTCATAAATTTTTTGAGTATTTCATAACAATACAAGAAACTCACCCTAACCATTTTTTATGAGTATAATACAAAAATGAAGTCATTTTTTCAAAAATAATTTTCTAAATATTTCTAATTTAGTTTTAAATAAAATCACAGTTAATTAAAAACAACAACAATTTTAAAAGTGTAATTTGTTTTATATCACATTGAAAAATTAATTAGGGTCACATTATCTCAATACCATAATAAAAATAAATAATATCATTATTTACTATTCATAAAGATCATATTACTAATCATTTCACTATTTATAACGGTATGTCACTATTCCCCCAAAATTAACTTTATTCTATCAGACTCCAAATAACTTACTGATCCAAGATCTTGATGACCATTTTTCAAAATTCAAAACATAATAGAGACAAAGTTGTTTTTAATGGCATGATTAAAAATGTGTTGTTTTGTAGGGGAACAATGTCTCATGGATTCAATATTTATTTTCAAAACCTTGGGGCATTACAAAATCCCATACAAGATCAATTTCAGATTAAGAGAAATAATAAGTAGGATAATGAAGACCCCACTCTCTATTCATTTAGATGGGTGTAGTAATATTAATCACATAAGATAACTGATTCAAATGAAATCAAAGGAAATTAAATATATGATTTTAAATGAATGAATGAGATGTACCCAAATTAAATAAAGTAGTCCTTATAGATGAATCCAGAGGGATGGTACTTCTCATAGCCACTGAATTTGTATCTTCTTCAACTAGATATTCTCCGACTCTGTGAGGAAGCTATATTCCATATTCTTGTGGCTTGAACCCCATTGTCCGTGAAGAATCAAATTCTACCATAGAAATTTTCTGTTATGATGAGACCGTACCACTATACGGGGAAAAATTATATAATATAAATTATTAAAGTGTCCTCAATGTCCAAAAAAATATAGATATTGGGTTCCTTAGTGTAAATATATTAGAGTCCCATGACTTTGAACAATATAAGCAAGTCAAAGGGTCTCTAGTTAGACTTCTGACTATTTAGAAGAAACCTTCTATTGAGATCCACCACATGACTCATCATGCTTTATATACCCTTTTTAGGAACATATAGAACTCCAACGAGGAGAAATGTGAACTCCCGTCAACCTTACCAAAATTAAAATATCATGTTTGACCATAAAAACCATATCCTACATGTTAACATAAGAATAAATCTTGAATAATAAAACTTGAAAAGGAATATAATATATAATTATGATCTCAAATTTTTTAGTCTTTATCTTCACAATTGATTCTATCTCAAGTAAAAACAGAACAATATCAAAGATTTGTTTTACATATTTTTTCATGGTCATATCATCCTACTCGAGTTTGAAAAACTCCATAGCCTTAGCCAACATAATAGACAGTAGATAGAATTGGTCAGTGAAAATAACATTGAATTCTTACCACTCTAAACCCTCATTCTTCCATTCCATCCCCATCATGTCCAACCATCTCATGGTAGGTCCTCACATATTGACAGTGGAACGTTTTACCTTAATCTCATTAGGTATCTCCAACTAATCAAACAAAGGATCAATCATTCTCAACAAATCCTCATTATCTTGAAGATTTTTGTATCCTTGTAATTATAGTGGATTCTAGTGTCGTAACTCTTATTCACCATTCTGAAATCTATCCCTTTGAGGTTCCATAACAAGAGACAATATTAGTATGGGTTCATGTGTCTGTCTTAGATCTTGGTAAACACACAAAATAATCTCAAAAAAATTATAGTCTTTGGGATGAATTTTTCATATTGGTTCATAAAAAACATCCTCTGATATCCTATTAACAAATCTTCTTCAAGGTATGATGCTACAAGAAAAACAACAAACAATAATTGGATACATCAAAATGTTAAATAGATAAAAACTAATGAATGAGAAACATGGAAAATTAATCCTAATTGATAATGTTGGCCCACAAGATATTATTAGACACCCTCTGTGGTTTTAATAAAAAATCATCTCAAAACTTATTATTCATGTATAATCATTTCAATCATGATTATTTAAGTGTAAATTAATATTATCTATGATCAAATATAAGTTTAACACATTCTGATAATATTTATGTTATATGAATGTCCAAAGATAAATATTTCCTATGTATGATAAGACGACACTAACAGAAAATTGGGTCACCAATGCCGATAGAATATGTCTGACTCACTAATGTAGATAGCACAAATGACTCACCAATATCGAAAAATAGAATGTATCATCTATAGTTCAAATGAGTCACCAATAGTTCAATTATCTCACTGATAGAAGGAAATACCTACTGATGGTTGGTGTTACCGATGCATAGTGCTACTGATTCAAGGACTCACTGACTCATGGACAAACTGATAGAATAGTACACCGATAGAATGAGACACAGATACTGATAGAGGGACTCAGCAATGGAATGAGTCACTGCCACCTTATTCAATGACAAAGGATTCATTGATGGACTGTTTAAATATACTTATATTTAATATTATTTCTTATAGTCACATTTTTATTGTTTTAATGCAACTAATTAATTTAATCCTATTTGTAGACATATTTAATGACGATATTATAAATATGAGGTACAACACCTACCTCCAACATTCACATTTTTGAGTTACAAGAGTACAAAATAAAAGGTCTCGAGCTGAAAGAAGCATCACATGAAAGAGATATACAATGATATGCATAGACATAGTAGCAGACCCACATGAGCAACATACAGAAAGGAAGAACACATGAGAATATCTTTATTCTGGTTGGGGTGAACTAGAGAACTTGTGTCCAGCAATGTTCCAACATCTCTGCAACATTCAACTAAACCTTAAGAGATAAATATCTCATCTTAATGGAAGACATACCATAGTACTCTAAGACACTTTGTTTCAGTGTTTACTTCCAGAAGTGGAATCCAGTTTCAACTCTAATACATCAAATAGTCTAGAGATGAACCACCTAACACATAGAGCATTCTAAACCCTATCAAATATTTTTTCCCTGTTTTGTGCCTTTTTATTACATTTTCAAGTAGTGTGTGAATCTTTCTATAAAACACACACTATCTCCTACACTGAACTAGAGGATACAAGATACCCTCACACAACTATCTTTTTACACTTATTTATCCCACATAGAAGTGTGGTTGAGGTCCTTTGTGACCTGATTTTATTCTGTTCCCAAGTAGAATTGTGGTAGAAGTTAGGTGACATGGGAAGTTGTAAACTATTGTATAAACCTTGATCCAAGGTGTGGATCAGGACCCTTATCTATATATATTTCTTGGTGTAAGGTGATCATCCAAGGGAGATGATTAAGTCTCTACATGAAACTGAACCTCTAGTTTTATATCCGTTGTGTTTTTAAATTTAGTTTGCTCAAATTTTTATCTATATTTCAGAAAACAAAATTTCCCTTTGATAGCTAGTCATGGATAGTGTTTATAACTATTTTGGATTGTTATATTAGTTTCAATAGATATACCGATATCTCATATTTTTATAGTTGACAAAAAATTAATCTTCTGAGATATTTGTTGAATATTCTAACTATTATAAACACACTTATTTGATTAACTATCCTATTAAGTTTTAAATTGGTGGACTATTTTAAATAAACCATTTAATAGAAATTTTTATAGGAAGTCAATTCACCACCCCTCGTGAGTTTCCTACTCTGAAAAATATTTGGTATCAGAGGAAAGTTTCTTTAAATACATTTTCAAATATTTTTAAATTTGATTCAGTTATGTTTTAATAATATCAAATTTTCTGTTAATATTAAATTTTTATCTCTTTAAAAATTATTTCCTTAGCATGGATAATATATTCAATTGTTCTGATACAAATAATCCTCTATAATTTAATGGAACAAGATATACCCTGTGGAAGATAGAAATTAAAATGCATTTAGATAGCATGGTCTTTGATATTTTGATAATTATATAAGATAAATAATAATTACCAAAGACTTATAGGAATAGCTATAGTGATGCCACAATTTTTTCTTGTAACAACAATTACAAATCTACGAATGATAATTTATTCACTAGGAGTTGATGATTTTAAAAAATATCTTCTTATACATCTACCTATTAAATTTAGTACACTATAGCTATTTCACATGAAGGAAATTATAATGTAAATGAAATGAGACTTAACACCTGTACTATTACATATGGTAATTTTAAGATAAAGATTGGTGAGAATATTTCTAACATGTATCGAAGGTTTAATGAAACTGTGAACACAATGATCTATCTGGGAAGAGCTGTTATTTCCAAGGAGAATTTCTGGAGAATAATCAAATGCATAAAAGATATATGGAGAGAGACTTCTTTATTAATAAGAGAATCATGTGACCTACACACTTTTCTAGTGAAGGATATTAGAGGCAAGTTGATTATGTGTGAGTAAGAACTAAAATAAATGAAGAGGATGATGAACCCAAAAGAAAATATGTCACTATAAAATATACCACATTTAAACAAAAGGAAAAAAATCAAGATGAAACTCAATGTTCATGTGATGAAAAATCGTCAATAGAGAGTGATGAAGAGATGACACAGATAGCCATAAGGATTAATAAATACTACAAGAAGAATAATTTTATAGAAATACTAGATATAGAGGTAAATATGAAAATAAGGGCATCAGGAAAAAGTATTGGGAATGAAGTGATACCTCAAATAAGGTAATTTTCCATGCGTGAAAATGAAAGGGACTTGTGATGGTTGATTTTCCCAATCTAAAGTATAAAAATATGAATGAGGACAAATATTGGAAATTAAAGAATGCAATGAAGGAAACATGGAGTGATTATGAGGACAGCTCAAGTGACTTAGAATCATCTCATGATGAAAAGGATAATAATAAAAATATGTGTTTTATGAAAAACACATCTAAGGTAACACTAAACCCTCCGGGAAATAATTCTCATTACTCTATAGAAGAATGGGATTAGTAAAACATGAACAATGTGAAAATGTATGAATACTATGGAATTATTGATTAAATTTTAATGAATTAAAAGATAAATATAAATACATTTATAAACAACATGCTTTTACTACTAATGTTAAATATGAACTTTCTTTAGAGAAAAAGAAAAATGTTCAACTACCTAAGGAAAATAGTATGCCTATATTTTCAAATGTGCAATTTCATACATAGTTATAAATTTTTACCCCTAGTAAAGATATCTTGGTTAAAATTCTTGGTAAATGAGTTGAAACCAAATACACTAGTGTTATTGGCTACCAAATTGGTAAAATAAATTTATTAAAAACCAATTTTTTTCTAAATCGGGATAATATATTTCTATTCCTCATTCTGGAATGTTTTCTGCAAGTTTCATCCATGAAACATATTCTCTAGTTTCATGTTTTTCTGGACTAAATAATGTATATTTCTCAACTAATTTAGATGTTGATTATAAGAAACCCAAGATGTAAATGCGGGATCCCACATCTATTGTTACTAATGTTATTATATCCAATAAAATTTGGGTACCAAAATTTTTTCGGGTCCAATCTGTTAGTAGGGTAGCTGTTTGAAGAGATTTTGTAGATGTCTATTATATTTGGATAGTGGATATTCAAGATATATGATAGGATACTACTCATTAATTATGAATATAACAAATATTAATGGTGGTCATGTCACCTTTGGTGATAATGAAAAAGGAAAAAATCATTGTCCATGGGCGGATTGGTAACTCTAAATCAGATTTAATTTATAATGTACTTTTTGTTGATGGAATAAAATATGGCCTACTTAGTATCTATAAGTGATGTGTTGATGGTTTCAATGTTAAATTTGAGGATTATGCATGTAAATTTTTTATTTCATAAAATGAGAGAGTATTTTATGGTTTTATAAATTAAAAATTTTATGTTGTTTATTTAGATTCTTTAATTTCTAAAAATGTCTATTCTATGGGTGATTTTCATAAGGTTTCTTGGATTTTAAATAGTATATTAGGAAACAACAACATACAATCACATATAATGATTAATAGAAATGTCTTAGTGAAGGATCCTCCCAAACTTGAGTTTATAAATGATAAAGTCTGTAATCTTTGTCAAATGGAAAATAAAACAAAACATCTTTCAAAAAAATGAAAGAAGATTAAACTTCTCAACCTCTCGATTTAGTTCAAATGTTCTTTTTTGTACCTTTTAGAGTTCCAAGTCTATGTGGGATGAAATATGTCTATGTTCTTGTAGATGACCACTCTATATATACATGGATTCTTATTGGCACAAAAATGTGAATCTTTCTCTCATTACAAGAAGTATGCTAGGATAGTAGAAAACCTATGTGGTCTTAGAACTAAAAACATAAGAAGTTATCATGGACCTGAGTTTGAGAACCAAGTGTTTGAATCGTTTTTCCCACAAAATGGCTATAGTCATAACTTCTCTTATACAAATATAACCCATAATAATTGAGTTATACAAAGAAGAAATAGAACCCTCCAAGAAATTTTTAGAACCATTCTTAATGAGTATGAACTACTTATAAGCATTTAGGAAGAGGCTATCAATAAGGAATTTTATATAATCAATAGTGTCTTGATTAGAACCATCCTTAAGATAACTCTTTATGAGTTGTAGAATTATAAAAACCCTAGGTTAGCTATTTCATTGTTTTTGGCTGCTATGTCTATATTATTAACATTGAGGATAATCTGGAATTTATTCCTCCAATAGTGATGAAGGAATTTTCCTAGGTTATTCAATTTCTAGTAAAGCTTTTAGATTCTTCAATAAAAGAACCAAATTTGGGGTAGAATTCGTAAATATCATGTTTTATGAGACGGATCCACAAGAGTTAATGACTTCTATAGAAAATCTTGAGGATGATATGTCATATCGGGACATCAATACTAAATATTTTGACCATCCTTTTAAGGAATCTGTTAAAACATCTAATAATGGAAATTCTGCAGACTCTAGTCATGATGAACCTAACCCTATATAGGAAATAAAATTTACTAGCCCTTATTTTTCTAGTCCTATTAGAACTCTCAATAATCATCTTTTAGATGATATAGTTTGAGTTTTAAACGGAGGAACTTAGACTAGAAATTCTATTAAAAAATCATGTTGAACATTATGTTTTTTGTCCTTGTATTAACCTAAGAACATCAATGATGCTACCAATAATGAACTTCAGGAGATGACTATGCAAGAAGAGTCAAATCAATTTTAATGAAACAAATTCTAGAAACATATAGATAGACTTAAATACACCTTGAATATATGCACCAAATGGGTGTTTAAGAATAAATTAGATGAATCTGGTAATATAGTTAGAAAAAAATCATGATTGGTTGCACTAGGTTATAGTCTAGAAGAAGGTATTGACTATAAAAAAACCATTTTAGTAGTATATAGACTTGAATCCATTAGAATTTTTCATGCCTATGAAGTATATCTATATTTAAAACTTTATCAATTGGATTTCAAGAGTACATTCTTGAATAGTTATATAATTATTGATGTCTTTTTAACCAACCCCCAAGTTTTATAAATATCCACTTTCCAAATAATGTTTTTAAATTAACTAAAAGTGTATAGGGATTATATGAAGCTCGATGTTCTTGGTATAATATGGTCATCAATTTTTTTATTTCTTAAGGTTTTACAAAAGGTAATTGTGATCCTACAATTTTCTTAAACTAGTTTACAAAGATTTTATAGTTGTACCCATCTATGCAGATGATATTTTTTTGTATCCTGTAAATTTTTTTAACTTTTGATATTTCAAATTATGATGAAAATATAATTTTAGATGTGGTTTATGGGGCATCTCAAATTCTTTCCTGGATTTCAAATATTTCAAAAATAATGCATGTATTGATTAGAATCAAAGTAAATATATTGAGGATATTTTAAAAAGAGTTGTATTTGAAATAACTAAGATTAAGGACGCTGCAATGTGTACCAATTGAAAGTTGGACCTTAATGATGATAGTAAATCTATTGATCATTTAAGTTATACCTTAATGAAGATGGTAAATCTATTGATCAAACCACTAGAAGAGGAATTATTGGGAGCTGACACAACTTAATTACTAGTCAGCCATAGATTTTGTTTAGTGTGTTCATGTGTGAATGTTTTCGAGAAAACCCAAAAGAGTCTCATTTAAATTCTATTAAATGGTTTTTCAAATACCTCAAATATAAATCCATTTTTGGTAAGTACTATCCTAGAGGACATTCTTTTGATTGGGTGATTTAGATAGATGCCGACATTGGTAGATGTAAGTTTCATAGAAAGATCACCTCCGGAACATGTCAATTTTTGTGTCAAGTCCCTTGTTTCATGGTGTAATAATAAACAAAAATATGTTTCATTATCTACTATAAAAGATGAATACATAGATGCAAGTAATTTTTGTGCACAAATCTTGTGGATGAAACAAACATTAATAGACTATGGATATCAATTATTACATGTACCTATAAATTGTGATAACAGAAGTACAATTAGTATGTCTATGAATCCCATTTCACATTATAGAACAAAACATATTAATGTAAGACATCAATTATTGAGAGACCATTATAAAAAAAGATGAAATAACATTATAATTTATTTACATTTAACATCATCTTGTGGGCATTTTTTACTAATCCATTGAACAGTGAAATAATGAACTACATCAAACATAATTTAGGAATGATAAATCTATAGGACATTATGTTGTTATTAATTTGTCAATTTTATGTGATGTTTCCATACTAACACTAAAAAAGAAATACATATAGTGTCATGCAGACACGGATAACATTTTCACACTGATGATACGTCATGACAACACAGTTATCATGCTGACACGGACGCTATGTCATGCTGACAATGATGACTTGTCATGCTGACAGCATTAGTGTTCTGCAAAATCTTTCATGCTGAGACCAATGAATCACTATTTTTATCTATTATCTATTTTTACCAAAATGATGATAGTTCATTTATTTTGTTGAACCTAGTTCACGATTTATCATTTTTTACATGATCTATTCCCAAATGATATTATTTCGAGTCAATGCACTCTACTACTTTAACCCTTTCACTCTCGAGTCATTTATCTCTCTCTACCCATGACATTTCACCTCCTGACCTTTAATCCAAACTATTGTAATGGAACGTGTGAAGAGATATCTTGATTATGGTTTAGGAAACGAGTATCTTGTAGCTAATAAATAGAAAGGGGAATGACGAAAATATTCAAAACATGTGAATCATACTATGGTGAACCATGTAGTGACCCCAAAAAGGAGTTTCTTGTAGAATGGCATTTGGAAATCATGGCATTTCTGCTTAGGGTGTTATATGATCAGGGATGGGTTGTGTGGTTCTCATAGGATGAATGAACTTTATACCTGACATTAGTTCACAATTTTTATTTCAATGTGGAGATTTTTCTAGAAAGATGTGAATTTTCTTGGAGTAAGTCCATAGTGAAAGGAAAGATAATTTATTTTTCATCTAGATAGTTAGATGAATGTGTTAATGTACCACGTGAGGGTGTGTTTGAAGACTATCACAATATTTATCCACATGATAGTGATATTTTATACTGTGAGACATCACTCAAGGATCATACTAACATTTATGAGCACATGAGACCTATTACTACAAAATTATATTGGGAGATTAGGATACTATTCAAATTCATTCAGCACCAAATGTATCCTTGGAAAGAGGAATTTTCATCCTTAGAGTATCCAGATGTTTATATGATCTGTCCAATCAGGAAATGAAATATGGTAAATCTATATAGATACCTTATTGTGTACATTGGTAAAATAATCAATCCATCTTGGAAGACAAACTCTTTTTTGCACCCTAGGATGATATCATCTATGTTAAAAGAGAAGGGAAGTGTCGGTGATACCGAAGAAATTGTTTCTAAGTGTAGTGAGATATTACAAATCAAAGAAATTTGTAAAATGATGAAACCAATTAGAACCAATGTAAGAAATAATGGGTTAGGGATGAGGAGAAGTTGAATAAGAAATTCATTATAGTGGACCATCAAACTAGGCCAAGAGATATTGAAGATCCTAGTCTGGGACCAGATGAAAAAGTTGTTTACTCTTGAGATGAGGGAGAAGAGCTTGCCACTCTAGTCAGAGATCAGGGGTCATCTATCAATGATAGGAGTGACCCTAACACCAAAAGAGCACTAAATGGTTTTTTATTTTGGACCTCTAAGTCCACCACCTTCATTACCGTTAGATGAACCCACTATTGGAACTAATGTATATGAGTAGACATATGTCTCAATAATTGTAGAGTATGTTTGAAATTCTAGTATATCTGAAGATGAATCAGAAGTAGAATAAGAATATGAGAGTGAACAAGAATACTCTAGTAGTGGTGAAATAAGCTGTGAAAGTGGTAGTAAATATGAAGAAGGTTAAGAAAATGATGAAAGAAATGGAAGTTAATTGCATGCCTCTAGACATGTTGATGATGATGATGATGAAGTTAATGGTGAAGTAAGTGAATGTGAAAGTGAAAATCATGTGGATGGTCAAGGTGAAGATGTAGATATGGAAGATGCTTTAGCCAGAATGTTGTTGTAGAACATTCTATAATGGCTATTGAAGAAATAAGACTAGTTGAATATCAAAGTGGAGAAGAATCTCATGTGATCCATGCACCTCAGTTAGTGTCTGAAATAAGGAGTCCTCATGTTGAGGGATATAATCCAACGAGGGTATAAAAGATTGAGTGGGAGTCTCAAGATAAAAGATATAAAATTGGGGAGGAGCCTTATGCTGGAAGAGTGATAGTCGAAATCCTCATTCATTCGAAACCCTCTATGAAATCTGAATGGAAACAGAATCTGGGGTATGTTGTTCTTGAATTTGGTTATTCTGACTCTGATGCTATGGAATGTGTAGTAGTTCTATAGAGACCACCGGTTGAAGAGAATGTTCTTATTGAGACACATAAGGTTGTGGAATTTTACTCAATTCTTACTCTTTCTGTTGTTTCAGTTCCTAGTGTCTATGTGACTCGATTATATTTTGAGAAGTTAATGGATGAAATCTGTTCACCTATGAGAGTATCAGTTCAATGATAGATGGTCCTTGAGATTCTAAAAGATGGAATGGAAAACACTCAACTATGTAATGTATTACACTCTCTCAAATATTAAATAGAAGAGATTGAGTAGTCTATGTATGTTTCTCCTTTTTCAGTTGAGGTAGTTGATGTGAATGAGGCTAATGAAGTTAATATTTCATAGAAGGCTATAGATGAGATTCACAAAAATTAATCACAGCTGCTAAAACATTTGTCACAAAAACCACACGATGATAAAATAAATGAGTGGTCTTGTCTCTATAATAAACCATCTAACCTATGAGTATAATGGATATTTTGAGATAGTGCTAAAATATCTTAAGAACCATACATTATCTCATATTGTTCCTTCTACCAATGGATAAAAATATCATGATTGGGATGTTGAAGAAGTTATAAATTTTGTTATGGAATAACTTAAAACTACATTTGGTGATTTTGGATTGGATAACCATCAAAAATTGAGAATAATAGTGACCATGTTCATGATATGGTCAGGCTCTATTCCAAGAGTGATAAGACCACAAATGCTAAAATTACAAAGAAGGTGGACTATTATTTCATGTAAATTATTACCAATAATCAGTTGTAAATCCTTTTTAAATATTTTATAGAAAATTCGACACTTACTCCAGTTACCAGAGCCTTTAATGACCATGTTTTGAATTTGAAGGATTTCACCCCAATTTTGGACAAATTTCATGGAGAATAAAGATGAATTTGAGAAAGATATAAAATATGTTGAAGAAATCAATGGGGATTTCATCAATATACAAAATACATACCTTCATGTGTAGAGTGAATAAATTTTGTTTCCTACTACTGCTCCTATTGGACCAACATGATTAGTGGCTCCACCTTAAATAATAGTTTCTAAAGCTTTCAACCAGATTCGACCAATTTTCAAAGAATATATCCAACCTCTTGTGTTTTCACAACACACTACTATCCATACACCTACTATTCCAGAAGGAGTGACCCTACCTCCTCTGATGATCCATTCAGCCCGTCCTATCTCTCAGTCTTCACATTCTACTGGCCCTTAGATTGATCCCTCCTAGAAAGGGTAGGAACCTATTGATCCTAAGAAGTATGGTGGCAGATTTTCGATAGGGCTGATGTATTGCACAATTTTTGTATTTCACAGACTATTGTAAAACATTTTACTTCACCGTTTAATTGAATTCAGTCCTCTGGCCTTTAGTCGATTTTTGATATATATCTTATACTCCGATACATATTATTCATTTGATACCTTTTATCATCTTAATTATTCCTTTGATTCTATTTGATAATTGAATTTATCATTGTATAACATTTAATGTTTTGATAATCCCAAAAGGGGAATAATTGTTTGGTAATATATTTTTTTTTTACCTTTTATACCACTCTTATGTATTTTATTTTCATTACCTCTTCTTATATATTGGATGAAAAGGCATTAGTCTTTAATACCATTATTTTTGTTTCCTTTTATTCCATTAAAAATTATTTTACCTCTGAACAGAATCTATATATTGAGAAAATTCATCAGTAATGTGAGATGATAAGTATAATGATTATATTACACACCCAAGGATTGTACTTTATAATTCCATGTATTTTGATCATCGGTAATGTTGATATTTTTGGCCTATAAAAGATTGTTGGCCACCCTAACTAGTTTAAATAATAACAAATCATGTAATATATATTTTAACCATGTATAATTATTTAAATAATGTTTATTTATGTTTAAATTGTCATTATATATGATCACATATAATTTTAACACTTTTTGATAATATTTATGTTGTAAGACAGTCTAAACAGAAATATTTCCTATGTATGAGAAGCAGACACCAACAAACAATTGAGTCACTGATGCCGATATAATAATTCTAACGCACCAATGCTGACAGCACAAAGTACTCACCAAGACTGATAAAAATAATTTATCATTTATAGTTCAAATGGGTCACCAACACATCAATTGTCTCACCAATTGAAGGATTGACCTACCGACACATGGTGCTACCGACACATGGTGCTACCAATGCAAAGACTCACTGATGCACAGACATACCAATTGAAGGAGACAATAATATAATGAGACACTAATATCAATAGAAGGACTCACTGATAGAACGAGTCACTGAATCCGTATTCACCAAAGAACGAGCCGTTGATATACTTTTTAAATTTCCTTTAATATAATATTATATCTAATGGTAATATTTTGAGTGCATTAATGTTACTGATTAATTTATTGCCTTTTGAAGATATATTTAATGTGGATGTAAGAAATACGAGATACATTACCTACCTAAAACATGTAAACTTCTGGGATAAAACAATATAAAAGAAAAGGACTCAATCTTAAATAAGCGTTCCATGAAAGAGATATGCAAAGATACGCATAGAAAAAGTAGAAGACCCACAAGAGAAACATACAGAAAGGGAAACCACACGATGAACTCGTCATTCATACATGATGTGAACTAGAGAAATGCTTTCCAAAAAAGTTCCAACATCTCTATAGCATTAAAATGAACCTATGTAGAAGAAAATATATTCTTCTTGGAAGAAAGAACACAGTTCTTCACATAACTCTGTTTTAGTGTCTGCTTCTTGATGAGGATACCAACATCAACTCAGATACATCAAAGATTCTAGAGAAAAACTGCATAACACATAGATATTTTTAAACCCTATCTAATATGTATTGAAATTTTGTGGGCCTTTTTATTACATTTTAGAGAAGTGTGTTCATTTTCATGTTAAACACGCACTGATTCCTACACTAAACTAGAGGATATACGATATCCTGACACAATTATATTTTTACACTTTTTATCCCACATAGAACTATGGTAGTGGTCCTATGTGTTGTAGTTTTATTTTTTTCCAATGTAGAACTATGGTAGAGTTTAGGTGTCTTAGAATGTTGTAAATTTTTTTGAAAACCCCGATTCAGGGTGTGGATCCAAACATTTATATATATAAATATATATATTACCTTGTGGTAGGTGATCACCATGTGTTTTGGACTAGGTCTTCCCTTGAGACTGAACCTATTGTTTTATATCCACTATGTTTTAAAAATTAGTTTTCTTTGTTTTTTACCAATATTTAGGAAAACTGAACTTCACTTTGATAGTTAGTATTGGAAAGAGTTTATAACTATTTTGGCTTATGAGATCATTTTTATAAGATTAATCTATATCTTATATTATTTCAACTATGAAATAATAAATCTTCAATTTTTTTTTGAAAAATTAGACTATTATAAATTCACTACATTTATTAATATTCCTTTTATGTTTTAAATTGGTGGAATAATTAAAATAAAAATGTTAACAGAAATTTTTATAGGAACTCAATTCACCTCTTCATGAGTGTCATACCCAAATCAAAAGATAAGATAATAAGATTTGTATTTTTACCTATCAAAATATAATGTAGGTAGATGACTAGAAAATTTTTTCACCACACCTTTACCAAAACACCAATATTGACTTAAGAATTTTTATAATGAGAGATTTCCAATAACTCACTTGCCATTACCTTCTAATTCATGAATAGATATTCCAAAAGTATACTGACATCAAGAAAATATTTAGATATTGTAACTTTAATACCACTTTTTCATTAACCATCCCGGATAACCAGCTACCCAAATACCCAATTCTATACTAACATGCATGTATGGTTGTTCTTAATCAACATGGGTGTGTGACTGGAACCTATCATCATACAATACAAATAGGGAAATTTTTTTTACATAAATTGTGATAGATAAATATATATATATTTTCTCAAAACTACCCAAGGACATAATACTAGATAAAAACAAGTATATAAATAAACCAAAACCATAACATTATAAAATTAATTATAAACTAGAAAGATAAAACTCAAACATCCTAAAGGTATCAACACTCCAAGATGTATCGGTCAAGAATATCAACCTCCTCTAAGAGGCCCTAACCTTTTACTCAAACATGGAAGATGAAAATATACAAATGAATAAAGAAAAAGGTAGGGTGTGATATAATATCCCAATAGGGTCTCATAATTCTTTCCATAATAAGATTTCATAATAATAAACGAATCTGTGCATTCAATTTTAAATAAAAATGGCATGTTAGTACATTTTCATTTTTTTAAAAAAATAATGATTTTGAATGATAGAAAACATCTCAAACATGGATTGAATAAAAACATTATTCAAATCAATTTATATAAATAAATATGAATGAGTATGAAATATTCACAATTAATGGAATATATATATATATATATCGAATAACAATAAGCACCATAGTCATCTTATCTATGGTAAGACAATTTCTAGTTATAGGATCCTCACACTCTCATATCAATGATAATGAAATATGTGTACACACATCCCTCATAAACAGGACGAATTAGACTCATTAATATTATATTAGTAATATGACCTTCCTTAATAGATTTTTTAGATCTATCATTATCATTTCCATTCTATAGATTTACCATTCTACCATTCTGGTCAAAAATAACTAAAAAACTGCACAAGCACTAATGTTATTAATCAATAAATCAATTGAAAAAGGTATAATCATTTTATTTAAAATTCATAATCCTAATTCCCAATTCATGTGTTCACTTTCCCTTTTAAAATTTCCATTTACATTCAAAACAAAAATACTGTTTTTAATCAATTTATTCATATTTAAACAAAAAATAGTCATAAGTATTTATAAATTTAGTTAATGAAAATTTCTAAATTAAAATCTAAAATTAATTTTCAAATTCCATAATATTTGGAAAACATGCCACAAATTCCAATTCCATTGGGATTTCATATTTTCCCCAAAATTTCATGAAAATTTTTATTAAATTCAAATTCTCATTAAATTTGGTTTTCCTAAATAAATGGAATGAAATAAAATTTAAATTTATCAATTTAAACTTCAATTATAGGTAATTTATAAAACATAACCGGTTACCTTTTTCATGGAGATCACATAACACAACCCCAACAAGAGGATTTTATAATGATGAATGACTACAATGAAGATCACAAAAAATATCCTATAATTAAGTTTAAATCAGTGGAATTTATATCCATCAAACACGTGATGATATAAAAATCTCTATGGAGTAAATAAAGTGGTATTGGAAGTGGAAAAACAGAAGGATGATCACTTATTAGAGAGGTATCAAATGAGTTCAAACATGATTTAATCCACGTTGGAATGGGTTTTGAGGAGACAAAAAAGGGTTCTTGAGAGCTTCCAGGACCTATATATTCATGATAACTCATTTTATGGTCAATAAGTGGTTCAAATGTGGATTCAATATTTTTGAAAATATTTTTCAGAATACAAAAAAATTGTCCGCACTATTAATGAGTATGATCTCCAATGTTAGAAATATCATGCCCCCTAACCATGTGACTATCTACTAGGGTGCATGGTTTATACAAGGTTGGAAGACATTATTCTAAAACATTTTTCATCTATGAAAACCCTCACATTCTAGTTTTTGAATGTTTTCATTTGTTGGGAGTAGGGTTTGGGAAATACATGCACAAACTATTCATTACAAATAGATCCTCCAAAATTTACAAAATTTCAGCCGAAATAACCCTAAAAAAATACCAACAAATGTGTGATAATAATGAGGTTCATCGAGTAACTAAAAACTAGTAACATACCGTTACATTACATCCAAATCAAGTGAATTCGCAGTAGTTCAAGTCTTATTAGACTGGTATAAGAGTGTTGTGAGTCATTGGGATAGAGTTAGAAGTAGTTTATCTTTTGAGGCATTGTTTGGGAGTCTGTACATGTTGTGTTATGTGTTTTTTGGGTTTGGTTATCAGAATAGGGTGACCAAAGAATCCAGTTTTTAAAAATTAGCCAAAATATCATTTATTTAGGACATTAATAACCTATTAGTTGTCTCGAGAGTCTATGTAATTTTATTCAGGGTACAAGAAAGATTATTAAAAAAAACTAAATGGCTATTTATGATAATTTCCATGTTTTTAATATCATATAGAAAATATACTCTATTTTTTGGGTTCATCTCATTATATAAGGAATATTATTAGTAGATAATTATCTCATTTTCAAGGGTGTGGTCATGATTTACTTATCTCAGAGTCTGATCCTCTCACCACTTATAGTTTGGGTGGAAATGTAAATATTCTGAAAATGATTTTAGGGTATGTTTTCCCTTCTATTAGACGGAATATACATTATTAATTTTTCTTAGTGATGATCTTCTCTTAGTAAACATGATAGTTTTTTTGAGGTATAAAAGGATTCTCATGGTCGGGATATTGTATATATGTTCTAGTGATATATTCTTCAATGGTTTATAATATGAGTCAAATCATTTGGTGGTAGATTATTATTTTGAGTATGAAATTGACATATTATTTTTGATGTAAAAACTCATTTATCAAATATATATTCTTATATTGTATTATCCCCATGCATGAAGTGATTTATTGGTGGAAATTTTTCCATAATCATAATGTTTATATATTACCATGAAACAATTTGGAGATATATAAAGGACGTTTTATTTGATGACCTTGAATAGAGTTAGAACCTCATTAGGGTTTTTTGAACATAAAAAAGTATGTGTTGGTGTTACAGATGAGGTGCATGTTAGGAATGACTGTGGATATATTTTTATCTAAGTTAGTGTGTTTTAGTGAGGTTTATAGAGTGACGGTTTTAGGTAGGTTTGTGTTTCCCTCTATTCCCTACCAACACATAGATGTAGAGAGAGTTTTAAGAGAAAGAAACTGTTTTTTATAATGACACCCTTTGTCAAGACAACATATTGATTCTATATAGTTAGTCATAACAATTTTATATAAACATATTTGTGGCCATATTTCTTCTAGATATAGGTACTATGACCATTCGTGGGGATGTGATTTTTATAAAATAGTTAGTGGATCCAGTTTCTTTGGAGATGTAGAATTCTTTATACTGTCTCTATTTAGAGCCTTTAGGTAATTACATCAAAGTAAGAGTACTGACAGTCACAATTTTAATGGTTTTGTGTTATGGGTGGGTCTAGGTTGGTAGTAACCACAAGTGATAAATATACTATTTATGTATTCTATAATTAAACTCTAATCCACAATGTTAGTGACTTATTTTTATTTTCTATTGTGTTGTTATAAATGGGTTGGAGATTCTAATGTGATTTTAACTAAATTTTTTTCTTGAAATTCTTAATGAAAATATTTATTTTCTCATAGCTGTTGAGAGTGTGATTTTTCCATCATGTAGTGAAGAACATTTATAAGATTATATAATGTCTATATGATAGTTTTTTACTATCAACGGGGTTTATTATATGGTGAATGATCTATTCATGGTATATGTAGTTCAGTAAGGTGAAGGTTTTGTGGATTATATTTGATTATCGCTGAGTTTGTAGATATTGTTTTATGTGTAGCCTTAAATGTGTTGGAGTTATTTACCATAGTGATGGAAGATCTTGGGAATGTTTTGAAATATGTATAAGAGTTAATCACGTGTGTTGATTGAAATTCATGTTAGCTATCTTTTTTATTTTTAGTAATATGAAAAACAATTTATGAGATATACCTTTTGAGCTTATGGGGATGATAATATTACATGTGAACTAGTTGTAAAATTGCATTCATTGAGAACATTATGATATATTTGACCAATTTAACGAAATAAATGTTGTTCTTTTAGGTCAAACATATGTCTATGTTAAACTTTCCTTGGATTAATATAGAGTACATTCTATTAAGAATGTATAGGTATCCCTAAAGTCTCCTTGTAATTCTAACGATAATTATGGGTGTAATTAATGAGTTATAAAATGTGGAGATACCTTTATATTTTTGGTTCTCTACATTTGGAAGGAGGAAACTAGAATCATAGGTTCTATAACACGATAATGTTTTTCAGAATTGGAAACTATATGGGAGGAAGGTATGTTTAGATAATATATTCTATATTTGTGAGTTTAAGTGGTCATTGTCAAGATGAAAAAAGAGAGTAAGTTATTAATTGTGTATGTATTATTGATGATATTTGTAAGGAATCAAGTAACTACATTTTTGAGAGTTATAAGTGTTCTTTTAAGTTCAATAAAGCCTTATTTAAGGGTTCATAGAAGTTCCAAAAATGGTTATATAAGGTTTAATGGTTAGATTTGAGATAATGAATTGTTCATTTAACTAGATATTAGATGTTAAGGAAGAGATACCAATATGAAATCCGTGGAGATGAAGGAAAATAGATTGTATCCCATAAATTTTAAAAATAATTGGAACTAGTTGACTATATGGGAAACACTAATTAAGAAGGGTGAAAATGTTTTTTACATGTAAAACTATGTTAAAATTATCTAATATATATTATAAATTTAAAGTTATGATTATAATCTTTTAAAGATCCATGAAATAAAAGAGATATTTTTTTTTCTATCATGAATATAGGACTACATTCCAAACCATATTAATTTATATTTTCATTTCGTGTTTTATTTATATTGGATTAATTTTTATTTCCAGGAGTTATTTTATTTTGAGTGTGCTAAGGATTTTTCATAGTGTAGTGACTTAGGCACAACCTGACATCTCTATTTTGTAACACTGGTGTTATAAGATTTATGTAGTTAGAGAATTTTGGATATTCATTCAATTATTTATGCATGTGGGGTTTTTCTTCCAATTATTGGTAGTTTTGAATAAAAAAATGGTATAGGAACTTGTGGTTCTACATGTTTTTTTACACACAATAAAAGAAAATTAGGTAACACTCATGTTGGTTTTATTTTTCATTTTAATTGGATTTAAATGTTTTCTAGGGTATGAAGTTTGAAGAATGAATGTACTAGATAGAAAAATTAGAAAGGATGGAATTTGGTTTTCAGTGGATAAAATCATGGAAAATTTATTTCACAAGGTCCTATGGGTTCTGTTCCTTGGAATCACACTAAAATAAATAATAAAATTATATTAGGAATGCATTAATAGAGAAAAAATCTGGATGATTCAGATGTTTCCAACATAAGATATTTCCTATAACATACGAGATGTGAAGAAATCAATGGAGATGATTAATGATTTGGAAGAAAATTATAAGAAGAAAAAAATGATAAATAATGTATTCAGGATATATTGTTTCTTCACAATAATCATGTTATAAGGAAGAGTAGTGGATGATCATGAAAATGATTTTAACATAATTTGGGTCCAACTTCAATTAGTTATGATAATGTTCAAAGAGGATGTATGGGATCTGTTGTTTTTATCATCACATATGGAGTCTTGGGACATCATGGTGATTTCTAAAAAAATTATTGTGGGAAGACTATCCTACTGCTTGAGGATATTTTCAATATCATTCTGAGTAATGAACTCATGTTTATGGGAGTCCAAGAACAAATTTTAACAACACACACTATAGAGGGTAGATGATATCCCATTCAATAGAAAGTTTCAATTAAATCCAATGATAGATAAATGAAAATAAATTTATAAATAATAGATGGTCTGATACCCGTATGTTAGAACTATGGGTAGAAGTGTAATTTTATGAAATATCTCATAGATAATAAGTCATTTTCTTAAAGGGTTGCTTTTGGAAGATAATGTTCCATAAAAAATGTGTCTAAAGGTAATAATAGTTTATTTTTACATGTTAGTATTTTTTGAGTCATGGACCAATGATTCATAGGCTTCAATACGTTCTTTAGTTGAGAGGGTATTCATAGTGAATTATATATCTAAAAGGTTCAGCAGGGTTAATTAATCTGATTACTAATCACATGAGATTATAGGGAAATTAAATTTTAACATATATGTTTTTATGGATTCTTATTGGAGTGATGAGGAGTTAAATACATATTATGTTTATAGAAGAATATAATTTCAATCAGTTATCTAGGTAATGTAGGATTTAGAATATGATTCAAAATTCAAGTATAGAATATTACATAGGGTTCATTAGTTTTTTATGAAGGTTTTAATAGTTCTATATTATATCTAAGAGGAAGATAAAATGGAGAAACAAGTTATATACTATCAAAATATAAAATTCTGAATTTGTGGCATGGTCATCATGGGACACTTAGTTAGAAGAAGATGTGATTCTTAGTAGATAAGTGTATACTAAAGCTCGACCACATGGATTTTAGATCATTTGAGAGTGGTATAAATATGATATAGATAATGGAGTTATTCTATCTTAATAAAATTAAACCTATATCTTTAATGTCAGATCACACACATACAAATTTTACAGGGCCTTCACTAGTCTGTTCTCAGGTGGTGTCATTATATTTTGTTACAATCATCGATGATTCAAATACAAAAGTTTGAGTATTCTTCATTAAGAACAAATTAGGGGTGTTGAGAGTGTTTTTTAATGGTGGTACATGGTGTAATGTGGGGATAAAAATATTATAATGTACTTAAAGTTTGATAATGGTATAAAATACATTAGGGATTCTTGATAGTTTTTAGGGAAAAGGAATCAAATATTAAGAGATTTTACTCAGAACAGTAGAGAAGAATTGTGAAGTAGAGTGGATAATATTAATATTAACAAATAATTCCCAAATCAGGAGACTGAATACCAATATTTCCAAAGTTATTAGGTAGGATGTTGTCAAATCTTCCTCAATGATGGTAAAAATCGTCCTTCCAACTATTGGGGATGAATATTATAGAAAAATATTATTACTGAAAACATGAATAATTCATTAATCTCAATTATTTGTGAAGTTTCATCTATTTCCATGTTGATGATCATGATTTGGGAAAACACATAGAAAATTCACAATAATGTTTATTTGGGATATGAAAAATGAAAACCATGGATTTTTTCATTATGATAACAAATCTCAAAAGATAAATAAATGAATTTGTTTTTCACATAAATGAGATGGTCTTTCGTAAAAGTTCTAATAAGAACACATAAAATTTTATATGAGTGGGTTTTATATAAGGAAGGAACTATTCAAATTTTTTTCATGCAAGTGAATTATAAAATATAAAATATGAAAATTACCATCTAAAACACTAACTCAAAAACCACTTTATAGTTTCCTTGTATTTTATAATAGAGTTTATATTGAATGGTTATGTTGATTTACACATTGTAGTGAATATGGATATATAGAATAGTTTCATAGGCCTTGAGTTAACCTTTAGAGGAAAATGTTTAAATTTGATATTGAGTTTGTAGTTGGTTGTTACATAATCCAAAGTAAAATTAGAGTATGTGGCTATAATAGAATTATAAAAAGGATTTATATTATTAACATATTTATTATTTGAATTTCTATAGAGTAAATAAATTATATAACTTTTTTTATTACAATAAAAAAGAAATTCTTTTGAAAAAAATATAGTGTATCTTTTATAGAAAACAAGAAAACTTCACAAATATATATTTCATCCGGAAGATGATGGATTAAGGATTTATTGGGCTATAAGAGATTAGTGTATGTCATAATCTGGTAGATATGATTACTATGGTTCTTTTTTGGGAATATCTTAGACAAAATTGTGCCTTTGTGGGACTAAGGTAACTGAAGGTGGAGTGGAGCCATTATTTTTCTTTTGGTACAAGTTAAGATGTTATGAATTTTTTATATGTTCTAGAGAGATATTGAATCATTGAAAACCTTTTTAAGTGGTAGATTGTTATGAATTTTGAATAATCATACATACTTTTGGTTTATTACATCTATAATAAAGAACTATACAACATAAGGTTTGGTAGATGATGAATGTCTGTAGAGAGAGAAGCATGGTATGTGGTTGGCTGGTCATAATGATATGTTCAAAAACCATGAGTGTTGGTGGCCATTTTTTAGATAACATTGAGAAAAGGTTTTGAATTTCAAATGTATCAATGATGGAGATAAATAAGGGTACCTGGTAATTCGTCTAAGGATTATGTAATGCTATCCACTAGTTCAGAAAAGAGTTATATAAAATTTCATAGATTTTTAAAAAGTTTAAAATAAGGGTCCTTAGTTATATATGTGATGATAAACTTATAAAATCACTGAAATTTAGAGTTTTAGGGGGAGATACATGTGTGAAATTATAAGTATCCATGAAAAATGGGGGGCCTCCATTATATTTTGGAAGAATGTGGAATCGATTGATCAGATGGGACCCACTATTTGAGTTTTGTAAAGAGAAATTTTATCTAAGGTATTCTGATGGAGTATGAGATCTTGATTATGTAAGAAAAATTACTATATATAATTAATTGTGTTTCTATTTTATCTATTCAATATGTGATATTCATCACAGGGATACAGTTTTTGTCACTAAAGTTTTTGTAGGCATAACATGAGGTCTGTAGATAATAGATTAGGGTGATCTAACTGGGCTAGGACTCTGCACATATGATTTTGGAAGAATTGGTTTCCAATGAGCTCAGTGTTATTTATTTTGTGGCTTGATATGGATGGTTTATTTTTATTATATAATCATAAGTCACTATTACAAAGAGTTTCCCCAACCAAATCATGTGCATTGGTAGTGAATGTGAGCATATTTTAAGTTTGACGTGTATTTTAATAGATCAATAGACAGATGAAAAAGATGTAGGCTTTGATATTAGGGATGTACTTCTGCATACAAATTTGAGAATGTGGGTCTAATAGATTAATTATCAAAAGATTAAGTATTACATTGGGAGATTCAACTTATAATATCCTGAGTTTTCAAGGTGTGATATTTAATTGGATTGGCCTATGATAATATTTTATGTGGACTGATGTTTTTCATATAGTGACTTTTGGGAAACATTTAAAAGGAGTGGAAGATAACCCCCACGAAGACAGTTACCTTGATCACTAACAAATATAAAGTTGATTCTTTATGTATATTTATCTTCCTGATATATGTAAAGTATAACTATGGTTGGAAATGTATTCAATATATAATATTTGTAATTAATAGAATACAATTAGAATGAATGCATTTCAAATATGTATGATATTTCAGTATAGTAGTGTATAATATCCATTTAGGGATATTACATCTAGAGTTGGAATATGTTTGTGTTTATATGGGGTCTTTTCCAATGTTTTTTGATTAGGGAATTTATTTTTTTGAAGCTTGGGTTTCATTCTTTTCAATGATGAAAACGTTTATTTTCAGGGAGGTCTTAAAGGCACAAAATTTTCTTCATCAAGACCTAATTTATATTTGTTTTTTAAATTCTTGAGTCTCTTCATGGGGTAAAATTGTATATTTACCCAAATAATTGATAATAGAATTTTTTATGTCTATATTGAACTTTTAAGGGGATTTTTAACTTTAGATTAATTTTTGGTAAATTTAGATCTTGGTGAATTTTAATAGATATTTAATATTTTTTATTGAAATAAATATATTCCCATGAGACTAATAATTGTTATATCCAAAAGAGAATCATGTATGGATAATAAAGTACCATATTTGTTACTTGAATGGGGTGTTTTTCCTAATAAAGGTATAATTTTTTATCTCAGGTGATAAGATGATACTGATCATTTTTCCTGGTGTTTAAATATTTACCCTGTTAACTTATGGCTGGAAATAGACAATTATTTTTAAACAATCCTCTAGGTCAATCCATACCATGTGTTTATATCACATCAAATTAGAGTATTATGATTAATTATATATTTTCATTTGAATTAATATATAATAAACCAATGAATGAATCTGTATTAATGATGCATCGATGATTGATTTGACATGGTGTTGAAGAACAATTCAAATGATGATTTTTTTATATGACGATTTGGGGAAATTTATTAAACATCATATCCTAATTATTTAATCTTAATATTATTACATTTGTTTAATTTTATAATGATTTTACCATGGATTTCATTATATCCATCCCCCTCGATTCATTTTTACTTTTAATGAATATATTACATTAAGGATATTTCTTCATAAATCATTATCATTCAAAAATAAGAATTTGTTGTTAAAATTTGATAGAAAAGTTATTTGGAAACATATATTATTTTAATAAAATTATTTCGATGAGGATTTAATTAGGAATTTTTCTCAATTTTTTTTTATTTTTAATATAGCTAATATATATTCTAATTAGACCCATATCATTGATAATATTATAATTATCTCCTCAGGAAGTGTAACTATGACATGAAGTGAGGAAAGAAATAATAAAAATGAAGATAATTAAATGATGATATTTTAAGTCTCGATATTATTCTCATTCAAATATTTCATATTATTTGAAAAAAATTCACTTAACCCATTTTGTGTTACCAAACAAACCATCGGCCACTACCCCTCGATTTCCTCATTCCCAGACTCTTTTGTTTTCTGATTTATGATTTTGATTTACAAAAATGGAACAATTTTAAGATCCTTGGTTAATATTTTGTAATGAATGTATATTAACATGAATTCTATGAGGGAGAGGTAAATTTTCAGTAGACAATAATAGGGTCTATCAGTTGTTGGGATGATTGATGTCGATCATGTATCAGATAAGTGTGCCAGTTTAGGAGGGTAGTATAGATTTTCATTATTAGAAAACATGGTGTGATTTTTCACTATGTAATTATGTATAATCTCCCAAATGATGAGAGTAGACAAATATATTTAGAATTTATCATCTCAATGGTGTTTAGTATATTGGGAAAAATGAAGTATATATAATAATATATGTGGATTAGGGTTTCAATGGGATAATAATATAGCATGGTTTCTAACTTTTGGTTACAAAAAATTTGTCTTTTACCATGTAGCATTACTATGTATATGATGAATATTCTATAAGTATAGTTACCCTACATATGGTGTAGACTAGGGGACATTCCATGCACTTTTAGACTACATTACTTGATATCTCTATATACATTCTATGACCACACATGATTTCCACATAATATATCACTCATTATACACGCTTTGAACTTTAAGAGGATCCACTCAACATGTACCAATAATACCCACCTTGTAGCTGCATGGTTTGAGACCCCATATATTATTATCACATCACATATATCATAGAATATTACTTTTAATATACAAGGATGTTATTGAAAATTGGGTAAACATTTCCCACAAATAATGTGACATGTGATAAAAATCATGTAGGAAAACACCACTAATTTTTGACAAACTTTGAATAGAACATGTGACTCCATAGAGGTTATATGTTTTGTACCTTTTATCTACATGTTATGTGCTATAAAGTTTATCAAATTTCATAAATATTCATACCTAGGTGTCAAAACATGATATATGAGTAGTTCATTTTAGAGAATTTATAAATAAACTATGATGTTATAAGATTCCATAACCATTGTGGTTCATTATAAGGAGTATTGGATATAAGATGTAACATATCTTTTTAGATATGATGCTAGTTTGTGAGAACATATTTTAGTGATGGAGTAGTATTTATAACCTCCTTAGAGATGTTCATAGGATAGGGGACAATTCCACAATTTTTTATTATGGAGTTGGTAACCCCCATCAGGTGATACACTTTTCACTTGGTGATGTATGAGTAATCTATTTGTAAATGGGACTAGTACTCCACCAATCATGATGAGTTGTGGATCCTCCATAATATAGGTTTTCTTAGTACCACTCTATGTTATATGGTACTTGTAATACAAATTTATAGGTCATTGTTTTCCCAATGAGATAGTTTATATTCTTTTCCTATAATAGGGTCTTCTACCACCTTGAGTTGTGTGAAATTATTAGCACGATAGCATGTTATATTTTAATTCCAGCTAGCTATAATGGTATGCGATATGTATGTTTTCAGCTACGAGTACATGATCCGTTACTAATTTGTATTGGATAAATCCTAAAACAGAGTTATTAAATTTAGGATATTACAAGGATTATGGATTTCTGAGTATCTATGTTTGATAATGAGATATAGTCCCTCATAGAGTTGAGAAATTAAGGGCTATATTTTATAACTAATGCTTGTTTTTTGGGATATAAAGAATATTAAAAATATTTGGGTAACAATACAATTCCTTTAATCTTGGGTTTTAGATCACATGTTTTTTTAATTACTTTGGGATTTTAGGAATACTACTGATTATGTTTATACTCACCCTTTCTTGATATTTCTACTAACATTTGTTGTGTCTATGTATACATTGAACATATTGGATTATCAATAGTAGGCAAGGAGTTGGTGGATTTATTAGAGATAATTTTTACCAAATGATGATGGATCATGGTGGGAGATGGTTCCTAGTAGTGTTTATTCTAGAGGACCATATAGAAAGGTGGTGTCTACCCTTCCCTATAGTAGATTGGAAACAATGATTTTGGTGTTTTAAATTTTTATTCCCCTTTTAGGGATTTCCTCTGTGGTGTTTTACTTCTATTCACATATCACATTAATGAATTTCTATTACTGTTTTTTTGATTATATATATTTGAAGTGATTTTAATTATATTTTATTGGATATGTGTTTACGGTACATGTTTTTATATTTTTTGTCATTCCATATATGTTTATAAAATCAATTTTTTAGTCATTATATCCAAGATGATTAATAGATGGTTTGGTGTGACACATATAACACACTTATATCTAAGGTAGGATCCCATGTGTTGGTAAATATCATTGATGTAGGGGTTCCAAATACATGGTGAAGCTGGTGGGATTTTGAAATTCATATTTCATAGAACTACGTACCTAGTAGTGATATACTGAATACCTATTAATAAATACTGGATAGTTTTTTGTCTTATGCTAAACACATAATACTCAATGGTAGGGTTTGAGATACTTTTTATCTCACTGAATTTTTTGTTCAAAATTTTATAATAAAAAGTAATTATTTTAAATTTATAGTAAACCCTCAACCACATAATTTAGTTAAAATAGAACCTAAAGAGGGGTAAAACTACCATTATCCTCTTCTCTTCTTCTCCTATTATCTTTTACATGTCTTCTCTAATTAGAGATCCATATATAATAGTTTCCTTTAATTGATAAGTCTAGTCTCATGTTAGAATTATTTCTACATTCCTTTCATTATCTTATCTATATTTCTGTAGAATCCCAACATTTTGGGTGAATTTTTTGGAATTATTATTTCAACAACTAATGGGTGATTCATCGCATGGTATTGAATGAGTCTACAATTGATACTATATGGTACATGGGAACTTGAATATTTTGATTGATTTATATGAACATTCATGTGTGGTGGTATGGAGACTCTGTGAATGTTGGTCTGTTAAACCTGTGATTGATTCAATAGGGTTTTCAGTATGATTTGTGAGTGAGTGAGACTTGTTAAAATAATAATCGATATACCAACTAAAATGTGGATTTTTTTTGTAACATGCATTCTTTATTGCAATAAGTAGTCAATAAATACACATTTAAATATTTCCCACAAAGGGTTTATATCCTTAATTTGATTCTTATACACTATTATGAGGTCACACGGAGGGGTGTTAAACATTTTATAGTGTGTGATGACTCATCATTGAGTGAAAAATAGGTTAGTAAGTGTTTTCCAGTATAAATATTTTCAAATTTAGAGAATTAATAATGGTCTTGGGTGGGATTTTTGGAGAGTGTTATCATGTGGTCAAGTATTCCCTTATGTATGACCATAGTAAGGGAATGTTTTTTATTAGTTACCACTATGTGTTTTATTTTTGATATTCGGTTATGAGAAATAAATAAAGCATGTCAGAAATATTTTATAACCATCGATAATGTATTTTTTGGGAAACAATTATTATTAATTTTAAATTTTGGGTGGCAATTTAGGTTATTTTGTGATGAACATTCTAGTGGGGGTGATTTATTATATATTTGATTATAATTGGAACTTATGTAAGTAGGTGCATAAAATTACAGGTGACATTTTTGGAAAATGAATTAATCTTTTAAATCACAAAGATTAAATGTATTTCATTTTAAGAATTATAATAAGAAATTATTTTCTTTCATTATTTTAAGTAGTATTAAGATTATTATGTTGATTTATTCATGACATGCTATGATCACTATTATTTTTTAGTTGATTATTTTGTTATTGTTCCATGTTTTTTGGATATGAATTATTTAATGTTATACATGGGATGTTTTAATATTAAATATGAGATTACATTTTCTTATTTTGTTATAAAGTGCTAATGTAGGTATCATAGTCCCATGAAAATTTTTCATAGAGGGTTATACAATTATTTATGTTGTGTTTGTGTATGATATGATAAAGTCATATAGAGTGGGACATTGAACATAGATTGACATATATTGATATTATATCATTGTTGTTATTATTTTTATTAATATTTCACATATTATTGAAGAAAGTAGCTAATGAATGTTTCATTGGTGATAGTAAAAATTGGATGATAAGTGTACATTAGATACACATTATATATATATATATATATATCAAGAGATGTGTATTTATAATCATTTTATTATAATTGGAAGGGGACTTGTGGCTTGATTCATTTTACCATTTATCCTTACAGTGTCTCTTAATGGGATCGAAACTAGGTGCCTTATCCGAATCCCTAATTTCGCCTAATGAGTGTTCATTTCCCATTTTTTATCCAATAGGAAATATTCATTAATTTTAGACTAGGTGAATTTACTAAAGAATGTGTAGTTGGAATATTTGTTAGATTGATTAGCATGTGGAAAACTTATGGGGTTCTTGTTCTGAGGATTACTAAAAATACATTAATGACCCTATATATAGAATAATGGCCCACTCAGTGGTTGATTCCAAAGATGTATTATTGAATTACCTAGTGGTATTCAAAAAAAAAATTCCTTAATAAACATATAATAAATTGAGAAAATACATTTAAAACATAGAGGGGTGGGGAATATAATGAAGAACTATTGGAGAAACAAAAAATAGTGATAACAATACAATAAATAGAGCATAAAAACAATATTAAACAATAAAGTTTCTAAAATTTAATTTTATCCACTCATTTTCTAACTATCATTGAAATAAAATGAAAAAATCATATAAATACCATACTCAATGGATGATTGATATATCAAGCCCCACACCTCACTTTTTAATAGTGAAAGAGAGATGACTAAATCCCTTGGGTCGTTTCCCACTCTCTTCACCACTTAAAATGTCATTTTCCATCAAGGTTTGACAACAAAGATTATAATAAACTTGATATTAAGACCTTTTGGAAGAATCATGATTTCAGTTCCTTAATGTTGAATTTTAAATTAGGACTTAATAACTATATTTATGAGATTACAACATAATTAGGAAGAGGAAAGAGCGTGGAAATTTATTTAAAAAAGAGACAATGAAATTACAATGGACAGAACTAAGAATAAAAAAGAATTATTGACTATATCCCACCACTATTTATAACAAAAACAAACTACTAATTCCTGTATTAAGGAATTCAAAAAACTATATATTAGTCATGTATATGGGAATAAATCGACCTGTAACCTCAGCTCTCACCTACTTCCCTTCACTCGAACTCTCTGCGCTCAAAATTGCACTTCCCACTTGAGACTATGTGCATGCCCCACTCTTCTTCTTCTCCTTATCATATCCTCATTTAATCCAGGTACAAATCATTCTTCACTTACTCTCTGAAAACACCTACATACTAGAATAATTACTTGTAATCCACTCATCTATTCTAGTCACAAAATTATGGGCATGGATGAAACCCCTACTAGTTCCAACATTAATGTTTGAAAGATAGATATTCTAGCTAGGCATACTACTTAACTATCACATATAACCATGATGTAGAAAATTTGGTCATAAATATCCTATTTTATCAATTTATACATTTATAATTATGTAGCCAAATTTATCACGTACAAGTTTTCCATTGTATCCCAATAGTTGATGTATCCATTTGGTCAACATTTCCATTTATCAACACATGTAATTCCCATCACATAAGCAGTTGAGATACATATTAAAATTTTCACACAAGAGATTTGGGTTATTTTAATGGTTCCCCACATATATAATTCCCATATACAAGTGTATGAGATCTACATAGGTATCATCCTAACATAGAATATTATCAAGGATGGTGGTATGGTTCATGTAGACAATTCTTGACGTAGCTATTTTTGGATATTTTTTTTCATATGGACCCTATCCTTCCACTAATTATGAATTTTCTAGAACTAGAGGCACCATAGGACCGAGATAGATGACCTCTCAAGTAATCAAACTAATCTCTCCCTTGATAATCATATCCCATCATATCATTTATTTATTTCGAACCGTAGATCTTAATTATTGGAATTATCAGTATCCAGGGGAGGTGAAACATCTGGCATAACCATGGGGTTGTTATCAATGAATATTCATAAAAGACTTAGATAATATTTTAATGGAGTAATAAGAATTAACATCATCCACATGGGGTTATATTAAAAAACATGTGTCCTAAAATGGAGAGACCAACATCAACCTCAATAGCATGAGATTTACTACCCTCTATACTGGCATGTCTCTCACAAGGGGCAATGTAAACTGGAAGCTCCAAATATGATACTATAAAATGTGGCAGTAACAACAACTACCTACTATTACCCCCTAATAGTATTATTATAACATGAAATGATTTCACAAAAAAAATTTGTTCAAAAGTTATAAGAAAAACAGTTAACCAAAAACCACAAATTGCTTCTTTAAGGAAGATTTTTCAAATAATAAGATATCCCACCAAATATGTTCTAGATTCTATTAGTATTCCTTATCATATTAATTAAACATTAAAAACTCATTTAATTAATAATAATAGATGTTAATGTGTGAAAAAATGGTACCACATCAAAATCCTCAACACATAATCCATTTCACTCATTGTATGGTCAATCATTTAAATGGTTTTCTAAAAATGGTTTCCAATTCAATGAATATCATCTTATATATATATTCAACTCCATAAAATTGATTCAATGAAGAACATTGGATCATCTGTTGCAATAAACTTTCAAGCCTCTTAGGTGAGTTCATCACATTTTCCCACTTCAATGAAAACACAAATTATAGCTCAATGATTACATAATAGAGAGGTTCGAGTACAATTATATCTATAAAAAAGTTACAAAAATGTTTAATCTCGCCAAGGTTCCTCAAATAATGATGCCACTTTACACTTTGTTGTTACAACTAAGAGGATTTTATTATAAATCAATTGAATCATTGTTCATTTGGGTTCAATATTCCCCTTACTTTCACCAACAAATTTTTAAAAAGGTAACTTAACATTAATTTTCCCTAAAAGGTATTTCTATATAACAAGATATATAGAAATTATTGAATTAGATTTATATAATGAAACATTACCAGTTCCCATAATAGAACTAATAACTGTGGGATCCTAATTTTCGAAATCACTCTAGATGCAAATGATTTATAATTTTTATGAGGGAGTTCGATTCCAATTGTGTTACATGTTATCCATGATATGTAGTTATGTTAGAAATCATATTCAATATTTGTAAATTTATAGTTCATATTCCAAATGTGTTTAACTTATTGATCTAACTATCCTTATATTTTAAGAATGATTTCTATAAAGACAACTAACAACAACAGTTGATAATAACTCAAGCCTCACAGCTTCAAACTCATTTAAATCCCTCAAACACTCTAGAATTTTCTCTTAGGACAAGTACTTTTAGTTCTTATTTTACTGACATAAATACACACAAAACCCTTATTTACCAAAAATTGGTAGAAAGTGTTGGCATTTTAGAAGGGGTGATATGTTAGATTTCAAATACAACTACAAATCAAAAAATTTCTCTCTCTCGTATACCTAAAATACAACATTATATCTAATGGTGAATCCTATGGTGGTGAACAATTAGTTTTCAAATGGAATGTCTAGTTCAACAGTTCAAATATTTTTAGAGGGGTTACATGAACATTAAAAATAACATAAAATCCAAACATCTAATTGACTAAATTAACCTTTTTTATATTTTTATAATGTTCATGATTTTCATTTTTTGTCTCAAATAATTTAATTCCTCATTGAATCTAAAAATGGAGAATAATAAATAAATAATTTTTATAATTTTGAATATAGGGTCATGTCTGGTGTGGTAGAAATATTTCAAAATCACTATAAATTAATTTTTCAACAATATAGATATTAGAAAACTAGGGCACTAGAAAAAAATTGATTCAATTTTTTTTCAAAAAGATCAAGTGTTATTACCCCACACATAATTCCCATGAAAAATTAGAAATAAAAGGAAGAATTAAAATAAATACTCCCCTACTGTAGAATATTGTCCTGATTTTTGTACAACTTGATGGATTCTCCCAGTGTTTTCTTTCTGTAAATGTTTTTTCCTACATAGTTATATTTTCGAAAAGATATAAACCTATTAATCATTAATGTTTATTATTTACTTATTAAATAAATATGAAAAACGTTTTGAGTGAGGGAGTTTAATCATGTGATATCTAGTTTGAATCTTTAGTTGTCCTTGATTGGTTTCCACATGGGGTGAATACCCAATTACTTCCCCAAAAAATCACACAATGTTAATAAAAAGTTAAATTAATGTGGAGTGAAATATGGAGAAGGATAATATTCGGATAAACCCCCAAGGGATGATTTATTTTTTACATTTTATAGATAGATAGTCATTGGGTCATCCACAGTTTGAAGGTGGTTATGAATTCTTACTTAGGAACACTAGATTTGTTTTTTTTCAATAAGGATTTTCATTAATATTTGGAATAAAACTTATGGTTTATGGTAAAGTAAGAAATAATGGAGGGATATGATCCCTCTTATACTGGTTGAGGTTGGAAAGGCACAGGTAGTAAAAAATAAATTATAGAGTGATATTTTTCTTGTAATTTAGTCCAATATATCATTTTTTTGGAATATAAAATAAGTATAATCACACCCTTTATATCCTTAAAGAATCTATAATACCTCATCTTCCCAAATATCACCCATTGATAAATCATCAATAGAATCTTAGAGTTCCAAAAATTCTTCATTAGATGAAACTTCAAATTCCTCAAGAATCTATAAGAAGTCCAAAAAAATGAAATACATCCTCAATATGTATAATGGGCAAAAAATAATTTTAATAAGATTCAATATAATAAAATTCAGGTAAAAATAAATGTTTTACATGAAATTATCATCTTTGAGGAACAATATTTATTTCTCTTAAAATTGAAAGAAAAATTACCCTTAGAGTATTTGTGATTTAGGATTGAGTTAGTAATAATCTTAATGTTGTTCTAAAAAATAGACCACATCGGGTGTGGTTTCCTCTAAGTAAAATGATATGGTATTATATGTTGGTTAAATATATTGACTCATGGAAAAATTATATACAATTTATTACACAAGAAATCATCAATCAAATGTTTATAATTTAATTATATTCAAAATTGGATGATATTTTTTAGGTTATACAGAAAAAGTTTGGTAACCATACATAAAAATGATTTTTAATATGGATGTTGCATTCCTAGTGGTGGAACAGATTAAATTTTGGAATAAAAAATTAGAATCTCCATCTTGATCCCTCTTTTCTTACTTCTTTTCGCATTCCATAAAAGATGATTTCTACAGGGCTGTATAGATCGTTTCTAGATTACTACCATGATCTATTGGTCCTCTTGGTCCAGTTTAGTCTCTCTAAGGATTTTCAAAACTAACTTAGTATCTAGAGGACCCTTCTTTGTAGATTTATTCCATTGGGTATCCTTTTTTATTTGATTGAATTCTTGAGCTTCGTGTTATTTCATTTGATGATATAAAACCATTGTATCATTTGATATCTATTCAGCCTATTTATTTGAAACTAAAATTAAAATAATGATAAATCCAAAAATGGTGATTATATCGGAGAGTAGTAAGATTGTGAATCTAACAAGGAATCATTAGTAAACATTTTTTCTTATTTTTTTAGTTTTTATTTGTTTTTTAGAAAAACAAAAAACCCACTAAAACACCATCCACATCCTCATAAATGGTGTTAGTTTAAAGGGGTCCATGTCATGAATATGGATAAAAATATATATATAACCAAAAATATAGAATAATATCCAACTCAGGGGTCAATCTTAAGGATGTGGTCTTGAATGTGCCGGTAGTATTCCCAAAACATTATTTTTATAAATGCATAAGAAAAAATAGGGGGAAACCTATAAAAAATAAAGAGAATGTGGAATGGAACAAAGAACCTATGTAAAAAAATAAAAAGAGAAATAGATAAGAAATAAAGATATAAAATAATAGTCATTACGAAATATTCCGAGCTTTATATTTACACACTCATCTATTACCTATCATTGACCTCAAATAACATATATCACTTCAATACCTTACTTAGTAGATGTTTTATCTCTAGAGTAACACACCTCTCTCACTAAATATTAAAAGGGTGATGAACACATCCATTTATTATTTGTTATCTCAGTTCCCCATTTACAATGTCATTTTCCACCATGTATAATGAAGAGGGATTCAGATCGTTTTGATATGTAAACCTCCAAGAAGCATTCAGGTTACACTTCATAAAATCAGACATAAATATTAGTATTAAAAATTTAATGATTGGGATCAAAAAACAACGATTAACAAGAACAGGAATATAAATTTATTTATAAAAGAGAAAATAGAGTACAATGGATAGATATAAGGGGAATAATAACTACAAATAACACCCCAAATCATGGTACAACAGAAACTACCTACTGATTCATATCATTTGGAACCCAAAATAAATACAACTGAGTCCTATCTCTAGGAACAAATAGAGATGTTTCCACTGATCTTTCCTTCAGTCCTTCTCCCAACCTCTTGGTGCATATAATTTCATGCGCTCTCATGACTTAGAATTACCCCCTATTCTTTTTTATTTACTTATCATAATGACATATAATACGAATACAAATAATTTCTCAATTACTCTCTGACAACACCTGCAGACCAGAATAAGTTTATCTATTATTCTCTACTATTTTAGTTATAACATTTTCATCCGGGATGAACATAATTCTACAAACTATATTCAAGATCAAAAGGTATAAATTTGAGGTGTCAAGTGTATAAGACTCCTACATGGAACATTGAAATGGTGACTTTAGTTCCATATAGAATCTTTTTTCAATGTAGGAATTTTTAACAATGCAGATGAATTGATCATATACACATTTTTCTATATAAACAAATAGCTGATATATCAATTTCTACAATGCAACCATTTATCCACATAATTGATTCCCTTCACATAACGAATTGTGCTATGTTAAAGGTTTCCCAAGTAGGTTTTTTGGTTTAAATTGAAAATTCTCCATGTATCTGAATACTATACATAAGTATTTGGTTTCCAAAAATCCATTTTAAGGATGAAACCAACTATTATTGTCGGTGATTTTATTGACATAACAATTCCTGATGATTTTGATTTAGATTCTCCACTACAATAAACAACCTAGAATATTACTAATTATAATTAATCAATTCCCAAGGCACAGTAGGGCAGAGAATCATGACCATTTGAGAGCTCAAACTTAGTTCACTTTAGAAAATCATGTCACATGAGATAATTTATTTTTATAAAACAATAGATCTTAAATAATGGGATTATCCTCTTCTATTGTAGGTGCAACGTCCATCTTTAGCTTGAGTGTTGTCAACGAATCTTCAATAGTGACATATCATAAATTTTAGTGAAGGAAGAAACATTAAGTTTACCCACGTCAGTTTATGTTCAATAAAGAGATATATTAAAATGGATATTCTGAAATCAACCATTGTGACATCAACAATGCTACCCTCTAACCTAGGGCGTCCCCCCACATTCGGTGATAACAACTGGTAGCTCTAAATATGAACCTGTGCAATGTTCCAGTAACATCCACATCCTATTAAAATTAAGTTCTAAAAGTTATAAAAAATGGAATAAATAAATAATTAACATACAATTTAATTCTATCTAAAAATAATATTGGGGAAATTATATTTTTCCAATACATTTCATAAAAAAACCAATGATCAAAATTATATTGAAAAAAACTGAACCAAATAATAAAAAATTCAATCTTCATATAATATTATTCAAGGAATAAAATATTCAACCTAATTTGTTCCAAATTGAAATATTATTAATTATAAAAATTGAAAAGGCATTTAGTAAATCAATCAAGTTGTCGGAATGTGTGATAAAATGGATCCATATAAAACTCTCCTACACATAATCCATTATAGTACTAGAAAATTTAGACATTTTTCTTGTTCATTTAAGAAGGCTTTTGATTCAATGAATATCAGCCAGAATACGTTGAACACCATACAATTGAGTCATATAAGAAGACCAAATCATTTATTATAATAAATGTTCATTCCTCATATACGTGTTCATCACATTTCACCACTTCAATTAATGTTGAAAATCTATTACAATGTGTACAGACCATAGAGACCCATTTGGAATTAGATCTACAACAAATGGAATAAAAATATTCAATTTCACATAGGTTACTCAAACCAATACTTCACATTCAACTTTTTTGATACAAATATAAATATTTTTTATTAATCAATTTTCTTATAGTTTATTTGGGTTCAATATTTTCTTCACCATCCTGAGATAATTTACAACAAGGGATCATTATTTAAATTCATTAAAGGAATGAATTTGTTCATAGAACCATGTAGAGAACTTATTTATTTAGATATATATATATATATAATCAAAAATATTACCATTTTCAAGGATACTCGTTGTGGGATCCCAATTAATTAATTTACTTGAGATTGAGAGGATTTATTATATGTATTGAATGAGTAAGATCCATATGGTGTTCAATGTTATCCAAGACAAGAAACCAATTTCATGTTTAAATTCATGTTCAACCTTCCTCAATTTAGTTCTCCAATTCAACATCATTCCAACTTATCAAACCACCTTTCCTTTGTATTCGAGAATGAATTATATATAAAAAATGGACAATAACACTCATGAATCACTTAATCCTCACAAATCCAATAATAATAAAATAGCTTAAAAATATATATAAAATTTTACATTAGGCATAAAACATTGAGTTCTTCTTTACTAACCTATATACAAAAAACATTTTTTAAAAAATTTTGGAAACAATAGAGGCTTTTTAGGGGGGTTATATGAAAGAATTTAAGAAAAAATAAGGAAAAAAGAGTTCCATCTACCCCATAATTAAGAACCAATATTGTGGCTAAAGGTAGATCATATTATGGAGTACAATTAAATTGTAAATGTTCCATTTAGTTCAGTTGATCAATGTTTTTTTGGCGGGGTTAAAAAAAATTTAAAACAACACCATTTCCATACATCCAATTGAATCCGACAATATAGTTTTTGTATTTTCTTTTTTAATTTCATGGTTTTCATTATTATAATTTAAAAATAAAATTCATATCATTGGTTTAAAAATCATCTTGATAAAAAATAAAAGAGTATAATTTTGAATGTAGAGGAATGTGAGGGTTTCTAGCCAATTCTAAAAAGTAGCATAAACTGATTTTTTAACAATCATTATATTTTAAAAGTAATCACCCAGGAAATAAAAATATATTTATTGTTTTTTTTACAATAATATCAATGTGTATTCTCTCAAAACTAATTCACAAGAAAAAAAACAGAAGAATAAAAAAATTTACATTGTGTACAAGATTGTGATTATTTCTTTTGGTGGCCCGATGGATCCTCCTGGTGTTTTATTTCTATTAGAATCCTAATAAATATTTTCTCATTACTAAAAATGAAATAAGATTAATCAATACTATTTATTGTTTATAGATCAAATAGATATGGAAGCAGGTTTGAGTAAGGGAGCTTAATCTTATAATTTCTAGTTTGAAGACCCTATTTTTTGTTATTGGTTGCCACAAGGGATCACATCCTGATTATTTTTCTATAAAAACTATCACACAATATAAAACCTATAAAATTTAAATGTATGGGTAGAAAAAGGTCGATTTATAATATTGTGATCACCCATAATGGGGTGCTATTTTTTAAATGTCTATTTCTAGACAGTCACTGGGTCATCCCTAGTCTGAAGGCAGTTGTGTATTCTTTATTAAAAACCACTATATGTGATTATATCCAACCTTAGTGATTTTTAAGGTCTTTTATACCTCAAAAAATTATTCATTAACATCTATCTTCTAGAAAGTATAACAATTTTGGAGTAAAGTCGGGGACCACATAATGGAGGGGTACAAAATATTTTCTACAACTCAAGTATAGGAATATAAAGTTAGTAGAAAATAAATTCTAGGGTGATATTTTCTATCAATTTCGTCCAATATCCTATTAATCCTTGAATAAAAAAAATTATCTTCACGATATTTTGATCCTAAAACTGACTCCAACAATTTCTCTTCAACAATAGATCCCAAAGTAAAATCTTTAAAAAACAGGGAGTTCAAAAAATTCCTCATCAGGTGCACCTTCATCTTCCTCAACACTCTCCAGGAAACCAAAAAAATAAAAAACTTTCTAAAAACCTATAATGGGAATGTTTTATTTAAATAATATTAAATATAATAAATTCTTGTTAAGAACATAAGTTTATCCATTAAATTTTCAACTCTATGAAATAGAGGAGTTTTTTATTATTGTTTTTATACAAATTCTCATGAGAGTATTTACGAGCCAAAAAAGAGGTAGTCAACCTCCTCATGTAGTTATTCAAAATATACTACCTTAGTCATGGTATCTTATAAAGAAAATTATATGGTGTTTTCCTAGTTTAATGTACTGAGTTAATGAAAATTCATTATATAATTAACAATAAATAAAATCATTAAAAAGATCCTTATAATAAAATGATCTTAGAAATTGTTCCAAATTTCATCATGTTCTGAAAAAACTATCTCCTACTATCACATAAAAAATGATTCTAAATATGTATGTGGCCTTTCCATTGAAGGAATAGAGAGAATTTTAGTAAAAATATGGTAGTACATTCTTATTCTCTTTTTCATACTTCTTTTTTTATTCCCTATAATTTTTATTCCAGAAAATTATAAACCTAGTAATTTTATTACTTCCTTGACCTTTTCATCATATTGAGTTGGGTAAGTGGCTCCATGGAAGATCAAAATTTTATTAGTATCCAACAAATCCTTCTTAGATGGTTTCTTGAATTCTTGATTCATTTTTAATTTATGGAATGTTTGAGTATAGTGTAGTTTTGTGTGACGAGATACAACCGTGGTACCATCTGATATGTATTCTACTTGTTAGTTTTACTACCTAAATTAAAACAATTCAAAATACTCATACATTTAATATATATAAGAGTAGTTAGACATTGAATCTCGTAAGGAATAATTATTATCCATTTTTTAATTTTTTTCTTTTCTAGTTTGTTTTATCTTTTTGTCTGATTTTTAGAAAAATTAAAACCCCACTAAAAAACTAGTTGTATCCCCGAAAACAGTTAAACTTTAATTGGTTCCTTTTCTTTAGGATGCCAAAAATAAATTTATAAACCAAAATATTGAATAATGTACAACGTGGTGGTTGATCTCAATGTTTATGTGTTGAATGTATTTATTATATTTCCAATGATATGTTTGGGATTTTTTATATAAGAATAAAAAAGAAAAAGGAAAATAGTAAAAAATTTAGAGGGAGTGGGTATCACAATATATAGAAAATAGAGAAATAATAAACTGAGATAACAAGACAAATAATGGATAATGAAGATTTCATTAAATAAAAAACATTTCCCAATTTATGTTTCTCAACTTTTCTACTACCTTTCCTTGACCTCAATAAAACGAAATCATCTCAAGACATTAATCATTAGAATCTTGATCTATTGACTCACACAAATCTCTCATTGAATGTTGAATGGGCGATGAAGAAATAAATTGGATGGTTATGCTCTTGCTTCACCCCATACAATTTATTGTTCACCATTAATAAATAATAAGGATGATGATCAACCTGAAATGAATGCCTCTAATCATAATCAGGGTTTAACTTATGGAAATAGGACATGTAAATTATCCCTTCACCACAAAAGGATTTAGATCAAAACATATTGAGGAAGAAAAATGCGCAAAAACATTTTTTACAAAAGAGTATTAAAATAGAAGGGGTTATGAAGAAGAACAATATATTACATCCCACCTCCAGGTATAAAAACTACCTACTGAGTGTTGTCTCTGAGCACCTATAAAAATACAAATGATTCCGATATCTAGACACAAATCGACTAGTTATCTTAGATCTTGCCTCCTTCCCTTCCATTGGACTCTCATCACTCGATGTTTCCTTGTCCTCTTAGGACTCTGTGTGTCCCCCGTTTTTAGTTCTCATTTTCTCATATAAAAAAAATAAAAACCACCCGCACATAATCTATGAAAATGTCTACATCCTAGATAATGTAAACCAAATCTACTCCAATGTATTAATCATATAATTCTAAAACAATAAAATAATCCTACTTTCTTCCACATGCAATTTATAGAGGTATAAATTCTTACTATCCAATGTAAAGGAATCCCACATAGAATAGGCATGTATCCAATTTAGTCCCATATAACCAATTTGGTAAACATAGTAATTTTTTATTATATAAACATATTAATCCTATATACATGTTCACACAAACCTAAATAGTCGATGAAACCATTTGGTTGATGTATCCATTTATCCAGAAAGAAAATTACATTCATGTTACCAGTTAGAATTTGTATGTGATTTCTCATGTTGGTGATTTGGTTTACATTACTAAAAACCCATATAGAAGAATATCTTATATAAGAGTTTGGGTCCATGTAGCCATTTTCCTGACATAGTTGACTATCAATGTTGGAGATTTAGTTCATATATCTAATTTTCAACAAAGCCGATTTGTATTATCCTCCAATATACCCAACCCATCATTCGTATGAATATGATTAATCATGCGCCAGAGGCACTATTATTTCTATAAAGACAAAAACTTCCAATATATATCTTTTCCCACTCCCAGGAAACATTTACTATACAATCCGTTATTTCTTCAAAACCACAGATCTTGAATAACAGAATGCTCAAAATTAAGGGGAGGTGTAACATCATACTTTAGAAGTGGTTTCTCCTTCTGAATTGTCAACAACCACATAGATTATGTTTTAAATAGAAACTGTAGTGTTAAATTCCTTGACTTGGGGTTCTGTTCTTTAAAAGGATTCCTTCAATTTGGGATATCGACTTCAACCATGATGGTACTAGCTTCACTATCCTCTAAAAATCTTGGTCTCCCATTGTCGATCATGAAAACCTATAGAACCAAATTTGAACTTGTAGAAGGTGTAAGTAACAAGAACTAAAAACTAAGTATCAATTCACAATGTACTAAAAAATAAAATAATTAAATAATTAACATTTATAAGGAAGACTGATAAAAAACTATTATTTTGAAGATATGTTTCCGAAGTGTTTCACAAAAAACACAATTTCCAATGTTGCATGAAAACTAATAAACGTGAAAATCACAAATTCCGACATTAAAGAAATTTTTTATAGTGAAAAGTAGAGTCAATCCTATTTTTTCTACATTAAATTATAATCCATTAAAAAATTTATTAAAAAATAAAAACTCATTTAATTAATCAAAATAGATGTTGAAATTTTTTATAAAATGGTTCCACATAAAAATGAAACACTAATGGCATATTTATTTTTCATTTAAGCTATAATTTGTAATTTTTTTTATTTTTTTATTATAGAATAGAAATTAAATATTATTTTTCTATTTTATATATATATCTACCTATTTTTTATTGATAAGTTTTATTTAATATTAATCATGCACAAATATTTTTATTGATTTTTTTGAGGGGATCTATTGTTCGAGGAATACTACAATTTGTAAACACACCCTATATATTCACCTTGGTGGGCATATAAATCATATGATTAACAACCAGGTTAGGTAAAAAATTAGGAGAAGATATATTTACAAAATTTGGATTAGGATACAATACTGATGAAAATTTTTGTGTTCTGTAGAAATGGATGATTTTTATTTTCCAATTTTATTATAAATCATTCCTATGATCACCCAATTAGATTATCATTTTTCTCTGATATTCCTGTAGAAAATTTTGGTCGACTATATTGAATATTTTCTATTTTTATTATATCATGGTATTACTTATATTATAATTTTTTATTACAATAACTTATTTATTTGTTTGTTTGATTATTGATAATTGTTTGTTATTTTATTCAATGATATATATTATAGAATATCCACACTTATTATCATTGATCGCTCACTTCAAGTTAGAAAACTCCAGATTGTGGGGAGGCATTCTTTATGCATATGTTACATTCTCTTGGGACTAACACGTATATCTAAGTTTACTCTTTTATATATTATATATATAAATATAAGGATTGTAAATTTTATAATATGTTAAGAGATCTACTAATGCTTTTAGGTATTAATTTTTGAGGGTAGTAAAAACCATTGCCCAATATTTACATCTACACTATAATAATTATTAGGGTATTTTAATTATTAGTGGATAATATATTATTCTATAGAGTATATTCAATATAAATTGATATTTTATATTTATGTTATACATATGATGGGTTGATATAACATACTTTATTATATTCAATGTTTTACATCATAACAAGAAGCTATTACAAAAACATTTTTAGGATATTTTTTATGAATACTAAACTAGATCATAATCGAAGGCTATGGATTTTAGTTTTATAAGTCATTCCATATGTAAGGACTTGAAGGTCGACGATGAATGACTTCAAGAATAGTTTTAATGATATTTTTATGAAATAAAATAATTTAGAAAAATAGAGTCCAAAATTTCGACAAGAATTAAATATTACTCCATAATGATAATCATTATATAGCAATGATTATATCTGAAAAAAATATTAGATTCAAAACACCATGAATTTGATAATTTTATTTAACTATCAGGACATGATTTTGGATTATATATGTCGATCATTATGTATTTCACTACAATATAATAAAATTACACCCTAACTATCATGATAGAAGTATATTTTATAAATTTTTATGTCATTAAAATATAGAAATATTTTCTAGACTAATATACATTTAACATGAATTTTAAAGGTGGGTTTTATGATTAAAAAGAAGGTGACATGTTTCATAATATATTTATGATCTTTGTCTAAAATATTTATAATATTATTGAATATTTAAATAAAAATGATGGAATTGTGAATGTGTTAACAATAGAGAAAAAGAAATTATTTTAATATATTATTCTAAACAGTTTTTTGTTTCAATCCTAAATAACTTGTATATAAATAAATATATTAATATATTTATTAAAATAGAGTTGAAAAAAAAATAATTACTTATCTTTAGTGTTCTTATTATTTATAGACGATTCAATTTAAATATACATAAAATCAAAATCACTCTGTCTTTATCATAAAATAGTATGTGGCGAGAAAAGAAGAGTTTTTCCCCTTAGGATCAATAGTAATAATATCCCAAAATATATAATAATGTTAGTGTGTCAGTTCTATCAAGGTACATAAATTCATAATCATTATATTCTCCTTGGATGTAGACTATTTTTGGCACAATCAAGTACGGGTTTTTTTGTATTTTTACACATTATTTATCATATTTAGTTGTTATACAGGTTTGTATAAATTGAGAAGTACCAAAATTATTACTAAAATGAGAATAAGAAATTTCTGAATATGAAATATAATCACCATAATTGACACACCTCTTAGGGAGATATGCAACCTTTTTTTCGAAATAAATTGTATCATATCAAAATGGACACTAATATGAGAATTTTTCATAAGAAATAATTTGAAATGGAGAACACCATTAATGTGATAGGAGTTCCACTCTTCGAAGGTTGTAACTATCATATTTGAATAAACCAAATATTATCCCTTATTAGATGACATATTTTATATTTTTTATTTTTGATATAAATAAAATTCATGTAAATGTCTCAATGAGTTATTATTTAATGAATCATTAAATAGGATAATCAATATTGAAGTAAGGTTAAAAAAATACATATTGAAACTGATAAAAAATTAACTATACAAGGATTTAATGTTATCCACATATGTAAAAGAAATATAGGATACATTTTTCCTTATATTTAAATGATAAAACAAGTTTTACGATTTAATTTCATTTTTTGTACCATATATTTTATTGTTTTCGGAAACTTCATAATGAGAAAATTAATTTATTTCTTCAACCACATCATCAAAGTTGGTAGATATTTTTTTCTTCCTGATGAAATCATTGATGTACAAATTTTGAAAAATATATTAATAATACTCCCACAATTATACAAAACAAAGGTTAAAAATCTCAAGGAATGGTATAAGGTGGATCTTTCAATTTACTATCTATAATGTAGCTTTATAGCTTATGAGATGCATGCGAAACCAAAAGAAACAAAAATAAATTCGTCCAAAGAGATGGATTTTAATGAAATGGGAATTATTTATCTCAAAAAAAGTGAATATGGAAAATTCAAGGGTAATAAATTTATTCAATTGGATTTAAGAAAAATTAAACATAGAAAATGGATATTTTATGAAATAATATAGTGGAAATTATTATAATATGTAATTTTTTTAGATAGTTTTGGCATGGCTAGGGAAACATAAAAAATAAATGGTGTGTTGAATTTATTAAAAATTATCTAAGAAATGTTTATCCATGATGGAATTTCAAAATTCAAAATTAAGTAAAATTGAAGTTTGAATAGAATGTTTTATTAAGTTCAGAGTAAATTTGTTATAATTTTTTTTCTTGAAGAATAAGAAAAATATTTTAAATAATATTTAATGGATTAACTAATATTTATGAAATAAAAAAATCATAAAATGAATTTTAATATCAACTAGATGTAGTAGTTTATATTAATGTAGAACTTGAAGGTGTAGTCGTGGAATTATGTATTTAGTGGATGAAATAAAGAATAATGGTGAGTTATTAAAAAAATCCATGGATTATGTTAACCAACATAACTCCAAAATCTATTAAAAATATTGTGATGTAAGATCATATGGATTTATGAGAAAAATATGGGGATGTTATTGATTTGATGTTGAAGATCGAATAAATAGATACGGTGATGAATAAACATATTATTTGTATTTAATAATGATTGAAAATGATTGAATATTTTATAGAATAAATGGTTACCTTGAGTAAAACGTTTTATGATGAATTTAATGTTATATATTCCATGATTATAGTAGTATTTTGTATATTTATGGGTAAATAAGTGAATGACAGAGAAAAATATTTTTAAAATAATTTGAAAATTGTTTTAGGATTGATGTTTTAACCTTATAGGTAAAGTAAAAATGGGTTTGAAATTGAATCATCCAAAAATATAATATATTGAATAATGTAAACAGGAAACCTAAAGGATAAATATATTTCATACAATCAATCAATGATATTTATCAAAAAACCTAATACCGACTCAGATTCTTTGAACTCGTTGTGTGAATGTTATAGTGTATCACCCCTACGGATATTCTAATTATACGGTTACAAGGGTTACCAAAAGAGTTTTTATAATGATTTAAGGATCTATATATAATTTTAGGCACTTATATGACAACAAATGAGGATTTGAGCACATCCCACACAACAAATTAGATATATTTTTTAGATATTGTTTTCACTACAAGAAATGTAGAAAAAAATAATTTGATTGTAGGAAAAAGTGGAATGGAAATTAAACTATTATATTCTTGTGGAGAATGGAAATCAGATTAATAAAATCTATATCATTATTCAATAAATTCTATAAATTATAATAATAATAGAATTCCTTCGCTTTTTATTATGAAAATTGTGAAGAGAGACCCACTCATGTATCAACTAAACCCAAAATCTCTTGGAAGTTTAATAAGATGGATATTTCCCCCTTATCCAATATAGAACATAATATGAGAAAGAACAATATTACATGGATACATGATAGTGGTTTTTCTCATCTATTATAATAAATTATAGTTTATTTGAAAATTTAGTTATTCATGTTAATGGAATATTTCATTTTGATAAAGTTTGAGGTTTAAATATCAAAAGTAGTTGTTAAATGTACTTTTCAAAATAAAAATTTAATAATCTCAATGTGATTTGTATGGATATATTTTAATAAAATATATAGATTGTAAGTCAAATTTATAACTCAATAATTAATGTTATATTCAGTTGTAGGGGTTACATAATCAAGTGAAAATCTATAATATAATTGATTCAATAATAGAGGACCAATGATAATATATATTGGTTGAATTACAATAACAATCAATAAAAATTCACTAAATAATTACATGATTTATAGAAAATATTGAATAAATTACATTCCCATGATTTTTTTAATATTATTATTTTATATTATTACAAAACGAATTACATAAAAAACCTAAATTTTTTATATATTTACATATTTTCTACTAAAAAACTATTTCAATGATAACTTTCTTCATTCAAGACCTACTTATCAAATTCACCGCTAAACATGAATATAATTACTATTCATCCTTCAGACCAAGTATTTTTTTAAAAACAAAGGATGTTTATAAATAAATTATGGGATATAATAGAAATATGAAAACCTATTAATCCATTGAAATAGATGAAAATATTTGAAATTTATTCCCTCTAAACATATAACTATTAGTTAATAAAATTTAAATTATGTAATTTAAAAAATAATTATCATAAAGGAAATTCATAATCAAGAATAAAAAATTAGTAGACATTGAATGTTACTTTAGAAATCACGAATACATAAGAAAACATTAAATCCATATAAAATCAAGAAAATTCAGTTAAAACAATGCATTACTTTTAAGACTATTAATACTTACACTTTCCCAAAATATTATGTTTTTTTTCATCATGAAATCCAATGAGTTGAGTTAAACATATTTTCCAAAAAAACAATAATATCATCCAGTGGAATATTATTTTCATCACTCATATAAATCACTCTTATAATTATAATAACAGAACCAAAAACTTATAATAACCCATAATCTAGTAGCTTATCCGGCTAATTCGAACATCACTTTCTCTAGAGAAAGAATCATTACCTGATGCATTTGAGATATATATAATGAGATCATCCATAATCATATATAATTTCAATGTAACATAATTTTAAAAAACAATTTCAAATAATTTAATTTTCCTTATAAAAGTCACAAAATCATTCCATTAAACCATTGAATAGAATCAATTTTAGTCATAAAATAAATATAAATATCCTTTTCATTAATAACTCACCGAAATTATAATATCATAGAATAATTGGAAATTTATTTTATTTATAGAACCATGAAATAATGATAATTAATTTTCAGAAGAAGAAACATATTTGATAATGATAAATGGTGATAAAGTGATCATTTTTTAAAAATATTTTTTTTCATATGCCTTTATAATGAATATTAAAAGTGACCCACATGGAAAATATTAAAAAAAATTCTATAGAATTCATTTAAAAAAATCAAATGATAAGTAAAAGTGAATTAAATAAATCATTAATTTGATTATAATAACGTTATTCAATGAATTTTGATGTGGATTGAAAATTGTAAAAATAACTAAATCAAACCAAAAAGAGAGTAAATAAAAAATTTATTACCTCAAGTTTTGATCCATTGTATAGGTCCTATAATTTCTTGAATAATAAAATAATATTAATTATTTTATTTTTTAATAAACATTTCTTTGTTCCTTTATTTATAATTATTTAATTTATTATGATGTTACATTTCCTTACTAAATCAGCAAATGTCTTTTTTGGTTCATTATGTTTATTCATCTAAAAATCATATATATTTTGTCCATGGTTAGTAAAGTTCTTATATTGAATCATAATTAACATAACCTTATAGATAATTTTTTATTATTATTCTATTTTAATTAAATTTTAATAAATATATATGTTTTCCATCTTAAGTTCAAATAAAGATTGTTGTCTCAAAATAATTATTTTAGGTGGTTATGTTTTATAATGGACATTTGTTTATAATATTATTATTAAAATAGAAAAAAATATCTTTATATAAAAATAATAATATTTTATATAACATATTTCTTAATTATATTCCTATTTATAAACATCTAGGTATTAAATTCATGAAAAATTAAATACATCATTCCTGGAGATAATAGTGCACACATGACATGTGAAACACTTCCATTCTCTAATGGAGAGAGGAAAATGGATAATTGTTTTTATGAAAAAATAATAGAATTTAATAAAACAAATGATAATAATTTAAGTATTTCTGGATGATTATATAATATTTGGTTATGGTTAAAGAAAATATAATATTTAAATAACAAGGTTAAAACAATCACTTTTTCCATTGATAACTTCCTCCAAGTCATACCTCAATACATCTTAGATTGGTCTTTTGATGAGACCCAAAAGTATTTGAAAGGGAAAATTGGATTTTGGAAATATATTTGCTGAGTATTGGTGATACTGTATAGTTTATTTGTGAGGAAAATAGTTGTGGTGGAGGGGACCATTTATAATTTTTAATGGTTGTAATTTTGTATGATTTATTATTTAATATAAAAATATGATATCATTATAAAGGAAAATAGATTAATAAGTTAAATAATTAAAAATAGATACAATTATGTCTTAGAAATAATATATCCATCAAATCAATGATTGGGTTTTATGATATTTTATGTCATTAATCCCTAATTTAAAACATTTACCCTATTTTATCCTTTACCATGATGACTAATTACTAAATTTGTAACTTATTTTTTGTGAATAAAAATTTAATAGAATATATTAAATGACTTCAAAATTCTTAATCTAAATATTAATTCCATTTTAAATATTAAATTTTATAGGTTAAAAAAATTACATTTAATAAAATTACACTGAGCATAACAAAAAATATTTTTAGAGAAATAATTTCTTTTATGAATAATGCTGAATATAAATCCAATTTTTTTATTGTATTAATTATCATGAAATTTATTAGTTTATTTTTACCTAAAATATGTGTTTTTTACATTAAAATAAATCCAAAATAGAATGGATCATTGGTAACTATTAATTAATGGAAAATGAGGAAAATAATTATTTTTTATTTGAATGAAATATAATATAGGTTCCAAAATACTCATTCTTAGGTTTTTAAATCCTAAAAATTAATTTGAAAGGATTAATTTTACTACATAAGTACATATTTTGTCTTAATAGTTCTTACATATTTTTAGTTCTTGATTATATCATTATAAAATCATAAAATTCATTGTGTTTGTAAAAATTATAATTTCACTTTTCACAATGAAACCAACATTTTTAAAAAAAATGCAAACAAAGATAATTTTAAATTGATAAATAACAAAATATTTTTATTTTATAAACATTAAATCCTAAATAATATATATTCATCTTTTAAATAAAATCATCTAATACATAAAAAAGATAATTTTTTAAGAACAGAAAAAAATTCATTGGTTATGAGTTATTATAATATATTTTTAATTATTACAAAATTGTAAGAAGTTTACTAATTAATTAAATATTAATGAAATTTATATTAATTTTAGGAAATTATTTTTGATATTATGTGTAATTATATTTTAAAAATATAATCAAGAATATAGGATAAACCTAATAAATATCATACACTATGATTATAATACTATGTTAATGACCATATTAATTTTTGAAAAACTAAATTATCATAATTTTATAACCTTTCTGTTATAATAAAACACTATAAATAAGGGTAAATGCATTTTCAAAATAAATAAAAAATTATTTTTTATTTTATTTTTTTGTAAAACATGTTACTTAATTTTTTAAAATTAAATTAATTACTAATAAAATATTTTCATATAACATGATAAAAAATATTTATAAATTTAAATAAATATAATTTTATTAAAAATGAATGATAAATTTTTATTTTTGTATAAAATATATATTTAATAATTCATGTTACCTATCACATCAAAGGTTATATGATGTTACTTTTAATAGTATTTTTTTTTCAATTTTTTAATACAAAACAAGTATCTTGAATTATTTACCACTAGATTACAATTAATTAATTAACATGATGATTTTAAAATAAAAAAATTAAGAAAAATAACTTAGTTTTAAAAATATATATTTAAAAACATTGTAAATGGTAAAATAGATTTTATAAAACCATTTTAATAAATAGAAATTCCTTAGATTTGGATTATATTTTTGAAGAATAACCTGAAAAGGAAACAAATTAGATTTATAATAAATATTTGGTTTATATCCTTAAAAGTAAATAATTTCATTTAAAAAATATATATATATATATAATTTACAATATATAAATATAAAAAATCTTCCTTGAAAATATGGGATATTACATTCCAAACCCATTAATAAATTCCATCCTCGCAATTTAATTATACTATAGAAAATGGATAATTGATCAATAAGAAAACAATTAATCAATGCTTAATTACAATTGATATATCAACCAAAATACCATAGATACTAGGAAACTCATATTTTCCCTCAAAACTGTCATATATATTGTTTTCCCTTTATTACATCAATTTGTAACAAATATTCTTTCTTTATTTGTTATAGTAGTTTATTGGGAAATACATTTATCTGATTTGTTTTTAAGATTCCAATAGTAACCAAATACCAATACCTAAATTGGTATGATAGAAATTGATTATCATGAAAATATGAAAATATAAATCAGGATTCCCTTATCTCATGACACCTTCATTTTATCTTATGACATTTTTACTTAAATATTAATTTACTATTTTGACTCTTTAGTTTAGCTAATATTTAATGGAGTTTCATCCTATTGATATCAATATCATAATCCCCCAAAATTAGTAATATTATATTTATCATGATCCTTATTAACATATACTTGTATCTCCAAAAAATTGATCAATAAAATAATTATATATCAAATATACTCTAAAAAATATTTTAATAATTTCAAAAAATATTCTCAATGACTTCGAAATCCAATAAAATATTACATAATGGGTATCTATTCTTTTCAACTTATGATAAAACTCAAGAATAATAACCATTAATGGTATTCATAACTCTAATCTAATCCTCACATGAAAACATCATTAACTATAATGTTATTTAAACCGTAATCTCATACTAACTGGGATGACCCTAACTCAAAAACCCTTACCTGTTCCTAAAACATACTCTTTATATATAATATTTGATATAAACATTAATAACCCTTATATAATCACTATATAATTAAATTTTCTATAGAAATTATTATATTATATAGATTCCAATAATCATTATGATTTATAGTTTTATAAAATTATGAAATCCCATAAATGACAGAATTTATAACTTTTCTCTATATAGAAACTATCTTACCCAAACCAACTCTTCAAATGATACACTTTTTTTGTTCAAGACCAACATCTCATATTCAACACAATATTTAATAAAAATTCATATTAATTCTTAAGAATAGTAAAAAATAATTTTAACTAATAGGATGATCATAAGACTTCGTAAGGGATAATATAGAATGTTGAAACAAAATCTGTCCATCAAAATTATTTAAAACCATTGAAATTCATTCCCATTAAAAGTAAAACTATGGGGTTACACACATGAAATAAAATTCTTTGATCAAAAAAGATTTATAAAAGAATTAAAATAAATCATATAAAATGGAAATTATTGAATGATACATGAGAAAATAAGAAAACATAATATGAAAATAAAAATACTAAGAAAAATTTAATTCTAATGAAAATAAAAACCATTATGTATGATCCCATCCCATTTCAGGTATGTCTTTCTCTATGGTTTTTGTTTGATCATTTTTGGTTGAGTATTATTTTTAGATGGAGATCCTTTTTTGATAAAATGATCTAATGATCTGAAATTAATACTTGGTTAGTTAATGGAATCAAGGTATAAATGGGTATGTGTTTTATGGGTTCTTAGTATATTGAGAAGTTTTAAAGGAGTTTCATAGAGTTTATGGGGAAATGGGATGAAATCTAAAATATAAAACATTTATATTTCATGTAAATAGATTACTTATCATGTAATTAATCATGGGGGTTATTTAAATAAATCTGAGGTGACATGTTTTCCCAGTGAATTCCATTAAAAAAATTTGCATGAAGTGTAACCACATTGAACATTGTATAAATTCCTAACCTGAAGTTTTAAGCAGACCATGTGGACGATTTCTATTCAAATTAATTGCATCTTCTCTTCTCTTGACCCTAGGGCATTCTCTAGGATATTTTCGAGTTCCAATATCCCTTCTGGATGTCCTGTTTATGTAATCAATCATTGATATGTACTTTTGGTTAGGTTTCTTCCTTTTATTCCATCTTTTCCATTACATTATGGTGTAATCCTTTCACTAATTGTGTTATTGGTTTTGATATTGTTCAGTTTTGATCAAGGAACCTATTTTCAATCATCTAGACCTTCTTCTTCATGGGCTTCGCCATTGCAAGCATTGAAGGATTGCCGATAAAATGTAGAAGTTTTAAATATTAACACTATGGTTTGATAAAATTTAAGGTAATAAAATATTCTTATTGAAAAATTAAAATATACACCCTTAATTAGTTGAATATAAATTAATTGAGTAATGTATTAATGTATGATTAGCATGAAATTTAGTTACATTCTAACATGTCATTACAATATTGATTTATAAACATTAGATTATACATTTGGATTTTAATGTTGTATTTCGCTATGTATTAACTTATAATTTTATTTCTATTTTATTATTATTTTTTCTACATCAATGACACTTCATACCAGGGGTACAGTCTCCCTACTTTACAATTTACACCTCCAATTCTAGTTGTCATCTTCTATCATACTGGGAGGCACACTTGAGGTCTTGTAAAAAACCCTTTCTGTCTATGTGAGGGAGTATCATATTTGGGGATGTTATAAAGTGGTATCAAAGGTAGATAAGTTTTATTATATTTTAACTTATATTTTTTGAAAAGAATAAAAGAGACTAGGATTTTTCAGGACATTTTAATGAAGTTGTGCATGAGAGAAGCTAAACCATGTATGGGAAAAAATATGAGTACCCAAGAATGGGATATCTATTTGCATTGGGTGCGTATTACCATTGTTTTTATTTCACCTTGGGTAATTCTGTTATTTATTGGGGTTATTTTTTTATAATCATAGTATCTCTTAAAATATCCTTTCCTTTTGTTCATTTTAAGTATCTTTTCACCTTTGGAAGGGGAAAATTTTGAATCCCCCCTATCCAGGTGGAGGATACAGCCTCTGAGTTAGTTCATTTATATGGAACTGTAGATGGTCCCTAGAAAGAGAAAGACATGGTTTCAGACAAAAATATGCATATGCTCATGCATTCAGCTGAAGACATAGTGTAGGATTACATGATGATTAATTCCCCTAATTAAGATGCTATGGAAATTATGGTATGATTGCTATGTGTGGGAACTACTATAACGAAATTTGATTAGATTATCAAGATTGAATATATTTTGATAAGTGGCATCATTGTGAGGAAGACCACCAATGGGGAATATTTTCAAGCTTGGAAAATTTGGAGAATCATTTTGAAGACCTACTAAAGAATGATTCTGGTACACATGAAGCTATTTCTCCTGGAATTTTTTTAAGGAAAATGTTTCAAAATGGCATAAACTATCCTTCATCAATTCGTTTGTTTCTTTTAATAGTGGACTTGGTTTGGCTGTGCGGGTTCTCACTTTCCTCAATAAAAGTGTTATAGAAAATAAATAATATTATTTTGAGTTAGTGAATGAATGGACCAGTATAGAGAGTGATGAGAATACATGTGTCATAATAGGCAGATAGAGATATATTGAGATTCATTATTCATGATAGGTACATCTCTATTTTTCCCTATTATAATTACATCCATATTGAAATATGATACGGGATATCTATTTCACTATATAATCAAAATGAGTAGTCATGCATGATAAAATCATTCTATGTTTTGTCAAGAGAGACTAAGAGTTAGTTTTTCTCTTTTGTACTCACATTTTGGGTTGGCCTTGTTTATAGAAAATTCACTAATTTTTTAATTTTTATTGTAGCGAAAATACCTCATCATTTTATTCAATTTTAGTATTAATAGAGTGGTAATCAGAACACTTTAAATGCATTAGAACCAAATCTTACTATAGTTAGTGAGGATCATATGGGTGTTTATCCTAAAATATCCATGTAAGGGTTCATGTGATCCATGTAAAGTGATAAAGTTCATACAATTCTTTTTATGTATGATCTATAAAGAAAGTTTCATTTAGAGTATCTACTAGTGTTTACTGGTGCAGGATAACCCAGGTAGCCATGTTTTGGACCGAGTTAGTCGAAAAAATACTTAAGCATCTCGAGACACCTGTGGATATAAGGGTTAGGCTTTCTTCATATATTCTTCGCAGACCTACCTAGTGTTAGTGGGATATTCTGGAAGAATATTGGTAATAGGATGAGCTATCTTAGAAAGAAAATGAGAAAATTTTTCTAATCCATTTATATCCTGAAACCTTGAAGGATATAAAAAATTATTTCACGCATCTTACTTCGGAGATATTATCATTTTTGGACCATGCTGAACGTTTTATTGACTTATAGTGCCTTGCACCATCTTTGGGTGCCGATAAGATCTCTAGGGTGAGACATTTTAATTGTCTTCACTATGAGATCATGCCATATATAAAAATTTATCATGTAAGAATATTTGAAGACCTGATGCATCAGACCCTCAATATGAAATGGAATATGAGAGAGGCCCTGAGATGTAGCTAGGCTGTTTCATTTATGAAATCTAGGAGTTTTATTCTAGTGGAAAGAAGAACAATTATAATATTTTATACCAAATAAGTAATAGTAAGAGTAGTTGGGGTTGTTGACAACCATATCTAGAATATGTTTAATGTCAATTCAATCAATGTGGCATGTTTGACCATAAGAGCCCACAAAGTCCCTAACTCACAGTCAAGTGTCATATTTGTAGTAGAATGGGTCATCTTCTGAGGTTTTGTTTGAATATTCTATAGTAGACTAGTGGAAGAGGAACCAAAATCCAGAAAGGTCTCAACTACCACTCAGAAGGCTGGTTGCCAGAGTTCCACATTCCATTCTTTCTGAATCTGGTTAAAGGGTACCATTATACATGATAAATAGTTTTAACCAAGGGATGTAGCTTAGGGTAGTCATACTGGAACCTACATATAGGTATAAGTCATTTTCATGTTCTACGAACTACTCTAGATATTTTGGATGATAAACCATATTTCATCAGAGGCATGCTTCTAGTATCATATACTTTATCATATGTTTTGTTTGGTATAGAAGCTTCACATTCTTTTCTATCTTCCCTTTTTTCAATTGGTTTCATCATGAATGTGGAAATAGTATATGGTGTTTTAACCATTGATACACCATTGCATGTGAGGTCATATAATATAAAACATTTCAATGCATGTTCCTAGAAATTTGTGGTTACCTCTTATATTGGGAACCATTAATACATGAAATGAATGGATTCGACATGATTCTTGGTAGGTATTGTTTAGTTTTATACTCGGATCATATTGACTTTTATTAGAGGATAGTTACTTTATTTTCTCCCAATAGAAGCATCTATTCTCACCAGGGTGAGTGGGATCATCAGGATAGTCTTGTGGGACCAATTCAATGGATTTTGAATAGTATCATGAATTAGATAGTGGTTCTTGCTCTAGATAATGGTGGAATGCAGTATGATACTTTTCATTGAATGGTAGTAGTTTTTCATTGTGTTCTCCCTGATGAGTTCTATGGATTACCTCCCAAGTGAGATGTCGAGTTCCTGATCAAGTTGGTATTGGGATCAGAGTCAATTTCTATCCCATATTTTTCAAGAAAACCAGTAGTGATATAGGAGTTAATTGTTTAGTTTCAAGATCTAGAATCTAAAGGATACATATAGTCTTTTACCGTTCCTTGGGGTTATCCAGTGCTCTGTGAAAAAGGTTGATGGATCTTTTTTCTAATGTGTGGATTTTCATAGGATAAACCAGATAAACGTCAAGAACCAACATCATATTGTATTAATTGATGATCATTTCAATCAGTTGATAGGTGCTAATATGATTTCCAAGATTGACATGTGATTATTATATCATCAGTTAAGGGTGATATTATTAGACATACCTCAAAATTCTTTGATGAGTAGGTATGGATTTTATGAATTTTAGTGATGTTGTTTGGGTTAACTAATGTGCCTATGGTATTCACAGACAAGGTGAATAGGACATTTCATAGTTATTTTAAAAAATTTGTGGTTTTTTAGTTCAAAATATCTTAATATACTCTGAGTGAGCATACAATCATTCCAAACAACATGACATCATCCAGTGTACATTGATTGAGCATCATCATTAAGCCAAGATAACATAATGTTGTTTCTAATCAATTAATGTGAACTTATTAGGCCATGTCATCTTAGAGGAAGGTGTTTCAGTGGACCTAGAGAAATTCACAACTGTGGAATCCTGGGAACAACTAATTATTGACTTCAAAATTTGGATATTTATAGGTATATTATTTTATTACTGACATTTTAAGATAGATTTCTCCCATTTGGAGGTACCAATTTTAGGATTGACCAAGAATGTGGGGATGCTTTTTTAGTCTAATGTGGGTGAAATAACGTTTCAAGATATCAGGATAAACTGAAATCAACACCTTTCCTGACTTTACATATTCTATGTAATGTATATACCATGAACATTGACACTTCTATAGTTATACTCTATGTAGTTATAATGCAGGAGGATTGAGTTGTTGCTTATGGATCTAGGAAGCTGAGACAACATGAGGGAAATTATCCTAATAATGATTTCAAGTATGTGGTAGTGGTATATGCTCTGATATATTTGAGATTCTATCTCATATGTGAGGGGTTTTTGGTATACATCGATCATAGGATCGTCAAGTAAATATTTTATTAGTTTGACCTAAACCTTTCATAGAGAATGTGGGTCAATTTTCTATAGTATTTCAAATTTGAATTGGTATAGACACCCAGAAAGGGAAAAATCACTACCAAAACATAGAGATGAAAGAAATAGATAGATGCAGTATGTGAGTCTTGTGATGAGTTGTAGATAATGGAATTTTTTTGAGCATATTCATATGGTTATTCAAGAATATCTGGGTTATAGATCTGACTTTGACATCAGTTATACCCATGATTTTGGATTATATTAATACCAACCAATTTTCAAAGAGGGAGGTCTCAATTATGGCAAAAAAATTAAATGGTTGTGAGACATAATAATTATAGCCTCTTAGTATTGGAAATTATATTCTCTTATGTGGCAGAGTATGGGTTCAAACAGGCTTTCACAAAGATATGATGAGTGAGTTTCAAATTTCTAGATGGGTGGTGAATCATGGATTAACAAACATGTGCCATGTCCTCCATAGATAATAGATGTGGTCAGGAATGATGAAATAGGTAGCATGATTTGTGGACAGATATTTCACTTTTCAGTAGATAAATGTTGGTAATTATATAATTATTGTGCTTTTAGAGAAATTACCCATTCTTGAGATGATATGGGATGATGTCACAGTAGATTGTGTGATAGAAATTCCCAGGATGAATCCGAAAAATGATGATGTATGGGGTTTTTTGTGGTCAAATTACTATGTTATAAAACTTATTATATATTAGTGAACCCATTATAGTTTATGACATGGTAAATTGTTATCTGTGGGAGGTGGTTCGATTTCACTGTTTATTGAGGAGTATCACTTCATACAGAGATGCTAGTTTCACATAAAATTTATCGAAGGGTCTTTAAAAAGACCTATGATCTCAAATTATCATTAGGAACAACCTATCATACACAGACTGATGGCCAATTTTGGGGGAAGATTATAGTTTTAGAGAATTTATTAGGAGCCTATGTTTTGGATTTTGGTTTTTTTATGGGAAAACATATGGAACTGGTGGAGTTTCCATACAATAATAGCTTATCAGAATCGAACAAAATGGATCATTTTGAGGCTCTGTATGGAAGTATATTTAATTTGACTAACTTTGGTATGAGGTATGTGATTCAAAACTTTTTCGGCCTAGTATCATGCATGATAGATTATAATATGATCAGTTGATCATACAACGATTGGTGATCATAGAGAGTAGGAAAAGAAATCATATGCTGACTATTATAAATGACCTCTAGATATTTAGGTTAGTCATCATGTTTCCTTCAGGTTCCACCTTGGATGGTGAAATTATGTGTCATAAAAAATAGGGGAAGGTAGAATATAGGGTTTTCACGCCTTTTGAAATATTGTCGAGGATTGGCCAAGTGCCACATCGTATAGCCCTTACAAATCGTTATAGTCCCATGGATGGCATGTTTCATGTGTTGCAGCAAGGAATATGACATATAGACCCTTACCATGAAATATACATACTATACATCGAGATTTTTGAGGATGTAACCTTTAAGGATAATCCAATAGGGGTCGTGGATCATAGTGAGAAATAACTTCAGGGTAGGACTATACTATTGGTTCGGGTGCATTGGAAACTTGGGTGAGATAAGTAGGAGACATGTTAGAGAGACTCTAATATATAAACACAGTTACTTGAATTATTTGTTAAAAATCATAGTGATTTATGGATTTTCTCATTGTTGAGTAATTATAAGGTTGTGAGGTTGTATGATCCTTGATTTTTTAGGTTCTTCTTTCTCTGAGTTTTTCATTTGAGGCTTTGTGCCTGAGTCTTATCTATAGATTAATAGCATTTGTTGGAGAAAAATACCTAATGTTTGGGGATGTATGATTGTTGAGTTAATTGAGTCTTGGTATAAATGCATAAGTGTTTCCTGGGTTCTTGGTGAGTTGAGAAGCTTTAAAAGTGGTTCATCAAGATAAAGGGAAAATGGGATGAAAAATAAACTATAGGCATTTACATGTTATATAATTAATCATTTATTTTAATTAAATAAATCTAAAGGGATGGGTTTTCGATGAATTCCATTAAAAAAATTTACATGATGTGTTTCCACCTCACAAACCTTATAAATTCATGACCTAATATTTTAAACATGAAATGTAAATGATTTTCATTCTAATCCTCTACAATGAATTTCCAAATGAACCTAGGGAATTATCCAAATGATTTGGAGTTCAAAATTTCATTATGGATTCCCATTTGTGTGGGAAATAATTGGTAATTCATTCTGTCTAGGTTTCTTCCTTCTCCTCCCTCTTCTCTAATCTGTTGTAGTGATATCCATTGACCAATTGCATGTTTGGTTATGATGTTGATCAGTTTTGATAGAGGAACCTCTTTGAAATTATATGAACCTGCTTCCTTGTGTATTTTTCCATTAAAATCATTTTTAGGTCTTTGGTAAAAGGTAAGAGATATAAATCATAACCCTCTGGTTCTATAATTTTCAAGGTCGTGTAATATTGTGATAGCTCCAAATTAGTGTGCACCAAAATTAATTGAATATAAATAAATTGGACAATGGATTAACGTTTGTATTGAATGAAATTTAGTTACATTACAGCACATCATTACATAATTCCTTTATTATTATTTGATTATTCAGTTCAATTTTATTGTATTCTTATGTTATGTATTTTCTTTTATTATTATTTATCTATTTTAATATTTTTTCTAATGTAATGACATTTCATACATAGGGATATTGACTCGCAACTATACACTATACAACCCTCTACTAGTTGAAAATATCTAGTGTACATGGAGGAACACATGAGGTCTCAAAACGAACCTTTTTAGGCAATGTGAGGGTGTTTTGGGTTTTGGGACATTATACATTTTAAAAAAAATAATCTTTTACCTTCTAAAATAATAAAAAACACTTTTACCAATAAATAAACTATTTATTTCATGAAATCCAATCATTTACATTAAAATTATTTATCATAATTGAAAAAACCATGACGTTTTCATGGGAAATCATATTCATATAACTATTTGAAATACCCCATACAGTTTTAGTAACATAACCTACCAATTCAAATGACTCATAATGGAATAGATTAACCATCTAATTAAAAAATCATTATATCTAGAAAGTAAATCAATACACAATTCCTTTTAGAGATATATCACACTATAATCACTCATAAAATATAATGACCAAGTACCATAATTTTGAAAATAATGTGGAATATTTCCCTTTTAATCAAAAAACTCATCAAAACATTCATGTTAATCCATAACTATAATCACATGGAGTTATTAAAATAAGATGAAATATGATTTTCTTTGATAAGTCTTAAAAATGATAAATTTATAAAATAATAGGAATTGATATTACTTTGAAAACCCTAAAAAGTAGAAAATAAATCTTCATAATTAAGAATAGTCATGAAAGTGGGAGAAGTAAATTAATTAGTAATTTAAAACTAAATCATTATTTTCTCAACTTTATTATGAAAGTAAAAAATTTCCCGCAAGGAAAATGTTAATTTTTTCCCTTTTTAAATCTTTTTAATCAATGTAAAATATATATGAAATTGAATTTAATAAATAACTAGTGTTTATAAAAATAAAATTCAGGAAATAACATGATCTAGGAGGAAAAATAGGTGAAATAAAAATACGAAAACATTTAAAATATGGTGAAAATGAAAAAAAAATTAATAAGATACTCGACTCAAATTATAATTCGTATAATGTCTTATGTGAAAAAAATTAAATTAATTTTCTACCTATGTAAGAACAATTTTTAATTTCATTCATTTGTTATTATTATTCTCATTTAATTTACTATCATGTTTAATTTATTAACTAAATCAATATTGGTTGTTTTGGGACCATTCGATCAATTACCCAAAAATTGATTCGGTACATTGATGTAGGTTAAACGAATTTAAAAATATTTTAATCACATATATAATTTTAGATATATATATTAATTATAATTTTAGTAGCATATATTTTTTGATAGCTTGATAGGTTTTACAAAATGAAATTCAAAAAAAATGTCTCAGTATTATTATTTTATGTGGTTACATATTATCATGTCCATTTGTTTTTATATTATTAATATTATCGTCAAAGTATATTTAAAATAATTAATCATGTTATAAACATTATAATTATTCATTGAAATCATTTCTATAACCATCCATGTTAAGATGTTGTAAAAAATTTATTCCCTTCTTCATTATGGTCATAGAGCACACACAACCCGAGAAAAAAATTATTTTTAAAATTGATGGGAGGAAAGTAGATAATCGTTTTGAAATAAAAATAAAAATATTTCATAAATATAATGATATTTATTTCATTAGTTTTTTTATTATTATATAATTTATGTAGGATGATTAAGTTGAAATAAACTTGAATGAACTGGGTTAATCCAATTACCACTTCTATGAATATTCCCCTTAAAGTCAAACATTAAGACTTCCATGATTAGAATTTCCGGGACAATTGGACCAATATGATTTATAAAGAAGGGGTTTTAATAGGTTTTAGTAAAATTCCATTTTATCAAGAAGGAATAGTAGTGAGGAGAAGTGGGGTGGTGAATTTGTCCTTTTATAGATGAGATATGTGACATTTTTCTAATGATAATTAATTAATATAAAAAGGGGAAGTAATTCTACATGAATAAAGACCCCATTTGTATAAAAATAGAAAACATATAAGGGAAATGTAGATAAATAATCTATATTACCATTTAAAGAGAAGTATTACTGATATTTTAATTCTTTAATCATTTAATTAACACTTTTAACAAATTTTATCATTCATCACAATGACTAACATTTTATTGTGTAACTTATTTTAATTAATACAAATTAAATGAAAATAATTACTTATATTTGGAATTGATGATTCGAAATTGTATAACCATTTTATATGATTAAAATTTTATTAGTAACAAACATTAAATTTAATTCATATATTCTTAATAAAATAACCATTTTGAAAAAAAAATTTAAGAATAAATATGAGTTTACATGAATTTTTGAAATAGTATTGGTTCACATGATATTAATTTATTCATGAATTAAAAATATTTGTTTTTTATCATTCAAATAGTTCTAATACTGAATGGATTATTATGAACAACTAATTACTAAAAAATAGTAAATTAATTTTTTATAAGTATAAATAAAAATATAGGATTAAAATATTCATACATAGATTTAAAAATTTAAAATAATAAGTTTAAATGAATTATTTATTATACGAATAATTTTTTGATTATAAAAAAGGCTTCATATATTTTTAATTCATTCATATATTATAATTATTTCATAAATGTTACTGTAACTTGTAAAGCCTATATTCTCATTATTCAATTTTTTTTTGAAAAATACCAAAAATAACACAATGATAATTTTTAATTAAATAATAAAAATGAATTTCTTTTTATAAAAATAAATTACTGAAAATAAAATATTTACCTTCCAAATAAAATTATATAATACATGAGAAAAACAATTTATTAAAAATATAACCCATTTCTTTTGTTATGAGTGGTTATATTTATATTTGTATTTTTCAATTAATTATTATATGTCACATAATTAATTATATATAAATTATTTTTTTATTTTATGAAATTATTTTTCTAATTATGTGTAATTTTACATTTAAAACTAGAATCTATAAAATGGGTTTTTTGTAATAAAATTTTTCATCTATGATTGCAATACTAGTTCAGTGACCATATTACTTTTAAAAATACAAAATTGAAATAATTTTATAAATATTTTTTTTATAAAAAGACAATTTATATAACTGGAATTAAATTTTTTTAAAAAAATTGTCATAATTTTTTATATATAATAATTTACAATTCATCTTAAATGTAATTTTTTGACTAATAAAATATTTACATAGAATATAATGATAACTATATAAAAATTGAATGAATAATATTTTATCTACAAATAAATGAGGATGTTTTATTTTAGAATAAATATTTTATTCTAAAATTTATTATACATTTCACATAAATTATTATATGATATTGCTTTCAGTATTTAGTTGGTACAATTTTTTACAAAGAAAACATGCATCATATTTTCTTAAAACATAAATTATAATGAATTAATTACTATTATGATATAAAAATCAAAATATTAACAAAAGTAATATAGTTATCAAAATACATATGTAAAAATGAATCATTAATGTTAAAATAATTTTATAGTGCAATTTTAATAAATAAAAATACATTACACTTGAATTAATATTTTAAAGAGAATAATGTAAATGAAAAAATTAGGTGATTATTATGCATATGAATGTTAGGTTAATATCCTTAAAAGGCATGAAATTCATTTAAAATTAAAATTTATAAATTAAAAAATATATATAATGAAAATATCCATTAAAAATATAGGATGTTATAATAATAAATAGAATATATGTTTTCTATCTATGGAAGATTAAAATAGATTACGAAATTGAATAATTTCACATATTCATAAACAACTGATTTAAAATATCCCTAACATATGGAAGTGATATATATTCATAATATAAAGAGAGATAGGGAAAATACATGTAATATTTATATATTATAAAAGATGATGTACACTTGTTATTGGATGATAAAGAATATGCTTTAAATTTTATTGGCTTGAAAAATATTAAATAACTATTCCCCTTGATACATGAATAATATATGAAGAAATGTATTTTAACTTTTTTAGGATTTTTAAAATAATATGAAATGCATACTGTTTTTGAAAACTAAAAAGGTGGTGATAATGTCAATTAGGATATATCAAATGTGTGATAATAAATAGAGATTGATCAACATATTATAATTAGATAATGGTATAAAATAAAAAATAAATAAATATACGGTTACTTATAGAAACATATAATTATACATGATTTCCCATCATTGATCACCATATAGAAAATCATAGTTTATGAAATGTTAAACTACATAGTGAACAATTTGTTGCTGACACTACCCATTGAGAGCAATATCAAAATGAATTATTGGAGATTGGTAATATATGTGGTAATGTATACAAAAATTATGTTCTTTTAATGTTTTATAGGGAATATGGAACCATATGAGATGTGGGGTAGAATAAATACCATAATCAAACACTTTAGTTACATTAGAAGTTAGTATTCTATTTTTTATAATGATGGAATATAGGAAATTTATCGGGGTTAAATAAATTATGGTTCATTTCAAAGTTATTTATTTATGAGTAAATTATACAAATAAATTTACAATTATAAAAAGTTTAACTGAAAACAATTATGTAACAATTATTGGTAATTTTTTTGAAAAATACAAATATTTATATGTAAAACAGATTTTTGATGAAGGGGATGATCATGTAACAAAATATAGAGAAACTCAATGATCAAAACATGAGGAATTTTACGAGGGTAATTTAAATGAAATAATAGGTGATTATGGTAGTAAATAAACTACTCAAAATAGTAAAATGAGCGATAAAATCAGTAAGAGAAATATCATTGGTGTCAGATAGTTCTAACAAAAAATCAGAAAATGAGAAGTGTTCAGAGAAATATTTAGTTATCACAGCTATACTCCACATCATTTTATATAGTACGAAATATAAATAATTGGATATTAAAAAGGAAAAATTTATTTATAAAATATATATAAAGAAAATAGAGGATATTATAGTGAGTATGACTTGTCACAATGTCAATAGGAAAAATGGGCATTTATGAAAAAATATTTTAAGGATAATTATGAAATATAGAAAAAGAAGTTTTTTATGTAAAGGATATTATATAATGAAAGGAATCGATGTTGATGTAATGTGAATACTAGTGGTAAGACTAGACTTAATCAGACTATTCATAGTGGTTACAAATTAAAAAGGTTTTGAGATTTTAAAAATGAACATGAAGATGAAAATTTTAAATGGAGCATTTAAAGAAGAAGTATATTTTGAATAACGATTGTTCATTAACATTGATATGGATAAAAATATATATTTTATTTAATGAAATATTTGTATTTATTATATAATGAACCACAATGTTGGTATGATTATTTGGATTTATACTTGACCTAATGTTTAAGAGAGGTGGCTTTTATTACAAACTACATGTGAATAAATGAAAATAATATTGTTATATGGAAAATTTTAAAAATTATGACATAATATTATTTTGGTAACAAGAAAGAATGAATTGAATAATTTACAAACATGATGCGATTAGATATTGAGGTGTTAATTATTAGAAAACTCTAACACTTTTGGGGGATGAAAGTAAAAAAAATATTAGCATACTGTTATCTAATGAAAAATAATAATAAATTCTTGATAATGTTCGAAATAAAATACTAAAAACACATCTCATAACCAAATAATGTTGTAGATGAACATATGAAGAATATTGAAAGGATATATATCCAGTATTATTATATATAATTTTTATATATATTTTAGGGCAACAAAACCATGCATTATTTATCAAACAATCTTAGCTATAAGATTTCATATAATTTCAATGGGACAAAAATTTATGATAGTTAAATGAATCAATAGGTGTTTACAGGGTAGTCATAATAATTGTCCATTATTTTATATATAATTTTAGAAATATATTCTTAACACTCTGAGATTTTAGAATACATTTCTCTGTAATATATTGAAGGTGTACGATGGATTGTATCACAAAAAACACAAAAATAAAATGAACCAAAATAATAAAATATATAATTAAATGTGTATATTAATAAATTATGAAAATATAATGTGAAACATCATTACGAAAATTCAGCATAAAAATAAGTGCTCCAAAATAAATAAATATTAATTTTTTTCTTATAAATACAAGTGTCGTAATTACTCACATTATATTACTACGATATGAATACAATTTATTTATTAAATTTAATATATTTTTAATTAATAACATCACATAAATAATTATGTTACAACAAGTAATTTCAATTTAATGAGTCATGTAAAAATGAAAATGCTTTTTATAATTTTTTTATTATATATTATGTACATTTTTTTAAAATATATATTTCTAAATCATAGATTTTTAGTTTCAAAAATGAAATAAATTTTTAGAGATAACATAAAAACATTATATTGGAATATTTTTTTTATTTTTCTAAAAATAATTTTATTAGTTTATTATTATAAAATATCTTTTTTGGAAAATAGCAGGTCTTCTATGAAATAGTTAGGATATAAACTTGACATAAAAATTTATGAAGTATTTTTACTAACCAGATATGAAATCAATAACAAAAAGGATACATTTAATAATATTATATTTATCTTAAAAACTAATATTTTATATTTATCAATATATGATTTATTTTTTCTATAACCACCTTTATGCATTTTAAATACATTATTTTAAAATTATTATTTAATTTTTGTGAAAAATAATATAATGAAATGGTTTTAGTACATGGAGAAATAATGTTATATAATAATGGTAATTTTAATTTCATTCAAAAAAACAAGTTAATTTATTTACAAAATGAGTTATCTTGGGAAAAGTAAATTATTTTAAAAAGAAAAAAATAAGGGTAAAGCCGAATAACATATTAAAAATATGTCTCGTAATGTTAGGGTGAGAGTTAGATTGAGAAATAATACCCATTTATTATTTTAAATTTTTGAGATACTTTCAATTGAATTAGACATGCAATTAATATAATGTTTTGAATATTTACCAATGTTCTGCTTTCATTTATAAAAAAACCTTCCCCACCACATTTTTACTCAGATCACTAAAATTTTAGTTTGATGAAACTATAAATAAATCCAGCCAATTGTTTTGGGAACATCCTAGAGTTATATATATTATTAAAGGACTAACCTTCAAATGATTATTCCATTTTACATTGGGTTTTTTCCATAGAGTAAGGTAAAAATTCATAGTCACTAATTTTTAATTTCCATTACTTTATATCATATCCTACCTCATCCAAATATATTATCACAAAGATTAAATATTTAAATAATTATAATAAGTAAAAAAATTATATTATTTCAATTAAATATTAATTTTCCACTTTCCTCGAAACGTTTTTGAAAAATGATAACAATGCATGTGCATACATGCAGATTACAGCCTCAATGTACGATTTATCTAATTTGTAATGATTACCTCACATGAATTATTATAATAATATATTCAATTAATATACATTAAATTTATAACATAACTATTATTCTCTTATGATAAATTATAAATAACTTTATTTTCATTAAATCTATTCAAAAAATGAGAACATCTACTATGTGTATGTACAGAATATTGACACCTCAAAGTGATGTATTCATTTTTTCATCACCAAAATACATGTGTTGTTTAAAAATTGTATATAATTTATAAATATGAAATTTGTGACTTCAATTTTTTTAACCATGACCATTGTTTATATACATGAACCATCAAACTGAATTATGCATTTAAAATTAAAAATTGAAGACACAAATATCAATTTTAGTGATGAAATGTTATCAAATGGCTAATAGGAAATTATAATATAATTATATATATTATTTTATGTATGAATATATTTAGTCTATATATTTATAATAAATTTTGGTACATTATATAGGAGGTTATATCATGTATGAAGCAAGTCGAAGCATGTGGTAAGGGTTTACGTTCCAATGTCTTTTTTCATTGGGATGGTTTATGTTTAAATTCACATTAGGAGAATTATGTATTATCAATATAATAAAAAAACATCTATTTTTTATAACAGTTATTATTGGGTTTTATTTGTATTCTTATCATCACAGATTTGTATTATGAATTTACCAAAAATAAATATTATAAGAAAATATACAATATTTATATTATTTTAGATGGGATTATTTCTCCTCAATTTACATGATCATAAAAGTGTTTATAGATTTTCTATATAAATAATTTTTCTCCAAGGGCTTTTCTACTAGACATTAATTTCATTACATATAATTAAAATTTATCTTTTCAAAAATTTTATCTACCTCTCACTTTTTTACATTTTTTAAAAATTGTGGGAATAATTGATTTTAATGTATATAGCCTTAAAAACTTTCCCACAATCATGTCCTTTATTCATAATTTAACAATTTTTTGATGTTTTAATTTTTTTCCAGGAAAATAATATTTCAATTTTCATGGAATTTTATGTTTAGAAAAGTTACCAAAATAAAATGATATTTATTATTATTTTCCAAATCATATTTCTAATGATTTCATAAAAGTATGTTTTATTTATGTCATCATCACTTAAAGATTACTATTAATTCATGGGGATATGATCTTATGATACCATTCAAATTATTTCCCTATATGGATATGGTGAATATGTTTTATGGACACTTTCATAAAACCAAGTTGTTTCCCATGGGTTAATTAAGTGGAGATGAAATTATAAATTTTTTTATGATCATGTTTCAAACGTATGTATAGATTTCATTATGTGATGAGTGATATATGAATTATATAACCCTAAAATTCTTTTCAAAATTATTCTTCTCTCATGAGATAACATTAATGGGAATGTGGAGTCATCCCAATCCACAATGGGATGATATCCAGTATGTTTATGGGAATTGGGATTGAACCTAATCCACCATGGGACACAATCCACTATTTTATGATGGAAATATAAGTTATCCTAGAAGAAAGAAATAATTTTTTGCCTTTTTTATAAGAAAAATATCTATATAATACACTTATGATATTTATGCATGTATTTTGATAAATTATTTATGAATCTACACTCTTTTTAATGATTTATTCTGTTATAAAAAATCCTTATACAATGAATCAATATTTATGGTGACGACTTATTAGGTATGGTTTTATTAGGGACGAGCATGTTCTCATATGATTATGATTATATTATTCCCACTTATGTTGATAAATTATTATATCCTAGGTTTACCCTTACCAATTATCTGAGATCAACCTTTATTCTGACACTAATTCCTGAGTTTTTGAAGGAAGGTATAAATAATATATTTATAACAAGGGTTCTCAATGAGAAGAAATTGGGGGGAGGGGGTGATCTAAATGATTTTTTCTAAATAAGTTTATTATATTTCTAGTCTCTAAAATAACTAAACCATTTTAGTATTAGGTGGTGTATTAATGAGAGATATTTTTATTAGTCATCTATAATTATAGAATTTTCTTTTATGATATACTTAGGTCACATTAGTTAACATCCTAATAGGGTTTAGATAGTTTTTAATATTATTAATAGAAATTTTTTGAAGAATAATAAAGATAAGTCCATATATATAAAATACCATTGAAATATATAAAATATATAATGTGTTTTGTTCTAGTGATGAAATCACAATTTTTGTAGAAAAAATGGTATATAAGATCTATAACTAATGTACCTAGTGGTGATAACATTGGAAAAGGATTATTTATTATTACTGTGATCTTCCCACGGTGTAGGAAAATGATTCCTAAATAAACAATTTGATTGATATTCTTAAGAGACATTCTTTGGTTAATTAAATTATCTTTATGGACCATTAGAGGGTGTTTGAATATATTTTATTTAGAAATTATTATAATAAATGAAAATGTTAGACATAAATTGAAATGTAGAAGTATATATGTTCTGGTAAACATATTATTTATTAGTTGTTTCTTATAATTATATATTTTTCCTTTTATAAGTATCTTTTATAAATAATTCCATTATTTTATTAAATGGTGGGAACATAGAGAAATTGTGTTAACAATGGATGTAGAGAACAATGTAATGACTATCATAATGAGGGAAAAATGGGATTATATTTGGGGTGAAGAACCATATGACACTCTTTCTAAACATTCAAAAGATATGAATAGTAATGAAAACAATATTAAGATCATGAACATGCCATGGAAGGTGTAAATTGATATAGAGTCTTTAATGAGAGGGTACACAACTTCCTTTAGGGGTTCCTTTGATCCGATTATTGCTGAATAATGGATTAATTCTATAGAAAAGTTATTTTCCATTATTAGGTGTTAGAACCATGAAAATGTTGTTTTTTATCAATTAGAAGGTTTAGTGGATCAATGGTGGACTCATATCAAGAAGATGAGGAAAGATTACAAATGAAAATCTATGAATTTGGAAGAGTTTAAGAAGATATTATTCTATAGGTATTTTTATCAAACTACCCACACTAAAATATAGAGTGTTTCCTGGAACTGAAGAAAAATAGTGATGAATCGAATATCTAATAGAAAAATTTAACTAAACATCCATGATGTGCTACTGGTCCTATAATAGACACTAAAAGAACAATAAATATATTATTTAGTGGACTAAGAACATGTATCGAAAAGGAATAGACTATAATAGAATCTGATTTCTAGGAAGATATTTTTTGATAAGATATCTTGATAGAAAGTGATATTAGAGACTCTCATAGTTATTGTGGTTTTGTGGAGAAATGATAAAAGTTGATTTTCAAGGAAATTCAAATAATAAGACCCATAATGAAAATAAAATTAATATACCTTCATGAAAAAATTATGTATATAATAAAGGGGAAAATTTATATAATATAATCAGAAAATCCTTCAACTATTGAATAGAACTCCATCTAGAAAATGAATGTCGAAGATACAAAAAAAGGTTAACAAATAATTATAAAAAAGATCAAAAAAATTTAAAACCAACACAAAAATTCTACAATTACAAGGATGATAGAAATTACCCTAACCATTGAAAAAATAAAAGGGAAAATAATGATAATCTATGTCAGCGTCATCCTAAGAAATAAAACAAAGTGAGTGATTATTATATCACAAAATATAAATATTTACATGATGGTGAAGTGATGAATGGTATATTTATCATCCAATATAGAACAATTTTTTTTATATTTTATCTAATTTCAAACTAATATTTTACATCTAGAGAATTTTATATGGGTATCACATAACAACCTTAATGACTAGATATTATAATATTAGTGAAATACATTAGTGGTATTCTAATCACTTATAATGTCTACTTGTGCCCCTTAATCAATGTTTTTTAGAATTTATATCATGAAAATATTATTATCCCTAATATGATCATATTTGATGTGTTTTTTGGCTTTAAATATCCCCCAATAATAGAAACACTAAAATTTTCCAAATTACTGAAGTCACATTTGATATACTATATGAAAATTTGATTATATATTTGTGTGATTATGTGTATGATATTCCATTGGATATTACATCCATTTTATGGCTGTTGGTAGCTTCTTATGAGGGGTATATAGCTCAAATGGTTGGGGAGGAACTCAAAATTGAATATATTCTTATTTTATAGTAAAATAATGATGTATATTTTTTTGGATTTTCCTATTATATCCCAAAATAATGAAAAATGAGTTTTCAATAAAACTCATACATGATGTATCATCTATTTTGAAGAATCCATACAAAATTAACATGAATTATTACTTTATAATATTTTAGTATATATTTACCTTAAATAATTATTAGGTTGAAGCAATTGTAACACCCATAATAAAGGGGTAAAATTAATAAAGAGATATCATTTAGAAATTTATCACCAAAGTAGGAGTAAAAATATTTAACAAGGGGTTTAATGAAGAGATAAGGAACCAAAAAACAAGAGAACTCATATAAATTATATTTTTTGGGTGGATTTGGACCCAAAATTATCATATCTATGAACATTTTTACATTTTGTTCCATCTTTCCTAAAAATTAATTTCTATTATTTTAAGGATTAATCTATTTACAAGGGTTCCACGTTTCTCACATATAATGGTTAAACTCATCCCCTCCATTAAAAAACACCCAAAAATGAATTATATAAAAAATATATACCCAAAAACTGTCCCAAAAACCATTATCAAATACTATGAGGATATAGACTTCCCCAACTACCGACATATGAATCCATAAGTATTTATTTATTGGAGATAATCCAAGGAAGATGTATACATTTTTTGTAAATTTAATCAAATTTATTCTTTCTAAACCTCCACTAATTATTTCATAACAATATTAAAATAATTAAATTAATATTTTTACTACATTTAAATGTGTTTATGTTAATGGTGAAACCATTTTTTCTCACTTTTCCATCCAATGTGAAATTAAACTTTCATCCATATGTAAGTGTGATCTAATGCCTCGTTAGAGTATCATATTTTATTTTTCATAGCTACCTTATATTGATAGTTATAATGGTGAATTTAATGAATATATATTATATTTCTGACATAATAATGTTTTTGTAATGATAAATTATTTTCTACCTTCATTTTATTCCATTCATTAAAAAATGGAACCATCGCCAGTGTCTGTTTGTGAACATCCACCACAACAAAGAAATGTATTTATTTAATAATCACCACCACACATAAATGGATATATGGATGGATTTAATGAATACATATGATAATTAATAAATAATTATTTTTTTTGTCTAAATATAATTATATACATTATTTTCCTTCTGACGTTTGAAAAGTTAAAATGTCACTAATTTGTTTGTGGGGACCACCGCCCCCATTAACGACATAATTTATTTTTAAAAATGAAATTACATTTATGGTACTAAAAGTGTATCTATATTAATTATTTAAAATAATAATAATTTTTTAGGAGATGAAACCCTGACCAAGGTGTAAATACAATACCCACCAAATCAAAGTATGAATGAGAAACAAAAGAGTTAACACGTACAAAAATGATCGAACAAAGAATTATGGGTGAGTGGATAAAAATAATTTTTGAATAAATGATATAAAACCAGATATAAATAAATATTTATATAATAAAGACAAATAATAAATATAAATATATTATAAAAGAGTTTGAAATGCTTAAGGAAAAAATTGAATCCAAGGTAAGTGTTTATTTTACAATTTCAATTTTTATCGAGATTGTATATATTAAAGTTTACAATGATAGAATTATACTATATTCCTCTAAAAACAAATACATTTTCATCTAAAATAGATATTTTTTAGATTTTCAAGCATTATTTCTTTTAATCGTTTCTTTGGTAGTCAAAAGAAATAAAATAATGTTTTAATGAAAAGATGACATTATTTCTTTAATTATGTCGAGGATATTTTTTTCCATATCAATATTTATTATAAAGTTTCAATAATTATTTTATATATAGTAAAATTATTTTAATATATAATTTTCAATATAATTTATATGTTTACAATGCTCTAAAAAAGAATTTATGAAATGTTATTTTATATGGTTCTCTTTTGACATTCATTATCAACGTAATAAACGAATGTTTTTAAACATGTAATGATTGATAAAATTTTTCATTAATAATAGAAATTATTGAATATGAATATTTCTTTCTATTTTAGCTTATATTTTCAAAGAAAATAATTTCTTCATTATTTTCAATGATTTTCAGTTTACCCATTATGAAATGGATATTTTTTTATATTTTTGATAATTGATTTAATTTTTTATGTATATTGAAATCTTATAATCCGGATTTTATTAATTAATATTGGTTTCATTACATGATTAAATTATTTTAAATAAGATTAAATATAATTTTTTATAATTCATATTGATCCCTTTTCTTGTGTTTTGGATGTTATTTATAACTTCATTTTTTTAATAATGCTACACATGTTTTGAGAATGTTATTTAAAGTTTCACTTCTAATCTCCACAATATTTTACCAAGAAAATATATTTACTACAACGCCTATATTTTTTGTGAATTTATGATATCCATGATGTCCACTTTCATTTTTACGAGGGATATATTTCTCATCATTTTAATATTGAAAAAACATATAACGATTATTATATATTATGTGAATTAAAAGAATATTATTAAAAAATTAATTCCATTGGATGGGGAAATAAAGATGTTCCATATACATGAATCTACATATAAATTTTTTGATTACTAATATACATTTATTATTTATTTTATTTTCCATTAAATACATGAGTTATTCATTATAAATCAGTCGTTAATGGGTTGGGATTTTTATATACCTCATATGCATATATAGGTCTCATGAGATAAACTAGAATGAGTATTTCATGCAGAATTCTAACCCAGACAATGATTATTTCATAGATGATATTTTTTATGGAATGTAAGATTTATTGGTTGATAGGTCACTATGGTATGTAATGTGGCTTGGTTAAATGTCCTCGAAAACATGTAATATGTCTTGGTTGAGAGTTTATGACTTTATGTATTATAGCTTGGTGGAGTGGACATGACATTATGTACTATGTCTTTGTTAGGAGGCCTAAATTATAAGATTAAAATGTCCAATATATGTATTCCATAATTATGAAATCAGTTATTCTTTTCCATGTGATTATGCTATATATGAATATATTTCATTGTCATATTATTAATTAAATGGAACATTTCTTAATTTTTTAATATTATTTATTTGTCATTCCTTATGTATTCCAAAAAGATTACTCTATACACAATCAATTATTCGGAATCTAGTATATCTATTTATTATTTTTTCCCGATGATACCAATAAAGTAAATTAAAATTATTTAAGAGATTTAATATTGTAAAAAAGTATTTTGTTTTTATGATCACAAGATATGATTTATGATTATAATGTTTATGTGATTATATATGTATCAAATCTGTAAATACTTGTAAAATATTCTATATTATGGGATAAAATATCTTGAAATTTGTACCAATCAAATAAATTAAACACCAGTTCATGGTGACTCGAGTCCAGGTTGTCACATTTTTTATAAGAGAATATTTAGTAGGACCCTTGGGAACTAGATTTTTGTAGAACATATCTTGTAATGGAATTATGATAATCTCCTATAATAATCATGAAATTTTTAGAATATTTTATTGTATGGATAAATATTCATAATGATTTTATTTAATTTAGCGTACACCGTTATTTATTTATGGTGCATAGTGGACGAATTGGAAAAAGTATGAACACTCGTAATCAATGTAGGGATTTACCTCCTGAACATGTTGAAAAAAATAGTATTAGTAAGAGCCGATTGTGACTATATTAGGGTTGTTGACTGATATTATGATCCAAAACCTTCCCTGTATTGAATAACAAGTTTATTCAAAGCATTATAAAATGTTGTTGGATCACAAAATTAAATATAAATCTTAATAACTTAATGTATCTATATGTCCATTAATAACCAAAAAATAGATGATGTACCATGATAATATTTTCTTATATTGAGATAAGTAATTAAACGGATGAGGTTATGATTTTAAGAAATTTTTTAAAGGGATATTTCAATAAATTATTGGTATTAATTCGAAATAATAAGGTAGAGGAAGAGACAGAGAGAATGGAATAGAAAACATTTATGAGGATATTATTTGGGGAATAAGTTCCTTAAGGGAAATGAGCTAACGTGAAATGAAAATTTCATAATTTAAGGTATAAGGGAGAGTAAAGTGTTACTTATTGTGAGGATGAATTTAGACAAAAATCCAATCATGTTTCATACTATACATAATACATAAATTATGGGTGATCATTTATTTGATGAGAATAATATAAGTTAATGAAGGTAACTAGTCAATTAAATATTTTGATCATATTATGTAAGAGTATAATGTTACATTACTATTGATATTTAATTCTATATGTATTATATTTTTAAAAGGAAATAAAGAGACGACTGGGATGTCTAGTCACCAAGGATAAAATAAATTTCTAAATGGAGAAGAAGTGAAAATCAAAACTTCCAACATGTGATAATTGTGGAAAGAAACACGATAGTACTTTATTAATGGGAATGTGATTTTTTTTACATGTGTATAGATACATGATATCTAGGATATGAATTAAATGGAAATATGTAATCAACTAACATCTAGTGTTTAAACTGGGGGTGTTGTGGAATTATTTGAACTAATGGCCCAATTTGAAAGGGAACTTAACTAAGAAGATATCTAGAGAGAAAGGGAATGATTATGAAATCACTATATCAAAAGTTCAAGTCCTTTTAAGTTTTCATAAAATGTTATTTTGTTTTAAAATTATGATTTTTTTACTATGGTTCCGCAAAATATTTTATATCTTTTTTTAATATTGAACCATCTCATAAGACTCTGAGGAAGGTGGTTTTGATCACTACACTATATAGGAATCCAGTTTTAAAGTGAATATATCAATTGATCTCTAAAATGATGCCTAAATATTATCTATTTGAAAACATGGTAGTTATACCTATGGCTTAATTAAAGCAAATCTGAATATTATAGGAATAAGAGATGATGAATTATTATATGAAGTATAAAATAATATATGTTGAATAAGTGGTTACATTTTTAACGAAGAATTTAAAGGATAATATATTATATAATTTTCATAGAAATTATTATTGAAGTTTTTGAAATTAATATATTACTTAGTCAGATGAAGGTATAATAATATTATTCATTATCATATCTTGGGTTGAGAATTTTGGTTTTAGAAATCTGTAATTACTTTTCATTCTTTTTTGGATATTATGATCAATTAAATGATCATTTTTGCACATCATACATGAAAATTTATTCTTTTTCATTAATCATTATAATAATTAGTGGAAACTTATTGAAACAATCAATAAAATAAATAATTCCAAATTTTAATTGGAAATGAATAATGTATATATTTTTCTCATACTACTTAAATGAAATACGATGATAAATCTATTTTTTGGAAAACATAAAACAACTATTGAGATTTGTAGACTAATTAAAAATTATGAGTCTAATAAAGACACATATATAATTTAAGAAATATTTATGATATATTTTACAAAAATAAATATGATAGTGAGATTAATATCTTATGTATTACCTTGGAAAATTTATTTTTTTAGTATTAACTAAAATTGCGATGATGAAATTTACTCAGAGGGGTTGAATATAACACCCCATGATTTTAGTATATATTTTAAATTAAGTAAGTACTATGTTTAATTTATTTTAGAACACAAAAAGTTGAACTAAAATGATCTGTGACAAAATAATAATAATCATTTAATAAATATCAATATAGTAATCAAATATTATATTTACATAGTTTTATTTTTCTAATATGGTATATTTAAATCATTCAATTTTCAAAAGTGATAATTTTTAATAATTTTTTTTAGTGTTATGAATTTTAATACATTAAATTTATTAGTTGTATAAAATTATAATATATAATATTTATGTATTTGAAAAAATATAATAATACTCAAATTGATATGAAATAATATTACACAATAGTGAGTTTAAATGGGGAATTTTTCAATAAAGCAGTTTTCATTATATTATTTGTTTCATATAGATTTATTAATTTTTAAAATTTATAATTTTTTAGTTGTCTATATTCTATTGACTTTTAATATTTATAATTTTAAAATTATCTTATCAGGAAATATTTACATTTTTAAAAGGTTGATTTTTATGAAAATAATGAAAAATATTATTTCTTAAAAGTAATACCTATTTTCTGACATTATTAAATCATAATAATTACATGGATGTTTGTAAAAACATTATGGTAGTTATAATAAATATCTAATTATTGAAATAAATCATTTATATTTTTTATTTTAAATTTTAAATCCCATGTTTTACATTTTAGTACAAAAACGTTGTATTCTTATAATAAAAGAACAAATTTTAATCTTTTTCATTAATGAAGATATTACTAGGTTTCTTCTAGTTTTTTTTATTTATAAATTCAACCATGTGTTTTTTTTATTTATAGTAAAATATATTTCATTAGAATAAATATAATACATGTTTTTAAATTGCTATTTTTCTTTAAAATAAGCTTTTTTAAAGAGAATATTTTTCATTCTGTTTTCTTTACATATATTAAAATGTATCTTCACCACCTCATGAAATTAAAACTTTTAAAATAAATTAAATATTTTTTATCAACATATTCACATTCTTTAAAAACTCTTTTTTAATTATTATGCATATGGAATAATTAAGATGTTAAATTTATTTTCAAATATTGTAATAGATATATATGGTTAATGAGGGGAATACATTAAGGTATAAGGACTAAAAGTTTACTAAAACCTGTCTAAATATGATTGGTTAATTTGAAATATACCTTATCGAACCCTATCGTAGAAACCATTCCCATTTTATCATTCTTTTCCATAAAAATGACTTATTATTTTAAATTTAATTTTATCTACAGGGGTGTCACACCCACCTCTTAAAAACGTTATCCTCCACTCATCACTTGTATAAACACCGTAATATATATTTTCTCAACCATGATCTAACCAAATAACCTCATTAGACCATTATTTATGAACATGTGTTTATTTTCTTCCCAAAAGTCCCATTATATAATCCATAGGGAGTTATTGAAAAATGATTATCCAGGGAATATGTATATATTCTTACCAAAATCTATCAGGTTTTATTATTCATAAATATCCACTAATTATTCTATAACCACAACACCATATTTATAATTAAAATTAATATATTAATTTTTTTATTTAACAACTATTTTATATCTCCTATCCATCTAATGTATAATAAAGACAACTATTTTGTATGTGTAGATAATTGACTCCATAAAGTGACACATTTCCTTTTTCATAACCACATCATATAGATGGTAATAAATAAGAACTTAATGAATAAATGTGATATTTATTACAAATTTATTATTATTTAATGATAAATTATTTTTTAACTTCCTTTTATTCTATTCATTGAACAATTAAACAGTCACTTGATTATACGTTCATACTACCACATCGACGAAGGGATACATTACATTTTTCACCAGTGCCTAACATTTATGATTTTATACATTTATTTAATGAATAAATAATATATTTATGACATAATTATGTTTTTGGAAAGTTAAATCCCTTCTTAAAATTCATTAATTGTATCAATTGAAAAATGGAAATAACAGCCACAGATACATGCAGACTATGACCTCCACGAAGGAAACATTTCATTTTTCATAAATAAATTAGATGGATGTTTATAAAAGTATATAAATAAGATATATAACACATTATTAACATTTTTAAGTGATTAATTAGTGATCATGGGGTAAATACTAAAACCATCCAATCAAAATATGCACAACAAACATAAAAGTAAATATAAAAATAATTGATTTTAGCTTAAAATTAAGTTTAAATGAGTGACATATGAATAATTAATAATTAGAAAGATATATATAGATATGGATATAATATATTTAAATAATAAATATAAATTTCTTATACATGATGTTGCAACACTTCTGAAAAATTAGGAATCAAAGGAAAGGGATTATTTTACAATCTCACTTTTATATCATGTGTGTTTTTTGTTTAAATTTACATTGATTAAACGGTATATTAATACTCTCACAAATCCCTTATACATTCTTCTTAACTGGTTATTATTTTGGGTTTTATGTATTATTTCAATTTATCATTTTTGGGCACTCAAAATCATTAAAATTTTGTCTTTTGAAAAATATGACCATATTAATTTCTTTATGTTGAGAATATTTTTTATCAAATAATATATTCCTCAAAATATTTAAAAAACTTATTTTTATTTACTTCAAATATATTTTCTTTCATATTTAAATATATTAATCTTATTATTAAAATTCTTAATTGTTTTCTTTTAACCATTTTCTATTAAGGGAAGTCTTGACTCACTATTCAAAAGTAATAATAGAATGTTTTTTAATGATTAAGAGTAAACCATTTTTTAATGATATAATATATATTATTCATTTTTAATGTTACATTCCATATTCTAATGTTTTATAATGAAAATAATTTTAATATTATTATATATATATTTCAGTTTTACCAAAGTTAATAGATGTTATTTTATATGAATGTTTTCAAAAGGATATTTCATTTCACTTATATATATTTTTATATTCCACTAAAAATTTTCTAACTTGAGTACGGTTTAGTTACAATATTCCATTATTCTAAATTATTTATAAATAAATTATTTAAAAGTATAAATAAGAAATTATGAAATTAATTTTTGATTGGATTTATATCTTCATGTTTATGTAAATGTTATAATAATATCAAGAAATACCTTTTTGATGTTTCATTCTATTTTCTTTTATATTTCTATAAGGGCTTGTCTTTACTACACCCCCATTATTTATGATGAATTTTAGGTCTCCTTTATATCCATGCACTATATTTTCAAGAATATTCACTGACATTATTTATGTGTTTACTAAACCATTTACACATTATTATATATTGTGTGAATTATAGGATTCCAAATAATATAGATATTCTATTGACTAGGGAAATATATGTTTTATATACATGAAACAATACAATAATTGTTTGACTACTAAGACATATTTTTTGTAAAATAATTTTTATTCAACTCATTTAGAATTTAATGAACATGTATATGTAATGGTTAGGGTATATTATAGCCATAAAATTCATTGGTAGGTTTCATCAGACAAACTCGAATGGGAATTTCTTTGTTTATGGTAGACAATAAAATTATATTTTCTTAGTTTAAAGGCCTTGATGGAATTTAATATGTCGTCACTGATATGCCTTAAGGTATTTAGTTTTTATTGGTTTATAATCCCTAAAAATATGAAATATATGTTGGTTGACATGACTCGTTGGTATGCAAGACTTTTTGGTTAATGTTCTTTAATTGTATGTAGGATTTCTTAGATAAGAAGACAAGTATGTACAATTAAAATGTTTAGAACATTCAATTCCATAATTATGAAAATAGTTATTGTTTCCCATGTGGTTATGTTATCGAAGAATATGTACCCAGATATTTTTAGTATAACAACCATTATTTATGAGATCTATATTTTTTTATATTGGATAGATATTGATAATGATTTTTGAGAAATTTTTCGTAGATATAAAATCAACTAACCATCTTGTTATGGATGAAAAAATAGCTCATTTAGACAGATCAATGTGAAGAAAATTTCAAGGAACAAATGAGAAGGTTAGTTAATGAAACTATTCCTAAACATCCCTATATTAGAAAAGTATTTGTGATATATAGTGATGGATAAAAAAAGGTAATGGAAAATATTACACTGAAATATAATATGGAGGTAGCATATAAATCACACCAATTGACGATTCTTGAGAAAAATTATCCAACCCATGATCTAAAGAGGGAAATGGTGATTTTATTTAAAAAATGGATGCATTATATTTATAATGGAAGGTGTTATATAAGTACTAATAATATTAGCATGAATTATAAATTCACCTTGATAATGATGAATATTCACTAAAGGAGATGGTTGGATTTGATTAAATGTTACGAATTATAAATACATTACCACAATAGGAAGGATACCACAATATCTGATGCTCTGAATTTTATGAATCATGTTTTCTTATACATATTGAAGATTAAATAAGATACAATAAATAGGTATTTTTATAGGATAGATGTTTAAATCAAGAGGGAATGTGATAAATACAATATTGATCAAATGAACATTAAACCATAAATCCATGTGAATATTAAATATGCACAAAAGGTGGATGTGAAACTGAAAAAAATGGAAAGGAATATTTTTGAGTTCATCCTTGATCATGATGGACTACAATTATTCATGAACCATATATGTGTCCCTGTAATAAAATAATTGAATAAATCATGTTTTGGATGGAGCACATAGGTTATCTTTCTTTATCCATGTTGGATGTATGAAGATGTATATAGATATCAAAAAGAATTAAAAGTGGGAAAACAAGAAGAGGAATATTGAAGAGTATGTATCTTGATGCTTAGTATTGTGGAAAACTAATTTTGAATTTTATAATTATTAGGGGATGATGTAACTGTTTCCAATAGCATTATGAAATTGGAAAATATCACCCTTGATTTTGTTATAGAAATCCCCAATACATGTAATGGATATAACACCTTTTTTTAGTCAATCACCAACTATATCATTCATATTTTATATATATTAGTGAATATTTACCACTTGACCAATTTTATGGGATATACATTATGGAATTGGTAATTCTACACTATACACCACTCTCAATTATATTTGATCATGAAATGGTTTATAACTCATATTTCTAGGGAGGTCCCTGGAAAGAATATAATATGGAGTCAAAATTTCACACTACATATAATCCTATAATAGATTATTAGTTTGAGAGGACCATTTAAACCCTCGAAGATATATTGATATCTTTCTGTATGGATTTTAATGGTGGTTTGGATCAGTATATTCCTCCAAAAAATTGTTCATAAAATATTATACATAACCCAATAATTCAAATACCTCGTTATTAATACCTACAAATAAATAAGTGAAGTGATCAAAAATTGAGAGTATAAAGTTATATGTAATATGATGTTGGGATGGGAGCCAGATAAAGAGATGACAACTAAAGTTATAGCCACTTTAAATCAAATCAACGCATCTCATTATTAATAGAAGAGTATTTATGAAACAATTTGGAATTGTCAAGAGTATTTCTTACTAACACTGAATTTCCATGAGTATTTATTTGGAATAATTTTATGAGATTTATAAATAAGAGGAATTTGAGGCCAATATAAATCAGTACCATTGATATTCTTGATTACATTAGTGTGGTTGTTTATTTCTTGACACTTCCACTGAACCTAATCCGATTTCATCATTTCATATATTTAACTATTATAGGAAATTATAGACCTAAACCTAAATATATAATAAACATAGAGATTACACTATTGTATCATGTTCTTCTCTACATGAAAACTAAATTTTATATTTTATATCAAAGAGATAGTGTACTACATAACATGAAGAATCACATGGTGAATGTTTTTTTGGAAGAACCATATATCAGATGAAGCTATGTGGTTACCCAATGATGTAATAATGTATAATTTTTCATATTTGATTTCAACATAGTAAAGTATTTTTGATGGATAAATTATTAGTAGGGATTGAATGTAACAACCAATGATTTTACAATATAATACTCTTTAATAAATTTGATATGTTCGATAGATTTTTTGACAAAAATAAATTAAAATAAAATGAACCACATTATTCCTTGTTAAAATTCATGGTAAAATTTAATAAATGATAATAATATAATTAAAAAATTATTTTGAAAATTACAAATAAAAATAGAAACTCAATGTATATAAAAATATATTAATATTATATATCAAATAATATGAATTACAATTACACACATACTATTATTATGATATCAATACTATTTAATGATTAAATTAAATGGATGATAAATTAATAATATCATATAAATAATTAAAAAACGATAATTAAATTTAATGAAATGATTCATTGATAAATGTTTTTTGTCTTTAAACAATTATTTTTATTATATATTATATATGTTTTATATAAAAGAGAACTTTATAAATTTTTTAGTTAGAGATTGAAAAAATAAAATTAATTTTTGGACATAGTATAAAAATATTATATTGGGAGGGAAATTTTGGATTTTTTTGAAAATATTGATTCTAGGTTATTAATATAATATAAAATTTTTATAAATACCATGTCATGTATGACATCATTTTAATATAACCATGACATAAACATTTATGAAATTTTTTTCCAAAAGATATATGCATTTAATATTTTAAATGATACATGTATTTTTATGAAATTTAAATAAAAATATTTTATATTTTAGAACCTATGTTTATGTTTCTAAAACATTTTCTTTGCAATATACATGAATTATTAAAAAAAATTATTTTTTCACTTAATGAAATTTAATAAAATGAAATGTATTTATATATAAAATAATAATAAAATTTTTTAATAAGTGTAATTTTAACTTTTTTTTTATAAATATATGTTACCGAGGATGTAAAATTTGTTATCGTAGTTATTGAAATTTTATTAATAAAGTAAAACAAGTGTAAAATACCTAAAACATGTTAAAAATATGTCTCCAAATGTGTGAATGAGAGAGGTATTTAAAGATAAAACTATCCATTATTATCTATTTTTGAGGCATTTTCCATTGATAGTTAAATTCCTTTAATATAATGTTATTGATATTGGAAATATTTCCACCCCTTTCACTGAAAAAAGTATCCTTTAACCTACACACTTATATTCACACCACAAGCCTTTATGATTGAATAAAATATATGAAAAATCCACCTTAATAATATTGTCCACACCCTAGAGTCTCTTCACTCATAAATATTACACCTTCTCAATGGCTTAATCCATTTTCAATTGATTTATTCCAAAGAATAAGGTATGAATTCATATTCACTTCTTATTAATTTCTATCCATTTATTTATTCTTATATCTCCTAAAAATATAATATTCACAAGATAAAATAATTACATAACTATAATAATTATACTTAAATATGAATATTTTAACATAAAACTCATTTTAAAACTTCTTCTCAACCATTAAAAAAAGTTAATCTTTCTCAAGAAAATGTGTGATCTACCACCTCCTTGATTGGGGTATTAAATTTTCCATCATTTAATCACAAATATGATTATAATAAATCATTTAATAAATATTATATATATATATATATGAAATTTCATTATTTATGATTGATAAATTAATTATATCTTTTTGTACTTTTAATCTATTTAAAAATGATAATATCAGCCTTTTGTACATGTGAAAAACCACATCCATAAAGAAATGTATTCCATTTTTCTACATATCCACACATTGCTGGATATAAAAGTGAATATAAAAAATAAATATTTTATTTTTTACACGAATATGATTTTTAACCATTACAAATATTTAAATATATAACACCTCATATTTTCACATCTATTTCCAAGGAAAAAACGAGGTATTTGATAAGTGGATTTACATGACACCCTTAGTCTAAATAAGAAATAATACATTATAACATTTAAATATAGCTATTATATTGTTGGGCATGGATAGTTTTGACAACATTATGAATTTTTTATTGAATTTTGGTCCTTAATTCAAATTTATTGATTAATTTCTATGAAAAAATCATTAAACTTTTTGTAAAATCAATTCATGATTGAAATATTTATTTTCTTAAGAAATATATTATTCATCATGTTTTGAACTTTTATATAAAAAATATATTTATCCCTATTTAAAATTTATTTAGATGAAAATTTTGGATAATTTTTGTTAACAAATGAATGATAATTCATAAAATAGTTATCTAAAGGTAAATAAAGAAAATAGTTTCATCTTACGGTAAAAAATGTTATATTTTCATAAAACTACTTATATATGTGTAATGTGATTTTATCAGAATAAATTAAATAAATCATAATTTATTAAAGGTTTTTAACTGAATCTGTATATTATATATTCAACATTTTTTTTTGAAATTCGTTTGATAGATTTTACTAGGCATGTAATGAATGATAATTCAGTTTTATTCTTAATATAATTTTTTCTATAAAAATGGTTTTTCATTGTGTTTGACACACTTATTTTGAATTGAATTTATAATAAATAATGATATAGAATTTGAAAAAATTTATTATATATTTTTAATCGTAAATTCTAAATTTTTTAATTTTAGACATTTATTTTTTATCATAATGAATAGAATAAATAATAATTTTTTAGGATTTTAAAGTTAAACAGGTTTACCAGGGGTTAAACTAAAATATACAGGTAATAATAACACATACATAGAATTAATTATCATTTTATGAATTTATATAGACCAAATATTATCATAAATTTAAATAATATTTATTTGGATCAACTTTATCAATAAAATTACATTTCATTATTTTAATATTTTATATAATTCAATGTGTGTCCTCCACCTCTCTTATAAAAGGACACCTTCTCTCCAACCATATTCAGAAATTTTGAGCATTATAGATCTGAAATTCCATATCCTAATACCTTCCAATATTCGGCAACATAATTCTAGAGATATTGGGATCCACTTATGACTAAACTATTATTGATTAATGGATAATCGAAGGGAGGTTTCTCAAAGAATAGGAATAAATATTAACATGGTTCTTTCAAATTTTTTTCTTCCTCAAAATATTCAATACCCATTTCATATATCATATATTTATTAATAATGTATCATAAACAGTCACTAATGACATTTTAATGATATAACAACTATTTCATACCTCATTTCCATCAATAGGGAAATAAAAGCATGGCTTCATTATATGTGCGGACTACCGCCTCCACATAGTGATATGATTCATTTTTCATAATTGCTTCACATAGATGAATATAATGATTATTTTTATAAATATATAATTATATATACATATATATTATTTTATATGTTAATTATTATTCTATAATGATAAAATAGTATTAATCTATCTTTACATCTTTTCATTAAGAATTGAAAACAATGCTCATGCATATGTATGGACAACTATCTCCATGAATAGTGTATGAAATATTTCTATCAATAAAAATTATTAATGATAATAAATTTTTATATAATGAATATATATTATATTTATATCACCTTTAAAAATATTATAATGACATAATGATGGTGAAAGTAGAATTAATGGGACATCCAAACCAAAACCTTTATGATTAAGGAAATAATTCTCATCGAAAATATTTTTTTGAATAAATAATATTTATTGAATAGTTGATAATATGTTATAATTAAACCATGTATGGTATTATCTGTATTTATATAGTTATGATATATATTTATAATAAATATAAAATTATTATTTTGGATATTAGAGCAGTTATGAATTAAGTCAATCTTGAGGTAAGGGTTTTATGTTACAGTCTCATTTCATCCATCATTGTTTATGATTAAATTTCTGAGGATAAAATTATTTGATCTATGAATCCAATATATTATAAATTTTTTTATAAATTATATATTTTTATATAATAATTGTTTTTCATATCCTTTTTCCCTCTTTATGTTCAAAAAAGACTTGAAAGTTGTTTTTAATGAAAATTGATTTTATTTATCTATTTGATCTTTAATATTTTTCTTCCATTTACATATTTTATATATAATATATTATAGAAAATATTTACCATTCCAAATTTATTATAATTTTTTAAAAAAATTGTTTATGTTCTAAAAACTGTTTAACAAGAATTTTGTTTTGTTTTCCAAATGAGGTATTTGGAATTTTACTAAAATTGTGCACGGAATATTTTTTATAACATATACCTCACAAATTGATTCTACCATAATTATGAATACTATTTTATTTTAAGGTTAATTTCGAACTTACCATGGTTATTTTGAAATACTTTTTTACAAAATATGTTAGAAGTTTTTATATTTTAAATTTGTTATATCAAAACAAGAAGGGTATTTTTCTTAGGCAATATTCTAGAGAACATTTAGAGGAACTTATTTACATATAATAACATCCTTTGATGTTTCTTATGATTCAATGTGGATGTTATTCTATTATAACATCCCTATTTTTTCATTGTATTAATTAAAATAATTATAATGAAATATTTATGAATCCCATTTTATTTTCCATTAGTAAAGTGGTGTTGAAATGATAAATGATTTAATGATCTCAAGGCATACAAATGAATGGATTATGATTTATGTGATGGGTTGTTATATTATATCAATCCATTGAATAGGGTAAATATAAACATTTTATGAAATTTAATGATACAAAGCAGGTTATACAAAGCCAAAATTAGAGTACATGATAGTTTATCACTTGTTCAAACAAGGTACATGGGTGGTTTTCCCATTCCTAACTTGTGATGAATGCCTTAGTCGGTGGATTTTAAATAAAATAAATATGATTAGATTATTTCATTCTTTATTACACTCTTTTTTACATGATATTTTTAGTACCCTGAATATTTATTTTAAAATAATATTATGCTTGATATCTTATATAATAAATGACAATGAGATTTACGTGAATTGAGTATATTATAAAACATATTTAATTAAATGTGACCACTAAAAGAAGTTGTAAATGTTTATGTATAAATTATATCAAACACATTGTAAAATATATATATAAAGGCTTATAAAATTTATTTTTTTCATAATTTATAATAAATATTCACTCAATTTTTAGTAGTGTCATTTTATTCATAAATGATATATTCTCTTAAAAATTGGTTTTTAGTTTATTTTGAGAATAGATATTATAGTTAATTTCTCAAAAATTATAAAATTATTTTCTAAGTAATTTATATAATTTATTTATATAATCATGAAAATACCATCTTATGGTGAATTTCTGGGTTTTTTATGAAAATATTTAATTTTCAAGGAATAGTGTGAAATTCCAATTCTTTATAAAAAAAATTTATTTCAAATAAATGATGTAATTTAAATGTATCATTATATTTTGGATTTGGTTATTAATTATAATTACATCAATTTTATCAAACACAATATAAATAATTCAATATGAATAAAAATTATATTTTATTTACGTATAAGATCACTTGTAGGCTTAAAAAACAATATTTTGTAAAATTTATTCAATGGTATATTTTACAATTTTATTTTAAAATAAATATATGAAAATTATTGAAATAGAATATTAATAAATGTGTTATATATATAAAATAAGGATTTTGAAATTTTTTAAGAAGGTAACTTTTACTTTATTATTATGAATAATAAAAATCATGAATACTTCCCACCATTTTAATGGTAAATCGAGTAATTAAGGTTACAATTAATGTCATTATGACAAAAAATTCTATCCAAAAAACTAATTTATATCAATTTTTCAGTGTAATGTTTTTATATTTATCATATATTAAAATATATTTTTAATTTGGTTCCATTTTACTTTGATAATTTATTTTATTTGAATTTATGTGGAAAACATTTCAGAATGCCACTCTATTTTATTAACATCTCTAAAATATAATCATTAGGATAAAAAACATGTCATTTATTATTATTTTTTATTTTTTATGATAATAATTCTTATTTATTATTGTTATTTATATTTAATTTTTAGTGATGTAATAATGATCTTAAAAGTTTACACAACATCGATACATTGCCTGTATAAGAAATCAGAAAATTAAAGAAAATGATTTTAAAAATAGCACAATCAACATGTTCTGGATGAATTTGGTATTATAAAAATTAAATAGGCATATATAAAGTATAATTAATTTTACTTATTTTATATTCCAATTCCAAAATTTTCTTGATAATTTTCAAATCATATTTAATGAATATTCCAAAAAATGATTGTAACCATGTTTTATGATAAACACATTTTTATTAAATGGTTTAAAAATAAAAAAATATTGAAATATGAGATGTGTTATGTTTAATGGATTAAAATTTCATCTATGGAAAATTTTTGGGACACTACTCACCTTAGAAGAAAATTTATGACCCTTTAAAAAAATAATTTCCCATCATTATGGATAAAAAGGGTTATTGTGGGGGGTAGCTAAAAATAACGTTTAAAATGTAACTTATACATGTATAAATATTATTAATTGATGGTATTTATATATTATAATGTACCAATATGGTTATTTATCCAATTTGGTTGAATGTTACATGGTTATAATAAATATTATATTTAAATCTTTTATATAATTCCAACTCTGCCCTTTCCTATAGTTATAAATGTGAACATCTTATTCTTATTTTTTCAATAGGATTGGGACCTCTTTAATTTCTATGACTAACCCTAATACCATCATATATCCCTTATCTACTACCTATATATTTTTATATCTTCCAAGACTATCCAAGTAAGTTTTAATTTGTGTGCTAAAGGATGTCTCTGAAGGAAGAGGCAATCATCTTACCCAACTCATTCAATGTTTACATCTTCTTATAATTCATATAAATTTATTCTATCCACTATAACATAATTAATCATTAATTTTATATATATTTAGATGTTATTATGATTATGATATATATCTTTTCAACATTAGATCTATTTAATAGGAAATTATTGTAATGTTCATGCGTACGTGTGGCTACCGCCACGACATTGTGATATAAATCATTTTCCCACATAATATATCATGGTGGGATATTATGGTATATTTACTGAATATATATGATATTAGTGACATAATAATGGATCTATAAATATAATTCAATACTTTTCTTCTTAACTATTCACCTATTAAATAAGGACAATGCCACTTGTGTGTAAATGTTGACTACCACCTCAATGAGGGGATACGATTGCACCACAATTCATTGTTTTATTCACCCTAACAAGATTGTATTAAATTTTTTTAACTATAAATCAAAAATATAATATCAAATTTAACTTCTTTATTTATTTAATTATATAATATTTTTCACTGTTAAATGGGAGAAATTATTCTTGTCTTTATATTATCAATGGAGGTGGAGGTGATTTGGAGACCCTAAAGACGATCCAGAAGAAAAATGGCCCAAACTACATTGCAGTGCATGGACATGTGTCGATTTTTTTTTAAAATAGCTTATATTCCATTTCATCGAATGATATGAAACATATTTTCCCATACAAAAAATCATGGAATAAAACACATATCAAGGAACCCATTACCCATTCATCCATTAAAGGGATATCTAAACAATTATGTCTAAGGGACATAATCTGCACGAAGTCAGATGTTTGGTTTGGTATTCAGACAATACCTCCAATTACAGATGTCCAATGGACCCAAAATATGAAATAGAGATAGTCAAGAGACATTCCAATAACTTTTCTCTTTTTTATATGTTGTGATATGACCATTTAATTGTCCAAACCAAGACTCAAACAGTATCACAAAAATTGGGTGCTCAAAACCACTTAACATTTTCGCTATAAAAGAGAACTAATGAATCCCCATTTTAAAGTTCTAACCTGGAGAAAACATATAAATATTTATAGTTACATAACATTCCTCTATCAATCCAAAATGATTTGGAAGCCCTTATCCTCATATGGGGATCGAGGATGAAGAAAGAGTTCTACCCGACATTCCCCCCTCACCTCGATGATTGGCTAAGCAATGAGCGTTCATTGTGAGGGAGAGACACATATTGTATAGGTAGTTATATAACATTTAATACTAATAATTTTTTTTATTTTGTTGTTTAAAACATTTAAATTTTAGTTATCTTACTTTTATTATTGTTTGAATTCCTTGTTTGATTGAATCGAATGAGATGATATTTAATTTTACCCGATCTATGTGAAGTATTGATTGAGTGACTTGTGTTATTCCAATTTGACATCATAAGAATCCTTTACATAACCAGTTATTTGAGATTTCAATTTTTATTTAATGTTATCATACCATGAATTATATCTATACCTTGGATTTATGATTGTTAGGTCACAGTTTGGGTCAACGTTCATTGATATAAAATCAAAGAAATTAATCGGGATGCCTATTAATTTCCACCAAAGACTTACATCAAACCCCAATTAATATCCAAGAATTATGAACATAAAATATGTGTAGTGAACTCAAAATCATCCTTTTACCTCATATTTTTTAAAATATAATTCCTTCTCTACTATTAAACTCTTTAAATTAAATTAGTTTCTTATATCGGTTTTCAAAACAAACCCACGCTGTTATTAAATTTTGTTAAGAATTCACACTCTAAATCTATCAATGCTCCTTGTGAGATGACCTCAGGTTTTACCTATGCTATATATAAAAATTTTAAAACTAATAAATATGACATGTTTTGATAGCATGGCCAAATTTTGGTTTCTTTCTTGGGGAGTAAAATAGTATTTAGTGCGTGTTTTTGATAATATTTTTGTAACATTTTTGAATATTTATTTGTTTTATCTTAAAGAAAACCTATATTTTTTTGTTCAGATATATTTATTTTGTAGGTTTGGAGCATGATTTTCTCCACTTCAGGAAAATTACCACCTTTCAAACCTAAACCAGAGAGGATCCTACATCAGCAGCACCGAGACATACAAGAGAACCCTTTGAAGAAGGACACACAAAACACTCACACTATTCATGATCCTTATACTAATTCCAATAAAACTCACATTAAAACAAAATATAAGTTGAATAACATGGACGAAAATAACTAGAAATTAAATTGAATTTCTTCACCTGATATTGATATCCAACCAACCTATATTCAAATAAAAGGTGAGGCACATATTTTTGAACTAAAATCAGGTCTAATTCACTTATTTCCATGATTGCATGGACTCAAAGGAGAAGATCTACATAAGAACCAAAACATATTTCATACATTGTATTCTATATTTAAACAAAAAAATTTGTATGAATAACAGTTCTAGAAAATGGAAATATCTTTTTCATTAAAAGATACTATAAAATATTATCTTTACTATGTTAATTCACCATTTCGAGGCTAGGCGGATATGAAACTCTTTTTACTTGAAAAATATTTCCCCGGATCTTGAAATGTAGTAATCAGAAATGAAATATGTGATATAATACTATCATAAGAGAATAAAAGTCGTGAATTCTAGGAACACTTTAAATGGTTATGTTCTAGTTTCCTGCACCATAAAATAAGTGATCAACTTTTAATTTAGTATTTTTACAATGGTTTAATAAAAATTGATTGAAATATGATCCATGTTGTTGCATGTGGTAAACTAGTGGATAAGACCCCAATTAATTCAAGAACCCTAATTGAAAACAAGTCATAAACACTCAATAATATGGTACAAGGTACAACGTAACAATTCGAGGTTTCCATGAGGTGAAAAATTCAGAAGATGAGAAGGAGGACCTAATGTTCGAAGAGATAAGTACCATTTTATGAAAACTATCTCTTTATCAAGGTAAATCCCAATATCCTCCTCCCATCCATTGTGGTATATATTATTCTAACACCCACTACTCTGACCAATTTCATCAATGGAGGGAAATATATGTGATTTGTGAGGAATGAATTTGAGGTCTCCCCTATAACTAACCCTTTTAGCAAGGACAATATTATCCATCAAACCCTGGGTGGAATGAAAAACAAACTTCTATTCAATGGGTGGTATCGAATCCAAACTCAACAAAAATGATACTAACTAGGGAAGAGTAGTCATCCACTACCATCACCCAGAAATACCCACCGACAAAAAAGACCATTCTAACAGCCCCCTCCAAAACCATATCCTATCCTAGTTGATATTATGAAAAAAAATTTCTGCCAACAATATTTAATTATAAAAAAACATCTCAACCCTCCATACAAGACCTAAAAACCCAATTAGGAAAAATAACTAACTCTGTGGGGGAAATTCAAAGTCATGGGTTAGTTAAAATATCCTCTCAACCAGTAGTTAACACTAGGGAAAATGGAAATGTTAGTGCCTTCACCCTTAAGAGTGGGAAAAAACATAAAACCCAAAAGAATCCTTAATTAGAGTCACCACCTCAATTTAAAATAACCATCTCAACCCCAAAAAATGTTCCAAATATAGAAAAATAATTTCCTGAGAGAAGCCCAACAAATGAAAAGAGTGTGTCTATTGATGTGTCACCTAGATCTAACATTCCTATTCCATTTACCCTAAGAGACACCCAAACTAGGAAAAAAAGAAACTAAACATTATTAAGTAATATTTGAATCTACCAAAAATGTATCGGTCTACATCCCCTTGATTGATGTCATAACGAAACTTCCAAGACATTCCATGTTTCTAAAGGAGATGTGTACACACCGAATGAGACATTAATGTGATGAGAAGGTGATCTTGGGGAGAAACGTCTTAAAATTGATGGATCCATCAGTTCCCACCAAATAAAATGATCTATGAACATTATCAATTACATAAACCATTGGGGAGTATTTTTTCCAATTCTATGCTTCAATTGGGTGATCTATAAATGTCATACACCACTACATTTACTCTTCATTCTAGGATAGAGAACCGATGCCCACTAAAATTACTATTCAATTAAAAAATTCGAGTACAACACTACTTTCTGGTGTATTAGAGTACATTCTACTATGGGTGAAAATTTTAATTTTTCATACTATTTTTATGTGCTAAAAATAGAATATGGTAGGATGAATGACCATTACCCTATTATATTGGGGAGGTACATCTTGAAAATATCAAAAACTATAATTAATGTCCATAATGGTACATTATCAATGGAGTGTGTTGGTGAAATTTTCCACTTCAACATCTTTGATTCCATGAAGCACCCCTTAGAATAACAATCCTCTCTCACTGTTAAGTCAACATGTGTACTCTATTCCCCTAAAAACACATATTTTTCTTTCCATCGATCCCCTCTCTGATTTTTCACCCTTGATTGAAATTATAGGTAATGAAAAATGCATTAATTATTGTATTAGTCTATAAAACATTTATGAATGTTTTCTAATTAATGATTTCTTGAACAACAAGGATCACATGAACATAAATGATACTGCAAATCTTTTAAAATCTCATTACTCTTCTAAAGATGATATTATTGAGATGTTATATGAGATTAGTGTCCTATCACATTCACACACACTCCCATAAATCCAAATTCCACCTTAACTAGAACTAAAACCAATACCTTAAGATTTAAAAAATTCATATATTGAGAATGGAAACAAGATGATGGTCACTATTTCTAGTTCACTCCCTACTAAGCATGGATTGAGATGACTTGAACTTTTAAGGAGTATAAAATATATTTTGGATGGAAACTTTCATACATTCCTGGTAGTATCCCATTAGCTTGTACACATCATATATTGTTAAATTATGAGGCTAAACTAGTGATCTATGCATAATGACGACAGAACCCAATCCTCATACATGTGGGTAAAAAAGAGGTAAAAATATTGGCTACTGAAATTATTTAACCCATCTCTGACTTCCAATGGGTTAGTCCAGTATAGGTGGTACCTAAAGAAACTGGTTTGACGATAATTAAAAATGAAAATAATGAATTGGTTCCAAATCATGTGTAGAATTTTTTGTGTGTCTGTATAAAATACCGACAATTAAATCAACACAATAGGAAGTTCAATTTCTGATTTCCATTCATTGACCAAATGCTAGAGTGGAATATAGGGAAGTCCCATTACTATATTCTTGATTGGTATTCTAGATACTTTCATATCCATATTTACCCCTAGTATTAGGAGATTACAACCTGTACTCACCGCTTGGGCACATTTACATATAGAAGGACTCCATTTTTTCTTTACAATTCTCTAGGTATATTCTAGTTATGCATGATTATTTTTTTTGGATTACCTAGAGAATTGCATGGATGCATTTGTGGTTTATTTCATAGTTTATGGCTCCAATTTTGATGAATGTTTAAGTAGTCTTCATTCAGTCCTACGTTGTTGTATTTAAAAGAATCTAATATTAAATAATGAGAAATTTCATTTCATGGTGATACAAGGTATAGTTTTGGGACATGTCATTTCAGTGGATGGAATCCTGGAAGATAAATCAAAAGTCGATGTCATTCCTTCATTAACATTGCCATATTTGGAAACAATATGTCTAATATAAGAAATATGTCTTATCCAAAATTCAAAATTACAAATTTTTCTTATAGAATCTACTATTTTAATGTTTGTAGAATAATTCTTAGATTTTTATCATGACATTAATTACTTTTTTATTATACAATAATGTTTAGATAAAAACAACAAATAATTTATCAAAACACTCAGGGAACACTATATTCAATACATAAATAAATAATTTAGGTTTATTTTGAAACCTTAATAGATTAAGAAATAAATCATAATTACAATAAATAATATAGAATGAAATATTCAGAATGACTTCCTCCTTCAATTTAAGCTGATGGTACCCAAACATGGGATCAATCATTTAAAATTATTTTGCACCATAGAGATGATAAAAGATTCATCGATACAAAGAACATGATAATTGTGCTTGACAGAAATTCAATTTAACACTCTGTTATGAAGGAAAATTCTCATAGAACCATCCATATTTTTAACCAAAAAACTCAGGCACCCCATGTATAATTTCAAGGTTGGATGAAACCCTTATAAAAAACATATAACTTCTTTTTCAATTCTAAAAACTCAATTGATTTTATTTGATATGGTGGTTTTAAAATTGGTTCTTCATCAGGAAAAAAGTCAACAGTAATTTCGACTTATTGATTAGGAAAACAACAAATAAAAATATAACTAATATAAATCAATGAATTAATTTATATAATGCACATCAGTATTTTGAAGAGATTTATTCTTTCCAATAAGTTGTGAATGAAATATTTTACTCCCATCTTCAATTAGTTTCATATATTGATGTTGTTTTATCAATAAAATGAAGTCATTATTATATGAAAATTTAAATTCACTCTTATCAATGGATATAACTAATTAAAATCTACAATATATATTATTATGATAATTAAAAAATATAATCGATAACTAGAATAATATTAAAATCCATGAAGGCTAATCAGACTTTATTTTTATGGTAAAACATTCCACATATGATGATAGATATGTTCCAATAAATATATGATTATTTTATACTACTACCATGATTTTTCACCAAATTGTTTTCTTCATATCATGAGATTGTATTTCATTTTTACTATAATATTTATGAAATATAAAAGAATATTTGGAACCCAAATCAAACAAAACATTAGAATACATAGAGTAAACATGTAATAAAAATTTAAAAACATTATATGATTGACCAAAAATAGAAAATGAAATTTCCTCCATATTCATATTATCACCTTGGTGATCACTATCATTTAAACCATTCTTTGAACATGAATTAACATAATGACCCATATTATTGCAATTAAAAATAATTCTTATCCCACTTTTCAGTATCATTATTACCCATATATTTCTTATTTTTATTACAGTGACAATCCATATATCCCAATATTATATATATTTAATAGTTCCTATATCATATAATACATCCCCTTGAATGATTATAACCACACATCTCATGAGAGGGTAATTTAATTTATTTACATTTTGTTTTTTGAAGAATGAATCCCTATTTCATACCACCTATATCATTTCTTATCATTATTTTTTGATATTTCACTAAAAATATCTAAAATTCTATAGAACACAATAATATTTCATCATAAATTCTGAACTCAGGTGTAACCAGATCCCTTAATAAAATTGTATTCAATCCAGATTAAAATTGATATATATTACTATAATGATCCTGAGTAAAATATATTGAGATTATAAAAAATATAGTAATATTATATTCATATTATGTGACATATGATTTGAAATTCTTGTTCAACTTTAGGAATTTATGTTCCATTAAATGTAGAATAACTTGAGTAAAATAATTTTTAACCTAGATATGTATAAATATTATTCATTCAATATAATAATATTTATTCTTATCAATAGGTTTCACAACCAAATTTCACCATTGATTGGATTCACCTTAAAAATAATAAATAACATGAGTAGCTTATTCTATTATGAATTTATAAGAACATAAAATATATTCATTAAATTATTAATCCACCCTACATAATTCATAAGTTCAAAGGATCCACCAAAAGATAATGGGATTTTTTTCAAGAAATTATCCACTATGAAAATATTCAAATATGGAGAATTTGGTCACACACTTTCATTGATAAATCCCTCAATAACTTGAATCAATTAATTTATCATTATTTAAACAATAAGTATTTCAAATTCTTACTATTCTTGTTAAATGGTTCGGAAGGATATTATTCTCCCAATGACATTCAATAACAGCATCATTGTTTCATATATAGAAACCCATTTTTAATAATAATATATTAGATAAAGAAACATAGAATCCTTAAAATGTTTATCTTGATAAAATGAACAAAAATTTGAATAACTAAAGAGTATATTTTTACATTACAAAAATCTCTAAATATAACTAAACCCTTTCTATGCTTCCAACTATAACATACCAAAAATATCATTTTATAAATATGTTTATTTAATACTTCTATAGATTCACATACATCCTCAAGACCATTTATGGTTTAGAGTGTTAGATAAATTTTAAATCGATTACATTGAAATGTTGGAATTTCAACACATTGAACATTTTTTAAACAAAACATTAACTTTATAAATACAAACTTTCTTTCTTCATGGTAACTCCTATAACCAGATCTTTGAATTTTTTAAATATCTTACTGATCACTAATATAAATGAATTTTTTTTTCAGATTTTGGATGATAAAAAATATCACTAAGTTATATAAAAAATACACCTTTTCTAATTTCAAAACATAAAAACTCCATAAGAACATTTTCCACATTCAAAATAATTATATTCATATTATTTTTCATTAAAATTTAAATAAATACCTCTTAATTTATAAATATATAGTTCTTTAATAATTTCAAATAAAATCATTGTTTACAAATCATAATAAAAAATATTTTTTTCAAAACATAAAAACTCAAGAATTTTTTTCCATAAAAACAATAATTTAATATTTTTAATATAAATGAAAAAAACATTCCTTAAAAATATATTCTAATTTTATTACATTTCAAAATAAAAATATTTCCATTATAATAAATTGTGAAAATATAATGTAGGTAAATTTTAAACTTTTCTTTAAAAACCCTTAAAATATCACTTATATTGGAATCCCTTATTTGGATAATTCCAAAATCTCTCAATGAGTTACCTATCATTGTTAAAATCTATCACATTACCCATTTCATTAGAGATAAATATCACTCACACAAATCATTAGAGTTATTTTGGGATCACCTGTTACTCATATAAAATTTAAAACAATAACATCACATTTAATTAATACATATATTGAACATTTACCTTGAAAATAATTTTAATTTTAATTCAAGACTATAAGAAACAATAGTTTTAGTTATCTCATTAAAAAATGAATAAATTTCATTTTTAAAATATATTTTAAAATATAAAAATATCAAAAAAGGGAGAATATAATATTATTATAAATAAAATTAACTTATTCAATTATGTTGATAAAAAAAGTGTTATGATGTTGGAAATCAGAAGTGATGTCGTATACCTAAAAAACCATTATTTTTATACATATTTTAAAACTAAAAAATTATCTATACTGAAAATGATGTATTGATTCTTTTTTCAATCCTTTATAAAGAAAGTAAAATAAAGTATACAAGGACCATTATAAACCATCTAATAATAAATGTAAACATACAATATATATTTAAAAGGTGATCTACATGAAATAAAAATAGTTTTATAAAATACATAAAAACAATATTTTTTAAAGAAAGTAGCTTACCTCAATCCTCAACTCATTTTGTTTATATGTATTCCAGCGTGAGTAACAAAATATTATTATATTTATAAATGATTAAGAACATAAATCATGTTTGATACATTTTATTATTCCTTTTATTTCATTTGTCCCCATGTTTTATATAGTTACAAATATGGTTATGTTCATGTCAGATGTTTTGAGTAAGTTCATTTTCTATGTCCAAAATGAAAATAGTAGGTTGACTAAAGTCATAAAGACCATGGATTCATCATATTGAAAATCTAAATAATTAATAAATTATTATAATTATACAACAAAATCACTGTTATAACTATTGATGGATGTTTAATGTGAAAAATGAAATATGTCATATCATGGAGGCAGTAGTTTGAACATACACAAGAGGGATGTTTACATTTTCTTCAAGAAGGGAAATAAACATTATATAAAATATATTAATTATAAATAATAAAAATTATGTTAAATTGGGTTTTTATTAATTATCTATACCACTATGAACCACCAGGTTCGGATGTAATGAAAATCTTATCACAACACTTTGTGGAGGTGTATTCCACACACACGCACATGAAATATTATGATTTTTAAACAGATGGAGAGGATAAGAAGTTCAGTAATATATTATTTTAAAATAATAATAATAATTTCATAATAATATTATCTATTCATAATTTTAATTTTAAAACTGGTCAAGTGATTTGATGATGAAAAATGAAAACACATATCTTCATAGAGGTTGTAGTCCACACATGATCCTAAGAGAAGTTTTCATTCCCCATAGGACATAAAAAAAAGATACAATGTGTTGTTACGTTAACATAATAAAATTTTCCTATATATAATATTTATTTCATTATATAATCTTGCATAAATTATATTTTAATATGGTATATGGAGAAATAAATATGAAAACAATCATTTATCATTTTTGAATATTATTTTATAAACATATTTGGATTATACCAATGGACACATATGTCAAGTACTATAGTGAAACTATTTCCTCTATAATGTGGGTTATAATTTTTGGAAGGCAGTTTGGTATAGATAGTTCAATATAAAATAATAATGTGATGTCAATAATAGAGGAGATGGGTGACATTTTATAAGGGATGGTAGTGACACTCTCATAATTGTTCACTATTTTAAAATAATATAAATATTTATTCATGGTAAATTAGGTCATACATAATTAATATTAGAAAAATATGTTATAAGGGTTGAAATAGTCTATTTTAATAAGAATCAAGATAATATTTTTTATACCTTATCACTCAGTTATAACCTTAATTAACCCATTTTACCCTTTTTAACATGGTGACGCCAATTTTATCAATGTTATTATTTATAATGAAAAAAATGATATTAGAGTCACAAATAAATTTGTACCACTTTATTGCAAATATAAAATAAAATTTTCAATTTTAAATATAAATAACAGGTAGAAATAACTTTTTATATAAGAACACAAAACACAACCTAAACTCATTTTTCAAAAAAAAGAGTACTTATGCCTAAAAATATATTAATAAAAAAATATAATATAATTATAATTAATATGAATTTATATAGATTATGTTAAACAAAAATGATAAGTTGTTTTTTAAAGCCAAATCTACTATTTAATTGTATCTTTACATTGTATTATTTAGATAAAAGAAATACATGTTTTGTGATAATTATCTGTTTTCATAATTAACTAAGAAATTAGTCTTATCAAAAACATTATAATAAAATTATAATTAGAAAAATTTTATATGATGACATGAAAAATTAATTTCATTTTTCCAAATCCAAATCCTAATGTATTTAATTTTCACTTTTAAATAAAAACATATATTTCATGAAAAATAAGTTGGTTGAAAAAATATTCTTTTTTGACAGAAAATCATAATTAAAATTGTATAGTTAATATAAATAAATAAAATCCTTTAAATAATATTACTAAGTTATGAAATTGATTAATTCTTATCATTAAATTTGTTGTAACAATATGCTACAACCACAAAGATTCAAACAAACTTGAAGAGGGGTTGGGGTGATAAATTTTGGTTTTAGTCTTCCTCGTTATATTAAATAGAATTTCATCATCCATTAGAATGAATTCATTCAACCAATCATAATAAAATACATGTAAAAAGAATCCCAAAACAATAATTAAAATCCCTTGAAAAACAAGTCCACATATTTTTCCACAAATGAAAAATCAATAATCATACATAAAAAATGTTTTGATATACCAAGGAGATCACTACACAATATATTTGATTAAAAATTTATGTAAGGATCACTAATAAACTTTTTTACACTACATCCTTTGTCTTATACACACACTATTTTAAGAAACAAATAAATAGAAAAGACATACATGTCACTCATAGGGAATTTAAATTAAATCTCAAAATATGAATTTGTATATTATTTCTTCATTATAACATTTCTTTCATGAATAAATACTGATACCCAATTATTTTATTTTATGAAAAAATAATTTCCCCTAAATTTATAATGTAGTAATAATATATTCGATCACTCTAATATATTGTTCATACATTCTTACTAATAATTCTAACTAAATATCATCAATTTAATTACCTAAATTATTCCTCTATAAAATTCTATATTTTTCCATGGTCATCCCTTAATGGTTTCCTTTATAAATAAATTAATCTCATCAAAAAAATAAATATATTGTTCATAATTCCAATTATACAGAATATTTAATTTTTCAATGTCAATAAAAGCCATTACATATTCGTATCAACAAAAAGGAATGGTTAAAAAACAACATGCAACTAAATCCTAAAGTCAACAAGAGTCAATTTTAAATGAATGGGTATTCTACTAATTTAAAAAATTGAACTATTATTATCAAGGAAAACTATTTTGCAGTGATCCGTGTATTTCAATCTGTTTTTCCATAAATATTTTGAATATATTTCCTCAACCACAATATTAAACTGAAGTATAACATGTTTTAATTTATTGATATAATATATTATAATACAATATATAAATTAATACATAATGAGAATGAAATAAATAACATAATTATGAAAATTATAATAGATATAAAACAACATAGAAAAAAATTAATATGAATTTAAAACATATATCCCCTTGGTTATTCTATAATGATCATACCACCAATAATAAATATGTAAATAAAAATCAGTAGAGTTATAATAGACATTTTTAGATTAAAATAAGTGAGTAGGATTAATGAATGCGAATGAAGCATGTATGGTAATATATAGGAGGGTTAAATAATCTCTTTTTATGACAATTATATATAATGTCATTGGATATGTGGTTTTTGTGTATACATATATCAAATAGGAATATTGATTATTTTATAGTCAAATTAATATAATGTTTTACATATGAAAATTTTGATAGGTGATTAATGGTTAGAAAATAATTGTTGAAAAAAAACTGTTTATTCATTTTAGAATATATCTATTATTTTAAATTAATATAATTTTGGTATAAAATTTACACACCATTAAATTTATTTTTCTTAAATAATAATCTTAATATATTAAAAAACATAGAAAAATATTATAATAACAAATAAATAATAGGTAATAAATAATTAAAGAGGTATAAGAAATTATAATTTAATGAATTTTGAAAAAGAAAAATGTTTTATTTTTTTTCTACATAGTAAGTGCTTTTATTTAAAAGTAAATTTTATTAAATTATGTATTTAATATTTAATTTAATATATTATTTATGTGTGAAAAAATATATTCACCATTATTTAATGATGATTAATTATAAAAGAGTAATAATAATATGGATTTTGTGTGTACAGTATTATTTTGTTAATTTTTTAATTTTTAATTTTTAATTTTAAATAATGTTTTATTACTTTTAAATTTATTATTTAATAAAGTTTCTTTATTTAGTGGACTAAAATTATTTAATATGTTTAATTTCATTTATATGCAAAAAAGCACTGAGGTGGAAATTGAGTTACCAAAGTCATGCTAAAATGAAGTAAAAATGTCAAATTAAAGGGTAAATTTTTAAAATATATATTAACTTACATATAAATTCTATAAATGGTGGAATTAATGTACCATATCCTTAATTTTTTCACTTTAGATCTACTTTTCATGTAAAGTGTATACCTTCCCCCTTTTAAATTTATATTTGCTAAAATGACACCCACAAATCACATATTAAATGAGTCATAGTCATCCAACTTCAAAATACACATTTATATCAATTATATATTGAATAACAATAAAAATTAACACTCTTACTGTCGCTTTCCATTTCTTGTATCCTCTGGTACGAAAACATGGGCCAAAATCCTTCAGTACGAAGGATTCCTTTTTGAGAAGGATGGAATTCATCATAATATTTTTCCTTCAACATGTTTACAATAAAATACTCATATAAAATATCTCTATATTTAATTATAAACTCTAATGATATTATATATAAATAATTATGCTTTTGTGAAGATAATATTTTAATTAAATAACTCTATACTCTTTGTCATTCTATAGTATTACATGTTATCATTTGATTTAGTTAAACCGTCCACATGTGTGATGATTTATCAAACCATTATTTCATTATATATGAAAAAAAGTCATTAAGGATTATAATATATAACATTAAAGAGTAATTTATTTTCTGAATATGATTCCCTAAGTGTGAAAAAATAACAAATGGTCATTATAAAGTAACTTAGTAATATCAATAAATTACCAAAATAATTCTCATCTATGATTAAATTCTCATTGAAAATACCCAAAATTTCATCCAAATTAAAGCAAGAGATGAAAAAAATAAAAAAAAACTATTAATGTTCGTTTAATAATCTTGTATAGATGAATACATTGATTAAGAAATGGGATTGACATTTTCATTGTAAACCATGTACAAACCAATCAAAGTTACTAACATCTGATGATGAATATAACTAATAAATAACTAATATATATATAATGGATTATTATAATTGAAGATTATAAATGTTAAAAGATATGAATAATTGTTATGAGAGTCTTATAATATGGTTATACATATTATAAAATATATCAAATAACATTCATGGAATTCAAGAGTAAATTTTAAAGTATTTTTTCCATCCACAACATAAAATTAAGAACTTATATATATAAATTCCCATTATGTGAAATTTTATATTTCTTCTCCTTAAAATAAAATTTATTTTGATATCAAATAAGTATTTTTGTGTTTTATATGTCTTCTTACCATTTCCATTCCCTTTGGTCTACAATTCAGCTGAAATTTTGTTTGTAAGTGGAACCAACCTCATCACTTCATTTATCATGAGAATATTTTTCTTCAATGTCCATTTTTTCATTTTGAAAAATTTATTTTCTTATCAATAGTTATATTACAACATATGGTTATTTTTTTAAAATTTTATTTTTAAAAAAAATTGTTAATGAAATATTTTTTTAACATTTTCCTTGTGGTTAAATTCGCCAATTAGTTTCCTTGGTTTTAATTAACAATCATGCATACAATTTTTCAATGTTTCAATAGATTTATTATTATATACATTCCTAATATTATTAAAATCATGAATTTATAAATTTATTATCCTTTTTAAAAATTTGTCAAAATGAAAACAAAATTTCTTCTTATTTTCCAAGGAAATTTCTAATTCTATTATAAAATTTTCTTTCAACTTTATATATACTCTAAAATTTCATATTATTCATGAGGGATATGTTTTAACAGAATTATACACATTGATTCTCTGAGAAAATTATTTATATTCCTTTTAAGTATTCTTAGGTACCCTTTTTCATTCTCATGGGTTAATTATGATTTCATTATGATTAAATATTTTCAATATTCTGTGGCATATATCTTTATGGTTATTATTATATGGAATGTAGGACAATAATTTTATATTGATCCAATACATTGGGTAAAGATTTATATCTCTCAAGATGACATGTATGCGATAGGGATGTCACCTAATAAAATATGTATGGGAGGGTACCAAATATATCCCTATAATACATTATCCAAAGAATTGTATCTCATGAGGTGACCAGTAAGATATTATTGAGAGAGAAAAAACTAAATTTTTTTTAGAAATGAGGAGTAAACCTAATAGATAATTTTATGGGACTCTTACAACATTGTGATAATGGTCGTAAAAATCAATCTTGACATAAGAAATTAATTAATAATGTTATAGTTATTCCACAATCTTATTTTATGTATCATTGAATCATTATTATGATTTTTTTTATATTCCCAAGTGATATATCCACAGATCTTGATTATTTGTTTAAGTTTACATATTTTTATTTTATGTCGCCAGGGATGATTATAATTGTCTCAATAATCAAAATTCATAAACCATAATTCTCATTTTATGGGAAAAACTTATGTAATGATTCATAATATATGATAAATTTTTTATTGGGTTTTGCGTCCATATTTTATGTTCATTTACGTTGATTATGGTCTCATTTACACATTTTCACCATATTATCACATATTATATTTGATTCCTATCTCTTATTCCTAATGCTAACTAAGTTAATGAGCTCATCATATTTTATTTTTCCTTTATCCTTATAATAATGAATAATGTTTTATATGATATTTCTAGAAGGGTATCACATGTAACAATTTATTTTATAATATATTGAAATTTTTACTAAAGTAGTTCTATTTCATATCAAATATTTAAGGTTACTAAAACTATAGTTTTTTAGGGTATGTTTTCTTATGATATATGAGATATAATTTTGTTTAATTTTGAAAAATTAATTTTTGTATGGTTGGTTCATCTCATTCCACAATCCATGAAATGTTTTTGATATATTTAATCTCCATATAAAATATCTTAGATGAAAATTTTATTATCCTTCAACACACAATATTTCATATAAAATGATGACCACAACAATTTCTTTAGGAATACCTACTGAATAATTTTTTTCACCTCTACGTAAAATCCATGACATTCAATGTAATTATATTTCCTATAACACCTTATTTATTAAAATGTAAATAAGAAACATGATAAAACCCATCCAAATACATTGTTTATATACAATGAGTACTTTCTTATTTTATTTCAGACCATATACTTCAGCTTTGTATAATTATATATATCATGTCCAATATTGATTTTACAAATGAGGAAAAAATAACATCATTCACATAAACATAATTCCAAATCATTTTGAATATATCCATGACAATTTTGACACCATCATGAAATTTTCAAGTGTACCGAAAAACAAAAACATCATAAAAACATTTCAATACTCCCGTAAATTTCAATAATTTTTATTCCATGTGAAATTTCATTCTTCAAATTCAAATATTATAATTCGATTGATTAAAAAAATAACACATAAAAATTAATAAATTAATATTATTTAGAACATGTAAATTTTGTTTCACCAATCTTCAAATTGAATAACAATTGTTTAAACAAAAATTCATTATAAATATAATCTAATTTTTGAATCCATTTACAAGGTTGGAATAATTTTATTTTTTATAGCAACAAAGAAGGACATATCAGATTCATTTAGAATGAAATTGGAATAGAATAAACATTTTTTCTATCATTGTAAATAAATCATTATTTTATAAAAGAGGGAATAATTATTTCTCATTCATTTAAAAGTGATATTAAGTTTATGTGAATTGTAAATGATAAAATATAAACAAATTATTATATTAAATTTTCCTTAATTGATGATCATAATATAGATTTATAAACTATGGTGATATGTTATGATTAATATTAATATAATAGTTTATATAATATATAGTATACTAATGAGATAATAATTTGAGATATACTGTTAATAATATCCTAATAAAGTATATAATATGGATTTTTAAATTTTAATTGATATATTTAGGGGTATAAAATTTATATGAATCTCTATTATATAAGGTTGATAGGATACATAGAATGTGAATATTCATACATTGATATATTTCTTACAACGACCTTGAGGTTGATATAATCTAGGGTTATTAGGTTATGTTTCTAATCATTACATCATTTGAGTTTATCCAAGATGATAATTTTAATCTTTTATAACAATTATGAAATCTAGGACCTTTATTGAAATAGAATAATGTAACATATATTCACACTTAGTTTAGTGACATAATATGTTTTAAACTACATGGGTGAATGGCATGCGATATAGCAATTACATGCATACACAAACGTAAATTTTTTGTATTTTCATATTATCAAATGGGTGTTTTTTGGGTTGCGAGTATGATAATTGTTTTTAAATTAAATCTAATTAATTTATATAGAAACTTGTTTTATTATGTTTTATTGTATATTAGATATCATTGGGTTCTCATTGTCTTAGTAATGGGTACTCAATGGTTTGGTATTGCGTACCTTGTCTTGAGAGAGAGAGTTGAGCATGTACTATGTAGATCAGTAGATTGTTTGTGATTAGAGATTATCAATCTAATTGGTGTTGAGTTTCTAACGGGGTCACAATATTTACCTATTTTCATCGAATCTTTTTTATAAATAATATCTATATTTAAAATTAAGTAAAAAATATTAAACTCCAATCCTTTCCCATATTATACTCATAAATAACAAAACCATCTTATCTCTTCCTCCATTGCCTGTATTTCTATTTTTAGCACAAATTTTAGCGTTATTTATAATTTTTTATCACTAAGGTTGATTTTATCCTCCTTGTTTTTTATATTTTACCTTTCCTTCATTCATAGGTTCCTTTCGTAGATCTTCTAAATTTTTGGTTTTTATTATTTCTTCAATTTCATGTGAGGAAGTATAATTTTTTCATGATATTATATGATTTAAATCATATAGACTCATGATTGTTGTTCCTTAGTGTTTCATTAATTTTATATTTTCTTTCATGAACATTATAATTTTGGGAGTGACTATATGATTATGGTATATTGGATATTAATCTGTTTATAATTGCGTGTTCATTACATGGTTAGGTAGGATCACTAGAACCATGAAGAACATGTTTCACATGCTATTTCTATATTTTTAATGCCATAAATAATATTTTATTGTGTGGATGTTGAATATAATTGAGATTAGGCAAAAATGAGAATGTTTTTCCCTGATTGGATGGTTTAGAGAAATTTTGAGGTCTGATGTTAGACATTCTCTTTTGTAGGGTGTATCACCATTACATAATGGTTGTGGCTAGGTTGCCTTTTTTGTCCAGTGTGATTTATAAAATATATATTAATTTCATTCTTGATTTTGGTTCATGTGAGATGTTTCAGGATATATCACTCTTTCTGAGGTGACATTTACTGAGGGTATAGTGGGTTAGTAGTCACTTTGTTAGAATTTCAACTCTCAATCATGGGTTCAAAAAGTTAAGATATCAAGTTTTATGGTTTTTTAAATTACAGCACTAGAGAAATTTAAACAACCTGTTATTATAGAGATAAATTAAGGTCGATATTGAATTTTTGAAGGGATATATTTTGGCTAGGATGTTAGAAAAAAATTAAAAATAGATCAATAGTGTGGCTTGGGATTTGGGAATTGATGAGTTGAAAACTAGGTTCTGAAGTTATTCATGTAGTTGTAGTTCTGGGTTACGAGCCAAGACTGTTATAGATGAGCATTAAATTAAGGATCATGTTATGTGATTAAAAATTTGGATATGTTTGTCTACAGGATATTGTGGCATGAAATTTTTTAATCATTAATTTTTTATAGTGATAATGTTTCTATGTGATATGTGTTGCAAATCACTCTTAGAAATATATGTGATCCTTATGTCATTCCTATTATCTGAAAGGGAGATTTTGGGGCATTATTCGACAAATATATTATGTTTTCTACCAATAGGGTATTTTTCAAGATTATTTTGTCAAATGTATAATTCCAGAGATTATGGGGGGTTCTCGTAAAGATAGACATGACTAGAATATAATGTTTTATATCACATGGGAATAAGTGAGGTCTTTATGTGACCAGTATAATATGCTCAATATTAAGAGTAGAGATATTGAGGAAAGATGTGAATAATATATTTTTCTCAATATTAAGAGGGAATCTAGGAGAAAAATGTTACTTTTTTATTATGTTTACTAGCAGGCAGGGATCAATAATGACCGACAATTAGTACATTAAATCTAGATAATTTTTATCTGTGGTAGTACACATAGTAATTTCACTATATTTAGAATATTATTTGTATGAGTTTACCATTTTTTGGGGTAAATGCTTTACTCCTGGGTTAGATGGTTTGATCATTCAGCTAAACTAGTTTCTAGTAAGTGATATTACGATGGAGAATCTTTCGCATTACCCACATTGTATGAAGAAAGTATGGATTCTCATCCCTACTACATGATTTATAACTATTTGATGTGAATCATATTTTATTTATTTATTTTATAATTTTTCATATTTAACCATAAATGAACCCATATTTATAAGGGATTATATTTGTGAGACCATTCGTGTAGTAAAAATGAGGTTTATATTAACACCCCACACACACATAATAGTAGATGTGTAATTTATGTTTAAACATATAGTTATTGATGATGTATTAGTATTAGTGGATGATATAGAGTTATCATGATTAAGGTTACATGATTTTGTTAATGATATATAGATGTACAACATATATGTGTCCCTATTTATGGTTATTCTTTTTCTTTGGAAATATGTATGACTAGTCCACCAAAAAATATGACATATTTTTGTATTATAGTTTCCATTAATCTTGGTTTTGTATTTTTTATACCATATTATATATTTTTTATTTTGTATCAATATTATAATATTTATATTATTGAGCTATATTATTGATTATGGGATTTTATTATATAATTATTATTTTTGGTTATTTTATAGAGGGTGTAAAATCACTATTATATTATAAGACAAATTACTAGTTTTCAGTATCTGAAAAATCTTTAGGTGGGAATGATGACATGTTTTGGACATGAGTCAACACTGTTCAAGATTACAAGGATGAGTATACAATAATGTGGTTTCAAAGACATGTTTTATTTTATATTATGATTTTGTGAATATGTAGAAATAGATAGTATAGGACAGAACATGTGATGGAACCTATGCTAGCTCCTAATTAACACTTATTTTGGAAATGTAAAAGTTACCATGGATTAATTAAATTATTCTTGGAATTTGAGTATTGTGATTTTAAAATTTCATTGAATATGGGTGTGCTATTCTGTTAATTATTTCACTCGTATACATTGGTGGAAGGAGGACACGTGCTCATATATTATATTCAACATATAAGATTTACATGATATGTGTATACAAATATGTGTTTAATAATTTTTTCATCCATGATTTTTTTATTTGAATCATCAATAACATTTTATATAGTATTTTACTATACAAGTTATTGGTGGGGATTTTTATAGCATAAATTTTATACATATAGTTAATTATTAAAATTTATTAAAAGTAGTATAGGGTATACCCCAGGTGATATCTCATAGAGTGTTAGATATTTAATACTAAAATATAAAATCTTGTTTAAAAAAAATTAATGTGGTTGTGAATTGTTATAGATAATGTAGAAGATTAAATTCACTTAATGAAAGTATGAAATCAATGAAAATTGAATAAATAGTTTTAGATATATTTGATAAGGTTATCATAATAATAATAATAAACCACATGGAAAGGTATCTGTTTAATAAATATTTAACATATCTATTATTATTCATTATTTAGGGATTAAAAAAGTCCCTGATCATCCTATATTCCCAAAAAACGTTTCACATAGAACTAAACCATGATATAAAAATAATTATATAAATTCCTAGATTTATACAAATTTTTAGGACTACCAAAGCACACACATATATATATAATTTTTTAAAGAAAAATATTCTTTTATAGTGTAGTCTGAGTAACCTATGAAACGTGATTAAAATGAAAAATTGAATGACATTAAAACAAAAATAATTTTTCTCACCTATGTCACAAAATTGTATTTAAATAATAAACTTGTCAAAATAGATATAAAATAACTATTTCAATCAGATAATATGAAAAATGTAGAAACATTAGTTCCAAAAAATCATCTCCAATCATTTAGCTCCATCTCAGTGATTGCCTACCTTTTAACTTTCCATCTATAGGTGGTGCAAGCTTGTATGGGACTCTAACTAAATATTTTACCCCCTATATAGATATATATATTAATTAAATATATTCTTATTAATCGAACCCTATAGAACTCTAAAATAATATCACTTCTTCCATTTTTCTAATATTTCAAACAAGGCACCAAAGGTATGTATTTATATACAAAGGTTGGAAGTGTTATGTGCACATCGAATTCTTAATACCAATTGAGGATTGGTTTTGAGAAAGTAAACAACCTTATAATGATTTATAATAAACTATATATTTTCATACAATATTATCGAATATATACTCATAAATATTGGTGGTCATTTTAGATCTATAATTGGATAGATAGTCAAAATAAAGAGTTATACTCTTAACTAGGAACATTTTCATGCTTCTCAGTGGATCTTGCCATTTGGACCATAAAATAGATAAATTCAGACTTGTTTTGTTTTAAAAATATATATTACTTAGGTTGATTGATCCAACCTCCATGTTATATACTAATTATATGGATTGAATTCACAAAATAAAAATTTTAGTCAACTATTGTCTTCAGGAATTTTTCATCTTTTTACCTTTTTATACCAATTTCCTCATGGGATATTCAAATCATCTATACCTACAATAGAAACATAAAAGGTGATGTTAAAATATTTAATGATGTTTAATGTTATTCAAATTAATTATACGAGAAAAAAATTAAACTTTATCTTGATAAATTAGAACTAAAAGCAATTAAAAATATTGATAAAATGGTGGGAAAATAATTGTGGATTGTAATGTGATCAGCCATACATAACTATAACTATGGTGTCTTATTTTTATTTTGGATTTTATTTGAGGAAAAATTATGTGGACCATAGGTCTATTATATAAATAACGTTGTGGTTGGGTAGTTTGGGAATTGGAATCAGTTATGTGTTAGAAACAACTGATTAAGCTGGATTATTATCTTGAGATAGTTTTATATAATCAACGTGGGAATGTTCAAGTGTAAATTTAGAAGAGAGGAAATCCTAGAGTAGGTAATTATAGTTTGTATATTCCCTGATATGTGTTAGAGAGAAAGTTTAAGTTAGTTGGAAATAATAACCTTGTATTATATGTGTTTTGAGTTTAGTCAATTGCATAATAATTTGATTTATATGGAATGAAATGTCTTATATTAGGTGTGTAAGAATGGTACTAATAAGTATTCATATATTGTATATCTGGAAGTTAAATTTTCTAATTAAGTGGTTAATTTAATATCATAATTATTTTTGGATATCATAAAAAATATAATGGATAAATTTTATATTATAATATGATAACTAAACTATATCTGTTAGTGGAGCTTAGATAAGGGGAAGTGAATGCATCTATGAGAAGTGGTGTCTTAGTGAATCTACCTTTTGTAGTGGAAATGTTGTGTTTGTTTCAAGAATCCAAAAAAATTAAGAAAGTGGATAACATATTATTTAGGGCCATACATTCCTTTAAAAATATATTTTCTCCAAACCATGTTAGTTTATTCGGATCCCAATAAAATGAGAATTATATCCAGATTATTTTAATTTATTTTTTTTGGAGTTATCTTCGGTTGTTTTATGTAATCTTCATGGTGTATAGATTTTAATATGTGGTCCGAAAATATTATATGGACATAGATTTAGAGAGGGATTGTAACATCCCAGGTAAATAAAGAATAAAGAATTTTCATATTTATTAATATTTACGAATTAAATATTAATTTTACTTTAAAGGGGTTGCTATGTTCGATAGTGTACCTGATACGCAACAAAGAGTTTCATTGAAATCTTACGTTGCACTCTAATAATAAAATAATATTATTTCAAATGGTAGTTAACATGTATCCATTGTAATGGCGAGAATGGATAGAAATAACTAAAATATGATTATATATGTTTTTAAATGTTTTTACATTTATCCAATAAAGGATAGAGGATTAAAATACGTAAAGAATTCAATTTTAGGCATTTATACCCTAATTTTCACGAAAGGTCCACTTATCACCTTTTGATGGATAACCGTCATTAAATATAGTTTTGATCACTCTTATACATTCTTTTGGACCAAATATAACTCTTCTTTAGAATAGGGACATCAAAATTTACTTTGTGTAAATTTTTGGTACCTTTTTGATAAAGTTCATTTTTTTTATGAATAGTGTAAAATGTTGTATTTTAATTCAAAACCTCTTTTTAATCTAAATTATTTATATGATTAGATTATTATTTTAATTGGTTTTAAAGTGAAATTAGAAAATATTTTACCAGTTAATCCAATGGTGGTCATTGGAATCAATTTCACTTGGAAATTGGACTTAAACTGGTGTCAATCTTTTGATACTTATTGTTTCACAAAAACACGCTATTTGTCATGACATTGAGAATTAATTATTAATTTAATTAATTTGACTTATATGTTTTAAATTTTGTAAAATGGAATTAATTTTTGAATTCGGAATATCAAATATAGCTTAGGGTGAATTTTTGGTAATTTTCTGAAAAACATTAATTTTTGATGAATAGTGAAACCACTAAGTGGTAATCAAGCAAACTGATTTTTCAGTTAAATGAAAGTTTACCACTAATGTGTATTGAATTTTGAAAATCCGACATACATGGTTGTCATTAAGAAGTAAAATGTGGTTCAATGATATTAAAATAATTTTTTGGTGAATAGTAACTTTTTTTTCATTAATCGCGATTAGAGGTAATTAGTGTAGTTAAAGGAAAAACTGGTATTATAAGAATGTGAAAACACCGTGAAACTTGTCCTAAACCTATTGGGTGAGTCATGGACGACCAAGAAAAGCCATGGGCCAACTTGGGGACCCCATGGAGCCACTTTAGTTGGAAAATGACATTAATATATTTTTATTTAATGTTAAAGTGAAAATGACACTAACATAAATTGTTTTACTAAAATAATTTTTGAGTGGGGTTATACAAGTCCAAATTTTGATTATAAAAATCCATTGGAAAGCTAAAAGGATTTCCTACATCATAGTATTTGTTTTATAATTTTTAGACATTAAATAAATTAAGTTATTTATGTCATAATAATGATGCAGCGATGACATCATTATTTGACGATTTAAATAAAATGGAAAGATAATGAAAAATCTAAAACCTACACATGTCCAAAACCAATTGGATGAGTGTATTTAGAAGACTTATCACCATATACACGAATTATATCAATGTGGGTCCTTTTGAAACCGAAACACATTTTCAAATAAAGTAATATTTCTTTACTTTCCAAAAGTGCCCCTCCTCTCCTCTTATAAAAGGCCCCCACCTCTACCTCATTTCACACACTTCTCAAGCCTTTGTCTCGGCCAACCCCTTCCCAATTACTCTCTCCACATCCCTCTCCTAATCCTAGAGGATTCCCTTTGGGATGAATCCTTTCAAAGGAAGCCTTTAGGCTCAAATCAAAAGGGAGTTACACTTTTAAAGGTAAATCATTCTCTCTTGTTCATTTGTTTTATTTTGCTTCTCCAACCCTGTAACTCTTTTTATTTACTTCTTTTGTAACAACACCAGTATCTTCAATATACTAGTATGTTGTTATAATATTTATTTGAGATACACTCTCAGAAAACTACATCAAATGGTTAAAGAACATACGGTTTCCGTGGATGGCGAAATTCTGCCTCCCGAAACGATGATTGTTCAATACTCATTTAACACCTTCAAGGGTGGCCATTATGATGTCACTATTTTTATATATGATATATAATATGTTTATGTTTTCTTTAAGCTTCTGTATTTTTCATTTTTGTCATACCTTTATGGTTTCCATTATGGGTAAAACACGATATCTTCATTTAAGGAAGTGCGGACTACCGCCCCCTCAAAGTGATGTGATTCGTTAATGCCATATGTGGGACGTGTAAAGGATGGATTTAAAGTTATCATATATGAAGTTATACTGGAAATATAATATACCTCTATATAATTATTATTTATTTCCATTAAAGTATGAGATAGAAATGAAAGTAGCATTCATGCGTACGTACGACTTACCGTCTCCATGAATGGTGCATTTCATTTCTTATCCCCAAATGTAATGTACTATTAAAATTACATGTATATAATGTATATATATAATTAATGATATATCTAAATGATGAATATAATTCTGGAATTAAAATATACATACCTCTCATTTAGTTTTAATTCCACTAATATGACAACGAAATGAATGTAGCATTCATGCGTACGTACGGCTTACCGTCTCCATGAACGGTGCATTTCATTTCTTACCTCTAAATGATTATGTAATATTATAAATACATGTATATGCTGGATATATATGATACATATTATATCCAAATAGGGAATTTCATTCTGGATATAAAGAACTTTTGACAACATGAACAACATGTAATTGTAAGAAGTCAACTTTCGACTTAAGAACCAAATATTGACAAAACAAGCATTATTAACTTAAATGGTTACATAATGTTTATAACATGGAAATAAGTGATATAAAAAGAGTAATGAACTTTAAAAAGGTTCTTAATCAATTATAAATTAACTCAAGTTTATTATTCAGGACGTTAAAGAACGATCGAGTCAAGTCGGACCCGAGGTAAGGGACTTCGTCTCAATCTCCTTTCATTGAGGCATATTTCGTTTTATACACAACTTTCTTTTATACGGTGTATAAACCCCTTTGACTTTTACTTTTATACAAAAGGAATCTTTTTCTACGAAGCGTTTTACTAAACGACAAAAAGGAATGTTTTTTTTAACGTACGCGGTGACAACGACTTTTTCCGCCGCCGCGAGTATTATTTGGTCTTTGGCTTCCTCAACAAGCCGTATTGTTTTTAGAATAAAATAAATACCATATACTCTTTTATGTATTTTGGTATTGAAAATGGTTTTGATAAAGGATTCTATTATGTCAATATATTTATGTTATATTATGATTGAAATGTGGAAATGTTATCATTCCTTTATATTGGTTTTATGTTTTATGATTTTATATTGGTACTTGGACATTTTAACGGGTGGTTACGTTATAAACCATATGACGGGTGGTGCCGTGAATACCAGGACGGGTGGTTACGTTATAACCTCCAATGCATTGGGTATGGAAGTCAGCCGTATGGCTATTCCATTAAGTATGTATGGAAATAGGCGGTATGGGTATTCCATTAAGTGATATGTGTGGAAGTCAACCGTATGGTTATTCCACTTAAGTATGTTTATGTCCCAAGTTACCTTTATATATTCTATGTGTTCTTTATATGAGTTTTATGGTAATCTTTTGGTTACAAAAAGGTAAGTAATGATACTTTATTCAGTGAAGATTTTTTTTACTACTTCATGAAGGTGAAGGTATTACTTTGATATAGTATACATGGTTTACTTGATGTTTGAAAAACTAACAGTTTTCATTCTCTTTGTATCCCTTACTGAGCTTTTTATGCTCACCCCAAGTTTTTCGAAATGTTTTTCACAGGACTTAAAGTGGAATAAGGTCAAGGATGGGATCAAGGGAATGCCATGCTATCTAAAACTTGGAATCTAGACATCTTTCTTTTTAAGAGTTTTTATTTTATAGAGACTTATTAGAAGTGTCTAATTTGTAATCTTTTAAGATGTAATAGTTATGTTCTAATTCTCTAAAACTCTAAACCTGAAAAGATCCTCAACGAGAATTATTCATTTAATTCAATATTAAGTAATGTTTAAGGCTGGGGCCTTATAGTTGGTATCAGAGGTCAGTTTAGACAACTTTAGGAGTTAGAAAAGTGTTAAATTATAATATGATTGAAATGATATAGCATTTAAGGATTACCATGTTGCTTCGCCTAAGATATTTCTGTGTTCAAAATGGTTTTCCACAGAGGAAACAAAGCAGCTATGTTGGGACGACATCAGGAGGAAGATAACCTTCCAAATCAGCAACCTGAGATGGTCGGAATCGGAACTGAACAGTTTGTTGTAGTGATGACACAGTTGACTCAGGCTATAAATGGTGGTGGCATCCATGCACGAGATCGGCCAGATCAACCGCAGATGAACATGTCAGTGGTGGAACATTTCATGAGGCAACATCCCCCATCATTCAGAGGATCATCTGACCCTGTGCAAGCTGAAGGGTGGATTAAATCACTGGAGAAGATTTTTGATGTCATGGGGTGTTCAGAACATCAAAAGGTTAGTCTGGCTGTTTACCGTTTTGAAGGTGAAGCTGATCAGTGGTGGTCAATGGTGAAAAATATAAGGGATAGTGATGAGATTGAGGATCTTCACTGGGACGAATTCAAAGGTATGTTTCTTGAGAAATATTTTTCCTAAGGTGGTTCATCTTAGGATGGAAAAACAGTTCCTAGAATTGAGGCAGGAGGATGATTCAATGGCTGCTTATGAAGAAAAGTTCACTCAATTGGAAAGGTATGCTCCAAACTTCATACGAGATCTTGATAGTAAAATAAACCGTTTTTACTCAGGGTTAAATCCAAAGTATCAAAGGGTTTAGCTTCTCGTGAATTCAAAAGTTATGAAAAACTTGTTCGATGTGCGGAGAAGGTGGAAATGGAGTTTGCCGATGATCACATGTTCTATGACAAACAACAGAATAAGAGATCTAGTTGGCAAGAAAAGGGGAAGAATTCATCAAAGAAGCAAGGAGGTAAGAAAACCAAATATCCATCCTGTGAGAAGTGTGGTAAAATGCATCCTGGAGAATGTTTATCCAAGTCTGGTAAGTGCTTTCGGTGTGGTAAGTCTGGTCATATTGCTCGTAACTGCAAGGAAGATGATCAAGCAGGAAATGAAAAGCCAATGGTAAGATGTTTTAAGTGTAATGAAATGGGTCATTATGCAGACGAGTGTCCGACAAGGAGCTTGAGTGATGGGAAGCAGTTAGACTACAAGCAGAAAGGGGTGGTAAAATCATTTGCAACAACTTCAGTAGATGTTGGGCCATCGAATGAAGTGGTATCATCTCCAGGGAGCTCAGTATTTTTCGAATATTGATTTGAGGTCGGGGTACCATCAGTTGAAAGTAAAAGATGCAGATGTTCCAAAGACTGCATTCCGTACTAAATATGGCCATTATGAATTTTTAGTTATGCCTTTTGGGTTAACCAATGCACCTGTTGTATTCATGGACCTTATGAATAAAATTTTCCATGAGTTCTTGGATAAGTTTGTGTTTGTGTTTTGAGGTTTGGGAAGAGGTCATGTGTGCCTTGTGATTCACAGTTGAAGAGAGAGTTGTTATGTGAAGCTCATAGTTTTCCGTTTTCAGTTAATCCGGACAGTACTATGATGTATAGAGATCTGCGGGAGTATTACTGGTGGGAAGGAATGAAAAGAGACATTGCTGATTTTACTGTGAAGTGTTTGACATGTCAACAGGTTAAAGCAGAGCGGCAGTTACCGAATGGGATACTTCAGCCTTTACCAGTGCCAGAGTGGAAATGGGAGAATATATCCATGGACTTTGTTGTTGGATTACTGAAGACATCTCGAGGTAATAATGCAATCTGGGTTATTGTTGATCGCTTGACCAAATCTGCTCATTTCCTTGCTATATGAGATACTTTCACTCTTGATCAACTTTCCCGTTTGTATCTTAAAGAGATAGTCAGGTTACATGGAGTTCCTCTTTCCATTGTATCGGATTGTGATCCCAGGTTTACTTCTAACTTTTGGAAAGGCCTTCAGAAGTCGTTGGGTACTGAATTAAATTTTAGTACATCTTTTCATCCTCAATCAGATGGGAAGTCAGAACGAAGAATTCAGACCTTGGAGGATATTCTACGAGCTTGTTCGATGGATTATCAGGGAAGTTGGGAGAAACATCTTTCTTTGGTTGAATTTTCTTATAATAACAGTTTTCATTCCAGTATACAGATGGCACCATTTTAGGCATTGTATGGGAAGCGGTGTCGAACTCCAGCTTTCCGGGATGAAGTTGGTGAAAGGAAGCTGATGGGACTAGAATTGGTAGAAGAGATGGCAGGAAAAGTTCAGTTGATTCAGAAAACACATGGGAACAGCTCAGAGCAGGCAGAAGAGTTATGCGGATAACCGGAGGAAGGATCTATCTTTTGAGGTAGGTGATCATGATTTTCTCAAGGTTTCTCCTTGGAAAAGTGATATGAGATTTGGTAAGAAAGGAAAGTTGAGTCCATGGTTGGTTGGACCATATGAAATTCTGGAAAGAGTTGGGTCAGTTGCATACCGAGTGGCTTTACCTCCGAGTTTATCTCAGGTACACAATGTTTTTCACGTTTCGATGTTGAGAAAGTATATGCCAGATCCATCTCATGTTTTGAGCCCAGAGGTAGTTCAGCTGGAAGAGAACCTATCTTATGAGGAACAACCGGTCCAGATTCTTGACCACAGGAAGCAAGTGTTACGGAATAAGGTGATTCATCAGGTAAAGGTTTTGTGGAAAAACCATGTGATTGAAGAGGCAACGTGGGAATCTGAAAATGCTATGAGGGATAAATACCCCCACTTATTTTGATAAGTGAATAAAATTGCGAGGATGCAATTCCCAAAAGGGGGTAAGGATGTAACATCCCAGGTAAATAAGGAATAAATAATTTTCATATTTATTAATATTTACGAATTAAATATTAATTTTACTTTAAAGGGGTTGCTATGTTCGATAGTGTACCCGATACGCAACAGAGAGTTTCATTGAAATCTTATGTTGCACTCTAATAATAAAATAATATTATTTCAAAAGGTAGTTAACATGTAGCCGTTGTAATGGTGAGAATGGATAGAAATAACTAAAATATGATTATATATGTTTTTAAATGTTTTTACATTTATCCAATAAAGGATAGAGGATTAAAATACGGAAAGAATTCAATTTTAGGCATTTATAACCTAATTTTCACGAAAGGTCCACTTATCACCTTTTGACAGAGAACCGTCATTAAATATAGTTTTGATCACTCTTATACATTCTTTTGGACCAAATATAACTCTTCTTTAGGATCGGGACATCAAAATTTACTTTGTGTAAATTTTTGGTACCTTTCTGATAAAGTTCATTTTTTTATGAATAGTGTAAAATGTTGTATTTTAATTCAAAACCTCTTTTTAATCTAAATTATTTATATGAATAGATTATTATTTTAATAGGTTTTAAAGTGAAATTAGAAAATATTTTTACCAGTTAATACAATGGTGGTCATTGGAATCAATTTCACTTTGAAATTGGACTTAAACTGGTGTCAATCTTTTGATACTTATTGTTTCACAAAAACACGCTATTTGTCATGACAGCGGGAATTAATTATTAAATTAATTAATTTGACTTATATGTTTTTAATTTTGTAAAATGGACTTCATTTTTGAAATCGGAATATCAAATATAGCTTAGGGTGAATTTTTGGTAATTTTCTGAAAAACTTCAATTTTTGATGAATAGTGAAACCACTAAGTGGTAATCAAGCAAACTGATTTTTCAGTTAAATGAAAGTTTACCACTAATGTGTATTGAATTTTGAAAATCCGACATACATGGTTGTCATTAAGAAGTAAAATGTGGTTCAATGAGATTAAAATAATTTTTTGGTGAATAGTAAATTTTTTTCATTAATCGCGATTAGAGGTAATTAGTGTAGTTTAAGTTAAAAATGGTATTATAAGAATGTGAAAACACCATGACACTTGTCCTACACATATTGGGTGAGTCATGGCCGACCAAGACAAGCCATGGGCCAACTTGGGGACCCCATGGAGCCACTTTAGTTGGAAAATGACATTAATATATTTTTATTTAATGTTAAAGTGAAAATGACACTAACATAAATTGTTTTACTAAAATAATTTTTTAGTGGGGTTATACAAGTCCAAATTTTGATTATAAATAGTAATTGGAAAGCTAAAAAGATTTCCTACATCATAGTATTTGTTTTATAATTTTTAGACATTAAATAAATTAAATTATTTATGACATAATAATGATGCAGCGATGACATCATTATTTGACGATTTAAATAAAATGGGAAGATAATGTAAAATCTCTGAACTACACATGTCCAAAACTTATTGGATGAGTGGATTTCTAAGACTTATCACCTTATCCACGAATTATATCAATGTGGGACCTTTTAAAACCGAAACACATTTTCAAATAAAGTAATATTTCTTTACTTTCCAAAAGTGCCCCTCCTCTCCTCTTATAAAAGGCCCCCACCTCTACCTCATTTCACACACTTCTCAAGCCTTTGGCTCGGAAAACCCCTGCCCAATTACTCTCTCCAAGTCCCTCTCCTCATCCTAGAGGATTCCCTTTGGGAAGAATCCTTTCAAAGGAAGCCTTTAGGCTCAAATCAAAAGGGAGTTACACTTTTAAAGGTAATTCATTCTCTCTTGTTCATTTGTTTTATTTTGCTTCTCCAACCCTCTAAACTCTTTTTATTTACTTCTTTTGTAACAACACCAGTATATTCAATATACTAGGATGTTGTCATAATATTTATTTGAGCTAAACTCTCACACAACTACATCAAATGGTTAAAGAACATACGGTTTCCGTGGATGGCGAAATTCTGCCTCCCGAAACGATGATTGTTCAATACTCATTTAACACCTTCAAGGGTGGCCATTATGATGTAACTATTTTTATATATGATATATAATATGTTTATGTTTTCTTTAAGCTTCTGTATTTTTCATTTTTGGCATACCTTTATGGTTTCCATTATGGGTAAAACACGATATCTTCATTTAAGGAAGTGCGGACTACCGCCCCCTCAAAGTGATGTGATTCGTTGATGCCATATGTGGGACGTGTAAAGGATGGATTTAAAGTTATTATATATGAATTTATACTGGAATTATAATATACATCTATATCATTATTATTTCTTTCCATTAAAGTATGAGATAGAAATGAAAGTAGCATTCATGCGTACGTACGGCTTACCGTCTCCATGAACGGTGCATTTCATTTCTTATCCCCAAATGTAATGTACTATTAAAATTACATGTATATAATGTATATATATAATTAATGATATATCTAAATGATGAATATAATTCTGGAATTAAAATATACATACCTCTCATTTAGTTTTAATTCCACTAATATGACAAAGAAATGAAAGTGGCGTTCATGCGTACGTACGGCTTACCGTCTCCATGAACGGTGCATTTCATTTCTTACCTCTAAATGATTATGTAATATTATAAATACATTTATATGCTGGATATATATGATACATATTATATCCAAATCGGGAATTTCATTCTGGATATAATGAACTTTTGACCACATGAACAACATGTAATTGTAAGAAGTCAACTTTCGACTTAAAAACCAAATATTGACAAAACAAACATTATTAACTTAAATGGTTACATAATGTTTATAACATGGCAATAAGTGATATAAAAAGAATAATGAACTTTAAAAAGGTTCTTAATCAAGTATAAATTAACTCAAGTTTATTATTCAGGACGTTAAAGAACGATCGAGTCAAGTCGGACCCGAGGTAAGGGACTTCGTCTCAATCTCCTTTCATTGAGGCATATTTCGTTTTATACACAAATTTCTTTTATACGGTGTATAAACCCCTTTTACTTTTACTTTTATACAAAAGGAATCTTTTTCTACGAAGCGTTTTACTAAACGACAAAAAGGAATGTTTTTTTAACGTACGCGGTGACAACGACTTTTTCCGCCGCCGCGAGTATTATTTGGTCTTTAGCTTCCTCAACAAGCCGTATTGTTTTTAGAATAAAATAAATACCATATACTCTTTTATGTATTTTGGTATTGAAAATGGTTTTGATAAAGGATTCTATTATGTCAATATATTTATGTTATATTAGGATTGAAATGTGGAAATGATATCATTCCTTTATATTGGTTTTATGTTTTATGATTTTATATTGGTACTTGGAAATTTTAACGGGTGGTTACGTTATAAACCATATGACGGGTGGTGCCGTGAATACCAGGACGGGTGGTTACGTTATAACCTCAAATGCATTGGGTATGGAAGTCGTCCGTATGGCTATTCCATTAAGTATGTATGTAAATTGGCCGTATGGCTATTCCATTAAGTGATATGTGTGGAAGTAAACCGTATGGTTATTCCACTTAAGAATTGAGAGTGTTAAGAAGGGATGAAGTTACCTCTTCAATTCTGGCCGATTTGAGACACCCTATGATGTTCTGCCTTAATTCGCTATCTCAAAGATACCCAACGAGGGGGGTGGGGGGAGGCAATGGGAGCGCCCCTGGACTTCTTATGGTCTATAGGGAGGTGGAATATCCGAAAAATCATTATAATGAATAAGATATTAAAAAATTAACGAAATAATTTAAAACTGGGAAATGGCCTTTTGGGTTGGCCCAATTCTTAAATAAAAACCCAAATACCACATTGTTATGGATTTCTAAGGGGCCCAAATTAAATTTTTGGTGTTAAAAGGTCAGTGTAGGATATTTTGGAAGTGGAATGGGTGAAAAATATTTTAAAATTAAATAGTTATAAAATAATCATATTCGGTTTTTAAATCTGAAAATGGGCTCTCGATTTGGCCCAAATCATGAAAACTCACCCTTTCCTCCAGAAATGAATAGAAACCCCCAAAAACAAATAATGAATGGAAATTAAATGAAATTAAACATTAAATTAAGTTATTTATGCAACAACCAGATCTGGTCACCACCAATACCAACACCAACCCCAGCCCATGACAAGGCCTGAAGGGCGTTCCCTATCCCCATAGGCTTCCACAAGTGCTGGTATTAGTGGTGACCATATTTGGTTTGTGACACTTAGCACAACTCAAGATGAGTATGTTGTTGTTACTCAACCTTCTACCCAACTCATTTGGATAAAGACTCAGTTTAAAGATATAATTTTTGAAGTAAAGCTACTCTTGATCTTGAGATGTGACAATCAAAGTTCAATAATTCATACAAGGAATCTGGTACAACATTCTTGTTCCAAACATATTAACATAGAGTACCACTTCATCAAATAGAATGTGGAGAATAATTAATTGGAGCTGGAGTACATTCCTACATCAGAAAAAATTGATAATATATATACAAAACCATAATGAAATGAACTATTTTCTAAATTGTGGTTGAACATGGGTGTGCATCCTTCTTCTAATTGAGCTTGAGGTATGTGTTTCTCTCCCCTCTCTCATCAAATGTTTGGATAGTGTTGTCATGGGGGAGAATTTTTCATAAATATATCGTTATGGTTGAATGTATAAAGGTGGATTTGTGGGTAAGCTATGAATCCAGCATGATAGTTGAAGGAGTTGAGAAGAAGTCTTGGTAGAATGATGATCATGTTTTGTGGAATGCTGAGGAAGAAATGATGAATAAATTTCACATTAACTATGTTTGGACTACATCGTTTTGCTATCAATAATTCTTGTTTCCTAAAATGTGATGGCTCATGTAGGTTTATAATTTTTGATATGTAATAAATTTCTTGGGGTTACAAATTTAGTGACTTATGAATCTTGGTTGAGAATAAAATCCAAAGGGAATGATTGATGTGACCTAGTTGGATGGAGAAAGATGTTTGAAGTGTTTTATTTGGAAGAGTGTTGTCTTGTTTTCATAGAGGATAAATCAATTCACTTTGTAAAATCCTAGAAAATTCATATGATTCATTTCAGATTTGTATTTCAAAAATATCATAAGTTTGGAGAACTTGTGATGAAATAATTATGTTTTTTGGGGGTAAATGTGTTGTCAATCATATTCAGTTTTTATTAGATAGAAATATTCTAATAGAAGAAAAGGAAGTTCGAGTACTTTCTAATAAAAATATTATGATGCTAAATGTGTTTGATCAAAGACAATATATCACGGAAGATATGGTTGATGATGCAATTAGTTTTTTATTGAATAAGACAAACTATAAGGAATTATCATTGTTGTTTTTGTCGATGCATATTTTAAGGTGGAGTTGTTTCACAGTGTTTGCCAAATTTTTTGGGATGAAAATTGATAGATGGAGAAATATGATTTTGGAAAAGGATGATTCATGCAAGATTTATGGGAGTTCAGAATATTTTATTTAATATTGTTAGTATTTTAGAATGTTCGGCGAAAGCAATGATTCTATGTCAAAACATAAAAAATGGAAAAGGTATTGAGTGTAAAAAAGACTCAATAAGTTGTCATAAGATGAAGTTGGTGATAATGATACTTATGCGCCCAATGTGACATGAATTGGGGTTTTCTCAATGCATCATGATCTTGGGTGACATAATGGAGTTTTTTTTAATGCATGGTTTATTTATGCCTATAAATAATAAGAGACCCTCTATCATTTAAGAAGCTCGACACTTTAATAAATCCATTACTCTAAAGAATAAAAGAATTTTATGTAAATGGGGTTGTGTGAAAGAAATTGTTTTGTGCTTAATAAGGATAATCTTCATGTCAGAGGAGGGTTCCATGCAATATAGAAGTTTTTTGAAATAGGGGTTTCAAAAAAAAAGTTAAAACTTGTTTGTGTAGCATAAAAGCTGCATAAAAGACACCTAAAAGGGTGAGTGAGATATCTAAATTTAGCACATGTAGTAAGTTGTGTGTGAGGCAGTTCATATGAGCTTTTCGGTAAGAATCCGAATACTTTGTTTGATGGATCGGATTTTGAAAGCTGATTCAGAAGCAATGAAACATTTCTTTTCCCTTTGTTTTATAATAGGGTGAACACACGGTTGGAGATTTTTTTCTAAGTGTTACACGAGTGTATGGGTATATCATAGTTGTTATATTCTACATTGAAGAATTTTTTTCTAATGTATTGTGTGGTACTTGATTGTTTCTATACCATACCAAGGATGTAGAAACTCTTGTTGAGTAGTGAACCTTGTCAATATTTTGAACATGTGGATGTGATTATTGATTGTGTTTAGAAGGGAAATAACTATTTACTAGGAGGAGAATGTTGTTTCAAAAAGATGGAAATCTAAAAGAAAAAGATATCCCTAATTCACCCATCCCCCTGTCAGAGAAAATTGGATCCTAACTGGGTATCATCAATTGGCATGAGAGGCATGTTGCCTTAGACTATTCTTTTTTGGTGTGTCCAAGAGAAGTTTTTATTGAAAATATGAATTGTGTGATTAGTAAAGGTATTCTGATATTTTATTTAATGAATTATCATATCGGGAATGTTAAAATGATTTCTTATCTTATGTATCATGGGTATGAAGTCCTTCAAACTAAAATAGAAGGATTTAATCCTATTGATGATTAGGTTTCCTATACACTAAAGATAAGAAGAATCTTGAGAATTATTAAAGTGAAAAAAATTCACTACTCTCATATCATTCTAATAGTGAGTTTTTAAGAGTAAAATGTGTTGCAACCCATAAAGGAATTTGCGATAATATAAAAAAAATCTATGATTCAAATACAAAAGTGAAGAAGGAAATATTACTATTCTCGAGGCTGAAGTATAAAGACATGTAAATGGGAGAGTTTGAATCTCTTCGGGGATACTTTATCAGGGTCAATGACATTGTCAGTTCAATCAGATGTCTTGGTGAAAAATTGGAGGATTCTACTATTGTTTAAAATATCTTGGGATTTTTTTAGAAAATATTGATAAAAAATATTATTGTCTTGAAGACAAAGATACTAAAAAATTATCTCTTGATGATCTTCACAACACTCTCATCACATATCAAATGAAAATAGAGAAATCTATGAAAAACAAAATAAAGTAGACAGAGAAATGTATTTCAAGGCTGCGAATAATGAGATGTCAAATAATATTATTATTGAGGATTATACTTTAGAATCCTACTCTATCGATGAGGCTTATAAGATATCATTAAAATATATTATCCTTTTTTCTAAGAATGTTAAAAGAGGAACACTGAAATAATTGGGGAAACTTCCCTCGAAATGTTTTGAATGTGGAGATGTAGGCCACTTTGCATATAATTTCCCTAAAAAAGGGAAATATGAAGATAGTGATGAAGAAGATAGAAGGACAAGATGATAATGGATTAAATGATATGGCAAAGATAAATATTCCTCAAAATGAAAGGATTGATAATTCATAAAATTAAAATAAGGTTTTTGTCTATGGATGAAGAATAAGAAGACGATAATGCTGAATTTTAAAATTCTTTTACTAAGAAATATAGAGAGATTACTTTTATTACAGTAGAGAATAATGAAGATTATGGGATCAACAATTCTAAAGAAGAATAAACTCAACATAAATACCATCCTAATGAAGAATTAAATGAATTTTTGAGAAAGATCAGAAGGCTTGAGAAGGAAAATATGAATTTTATAGATGAGAATTCCTCATTAAACAACAAATAATTTTTTCATGATTAGAATGTGATGCTGTAAAATAATATTGATTATCTAAATAATTATCTTGAGATTTGAATTAATCATAATGATCATTTCAATGTAATCTTGAAGGAAAAAAATAAGGGTTGTAAAATTCCCAATAAAAATTTTCTAAAGCTGATAAAATGAATATCCATTTAAAATAATAAATCTCAGATGTTGGTGAATGTTCTAGTAATAATGAACCAAATAAAGATCAAAAAATTTTACCTTCTAGGATTTAGAAGAATGATAGAACTGGTTCTGATAAGAACAAAAATATAAAGGCCATGTATATGGCCAATGATAGAAATGCCGAAAAATTATAAGTACATAAAAATTAAAAGTCTACAAATATTTCTAATACATTTGGTTCTAATAATTCTGAACAGATATCTACGCTAAAGAAGAATTTTATGATTGAATATAGGAAGGCTAACGGTCAGTGGAGTTCTATTGAGAAGAGTGTTGAGAAGCATGTTCACAACTCCAGTCAGTATGGAAGTTTTAGAGTGAAATATTCATTCTATTGATACTACTGGTATTGTGGTGGAATCAGAAACATTGAAAATATGTGTTAGTTCAACAAGAAACCTTACTACTACTCAACAATTTATAGAAGACAAGGTTTGAGAGGGAGTCAATCCTCTCAAAATAATATGTATGAGAAGGAAGTTTACAAGAAATATGAGATGGATGTTATTAAAGTTAAAAATAGGTTCCAAGCATTGGAAACTATTTTTGAATGAAGTGAACAGCCTAGAAATCATTCTAAGGGATGCCTGGCTTTGTTCCCAATACAATGTAAGGTTCTTAACAAATCATAGATGCTGGAGGTGAATAATGAAAAGGAAGAACGGAAATCCCTTATTGTTGAAACCACTTTGAATGCTACAAAAGGATAATTTCCATGGACTCTCCACAGTGGGAATTCTTCTCATATGACATAATAAATAATGCTTCTGAAGAATTTCAAAAATTCATTGAAGGAATAGTGACATTTGGAAATAAATAATATCTCAGGATCAAAGTTGTTGGATCATACGTCATCAAGAAAGAAAAAGGTATTTCCCGGAAAAAAGTATATGTCTATGGGCTGAAAAAGAATCTGTTATGTGTTTCAGAACTTGTTGATAAAGGAAACAACGTTATATATATAACAAATGGGTTTGTTGTGACAAGTGAAAATGATGGAAGAGTATTTACAAAAGGCCAACGTACAAAAGAGAATTTGTTCGAGGTTAGTGATGTACAAAACTATAGTGAAATGGGTGTAGTGGACGAAAATAGGTTATGGCATAAGAGGATAGAAAACATTTGTTAGAGAAAACTGTTCATGTTATCAATGGAAGATATTTTCTGATATATGCCTGATTTTTCAAAAAGGAGATAGATGGGTTGCACTATTTGTGGGAAAGGTATGATTACGAACTCTATGCATACGAGATTTTATATTCGTTCAAAATGAAACTTAGAACATATACATTATTATATATGTGGACCAATGATAAATCAATCAAAAAATGAAGATATGTTCTTCATTACATTAATTGTTGACTTTACTAACATTACATGTGCTATGTGCATGATACATAAGTCAGATTATCTAAAAATATTTAAGAGTTTCAGTAGGAATGCAAAAAAGGAATTTGACTGTTCAGTGAAGAAATTGAGAACTGATAATTGTAGAGTGTTTAAGAATGAAGAGTCTGAAGTTTATGTTGAGAAACATAGAATTTGGCATGAGTTATGTTCACCGTAACCACCTCAACCAAATGGGGCTACTGAAAGAAATAATAGAATTATTGTGGAAATGGGGAGCACTATGTTACTTGAACATAGTCTTTCTCATTATTATTGGAGGCAAGCCTTGAGAAATGTTGTGTATAATTCAGATATGATGTATCTACATGAAAAATTTAGATATGAAACCATATGTAATGCTCTATGAAATAATCCTCGTCAGAAATAGTTATGTGTTTTTATGAGTCGGTTCATTATAAGGCAGAAAGGTGGAATCCATTTAATGTTTGACAAAAGATGAGATGATGTAATTTTTCTTGCCTATTCTTCAGAAAGAAGAGGATACCAAATCTCCAATAAATAAATAGGAAGAATTTGTTATTCTTATTATATCAATGTTGTTGAAATTTTTATGAATGAAATGGAGTCTTATGATGATTTGAAAGGTGAGAAGGTTAAGGAATGTTTTTTCAAAAATTATTATAATGATACTAATAGAGTCAATTCTACTCAAGAAGAATAATCAGTATCTGCAATTTGGAGTGATGAGGATGAAATGAAAAAAACACATCCTTGGCTAATAAAGCATGTAGAGTCTCAGAAAATTATTGGATATCAACATCAGAGGTTTGAAACCTAATAAACAACATATTCTATTACACATACTTATTTTTATTCAAATGTATAGCCTAATCGTGTGAAAGAAGCTTTTCATTATCCAGAATGGATTCAGTCTATGAATGATGAGAATGAACAGATTGACAAGAATAATACTTGGAAACTTGTTCCCAAATCAAATAAAAAAATGTTATTGGTACAAAAAGAGTTTTCTGGAAGAAGTTTAATAAAAAATGTGAAGTGATGAAGAACAAGTAAACATTAGTTTGAAAAGGTTACTCACAAATTGAAGGGATTGAATTTGATGAAAATAAATTTCACGTAGAAAGGTAAGAAACTATCAGAATATTTTTTTATAATTTCTATATAATGATGATACAATATCTTTCAAATGGATGTTAAATCCACATTCTTGATTGGGGGTCCGGTTGAAGAAGTCTTCATTGAAAAACCATGTCATTTTATTATTGGGAATTATAAAAGTTATGTGTATAGTTTGAAGAATGAATTTTACAGTCTAAAATAAGCCCTGAGGGTATGGTATTCAAAATTAGATGCGTACTTAAGGAAGATGAATTTTAGTAATGGTATGTTTCCCTTCAATCATTACATAAAATGATGTCAAAAGTCGTCTTTGATCATAATTTTTTATATTGATGATATTATCTTTGCTTGGAATGATGAAGGATCTTGTGGAATATTCTATATGGATATGCAGAAGTTTTTTTAGATGTCCATGATGGGAAAAGTGAAGTATTTTCTTGGGTTAAAAATAATACATAATAACAACAACAGTTTTATTTCTCATGAAAAGTATGCGAAGTAACTTTTGAAGAAGATTGGAAAGGAATATTTGAACCCTGTTTGCACACCAGTTTTAGTGGGAACCAAGTTGTCTAAAGCTGGCAAGGGCATGGAAGTTGATCAGAAAGTGTTTTGAAAGCTGTTTAGAAGTCTATTATATTTGAATACCTCGTGACCTGACATTTTTTATGTTATTAGCTTATGTGAAATATTTCAGAGTGCTCCTAAAGAATAAAATATGTTTGGTGGAAAAATAATTCATAGATATATCGAAGGTACAAATATTTTTGGAATTTGGTATGATGTCTTAAAAAAGATTGATTTTTTAATGTTTTCTGATGCTGATTCTATAGAAAACGTTGATGATAGAAGATCCACATCTGGTGGAGTTTTATTTCCAGGGAAAATTTGTGAATGTTGGCATACAATTAAATGGAATTCAATGACTCTTATCTCACCTGATGATGAGTATGTAGCTACTACTCAAGCTACAACCCTACTCATGTGGATGTAGTATCAGTTGGAAGATCTTATTTTTATAGTAAAGCTACACTTTCTATTGGGATGTGACAATCAGGGTGAAACCAATGTTACAAGGAATTTGGTACAACATTATTTCTGAAAACATATTGATATAATGTACCACTTCATCAAAGGGAATCTGAAGAAGATTGAATTGAAGTTGGAGTACATTTCTTCATTGGAACAAATTGCTGATATATTCACATAACCTTTACCAAAGGAAGATTTTTTTTTAAATTTGGGTTGAACATGGGTGTTCATCCTCCTTGCCATCAATCTTGAGGTATGTGTTTCTATCCCCTCTCTCATATTACCTTTGGATAGTGTTTTCATGGGGGATAATTGTTCATTAATAAATCTGTATGGTTTCATGTATAAAGGAGGAGTTGTTGGTAAGCTATTAATCTTGCATGAATGTTGATGGAGTGGATTAGATGCCTTAGAAGAGTGAATATTATGTTTTGAAGAAGGCTGAGGAAGAAATGCTGATGAAATTTCATAGTCACTAGGTTTGGATAGCATGGTTTTGCAGTCAATAATTCTTGATTCCTATAATGAGTTAGCTTACGTAATCTTAGAATTGATGGTAAGTAATCCATTTCATGATGATATAGTGTTTATTAATATTTTAATCTTGGTAGACAACACAATTCATAGGGGAATATTATTGGAACCATGTTGGATGGTGAAGGATGTTTGAAGTGTTTTCTTTTACTGAGTTTTTTCATTTGTTTTCAAATAGGTTATATAAATTCACTTTGTAAAATCCTTGATGAAAAGAATATGCTTTTATTATTTGTACTTCCAAATATCAAAATTTTGGAGAACAAGTGATGCAAGACTTATAATGTACAGTGGGAGTAATGGTAATGTCAGTCAAATTCAATTCTTATTGGAAGGAAAGATTCTTGTGGAAGACATGGAAGTTTCAAGACATTCCATTGAAAATATGATGATGATAAATGGGTTCGATCAAAGACAATATATAATGGAAGACATGATTCATAATGAAATAATTTTTTTGTTTAATAATCCAGATGTTATTAAATCAGTATTTGTGTTCTTATTGATGAAAATCGTAAAGTGGCACCATTTTGATTTTTTTCCAGATTTTTGGGGATGAAATTTGTGAGATGGTGAAATGTGGTTTTGGAAAAGGTTTTTGCCTAAATTTTTTAAGGGATTTTGGAGTGTTTCATGCAATATTGAAGGAATTTTGGAATGTTTCATTCAATGCACGATTCAAGGTCAGAACATCAAAAATGTCAAAGGAATGAAGTGCATGAAAGAATCAACAAGTGCATTAAGGATGAGGTTTGTGCGAAAGAGACTAACACACCCAATGCAACATCAAGTGGGGTTTTTCATGAAGTGTTAGGATCCTACACAACAAATCAGGGTTTTTTCATGCATGGTTCAGTGATTCCTATATATAAGAGGGGACCCCCTCTCATTTAAGAAGCTCAACACTTAGATAAATCCTGATCTCTAATGCATAAATGAATTATATGTAAATGGAGTTTCACAAAATAAATAGTGTTTTGTGTAAGATGAATAATTTTCATTCAATAACAGTGTTTCATAAAAGATTGATGCTTCGAAAATGCTTTGTTTTAAAAAAAAAGATAAAACTTGCGCGCATGGCATAAAAGATGTGTGCAAGACCCCTAAAAGGGTATGTGAGAGATTTGAGTTCATAATAAGTAGTATGTTTTGTGCAAGGTAGTTCTTACCATCATATGGGTAGGAAAGAGAAGAATTATTTTTGAAAGATCAAACTTTTAAAGATGATCAAGAAGTACTGAAACCTTGTTATTCCTTATTTGTTCAATGAGGGTGCACACGCACTTGAATATTATTTTCCAAGTTCTATAAGAGTGTAAGGGTATATCCATCTCATTTTATTCGACATTGAATGATTGTTTTCTAGTGTATTGTGTGGTACTGAATTGTTTTTATACCTTACCAAGGACACTGCTACTCTTTTTGAGTAGTAAGCCTTGTAAATACCATGTTCATGTGGGTGTGTGTTTTGATTGTGTATAGAAATGAAAAAACTCTTTAACAAGAGGTGAGGGTTTTTTAAAAAGAAGGAAACATAAAAGAAAAAGATATCACTGATTCACCCTCCCCTTGTTAGTGATACATGGATCCTAACATGGAAACTTCACATAAGAAAATAATAAAAATATAATAATAAAACATGATATCTGAAACCATAACATTATCATAATAAATAAGTTTGTGACATACAAATATGAATGGAATACTCGTTCCATAGTAAATAATTACTACCAAAACTATTATACTGGATTGGGTTCACTCCCAATTCTATTAAATCCTTATTCCAGTTTTACACCCAAGATTGTCTTAGTTGATAATCAACTTTACTAAACTCGGTTCACACCCCATTATAGTTGTTTTTATATAACGAGATACCCATATTTACCAAATTCATTAAAGGGATAAATAATTCTAGGTCCACCCATCACATAATGAAAATGGTAAATATGTGTTCTAAAGGATCATAAAACATTATTTATATAATAACCAATGGAATATAAATGGGTTTCATAGATATTACATTATAACATCACAACATAACCCATGGAAAACAAATCAGTTTCATAAATAATTTTTTATAACTTCATTTGCCTATGTAAATTAAATTGGGTTCATATAATCATCCATATATAGTCATTATAATTTATAAAAAAATTTATAGGGGGTGAAATCATTGTATTCTAGCCCCTACAACAAAAATTTAATTTTAATGATGTTATCATATATAAAAAGTGCCATTAAATTATCATAGGAATATCTCTTAATGAAAATCCAATTATCACATTGAATTCAAATATTTAGAATATAATAATTGCTTTACTATTATAGTAAATATTTCATCGAAAACAAAATTAGAAACATGAAATTGAATATTCAAATATTTGACCGGTCATGACTACAAGAAATTCCATTCAAGTTATTCAATTAAAAAATAGATCCCTTGAAAATATCAAATAAAAATTTAGATGTTCCACGTTCATAAAGCAACGAGAAGTTCCATTTTTAAAAATTTATAAAATTTCAAACATGGGTGAAACCGAATTTAAACATTCATTACTGAATTTTAAAAATATGTTTAAAATATTTTTTGAAAACATGTACATTGAAGAAAATGTTTTTTGGAATAAAAAGGGAAGTAATTTTTTATTTAGATAAATTATTTCAGTCTATTTAGTACAAAATGTATTGAAAACGAATGGAAATAATGTATTCCATAGCAATAAATAAAGGGTAATAAAACTCATGTTATTTTCTATATGTTGATCATGAAATTATATCCTTGGAAATATAACCATAAATAATTCTGATAAATAATTTGGTTTTAATAGAAAACTTTAAACTCAAGATTTAATTTAATCTAAATTGATTTAATCTCCAGTAAAATAAATTATAATTTATTGTAATATTACACCATAGTCATGAACATAATTTAAATAACTTCTATGATACACTAATTATATTTAATTAACCATTTATTTATAATTCAATTTTAAAATCACCATTTCTTGGTGTTAATGATTTCTTGTTTAATGAGAATTTAAATTCAGCTATTATGTACCTTGTACATTGATCTTAGTTCAATCAGCTACATAATATTAATTATTATATAAGAACAATATATATTATTAATAGATATAGTGTCTTTGATAAAGGATATAGATAGAGAAAATGAATTTTATTATTCATGAGGATTGTAGGTCGTATGTATGCGTTAATGATTTTTTAAATTTTAAAGAAGTGGGATTAAATAAAGAAAAATAATAATCTAAATTTATAGAGTTATGATTATATCATTTATAACAAATATATTAATTTCATCTATCCTTATTAAAATCCAAGTAAAATATAAATGGAAAATAAATCACATTTCTTCGTCGATAAGGTAATCCACACATGGACACAAGTGACATTACCATTTCAAAATATATGGCAAGGTAAGAAGGTAGATATGGAATTAGAATTTATAAAGCACAAAATTATCATAAATGTTATATATATATATATATATTAAACCCACCATATTAGCCATCCACGATAGATGATAATAGAAAATTAATTGTATAGCTATATGGATTTAGTAGTCCCCAAGTACACAGGATTGATATTTTCACTTTTCATTTAATGGAATAGAGGGTCTATATTAGAAGTTTGATAACCATAATAAATTTTAAGAATATTTATGATACTTAATATATTTTTATGTGTAATAACAAATTTTTAGATGATTTATAAAAATAAATAAATTTAATGACATCATGTTTGATTAATACCTATTTTTTTGGGACACTCCTTTAAATTTATTAATAAAGACACTTGATTTTTATTAAATAATATTTGAACCAATAAATCATCTATATGATACTTTAGAATATAATTGGGTAGGTTTTCGTTAATATTTATAGCTCAATGGGTGTGAGGAATAGGGGATAAAAGTTACCCTTTAGTAAGATAAAAGAGGCCCACTATTTGAATTTATTAATGTATTAAATTAATATAAAATATTGTATCCATTTAAATTGATAAAATTGATATATTTATAAAATATTATTGGAATAATTTTAAATCCTATAATACAATAACAATTTTATAGTTTTAGGGGATGTTTTAACCCGTATCTCATTTTTTTTAAACTAGGTTACTCCTTTTTACAGTTACCACAATATCAAATATTTTAACACATTACGGGTCAAGACTATTACCATAAAATGGTATGTGACCCAAAAATGGAACATTATTGAAATTATAAACCGTTTATCATTAATCTAGACAAATTTTGTATTAATTTTATACCATGTTTTTAAGCTAAAATATTATAGATTATAAAAAATCATTCATGCCATTTTTTGGAACTATCCATTTAAATTGACATTTAAAACAACATGATAGAAAATTAATTCAAATATAAATACATAAAACACATATAATATAGTATAAATATATATTAAATTAATTATACACTATAAATAACCCGATAAAATTACTTTTACTGTTTTAAATATAATTTACATGTATTTTAGACTAATTGTAGAAGCACTATGTCGATGTTCTATAATCATTTAAGAAAATTATTAATCGCTATAAAATTAAAATAAAATAATATTGTAGAAATAAAAATTAATATTTATTACAAAAATTTATAAATAAACTTATCCTTATTCCATTCATATGTTACAATTTTAGGGATATTAAATTCAAGAGAGTGATATTTTGAAATTTTCATTGCTTAAAATTACAAAAATGTCATTATCATGGGAAAATAGTTTGAAAATTCCATATATTATAAATATTTCCCTAAATAGAATATTAGAAACATCCAATAATATAAGGGAAATTGATAAAAAAAATTAATGCCTTGTATAAGATTTTAACCCTATATTACTTGTTTCACCCTTACTGGGGAGAAAATATTTAACAAGGTTACTATTTATAGTGATTATAAATAAAAGAATTATAAACCAAATTTTATCCTTATAATTAAAAATATAAAATATAATTTTCATTACTCATTTTATGTAACTGAAATAAATTCATTTTATAATTACACATAAAAGGACAAAATGCAATTTTTTTACAAAAGTAAATTTTTAGGCTAAAAATTGATTTATTATTATCAATACATTGAAAAGACATTAAATAAATATTAAAACAATTTTATTTATAATATAATACATTAATATTTCTTAAAATAATTCACCAAGGGTGATTAATTAAATTTATTATAATAAAATCACACTAGGTGCGTAAAATTAAATTTTCTGAAAAAACTATTTTAATTTCAAATGATTTTTATATTCACTTCTAATGAATTGTAATCTAATGAATTAATGGTATACCTTTTTAAAACATATCTTTTTAATTATTTATTCATTAATATTAATACCCACAAATCCTTTGTTCAGGTGAAAATTGTCATATTAAATAATAATATTTCAATCTTATATATAACTTTTTTTTAAACTCAATATTGTTGTGAAGAAAGGTATTCAAGAAATAAAATTTATATATAGAAAAATATATCATAAAATTTATTGGCTAAAAATTATACCACTTATAAAATTAATTTAACTATTTATAATCCATCAATATGATATAAAGAATGAATATGTCAATGTTTCATCACATTAACTGGTTTCTAATAAGTTCTTCGAATTTCTGATTTGTCCAGTGAACATTAACAAATATATTTGTCTTCTTCCATAACACATTATCTTAATGATCAAATATTACTACTGGTTTTTCATTATAGGAATGATAATTCTCTAGATTTAGTTCCACTATGTTCATTAAATTTTAAGGACCATGTATGAACATCCCCCGATTAGATACATGGAACACACCATGAACATGAGAGAGGTTCAGTGGTATTATAATGTGATTTGATAACAACCATGCTCAATCATGAATTATAATGGGTCTAATATACAAAAGAATAAATTTATTATTCTTTATGAATCTCATAAACTTATTCTATAGATATATTCTTAGGAATATATTTTCACAAACCTCAAATTCTATATTTTGATGATGATTATTAATATAAATTTATTATTTACTATGAGCTACCATGACATGATTTTGAAAGACTCTGAAATTATTTCTAGTTTCATACCTAAATACTCTAAATATCATTCATTCTCCAACTTCATCAAAAAATGGATCACTACCCTGCTTGAATAGAAGGATTCATAAGGATACATTTTAATTACCAAGTGGAAACTGTTTTTTTGTAAAAAAATATCAACTTATTGAAGGTATTGATCCCAATAACATTTGAAATCAATATAACGAGACATAAAACCATTCTTTAGGATTTTGATGGTTTTCTGAAACTGATTAAACTTCTATGGATTTCATGCAGTACAATAACAAATCTCTAAATAAAGAAATTTATGATGATATTTATAGAACTTTGAGATATACCTCGAATTAAAATAAGATAGAAGATAATAGGGTTCATTATTAAAGCATTAGAATTATTTATTGAATTTTTGGGAAAAAATAGACAATATAGTAATATTAAATTATATAAATGAAGAGTGTTGTCATAAATATTATATCAAATACCATGTAAATAACATTATTAGTTTTAGAGGTTTTGGGTAGTCTAATGATAAAATAAACCATGAAGTTTTTCCCTTTTAATTCTAGTATGGGTGATGTTTATAAAATCTATTTGGACTGTCACGACCTATCCTCGGGGCCCTTGCCGTGACTACCCCAAGCCCGCCTTCCATAGGCCCGGGGCTGGAAACTAGCACCAAGGCGTAATTACTGATAAAAAGGGAAGGCATTGCCTTTGTAAATAAACGAACACCTCAGAGTAAGCAAGCAGAAGTAAACACTAAGTAAAACTGGATACAATAGTAAGTCCGGAAAAGTAAGTGGGACAGAGTAAAAACCCAAACTGAAAGTAAAGTACAAATGAAAAAGGGAGTACATGCAACTGAAAAGTAAAGATGTAATGTCGAGCCATCCACTGGAAGTCCCACCTGAAGGGTGGGTACAGATAGCCTCCTCAGCTCCTTGGGTCCAGCCATCCGCTCCGAGTACGTCCCGCCCAGTGGTCCACCTCCAGGTACCGACCTGCTTCGCAAGCCTCAACCACGATCCGGGTTGTCTGTCGTCTGCAATCAACACAACGTAGTGCCGGCATATCCTGTGCAGGGGTGAGTATAAGATACTCAGTAGGGACCCCGAGACCCCCGCAGGTCTCCCTGAATCCACAAAGGATAATCCACAAAAGAGAGATACAATCACGAAGTAACAACCAACACTACTTATGTATATGCCCATACATATATCTAAGTCATCAATTCCAGTTTGGCTCCAGCATCCGAGCCCAAGTTCGATCACGTCCACATAGGATAGCACAACAAAATCCACATAGGAAAGCAAGACAATCATATCAACGATAATGATTGAAATTCATGACTCAGCTCACACAGGAATACTTCTTTGTAAGACGAAATGGATGATCAGTTGTAGCCACAGATTCATCTAAGGTATCAGACCCACACAGGATCAATAGGTACTAACCCCCGCAATGACCCACACATGATCGATAGGTACTAACCCCCGTAATGACACACACAGGATCGATAGGTACTAACCCCCGCAATGACCCACACAGGATCGGTATGCGCTTTCCCACACAAGACCACTGAATTTTTACCCACACAGGATAGGTAGGCACTGATCCACACAATATCGCTTAGTGTTGTAGTCATCGCTGTCGAACCCACGAAGGGTTTCTGTACAGTCGCCATCATCGTAATAGTTGCAGCCAGCTCTAGGGTTCCCGCACATAGCAAGCTCATTCAGGGAGGGTCTTCTCCATGAGCTGAGGGCTGTACAACAACTGACACGAAGTCTGTAGTTGATGTGTCTAGAATTTCCGTATCATCAATAGGAACTCAATGTCACAGACGGCGTGTCAATCAGACGTCTGGTCTGAGAGTTATTGGCATTTTTGTCCCAGGGGCCCGGTTGGTTTTTCTGTCAGAACCAACCTGACTGTACTACAACTATTTCCAAACCTCGATTGGTGTAAGATAAAAGGTCCATCTCACTATGAGGAATCCATCACAGTCGACGGCACGTCAATCGGATGTCTGAAGCTCAATTTATAAACATTTCCACTCCGAGGGCCCGGTTGGTTTCGTGTTCGAACCCACTCGGCCACACTAAAAGTTCTCTGAAACCTTGAGTGTAGTATAAAAAAAATACCATCTCGATCAAAGGATCACATCGCAGCTGACGGTGCGTTAATCAGAGGTCTGCAGCCCATGTTATGGGCAAAAGACCAAAAGAGGTCCGGAAATAGGGGGTTCGGGCCCGGTCCGACCCGGCCAGAACCGGGTCCGGGTCCGGCCCATTAGGGTACGGCCCGACCCGGCCCAGGCGCGGCCCGGCCTAGCACGCTTGGCCTGGCCGGCGAGGCCGGGGGCCTTGGCCGAAATGGCCGAGCGGAAGGGGGGGGGTCTCGTTGCCCCCCTGTATTTGACACCGCGGCCCCCATGTGGGTGGCCGCTCCTTCAGCCAGCCGGGGGTTACAACCCCCGGCTTCTTGGAAGCCAGCCGGCCTAGTCCAGCCGGCCGGTTGCTGCTACCGCGGGACCGCCGGGGTCCCGCCCTCCTGCTCCGGCGCCAGCGGCCGGATGCTGGCCGCCGCTTCCTGCTCGGCCGCGACCATGGTCCGACCGGCCCCGTGCGACGGTGCCGCAGCCCCGCTACGCCACGGCCTCTTCGAGGTTCTCTGGCGCGACAACGCCATGGCTTTTTCGTCTTTAACGGCACGGCGGGACAGCGCCGCGCATCTCCGCCCAATTCCTTATAATTTCCGCGTGGTGCAATGGCACCATGATGCCTTGCTCGTGCAGCAAAAAATTCAAACAATCAAGGGGGGAGGAGGGTCCGTCGTGTTCGTGCGGTCCGACCTCCTCCCGTTATTGCAATAACAGGCGGCTCAATTATATACAATGATCAGCGCTGAAATTATTCACGAAAAGAAACAAAATAATCCCCTACCTCAAGCGTTGTCGTCGAGTGAGGTTTGTCGCAGAAAGGGACGTCGCAGATGGAGACTCTGTAAGCGTCGTAGAAGGAGGATCGTCAGCGTCACAGAGAATAAAATCGCCGGCATCGCGTTGTCGATCTTTGAGGATGGCGTCTCTCACCGGCTACGGAGAGGGAATAATATGATACAACGAACTCCCCTTTGCGGTTACGGAGTTCTTCTTCGAAGGCTCGGTGTTCTTCGCAGCGACGGTGTGTTCTTCGCGTTCTTCAAGAAGGAAGAACGTTCTTTGGAACTTTGAGCTTTCCTCTCCAAATCCCCTCGCACAATGAAATAACCTCCCACAAAATAGGACTTTGTCTTATTTAATTAACCCACAATCCAACGTTTCATTTAAAATTAAAATGAATCTAAGAATTAATTACTTTGAAAAAGTTAATCGATTAATGAGTTGACGTTTCAATTAATTGGGGTGCGGGTGCGTTACCTAATTAAAAGAGCGGGTTTGAGGAAGTTGAATAGGTGGGGCTCGTGTGGGCCCACCCCATAAATATCCTACCTAGTGGAGTAGGATATAGTGGATCCCATTCCATCCACTTATCTTAGGTTAAACTACTATAAATAAAATAAATTTGGTTGCACCATATTATTTTATTATTTTACTTAACCCAAAATTTTAATAACCACACCCGAGCAAACGCAACTCCGGAAAAGGTGTTCCTAAGCAATTACCGGTGCTGTGATTCCATCAGTGCCCTCAGATTTCGATTCCGAGCACTGGTTCCAATGTTAGGAAATCCCTCTATTTGGTTCACTGAACGTACCCAAGCTAAGCTTCGGAAATTTATTCCGGGTTCACCGGGCCTCGGAATCTGGTGCCGTCAGAAACTGCGTTCATGTAAAATCCCAAATAAAATTAAGAAAACAAATTTCCCTTGAATTTGACGTATCTTTGCATTACTCCCACCTCCGGGATTTACATCCCCATAAAGATACATCATAAACTAGGGAAACAAATGTGGGTACTGAGCACGCATCTGAGCCTCCCGCTCCCAAGTTCTCTCCTGGAGGTTCCCATGCTGCCATCTGATTCGCACTAGAGGAATCGACCGTCCATGTAGAACCCACTTCTGTCGATCCTCGATCTCCACCGAGTCCTCCTCAAAAATCGCCCCATCATCAATATCCAGCTCTCCATGGTCGATGATATGTGTTAGGTCGTGCACGTATCTCCTCAGCTGAGATACGTGAAAGACGTCGTGCACCTGGTGCAACTGACGTGGTAGAGCCAGGCGATAAGACACCTCGCCAATCCTACTAAGGATCTGGAATGGTCCGATGAAGCACGGAGACAACTTGCTTCCTCGTCCAAATCTCCATAATCCACGTCGATGTGAGACCCGTAAGAAGATGTGGTAGCCATCCTCGAACTCTAGTGGTCTCCGCTTCCTATCAGCAAAAGACTTCTACCGGCTCTGAGCTGTCCTCATCCGCTCCTGGATGACCTGGACCTTCCCTTTCGTGGCCTGGACTATCTCCGGTCCCACATGGGATGACTCCCCAGGGTCTGTCCAGCACAGCGGTGATCTACAAGGTCGGTCGTACAACGCCTCGTATGGTGCCATCCCAATGGTGGAGTGGTATCTGTTGTTGTACGTGAACTCCACCAAGGGTAGGTGATCCTCCCAGTTGCGACCAATGTCGAGGACACATGCACGGATCATGTCCTCAAGTGTCTGAATGGTCCTCTCTGTCTGACCATCTGTCTGAGGGTGAAAGGCGGTGCTCAGACGTAGCTGTGTCCCGAATGCCTCCTGGAACCCCTTCTAAAGTCGTGAAGTAAATCAAGCATCTCTCTCAGAGATGATAGATGATGGCACACCATGAAGCTGTACAATCTCTTGAACATAGAGGCGTCCCAATCTCTCCACTGATCCCTACTCTCTGATGGGTATGAAGTGGGACGATTTGGTGAGTCGGTCGACAATCACCGAAATGGAGTCGTGACCTCTGGAAGTGCATGGATGTTCAGTCACGAAATCCATAGATATCTCATCCCACTTCCACTCTGGGACCTCTAAGGGTTGTACCAAGCCTGCTGGTACCTGGTGTTCTGCCTTCACTTACTGGTAGGTGAGGCATCATGAAACAAACTCTGCTAAAACCTTCTTCATACCCGACCACCAGTGCTGTCGTCTGAGGTCCCGGTACATCTTCACCACTCCTGGATGTACCACTAAAGGGGAAGTCTGATACTCTCTCAGCACTTCCTCCTGTAAAGCAACGGGTTCCATGGTACGTCCTCTGAAATGGATTGAAGGCTCTCCTCCCACAAAGAATCCATTAGGTGTCTGTCCTGAGGATATCTGTGCACGCCACCTCTCACAGTCAACATCCCCACACTGTGCCTCTCTGACCCGCTGTAGAAGTGGAGGAGTGACTGCAGAAAGGATTCTCCATCTCTATCCATGAAGGATATCTTCAAAGCGGCTAGCTTCTCGGTCGCCTCCCCAAGTAGCTGAATGCATGTCCTTCTACTGAGAGGATCGGCTACTACGTTCCCCTTTCCAAGAGTATAGACTATATCAAAGTCATAGTCCTGGAGGAACTCAATCCATCTTCGATGTCTTAGGTTTAGGTCCTTCCGTTAGAAGATATACCTGAGACTCTGGTGGTCAGAGTAGACCGTAAAGCGCTCGCCCATCAGATAGTGTCACCACATCTTCAGAGCGAAGACCACTGTAGCTAACTCAAGGTCATGGGTAGCGTAGTTCTGCTCATGATGCCTCAACTAACATGATCTATAGGCGATCACATCCCAATCATGCATCAGGACACATCTGAGTCTGGTCCCTGATGCATCACAGTAGACTACGTACCCTACTCTCTCCTCCAGTAGCATCAAGATAGGCGCGTTGGTCAATATCTGTCTCAGCTCCTCGAAGCTCTGCTGACATCTGTCTGACCACACGAAGGGTATACCCTTCTTCGTCAAAGATGAGAGTGGTGATGCAACTCTGGAGAAGTTTGGGACGAATCTCCGGTAGTACCCATATAGTCCTAAGAAACTCTGCACCTCCGTCATGCTCATGGGTGGATCCTAAGCTAGAACTGCCTTGATCTTCATAGAATCCAATGCAACTCCCGCCCTAGAGATAACGTGTCCCATGAAGTGGACCTCACGTATCCAGAACTGACACTTCAAGAGCTTACCATAACGGTGGTTTTCATGGAGGGTGTCCAATAAAACCCTCAAGTGCTAGGCGTGATCCTCCTCAGTCGTTGAGTATATCAATATGTCGTCGATGAAGACCACAACAAATAGATCAAGGTATGGCTGAAAGATCTTGTTCAAGAGACACATGAACACATTTGGAGCGTTGTTTATGCCTAATGGCATATCCAAGAACTTATAATGGCCATACCGACATCTGAAGGCCATCTTCTGCATGTCCTCGTGCTGAACTCTGAGCCGATGATAGCCTGACCTGAGGTCTATCTTCGAGGACCACCATGCTTCATTGAGCTTATCGAAGAGGTCGTCAATCCTCATTAGTGGATTCTTTTTCCTCATGTTCACCGGGTTCAGGCGACGATAATCTACCCACAGTGCCAGGCTCACACCCGCCTTCTTGGCGAACAATATCGGGGAAGCCCATGGTGAAACACTGGGTCAGATGAATACCTTGTTCTGAAAGTCCTCCAACTGTACCTGTAGCTCACGAAGCTCAGTGGGGGCCATCCGATATATTGGAGTGGATATCGGGGCTTTCCTGGGGTATAGGTCAATATTAAAGTATACCTCTCTGCGAGGAGGTAGTCCTGGAATGTCATCGGGAAAAACGTCTACATACCGATCCACCACTGCAGGTAAGCTTGGACTCTGCACATCAGCTACTCCTAGGATGAGGCTAGCCAACTGATGAGTGATTGGTTGTCCTCTCCTCTGCGAGAGTCCATCCTATGCTACAAAGGCTCCCTTCTCACCGGTGAAGGTGAACATGCTCTCGTCGGTTCGTACACAACGCACCATGTGACTAATATAGTCGATTTGATCATGGATTGTGGATAACCAATCCATGCCAAAGATAAAATCTTAAGGCCTCGACGCTGCTACAAGAAGATTCCAGCTGAAGCTCTCGCCACCTAGAGTAAGCTCACACTGCTTGCATCAGTGCATAATCATCGTGTCTTCTCCTGTAAGAGTCTCTAGCCGTAAGGATCGATCCAACGGCTCCGTCGGGATCTATGAGCTCCGGACAAGGGCAACGACGATAAAAGAATGACTCCCTCCTATGTCTATAAAAACTGCAGCAAGGGTGTAGTAGACACAAATAGTACCTCGAATCATCTTGGGCGTGCCGTGGTCGTAGGCCTCTGCTGCATGAAGCTGTGCCTGCCTATGCCCTCCATCTCACTATGGTCGGGGTGGGCCACCTGGTGGTGGTGGTGGTAGAACCTCAAAGAATCTACCACCTCCTGTTGCTCGGCTAGCTCCTCTGCCTCGTCCGCCTGCTCTCTACAGACCACCACAGTCGACCCTCTACCTCTGCCTGGGTAGTCTTTCAACTGACTTATGATCCTCCGCACGGCGTGTTAGGCAACCACGAGCCATGTGGCCCTGCCCGCCGCATGCGTAGCATTGTCTGCCTCTCGAAATACAGGCTCTGCGCTATGTTCCCCAAACCTCTAAGCTAGTGTCCTAAGGTCATCCGCCTGAGGGTCTGGTCAGCCTTGACCCATGTGTCATCCGTCGACTGCCAGTTGCAGAAGATTATGCCACATGCCGTCCTGTGATAGGTCTCGCTTCTGATGTAGGATCAGCAAGAAAGCTCTTAATGAGAAGGGCTCGCCCCAGTACCTCTGCCTGTGTCGGAATGCTGAGGGAGATTAGCGATGCCCTGATCTCATGCCTCAGTCCCTGCTTGATGGTCTGGGCCCGGATGAATGGGTCTCAAACCATGTCTGTCGAATAGCGTGAGGGATCGGTAAATCTCGCCGAGTACTGGGCGACCGTCATGCTGCCATGCCGCAGCTGTAGAAGCTCCTGGATGCGCACCGCATGGAGGGTGGCTGGGAAGAACTCCGAGCAGAAGAGGCTCTCAAAGTCCATCCAGGGGAGTGATTCCTCGTCGTGCACCTGGATCATCATGCTCCACCATCTTCCAGCTACCGCGTGCAGGAGGCTCATTGAGAGGATCACCATGAGCTCAGCTGGTGTCCCCACTAACCTGAAAACTCGTACAACTACCTCCAGCCAATCCTCGGCTGCCTGAGGGTCCATCTCCCCATGGAACCTAGGCGGTCTCTGATGCTGAAACTCGTGTAGTGAACCAAGGTGACACGCACTCTCAGCGGCTGGGGCTTGTAGCATCGGTGGCTTGGTGGGTAGTGGTACCGACGGTGCCTCCGCAGTAAAAGGGCCCTGCACCGAGGACTCAATGCTCGGTGGGCTATCGTCACATACAAAACTCATAACCCTACCTGGCTGCCATCGTGGGGCCATCCTGAAAAGAGATAGGTGCGCCACGGTCAATACAGTATACTTGGTGAGCTGATATAAAGTAATCACAAAGAAAACATGAAACACACATGCAATCAATGATTTCGTGCACTAAGTCGGAAATCATAAGTCAGGGTCTTGGTGTATGGATACGTCGGCCGTCTCACCAACATTGGACTCCCTGGGCTGATAACCACACTCAATACCCATAACACTATTGCTTCACATAGAAAAATATCATAGTCCTGAGTTCTGCGGTAGAACCAAACTCCTCTGATACCAATTTGTCATGACCCGTCCTCGGGGCCCGTGCTGTGACTACCCCAAGACCGCCTTCTATAGGCCAGGGGATGGCAACTAGCACGAAGGCGAAATTCTAGATAAAAAGGGAAGGCAATGCCTTTGTAAAGTAAACAAACACCTCAGAGTATGCAAGAAAAAGTAAACACTAAGTAAAACTGGATACAATAGTAAGTGTGGAAAAGTAAGTAGGCCAGAATACAAACCCGAATTGAATGTAAAGTACAACTAAAAAAGGGTGTACAACAACTGAAAATTAAATCCACAACGTCGAGTCATCCACTGGATGTCACACCTGATGGGTGGGTACGGATAGCCTCCTCAGCTCCTTGGGTCAAGCCGTATTCTCTAAGTACGTCCCGCCTAGTGGTCCACCTCCAAGCATCGACCTGCTCCGCAAGCCTCAACCACGATCCGGGTTGTCTGTCGTCTGCAATCAACACAACGTAGTGCAGGCATATCCTGTGCAGGGGTGAGTATAAGCTACTCAGTAGGGACCCCGATACCCCCGAAGGTCTCCCAGAATCCAAAAAGGATAATCCACAAAAGAAAGGTACAATCACGAAGTAACAACCTACACTACTTAGGTATATGCCCATACATATACCTAAGTCATCAATTCCAGTTCAGCTCCAGCATCTGACCCCATGTTCGATCATGTCCACACAGGATAGCACAACACAATCCACATCGGAATGAAAGTCAATCATATCGACGATAATGATTGAATGTCATGACTCAGCTCACAAAGGAATAATTCTTTATAAGACAAAAGAGATGATCGGTTGTAGCCACTGATTGATCTAAGCTGTCAGACCCACACAGGATCAATAGGTACTAACCCCCGTAATGACCCACATAGGATCGATAGGTACTAACCCCCGCAATGACCCACACAGGATCGATAGGTACAAACCCCTGCAATGACCGACACAGGATCAGACCCACACAGGATCGGTATGCACAGGCCCACACAGGACCACTGAGTGCTGACCCACACAGGATCGGTAGGCACTGATCCACAAAAGATTGTTGAGTGTTGTAGTCGTCGTTGTCGAACCCACGGAGGATTTCTGTATAGTCCTTATCATCGTCGTAGATGCAGCTAGCTTTAGGGTTCCCGCACATAGCAAGCTCGTTCGGGGAGGGTCCGCTCCACGAGTTGAGGGCTGATACATCAACTGAAACGAAGTCCGGAGATGATGTATCCAAAAGTTATGTATTGTCAATAGGAACTCAACATCATAGATGGCGCATCAATTGGGCGTCCGGTCTTAGAGTTATTGGTTATTTCGTCTTAGGGGCCATGTTGGTTTTTAAGTCAAAACCAACCCGACCATACTCCAACTGTGTCCAAACCTCGAGTGGATTAAGCCAAAAGGTCCTTCTCACTATGAGGAATGCATCAAAGTCGATGGCACGTCAATCGGACGTCTGGAGCTCAAGTTATAAGCGTTTCTACTCCGAGGGCCTTGTTGGTTTCATGTTCGAACCAACCCTACCGAACCAAAAGTTCTCTGAACCCTTGACATTAGTATATCGAATAGACCATCTCAATCCAAGGATCGCATCGCAGCTGACGGTGTGTCGATCGGAGGTCTACATCCCATGTTATGGGCAAACGACCGAAAGAGGTCCGGAAATATGGGGTTCGGGCCCGGTCCGACCCGGCCCGATACCCCCTGGGTCGGACCAAACCGGGTCGACCCGACCCGGGTCCGGCCCATTAGGGTGTGTTCCATCCTGGTGGGCCTGGCCTGGGCGCGGCGCGGCGCGGCCTGGCAGCTCGGTCGAAACGGCCGAGCGGAAGGGGGGGGGGGCTCGCTGCCCCCTGTTTGTTAATCCGAGGCCCACATGTGGGGGTCCGCTCCTTTAGCCAGCCGGGGGTTACGACCACCAACTTCTTGGAAGCCGGCCGGCCCGGTTTAGCCGGCCGGTTGCTGTTGCCGCAGGACCGCCGGGGTCTCCCCCTCCTGCTCCGGCGGCGGCGGTCAGAAGCCGGCTGCCGCTTCTTACTCAATCGCAGCCAAAGCCTGCGGCCTTGGTCCGAACGATGCGGCGCGACGACGCCACATATTTGTTCCTCTTTAACGGCACAGTGCGGCGGCGCCGCGCTTCTCCGCCAAATTATTTATTATTTCTGCGCGGTGTAACGGCACCGCGCTGCCTTGCTCGTGCCACAAAAAATGCAAATAATCAAGTGGGGAGGAGGGTCGGCCATGTTCATGCAGTCCGACCTCCTCCCATTATTGCGATAACAGGGGGCTCAATTAGAGATGATGATCGGCGATGAAAGTATTCACGAATAGAAACAAAATAATCCCCTACCTCAAGTGTTGTCATCCAGCAAGGTTTGTCGCAGAAAGGGACGTCATAGAAGGAGACTCTATAAGCGTCACGGAAGGAGGATCATCGGTGTCACAGAGAAGAGAATCGTCGGCGTTGCATCGTCGATCTCCGAGGATGGGGTCTCTCACCGACTGTGGAGAGGGAATAATATGGTACAACGAACTCCCTTTTGCGGTGACAGAGTTCTTCGTCGAAGGCTCGGTGTTTTTCGCGGCGATGGTGTGTTCTTCGTGTTCTTCAAGGAGGAAGAACGTTCTTCAGAACATAGAGCATTCCTCTCCAAATCCTCTCTCACAATGAACTAACCTCCCACGAAATAAGACAATGTCTTATTTAATTAACTCACAATCCAACTTTTCATTTGAAATTCAAATGAAACTATGAATTAATTACTTTGAAAATGTTACTCAATTAATAAGTTGACTTTTAATTTAATGGGAGTGCGGGTGTGTTACCTAATTAAAAGAGGGGGTTTGAGAAAGTTGAATAGGTGGGGATCATGTGGGACCCACCCCACAAATATCCTACCTAGTGGAGTAGGATATAGTGGGTCCCACTCCAACCAATTATCATAGGTTAAACTACTATAAATAAAATAAAATTGGTTTCACCATTTTATTTTATTCTTTTACATAACCCAAAATTTTAATAACCACACCCGAGAAAACGCAACTCTGGAAAAGGTGTTCCTAAGCAATTACCGGCGTTGCAATTCCATCGGTGTCCTCGGATTTCGATTCCGAGCACCAGTTAAAAAGTTATGAAATCCCGCTCATTCATTCACTGAACATACCCAAGATAATCTTCGGAAATTTATTCTGGGCTCACTGGGCCTCAGAATGAGGTTCGTCCGAAACTGCGTTCTTGTAAAATCCCAAAGAAATTTAAGAAAAAAAATTTTCCCTTGAATTGTTCGTGTCTTTACATGGACTTTTTCCTCTCAATGTTAAGATACTGACCTACCGAATACTTATATTCATATTCTTGAAGTTATTTCTTCATGTTGTCTCACCGAAATACTATTTTGAATCAATATACATGTTCATACCTCCATGACTAATGGATAATGATGATCTATGGGCTTTATCCAACAAAATCTTTTCCAATATAGTATAGAAGGAATGTGTACATGGTTCCTCAACATTTCCATTCCATCATAATCAAGGTTTATCTCACAAATATTTATGACCTTCTTTTATAGTTTTGCATCTTCTTATGGTACCTATTTATTCCTTAATATGATTGATTATAGAATATTCATTAATTAATGATAAAATTTCTCCCCTTCTGTCAATATTTACATGAAAAAAATGTAAAATAACGAAATTATAGATCTTTTTAAATATAAATCATTGATAATATTTCATGAATATTTTTACTCAAAGCATCAAACACCTTGTTTTTTCTAGGGTGGTAATGTATCGACCCATCATAATCATTAAACCCATCCAACCATATTATCTAATTCATAATATATAATTCATGATTAAATGTAAACTATAATCATTTATAATTATTATATATCACCACATTTATGGTAAAGATAATTCCTAAATATAAATAATTTAAAATTTTCCCCTATAATGTCCAAATCATAAGTTTTGAAGTTTTTCTAATAAACATTTAATTTTCATGAGGCATATGATATCACTGTATCATTATGAATGATTATATATCTTAGTTACTTATTTTATCAATAAATATCGATCAAAAACCCTCCTCTATTTGAGTTCAGTGTAAGCACATGGTTTTTAACATCTATTCTGTTCCATAAAATTTTATTGACATTCATATATACAAAGGAACATATATCCATTATGAGTATTATTTTTTATTTCATTATAAACAAGTGATAAAATATTCAAAAAACATTAATAATATTGTACAAATCTAGAAAAACTGCAATTCTTAGTCAAACTGTATGTTCCAGGCCCACATTCAATTACATATTTCTTTGATGGATCCACTAGTGTACCCTTAAATGTGATTATAAGACCCAAAAATGAAACATTATAGACCCAAATTTCACACATGGTAAATTTTCTATACAATATAACCTTTTATATTATCTTCAATATATTTCTTAATTAATCTTCATGTTATTAATTTCTATTGTAATATATAATAATTTCATCTATAAATTCAACGAAAAACTAATATAGGTGATCTATAAGGACTCACTCCATTAAATCTATAATTATAGAGGGTGAATTAGTAATACCAAATGATATTATAATAAATTAAAAGCGTCCCTACCTTTTATAAATTTTAATTATTTGGTATATTCTTCACATGGACCAATAATTGATGATATTCATAATGAAGATTATTATTGGAAAAATATTTAGATCCGCACAATTAATTAAAAACATCAATACAAGGTAGAGGATATTTTTTCTTGATTGTGACCATTCTTAGTTTTATATAACCAATATATAGTCACATCAAGACATTTTTATTCTTAATAATAATAATAGGTTCACCCTATACTGGGGCACTAAAAAAATAAATCCCCTATTAAAATTCTCATGGAGTTTCTTCATTAACTCCTACAACTCAGTTAAGGAAAGCATATATATAGTATGAGAAATAAGTATACCACCAGGTTTGACATGTATTGAAATATTATCATCATAATATAAATAAATAATTGATAATTAATAAAAAAATACCTCAACAAAATCTCATAAAATCAAAATATCTTCTATGCTGATCTTCTCCCCAACCATAAGTGATGTACACCCCATTTGAATAGAAATTAATATCCATATAATAGATAAAATTTTCATTAGAAGATCATGTTTCTCATTTCACTGATTAATAATCATAGGTTGGTTTTGAATATCCAATTTGACCTCCCTTCAATGTAAATTGATGTTATATTAATGTAATGAAGGCTAATTCATTCCAAAAATAACATTGAATTCAATTAGAGAGTGAATAAAAATATATAAAGGAATTAAATTCCAAGAAAAATTAATCAAACATGAATCACACACTTATAATGTTATAATCAAAACATTTGGTGTTTTAATTGATAAATCAATATCTACTCATTATACTGCAAATCGGTTACCCTTATAATATTATTCAAATATAAAAGAGTGTGTAAATCCAAAAGAATAATAATATATTATTAGTTTTAGAGTCGTTGGCCAATATACCTTTCACCGATTTTTTATCATACCCCAAATTAGTAACATTGGTCACATGGTATTTCTATTAATATTTATTTTATGATGTTCAGAATTCTAATCATCATCATTAAACTTTATATATTCTCCCCGGTTTGTATAATTCCTATAAAACGTTCATTTGAAACAATATAGTGTGGGTTTTTTTGTAGTTCATTCTCTCTATCACTAGCTAACATATTCTTCCCAATAGTTTAACTTTATATTTCTGGATAAACATCATTTCTATAGTAAAACCATTTACCCATCCTCTAAATACAATTTACTCCATGATTACTTCCACCCATCAAGCATATTCAAAATATCACCTTCTTATATCTATATGTTTTAGGACCTATATTTATATCAATAATTTAGTTATTATCAAAATGATGAGAATTAATGGTATTTTTAGTCCCCATATCCATCTTGATGACACATAAAATGATGTCTTTATAGCTATTTAACAATCTTATATCTATGTTTATTTAATTTTTTTTAATAAATTTCATAAATAATTAATGTTAATTTCTTTTCTAATGGTTGTATCATATTTTTACCTTGTAGGTCCATTCATATTTTACTTATAGGTTCTAACAGATTTATCATCCTTCTAATTTATCCCAATGAACTATTTATCCAATTTTATTTGAATAAAATTAGGAAGGTAATTATTGAAAAACATTCTATTAAAAACATCCCACTCCTCAATGTTAATTAGTTATTTTTTGATCATGGTCTACAAAATATTCCACAATTATTATACATATACTCTTCTATGATGAATAGCCAAAATAACATTTTCATATTCAAATGATTTGAGGAAAAATATATAATCAATTTTTCTGATCATTTTCTCAACCACAAGTGAATCAGCTGACCCAACAAAAGAACGTGGATGCCTCCACATTAAGGAGATAAGAAACAATTTATCCCTCCTCCCCTCATTTTAAATTTTATCATGATTCAATAATATATAAATTATTATAATAATGATAATAATATTTTTTATTCCAACCCCCATAACATTTTATCACCAAAGAGGATGATCCATGAATTTTCCATAACATTCAACATTATAATTTTTCCTTCATATTATACCTATTTACTAAAAAATAAAATAAAATGTAATAAAAATAATCACAATGGGAAAGCCACATAATCAGGAAAAAAATTAGAGGATTATAAATCAAAGCACCTTCTTCTTAATATATGGAACCTTAGATTATACGTTGATTATCCAAAATTATTTCCAAAACATTAGAATGTTTTATTATACATAGACATTTTTATAGGGTTCTCACTATATATTTATCTTCATATTTCGCAAAGTTTACTAATACTTTCTATGATACCTACTATACTGAATCATAATTTTAATAAATAAAAATTTCATCTTAATAGATAAATATTTAATAGATAACATTAATATCAATGATAGAAATGAATAATTATAGTTTCTATGGAAAAATAGATACATAAACAACATATTCATATGATATCTACATCATCTCTGACTTAGTTATATTCAAATTGAACCCCTTAATGATGTATCATACATAAAAACATTATTCATATCATGGGGAAGGGAAACATAAAAAATGGTGAGATTAGATGAACTATAAGGTTCATAAACGGTTATATAAATGATCACTTAAACATAACATGAGTGTAAGGGTATGACAACATGAGCTTACAATTTTAAATCCAGAACATGAATGTCACCGATCATAATCTTATGTCACTGAACAATGTTTCATAGTTTATATGGTCTTAATCATTGAAAAATAAAATAAAATGATCCATGAGATCATAATATCGGCTTAAGGAAAAATTTTGTATCATTCACATATTCATTGAAAATATTTTTTTAGTTATGGATCATAGTCAATACTATCATAGTGGATTAGGTTCCATAACTATATCATATTATCATTTTTCAAGGTTCACTTTCATGACTATGATAGTGGATTGATATCCTTACTAAAATTATTTATAACCCTATTATAGTCTTTATAAAATCATGAGATATCCATATTTTTGAAATTCTTTGCAAGGCTATATAATTCATTGTATACAAATCACAAAATTAAAATTGTTAATATGCGTGCCAAAAGATCATAAAAAATACATCATTTCAAAACCCCTAGAAATGAAATGGGTTTCAAAAAAATTATTCCATATAATAATATAATAAACCTTCTAAAAATATGAGATTCATAAAATTTTTATTATAACAATATTAGCCCACAAGAAAATAAAGGCTATTAATTTAATATTCATAGATCATTATCATCCTAAGTCAGCCAAACAGTGAAATTTTATGATATCATTGGAACATATCCATATCAAATATCGGTCACATCAATGTATGTTATCATATAATAAAAATCCCATTAACATATCTTTGGAGAATTTATTCATGGAAATATCCTTTTCACTTTGAAATCATTTATGTAAAATATGAAAATATAGAAAATATTAAGGAAGTCTTTCTCCATAAAAAGAACCTTTGAATCATGTAAATTGATCTTAAAATAATTATGTGGTCATGATAGTGGAAATTTTCATTATTTCCATGTATATTAAAATAATAATTGATTTCATATTTTTTTTATAAAAATTTATAATTATAGAATTTGGAAAATGATATGAAGATGATTTTTTTGTAAAAAATAAAAAATGGTGAAAATAGCTTCAAATAATAACCTATATATATTAAATACACTATTGGAATGATTTTTGGAAAATATGGATATGGAATAAAAAGAATTTAAAATGAATATATAAGTAAACTCCAGTTTTCCATAAAAATACTCTTTTGGTATCTAATGTACTTTAAGAGAATAAATTGTATAGAAAACAAGTATTTTATTCGAATAAATATAGGATAAGAAAAATAATGGGATCCATTAGATTTAGATAAAAAATCATCATAAAATAAAGTGATCATAAACAACCAATATAAATAACGAGGTTGCAATATAAAACCCTTACGTCATGTTCTATATATATAGAATGTGATTTAAACTATTATATACAAAATATATATTTACTATAAATATATTATAAGGACAATTGAATATTTATAATATAATATATAATAAAATTATGGCATGTAAGACCCATGAATTAATAATTCATTATAAAAATTATCATTTCCAAGTGATAATTATTTTGATTTTTAAGAGAATTTTGGTTTGGAAGTTCTGATACTTGTACATTGATACTGGTTGTATCGTATTCATAATTTAAATAATTATATAATTATAATATATATTCCTCATAAATACATGTAGATATTCATCCATATAGGATAAATATTTTAAAATTAATTACAAGATCCATGGAGATAGTATGTCGTATACACAAATGAGTGTTATTTCAACTATTCAATGGATGGAATGATATAAAGTTAAATAATAAATAAACTTCAAAGAATCATTATTATTTTATATATATAATATATAACTAAAAAATATATCCTTTTTAATAACCATGTAAAATTGAAATGAAAAATGAATCACATCACTTCATAGAGGTGGTTGATGACACGTATAGACAACCAAAGTTATCAATTTCTAACAGATGGAAATTAAGATGGTATATATAATATTATAATTCTAAAATAATATTTATATCATTAATATCACTTATAAATATAAAATACATTATAATAACCATCCATGAATGATGGGGATGGAAAATTAATTGTATTACCACATGGAGGGGGTAGTCAACCAGTATGCACAAATCATAATTTCACATAACATTTTAGGAAAAAGAGGTTGTATATTAGTGGTTATAGAACCATAATAACATTTAAAAAAATTTAGGTCACTTAATTTATTATTTGATATTAAATATCAATTATTTATAAGAGGTATATGATCAAATAAATTGAAAGTGTATGGGTATGCCAGTTTCCATTTGTTTTGTAGGCCTCCCTTGGATAACATGTTAAGGACCCTTATAATTGTATTTAGTGATTAAAAAATCCAATAATTAATTTATATTAAAATTTATAATATAATTCGTAATGGATGGTGGATATATGAACTAAAATGGTGTGTGAAAAATATGATAATAGGTATGATTTTATATATGAGGGGAGGGGGGTCGTGGAATTATATAATATATTAAATTAATATAAATTAATTTTCATGATAAAAAGGATCCAAATTGGTATATAAGGAATATATTGTGATTATAAAGTGAAATAATATCATCCAATTAAAAATTTATAGGTTTAAGAGATATTCTTATGCTTATCTATTTGTTTTAACTACCAGTATCATCTTTTGACAATTAACACGATATCATTATCATTGTACTTTTTTATGGGCCATGAATATCACTAAAAATATATAAGTGATCCATAAATGGAAATTGAATAATATTTTCAAACATATCCCATTAAAATTGGATAATATAAATTTTTTTAATTTCAAATTATTAAATAATAATTGATTTATTATAAAATATCCTAACTTTCCTTTTTGGAACAAATTGTTAAATTTTACTTTGAAAATGGAATGAAATAAATTTAATATGAATATAAAAAACTAAAAAAATATATATAATATTTTATATTTATATATTATATTATTATAAAACTATAACTAAATAAAATAAAATTACATTTAGTGTTCTTAAAATCATTTACAAGATTTTTCTAATGCTTGCAGAAGAACTGCGTAAGTGTTATGTAAGCATTTACCATAACTATTTGATCACTAAAAAGTAAAAATAAATTAATTTGATAAATAAATAAATTATATATTCAATTCAACATTTTCTACTAATTATATAATCCTTTTTATCCTTATGTAAAAAAATTTATATTAAATTAAATAGTGTGATATTTTGGAAATTTATTTACATAATATAAAATAAATGTCATTATCAAGAGAAAATGGAAATTAAATTCAATATATCCATAAAATGGATGGAAAAAGGAGAAATAAAATAACTCATTAGGGTAAATTCATGTTTTATATAAATTATAAATCCTTATACAAATTTTTTAATCCTATTTTATCAGTTTTACCATTATCTAGGTGAAAAATATTTACCCATGATGCTATTTGTAATGAAAAAAATAAGAGTAATATTTAAAAAAATTTATCCACTTGATTCCAAACATTGTATTCAATTTACATTATTCAATTTATATAGTTTAAAAAAATTAATTTTGAAATAAATGCACAAAAGGCGATGAAAATCGTTGTAAAGTTAAGAACAATTTTAAGGAGAAAACTCGATTTATTGTTATATCATGCCTTTAGAAACCTTAGATGAATAATAAAAAATTTCATTGAATATATAATATATTTATTTATTTAAAATAAGCCACATATATTGATTAATTAAATTCATTATGAAAAAAATATATTGCGCACGTTAAGAATGTTTTTTAGAAAAAAAACATATCCCTTGTTTTAAAGTGATTTCTATTTTCATTTCTAATCAATTGATAAACAATGAAGTAATTTTAAAAATTTATAAACTATTATTTTTTCATATTTTTTTTATTCGTAAACATACCCTCCAATCTAATGTCTTGGTGATAAAATTCATATTATATAAAAATATATTAATATCATATCGTAGTTTGTTTAAACTCTATGTTTCATGTAATGAATGTAATCAAAAAATAAAATTTATTTATTTGGTAAATATATCATAAATTATATTTCTATTATGATCAATATATCTAAACAATTATTGAACATGGATACTGTTACATGTTTATTTAAACAATATATAGGGTTTTCATCGATGTGTATCTTTAGGACATAAACCATCCCCTGTTTAATTAAATCTCTAATAAAATGTAACATAATGACTATATTCATGTAACTACAAAGGAACATTATGATTTTAGGTACATTCATGTAATATTCGGAATGAAATTGTACTTAAATAATTTAATATCCTAAATTTAGTTGAATAATGAAAACCTTAAATCAAATGTATTCTTTAATATCCTTTGTTACCTCTATATATTTAGCCATTGTGGTTGAGAGGGTCATCTATGCTTTAATATATTTATTCTATGAGATAGGTCATCAATATGAAGTTAAAATGTAAATGGTCCTTTATTTCCTAATTTAAATATATCTAGAAAAATTAGAATCCACATAACTAGATACTAATTCTCAAGAATTAATATTATTACCATATAAAATTAAAAGATGTAATATAGAAGAGATATACTCCAATTACCATTTATGCTTATGAAAATGGTATTTACCTAATGTTTTATTAAAACTACTAAACATAAAATAGATAAGGTGTAAAAAACCAAACCATGATCACTTGAAACATCACTAAAGATTACTCTTTGCAAGGCTGAAAACATAGACCCAATCTCCACGGGATAGTGACAACCACCTGGGTATCAACACAAAATACCAAGGGAATTATTTCACCCTGAAAAAATAACACAACATGTCTCGTTTTAATTTATATCATATTAATGAACCATATTACAACATGGAATAATAGTTGCATAATCATGAGATATAATAAAACATTTCCAGTTGGTTAATCACGGAAATAATCTAAAAGAAAAACCAAACCTGAGTCTCTATCTGACTATCAATCACTATTGGAGCCCATAATTATGTAATATACACTTCTTCATGGGGGGTTTTTGAAGCATTTATCCAAGTAAAATTAATTTATTACACTAATAATGTTGGGAGTGTTATCATAGTTTTCTAAATAATACCATTAAAATCCATTTTTATTTTCCATGAAGTATTTATGCGAATATAATAAGGTTGGAGGTTGAATTACTGAGAATAATGAATCAGGGTTTATTTTATTATTGAATATATTTTAGTATTTTTAAAATTAATTTTATTTAAATATTTATTATATGTTTTTTGAGTGTTATTAAAAAAATATTCAATACACGGGTAGATAACCAGCCATCTAAATCAAGGCACATATGGGGGTCTCCCAAACAAAGCCTATGAGGTAGAATATTCAACCAAAATGGGGGAAGGAGTTTGTTCATGTGCATGTGAACATGAATGAATGAGTAGATATTCACTATGTTTTGGTAGTGGGAAGAAGGTTTCCGATATGGGTCGGTGCCAACAGAGGCTGTGAACGGACAATGATATTAGTTACTGACCACAAAGGAAAACAATATTACTTATTAAACATGGTCCATCCATTATCATATTTGATGTTTGAGAATCTATTGATTTTTGTTATCCCCATGTTAAAATGATATACATGTAACTTCAACTACTTGATCAATCCAATATGCACCATTTAATATAGAAATTCAACATCTTCAACCTCGTAAGCCATAGCTTTCTCAATTCCGAAACTCTATAATTCAACATCTGTCATGAAAAACACATCTAGTTATCACATCAAAGATATTGAAGAACGATCAATCACCCTGAATGTATACATGAAATATTTGTCCTGAATTTATGTTTTTATTCAAAAAATGAGATAATTATAAGTGGAAAAAAGATATAGAAAGGTATTTGTGCATGAATAACCTTAATCGAATGAAGTTATTTTATTTCACCAATGCTTACTGAAAATAATAATAGGAACAAGAATCTCACATGTTCGATATCCTTGGTTTTATTGTGAAATAATATATACATTGATCCATATCTTGGGGAAAGCTAATAGTTTTCATGTTTTAAGGATACACCATCCACTTCCTCAAGCTGCTACATGTAGCACACTAAGAAAGAAAAAAAGAGTCACTCTCAATACTCTTTTCTTATATAAATTCCTTCCTCCCCATTGATATTAGAAGAAAATATACACATAAAGTGGAGAGAGATAGAGATCCAATTAGTTATTTTTGAGACATTCCCCATGTAATTGTTGGAGACAAATTATATGATCACATTACCCATTAATGGTCATGTGCTACCTCTATGTATGTACCCGCGATCCTTCTCTACATATGAGGAAGATACTAATAATGGTCCAATAGTGAAGTTTAACTTTATCATGTGAACCCCCAATCTAGTGAAACATCCATGTGGATTCCAAAAACACAAACCATACACTCTAGGGTTTTCAGTACCATGTGGTGTGAATCCGTAGCCATATGATGGACTTATGGGACACTCTCTATGTGTCCTAGTCAAGTTCCCATAGACCTGTTACCATTATATAACAAGAAAATTCTATGGTATTAAAGGTTATATCAAAGATAGGAAGTTCATGTGATTCCCTTCTCATGTGGTTGTTCTTATACACCATTGATAGATGGCCTTCAATCATTAAACTATATCCCTCATTCAGGAACCCTCTTCGATGGAGGGGTTTTCATGTGGATATATTTCACGATATAAGGAATGTGATTACTTCCATTTTGATTTAGTTTCATTTTATTTATCATATGATCTTGACATTATTATGAATTCTTGTGGCTCAAGATGTCAGCCAAAGTCTCATACCCATGTCCATGTGGTGCCATTTTATGAGACCATCGTCTCAAAACTCATTCGTACAATCTTGGGTGTCAACCTTCTTTTTGAATTTGATAATGTGGCTTTAGAGAGGTTCCCTTTATTGAACCCCATATTTTTCATGGACCTTTTTCATTACCCATATCATGCATAAGGATTGGAAACAATCAGTTTTAAACCCATAATCCTTAAGGATCACGAATGATATCTTGGTCGAGCACCCCTTTCACGTTGGAGGTACCCTAATAGAATATGATTATAAACCCATAAAATTTTTCCCTGTGGTCCATATGGAACCCTAGTCATGAACTCTATTTCATGTCTTCATTTATGACCTTGTGACACCCATGAGGTCACAATTTCATATGACCATGAATTCATCAGGTGATAACCTATTCCTTTTTGTGGGAGTTATATTATTCCATGACATCAAAAGGTATTTCATTCCATATATAAATGTCAATATACCTTTCACGGTGATTATCAATCTTCATCTATTAGAGTATAATGAATAACTAAGTGATTTTTTCATCCACATAGTGTAAGACCCAAATTATTCAAGCTCATATGACTAATTTCTGTAATGAGTATGATCATCCATTGTTTTCCATCAATGGATGGGGAATGGAACCATAAATAATCATCATATTCATTGTGACCACAACCCATTCCTTCAGACACAATAAGTCAATATATTTCAAATCGTTTTTATTATAATTTTTCATGTAGAGATTCCACCGCATGGACATTTTGTTATATTGTCTTGTGGTGAGGTCTCTCTATATGAATTTTATTAAATAACTTGATTTGAGATATATATTTTCAAATTATTGTATCATTTGATGAAAATAATTATATACTCCTCCAAGATTTTCCCTCCTATAGGAATTCTCCATTGGTGTATGTCCTATTTGGTATTTGTAAATCCACCATGGTGTAATTACCTAATGATTCTAATACTTATAAACAATAAGGAAATAATACCATGCAGATTAATAACCTTTCATCACACATCATTAGGTTTGGAATATACTAAATGAATTGGACACTTATTCGTATTGTAGTTATAATTAATAGCATGTCTTATTAAGTCTCAAGCTTCATATATATTATATTTCCATTTATCATTTCAAATAGGAACATTCCCCATGACGACCATGAATACATTATTTATATATTTTCTTAAAAAGAGTTTATATTCTCCATGATGACCAGAAAACACGACATATGACTTTTCACACGAAAATACTCCATATAAGAGCTCATATCCTCCATTGTGAAGCCATATCCTTCACAAGACCCATAATCATAATTCTATTTTTGTGGCCTTAATGTGTAAGACCCATAATGAAATATAAATTTCATGCTCATCATCCTTTTTTGTAATCCATGAGGACATCCCCTTTCTATTTAATGGTCTATATTACCAATAATGTTTCAAAGGGATCCATTAGTTTATAAGAATAAAAAATCAATCTTACACTATCCTAAAATGTGTGTAATACTATACTATCTGTTTTTCCTCAAATTCAGAATGACTCAAATGTTATTACATAGTAGTAGTGGATGTTTAATAGTTATAAATAAAAAGAAATTAATATGGAATTCTATTTAGATGTATGTTTGATTTTTTATTATTGTTCATTAAATGGTCTATATTCCCAATGAAATTTTTTCTAGAATCCCCATGATCAAAATCCCAGATCAAACAATTGTTATCAAAAATTTCTTGATATATATTTCCTCAACAACAAACTACATGGGATTTGATATATTCCCTCATATGATACATTAGACGACCCTCTGACGATCGAGCACCTAAATGTTCATTAAATATGAACTCACATACATATTATTTCATTACAATAAAATATAAGTCATGGACCTGTCACATGGACCTAAAATGTTTCATCAATTCTATATGGCCATTGATTCATGTTCTCACATGATATGTAGGATACCTCATTTAGGTTCAATTATTATTAAAAAACACCAAAAACTCCTAGATTTTGATAAAATCCAAAGTTCTCAATTTTTTCCTCAAACCATTAAATAGTAAATGAGTAAGAGAGTAATGGATAACATTTGATATATTTAGATTTTGAAATCAACATATTTAATTGATCAGATAATTATATCTTGGGTAACATGTACCATATCTGGGTTTTGGGAAGGATTCATGAAAATATCATAAATATATAAGAGAATTTGAATGTACGAAATAATTCCATCTTAAAAGGTGTAATGAGAATGACCTCCTATCATCCTGACCAATATGAATTCTTAATAATCATTGATAATAATCCCTAATTACAACCTACCATTATAAGGTAGGCATATAGGCAATTGTAGATGAAAAATATCTTAGGTGTATTCATTAGAGAAAAAATTGTAAACCATAGGGGAATGACAACAGAACCACATTCAATCCCCACAGTTAGGCAACACTATACAAAAAAATTCAAATATATATATATTCATATACATGTATGTGAATTTCTTTCAAAAAATAATGGTGAACATGACATGTGTAAAACCCAACGTTTTTATGGAAATCTTTGTAATAAATACATTAAATATTCATCAATATATTTAATTTCTCTAATTCAAACATTCCATTCACATGGCTCAAAAATTGCATATGATACAAACAACATGACTTTGAGTACATTAAAAAAACACTATGTTTATAAGAAATATATTTTTTTATTATAATTATTTAAATGAGATAATTATAACCTAACTGTTAATCAAAATAATGGTAATATTAATAAATAATTTTCAAATATTGGTTTCACAATATTAATGTAATTAAAAATTATTGATATTGAAATATATAAATTTTTCATAAGTGCCTCATACAAGTTGGTGAGGACTCAAAAGTGGATAAAAAGGGCCAATGAACAAATCTAGGTGGAGACATATTTCTGGGTTACTATAATAGGACTATAGCAGACACTGTAGTAGAAACTATATAGGGTACTATTTAGTAATATATAATCCAAAACTATTCATATGTTTGGGATTTTGGGCCACCAGTTTGGTCCTCAGGACCTTCAAGGCCTTTAGGCCAGCCAAGGCCTTTAGGCTAGTATGGTTTACAGGTCACCTCAAGGCCATTGGGCCACATGAAAATTACACTTAAATACACCCGGAATATTATATAAAGAAGAATCTCTAGATGAGGATTTAGAGTAGAGGAATTCACCAGACTAGAGATAATGGATTTGGAAAAGTGAGAGGGTATAGAAATTATCAATGGGGCTGGCATATTCATGAATGGGATGCCTAGAAAAACATCCATGTAATGCTGGAGAGATGACATCATGATGCATATTCTTGGGAGGGGTTGTTTCAAGTAGTTATAGTCTAGATGAGTTCATCTAAAACCTTCTAGTCATGTAATTCAAAAAATACAACATTTCACCTAAGGTTTCCCCTTAAACCATTATAATTGGATTATCAAAAATTAATAAAAATAATTCCTCCAGGCCATTCAAAAAAATATATAAATTTTGGTAAAGGCCTTATATATTTAAAAATATTAATTTCTCAATTGGACGTTTGTTCCTGTCCTTCTATAAAAACCCATAAAATTAATTTTAGACACATTTTGGTAGTTAATTTTACAAAATAATATTCATTTTTAATATAGAATTTTAAATTTATCTGAGGGTGATTTTATGGAATGTTTCTCGAAAACATCAATTTTGGATCAGTAGTGAAAAATATTGAATTTTAATTCATAACTATTTTTTCATTGAATTTATTCATATTGATAAATAGTATTTAAATTTATTTAAATGTTTAATTATATCATATTGTTATAAATTAATTCAATTTATGTAAATATAATTAATTTTACTTTTCAAATGTGTATAAAAATTTTACAACCTTTTGAATGTTTTTACTTTAAAAACCTGCACTATTGTCCCATAAGAAGGATTAAATTTTATTTTATTTCTGAAAATCCTAGGATTGTAATTTTAAAAAATGGATTCCATAGTTGTAATAATAAAAATTTATAATTTTAAATAATTTAAACTTCATTTTTTACAGAAAATATTATAATTTCAATTAAAATTAATTATAGTGATTATGGTAAAATTATGATTAGCAATGGAGTAAACCTTAATAATAAGAACTGAAATTAATGATAAACATGTAGAAAAACTTTTTTATGGAAATATTTCGTCAATAAAACTTAAATAATTTTTTTTCTGAATTTTGTTATAAAAAATGTGGCTACTCATAACATGTTTTAAAAAATGCCATGTGTGTCCTTCCCCTTCCCTATAAAGGCCACCACCAAACCCTCTTCTCCACACCATTCAAATCACTTAGGTTCAGACATGATCTTCCAAATCCAATTCATAGAAATAATCCATTCCTTATTTAAAAATACCTTTTTGTAGAAATTATTCCATGGAATCACTTTGGTGAAAACCAAAATGAGTTACCCAATGAAGAGATAACAGCCTTTCTCAAGCTCATTTCTTTTATATTCTTTCATGACTCTCTAAATTTTCCTTCTTCCATGATTATTTTACAAAAATAGTACAATAAATATATTTATATGTTTTTATAATATGTTTTCTACCTGAACATACACACACATCCTTGTAATGGGAAACAAAGATAATATATACGTCGACAACGAGCTTCCACCTCACGAAACAATGATTGTTATTTTTTTATTTAACACCTCTCATGGTAGAAATTATGATTAAAAATATATTTATATAGGTTTTATAATATATTTATTATGTATCTAATATTTTTTAATAATTTTAGAACACATATCTTTATACCATCCATATGGTGTAAATATGATAATTTTGTTGCAGGATGTATGGACTGCCGCCTCCTCAAAGCCATGTGATTCATTCACACACAACATGGAATGTATAACGAATGAGTATATTGAAGTTATATGATATATATGATATAATAATTTTCATTAATATATATATGTATCATTTTATTTCTTTATTTCAATACGGAAATAAAACGGAAAGGACATTCATGCGTACGTACGACCTACCGTCTCTATGAATGATGTATTACATTTTATAATTATATATTCTGTGGATTATTATACAACACATATACTAAATATATCTGATATTTATATAATGTTTTACATTATCAATATCATTATATATGTATAATGACCAAGGATATAACAATTTAGGTCACATGTGCATAAGAAAGAAAATATTACCTAAAGTGAATCCTTAACATAGAATTGATAAAAAGAGGGTAATATAATTTCATAATAAAACCATATATGGTATTAGATATAAGAATGTGTTAAATTTATAATGGACATATATCTATTATAAATTTGGTTTTAATTAGTATGATGAGATTCAAGAAACAAGGTATGGGGATTTCTAGTCTCATTTTAATTTCTCTGAGATTTATGCCTTATTCACCACTCATATACTTGATATGGTGATTACAATACCCATGAATATATATTATATTATATAAATACTTAATTTTATTATTATTAATATATCCATTTGATGATCCCTCTTTTATGGTGTTTATGTTTCAAGATCTACCAAATCAAAAATGTATATTTTCCTTTAGTTTCCTTCTTTGAGAAACATTCCAGGACTGAAAAAATAATATTTTTTAAAATCATTCTAATAATAATATTTTAAGCTCATTTTCAAGTAAAATTATTTTAAAACATTTTTATTGTTTTCAAGTTACATTTCAATGATTGTAATGTATTTTAAAATAAATGGGTTTTAATTATTTTTCAATATAATTATATAAGTTTTCACGGACAATTGGTTTCCAATTCTTCAAAGATGATTTTATATGTTTTAAAATAAAACGTTTTTCAAAACATTTTAAAAATATTTTAATTTTCCTTCAAAGAAAAAATAAAAAAATTTCAAATATTTATTTATAATTTTTCAAAATATTTTTTATGAAAATGGTGTTCAAAATTTTTTATTTGTTAAAGAATCCATTTCAAAGAAGAAACTACATTTTCCACCAGAAATTTTCTTAAAAGATATGTATAAATTATTTTTTCTTCTAATATGGAAATCATTGTGTGAAGTGTGCCATTGCAGGAAATTATTTAATGGTTCCATTCATATTATTTATTGAATGATTAATGTTTTTATGGCATGATGTTTATGAAATGCATTCCTCTTCAATGGTTTTTATGCTTGCCAATTCCACTTATTTTCATCAGTTATTCATTGGTTAAATTATTATGACATGTTTCTTCTTTATATGTAAATATATATTTAAATTTTTATAAAACCCATTTCAATTCATGGGAATATTATATAATTATGATAGGACCCATATATTAATGGGTCATGATATGATGCAAGTAAGATTATCTTGTAAAATATGTATAGATGATTTTATTATGAGATTGGTGGGACCTATATATCCCTACAATGTATTGGGTAATGATTTATATCTCTTGATATAATGATGAAAATCAAGTTGTTGGGCTTGATGGACTATGGTAATATAATGGTATGGACCTCTCCGGTCCATTCCTCAATAGAAATCTAGTATTTGTGGTGTTTTGGTGGTTAAGGTGCCGTATCCCCTACTATTTTCCAAATTTCCAATTTGGTGAACAGTTTCATAGGTAGAACGGTGTAAAGAGTTCCACTAGTCAGAATGGTGTGATCAGTTCCAACGGTAGAGTGGTGTAAATAGTTCCACTGGTGAGACCACTGTGAATAGTTCCAACGGTAGACAAATGTGAATAGTTTCAACAGTAGACTAATGCGAACAGTTCCAACAGTAGACCTATGTGAATAGTTCTAACAGAAGTCTACTATGAACAGTTCAAATGGTCGACCGATGTGAATAGTTCCACTGGTGATACCGATGTGAACATTTTCAATGGTAGACAGATGTGAACCGTTCCAAATAGTAGACCGATGTGAACAGTACCACTAGTGAGACACCTATGAACAATCCAATGGTATGCTGTTGTGAAAAATTCCAACGGTAGACCGATGTGAACATTTCCAACAGTCGACCAATGTAAATAGTTCCAATGAAAGACCGATGTGAACAGTTCCAACAACAGACTGATGTGAATAGTTCCAACGGTATACTAGTGTGAAAAGTTCCAACTGTAGACTGATGTGAAAAGTTCCTACTATGAGACCGATGTGAACAGTTCCAAAACTAGACCACTGTGAACAGTCCATCGGTGAGGCTGATTTCAATACTTCCATGTGAACATTTCCATCGGCGAGGTCGATGTGATCAGTTCCATGGGTGAGGCCTATGTGAATAGCTCAACCGGAGATACCGATGTGAACACTTCCATCAGTGATGCGGATGTGAACAGTACAATTGGTGAGAGATTCTATGAACATTTTTTCTAGATTGGTGAGGATCCAACAGTAGCCTCTATTTCATTTCAAAATTTTGAGTTCATGAACAGTGTTTCCAACTTCCCACCATTTCACCCCTTTGACGTTTTCTTTGACGCACAATGCATTTTGTAAGGTCCCGATTCTGGGAGACTCTTAGAGGTTCCCCATACCCGGTTGGTAACAAGGCCTCATGTGCATTTTTTCCAAATTCCAGATGCTGCAGACTACCATTGATGGACATGGGTGTGATAGTGGGGAAACAATACCCGCCTTGGCAGAGTAACACATCTAAAGTAAAACAGAGAACAATAGTAGAAGCTGCAAAAAATGAAATAAGTAAATAACAGAAGACTAAAAAAATAATCAACTGGAGAACATATATACAATGATGAATGACACATATGTATAGGAAAGAATCCAAACAAGTCACAATGTTGGAATAGTGTAGTATACCTATGTACTATAGAAAATAGACAAACTCCAATAGTATCGCTAGACTCAGCATGGTCCCATGCTCTCCAGCTCCACAATAATCATATACCTAATGTAGAAGGGAACTTTCATTTATCTAAACCTGCAAAAATATAACCATTTTTGGCACAAAAGCATGACTCAAATAGGGTATGGGATCAATCCACATAGGAAACCATCCAAATATCTGTGCTTAACAGTTAGGGAATATATATGGCAAGAAATAAAGAAAATTAAGTGGTAAACAAGGAAGTACACATAGTAACGATCCTGCCAATTCAATTGGATTCATTTTCATATATCAAGTAAGAAACTAATCAAAACACTACTGGAAAGGGGAGTTTTCCCAACACTTGTATACCAATGGTTCAAATAACCGTTGGTATATGTTGTCTTTCCCAACGGTTTATATAACCCGTTGGGAAAAGTGGGAAAAAACATAGTTTTCCCAACGGTTTTATGAAACCCTTGGGAAAGATTGGGTTTTCCCAATCTTTTTTAAGAACCGATGGGAAAAAAGCCCTAAATACCCAAATGCAGGTAGCAGCCAGCCCACAATTCTAGAAGCCTTCCTCTCATCTCCATACGCGATTCCTTGGCAGAAGCACTTCCCAATCCCCAAATCGTCCATCGGATCAGCAGCTACCAGGTTAGACTTGTTCTATATTTTATCAAGGATATAGTTCCACCTCTTATAAAGCATATCCTTCTATTCTCAATGATTTCGTTATTCCCAATTTTTTGGGTTTTTGTAAAATTTTATGATTGTTCCACGAATTGTGTACTCAAATCCCTATATCGGTGTATGTCCAATTAATTTTTTCATTAAACATTTACATTTATAAGGGCATGGTGTCTCTTAATTGTGTTCTAAATTTTAAGATTCATAGTTTTTTTAATCTGGTTCAAATATTATAGGTTCATGTATAGAAACTAATAAGAAATTGTTTGTAATATTTATTGATATTATTTAATGAAAATCACTATTTCATTAAGATCATGCCAAACATGAAGATCTTGTTCATATTAATTTTTGTACACTGTGTATTACATAACAAGTATGTATCATTTTTCTATAAAAATCTATATATATATAAACTTACATGCTGTTCACTTATCCTTTTCACAATAAAACATATAAAGTATCTTCTTGAAATTTTCCAAATAGTATGTGGTCCCTAATTAGTACTTCTTCCTTCTTCATGAAACTAATTCACAGAATGTCAAATTCTCAATATTATAGAATATTAGTTTTTCTAATATAACTATTAATCATTCTTCCTTCGACATCGTACATGTGTTATTCAATCACTTTTTTTAAACACAATGACCATTTTCACTGATTTGGGGTTCCTCATAATGCTTGGGAAAATTAAAAAAATGCATGTATTGAATCATGTTTCTCATATGGTTTCATGGATACAAGTTCATCTTGAAAATCATGACTGCGTGGTTCAAATATCATGAGGACCATGAGATTATTATTCTTCACAAAAAATGATGTTTTTTCTACAACTATGTGTTTTTGTTTTCACTTTTGATTTGGCTGAAAGGGGAGCTTCGTGGTCATTAATCATGGTTGTGGGTGGTCATTTATGATTTAAGATAGTATGACTTCATTTTACTTGATATATCCAATATTATTATTTATTTATGTTCAATTTGATTATCTTTAATAATTGATGTTATTTAATAAGTTGTTATTAATGGTTGTAATAATGGCGATATGGTATAAGGGTTCATATAGTGTGTATAAGGGTTCACATGGTGTTTGTAACGGTAGACATGGTATCAGTGAACTCATTCCATTAATTTAAGCCTTCATTATCACTAGCATGTAATAAATTGAATGATGTAAACCCATCCTCACATGATTTCTTACCTTAGATAGTGTCCAACATATGGAATACGAGCTTTTGAATTCATCAGTTAACCAGGATCATATATTCCATTTCCCCAAAGATGACTATACTAATATAACATTAGGGTCAACTAAATATGGTTCTCATTGTACATTGTATATTATGTGTCCTTCTTGGACAATACTCACTTTTATGAGGGCGGGTTTCTTTTCACTACATCGACTAGAAACTTATTCCTTTATCATTACTTAAATGTATTTTCTATTAAAGTTCAATACTATTGAATTGTTTATGACAAAATGAATTATATAAATTCTTTTTAGACAATGGACAGATGTTGGATGTATGAAACTGATCAGATCTCAAGGTATTTTCAAAATAATTTGGAGAGCTTTATAGATTTTTCATTTCACAATGCTTCAGATGGTGGTCGCATACACTCCCCATGTTCTGATTGTGTTGGTAGACCATGGTTGATCCGGGAAGAAGTCATCTACCACATAACCAAAAATGGTTTTCAAGAAAAATAATTTGTGTGGTATCACAATGGGAGAAAATGAAATCTAAAATTAGTGATGATCGAAATGAAAAGACTGGAATGGAGAATTTGTTAGATGATCGGTTTCCATTTATTCGTCATCATGAAAAAGAAATGATTTCGACTGAAGAAGACTCTGATATGAGCATAGCTGATGCATCTAGTGAATATGATGATATTGATAGGGTGAAAAAATTGAATGATGCTTCCATGACTCAATTATATCGACAATGAGATAAAATGAAAAAGCTAGAATTTTTAATCCGATTGTTTCATGGGAAAACTATGTATGGGATTTATAATACAACAATTGATTAAATTCTTAACCTCTTGAAGGATTTACTTCCAGATGATGAAGATATTCCCTCAAACCAGTATATGGCATGGATGTTAGTTGAGGAACTTGGATTTTCAGGAAAAACAATTCATGCTTTCCTGAAAGATTGCAGTTTATTTTGGGAGGAAACCGCCTAACGAAATAATTGTATTAAATGTGGAACATCCCGCTGGAATCAAAATCTAATGGAACACCATCCCGCGTTCCACAGAAAGTAATGTGGCACTTTCCATTGATCCCCAGACTCTAGAAGGTTTTTATGTCTGATGACATATCAATAAAAATGAGATGGCATGATACCGAGAAAAAGAAGACTAATGATGAGTTGGTTCATCGTGTAGATGGATTTGCATGGCAGAGATTTGATGCTCAACATCTTTATTTTGCAGCTGGCGTGCGTAATGTGAGGCTGGGTCTTTCATGTGATGGTTTTAATCCGTTTGGGCAGATGCTTACTTCACACAGCACACGGCTAGTTTTTATACACACTTATAATCTTCCCCCATGGTTTTGTATGAAAAAACCTTTCCCTTTCATGAGTATACTCATATCTGGTCCTTCTGATCCCAGCATTGATATTGTTGTCTACATGAAACCTTTAATAAAAGAGTAGAAACTTCTTTAGGATGTGGGTGTGTGCACATACGATGCATGTTCAAAATACATATTTCAGATGCGTGATTCGCTTATGTGTACGATCAATGATTTTCCAGCTTATGCAATGATGTTTGGATGGAGCACGAAGGGAAAATTGTCATGTCCAGTTTTTATGAAGAATACACGATCTAGAAGACTGAAACATCGCTGTAGTTTCAGTTTTATGGGACATCGACGATTCTTTCCAAAGGATCATCCATATAGAATGAATCATCGATGATTTGATAATACCATAGAGATCGATGATCCACCTCAGCGTATGTCTGGAACTAACGTGCTTAATGAATTGAAAGATTTCAGTTTTTCATTTGGGAAGGGTCAAATGAAATCTGGAAGGAGAAAGAATGTTTCCACTGAAACCTGTTACAATTTGAGGAAGAGGAGTATCTTTTTTAATTTTCCTTATTGGTCAACCAATTTGTTACGTAATTTCATAGACGTAATGCATATTAAAAAGAATATATGCAAAATGTTGCTTTTGGTTCTTCTAAATGTCAAGGGGAAGACAAAAGAAGATTTATGATCTCGGCGTGACATGGTGGATTGGGGCATCAGACCAGAATTACATCCTGTGTGTATCTATGAAAATATATGGCAACTTCCATGTGCTTCTTATGTGATGAAACCTATAGAGAAAAACAATTTCTGAAAGTATTAGAGACTATTAGACTTTCTGATGGCTATTCAAGCAACATATCTAAACGGGTCAACAGAAGAGAGTTGAAGCTAAAATCTTTGAAGTCTCATGATTATCACGTTCTACGGCATGAGTTGCTTTCAATAGAAATCCGTCATCTTTTGTCCAATAATATAAGGTTGGAAGTTATTCGGTTGTGCCATTTTTTTAGAGATCTTTGTGCGAAAATGTTGTCCAAGTATTTCTTGAAAAAACTGTTGACAGATGCCCCATTAATTTTGTGTGAGTTGGAGAAAATATTTCCTCCATCATTTTTAACAAGCATGCTACATCTGAGTATCCATATTCCCACTGAAATACTTCTCGGAGGACCTGTTTCTTTTCATTGGATGTATCCAACTGAAAGAAATATGTTCACATTAAAGTATTATGTCCGGAACAGAAATCATATCAAAGGTTCTATCGTGAACGGTTACTTGGCTCAAGAATGTATGGATTTCTGCTCGATGTATTTGTCTAATCTTACTACAAGATTGAATATTCCAATGAGAAATGAAGAAGAACAGTATGAGAAAATTGAACCTAGTTTTCCATAACTTCTTCAAACAGGAGGAATTCCTGGATCATATACATTGAAGACATTAAGCCATGAAGAGCGGGAGATGGAACATCGCACAGTTTTGTTCAACTGTGATTTGTTCGATGACTATATCAGGTAACTAAATTGATTATGTATATCTTAAATATATATCTGTAAAACTATTCATATTTTTTATCTACAGGGAACATAAAACAATTATAAATAGGAAGCATTGTTCTTTATCTTGGAGAAGGAGAGAGACTTTGCATAGCAAAGAGTTTTCTTCTTGGTTAAAATTGAAGGTATAAAAAAATAATGTTTAAAATAATTATATCAATATTTAATTATGTTAAATAGTCATTTATATTGTAGGTATTTAGTTTTTCTACTGACTCTGTCTCTGAGGAAATAAGAGCATTGGCTTTTGGTCCTAATACTGTTGTTCGTGACCGTAAATCAATTGTTATCAATGGGTACAAATTTATTTTCACTGAATGAGCAAAGAACATGAGAACACAACATGATGGTGTTATGGTTACTGGAACAACATATTGTTATGCCAGTGCATCAGATAGTAGACCGCGATTTGAAAATGTGGGTTATTATGGAGTTGTTGAGAAAATATTAATATTGGATTATTACTCTCATGGACGAGTCACAATGATGAAATATCATTGGATTGATTAGATGATGAGACATGACACATTTATTGATGATTGCAGATTTCGAGTAATAAGTATGACTCGCACTATTTCTACCGAAGAACCATATGTATTGGCATCAATGGCTAAAAACGTTTTTTATGTCAAAGACCAACTTCGACCTGAATTTGGTGTCATAGTTAAAGTAATTACAAGACATATTTTTGATTATGGTGATGATGGAATTGACACTGTCCCTAGTTCCATTGGAACCAATCCATTTATTTCTTTTAATGACTCAAATAGATCAATTGTCAGATTTGATTGTGAACCTGAAGTTGTGGTTGAAGATATATAGAATCATTCATCCATGTTCTCAATTCTTTTGGTCTACCTCGAGTTGGGTTGTTAAGGTTGGTAATATTCAAATTGATTTAGTATTGATCACAAATATGTTTTAGCTGACTTGAATGTTATGTGAATTTTCAATGTTTATTGGTTGTAGTTTTATTTGAATTGCATTTTCTAATTTGGAATTGAACTGTATTCAAACATAGTCAAACAATATTTCTAACTTGGTGAACATTAAAACTTGTATGATTTATTAAATCCATTCAAGCTCTTCTAAAACAATTGATAGCTGACATGACCATTATGTGAATTTTCAATGTTTATCGGTTGCAGTTTTATTTGAATTGCATTTTCAAATTTGGAATTGAACTTTATTCAAATATAGTCAAAAAAATTTATAACTTGGTGAACATTACAACTTGTATGATTTATTAAATCCATTCAAGCTCTTCTAAAACAATTGATAACTAAATTACCAATGAATCCCCCTATTCCCTCATATATTTAGTTTTTTGGGTTACACATTAGTTTTCTTTATCTAATTAATTACATATTTTTTTTCAAAAGCAGGAAATGTAGCCAATTTAAGAGAGACGAAGGAAAAAATGATGGAGAACAATAATCGAATGACGGAGTTGGGAGTTCCATCATTAGTTCTTGTAGTGAGTACTTTATTTCAAATTGATATATTTAAAGAATAAATAATGTCATGTGATTATATTTTTTGTAAAAATTATTGTAGGATCCACCTATACGTCAATACTTATTCGATGGGGAGCCTAGTACTTGTCCTAGTACTCAGGCTGGTGGTACGAGGAGTGTTCGTACTAGAGGTGGACGAGCAGCTGCGCGTACCTGACTAGACCCTGCCCCTCCCACTGACATGTCATCCTTCCCACATTCTGATCCCGGTGTGTCGTTAGGGACACACGGGATATTTAGGCCTCCCATTTTTTCGCTACCTTCTGCATCTTCTGACCCATCATGTTCACATCCCATGATAATTCCCACTCCCCAGTCAGCATCCGGTCAGACAGTTGTCCCATCTTCATTTCCTTCTACTTATGTCTCTCCAAGCTTCTATATTCCATCGTCTTCGACTCCTGTTCCACCACAGGGTGTTCCATCAGTTTATATGGATCCAGCGGCGCTCAGTGATCAGACCGGCATAGGTATATTTATAGAACCCTAACAAATATTTATAGCAATATTTATTTTCATTATAACGTGTTTTGATAAAATATTTGTTTTTCTATCATGACAGATACATCTACAGAAAGGAGGCGTGGGCGAGGGTGTACATGCATGTGTTCGGTGTTGAACCGTCCCACACAAGTTATGGTGGATTATAATGAAGACAACCAAATGGTTGAGAAAACAGGACAGCAATGTCAGAGTTTTTTGGCAACGCTTGCCAAATACTCCGACATCATTCCCGTCAGCCCGCTATCGTGGATACATTTTCCACATGAGGTCATGGATAGAGCTTGGACAGAGATATGGGTAAAAAAATATATTCTATTTAATTCAATGAATTATTTTTGCATTTATATGAATTAATATTTTGATTTCAGCTTCGATTTAATTTTCCCGATGGTTAGGGTGCACGACCGGAATGTCTAAAGGATTTAGGCATGCTTTGGAGAGCCTACAAGCATGAGTTGTATATTGGCTGGGTTGCTAGAGTTGGAACTGAGTTAGATGAGGTACTAGTGGTGGATTATTGTCATATAGAGTAGTATCGTCAGATGATTACTCATTAGACGAGTACCCAGTTTAAGGTATTAATAACATTTGAGGTATTTAAATAATAACTTTCATGTTTTTCATTAATACTATCTGTTGCATTTTCTAATTTTATTTAGGAATCATCTGGAAAAAATAAAAAGAACATTGATGCAAAAAAATACCTCCACACACTGGGACGCACTACGATGCCTGATCATGAGAGGAAACAGGTATGAAAAATGTGTATAAGTTTTCTTTACGCCTTAGACTTTCTTTTGTTTCCTCAATTATTTAATAGTTTGCTAAAGTTTTCATATAACTTTAGTTTTCAATGTCATTGTAGTGGAAAATAAAAAATATTGAAGGATGTGTGCCTCGAGAAAAACTGTTTTGCTCGAATAGATGGAAAAAGGATGGAAGTTCCGTCAACAAAGAGACTCCGTAGCAGATTGTATGTTTTAATCTGTTGAATTTATATTTTAATATCTATTTTGTAACATAATGATATAATTATATTTGTAACAGGCTGCTTTAGAGGCCCTCAATGCCCAAGAACCAGACACTTTTGGGCCAATAGATCACTTACATCTGGTCTTGGGAGAGGTGCATTCGGCTAGAGTACGTTGTCAACCTAGGATAGCCGCGGTGAGGTATTGGCCATCCTCAGGTACAAGCTGTAGTGCCATCGAGCTGCAACAAGTTGGGGCACAAGATGCACAGGTTGAGAAAAGGGCCACAGAGATGGCAGAACAATCTGCTAGGGCAAACAGTGCGTTTGTGAAATATATTGAAGTTCTACGTCCTACACTTCCAGTAGAGGCCATCCCAGCATTTGATGAGTATATATCGTCGATACGTTCTCTATACAGTGCACCAAGTGGCAGTTCTAGGGGTGTTCAAGACGATGTCTAGCTTGACGATGATGATGGCAAGGAGTCAGATGCGGAAGAGGAGGGAGAGGACGAGGGCGAGGTAGGTGGCGAGGGCGAGGAGGAGGGCGAGGAGGAGGAGGAGGGATAGGGAGAGGAGGAGGAGGAAGATGATGGGGACGAGGACGATGGTGATGATGATGGTGATGATGGTGATGGTGATGTGGGACAAGTTGATCCAATACATTTTTAACTAATATTACTGAGATTTGATATTTAATCTATTATAGTTGTTGGTTTTATCTAGACTCGTAGTATAGTATTGGAGTTGAGTTATGTTCATATATTATCTGTTTTTATGGATGTTGTTGTATTTTAGTGGTTGTGTGTTTGGGAACCCCCCTCCTTCCTAGACCCTGGACAACCCCCACCCTTCTCCCTGGACCCCGGACATCCCCCCAGACAGCCCCACGGATAACCCCCCCACCGTCTTCCTTGGACCCCGGACAACCCCCTGAACACCTCAAGGGACGCCCCCGGATAGCCCCCCCGAACAACCCCCCGGACAGCCCCCCACCCTTCTCCCTGGACCCCAGACAGCCCCCCGTACAGCCCCTCAGACAGCCCCCGGATAGCCCCGCCCCACCCCCACCCTCTTCCTTCGACCCTAGACAACCCCCCGAACACCCCCGAACAGCCCCCGGACAGCCCCTCGGACTGCCCCTTGGATAGCCCCCCCACCCTCCTCCCTGGACCCCAGACAACCCTCTAGACAACCCCCCAGACATCCCCCCTGAACAGCCCCCACCCTCTTCCTTGGACCCCGGACAAATCCCCTAAACACCCCCGGACAGCCCCCGGACAGCCCCCTAAACAGCCCCCCCTCCTCCCTGGACCCGAGACATCCCCCGGACAGCCCCCCCCAGACAGCTCCCCCCCACCCTCCTCCTTGGACCCCGAACAACCCCCCAAACACCCCCCAGACAACCCCCTGGACAGCCCCCCCACCCTCCTCCCTGGACCCCAGACAGCCCCCCAGACAGCCCCCCACCCTCTTCCTTGGACCCCAGACAACCCCCCACACAGCCCCCCCACCCTCCTCCTTGGTCCTCGGATAGCCCCCCAGACACCCACCAGACAGTCCACCGAATAGCCCCGCCGGACAGCCCCCCCACCCTCCTTGATTTCATTTTATACTAGAAAATATATAATATATATTTTATTTATTTTCATCATGATAATCAATGTAAATCACATTTACACATCTAATCAATATCATAGATTCTTGGTATGTTATAAAAGAGATGTATTCATCGGGCATGAATTTGAGGCGCGGTGTGGCCGACACCACTCAAATGCATTAGGTTACCATTGAAACATTAGGAAAACGATCCATGGGTCATATGTGACATGTACAAATCCACCCCGCCTCAATATGAGGTGCGGAGTTGCCGGCACCACTCAAAGTGTCTGCCTTTTGTTTCAAAAGGACGTCATTTTAATTGAAAATCATCAAATGGCATACGTAAAACTGACCAAACGCATTCGGATTGTGTCGATACTTTAGAACAAAGATCCATGGGTCATATGTGACATGTACGAGTCAACCCCGCCTCAATATAAGGTGCAGTGTGGCTGCCACCACTCAAAGTGTCTGCCTTTTGTTTCAAAATGATTTCATTTTAATTGAAAAACATCAACTGGCATACAGAAAACCGAAAAATGCATTCGGATTGTGTCGATACTTTAGTAAAATGATCTATGGGTCATATGTGACGTGCACGAGTCAACCCCGCCTCAATCCTAGCCGCGGTGTGGCCTCCATCACTCAAAGTGTCTGTCTTTTGTTTCAAAAGGACGTCATTTTAAGTGAAAAATATCAACTGTCATACGGAAAAGTGACCAAACGCATTCGGATTGTTTTGATACTTTAGCACAACAATAAATGGGTCAAATGTGATGGGAACGAGTCAACCCTGTCTTAATCGGAGGGACGGTGTGGCTGGAAACACTCTAAGTGGCTATCTTTTGTTTAAAATGGACAACATTTTAAGTACATACAGAAAACCGACCAAACACATTTAGTTTCTATTGAAACTTTAGGAGAACGATACATGGGTCATATGTGATGTGCACGAGTACACCCTGCCTCAATCCAAGACACAGTGTGGCTGGCACCACTCAAATTGTTTGCCTTTTGTTTCAAAAGGATATCAGTTTAATTGAAAAACATCAACTGGTATACGGAAAAGTGACCAAACGCATTTGGATTGTGTCGATACTTTATAAAAACGATCCATGGGTCATATGTGACGTGTAAGAGTCAACCCCACATCAATCCGAGATGTGGTGTGGCCGCCACCACTCAAAGTGTCTGCCTATTGTTTCAAAATGACGATATTTTAAATGAAAAACATCAACTGGCATACGGAAAAGTGACCAAACGCATTCGTATTGTGTCGATACTTTAGCACAATGATCCACGAGTCATATGTGATGTGTACGAGTAAACCACGCCTCAATCCAAGGCGCGGTGTGGCCAGCCCCACTCAAAGTGTCTGCCTTTTGTTTCAAAAGGACGTCATTTTAATTGAAAAACATCAAATGGCATACGGAAAACCGGCCAATTACATTCAGATTGTGTTGATACTTTAGCAAAACGATCCATGGGTCATATGTGATGTTTATGAGTCATCCCCGCCTCAATTAGAGACGCGGTGTGGTTGCCACCACTCAAAGTGTCCACCTTTTATTTCAAAATTACGTCATTTTAATTGAAAAACATCTACTGGCATATGGAAAACCAACAAACACATTCGGATTGTGTCGATACTTTAACACAATGATCCATGGGTCATATGTGACTTGTACGAGTCAACCCTGCCTCAATCCCAGGCGTGGTGTGGCCGCCATCACTCAAAGTGACTGGATTTTGTTTTGAAAGGATGTCATTTTAAGTGAAAAATATCAATTGTCATATGGAAGAGCCACCAAACGCATTCGGATTGTGTCTATACTTTAGAAAAAAATCCATGGGTAAAATTTGACGTTTACGAGTCAACCCTGTCTTAATCGGAGGCATGGTGTGGCCGAAATAACTCTATGTGGCTCTGTCTTGTTTAAAATGGACAACATTTTAAGTGCATACGGAAAAACGAACAAACGCATTTCGTTTCCATTGAAAATTTAGGAAAATGATCCATGGGTCATATGTGATGTGTACGAGTCAGCCCTGCCTCAATATAAGGTGCGGTGTAGCCGGAACCACTCAATGTGTCTTCCTTTTGTTTCAAAATGACGCCATTTTAATTGAAAAACATCAACTAGCATACGGAAAAGCGACCAAACACATTCGTATTGGGTCTATACTTGAGAAAAATGATCCATGGGTCATATGTCACATGTAAGAGTCAACCCTGCCTCAATCCAAGGCACGGTGTGGGCGCCACCACTCAATGTGTCTGCCCTTTGTTTCAAAAGAACATCATTTTAATTGAAAAACATCAACTGGCATACGGAAAAGTGGCCAAACGCATTCTAATTGTGTCGATACTTTAGAAAAACGATCCATGGGTCATATGTGATGTGTACGAGTCAACCCTGCCTCAATCCGAGGTGCGGTGTGGCCGACACAACTGAAAGTGTCTTCATTTTGTTTCAAAAGGATGTCATTTTAATTAAAAAACATCAACTGGCATACGGAAAACTGACCAAACACAATAATATTGTGTCAACACTTTAGCGCAATGATCCATGGGACATATGTGACGTGTATGAGTCAACCCTGCCTCAATCTGAGATGCAGTGTGGCCGCCACCACTCAAACTGTCTGCCTTTTGTTTCAAAAGGACACCATTTTAATTGAAAAACATCAACTGGCATACGGAAAAGTGACCTAACGCATTCAGATTGTGTCAATACTTTATCACAACGATCCATGGGTCAAATTTGATGCGTATGAGTCAACCCCTTCTTAATCGGAGGCATGGTGTGGCCGGAATCTCTCTAAGTGGCTCTCTTTTGTTTAAAATGGACAACATTTTAAGTACATACGGAAAACTGACCAAACACCTTCGGTTTCCGTTGAAACATTGGGAGAACGATCCATGGGACATATGCGACCTGTAAGAATCAACCCCGCCTCAATACGAGGTGCGTTGTTGCCGGCACCACTCAAAGTGTCTACTTTTTGTTTCAAAATGGATGTCATTTTAATTGAAAAACATCAACTAGTATACGGAAAACTGAACAAATTCATTCAGATTGTGTTGATACTTTAGCACAACGATCCATGGGTCATATGTGACGTGTACGAGTCAACCCCGCCTCAATCCGATGCACGGTGTGGCCGCCACCACTCAAAGTGTATGAATTTTGTTTCAAAAAGACGTCATTTTAATTGAAAAACATGAACTGTCTTACGGAAAAGTGACCAAACGCATTAAGATTGTGTCGATAATTTAGCACAACAATCCATGGGTCAAATGTGATGTGTACAAGTCAACCCCATTTTAATAGGAGGCACAGTGTGGCCGGAATCACTCTAAGTGCCTCTCTTTTGTTTAAATTGGACAACATTTTAAGTACATATGGAAAACCGACCAAACACATTCAGTTTCCATTGAAACATTAGGAGAATGATCCATGGGTCATATGTGACGTGTACAAATCAACATCGCCTCAATATGTGGTGCGGTGTGGCCAGAAACACTCAAAGTGTCTGCCTTTTGTTTCAAAAGGATGTCATTTTAATTGAAAACATCAACTGGCATTTGGAAAAGCGACCAAACGCATATGGATTTTGTCAATATTTTAGCACAACGATCCATGGGTCATATGTGACGTGTACGAGTCAACCTCGCCTCAATCCGAGGCGTGGTGTGGCCGCCACCACTCAAAGTTTCTGCCTTTTATTTCAAAACGGTGGCATTTTAATTGAAAAACATCCACTGACATACAGAAAACCGACAAACGCATTCAGATTGTGTCGATACAATAGAACAAAGATCCATGTGTCATATGTGACATGTACGAGTCAACCCCGCCTCAATCCGAGGTGCGGTGTGGCCGCCTACCACTCAATGTGTCTGTCTTTTGTTTCAAAAGAACGTGATTTTTGGTGAAAAACATCAACTGGAATACGGAAAACTGACCAAATGCATTAGGATTGTGTCGATACTTTAGCACAACGATCCATGGGTCATATGTGATGTGCACGAGTCAACCCCGCCTTAATCGGAGGCACAATGTGGCCAAAATAACTCCAAGTGTCTCTCTTTTGATTAAAATGGACAACATTTTAAGTACATACGAAAAACCGACCAAATGCATTCGGTTTCCATTGAAACTTTTGGAGAACGATCCATGGTTCATACGTGACATGTACGAATCAACCCCGCCTTAATACGAGGCGCGGTGTGGCCGGTACCACTCAACGTGTCTGCCTTTTGTTTTTAAAAGGACGTCATTCAAATTGAAAAACATCAACTTGCATATGAAAAACTGACCAAACACATTCAGATAGTGTCGATACTTTAGCACAACGATCGATGGGTCATATTTGACATATACGAGTCAACCTCGCCTCAATCCGAGGCGTGGTGTGGCTGCCACCACTCAAAGTGTCTACCTTTTGTTTCAAAAGGACGCCATTTTAATTGAAAAACATCAACTGGCATACAGAAAAGAGACCAACCACATTCATATTGTGTCTATAATTTAGCACAACGACCCATGGGTAAAATGTGACGTGTACGAGTCAACCCCGTCTTAATCAGAGGCACGGTGTGGCCAGAATCACTCTAAGTGGCTCTCTTTTGTTTAAAATTGACAACATTTTATGTACATACAGAAAACTGACCAAACACATTCAGTTTCTGGTGAATCTTTAGGATAACGATTCATGGGTCATATGTGACGTGTACGAATCAACCCCGCCTCAATAAGAGACGCGGTGTGGCTGGCACCACTCAAAGTGTGTACCTTTTGTTTTAAAAGGACGTCATTTTAATTGAAAAAACATGAACTGACATACGGAAAACTGACCAAAAGCATTCGGTTTCCACTAAAACATTAGAAGAACGATCCATGGGTCATATATGACGTGTATGAGTAAACCCCGCCTCAATCTGAGGTGTGGTGTGGCCGGTAGCACTCCAAGTGTATGTATTTTGTTTAAAATGGACATCATTTCATGTAAAAATATATGATATACAAAAAACCGATCAAATTATGAATTGACTTCCGGATTCCACATATAATTGTCATCTAAATTTTAAATTGAATTGTAAATGAATTATGTATGAATATAATTACGTTATGAATTCTAATTTAATTATGGATTTGTATAGTTCCAGCATTATATGTTAAATGTGTATGAATTTGTTCTCTATATGTTTTTGTTAGTTGGTTATTGCATGTACAATAATTGTATATGTATGTTTGTTTATTGCAGGTATAATAATTGGATTGAAAATGAGGGGGACCCCACAATATGTGACCTGGTGGAAAAATTGTAGAGCTACTGGGCAAATTGCAGAGCTGCTGTGCAATTTGCACAGCATAGGGAATGCCAACGGTTTTAAACCGTTGCCATAGCATTCTATGTTCTGTTTTACCAATGGTTCATGGAACAGTTGGTAAAACACTTTACCCAACGGTTTCAAAACCGTTGGGAAAGAGGAGATCTTGGGGTTTTCCCAACGGTTTGTCCAAACCGTTGGAAAAAACCTGGTAATTTTCAGTACATTATCCCAACGGTTGTAAACCGTTGGGAAAAAGCATTCCCAATGGTTTGCCAGAACCGTTGGGATAGGGTAAGTTTTCTCCACCCTATCCCAACGGTTCACTGTAAACCGTTGGGGAAATCAATCCCAATGGCTTATTTCCCTACGGTTTGCAGAACCGTTGGTATAACATACACCAACGGTTCTGCAGCCTTTCCCAACGGTTCTAAACCATTGCGAAATCCTCTATTTTTCAGTAGTGAAAGTAGGTAACCCTCTAGTCAGTACTCATATTCTAAACCCTCTGGTTCAACCCAAAAAACACAAGAAACCCCTTGGTAAGTACACACAGTCTAACCCTTCTGGTTCTGCATTAGAAAGGACACTCTCAGAAAGCACTTTCTGTCAATTCCCCCTATGGTCTCGTATCGGTAACTAATAGTCACTCTGAAGAAGCACTCAATGTCCAATTCTTTTGTGGCCCGTATCGAGGAAACTATAGACACTCTAAGGAAGAACAAAGCGAATCCCCTCTATTTTCTAACAAAGTAACAATAAACAAACATTCCAGAGAATCCCTCAATTTCCATTCTACCTATGGTCTACTACACAAGTTTCTCACGGCCCTGTGTAAGTCATTCATGCACAAATGATATGTGATTTCCAAAGTAAATGTCAAGAAATACTTTTCTAGACAATCCAATGTATATCATAGCATGTCAGATAATAATCACTCTATCCTAACAATACTAGGCATGGAAAAAAAGAAGCCTAAAAGGTAAGGTAGAACAAATGTTCAAAACAATAAAACATGGGGAAACCTCCACAGAAGGGCCAAATTAACCCTATTTATAAACTGTTATCCTATATCCAAATGAATAGGGAATATTTGGCAATAACCGAGCTAAAAACCATAAACACACAATACACCTTTCTTGAGTATTGGGATCTTTTTCATATAAAAATCAATGTCTAACTATAGAAAGGCACAAACCACCTACCTTGTCATAATGAGATCAATATATGTGAACTTCAAGAATTAAATCTCCCTAGAACTCTGTCGATCTATAAAAAATGCTAAAAACATTAAACTGAGGATATCCTGTGGAAGAAGAGAAATCATGAGATGATGTTTAAGAATAACAAAGGACTCACTGATCTGATTCCAACACAATAGACAGTGGTCGATTCAGAGAATGGACTATAAGTCGGGGGCTCAGAGAAAATCCCTGGTTGTACAGGCGCTCCTGAATGAGGCATGGCAAGAAGGAATTTGTTCTATCCATCAGACGTGACCCGAATCCATTTAATGAGAACAAATATAGTACACGGTGTGTTCTTTAAAAGTACATGGTGTGTACATGCCTTTTCTGGCCTCCGATTTAGGTGTTCTCTAGGTCACCACACACGATGATGTGCCCGGTTGTTACACGGCCTACTTATGGTCACCTGCGGAAACCGAGTACAATACATCTACTTAAAGTACATGACGTGTACTCCAAAAATTTCAAAAAACTCTAGTTTTTCGTAACAAATAACCTGAAAGGAAAATCATACCTGAAAAATGATCCGCATTCTTACAATCTTACCCTCTTAAAGAACATTGTCCTTGAATTTCCTTTGCAAGACGGTGTTGAAGAATAATCCTCAAATAGATCTGGCCACTGCGATAGTACATCTATCTCCCTCTCCCAGGTTGCATACTATACACGCCCGTGCTACCATAGCGCTCGTACTAGAGGAACAGACCGTCCATAAAGAACCTTTTCACATCAGTCAAAAATCTAGATAGCATGATCGTCTAAAGATGTATCCACCTCAAGTTAAACCTCCTCGGGATGGAAAAATGAGATGGGTCTAAAAAGTAATGTCGAAGCTGAGAAATGTGGAAGACATCAGGTATTTCTTAGCACCTCTGAGGTAACTACAAAAGATAGGCAACCATCCAGACTCCCCCCAACACATCAAATGGCCCAGCATATCTCGGTGAAAGCGAAACTTGTCTCCATATCCTCTTGTGTCTCATCCTCAGTGTGACATGCATGAAAACCAGATCTATGTCCTCAAACTCAAGTGGTCATCTCTGTCGATCAGTATAAAACTTTTTTCGTGACTGTGCCATATCCATCCTCTTCCGAATCAACTCTATCTGTTCTGTGGTATCTTAGACAAGTTGAGGTCCCAGCATAGCTCCCTCTCCTACCTCCAGTCATCATAATGGTGATCAACATGTCCTACTGTACAAATCCTCATATGGTGCCATCTAAATAGTTTTTTAAAAACTATTAATATTGGAAAACTCCAAAATAGGTATGTGATTCACCCACATTCCTCCAAAATCTAGGATGCATGCCTGAAGCATTTCCTCAATAACTTGAATCATATATTCAGACTGACCATCTATCTGTGGATGGTAAGCTATACTCATATGTACCTGTGTACCCAAATCCCTCAGAATTCCCTTACATACCTAAGAAGTAAATCAAGCATCCCTGTCTGAAACAATGGAGTGCGGAACTCCATGTAAACATATAATCTCTCGAATGTTCAACTATCCTTGCTCATCAACAATAATGGTCTCCATGATCGGCATGAAGTGAACAACCTTCATGAGTCTTTCAATGAAAACCCAAACTGCATCATTCCCTTGAGGCGTCCTCGGCAAGACTATCAAAAAATCCATTGCTACATCATTCCACATCCACTCGGGAATGGGTAACTGCTGAAAAATCACTATTGTTCTCTAATGCTCTGCCTTCACCTGCTGAAAGGTGGAACACCTCATGAAAAAACTATAGACATGTCCCTTCATACATGGCCACCAATACGGATGGTGTAGATCTTGATAAATCTTGGTGACACTAGGATGAACTTCCCAAACTGGGTAATGAAAGTCTCGCATCAGCTCCTCGAATAAGTCTGTAGGCACCCACCTGTGTCCATTGAAACACAAGATCACATCCTCGCATATTGTCCATCCATGAATAGGGTCCTCTTTTAAAACACTCTCCAATAGAACTAGGCCTTTAGAATCTGATAGTTTCCCCATTCTCAATCGATCAAGTAGAGTATAGGTAAGAACCGCAGAAAAAAAATGTCCACCCCTATCAGTGATGAACCTCCAAATGCATCTCAGAAAATAGATCTATAATATGTCACTCACTGCGGGCCCCCTAAACTGCCTGTATCTGAGTCCTCCTGCTCAACGAATCAGCCACAACGTTTCCCTTCCCAGTCGTGTAGGCAAGATCTAAGTCAAAAGACTGAAGGTACACCACCCACCTTCACTATATCAAATTAATAACCTGCTGAGTGAAGATATACATGATGGATTTGAGGTTGGTGAAAACCACAAAACTCTCTCCTAAAAGATAATGTCTCCAACAACGCAAAGCCTGAACAACTACAACAAGCTTGAGATCTTCTGTTGGGTAATTCCTGTCATGTGGCCTCAACTGCCAAGACCCGTACACAATGAATCCTTATCCATGCATAAGTACTTCTCCCATACTGATACATGACACATCACATTATATAGTATATCTCTTTACCAGCTCTATAAATACTAGTATTGGTGTTGAATTCAACCTCCCTTTTAGCTCTGGAATGGCTGACTTGCAAGAATCTGACCACAAGTACTTCACACCCTTCTTAGTTAGGTCAGTCAGTGGTGCCGCTAAGTGTGAAAATTCATGTATAAAACATCATTATTAAATATATTTCCCTATAAAAATTAGTACCTCAAAGACATTATTTTGAATCTCCCTTGGAACTACATCTCTCACTTTCTCTAGATCTGCTGATACTCATGTCTCAGAGAAAAAATGACCCCAGAAGTGAATCTGTTCAATCCAAAAGTGGCATTTTGAGAGCATCACATATAACTGATGCTATCTCAGTGTACTCAAAACGATCTCACGATGTGTGGGATGGTAATGTCGAGTGTGAAACTACACCAAGATATCTTACATGAGGTCTACCACAATGAAACCCATGTACGTATTGAACAATCTATTCAATACAACCATGAAGATTGCAGGGGAATTTCTGAGACCGAACGGGAAAACCACATACTCGTATAGACCATACATGCCCCAGAAGGTTGTAAGAGGTATATCAGATGGTTTAACGTGAAATTGTGACAACCAGATCTCATGTCAATCTTTAAGAACACTCGGTCTCTTCAAATATGATCATAGAGATCATAAATCCTTGGTAAGGGATATTGGTTCTTGACCATAAATAGGTTCAACAACCAATAATCCACAAAAATTCAGAGGGTACCATCCGTCTTCTTCGCAAACAGGATAGGGGAACCCCACGGAGAATTACTGGGTCTGATGAATCCCTTTTCCTACAACTCCTCCAACCGCTTCGTGAACTCCATCAACTCGGGTGTACCCATCCTATAAGGATGAATGGACACTTGTGCCTCTCCTATTACAAGCTCAATAAAATATTCAACCTCTCACTCTAGAGGGAAACCAAAAAACTTCTCTAGAAAGAAGTCCTTTAAACAAGCCACCACTGGAGGAAATTCCATCTGTGAAGTCCTATTGTCATTCAATTATAGACTGGAAATATGGGTTATTTCTCCTACCAACCCATGATTCGCAGGCCTTGATTTTCTCCCTTGGACATCCCACTCACACTTATCCAGAAACATACCACCCTCTAGTGATGTAAAACTCACCCTGCAGTGATAGCAATCAACAACAGACTAGAAGGGATCTAACCTATCCATTACGAGAATGACGTCATAACTTTTCATATCTTGGACATAAAGGTCCCAAGAATGTGAAACCCACTAACCACTAGAAATAAATCATTGCACTGATGTACACAAGTCGTTATAGTCCCCAATGGAGTTTCAAACATCAAGATAACATCAGAATAAATGATATAGAGACCAAGGATCTCCACAATAGTGAAAAATATAAATATATGGGAATCACATGTATCTAAAAGGGAATAAGTTAAAACAGAAGCAACTTGGATGGTACCTCACACTATAGAGGGTCCGAGATCCTACTCCCACTGGGCTTGCTCCACTGTAATTGTCTGAATTGCACTGTTGCTCTGAAACCCTATCTGACCACCCAGAATTGATCCACTATATTTTCATTAAAATCCTAGGGATTGGCTACTACGTCCATGACCTCTACATTGGGATGAACATCCAGAAGGCATCCAGTTCCCAGACTGGTGAGAAACTGCTGGTGGTGCACTTGAACGCAGAGTTATAGAAGAACCCATGTCACTAGCTGTTGGGGAGAAGAACAGACATAAGTGCTAAAGATGGTACATCTGGACGCATGATTGACACTCCACTAGGTCTCTCAGGCAATGTGGTCTCGTATGCCCACACTTCCTGCACAAGTTTCACACCACCTGGATACTAGAGTATGTATCCCACATTCTACGATCTCCACACATAGACTCCATGTGGAACTTACTTTTGTTAGTAGGTGGGATACCCACTCTGGATGTCGAACCACCCCAACATACCGCTCTAGAATCCCTCATATTTCACTCCTTGATCAGCGCCTGGTTGACTATAGAAGTGATGGATGTCAACCTGAAAATGTTTACCTGAGATCGGATGTCGTGCCAGAGACCATCCTTAATATTCCTTCCCAGAAATTACTCATCACCTTCTGGAAGAGGCATGAAGTGCTGCAACATAGTGAAATGAGAATAGTACTCCTTGACTGAGAGAGTACCCTGCTCCAGACACATGAACTCTTGGGCTCTATCGTCCGTAAAAATCGTTGGGTAGAAGTAGTCATATAAGTACTATTGGGACTAATCCTACACCATAACTTGATGTCATCCTTCCTGTGAGATCACATCCCACCACATCTCAATGGAGTCTCAAAGAATATAAGTAGCAAGCTTAACCCTGCTCCCTGGAGACGTCTCCAGATGCTTGAAGATAGAAATCCTGGCTTCTAGCCATGACTCTACAGTGTGAGGTCCTCTACCCCTGTGAATGTGGGCGGATGATGCTGATATAAAACCCATGTAAAGTCTTCCATAAAAGGGTTAGGATGCGGTACTCCTGGAAAGGTATGTATAATACTCATAAATCCATCTCAGAATTGTGTGTTAGCACCAGTTTCTGGAATGATGGTCAGTGCCAAAACTGGCACAACTGGAGGATCTGATGGTAGTCCTTGATAATCCATATCTGGTGTCTGATCACTACCATGTAACTGGCAGACAACCGGAGGACGTCTCAGTGGCATGACTCTACAAGTTCAAGCACACATCTTAGATTAAGATTAATAGGGATTGAATCTTAGAAGTGTAAGAAGTTAACAATATGAATAAATCATTCATTTTTTTCAATCATAGATAAACGACATGTATAATTCCTACAGGACGTGTTCCCTTAAGCCTTCACATTGGTTTGTACTTTTGTCAACCCAGGTCGTGTAACACCCCATACACCCAGAATATTGTCCTAACACATGGGGTGTACTTGAATCATCTTTCCTTGGTCATGTTCTTCTACATGGCTAGGCTACATGGTTTCCCTAGAATAATACTACACACCGTGTTAGTGCCAGATACAGTGTGCACCAATCAAACATCACCAAACTATGTTGTTAGTTACACGACCAGTTACACTGTTGACTATACATGGACTATTTGTGCAAGACACGGCATGTAAAATAAATATTTCACCAACCCATGTTCTTTGCTATATTACTAGATACATGGGATACACTCCACTTCATGTTAAATATTGAGACAACATGTTTAACTTATGATATATCCATCTGTGTCATTAGTCATGCGGGTGGAAAAAATGGTCTAAACAACACAACATGTACCTTCGGTACATGGCATATCCCACAATGATTTCCCAACCCTGTGTCTCATCCCACACATCTAGTGACACAGTTAGTGACTACACAGCATGTACATACAACACAGGGTGTGTACTTATAAAAAATAGTTCCTTCCCAAACAGAAGTACACATGGCGTGTATTCTTTATTACACACTGTGTATTATGGTTTCTTCTAGAAATTATCCCTCAGAAACTACTCTAGAACCCAAAAAACACTGAAATGAACATTAAAGTGCCAATTTCAGATCTATGAGGGCCCATACTTCCAGCGAATCAATGCTTGGAATCTTATACATGTTATATAAAAAACAATAGGGATATGATCCACTAAATGCTGATCCATGAGGTCCCATAACACCTCAAGTAGAAAAAGGTTGGCGTTAATTTAAACATAAACTTAAAAATTTTAATACCCTATCAAAGCACTTATTCTATCAAGGCATCTACCACAACTGCATGCATATTTAACACAGCATCTATTACAACAACATGAAATCACTAATCCACACTAAATGGAATGGTAATAATGCATGAAATGTGATCTCTAGGAAGTGCATATACGATGCATGAGATGGAATAACCTCATATCATTGGTTTTAAATAGTAATTTAACCTCAATAACATCAAAAATAACAACACAAAACATGTGAATCACCCATTGGTGAAATAAAATCAACTGTAAAATTGAAAAACTAGAAAAATTGCGATGACGAGTTAGATTGGATTTTCCCTATACACGGGTTAGCTACTACTGTGAACAACTTATTACAAAGTACATATTCATTCCTATCCCTAGATATATGATCCAAACAGTATATAAATGAGAAAATAATCCCTTTGATACCACTTTGTAACGTCTCGGTTCTAGGAGCTGCCCAGAGGTGCCTTGTACCTGGTTGGTCACATGGCCTCAAGTGCATTTCCGCGAACACCAGAGGCTGCTGACTAGCATCAAGGGCCTTGGGTGTGATAGTGGGGAAACTATGATCCCATTAGCTGAGTAAAATATCATAAGTAAAATAGATAGCAATAACATAAGAAATAAAACATGAAATAAGTAAATAGTAGAAGAATTGAGAAATAAACAACTCGAGCACATATATATAATGATTCATGATACATATGTCTAAGAAAACATAAAAAAGTCACAATGATGGAATATAATAGAAAACCAATGTACAAAATAAAATAGATAAACACCAGCAGCATCGCAAGCCTCAGACTGGTCTCATTCTCTCTAGCTTCACAACAATCATGTACCTGAAGTAGATGGGTGATTTCCCTTATCTAAACATGAAACAATATAACCTATTAGGGATAAAAATAATGAACCAAACAAGGTGTGAGACTAATCCCAATAGGCAACCACCCAATGATTTGTGCCTAACAGATAGTGAATATATATGGAAGGTAATAAAAAAAATGATGCAGTAAACAAGGAAGTACACATAGTAAAAATCCTGCAAATTCAATGGCATTAATTTTTATATATCAAGTAAGTAGATAAACAAAAGAAAGTATCCCTCTGGGAAGTATTCAAAACCTAACCCCTCTGGTTCAACCAAACAAACACAAGTAACCCTCTAGGATATACACACAGTCTAACCCCTCTGGTTCAAATTTAGCAAAGACACTCTGAGGAAGCACTAACTGTCAATTCCCCATGCGGCCTTGTATCGGTAACTAATAGGCACTATAAAGAAGTAATCAACATCTAATTCCCACATTGTCCCATATCGAGGAAACTACAAACACATCGAGGAAGCACATAGTCCATCCCCCCTATGGTCACGTAACGTAAAAGTAAACAGACACTCTGAAGAATCCCTCAACATCCATTCTCCCAATGGTCTACTACATCAAGTTCTCATGACCCTTTGTTATTCAGTAACGCACAAATCATTTTTGGAAAACAAAGTAAATATCAAGAACTACATGGCCAAGGAATACATAACATATCATAGAATGTCTGATAATAATCACTCCATCCTAACAATACTAGGCATGGAATACAAAGTAGCCTAATAGGAAAGGTAGACCAAATAGTCAAAACAAGAATACATGGAAAAACCCTCCATAACATGGCCAAATTAACCCTATTCATAAAAAATTATCCTCTTTCCAAAAAAATAGGGCATATCAAGAAATAAGAGGGCTAACAACCATAAACATTCAATACCCCATTCTTGTGTATTGGGAACTTTTTCACAACAAATTCAATGACTAACTATGGAAAGGCAAAAAACACCTACCTCGGTGTCATCAAATCAATATACATAAACCACGTGCATTTAATATTCATAGAATTCCATTAAAATACAAAAACTCTTAAAAAGTTCAACTGGGGATATCTTATAGAAGAGGAGAAATTAGGAGATGAAGTTCACGAAGAAAAGTGAACTCACCGATGCAATTTCAATGAAATTGACGATGGTAAATTCAGATAAAGGATGGTGATTTGAGGGCTAGGAGAAGATTTGCATCCATAAGAAAACATCAAGATGAGATAGGTCGAGAAAGAGTGTGTTCTGTCAATCAGACGCGGCCCCAGTCCATTTAATGAAAAAAAAGTACAAGGCGTGTTATTTAAAAGTACACAACATTTACTTTCTGTTTCGGCCTTAGCTTTTGTTGATCTCTTAGTCACCACACATGGCCATGTGCCTGGACACTAAAAGGCATTCCCACGACCACCTGTGGAAAACAGGTACATGGTGTTTACATAAAGTACAAGACGTTTACTCATGCAATGTCCAAAAACTCATCTTTTTCTAAAAAAATCATAATGGAAAACATATGTGAAAAGAAGATCCAGGTTCTTAAAAACATCCCCCCTGAAAGAAATTCGTCCCTGAATTTACCTTCCAAGATGAAGTAGAAGACAAAACCTCGAACAAATCTCGTCGCTGTGATAGTACATTGGTCTCCCTATCCCAGTTCTCATCCTGTACTCACTCGTGATACCATAGCAGTCATACCAGAGGAACAAACCAGCCACAGATAACCTTCTCACATCGATCAACAATCCGGATAGGATGCTCTTCGAATGATAAGTCCACCTCAGTCTCAAGATCCTAATGTTGGAAAACATGAGACCGGTCTGTGAAGTAACATCTAAGTAGTGAAATGTAAAATATTTCATGCATATCCTGGTACCTCTAAGGTAAATACAACTGAAATGAAACCAGAAAGACTCTCCCCAATACCTCAAACAGCTCGATGTATCTCAGTGAAAGCTTACACTGTCTCCTTATTCTCTTGTATCCCATCCTTAGTGTGACATGTAGGAAAACCTAATCTATGAACATGAACTCCAGAGGTCATCTCTATCGATTAGTATAATACTTCTATTGTGACTATGTCGTAGCCATCCTCTTTTGAATCAACTCCATCTGCTCTGTGGTATTGTAACATCCCAAGGTTTTCTAAAAATAAATTGAAAATGCTTGAAATTTTGTTTAAGGTATATATTTATAAGTATCCTTTAAACATAATTTTATTTCTTCTATGTTTTGAATTTCAAGAAACTATCATCTACAATTGTGTTTAGTATGTTATTTCGAGTCTGATAGAACAAACTTGTTTTTTTGGTGAATAGTAACATGCCCTTATGAATAGTAATATGAATAGTAATATGAATAGTAATATGACCTCATGAATAGTAAATAATATTATTATTTTATTTTCCCATGGCAATAGGATAATGGGATCTTAATTAATTTTCCAATGTCACATAAAACTAATTGCACTTCAATTTTGTTATTTTTCGAATTAACTGTGACCTTATTTTAAAATTAAATTAATAATATTTAGAAAATTATTTTTGAAAAATGGAGTTCATTTTTGAATTCTACACGTCGAAAAATGGTTGGGGTAAATTTTTGGTATTTTTCTGAAACTCTTGAATTTTCGGTGAATAGTGAAATACGGTAAAATACCGTATAATCAATTTATCAGTAAAAATGCACTATTTATGACATCATAAGTGATGCAAGGACACTTGCTTCGAAATCAGATGATATTTTCACTAATTAAGGCCACTTGATTTGAGATTATTCATAGTCTTGATAAAAATATTATAATAATAATTAAAATAATCTAAAATACCTCCCCTCCTCCACTATAAATACCACCCTCACTCCCCTCTTCCTCCCACACCTCTCAAGCCTTGAGCATTGTCTAATTTCTGCCAAATTCCATCCTCAATCTTCTTCCCCACTTCCTAGAGCTGCTGGTCTCACCAAAAGACCAAAATCAAAGCCCTTAAGAAGGATCTCAAGGAGAAGAGATCAAGAGGTAAACATCCTCTTTCATTTTCATTCTTTCCATCCATTTTATGTTATTATCTTCCTTTCCCTTTGTCTTTTGTTGGGATATTTCATTAAATATTTTCCCTTACAGTCCAAATTTTGTATGATTGATGAGATATTCCATTCCTCTCATCAATCTTGTTTTTATGAAATTTTTAGAGGCGCCGTTAGGCTGCCAAATTTTTTGTAAGAAATTTCTCATGTTTTCTTTATTTCATGATTACATCCACTTCTTTCTTCACCCCCTCTTATACAAGAGGCATAAAATCTCCAGAATCATGTATATTCTGGATGTTTTCATGTTTATGGAAAATTACAAATCATTATTCCTCTCCTCTTTCACTTATTTAAAGAATCAAAAAACATTGTCCATTTGTGTCGAATTACCGATATCGTGGACGATGTATTTTCAATTTCCATTAATTATTTCAAGTCTGGTCATGAAACCATTTATATGGTTGAACCAGGTTATAATATATGTTTTATGAATCATATAAGGTTCTGTAATTCTTTTGTACTCATGATTCAAACTTATAAGACTAAATGAAATTGTAATTATCAAAGAACCACTTAAATTATCTAAACGAACATAATTAATGTTTTAACTTATAAATCATCATCATATAAGGCACCAAAGTGATGAATGGTATAATTTATGGTACTGGAGTTATGTAACTAATACTACATTCCAATTCTGGAGTTTCACTTCCAATCAACAAGAACGATTCATCATGAACCGATCGTGAAAATCACAAAAGACCTCACCCAAAATAATAACAAATAAGGGGTGAAATGAGGGTATGAAATGACCATATAAGATGTTATAAACATGAACACGTTTCTTTAAAATCCTATTAACACTCCTTTAACCATTATACAGGAGGTTCAAACAATTTTGAAGTAGGACAAGCCCAAGGTAAGGGAATTCTTAACCCGATTTCCATTCTTTGGGTTAACCTTCTACTTTATAATTTATGTGCTATTTATATTGTTTGTGTGATGGGTTCTGTTTATATTATGTTTAATTATGTGTATTTACAGAGTATATACATATTCCATCCACTCAATTAAGTATCACTTCAAGTATATGATGTTTATAAGGGACTTTTCTTCTAAAATCCTCTTTTAAAATTCTGTTTTATAAGATTCAAAGGCAATGTTTTTATGCTATTATTTATGTTGAATGATTATGTTTTGGCTATTGGGCATTGTTTATGATGAAGGGTGGGACCTATATTTCCCTCCAATGCATTGGGTATGAGTAAGTTGGAGGTCGGCCGTATGGTTACTCCAAGTGTAACTGTGATGGTTACACAAAGTAAGGTAGCCGTGAGGGTTACAAATTTTAAGGTAGCCAAGATGGTTACAAGATTATGTAAGTAATGCCCCAATATACCTTTATGATTATAATTATGTTTGTATGGATCTTGTGTAAATCTCATGTTACACAAAGTAAGATTTTATGGGTGTAAATCATGTATTTTAAAAATGTTTTCATATGTCTTGTGTATTCATAGACTAATGAGATTTTTTCCTTCTTTTTCATACCTTACTGAGCTTTTGTGCTCATCCCAAGTTTTTAAATTATTTTTCACAGGTTAATGGATGAATAATACAAGGAAGGAAGACATGTTAAATGTTGAAGAATTGTCAAGGAGTCTTGTTTTATGTTTTAATGTTTTATATTCTGAGGAAAATGGAAACTGATTTTATGGTATCCACTATGTAACAATGTGTAATGTTATGAATATTTTGTCTTAATTCTCTAAAGCTCTAAAATTGAAAAGATCCTCAATGTAAAATGAAGTGTTTTCTTGAATAAATTCAAGATTATGTATGAAATAAGTGCGGGTCTTTACAGTTGGTATCAGAGGATGGTTTAGATAACTTTAGGGGTTAAGGTGATGCTAATAGAATACCATAACTAATTCTCACCCTATGTTTAATTTGTTATAGCATTTAAAGATTACCATGTTGCTTCATCTAAGAAATGTTTGTTTAGAATGGTTGTCCGCAGAAGGAACATGGATGCTGAAGAGGATAGGCACCGACAGAATGACATCCTTCCTGATCAACAGCCCGGAATGGTAGGGATTGGAACCGAGCAGTTTGTGACAGTAATGGCTCAGCTAACACAGGCAATAAATGGTGGTGGCATCCATGCAAGAGGACAAATAGATGTACCCCAACGGAACATGACAGTGGTGGAACATTTTATGAGACAACATCCTCCTGCATTCAGTGGATCTTCTGACCCAGTGGCAGCAGAAGGATGGATTAAGGCCCTTGAAAAGATATTTGATGTTATGGGATGTTCAGACAATCAAAAGGTAAGTCTTGCCATTTATCGTTTTGAAGGGGAAGCTGATCAGTGGTGGTCAATGGTAAGGAATATCAGGGGTATAGAGGATTTTGATGCCTTAGTATGGGATGAATTTAAAAGTCTTTTTCTTGAAAAATATTTTCCTAAGGTGGTGCGACTTAGAATGGAGAAACAATTCCTTGAACTGAAACAAAAGGAGGAAGATTCAGTGGCTATGTATGAGGCGAACTTCACCCGACTGGCGAGGTATGCTCCGAATCTTATTCTGGATCTCGATAGCAAAATCAACCGCTTTTACTCAGGATTGAAGCCAAGGTATCGAAAAGTGTTGGCCTCCCGTGAATTCAAAAGTTATGAGAAACTTGTCTGATGTGCTGAGAGGGTAGAGATGGAGTTTGCTGACGATCACATGCAATTTGGAAACAAAGAGAAGAAGAGGTCAAATTGGAAAGCAATGGGTAAGAATCAACCAATGAAATCTGATGGTAAGAAAATACAGTTTCCAGTTTGTGAAAAGTGTGGCAAGAAGCACCCTGGGGAATGTCTTATCAAAACTGGGAAGTGTTTTAAATGTGGTATGTTTGGACATATGGCCCGAGATTGCAATGAAAATGATCCAAAGACTAATCCTGATAAGCAAACTATAAAGTGTTTTAAATGTGGTGAGATGGGTCACTATGCAAATGCCTGTCCAAAGAGGGATCCAAATGATGCAAAGAAGCCAGACTACAAGCAGAAAGGTGTAGTGAGATCCTTTGCAACTACGTCAGCAGATGTTGGGCCACCCAATGAAGTTGTATCAGGTACTTTGTTTGTTCACTCAGATTTTGCTAAAGTTTTGTTTGATACGGGGTCTACACATTCCTTCATCTCTGAGAAATTTTCTAGTAAATTGGAAATATCACCTCAACAAATGATACACGAACTTGTTGTTAAAACACCAGGGGGAAATGTTATAGCAAAGAGGAATTATAAGAATATTTCTATTGTGGTATGTGGAAAGACTTTACCTGCAAACCTTGTTGTTTTACCCTTAGTCGAGTTTGAAGTTATTCTGGGGATGGACTGGCTTTCTGGTTATCATGCTAAGATTGACTGTAGGGCTAAAGAAGTTGTTTTTCAGAAAGAGTTTCAGTTTGTATACAAGAATGAACCCATACAATTGATAACATATCAAGAAGCTGAGAAACTACTGAAAGATGGAAATGAAAGTTATCTGGCTCATATTGTTGAAAACAAGGGAACTATTCAAATCAATGATGTGCCAGTGGTAAATGAATACCTTGATGTTTTTCCTGAGGAGTTACCCAGTGTCATACCTAAACGAGAAGTTGAATTCACAATTGACTTAGTCCCTGATGCTAAGCCAATTTCAAAACCCCCATATCGTATGGCTCCAATAGAACTTCTTGAATTGAAAAATCAGTTGCAGGATTTGCTTGTCAAAGGCTTCATTCGTCCCAGTACTTCACCATGGGGAGCCCCTGTTTTGTTTGTTAAAAAGAAAGATGGTTCCATGAGACTTTGCATTGATTATAGAGCTTTGAATAACATCACTGTTAAAAACAAGTATCCTTTGCCTCATATTGATGACTTGTTTGATCAGCTCCAGGGAGCTCAGTACTTTTCCAAGATTGACTTGAGATCCGGATACCATCAGCTGAAGGTGAAGGAGGATGACATCCCGAAAACAGCCTTTCGTACTAGATATGGGCATTATGAATTTGTTGTTATGCCATTTGGGTTAACTAATGCACCTGCTGTATTCATGAATCTTATGAATAGAGTATTTCATGAGTTCATGGATAAGTTTGTGGTGGTATTTATTGATGACATTCTGGTTTTTTCTAAAAATAAAGAGGATCATGAAAAACATCTAAGGGTTGTTTTACAAACTTTAAAAGAAAAGAAACTATATGGAAAATTCAGCAAGTGTAATTTTTGGTTACAACAGATTTCTTTTCTTGGGCACATTGTAAATAAGGATGGAATAACAGTTGATCCTGCCAAAACAAAAGTAGTTGATGAATGGCCAAGACCCAAAAATGTTACAGAGATTCGTAGTTTTCTGGGCTTAGAAAGTTATTACCGATGCTTTGTTGAGAACTTTGCACGGTTATCTAGCCCAATAACTAAGTTAACACGGAAAGGGGTTAATTTTGTTTGGACAGAGGAATGTGATGTTTGTTTTCAGGAACTAAAGAAGAGATTGGTGAATGCTCCAGTTTTGGCCTTACCTTCCCGGAATGGTGAGTTTGTCATCTATAGTGATGCTTCTTTGAAGGGACTTGGTTGTGTTTTGATGCAAAATGGTCAGGTAATTGCCTATGCGTCGAGACAACTTAAACCTCATGAGATGAATTATCCCACACATGATTTGGAATTGGCAGCTGTGGTTTTTGCTTTGAAAATATGGAGGCATCATCTATACGGGACCAAATGCCAAATATATACTGACCATAAAAGTCTTAAGTATATATTCACTCAGAAGGAATTAAACATGAGGCAGAGAAGATGGATAGAACTGATAAAGGATTATGACTGCACGATTAATTACCATCCTGGAAAAGCAAACAAAGTAGCGGATGCCTTAAGTCGGAAAAATCATGCATCATTAACCATGCTACGTTTGGAACGTGATCCCTTGATTAATGATTTGATAAATTTTGGCTTGGAAGTTGTTGGTGCAGGGAATATATCTGTTTTGTTTCAGGTTTCAGTGCAGTCTTCGTTGTCAGACAGAATTATGAAAGCACAGAGGGAAGACCGTGAGCTACAGAAAAAGGTATAATTGGTTAAAATGGGTAAGTTTCCAGAATTTAATCATGATAAAGATTGTGTTTTAAGGTTTGGAAAAAGGTTGTGTGTGCCTTGTGATTCCCAGCTGAAGAAAGAATTGTTGTGTGAAGCTCATAGTTCTCCATTTTCTGTTCATCCTGGAAGTACTAAGATGTACAGAGACCTTCGAGAGTATTACTGGTGGAATGGGATGAAAAGAGATATTGCTGATTTTACAATGAAATGTTTGACATATCAGCAGGTTAAAGCAGAGCGACAGTTACCGAAGGGGATGCTTCAGCCTTTGCCGGTGCCAGAATGGAAATGGGAGAATATATCCATGGATTTTGTGGTGGGACTACCAAAGACTTCTCGAGGTAACAATGCGATATGGGTTATTGTTGATCGGCTAACAAAGTCTGCTCATTTTCTTTCTATTCGAGATACAATGACATTAGATCAGCTTTCTCGATTGTACCTCAAAGAGATTGTCAGGTTACATGGAGTTCCTCTTTCCATTGTGTCTGACCGAGATCCCAGGTTCACTTCTAAATTTTGGAAGGGACTTCAGAAGTCTTTGGGCACAGAGTTGAATTTCAGTACAGCTTTTCATCCTCAATCAGATGGGCAGTCAGAGCGAACGATTCAAACTTTGGAGGATATGCTTCGAGCTTGTTCAATGGACTATCAGGGAAGTTGGGATCAGCATCTTTCATTAGTTGAGTTTTCTTATAATAACAGTTTCCATTCCAGTATTCAGATGGCACCTTTTGAGGCCTTGTATGGAAAGCGGTGTCGGACTCCTGCCTTTTGGGATGAAGTTGGTGAAAGAAAGTTGATGGGGCCAGAATTAGTAGAAGAAGTGGCTGAGAAAGTGAGGATGATCCAGCAACACATGAGGATAGCTCAAAGCAGGCAGAAACGTTATGCAGATAACAGAAGGAAAGACTTCTCTTTCAAGGTAGGTGACCATGTTTTCCTTAAAATATCTCCTTGGAAAAGTGTGATGCGTTTCGGTAAGAAAGGGAAACTAAGTCCACGGTTCATCGGTCCTTTTGAAATCTTGGATAAAGTTGGAACAGTTGCGTACCGCGTAGCTTTGCCTCCGAGCTTGTTTTAGGTACACAATGTTTTTCATGTTTCGATGTTGAGAAAGTATGTTCCAGATTCATCACATGTCTTGAGGCCGGAAGAAGTTCAGCTAGCAGAGAACCTTTCTTATGAAGAAAAACCGGTTCAGATTCTTGATCGAAGAGAACAGGTATTGCGGAATAAGGTAATCCACCAGGTAAAGGTTTTGTGGAGAAACCACATGGTTGAAGATGCAACATGGGAGTCTGAAAATGCTATGAGGGAAAAATACCCTCAGTTGTTTAATAAGTAAATAAAATTGCGAGGACGCAATTTCAAGAAGGTGGGGATAATGTAACATCCCAAGGTTTTCTAAAATTAAATTGAAAATGCTTGAAATTTTGTTTAAGGTATATATTTATAAGTATCCTTTAAACATAATTTTATTTCTTCTATGTTTTGAATTTCAAGAAACTATCATCTATAATTGTGTTCAGTATGTTATTTCGAGTCTGATAGAACAAACTTGTTTTTTTGGTGAATAGTAACATGCCCTTATGAATAGTAATATGAATAGTAATATGACCTCATGAATAGTAAATAATAATATTATTTTATTTTCCCATGGCAATAGGATAATGGGATCTTAATTAATTTTCCAATGTCACATAAAACTAATTGCACTTCAATTTTGTTATTTTTCGAATTAACTGTGACCTTATTTTAAAATTAAATTAATAATATTTAGAAAATTATTTTTGAAAAATGGAGTTCATTTTTGAATTCTACACGTCGAAAAATGGTTGGGGTAAATTTTTGGTATTTTTCTGAAACTCTTGAATTTTCGGTGAATAGTGAAATACGGTAAAATACCGTATAATCAATTTATCAGTAAAAATGCACTATTTATGACATCATAAGTGATGCAAGGCCACTTGCTTCGAAATCAGATGATATTTTCACTAATTAAGGCCACTTGATTTGAGATTATTCATAGTCTTGATAAAAATATTATAATAATAATTAAAATAATCTAAAATACCTCCCCTCCTCCACTATAAATACCACCCTCACTCCCCTCTTCCTCCCACACCTCTCAAGCCTTGAGCATTGTCTAATTTCTGCCAAATTCCATCCTCAATCTTCTTCCCCACGTCCTAGAGCTGCTGGTCTCACCAAAAGACCAAAATCAAAGCCCTTAAGAAGGATCTCAAGGAGAAGAGATCAAGAGGTAAACATCCTCTTTCATTTTCATTCTTTCCATCCATTTTATGTTATTCTCTTCCTTTCCCTTTGTCTTTTGTTGGGATATTTCATTAAATATTTTCCCTTACAGTCCAAATTTTGTATGATTGATGAGATATTCCATTCCTCTCATCAATCTTGTTTTTATGAAATTTTTAGAGGCGCCGTTAGGCTGCCGAATTTTTTGTAAGAAATTTCTCATGTTTTCTTTATTTCATGATTACTTCCACTTCTTTCTTCACCCCCTCTTATACAAGAGGCATGAAATCTCCAGAATCATGTATATTCTGGATGTTTTCATGTTTATGGAAAATTACAAATCATTATTCCTCTCCTCTTTCACTTATTTAAAGAATCAAAAAACATTGTCCATTTGTGTCGAATTACCGATATCGTGGACGATGTATTTTCAATTTCCATTAATTATTTCAAGTCTGGTCATGAAACCATTTATATGGTTGAACCAGGTTATAATATATGTTTTATGAATCATATAAGGTTCTGTAATTCTTTTGTACTCATTATTCAAACTTATAAGACTAAATGAAATTGTAATTATCAAAGAACCACTTAAATTATCTAAACGAACATAATTAATGTTTTAACTTATAAATCATCATCATATAAGGCACCAAAGTGATGAATGGTATAATTTATGGTACTGGAGTTATGTAACTAATACTCCATTCCAATTCTGGAGTTTCACTTCCAATCAACAAGAACGATTCATCATGAACCGATCGTGAAAATCACAAAAGACCTCACCCAAAATAATAACAAATAAGGGGTGAAATGAGGTTATGAAATGACCATATAAGATGTTATAAACATGAAAACGTTTCTTTAAAATCCTATTAACACTCCTTTAACCATTATACAGGAGGTTCAAACAATTTTGAAGTAGGACAAGCCCAAGGTAAGGGAATTCTTAACCCGATTTCCATTCTTTGGGTTAACCTTCTACTTTATAATTTATGTGCTATTTAAATTGTTTGTGTGATGGGTTCTATTTATATTATGTTTAATTATGTGTATTTACAGAGTATATACATATTCCATCCACTCAATTAAGTATCACTTCAAGTATATGATGTTTATAAGGGACTTTTCTTCTAAAATCCTCTTTTAAAATTCTGTTTTATAAGATTCAAAGGCAATGTTTTTATGCTATTATTTATGTTGAATGATTATGTTTTGGCTATTGGGCATTGTTTATGATGAAGGGTGGGACATATATTTCCCTCCAATGCATTGGGTATGAGTAAGTTGGAGGTCGGCCGTATGGTTACTCCAAGTGTAACTGTGATGGTTACACAAAGTAAGGTAGCCGTGAGGGTTACAAATTTTAAGGTAGCCAAGATGGTTACAAGATTATGTAAGTAATGCCCCAATATACCTTTATGATTATAATTATGTTTGCATGGGTCTTGTGTAAATCTCATGTTACACAAAGTAAGATTTTATGGGTGTAAATCATGTATTTTAAAAATGTTTTCATATGTCTTGTGTATTCATGGACTAATGAGATTTTTTCCTTCTTTTTCATACCTTACTGAGCTTTTGTGCTCATCCCAAGTTTTTAAATGATTTTTCACAGGTTAATGGATGAATAATACAAGGAAGGAAGACATGTTAAATGTTTAAGAATTGTCAAGGAGTCTTGTTTTATGTTTTAATGTTTTCTATTCTGAGGAAAATGGAAACTGATTTTATGGTATCCACTATGTAACAATGTGTAATGTTATGAATATTTTGTCTTAATTATCTAAAGCTCTAAACATGAAAAGATCCTCAATGTAAAATGAAGTGTTTTCTTGAATAAATTCAAGATTATGTATGAAATAAGTGCGGGTCTTTACAGGTATCCTAAAAATTCATGGTCCCAGCATAACTTCCTCTCCTACATCTAGCCAATATAAGGGTGATTGATATGGCCTGCCGTATAAAGCCTCATAAGGTCACATCTAAATTGTTTCTTAAAAATTATTATTGTAGGAAAACTCTACATGAGGTATGTGCTTCTTCCACGAACCTCCAAAATCTATGATGAATGTCTGAATCATGTCTTCAAGCACCAAAATTGTACGCTCAGACTGTCCATCTGTCTGGGGATGGTAAGTTGTATTTAGAATTACTTGTGTAACCAAAGACCTCTGATGTCCCTACCATACTCGAGAAGTAAAATGTGCATCCATGTTTGAAACAATGGATTACAGAACTCCATGTAAACGTACAATCTCTCAAATGTACCACCATCCTATCTTGTCAACATTGAAGGCCTCCTTAATTGGAATGAATTGAGAAACCATAATGAGTATGTCAATGACAAACCAAACAAAATCATTACCCCAAGGTGATCTCATCAAACATGTCACGAAATCCATCACGACATGATTCCACTTCCACTCGGGAATGGGTAACTGGTGGAAAAGCTCTATTGGTCACAGATGCCAAGCCTTCACCTACTGATTGGTAGAACACCACATGACAAAACAATCAACATATCCCTTTATACTTGGTAACCAATACTAATGGTGTAGATATCAATACATCATGGTAAAACCAGGATGAACCACCCAAACTTAGAAATGAAACTCTCGCATCAACTCCTCACGTATGTCTACTGGCACCCACTTGCATCCATTAAAATGAATGATCTCATCATCACCTATTGTCCATCCAGGAATAGGGTCCTCTATTGAAACACTCTACCATCGGAATAGGACTTCATAATCTGATAGCTACCCCATTCATAGTTGATTATGTAGAGTATAGGTACCAACCACATAAGAAAGAAATTTCTTCCCCTGTCTATCGTGTACCTTCAAAAAATCTCTGTAACGACCCAATTTTTTTTAAAGAAGATTCCATTCTTATAAAAATGTCATAATAACATGAGAACACAAAAAAATTAACTACTATGTTCTATGGGACACTTAAAACATTAGTTTTTCACTTATGTGATGTGAATTTCAAAAATCTGACATACATAGTTGCGATCAGTATGTTATTTAGAGTCCAATAAGAAAAACATAATTGTCATGGAAGAGTGTTGTACCCTTATTCATAGTAACATACTCTTTTGAATAGTGATATAACCTAATGAATAATTTCATTACTTATGATTGTATATAAATAATATTCCTGTGTATGTACGATATATCCATGCTTTGAAATAAGTAAACAAATGTTTTAAAACTCTTATTTTTAGAATAAATTATGATTTTAATTAAATATTAAATTAATAAAATATATATTTTTTTGGAAAAATGGACTTCATTTTTGGATTCTACATGTTGAATAATGGTTGGGGTATATTTTTGGTATTTTTCTGAAATACTTGAATTTTTGACGAATAGTGAAATACTGAAAAATACCATATATGCAAATTATTAGTTAAATACACTATTTGTGAAATAAAAAACAGATGAAATCCCACTAGTTACTAACTTAGATGATAAAATTTCTATTCTTGGTCATGTAATACTAACTATTACTTGTCTTGAGGAGATATAATAAATTAATGGATTTTATATTAAGAAATCCCCTCTCTCCTTCACTATAAAACCCCTCTCTAATGTCCCCTTACATTCACTCCTCTAAAACCTTGTCCCTTCTCAAAATTCTCACCAAATACCTTCCCAACATCGTCCCCGACATCCAAAAATCCTTGGCCTCATAAAAAGTCCGAATCCACTTTTTAAGGAGGTTCTCAAGGATGTTTGGTTCAAGAGGTAAATTCCTCTTTTCAATTCATTCTCTTTCCTTTCAAATTTATTTGTTTTCCTTTTCTATTATATCTCCTTATCCAAATGTTGTGGTGACTCCAGTACCTTATATTTACTGTAATGTTTTCATGATATTGTAATAATCTATCAACATCTCCCCCCTGTTACCTTCTTTTATACTAGTAGTAAGAACACCATCCAAGATGTGTCAATTTTCCACATTCAAGGACGATTGACTTTCGATTTCTATTATCATTCTCAATTCTTTTCATTAAACAATTCTTGTTATGGTTAAACAAGATTATTATATATAATATAACCTATTTAATATTCTTTAATCCCTTTTTACAAATAGTATTATGTTATAAAGAAAAATGAGTTTGATGTAATCAAATCCCAAAAATTAACTGAAAAATTTATTATTAAAGTTCTATATAATAATTTATCCTCTTTCCATGTAACCAAGTTACATAAATGTCCAATAACACCTGTTTAGGTTAATAAATAATATATAATTTTAATTCTATATATTTATATCCACTCCACATAATTAAAAATAGGTGAACTGAAGATGAAAATAAAGAAAATGAACACTCCGAAGAAACAGAATTAAATACAATAACTTATCAATAAAAACATAAATGAACTAAGAAGAATTATGATAAACTATATAAATTAATAATATGTTACAAAATAAGTTATTAATATGTATAATTTAATATTCCAAGAGCTTAATTTTGAGAGAGGAAAATGTTCGGAGTCAAGGTAAGATTTTTTCCACCCGAACATCAATTTTCATTCGGGTTACTTTCATTGTCTAATTACCTCCATGAAATTATTATGTATTATTATGTACTGCCAATAAATTATGTTTTGGTATTATATATATGTACACCAACCATAATTATTCCTTATTTTATTTATTGTTACACATTTTTAAATGGAAGAGCCAATTTGATTTCAAAATACAAACATGATTCAAGGGAATATCTCAATTTCTTACCTATTTTCAAGGGTAATATCTAATCTGTTTTTGGAAACTATTATATTTATAAAATCACTAATTTTATTATTAATATAATATCATACTTTAATTTTGGTTTTATACAAATATGTTTCCAAAATAACTCTTCTTTTCAAATAAAATAGTATTTATCTCAAGATTTCTAAATGATTTCATAAGAGTATTCTCATTTGATTCAACACTCTTGTCATTTCTGATGTGTTATTGGGTTTAATAATTTATGAATTCATATACCATTATTTATTTAATGGTTTATGACTAATTCTATTGTGGATGAACTATCCTAAAACCATTCTCCATATTACCTAGAATGCTTTGTGTTTTATGTTTAATGATTGGGGTATGTTAGTGAAATTTCATATGATAGTTTATATATGAATGTATATGTTGTTTATGTTTTCCCCTACTCATATAAGGAATTAATTGGACTTATTATGTGATAGGTGGGGCCCTATATATCCCCTAGATGTGTCGGTAGGTCTCATGAGACAAACTATGGTCTTGGCACAAGGCCTCGAAAAATTTATTATTTATGGTCCTAGCACGAGACATGGACGGTATGGCTATGATGTCTAGATTATGCACATACCTAATTATGATGCTAGTATTTGAAGTTAATGTGGTTATTTGAATAGTAGAATACCCATGATTATGTTTTATTATGGAATTATTTACTTAGCTCATATTCATTACATAATGTGTACAAGGTTATTATTAAAGGCATGTGTTTTCAATTACATACCATGTCTTATGTTTATGCGATCTTCCGCTTTTTTGTTTACCCGTACTGAGCATTTTATCTCACCCTTTCTTTATGATTCATTTTATTAGGGAATGATGAAGTAAATTATGAGTGACCTTCAAGCATAATCTAGGAGTCCTAGATGTTTTGAATAGAATAATTTTCTGTTCTTTTTCTTTTCAATATGAAAAGTTGAACTTATATATTGTATATTGTTTCCAATAATACTAAACATCTTGATCCTTCGGGATTACTCTTCCCAGTATGTATTCTAATGTAATCAAATAAGGTACTGACTCTGGGCAACTAGTGTTGGGACATTACAGTTGGTATCAGGGGAGGTTTAGTAGAAAACATGGAAACTAGATTTAGAAAATGTAGATTAGGAAGAGTCTATAAGATAGTCTTTGAGGATAAACATACAAGAATGACCTTGTATTTTAGTAATGAATTGATTATGCGGATCATTTAACCAATACATCCCTATCTGGATATGAGTAGATAGAGGTGGCTCTGGCACAGATATAACTATGAGTGAATGCTCCGAAAAGGAGTTTCTGGTTTGACCCAGGGTATCCTGGTATATGACAATGGGCCTTGCTTCACTCTTTGTTATGAAAATCCTAGAGTATATTTTTAGGATAATTCACATTTTCTTTACAACCCATTATAAAGGATTTAAAGGTAAAATTTTACTCAAAGATACCATGTTTATGATTAAGAGGTTAGCTATGCATAGAATATCAATTTATTTATAGTATTTTTCTACATTGAGATTATAAATTATGATTCATAGACTAATATAGTTAATGCCATTATTTAGAAATGATTCCTAGTGGAAATAATGGAAACTGCAGAAATTCACGTGTCCCTTGTAGAGATTTTCCACCGACGCAAGTTAATGATGTTGGATATGGTGTTGTGACTGGTGCTGAGAAACTCATAACTATACTGGGACAACATAGTCAGGTTATGAATAATAACCTTACCCGTATGGAGCATCTGGATCCACCACGTGGAGGAGACATGCTAGATCACTTTATGTGACAACAACCTCCATCATTCAATGGGACAAAAAACACGTTTGTATTAGAGAAGTGGATATGTTCACTTGAGAAGGTATTTATCACTTGGGTATTTAATGAAAAAGAGAAGGTGGTCATGACAGTATGTCGTCTATCGGGAGATGTGGATCAGTGGTGGTCATTAATCCAAAACAAAAAGGAGGAGGAAGAGATAGAATAGATTGAATGGAGGGATATTAAGGAAATATTCTTAGAAATATATTTCCTTCATGAGCTGCGAGCAGATATGGAGAGAAAATTATTGAATCTGAGGCAGAAGAAGGATGAAAATGTTTCCATGTATGAAGCCAACTTTACAATGTCTGGAAGACATGTTGTGGACTATATATGAAATCCATCGAGAAAAATTTATCAATTCATTGATGGCAAAAATCCATTCATCCAGTGGGCACTGGTATCCCAAAGTTTTTCATCATATGAGTATATAGTTTCATGTACGATCAAGACAGAAAAATAATTCTCTATGTCTTCTGAATTTTACAGAAAGAAATTGAAGAAGAGGGCTACTGAAAGATCTGGGAAAGGAAACAAGGAAACAGGGAAGAAGGGATGAGTTGAATTTCTACCCTATGATAATCGTGGAAAGAAACACCTTGTTGCCTACTTCAAGGGAAAAGGATTATGCTTTAAATGTGGTCAGAAAGGCCATCTTACTGGTGATTGTAGGGGAAAGAAAGAGGCTAATGATGTTAAATGCTATAACTATCGGGTGATGGGACACTATTATAATGATTGTCCAAAGCTTCAAGGAAACATGCCACATAAAAGGCCAAGGGAGTAGGGACAAGCTTATGCGATCACAACTACTAATATTGAAGTTCCTTATAATGTGGTGGAGGGAACTTTAATTGTTTCCTCAAATTTATCCAATACGTTATTTTATTTGGGATCATCACATTCATTAATATCTTCCCAGTTTTCCAAGAATATTAGATATTTCCAATTTATTTTAATAAAAGAGTTATCAGTTAAAACTCCTAGTGGATGTATCATTGCAACAAAGGCATATCGATTACTCCCCCTAATGACACATAAATGTGCTTTAGTTGTTAACCTTATCATCATACCAACGGTAGACTATGATATAATTAAAGACATGTATTGGCTATGAATTTATGATGTGAAGATCAATTTCTAGAGGAAGGAAGTTACAATCATTGAGAATCATGTAGAATATTTTATTGTTAGAGTAGAAAGATCTCCATTTGATTCTCATATAGATCCTCCCCCAGCAGCTCAACTAAATTTAATTATTGGGGAGGAAGAGAATGAAATAACTATGGATGAGGAAAAGAATTTTCAAATAGAACATGTACCTTTTGTGTGATAATATATTGATGTCTTTCCATAGTATTTACCTGGACATCCTCCAGAGAAAGAAATTGGGGTTTCCATTGACTGAATTCCTGGTTCAAGGCCAATAACAAATCACATTATAGAATTGCCACTATTGATTTAGTGGACCTAAAGAAGAAACTAGAGGAATTGAGTGATAAGGATTTATTCTACCTTGTGTTTCTCCATGGGGATCCCCTATCCTCTTTGATAAGTAGAATGATAGATCCATGAGGTTGTGCATTGATTACAGGGAAATCAATGCTATTAGAATAAAGATTATGTATCCTCTTCCATGAATTGATGATTTATTTGATCAACTCCATGGAGCACAATATTTTTCGAGGACTGATCGATGATCTGGATTTCATCACTTGCTTGTGAGGAAAGAATAAATTCCAAAAACCAACATTACGAACAAGGTACGAGCATGATAAGTTTACAGTAATGCCTTCTGGACTAACTAATGCACTATATTTTTTCATGAATCTCATGAACAGAGTATTTAAGTAATATATCGATGAGTTTTTAGTGGTTTTTATTGATTATATCCTGGTATACTCTAAAATCCATAAAGATCATGAATATCACTTGCGCACTATTCTAAAGACCCGTAAAAGAATTAAATTAAGTGGGAAGTTTAGCATGTTTGATTTATGGCTCCAATCATTTTCCTTTATAGGCCACATTGTCTCGATGGATGGAATTTCTATATATCCTGGGAAGAAAAAGGCTGTGTAAGAATGGCCTACTCCAACGAACGTAACTGAGGTATGTAGTTTTATTGGTTTAGCATGTTATTATCAGTGTTTCATTCAGAACTTCAACCTTTTAGCCAACCCAATGACCAAGCTCACACGGAAAGAAGTTAGGTTCATATGAAAAAATTAATGTGAAGAATATTTCGATGAATATAAGAGGTGGTTAGTGAATGATCTGATCCTAACCCTACCATCAGGGAATTATGGGTTTTTGATATATAGTGATGCATTAATGAAATGACTTGGTTGTGTCCTTATGCAGAATGATCGAGTGATTTCCTATGAATCTAGTAAGATAAACATTCATGAATAAAACTATACAACTCATGATATTGATCTAGCAGCAGTAATCATTACTCTGATAATTTGGAGGCATTACCTCTATGGAGAAAAATTTGAAATATATACATATCATAAGAGTTTGAAGTATATATTCTCACAAAAAGAAATCAAAATGAGACAAAGGAGGCGGATTGATCTACTCAATGATTATGATTTCAAAATACACAACCATGCGAGGAAATCAAATAAGGATTCATATTCTTCGATTAGAAAGGACTATTGAATTATGAGCAAGATGAGAGTTGAAAGGGATCCTATGTTCATGGATCTAGTGAAGATAGATTTGGGAATTATCAAAGAATGTAGCACATCACTACTTTTTCAAATGGTTGCCTAAACTTATTTACTGGAGATGATAAAAATTTCTCAGGCTAACGATGAGGAGTTTCAAATGAAAATTAAAGCTATAAATGATTGGAAGTTGACTAACATCGCATATAAAGGTGGCATTTTAAAATTCGGGTAGAGGCATTGTGTTCCCTCTATTCTTGATCTAAAGATAGAACTATTGGATGATGCTTGTAGCTCTAATTTATCTATACATCATGGTAGCACAACCATGTATTGAGATCTCTGAGAAAATTTTTGGTGAAAAAATATGAAAAGGGAGATTGGTGAATATACATCAAAGTTCCTGGAATGTCAACAAGTGAAGGCGAAGTGGAAAATGTCTTAGGGGATTATGCAACCACTACCAATATCATCATGGATGTGGGAGAACATTACCATATAATTTTTCACTGTACTTCCAAGGAAATATAGAGGAAACAATGCTATATGTGTCATTGTGTATCATCTTACAAAGAGAGCTCACTTTATCACAATTTGAGAGGAATTCTCATTAGATCAACTTGTATTGATTTACATCAATGAAGTGGTAAGGCTTCACGAAGTTCCACTCTTTATTGTATCTGACTGTGATCCTAGATTCACCTCTATGTTTAGGAAAGGTATCCAACATGATTTAAGCAATGAAATGATCTTCAGTATGGCTTATCATCCTCAAACTGAAGGCCAATTTGAGTGGACTGTTCAAGCACTAGAAGACATGTTGAGATCATGTTCTATGGAATTCAAAGGAGTATGGGACCAACATCTTCCACTAGTTGAATTCTCCCACAACATTAGTTTCCACTTGAGCATCTGTATGGAACCATATGAATCCCTTTATGGGAAAAGGTCTAGAATAGTGGCGTGTTGGGATGATATCAGTGAGTGAAAGCTTCTAGGACCGTAATTGGTTAAAGATATGGCGGAGAAGGTGAAAACCATTTAGCAATATATCAAGGCAGCCCAATGTCGAAAGAAATGTTATGCGGATAACCGAAAATGAGACCTTGAGTTCAAAGTTTGAGACTTGGTATTTCTACGTATATCTCCATGGAAGAAGTTCATGTGGTTTGGGAAGAAATGAAAGCAAAGTCCCAGGTATATTGGCCCCTTTGAAATCCTTGATCGGGTCAGAGCTGCGACCTATCGATTGGCACTTCCACCTACCTTGTCAAAAGTACATGATGCCTATCATTGTATCCTTCTTAAAGATGTATATATTAGAACCTTCAAATTTACTCTCATCAGAAGTGGTATAGTTGGAGGATGATCATTCCTATAAGGATCATCCAGTGGAAATCATGGATCGTAGAGAAAATTTTTTATGCAACAAGAATACTCATCTAGTGGAGGTACTTTGGTGAAACCATAAGTACGGAGAGGCAACATGGGAACTGGATGAATAAATGAAGGAAAAGTACCCCCATGTATTCTTGTCCTAGATTGTAAAATAAAATTTTGAGGGTGAAATTTTTGTAAAGAGGGGAGAATGTAATGAACCAGTATTTTTTAAAGGATATTCCTTTCTTATAAATATGTCATAATCACATAAAATCACAACATAATAAACTACTATGTGCTATGTGATACTTAAAAAATATGTTTGTCACTTCTGTTATGTGAATTTTAAAAATCTGACATACACAGTTGTGATAAGTAATTATTTAGAGTCCAATAAGAAAAACATAGGATTCAGTGAATAGTAACTTACCCTTATGAATACTAACATACCCTTATGAATGGTGATATAACCAAATGAATATTTTCCTTAGTGTTGATAGTATATAAATATTATTCAAGTGTATGTATTATATATCTATGCACTGATATAAATAAACAAATGTTTTAAAAATATTTTTTTTAGAATAAATTATGATTTTAATTAAATATTTAATTAATAATATATAGAAATTAATTTTTGGAAAATGGACTTCATTTTTGGATTCTACACATTAAAAAATTGTTGGGGTAAATATTTTGTATTTTCTGAAATACTTGAATTTTTTGATGAATAGTAAAATATGGTAAAATACCATATATGCAAATTATCAGTTAGATACACTATTCATGACATCACAAGTGACAAAAGCCCACACGGTTGGAACTCATATGATAAAATTACTATTCTTGGTCATGTAATACTCATTATTCCTTGTCATGAGGAGATATAATAAATTAATGAATTTTATATTAAGAAATCCCCTCTCTCCTCCACTATAAAAACCCCCTCTCACTTCCCCTTCCATTCACACGTCTCAAGCCTTGTTCCTTCTCCAAATTCTATACAAATACCTTTATAAACACCTCCCCCACGTCTATAAATCCTTGTCCTCATAAAAGGACTAAAACCTCTCCTTAAGGAGGTCCTCAAGGAAGTTTAGTTCAAGAGGTAAATTCCTCTTTTCAATTCTATGTATTTCCTTTCAAGTTCATTGGTTTTCTTTTTCTATTACCTATCCTACTACAAATTTCAGGGTGACTACAGTACCTTATATGTACTATAATGTGGTCATGATAGTGGAATGTGTTATCACCATATCCCCCTTTTAAACTTCTTTTATACTAGTATTATGAACACCATCTGAGATGTGTCAATTTTCTACAGTCAAGGATGACGTGCTTTTGATTTATATTATCATTCTGAATTATGGTTATGAAACCATTATTATTATAATTTAAAGAGATTATTATATATAATATAACCTATTTAAGATTCTGTAATCCATTTGTAAAAGTGTATTTATGTGTGTCATGGTCATGTTGAGTGTGAGAGTACACCTTGATATCATTCAAGAAGACTACTAAAAAGGAATCCAAGTACTGATGGAACACTCGGTTCATCAGTTCCATTAAGAATGCAAGCGCGTTCGTGATACCGAACGGTATAACCACATACTATTATAGACACTACCTCCACATAAAGGCTTGAAGAGGTATATTAGATAGTCTAACATGAAATTGATGATAACCTGATATCAATTCAATATTCGAGAACACCCAAGCTCTTCAAAGCGGATGAAATAGATCATCAATCTTTGGTAAGGGATATCGGCTCTTGACCCTCAACTGGTTCAGCATCCGGTAATCCACACAAATTCTGAGGGTACCATAAACCTTCTTCGCCAACAAGACATGTGAACCCCAAGGAGAAGTACTGGGTCAGATGAATCCTCTTGCCTGAAAATCCTCCAACTGATTCATGAGCTTTTGCAACTCTGGTGTAGCCATCCTATAAGGAGGAATGGAAAAAAGATTCCACTCTTGGAACAAGCTCAATAGAAATTTATACCTCCTGCAATAGAGGAAAACCTGAAAAGTCCTCTGGAAAGACATTCTTGAAACAATCCACCATTAAAAAGAACTCCATGGGTGAAGTCCCCTGGTCATAAAGATATAGACTAGAAATCTGGACTGTAACTCCTCCCAACCCATGCTTTTCTGGTCCTACTCTACTCATCTAGAAATCCTTCCCTCCCTTATTTAGAAACATACCTCCCTCTGTGATGTAAAACTCACCCTGCGGTGATAGTAGTCAACAACAGTCTGGAAGGGAACTAACCAGTCCATTCTGAGAATGACATCATAACTTTTCATCTCCTGGACATAATGTTCTCAAAAGAAGTGACACCCACATACCTCTAGAGAAAACCGCTTTCTCTGATGTACACTATCCATTCTAGTCCCCAATAGAGTGTTTCTAACATCATGATATTAGTAGAAGAAAACATAGAGAGCCCAAGGCTCTCCACAATAGAGGCAGATATAAAGTTATCAAATGCCCCTATATCGAAATGACAAGAAGGAAAAATAAAGGAAACTAGGAACACACCTCAAACCGTAGAGGGTCCGAGATCCTACTGGTTAGGTCTTCTCCACTACAAAATTATGACTTTCATTGTGGCCATGTGACCCTACCTAACAACCCTGACCTGATCCACCCTATTTTCACTGAAATCCTGGCGATTGGCTAATAGGGACACAACCTCCACCTCGGATTGAACCGCTGGAAGAACTCCAGTTCCCAGAATGGTGAGAAACTGGTGGTGTTTCCCCTGAATGCAGGGTCATAGAAAAACCACTGCCACCAGCTGTTAGTGAGAAGGACTTGCAGAAGTGATGAAGATGGCCCATCATTCTACATGATCGACACACCACTAGGTCTCTTAGGCAATGTGGTCTTGTATGACTGCTCTTCCCACACTGGTAGTACACCACCTAGCTACCAAAAAAATTATACCACCTACTATGATCTCGATGCGTAGAATCCCTATGACACTTCATGCGGTATGTAGGGGGGTTAAAAACTACAGATGTTGAACCACCATTTCTCACCACTCTAGAATCCCTCAGATTTTACTCAGTGGTTAGTGACTTGTTGGCTATATAAGTGATGGAAGATAACCTGCAGATGTTTACCTAATATCGGATGTCGTGCCTCAGACCATCCTCAAACATCCTTTCCAGAAATAAATAATCACCTCCTAGAATAGGCGTAAGGCATTGCAACTCAGTGAAACGAGAAGATTACCCCATCACTGAGAGATTACCTTGCTCTAGACATGTGAACTCTCAAATTTCATTGGCCATCAATGTCTCCAGGTAGAATTAGTCCAACAAGTCATGCTTGAACTCTTCCCATGCCATAACTTGCTGGAGTCCTACCTATGAGATCACATCCCACCATCTCTTGGCATAGTCTGGAGGAATATAACTAGCATGATTCAGCCTCCTCTGTGTAGTCAACTCCAGATGCTCAATGAAAGAAATCATGGCTTCTAACCATGACTCTGCTGCCTGAGGTCCTCTGCCCTCCGTGAAATTGGAAGGGTGCTTCTACTAGAAAACCCATATCAAATCGTCCATAGAAGGGAAAAGATGAGGTACTCCTTGGATGGTCTGCATAAAACTAAAAAATCTCCCTCAGAACGGTGTGTCATCATCCATGTCTGGAATGAGGGATGGTGCCAAAACTAGCCAACCTGAATGATCTGCTAGTTGTCCCTAATCAACCTTATCTAGTTTCTGATCACTTCCCTATAACTGGCAGACAATCGGAGGATGTCTCAGTGGCATGACTCTACATGTTCAAGTGCACACCTTAGATCAATATTAATAAGGACTGAAACATAGATGTCTAATAATGGAATAAGACAAAGAAAGAATTTATGTATTTCAAACATGGATACACGGCGTGTATAATTCCTACACGAAATGTTCCCTTAAGCCTTCAAATGGGAGTGTACTTTTGTCGACCCAAGTCATGTAACACCCAATACACATGGAGTGTTGTCTTAACACTCGGTGTGTAGTTGAATCCACTTTCCCTATCCAAGTTATTCTACATAGTTAGGCTATACAGTTTCCCTAGAACAAGATTACATGGTATGTTAGTGCTAGACATGGCATGTACTATATGAACTTCACCGACCTGTGCTGTTAGTTACATGGCCGGTTACACGGCTGACCCTACACGACATGTTTTTTCTAGACACGGCGTGTACTAAAAAGATTTCACCGACCCGTGTTGTTCACAACACATCCGAATACATTGGTTACACTACACGACATGTTTAATATTGACATGGCTTGTATAACTTATGTTTTATCCATCTGTGTCGTTATTCAAATGGGCGGACACATGGTCTACACAACACGATATGTACCTACGATACACGGCGTGTCCCACCATGATTTCCCTACCCCGTGTCTATGCCCTCACAGCTCGTGACACAGTTATAGACTACATGGTGTGTACATACCTCACACAGTGTGTTCTTAAGAAAAATAGTTCCTTCCCAAATAGAAGGACACATGGGGTGCATTCATCATTACACTGTTTGTATTCTTGGTTCTTCTGGACAATATACATAGAAACCTACTCCAGAATCCAAAAAACACTGAAACTAATATTAATGTCCCAATTTCTGATCCATGAGGGCCTATACTCCCAACGAATCAAAGATTTACTTCTTATACATGTTATATATAAGAAAACCAGGGATATGATCAACCAAATTCTAATCCTTGAGGGCCCATAACACCTTAAGTACCAAAGTTTGGCATTTATTTAAACAGATCCTTTCAAAATTTAATACCCAATCAAAAGCATATATTGTATCAAGGCATATATAAAAAACATGCATATTTAACATATCATCTATCACAACAACATGAAATCACTAATGAACCCTAAATGGCATGGAAATAATGCATGACATGTGATCTATAAAAAGTTCATATAAGATGCATGAGATGGAATAACCTCATCTCATTAGGTTTCAATAGTAATAGAACATCAATAACATTAACAATAATAGCACAAAACATGTGAATCACCCAATTGGGAAATCAAATCCACTGTAAAATTGCAAAATTAAAAAAAACAATAATGAGGTAGATTGGATTTTCATTATACAAAGGTTAGCTACTACCAGGAACAACTTATTACTAAGTCCCTATTCCTCCCTATTCATAGCTAATGGATCCAAACAAAAAATCATGAATTATAGAATCTATTTGATACCACTTTTTAACATCACAGTTTTTGGAGCCGCCTAGAGGTACCTTGTACCTAGTTGTCCACGTTTCCTCAAGTGAATTTCCCCGAACTCCAAAGGCTGCTGACTAGAAGAGAGGGCCTTCGGCATGATAGTGGGGAAACTATTCCCTCATTGGTAGAGTAACACAATTGATGTAAAATAGATAGAAATAGTGGAAGCAGTAAAACATGAAATAAGTAAACTATAGAAGACTGAAGAAATAAACAACCGAAGCACATATATATAATGATACATGATACATATTTGCAGAAAAGAAGGAAAACTTGTCACAATGATAGAATAAAGTAGTAAAAAATTACAAAATAAAATAGACAAACTCCAGAAGCATCGTAAGCCTCAGTTTGGTCCCATGCTCTCCAGCTTAACTGAAATCATATACCTGAGGTAGAAGTGTGATTTCCCTTATCTAAACTCGCAAAAATATAACCTATTTGGGGCCAAAGAATGACCCAAATAGGGTGTGAGACAAATCCCCATAGGCAACCACTCAATGATCTGTGCCTAACAGTCAGTGAATATATATGGAAGTAAATAAACAAAATGACGCAGTAAACAATGAAGTTAACATTGTAATAATCGTACAAATTCAACTACATTAATTTTCATATATAAATTAAGTAGTTAATCAAGAGAAGGTAAATCTATGATAAGTAATCACAGCCTAAACCCTCTGGTTCAACCAAATAAACACAAGCAATCCTCCGGGAAGTACACATAGTCTAACCCCTCTGGTTCAGCTTTAGCAAAGAGACTCTGAGGATGCACTCACCGTCAACTCACCCTGTGGTCTCATATCATTAACTAATCGGCACATTGATGAATCTCTCAATGTCCAATAACCCATGTGTCCTATATCGAGGAAACTACATACACTCTAAGGGAGCACAATTTCTACCCCCTATGGTGTTGTAATGTAATAGTAAATGGAAACTCTGGAGAAGTCCTCAAAGTCCATTCTCCCTATGGTCTAATACACCATGTTATCATGTCCCTGTTTAAGAAATTCATGAAAAAACAATATCTATCAGCCAAAGTAAACCTCAAGAACTACATGGCTAAACAAACCACAACATATCAAAGCATATCAGATAATAATCACTCCATATTAACAATACTAGGCATGAAAAAAAGCAGCCTAATAGGCAAGGTAACACAAATGGTCAAAACAAGAAAACATTGGAAAAACCTCCATAACATGGAAAAAGTAATCATATTCATAATCAATTATCCCATATCTAAACGAACATTCCATATAAGGAAATGAAAGGTCTAATAACCATAAACACGCAAAACCCCATTATAGGGTATGGGGAACTTTTGCACATAAAATTCAAAGGCGAACTAAGGAAATGCATAATCCACCTACTTTGGTGTCATCAACTCAATATACATGAACCTCAAGCCATGGATTTACCTTGAATTTTGTAGATCTAAAAAAACCTAAAAATTTTAAATAGAGGATATATGGCGGAAGAGGAGAACCTGGGAGATGATGTTCTAGAAGAAAAGATAACTCACTTATGCGATTCCAACACAATTGATGGCGATATATTTAGGGAACAGATGGAACATAAGGGGCTTGGAAAAGATCTGTGGACCTACGGATACTCCTCGATGAGATAGGTCAAGAAGGAGGGTGTTCTATCCATCAAACGCGGCCCCAGTCTGTTTAATGAAAAAAGTACACAACATGTTCTTTAATAGTGCCTGGGGTGTACTATCCTTTTGCGGTCTCTACATTAGGTGGTCTCTAGGTCCCTACACATAGCCATGTGCCCAGCCGTTACATGGCCTGCACATGGTCACCCGCAAAAACTGGGTATACGGCGCGTACTTAAAGTACACGGTGTGTACTCCTTAAATTTCCAAAAACTCCACTTTTTTACAAAAACAACTAGAAAGGAAAAACCATACCTAAAAATAAGATCTAGGTTCTTACATATTTAAGGCCTTTTTAAGGGATTGAAGGAATTATAAAATCCCAAAATGACTTTATTAATTTTTATAAGGATCATGATGCTTTTACTTGGTCAAACAACACGGTTTAGTGTGATCATCTTTTAAATGAAAATTCCAATGTATCTTAAACCGCTGCTCCCTTAAATATTCTTAAGAGATGAGATATCTCCCTACATAGTTATTCCTCCTTGTTTTCTGGTGTGAAATACTTGAACCATTCATTCTATTCCATAGGATTTGTGTGATCAAAAATTCCTCCTTGGATTTGTTCCCTTGGAATTGCTTCTTGCTATAAGTGCACCCTTTATTTTTGGTGAAACAAAGAAGTATCGATCAATATTCAATATAAGGTATGTTCTATCAACATTCTATTGGGTTCATATCCTTTTGTTTCCCATTTACCTTCTATGGAATGCTATCTCCATGTTCCTAATGGACATTTCTTGGGTGTTTCCAGATGTGGTGGTGTCTCTGCAACCTCGAGTGGATGTAGTCCTCCAAGAGAGGTGATCGTGATTTGTTTTGTTAAGTATGTTCAGAGAGCATTAGAAACCTTTGTAGATATGGGATTTTGTTGCTTCTTTATTCTTTTACATGAATCTTTAGTGTTAGTATGTTATATCCCACTAGATAATAATGTAATAGACATAATAAATATTCGAAATTGATAAATATATTGATATCAATCATATGTTATTGCCTTTTTTTCTAGATAGTGTGATATTTAGGCATTCTTGGTTCAGCTATTAATTCATGATGGATATTTTTAAAGAACATAAATTTGGATTAATAGTAAATTATGTTTCAATGATAAAGAGGCATGTTAATGAATCTGGATCTTCTTGTTGGGATTTTATGTTAATCAAATTGATATAGAAAGAATTGTTAATTATTTATGATAGCTCACTATTTAGATTTACTATTGTTTGAACCTAAAAATAATAAATTAGTTAATTCCATATGGATTAAATGACTGGCTGTTTGATTCTAGATAATTTCTTGTAGGGTTCTATGTTACCCTCTATATTTATTAAGGTCTAAGAGCCCATTTGATATAATGTTTTTTTCCTGCTTCATGGGTTGTGATATGAGACTTGAAGTCAGTTCTGATGTGTGGGGGCAGAGAGGCCTATTGGTTGTTGCAGAAGTTGAGGTCTAGAGTGTTGAGATGCATCAGTTTATTATTGTAGGTGTCGGAGCTGACACCAGAGATGATGGAATAGGTTGGATGTGAATGTTTTGATTCTTTCTATTTCTTGTTGGTTGTTTATCTTCCCTAATTTCCCTACTTCTCAAGGCAACTGGTTTTTATACCCTCCTTCCAAAAAGGGGAAATACATGTAGGGTATGCCATGTCATTTCTGTGATTAGATTCCTGAGGGAGGATGTGACTACTCTCTTTCTATAGGTGGAAAAGACTCGATGGGAAGCTCATATACTCAGCGTTTGGATACCCCTTTTGTTTACTTGTTTAGAATGTCTTTTCCTATAATTCATGGAAATATAGGAAAGTAATGATGTTAAAAAATGATTGAATAAATGATGGTAGCCCATGGGGTTGGAGCTTGTAGGGATGAAATGTTGTGGTTGAAATTTTAAAGAACATCAAACTTTCTGTGTGATTATAATGAAATATAATGTTGAAATTGTTTATAGTTAATTAGTGTTTAAGGAATTAATCAATGTAAAGTGAAACTAATAAAAAGGGAACGAAGGAATGTAATCAAGATCTATAAATGTTTGTGTGCTTATAAGATTCCTAGTCTTAGAAGTGGTAGCTGAGAATCTGAGAGATGTTAGCTGTATTTGAGTCAAAGACTAGGTTATTTCCATAGTGTGGTTTTGAGATATAGTACATTCTATAATTTTTTGATTCTATACACAACTTCACCCTGTTAGTTAGGGAAATTGACACCCTATGGATTCTGAGCCCTAGGGTGTGATTTCCCTATCATTCTGGTGGGAGGATGGATGGTTGAATACCCCCTTGGGCCCTACTATATTCTCTTGGTAGTTACTTGTTCTTGTAAGAATAACAATGTTTTTCCCCATATATGTCTGTTGAGGGTTTTAATGGCTTGTGGTTATTCACACACATATATTCCGGATATAGTTTCATATGGAATTCTATAGGTGTAACGTGTATAGGTTGTGATGGCTTGAGGATCCTTACTCCATGTGTGAGATGTAATGGCTTGATATATAATACCCAATGTATGATACATGTTATGCATGTTTTGGTGGATTTCCAATACTACGTGGTCAAATTGTTTATGTGGACATAGTTGTTGTTTTTCCAAAGGTTCATGTTGTGGTGCTCTTCCCAGGTGTCTGTGGGAAATCCTTTTTGGAGAGAGATGCTTAGGACGTGCAACATTGGGGAAAAGAAGCAAACCAGTGGGGAAGTAGAATAAGGGTGCCTTTAAAATTCTTTATTATATTATATACTCTTTTATGTCATACATGGTGAGAGTATCCATGGTGAGTTTGGGAACATAGTATACCTGCTTAGGTGACGAGTTAGTTTCACTTGTTGTTCACTGTGCTTTAGCTAGCTTTATTTACATTTTCCAAGAGGCTTTGGGGAGGATCCTAATGAGTTTACTGTTATAATGACCCTATGTATATATAAACTATTTGTCAAGTCATGTGGATCAGGTTGGAGATCAAGCTTGTTTCTACTAGGATGGGGTTGTAAGAGCTGTTTGGGGATGTGGTTGCTGTTGTTTTTACTTTACTTTGGTACTTATAGTTTTTCCCATTCAATTGTAGTAGTTTTGCATGACATTACACATGTGTACATGGAATTTATTTTATATCGTTGTATGAGTTGGAGTTTGTTGGTGTATGGATTACCTATCTATTTCACATGCGTTCTCTTAGAGGTTAATTCCTCCCATTTGTGTTTTTATTATACCATCAGTGCTAGTCACTAACCCAGGGCCTACTGGAAGTGGGAATCGGGGGTCATTATCTCTATTCTCACGCTGTCGGCCTAGGAGGGGTAACCTTGCGGGGAGGGGGTCATGACAGAGTGGTATCAAAGTTTGGTTGAGGGATAGGATGGATTTTCATGTTTTTCACAGGTGAGGTTTCATGGGCTGATAGAGAAACAAGGTCAGTCATGTTTAGAAAGTGATGTAAACACTAGAGAACGGTTGAGACATTGGTGTATAGTCCCCCCTGTGATCTGATTCATGAACCATTATGTATATAATGGCTACTGAACAAGGTGATACAAGTTGTAGGGAAGAGACCTTGGAAAGGATCATTCAACATTATTCTTTGTGATTGTGTTTTAATGGGTAGATATTGGGATAGGATAAACTAAAATGAATAAAAGAAAACAATTAATTAATTAATGTTTAATCATCCATGTTCTAGTTTTAAGATCTCTAAGTATTTCTTATTTTTCAGGTATGTCTCCGGGTCGACGTCCTAATCAGGTTTGCGCAGAAGATGTTGAGCAGGCTATGCCAGAAGATCACCAGAAGATAGATGTTGATGTTGAAAACACATGGAGGAGGACACTCTGCATGTTTTAGCATAAGACATTGAAGAAGTACAAGGGCTCCATTTCAAATGCAGTCATGGAAGTCTGGTTGGAGGAGCTTGAGGTAGACTTCAGTTCAATTCGTGCTCAGAAAGAGCACTGGGATACCTTGGTTATGATGATGTTTCATGGAACAGTGGGGTAGCGGTGGTTCCTATTCCTTGGGGATCACGAGGAGTTGGAAATCTCATGGGAGGAGTTCCGAGACAAGTTTAGAGTCGAGTTTCTTTCTTCAACCGTAAAGGCATCTAGTCACCTGGAGCTTCTTACCCTTTGACATGGGAGCTCCAGTGTGCAATAGTTTGTAATCCGTTTCAAAAAACATTTATGATATGCTTCGGACCTGTTTCCAAATAAGGAGGCCTAGAAGAGGAATTTCGAGGGGGATTTGCATCTAGAAATCCATCACCAGGTCACCCCATTTATGATGAAAACATATTTTATGTATTGCTGAAGGTAGAGTTCATCAAAAGACATTTTCTTGAAACAGATCATCCTGGGAGGGGAGTCTTTATGATTCCTCACCTAACATAGATATGGTCTAGGGTTCCCTGTATTAAGGGTAGAATAGTTTCTGGTCAACTAGGGTAGGTACTAGCCCTCAGAAACAACTTTCTCAATAGGTGGCAGCTCTTAGACCTATTCTAGGGGATCAAGAACTTGTTTTTCTTATTGTGGTTGAGTTCATGAGTAGCAAGAGTGCCCGAAATTTTAGAGAATTCATCGTGCACCTAATTTTCTAGTCTGGGTTCCTCTGTTGAGGCTGTTCTAGATGAGGCAATAACAGTAGGTTGCACTAGCTTTGGATCTGTAGAGGATAGATAAGGTAGGTAGAGGACATCCCCATGATTCTCACCGTACTCAGAGAGTATATCACTTTTGTGCTGGTGGATTTCATCAGGGTTCGTGAGGTCATGGATGAGGTCTTGGTTAGCTTCGTGATTTAGCGTTACCAGCTCCAGGCGATCCCGAAATTGTTTGAGGTGCCATTTTCTTGTCTTCTACTTTGGTGTACGACTTGTTTTTTTCAGAAGTGTCACACTATTTCATATCACCTACCCTTATGACTACTTTAGGACGTGAGGTAGAGAGGATTCCAGTGCCCTTAGTGTTGACTACGACAGTTGGAGTTTGAGCTGACTTGTTTAAAGTATATAGAGATTGTGAGCTAGTGCAGGGGAATCACCGCTCATGGGTTTATTTCCTATGTTAATGGATTTAACCGTATGATTCCATCCTCATCATGGATTGTTTGTCTTCAGGTTAGGATATCGTGGATTACTCCAGTAGGAAGGTTGTGTTCTTCGATACGGATGGGGAGCTAGTGGCATTTATTGGCAAGAAAGAGCCTCAAATGGGTCAAAGGAGTGTACCATCAGAAACATCCTTGATGGATGGGCTGATTTCGAGTTCATTGGAGGTTCATCAGTTGGTGTTTCTTAGGGTCATATAAGAGTACCCTGATGTCTTTCTCGAAGAGGTTGTATCATTACCCCCTCGACAAGAGATTGAGTTTGGGATCGATGTACAACTAGAAGAATCTCCTATCTCTATTTATCCTTATAGTATGACCCCATATAAGTTGCTAGAGATATGTATACAACTCGATGGTCTGTAATAGTGTAATTTTGTTTGGCCGAGTGTGTCACCGTGGGGTGCACTGGTTTTGTTACTGATGAACGCTGATGGCAGTTTGCGGATATGTATCGAGTATCGTTGCTTAAACAAAGCGACAATGATGAATCAATATACTATTCCACAAATTGTTGATTTATTTGATCAGATGATGGGTGAAAGATGGTTCTCAAAGATCAGCTTATGGTCAGGATTTCTTTGGATGCGTGTGAAGGATGAGGATATCCCGAAGACTACATTCCGTTGTCATCATGGGAATTATGAGTTTGTTGTAATTTTGTACAGTATGACAAATGATTCATTTTTGTTTATGGGATTGCTGGACTCGGTGTTCCTTGAGATCATGAATAAGTTTTTGGTGGTGTTCATCAATGAAATCCTTGTGTACTGCACATTTGAGGGGGTGCATGCAGAGCGTTTACATGTTTTTATGGGAGTTCATCGTTAACATCACATGTATCAGATGTTGTCCAATAGTGAGTTTTGGGCTTGAGAAGTCTATTTCATGGGTCATGTCATGTCCTAGTAGGGAGTATTTGTGGATCTATAGAATATAGAAGCATTTGTTTCTCGGGTAGCCCCCAATACAGTGTTCGAGGTGTTAAGTTGTTTAGGTCTTATAGGCTACTAGAGAATGTTATTAGAAGACTTATCTTGGTTTGCGACTCTTATGACATCCTTGACCAGGAAGGATCAGGTGTTCATGAGGACTAATCAGTGTCAAGATGCTTTTGAGTATCTAAAGGAGAAGTCAGTAAGTGATCCGGTTCTTTTTCTTCCATCATAGGGAGTTCATTTTGATGCTTTATGTGATGATTTTCATTTGGGGTTAGGTTGTGTTCTAATACAACATATGTTAGTTGTTTCTTGTGGGCCACAATTGTTCTTTCCCCGTGAAGGTATCTATTACACCCATGATCTTGAGTTGTAAGTTGTGGTGTTTTCTCTGAAGTTATAGAGACATTACATCATAGGTGAGCGCTTTTTGGTTTCACCGATCAGAAGTGCCTAAGCTATGTTCTCTCCCATCCTGAATTAAACTTGTGACATCATCAGTGGATGGAGTTCTTACATGAATACAACTTAAAAATCATATACAAATAAAAAGGGGAATGTTGTAGTAGATGAGCTGAGCCGAAAGTCATGTAGTGATATAGTACGTGAATCTAGTGATTCCTGGAGAGTAATGGAAGAACAGTTAGCATTACATCTCGATAAGGTTGATGTTGGGGATAGAGGTTATCTTTTTCAGATGACAATGTAGTCATATATGGTATAATAGGTGGATGTGTAACAGTTGGGGAATCTTGAGGCTGTATTCTGGAGAGACCGAGTATTTTTTTGGCAAGGCCCTTGATGGTTGGTCTGAGGATAAACAACACCAAGTGTTATATCATGTAAAGATATTTGTTCCTTTAGTGATTTTTGAGACAGTTCTCATAGAGTTCTATAATTATTCATTAGAGGTACATCCTGGTGTGAAAAAGAAGTAACATGCCTTGAAGAGTCCATTTTGGTGTCCTGGGTTAAAGAATGCAGTTGCAGAGTTTGTGTCTCGATGTTTTTTCTGATAGAAGCTGAAGGCCAAACAACGTGTTCCTAGTGGTGTTCTCCAGTCGTTAGATGTTCACCAGGGGAAGTGGGAGGACATCCCCATGGACATTTTTACTAGTTTACCTCGATCTTAGAGAGGACATGATTATATTTGGGGGGTAGTGTATCATTTATCAAAATCATTCCACTTTATACAATCATGGAGTGAAGCTCGGTTGATGTTTTGTCAAGGTGGTATCTGAAGGAGGTGGTGAGACATTACGGAGTCTAGAGGATGATAATTTCTGATCGAGATCCTCTATTTTCATATAGAGTGTGGAGAGGTATTGAGAATGCCTTTGGTTCTTAGCTATTCCTTAGCACTGCTTTTATACTACAGATGGATGGTCTGATAGAGCAGACTATCGAGACAATTAATGTCATGTTACGCTCTTGTTTCTTGGATTATGGAGGTTCGTGGATGAGGCACATACACATGGTGGAGTTTTAATGAAACAATAGTTCTCACTCCACTATCAATATGGCGCTATTTTAAGCCTTTTGTGGAAGACCTTACCGTTCCTTGCTGTGGTGGACTAGTGTTGGAGAGTCAGCAATTTTCAGACTGGAACAATTGTAGAATACAAGAGAGATGGTTCAGGTGATTCGTAAGAGGATGAAGAAAACAAAGGATTTCTAAAATTTATATGTAAATCGAAGGAGGAGACATTTGGAGTTTGATGTCGGGGATCACATGTTTCGGAAGGTGACTCCCCGTTGTGGGCAGCAATGTTTGGTCGTGGGAGTAAGCTTTCTCCTCAGTTGGTTGGGTCTTTCATGGTGTTGGTTCATGTTGGAGGTGTGGAATATCTCGTAGAAATTCCCCTGCAAATGAGCTGGATACGCGACGTTTTTCATGTGTCACAGCTTCATCATTATCTTCAAGATGACTTTCAACTCATCGATTGGGGATAGATCGATGTTGATGACGATGTGAAATTCGAGGAGCAGCCTATGGATATTAAAGACCTTAAAAAGAAGGTGTTGCACTATCATTCTATCCCCTTGGTTCATGTCTTGCAGCAACATGGTGGTGTAGAGGAGAGTACCTCGGAACGTGATTCACAGATACTTGCTCGATACCCAGAGTTGTTTGATGATTTACTCTTTTCATGTTAAAAACAATTTTTCACTTTGTGCTTGTAGACCATTCATGTTTATGAGATGGCATTCTTTGGTTGCTTCATATTTCTTGCTCTCTTTTGAGAGAAATATAGATGGGTGGTTATTCAGACCCTGTTACTTTTCCCTTTAGGTGGGTTTTGAATTCTTGAGGCCGAGAATGTTTTAAAAGGAATCTAATGTAATGGACCAAAGCTCTCTGGTCAATTCCTATGAGAAAATCTTGTGTTTGAGGTGATCTGGGGGTCAAGGTGACTTATCCCGAACACATTCCCAAATTTTCAATTTGGTGAACAACTCCACTAGTAGACCGGTGTGAACAGTTCCACCAGTGAGACCACTATGAACTATTCTAACCATTTACTGATGTGAATAGTTCCAATGATAAACCGATCTGAAAATTTCCAATGGTAGAACGATGTGAACAGTTCCAATGGTACACCGATGTGAACGGTTCCAACAGTAGACCAATTTGAACAGTTCCACCGGTTGGACCAATGGGAATAAATCCAACAGTAGACCACTTTGAAAAGTTTCAATGGTAGAATGATGTGAAAAGTTCGACCGGTGAGACCACTATGGGCAGTTCCAATGGTAGAACACTATGAATAGTTCCAATGATAGACCGATGTGAACAGTTCCTATAGTGGACCGATGTGAATAGTTCCAATGATAGAAAGTTGTGAACAGTTCTAATGGTAAACCTATGTGAATTGTTCCAATGGTAGACCGATTTGAATAGTTCCACTAGTGAGACTGATGTGAACGGTTCCAAAAGGTAGATCGATGTGAATAGTTCCAATGGTAGACTAAAGTGAATTGTTCCACCAGTGAGACCAATGTGAATAGTTTTATTAGTGAGACTGATGTGAAATGTTTCATCAGTGTGGAAGATGTGAAACGTTCCATCGGTGAGATGGATGTGAACAGTTCCATCTGTGGAGCCGATGTGAACAATTCCATCTGTAAGGCTGATGTGAATAGTTCCATCAGTGAGTCTGATGTGAATGTTCTATCGGTGAGGCCGATGTTAACATTTCCATCGGTGAGACCATTGTGAGAAGCTATATCGTTGAGGATGATGTGAACATTAACATCAGTGAGGCTGATGTGAACAGTTCCATCAGTGAGACATTCTGTGAACAATGCTTCCAGAATGGCGAGGTTCTAACTACAACCTCTATTTCCTTTTCCAAATTTTGAGTTCATGATCATTGTTTCCAACTTCCTACCATTTATCCACTTTGACGTTTCATATGATGTAAAATTCATTTATGGCCATTTTTGAGTGGATTTAATGTCGAATCAAATAACATAACTCTTATTTTAATTATACTAAGGCTTTGTATGTTTTTACTTGGTGAAACTGTGGGGTTTAGTGTGATCCACTTTTAATGGAATATCCTATGTATCTTGAACCACTGCTCCATTAAATATTATAAAGGGAAAACATATCTTCCTCCATAGTTTTTCTCCTAGTTCTCTACTGTGAAATTCTTGAACCATTTCTTCCATTCCACAGGGTTGTTGCGATTAATATTTCCTCCTTTGATTTGTTCCCCTTGAATTTCTTCCTACTGCAAGTGCACCCTCTATTTTTATGCAACCAAGAAGTATCAATATATCTTCAATATAATGTATGATCTATTGTTATTCTTTTGGGTTCATCTCCTTTTTTTCCTTTCCCTTTTATAGAATTCTATCTTCATATAACTAATGGAATTTTCATTGGTGTTGGTCGGTGTGGTGGTGTCTCTACATCCTCGGGTGGATGCAGCCCTCCAGGATAGGTGATTGTGATCTATTTTGTTATGTCTATTCAAAGTGCATGAGAAACCTTTTGAGGTAGGGGATTCATTGCTTCTTTATTCATTTACGTGAAACTGTATAGTTATCATGATTTATCCCACTAGATCACAATTGAATTAACATAATAAATATTTGAACCAGATAAATAAATTAATATCGATCTATGTTATTGCCCCTTGTTTTGCTAGATAGTGTGATTTTTATGATTTCTTTTTTTATCTTTTCATTATTTATGAACATTGGTAATGAAAATAAACTGGGATTAATTTTAAATTATGTGTCAAAGACAAATATCCATGTTAATGAATCTGGTTCATCTTGTTTTAATATGATGTTATTCAAATTGATTCAGTAATGATGATTAATCATTATTGATAGATTAATGTTTATGTTTCCCATAGTTGGAACCTGAAAATAATAAATCGGTTAATTCAATATGGATTAAATGAATAGTTGTTTGATACTAGATAATTATTTGTACGCTTTTGAGTTACCCTCTTTCTTGTTTAAGGGCTAAGAGTATAGTTGATATGATGTTTTTTTCATACTACTTGTGTTGTGAAGTGATCCTAGAAGGAAGTTGTGATATGTGGGGGCAGGGAGGCCTATTGGTTGTGGTAGCTATTGAAACTGAGAGTGGATAGATGCATCAGTTCATGCAAGTGGGTGTCGGGGAGGATACTAAAGATGATGGAATAGGTTGGATGTTAATGTTGGGATTCTTGTAGTTTCTTATTAGTTTTTTATCTTTCTTTCATCCCCACTCCTCAAGGAAGCTGGTTTTCTTACCCTCCTTCCAAAAGGGGCGATGACGGTTGGGGTATGCCACATGCTTTTTGTGTTTAGCTTCCTGAGGGAGGGTGGGTCTACACTTTTTCTATAGGTGTAAAAGACGCGAAGGGTAGTTCATCTACTAATTGTGTTGAGACCCCTTGTGTTTAGTATCATAGAATGTTTTTGTCTAGAATTCCTAGGAATAAGTTAAATTAATGATGAAAATAAATGTTTGAATAAATTATGTTAACCCATGGGGATGGAGTTTGCTCGGATGTAATGTTGTGGTTGAAATAATAAAGGAACAATGAACCTTGGGTGTGATGCTAATGAAATATAATATGGTAATTGTTAGTAGTTAATTAGAATTTAAAGAATTAATTAAAATAAAATGAAAATGATAAAATGGAAATTAAGTAATGTAATCAATCCCTTTAAATGGTTGTGTGCTAATATGATACCTAGTCTTAGAAGTGGTTTCCAGCATTCCAAGAGACGCTAGCTGCAGTTCAGCTTAAGAATATGTTCTGCCAATAGTGTTGTTGTGAGCCAAAGTATATTATATACCTTTTGTGTTTCGATATTAAAATCTACCCTGTTAGCTAGGGAAACTGACACTACGTAGATTCTTATCCTAGGGGGTGTTTTCGTCAATATTCTCGTGGGAGGATGGATAGCTAGCTACCCCTTTGGCCCCACTCTCTTTTCTTGGTATTTGAATGTGCGGACAGACACATCAGTTAGTTTTCATTATATATGTGTGTAGAGGGCTGTAAAGGCTTGTGGTTATTCACATACATATATTTTGGATATAGTATCCTATTGAATACTATTTTTGTAAGTTGAATAGGCTATGATGGAATGAGGATCCTTACTCAGTTTGTGGGATGTAATGGCTTGAGGTATAATTCCTGACGTATGATACACGTTAGGTAAGCTGTGGTGGGTCCCAAAAACTACCTATTTCTTTTTCTTACTTGGATGAGGTTGTTTTCTTTCATGAGGTGCATGTTGTGGTGATTCATGAAGGTGTCTTCGAGAAATACTTTTTGGAGAGAGAAGCTTTAGATGTGCGATGTTTGAGGAAAGTGGCAAACCATTGGGGAAGTAGAAATAGGGTATACTTGATATTCATTATTATATTATATACTCTTATATGTGATACTTTGTGAGAGTAGATATAGTGAGGCTAGGAACTTAATATACCTTTTTAGGTGACGAGTTAGTTTCACTTGTTGTTCACTGGGATTTAGCATGCTTTCTTTACTTCTGCCAAAGTGGCTCAGGGGAGGATCCTACTGAATATACTGTTATACTCAACCTATGTATATATAAACTATTTTTAGGTCACCTATAACATCTTGGAGAACAATATGGTTTTTACTTGTTTGGGTTTTCATGAGTTGTTTAGGTTTGTGGTTGCTATTTTTTTCACTTCCCTTTGGTACTTACAATTTTTTCTTTTTAGTTTTAGTAATTTTTCATGTCATTACATATGTGCACTTGGGATTTCTTTTATACAGTTTTTTGAGTTGGACTTGGTTGGGGTCTGTCTTATCTCTCTCTTTCTCATGTGTTATCTTATAGGGAAATACATCTCATGTGTGTGTGTACTATTACGTCGGTGCTAGTGTCCAAATTAAGGCCTATTGGAGGTGGGAATCAGGGATCATTATCTCTCCTCTCACATTTCTAGCCCAAGAGGGGTACACCATGTTGGGAGCGGGCCGTGACAGTTAAGATGGATAAACCAAATCCCTTTCAAGGAATGAAGTATGACTGGGGAAGGTTGTGTGTCCGGACATGTAACTGTAGTCACCATCATAATAGATTATGGGGAAACCTGGATAATATGGGAAGATGGGGAAACCAATTATTTTATAAGGAGAGAAACATAATTGGGGATGGTGGTGTGACCCACCCAGTAAGTGAAATTCCCATAATGTTCCTTGATAAGTTCTAGCTTTGCGTCTTGACTTATATAGATTGATAACACTTGTTTTTTACATTCCACAATTCCTTGTATCATTCTTATGATATGATTTAATGGATTTTTTTATTTATATTTTTATGATTCATGTCTTATGAACTGCTATGATTTATGCCATTATTCATGTTTATGATATTTTATATGCAATAACTGATCTTCCAATTTTATGATCATGTTCTCATTCCCCCAAGATCATGTTTTTGCTTACATGTATCCCATGTTTACCCTTATTGAGCATATGGGATCACCCCTTTTATGTTTCCATCCCTAGGTTATGAAGATATGTATTATGTTTGATATGTCTAATAAGGGTTCTATTCCAGAAGAACCTTATAGGAGATATTGTCTCTCCCTTATTTACCTGTGATTATGATTCCATGTTTCCGAATGAACTATACTAATAATTTATATAGGCATATATTTGTTCAGTGTATTTATTATTCCCCAAAAGTGATGTAATTTAATGTATAAAAATAGAGGTTCTATATAGTTGGTCTCAAAAAAATTATTTATCCTTTTGAATCTAGGATATGTAAACATTAGAGAGGTATCTACGTAAATGTAATAGGATATTCCTAAGGATAAGGAAAATTATATGAAAATATCCTATAATTTTGTTAGGAGATCGAGGGAGTGGTTTTCTAGAAATACATCCACGTCTAGATACTACAAGTGGATGTTTATATGGAACATTTGTAACTAGGGGTGAAATCTATGACATGATATACCAGGGTTGACCTAGAGTAATATGATATATCATAATGGGGTTACTACATACCTAGTTTAACCGTCCCAGGGGATATGATTTAGGAATTCACAAACTCTTTAGGGGCCATCATGAATGATTTAAACAGAATTTGGCTACAAATAACCTAGTATATACCTAATCTAATATTTATTAATGAAGGTGTCATAATTTAGAAATCATATATGTATTTTTTTCAATATTATGTGTCTCCCCACTATGATAAATATTTCATACCCTACTTTTTTGTGTTTAGGCTATAAATGGAACCTAAAGGAACCACATTAATGATGATTACGATAGAAAATGAATTGAATGATCTCTAGGGAATCTGAATGTTAAGGGAGCTAGAATGGAAAACCTTATTTCTTGGATCATGCATCATTATCAAGCTATGAATCATGTGGAGCTTCTAAATAATAAAACTTGGGAAAAATGTTCGGTTTCGTCCATCATGAGGTGATGTCCTCCATATTTTAGTGGGTATTCTAATCCTCTTGTTGCTGAAGACTATATTAGTACCGTTGAAAATATATTTTCAAATATCTAGTGTTCTGAACATGATAAATTCATTCTAGTTTTTTTATCTATTATAAGGTAAAGCATATCAGTGGTGGAATCTAACCAATAATATGAGGAATAAAGATGAAATTGAATCCTTTTATTTTGACGAGTTCAAGAACATATTCTTCATTAATTACATTCCTCATTATCTTTATATGAATATAGAAAATAAGTTCCCTAATATGAAGATAAATTATGATTAATCTATTGGTATCCATGAGGATATATTCACAACATATGATAGGCACACTTCCAGATTTATCATCCAACATGAAAGTAAGTTTGATTGGTTTTTAGTGGATAAAAGAAACTCCTCAGAACTGTTTTGGTCAAAAGAGACTTTAGTAGATATGAAGATATTGTGCATTTTGATATCAAGGTGGATTTTGAGGTTTGAGTCACATATAAATCTCATGTTTTTTACAAGAAAAGGTATATGGAGTTTAATTGAAAATCTAAAACCCATAATGATAAGAATTTGAGATTTCCTTTATGCTATATGGGTGGAAAGAAGCATGGTGAGAATTTTATTATGGGTTCAAATAAGTGTTTTAATTGTATAAGGGAAGGTCATAAATAAATTCATTACTTCAATAAAGGGAAGAAGTTGGACAATGATTCAAATAGTGGAAAAATATACACATAATAATCCCCCCACACTACAATGCATCATGTGTAACGAGAATGGTAATTATGCTAACTAGTGACCTAACCTAAGGGATAATAAGGATGATCTACATTAGAAACCAATTAAACTAAGAGAAAATGGGGAAATATCATGAGATCACTATTTCTGATGAGGGGTGTGATAATGGCATGGTGAAAGGTACAACTACAATCCACTCTAGAACCGTGAATGTCATATTTGAATCTTTATCTACTGACTCTATCATATCTAATTAATTTTTCTAGGGTATTAATATTACACCAAAATGATTAAATGTGGAATTATTCGTGAAAACCCCTAATGGAATGATGATTTCATATTAAGCCTATGATTCCTCTTGATTTCCATTTTTGGAAATGTGTTTTCTGAAAATCATTTCATTCATCCTTTGGTCTAATATTTTGGAATATTAGGAATGAATTGAATTTCCTTACATAAATCTCAAATCAATTGTTAATAAAGGTAAGTTACATTTGAAATTTCAAACCATCCTATGATCTTCCATCAATGTTATGATAATTATGAACTTCCTATGGTGATGAAATCTTGTGTGTTGGTGAACATTCTAATTTAGAAGAGTATTTTATCTCAAAAGGGTTCGGAAAAATCAACACCGATAATATACATATTGTCTAGGAAATTATGGATGTCTTTCTAGAATGTTTTTCTATTATTACACCAAAACATGAAGTTGATTTCTCAATAGAACTCAGACATGGTTCCACACTAATTTTATGGACTCCCCATAGAATGGCCCCAATTGAGTTTCATGAATTAAAGAAGAAAATACAAGAAAAACTTGATAAGGGATTTATTTGACTAAGTGTTTAAAAATGGTGTTCAACTGTACTTTTTTTGAAAAATATCGTTGGACCAATGAAACTATGCATTGATTTTCAGGAGTTAGACAAGATCAAAAACATGAATAATTATCATTTTCCCCAAATTGACGTCTTGTTCAATAAACAACTTGTAACTCAATTCATTTACAATAATGACTTTCATTCTAGATATCCTAAATTGAAGGTCAAGAGGGATGTTGCACTTATGATGAAATTCCATACATGGTATGAACTCTATGAATATATACTAATTCCTTTTGGCCTTATTAAAACATATGTTATCATCATGTATTTAATGAATAATGACATTATCGATTACCTCAACTAGTTCTTAGTAGTCTGTAAAAATGATATTCATATATATTCAAAGAAAATGTTAGAGCATGATGTCCACAAGATAATTTCTATAATAAAACTATGGTAGTAGAAAATATTTGGAAAATTTAAAATGTGTAAATTTATGAATCAAAAGGAATCATTTTTGTGTCACATAATCTCAAGAGATTGTATATCAGCATATCCATCAAAGTCGATTGCTATTGAATACTGGCCTAGCCCAACCACAGTGATAGAGATTCTTTTCATTCATGGTTTAACTAGATATTATTGATTGATTTTGGAGAATTTCTCACGACTATCTAATACTCTAATAAATTTAACCCAGAAGGGTTCCAAGTTCCTCTAGGTAGATGAATTTGAGGAATATTTCATGGAACTGAAACTAAGGTTATCCATCCACTTGTGCTTACATTAAACTATAGTGGGGAATGGTTTGTAATATATAAAGATGCATCAAAGAAGGGTCTGGTAATTGTTATTTATTATAATAACATGGTTATATCCTTTTCCTTATAATGGTTAAAGATTCATTAGAAAATTACCTAACTCTTTTTTCAGAGTTAACCTTAGTAACTTTGTAAATAATGATATATAGGCATTATATTTTATGGGAAAACAATGAAATATACCACGATCATAAAAGTATAAAATATATATTCATATAGAAGTAGTTAAATATATTCTATAAAATATTGTTAGAGTTTACAAAATATTATTATTTCTTGATACATTACCATCCTATGAATGTGAACAAGGTTGTCTATGATTTCTGTTGGAAGGATCTTTCTAGCTTATACATGATATGGATAAAAAAACGTCCAATATTTATTTATTTTCAAAGGATAGATCTAGAAACTTGAATGAAGGAAAAAATAGTATTTTTAATAAATTAATGTTCAAACCTTTATCCATATAATGATTAAGGAGGTGTAGAAGGTAGATGTAAATCTTTAAAATATAGTTAGAAATATTCTAGATTTTAACCTTGATTAGGAGAGAATGATAAGGTTCAAAAACTATGATTCTGTTCCTTCTATACTATATTTGAAGAAGAATCCATTAATGGTGTCTCAATGTTATTAATTATCTATTCATCCTAGAACTATGAAGATGTATGTGGATTTGGAAAAACATTTATGTTGGGATGGAACTAAGAGAGATATCATAGAGTTTATATCTAGGTTCATGGTATAATAGAATGTTAAGGATGGAAGTCAAAAGATTAAATAGATGTTGCATTAATTTCCTATACAAGAATAGAAGTTATAGAATATCGTTATGGATTTTATTATTGAATGAGAAAAGACCTATAAATCATTTAATACTATATGGGTGGTAGTATAGTGCCAAATAGAGTTAGAGGACATCATCATTATGAGAGAAGTCTTCTCTTTGGATAATATTTATAAGATATATATTAAAGAATTAGTAATCATTCATGGAGTTCCACATTACATTGTATTAAAATATGATCCATTATTTACTCAAATTTCTATAAAATTTTGCAGTAAACACATGATACCGAATTGAATTTCAGCACTACTTCTCATCCTCAGATAGATGGTTAGTTTGAACTAAAAATTGAAACCCTATAGGATATGTTGAGATATTGTTATTTATATTTAAAAGGTTGTTTTTATCAACACATTCTTCTAGTTTGGTCTTCTTACAAAAATAGATTTCACACAAGAATTCAGATGGCACCATATCAATCCATCTATCAGATGAAATGTTGAGCTGGAACATGCTATAAGGAAGTTGGAGAAAAATATCTATCGTGACCATATATTAGTAAATAAATGGTTGAAAATGTTAGAACCATTTAGTGTAATATAAAGGAAGCTAATATTTTTAACGGAAACGAATCCTTAGGTATATCATTCTATCGCTGGAATAAATTTAGAATATTTAGGAAGAAAGAGAAACTAATCCCTAGGTATAACGTTCTGTTAGATATTCATGATTTTATAAAAAAATAGAATATCTCTTTGAACATCCTCCAAATATATCTAAATTATATGATATATTTCATGTATATATCATGGGTAAGTACATACCTGAAACTTTATATATACTAAACTCATAGGTCATAATACAATAGTAGGATCTTTCTTACAAGGAACAACCAGTTGAAATTATCGATCATACATAGATTGTTCTTTCAAACAATACCACTCACTTGGTCAATTTTTTGTGCAGAAATAATCAATTATAGGAATATGTGGATGAACTTGAGTATATGATGAAAAATAATAATCCTTATTTGTTTTTACAAGATTTATGAATTTCGAGGGTGAATTTCATTTAAATAGGGGTTGGATGTAACGACACAAGTTTTTATAGAGCATTTATTATTTAATAAATTAAATTTTCATTCATATATTGGATTTCACTATGTAATAAATTCCTTTCACATGGAACAAACTTGGTATATGTTTCACACAACACCAACTAGGTACACATTAAACACAACACAGAGTTTCTATAAAATATATCTTTTCATTATAAATATTTGAATGAGATAATTATTAACTAGCCATTAAACATAGATATTTTTTTTTAAAATGTAGTGCCTCAGTCAAAGAACAAGGAAAAATTTATTAAATAGAATGAATGAAACTACATGAGTTTGAAATAAAGTATCATATTACAATCTTTGTCATAAATATAGAGAAGATCAATAAGAAGTTAATCACACCAAGTAATGCCTTAGTTGACTCCCTTGTTAGCAAGACCATCTGCAACCATGTTCACGTCAAAAAAGGCTGAGTGACAATGTAGTCGGTCTCTAGAAGTGAAGCAAGGAAGCTCATGAAATAGGTAGTAATAATCTATTGAATATTTTCAATACCATTACATATAGTATAGACAATAGAATTTTATAATCATTTTTGGTATAGTCCTTTTATATTTAAATTAGCTATCTTCCCAAATTAACTTCTTTTTCATGTCATTCTATAAAAAATAATAAATTAATTTTATAAAAATTTATAAATTAAAATTTATAAAATAAAATTATTTTCGGAATTTATCATGATGAATTTATTATAGGGTGAATGTTTGGAATATTTCTGTGAAACATCATTTGTGGATGAATAGAGAAAAGCACAGAATTTTAATTCAAGACATCCATTTCATATTATTTATTAATAATGATATATTATATTTCAAAATTATTTAAAATTTTAATTAAACCATATTATTATAAATTAATCCAATTTATTTAATTATAAATAATTTCAAAATTAAATATTTATAAAAACATAGAAATCTCTTGGTTGTTTTTACGTTAAAAACTTACAGTGTCGTCCCCTTACCAAGATGAAATTAAAATTAATTTCGACCACAAATATTATTATAATTTTGGAAAAATGAATTTCACATTTGTAATTATTATTATTTATAATGTATAATATGTTCTAATTAGTTTTGACCATGAATAATACGAAATGTAGATAAAATTAACTACATTGAATAAGGTAAAATTAATATTAACAAGAGAAAAAAATGCAAACTTAATACCCAAATGACCTATCCACTTTCCCAATACCCATTTTTCCCATATATTGGTCGTAAACCTTCCATTATTGAGATTGGTTTTTTATGAAATTTTTTAGGTAAAAATGTGGGTACACCTAACTTGTTTTCAAAAATGCAATGTGTGTCATTTCCCTTCCCTATAAAAGACCTCAACCTATCCCTCTTCACCAAAACATTATAACTACATAGTTTCATCAAATATATGAACAATACACATACTAAATCCATAAATTCGTCTCTACGATCTCCATTTATTAAAAAAAATCCAAGGATTCCCTTTAATGAAAACCAAAATGAGTTACCCAAAGAAGAGGTAATGACCTTCCTCAAGATCCTTTCTATTAATTTCATTCTCCACTCCTTGAATTATACAAAATTCATCCTCATAAAAAAATAGTATCCTAAAAATAATTAGATGTTTTTATAAAATAGTTTTTAAATATAGTTATATACAATTACAGATAATGTTTAATGAACAAAACATTTACGTGTACGATGAACTATTGCCTCACGAAATAACGATTTTTCATATTTTATTTACCGCTTCTTATGATGGAAATTATGATAGAAACTATGTTTATATAGGTAATATATAATATATATTGTCTATTTAAACTTATGTAATCCTTTTACAAAACATATCGTTATACAATTCATTTGGTGTAAATAAAATAATTTCACTGGAAAAATTGTCAACTACTGGCCCCTCAATGCGTTGTGATTCATTTACACACTTCATGGAATATATTAAGGATGGGTTTCTTAAAATGATATCATATATATGATATAATAATGATAATGAAACATTGATATTAATATAAATATAAATATATATAATTTAATATATTCCATTTTCTTTATTTCATTCAATACGACAATAAAATGAAACTGATGTTCATGTGTATGTAGGACCAACCGTCTCCATGTATAGTGTATTCCATTTTATAATTATATATTAAAAGGAATTTTATACTAAAAATATTCTAAATAAAAATGAAATTTATATCATTGGTGACATTCATGAAATCCAAATTTACGTATAAGGAGGAAAGATATTACAAATTAAGACACATGCAAAGAGCACATCTAATATTACCATAAGTGAAACCCTAACATAGAATTGTTGATTAGATGGTAATGTAATTTTATAATAAAAGAATATATACTATTATATATAATAATAATGTTTTTTATAATAAACTTACATTTATTATACCGGAGGTTTGAATGAGTATTGCGAGAATTAAGACACATGGTAAAGAGATTTATAGTCTCACTTTTATTCATTTTAAATATACACCATATTCAATAGTTATTTCTTTGCTATTGGGATTATACTACCTATATATATTATGATTTTTATAATTATTTTTATTGTATTTACATATAAATTTGATGATATATCTTTCATGAGGTTTAGGATTAAAGTGTTACAAAATTATAAAAGTATTTTTCTCTCAATTTTCCTTCTTTGAGACACATGTCACGAACATCAAGAACAATATTTTGAAAAATGATTTCAAAAATGATCTTTTAAAGTTATTTCCATGGAAAAATAATTTTGATTTTTTATGGTTTTCCATATTCTATTAAATGTTCCCAATCTATTTTCAAAGATTTTTATTTCAAAATGTTTTAAATATCATTTTATATGATTTCATGTAAAATGTGTTTCAAAATGTTTTTGACGTTTATTTTTAAGTTTTCAAGGAAAATGGGTTTCAAATCACTTTCATTTTCTATATATACGTATTTAAAGAAAATAGTTTCTAAAAGGTTTTAAAATATTTCATTATATGTTTTCAATTTTATTTTTATGAAAATATTTTCTAGAAGGTTTTATATTTTAATGAATTTTTTTCAAAGAATAAATTATATTTACCTCTACAAATGTTTTTAAAATATATTTCAAAATTAATTATCATCTCATATGAAATCCATTATTCATACTCATTCCCTTGAAGGAAATTATCTAATGCTTCCATTCATATTATTTATTGAATGTTTTTATATATGTGGGATGATGTTTATGAAACCCATTTATCGTCCATGGGTTTTATTCTTGTGAAACATGCTTCTTTTCATTGGTTATGTAACACCCCTCTTCCATAGTATGTGTCCCTTTTAATAAATGCATTAGCTTGTGTTGTATGAAACACGGAGTTTTAACACACCATGACCAATCAAAGTAGCCTTTATGTATAGTAATACCCTCTTTTTAAAGTTTAATAAATATTATTTTTCAAAATATAGATCATTTTTGGATTCGAAATATAAAAAAAATTAGGGTGAATTTTTGGTATTTTTATGAAAACAATATTTTTTTATTAATTGTGGAAAACACTACATTATTGTTAAAAAAAATTTATTTATGTAACTAGTTATTTTATTTTAATTTATTTTTGGTCAAAATAGATACATAATACCTATATATGTTCAATTTAATTCATTGGAGTCATTTTATAATATGATTAGATATACAAAATTTTGTTGAACTTGTTATCATCTTTTACCAACATTCTTGGTGCATTTGAATTTTTTTTAATAAAACATAATTTCACTCCTTCTATGAGTTGAATATAAATAATATAAGAGACATGGTTGATATCAGTATGTAAAATGTGGTTCAATAAGATGAAAATAATTTTTTGGTGAATATTAACTTTTGACTTTTATTTACCATGGTTAAAAATTAAATAGGGTAATTATGGGTAAAAATGAAATCATAATTACCCTAAAACATGTCTTAATTCTATTGGATATGAGTAATTAGAACAATAAAAACCTTAGGGATAAAATATGATCCCATTTAGTCTACATGGATTATATTAGGACATTTACTAACATTTTATTTAAAGATCTAAAAGTATTAAATTCAGTGTTTAATAACTAAAACATTTTTAATATTGGCATAAAAACAATATAAATTAGACTATAAATATTCATTACAAAGAATAAAAATATCCTACATAGTGGAATTTTTTTTTATAATTTTCATACATTAAATATTTTAATTTATTTATGACACAATGATGATCCAGTAATTGTCTTATTAATGAATGATTAAAATAATTGGTATTATATATATCGAAATAAATATAATTAGAGACTTTTGAGGATTTAAAATAAGTTTTATGTTAATATGGCATGTTAGGGTTGATAAAATAATTTTTTTAAGCAATCATGTTGTTATGATTTTCATAAAAACCAAATACTGAATAGTGTCAAAATTGACATAATTGAGTTTTTAAAAACAAATACTATATTATTAATTGATATAATATTCCTAAAAATCTAATGCTTGGACAAAGGACATAGATACGGTTATATATATTAATAAATAACCACTTCGGTTTCTCTTGGTTTATTATAGTATGTTTATTAATCATATAATATAAACATACAGAGACATGGTAAATGTCAAACTATTTAACTAAGAGTTAAATATAAAAGATAAAGTAAATTTGGTGACCAAAACCTATCTAAAACATCTTGGTTGAGAGTTTTTCCTCCCATAAAATCTTTATCCTCGAAATAAATCATTTTGAGGCATTATAAAAAGAAAATGATTGTATTATAAAATAATATTTCAAACTTTTCCTAAAGCCACCCTCACATCTATTATAAAAAGGGTACTTCCCCTTCATTTAATTTCACACCTCCAAATTAATTTGGCTCAGGAAAACCCAACCCAAATATCCTCCCAACTTCCCTCAAATCAACCTATAGCCCTTACTCAGATCAAAAATCAAAACTAAGGATCCCTTTTGATCAACTCCAAAGGAAACACTCGAATAAGAGTTATTAATTTCACCCCCGTATTTCAAGTTCTTTTCTTCTTAAACTTCTTTTATTGATTCCATAACAAAATAATAATTCCATTACCTTCCATATACTGTGATGTTATTATAAATATGGAACAACCATATTAATTATTCTATCCATCCTATAAATGATAAACTCACCATACATGCGTACATATGGAATACTGTCTCCACATCATGGTGTAATTTGTAATTCAAAAAAATCATTATTTTAGATGTGTATAATAATGAGTATAGCTGATTTAAATAGTAAATATAAAATGTTAATGATTATTTATATATTATATACCATCCAATTATATACAATTTCACCATCAATATATTGATATTGTTGCTCATGCATACGTAAAGATTACAGTCTCCATGAACGCAACAATATTCATTCCCATTTGTAATCATTCATGATTAATTTTCATTTTATGATTAAAAATAATGTTTATGAACATAATATAATTCTTTATATGAATCAAATAAATTATATCCATAACAAACATGGCTTAAATAACCAATCATATAAAGGATAACACATCAGTTAACACCCGAAACGATGATAATACTGAAGTATTATTAACAAAGAAATATTAGAGGATCGTATATGATATAATATTTATGTTTATAGTTATTATATAATTTAATAACAATTATTTAACTATTATACATGAGGTTAACGTACCCTCGACCAAGGAAAAGTACAAGGTAAGGGTTAATTCCACAATCTCTTCATTATCCGAGGTTGTTTATACGTGAGTATCTACCGGGAGCTCTTTATCATCCACATCCATGTTTCTTAAAAATATATTTCAAAAAAAATTAATATTTACTAGACTATATATTAAAGTCAATTATACCCTTTATTGACTTTTTATGAAATTTTTATAAAGGAATCTTTACGTATTTTTTTAAACAAGGCCATGTACGACCTTTTCGATAAAATTAAGGAAAGAATATTTTTTTAACTTAAAAGGCAGGCGTGGCTATTATCTGTTGTTATAACACCTTTTATGCTTCCCTTAGAATAATATAAGAATATTTTCAAAATAAATGTTCTCTTTTATAATTACATGACTTATAAATGATTTCAAAATAGAAAGAGATATTTCTCTTAAATTTTTTTTGATTTCATCTATGTCAACATCCTTTGATGGATTTAAAAAATGTATGAAGTTGATTTATTATGAAACAAATATTCCAAATTTAATTGAAGGATTGGTGCTATTTTTGACTATGGATGTGTTATTTTTACACCATTCATGGTTTATGGATAAAGTATTGACATTTCTTATGCAATTTTTAATATGAATGTTAATGTTATGTTTAAAACTCTTCATATGAGGAATGCATTGGACTTAGTATATCATAGGTGGTGCCCGCTATATCTAATCGATACATCAGTATGTCTCATGAGACAAACTAGTGTCTTGGAACAAGACCATGACAAAATATTATTTTTAGACTTGGCATAAGGCCTTGACTATGTGGTTATGATGTTTAGCATTATGCATTCTATCATTATGAAAGTGGTTGTTGGTATTGCATGTGATTATTTGACTAGAAGAATATTAATGTGAATAAGTAAATAGAATTATTTGATTCTAACTTTTCCATATTATATTGAGGTTTACGTTTAAAAGGCTTTTGTTTTAATCATATAAATTTCCTTAATTGTTTATGCATATTTATGAAGGTTTCTTCAATATAGTTATCCTTACTGAGAATCTGAGATCACTCCTTTCATTGTTTTATTTTTCCCAGGATATGAAGAAGTATTTAATTTAACATGAAAATATATGATAAGTATATAAGTGTGTACAATAGGGGACAAAATGTTTTTGATGTTTTTATTTATGATGTAACATAAAACTTATGAATGTATCTAGTACTTCCAAGGCTACTAAACTAATCCGTCTTTCGGGACATGATTCCTTGTGTCATGCCATTGTTATGTAATGATGCACTAAATATTATTAATTAGGGTCCAAGCGTTATAGTTTGTATCAAACAAGGTTTAGTACAATTCTTGTAAACTAGATTTAGAAAAAATCTGATTAGAGAACACTACCCTAAGATAGCTGTTGAGGATTAGTATAGAAGAACTGCATAGAATTTTGGTACTGTTGATATTTTGTGAGTTTTCCAAGAAATACATCCCCTTATAGATATGACCAGGTATAGGCTTCTATATCACACATTTACCTAGTGGTAAAACCCCAAAATACCACTTTGATCTAGACTGAAACAGGAACTGGTGCATGACAATGGGCCTTGCTACACTGTTGGTTAAAAAACTCCCGGGGGATATACTTTGGATATTTAAAATTTTCTTTAAATCCTATAATGAAGTGTTTAAGAGTATATACATTCTGAAAGAATTTTTTTTGATTATTGATTATATCCATAAACTATTAAATTTATCTTAAGTGTTTTACAATTTTGGAATTATGTATTGAGATTCATAAACTAATCTAGTTTATGATAATTTTTAGAAATGACATCTTTTAAAAGGGGTGTAAAGTGTATAAATGCACTTAATCCTTGTATATATTTAACCGCTACTAAAGATAATTATAGTGGTGTTGGTGATGCCACTGGTGCTGATCAACTTATCACCATACTCGGACAACTCACTTAGGTTATGAATAAAAACCTTACCCATATGGAGAACCCTAATCTGCAATACAGAGGATCAATTTTAGACTACTTCCAGAGGAAAAAACCAGCAACATACAATGCGAGTAGAAATACATTAGTAGTTGAGCAATGGATATGTTCCTTAGAGAAAATATTTCATGCTTTGGGGAGTAGCGAAAGGGAAAAAGTTGTCATGGCAGTTTATCACCTCACAGGGGATGCAGATCATTGGTGTTCATTAATCCCAAACACAAAGAGAGATGAAAAAGTATCAAACATGGGATTTAGGGAGTATAAAGATATTTTCATAGAAATATACATTCCTCATGACCATTGAGTGGATATAGAAAGACTATTTCTGAGTCTGAGGAAAAAGGAGGATTAGAATGTCACAAAGTATGAGGATAACATTATGAGGTTTGAAAGGCATGAAGCATATGGTATAAATAAACCAAGAAGTAAGATTGTTCGATTATTTGAGGGGTAAAATCCATATATCCATCAAGCATTAGTCTCACGACCCTTCAATTCATTTGAAGGTATTATCACAAGCACTATTAAGACAGAAAAGAAATTCTCTAAGTCAAATTACTTTAAAGCAAAGCAAGATAAAAAGAGATCTGTTGAACACACTAGATATAGAAATAGGGGGTATAAGGAAAAAGTTGAATATCCATATTGTAGTAAATTTTGCATAAAATAACTCAATACATGCCTGAAGAGAATGTTAATTTCTTACAAGTGTGGTGAAAAAGGCCACCAAGATCATGTTTGTAAGGGGTAAAAGAGGCTGTCAATGTTGACTACCACAATTATAGAGAAAAGTGGCCTTATTCAAATGAATTTCCTAAGTTCCAAGGGAACATAACTCAGAAAAGGCCAATGGAGTAAGGCCAAGCTTATGTGATCACTACTACTGAGGTTGAATCTCTAAAAGATGTGGTTGGAGGTAATTTATTGGTTTCCTCATGTTTAGAAAAGGATTTAATTGATTCTTGGTCATCACATTGATTCATATATTCCTAGTTTTCTAAGAAACGTAGATATTTAAAATTTGACTTAAAAGGGAAGTTGTCAGTCAAAACACCAAAAAAAGTATCATCACATCAATGTTTTGTGAATCAATTCCCATTAAGTCATAGAAATTTTCATAATCTGCTAGTCTCATCACTATACCCATGATTGAATTTGATATAATTCTCAGAATGGATTGGCTTTCGGACCATGATACAAAAATTTATTTTAAGAAAAAGGAGGTTACATTTTTCGATGATGATAAAGAGTACCCTATCTTTAGAGCAGAAACGTCACCACCATATTCTTATCTAGATCCACCACTCTAACTCTACTAAATTCAATTATTGGGGAGGAAGATAATGAAATAACTATGGGTGAGGAAAAGAATATTTTTAATAGAGGATGTACCTATTGTGCTAGAATATATTGATGTGTTTCAAGAGGATTTACATTGAAATCCTATAGAATGAGAAATTGAGTTTTCCAATGATTTAATTATAGGTTCAGGGCCCATATCGATGATCCCTTATAGAATGGCCACTATGGAATTAGTGGAACTATAGATACAACTAGAGTAATTGAGTAATAATGTATTTATTCTACCTAGTGTTTATCTATGGGGAGCCCTTGTTCTTTTTGTTAAGAAGAATGATGGATCTATGAGGTTGTGATTTGTCTATATGGGAAATCATTACTATAACAATAAATAAAAAGTATCCCCTACCATGAATTGATGAATTATTTTACCAACATAATAGAGCTCTATATTTTTCAAATATTTACCTTAGATCTAGATATCATCAGTTGTGTGTGAAGAAGGAAGACATTCTGAAAACAGTATTTCAAACCTAGTATGGGCAATACGAGTTTACATTAATTCCATTTGGATTGACTAAATCACACTATTTCATCATGGATTTAATGAAAAGTGTTTTCAAGGAATATCATGATGACTTTATAGTTGTATTTATTGATGATATCCTAGTATACTCAAAAATCTACTAAGATCATGAAAATCACTGGCACAGTATTCTGAAAACCATCAGAATAAATGAACTATACAAAGTGTTTAGGAAATGCGAATTCTCGCTTCAAGAGATTTATTTTCTTGGACATATTTTCTATAAGAATGGAATCTTTGTTGATCCTTAAATATCCAAGGTAATCCAAGAATTGTCTACATCGACAAGTATTAATGAGGTACACAGTTTTATTACATTAGTAGGTTATTATCGGCGTTTCATCCAGAATTTTTCCTGGTTGGATAACCCATTAACAAAGCTCACATGTAAAGGGGTTAATTTTTCTGGATCGAAGAGGGTGAAGAATCTATTTTAAAACATAAGAGAAGATTTGTTAATGCTATTATCTTGACACTACCATCAGGTAATGATGGGTTTTTTATTTATAGTGATTCTTCAAAGAAAGGAATTGGTTGTGTCTTTATGCAGAATGATAGAGTTATTGTCTATGTGTCATGGTAGCTAAAATTTGATGAACAAAACTATCCCACTCATGTTCTTAAGTTATTATATCTAATCATTGGTCGGAAAATACGGAGACACGGTCTCAATAGTGAAAAATGTGATATTTTTACTGATCACAAGAGTTTGAAGTATATTTTCTCACAAAAAGAACTCAACATGAGGCAAAGGTGAAGGCGTGAACTTCTCAAGTATTATAATAGCACTATACACTAACACCCAAGGATATCAAATAAGGTGGAAAATGCAATGATAAAAAAGGGCTTTGGAGTCTTGAACAAGATGAGAGTTGAAAAGGATCTTATATACCTGGGTAAATTAAAGATGGATATGGGAATAGCCATGAAAGGTGAAACATCATTGCCTTTTCAAATGGATTCCAAACAATCATTACAATAAAGGATAAAATGTTCTCAGACTAATGATGAATAATTTCAATAGAATATTAAAGCTGAGAACAATTGGAGATTGATCGGCTTCATATATGAAGATTGAATTATGAAATTCTTGAAGAGACTTTGTGTTCCCGATATAGCTGATCTAAAAAGGGAATTGTTGGATGATGCCCAAAGCTATACACTCTGGTAGAAATAATATGTATAGATATTTGAACGAACATTTTTGGTTGGACAACAGGAAGAGATATATTTCTGATTTAGTGTTGAGATGTATGGTTTTCCAAAATGTAAAAGCTGGAAGACAACATACTAGAGGAGTCACGCAACTACTTCCCATACCTGAGTGGAAATAGGATGAGATTATAATTTTCTTTGTCATGGGACTACCAAATACTCCTTGAAAAAATGATGCAATATGGGTCATTTTATATTGTTTTACCGTGTCAACAAATTTTCATGCTATAATAGAAGATTTACCAATTGAACGTTTAGCAAGACTCTATTTTAATGAATCTATAAGACTTTATGAAGTACCCCTATCGATTTTTTCTGATCGTGATCCCCATTTTACATCAAGATTATAGAAATGTTTTCTGAAAGCCACAGATACTAAACATCATTTGATCATTTCCTACTACCATAAAACTAATGGACATTCAGAATAGACTATTAAAACCTTAGATGACATGTTGAGGTATTTCTCACATGCCTTTCAAGGTATGTGGGATCAATAATTACCTCTGGTAGAACTTTCCTACAACAATAGCTTCCATTCTGGTATTCAAATGGCACCATATGATACATTTTATTGGAATTTATGGAGCATACCAACTTGTTGGAATGATTTTGGTGAAAGAAAACTTGTAGTCCCATATATTGTTGAGGTAATAATGGAAAATGAGAAGATTAACCAAACCCACATCAACGCATCCCAAAGTAGGTAGAAGAGCTATGCTGATAATCAAAGGAAAGATTTATAATTTCATGTAGGAGACCCTGTTTTCTTGAAGGTATCTCCATGGAAGGGTGTTATACATTTTGGTTAGAAAGTTATATTGAGTCCTATATACATAAGACCTTTTGAAATTATAGAACTAATTGGAGTTGTATCTTATTGTATTGAAATGCCTCTATGTCTCTCAAATGTTCAAGATGTGTTCCACGTATCACCGTTGAGAAAATACACACCTGACACAATGAATGTACTCAACTATGAGGGAATTGAACTCGAACCTGATCTTTCTTATTTTGAAGATCATGAAAAAATTCTTGATACCAGAGAACAAGTGTTGAGAAATCGGACGAATCGTCTGGTAAAAGTTATATAGAGAAACAAAAAGATGGAAGAGGCAATGTGATAACCCTAGGAACTAATGATGAAGAACCACATGAATATTTTTATACAATAATATTCTAGAGCTTTCGAGAAAGAAATTTTTTAAAGGATGGGAGAATGTAAAACCCCAAGCTTCCACGATACATTTTCCTTCGAATAATGCAGTTGCTTGAGTTCTACACAACATATAGTTTTAACACACAAAGACCAATCCAAGTACCCGTTATGAATAGTAATTCTCACTTTTTTAAATTTTATAAAATTTATTTTTCAAAAAGGACTATATTTTTTATTCGGAATATCAAAATTAACTTAGGGCTAGTTTTTTGAATTTTTCGGAAAACATTCAATTTTTGATGAATAGTGGTAAACAGAGCGTTATTTTTTAAAACTGCATTTTTATTTATGTAATTAGTTATTTTATTTTAATTTATTTTAGGTAAAAATAGAAACATAATAACTATATATGTTCAATGTAATTCATTATAGTCATTTAATAATAATTTTAGACAAATCAAATTTTATTGAACTCTTTATCGTCTTTTACCCACCTTCTAAGACCATTTGAATATTTGTATAAAACATTATCTTACCACATCTGTGAGTTGAATTTAAAAAATCCAAGAGACATGGTTGATATCAGTATGTAAATTTTTTTCAATAAGATGAAAATAATTTTTGGTGAATAGTTACTTTTGACTATTATTTACCAATGTTAAAAGTAAATAGGGTGATTAAGTGTAAAAATGATATCATAATTACCATAACACATGTCCTAAATTTACTGAATAAGTGTAACTCAACTAAATAAAACCCTAAGAATAAAATATGATCCCCTATGGTCCACTTGGATTAGATTAGGACATTTATTATTATTATTTTTAAAGAAGTGTTAAAAGTGTAAAATTCAATGTTGAATAACAAAACCATTTTTAATATTGGGTTACACACAATATAAATTCCTCTATAAATATTCATAGGAAATATAAGTGGAGTTCCTACATAACAATATTTTTTTATAATTTTTAGACATTAAATAAATTAATTTTTTTATTAAACAATGATGATGCGGTAATTACCTTATTAATGAATGATTAAAATAATTGATATTATAAATATCCAAATAAATATAATTTGAGACTTTTGATGAATTACACTAATTTTATAGGCTAATATGACATGTTAGGGTCGATTAAATAATTTATTTCTATGAAATCATGCTGTTATGATTTTGACAAAACCCAAATACTAAATAGGGTCAAAATTGACATAATTGAGTTTTTAAAAACAAATAAAATATTATTAATTGATATAATATTTATAAAAATCTAAGGATCGGAAAAAGTACATAGATAAAGTTATATATATTAATAATGAACCACTTGGGGTTCTCTTGGCTTGTTATAGCAATTTTATTAACCATATAATATAAAAATATCAAGAGACATGATAAATGTCAAACTATTTAATTAAGAATTAAATCTTAAAGATAAGGTTAATATGGTGACATAACCTATCTAAAACCTACTGGTTGAAATGTTTTTGACCAATCCCATATTATACTAGAAATAAATCATTTTGGATCCAATAGAAACCGAACATGATTTTATTATAAAATAACATTTCAAGCTTTTCCTAAAGTGACCCTCACGTCTCTTATAAAACGGTACTTCACCATTAATTAATTTCACTCCTCCAAATCAATTTGACTGGGTAAAAACCTACCCAAATATCCTCCCAAAATCCCTCACATCAACATTGAGTTTTTACTTGGAACAGAAAGCAAACCTACAGATATCTTTTGATCCACTCAAAAGAAAACACCCGAAGAAGTTGTATGAATTTCACCACCTTCTTTCAAGATATTTTCTTCTCCCAATTCCTCTTTCATTGATTCCATACCAAAATAATAACTCCAGTACCTTATACATAGTGTGATTTTATTATAAATATGGTAAAACCATATTATTTATTCTATCAATCCTATAAATGACAAACTCACCATACGTGCGTACGTACGGCTTACTGTCTCCACATCGTGGTGTAGTTTGTTATTCAAACACTTCATTATTTTATATGGGTATAATAATGAGTAAAAATGATGTAAATAATAAGTATAACATGTTAATTATTTATTATATGTGATATATTATCCATTTACATACTATTTCACCATCAATATAATGATATTGTGGCTCATGCATATGTGCGGCTTACCATCTCCACGAACGTGATGTGATTCAATCCCCATAGTAATCATTCAAGAATAATTTTCATTTTATGATTAAAAATAATTCTTATGAACATAATATAATTCTTTATATGAATCAAATATATCATATCCATAACAAACATGGCTTATGTAACCAAGCATATAAAGGAAAATGAATCAGTTAACAATCAAAATGATGATACTACTAAAATATTATTAACAAATAAATATTAGAGGATCATATATGATATCATAATTATTTATATACATATTGTATTATTAAAAAATAATTATTTAACTAGTATACATGATTTTAACATACCCTCGACCAAGGAAAAGTAAAAGGTAAGTGTTAATTCCACTATCTCTTCATTATCTGAGGTTGTTTAGATGTGAGTATCTACTGGGACCTCTTTATCATCCACATTCACGTTTCTTAAAAATATATATCAAAAGAAATTTAATATTTCCTATACTATAGTTTAAATTAATTTATACCATTGTTTTAATTTTTATAAACTGTTTATAAAGGAATCTTTCAGTCATTTTCCAAACAAGGTCCTTTACAACATTTTTTAAAAAATTAAGGAAAGAATTTTTTTAACATATATGGCGGGTGCGGCTATTTTATGCCATTATAACACCTTCAAAGAGTCCCTTACAAGAATATAAGAATATTTTCAAAATAAATTTTTTCTTTTACAAATACATGACTTGTGAATGATTTCAAAATATAAAGAGATATTTATCTTGAAATATTATGATTTCATCTATGTCAACATCCTTTGATTCATTTTAAACATATTTGAAGTTGATTTATTATGATATATATCTTCCAAATTTAATTGATGTTTTTTTGAAATGTTTGACTGTGGATGTGTTATTTTTACACCATTCATTGTTTTTGGATAAAGTATTGACATTTCATATGCGAGTTTTAATATGAATGATTATGTTATTTTTAAATCTTTTCATATGAGGAATGAATTGGACTTAGTATGTGATGGGTGGAACCTACTATAGCTCCTCAATGCATCTGTAGGTCACATGAGACAAACTAGTGTCATGGCATAAGGCTTTGACAAAATCTTATTTGTAGTCTTGGCACAAGGCCTTGACTATGTGGTTATAAAGTCTGTCATTATGCATTCCATCATTATGAAAGTGGATACTGATATTAAATGTGATTATTCGACTAGTAGAATATCCATGTGAATAAGTAAATGGCATTATTTGATTTTGTCATTTCCATATTATGAAGATGTTTATGTTTCAAAGGCTTTTGTTTTAGTCATATACATTTCCTTAAATGATTATCCTTATTTATGAAGGTTTTTCTATACTGTTATCCTTACTATGCATCTGATCTCACCCCTTTCTAGGTCTTATTTTTCCTAATATGTTAAGAAGTATTTTATGGTTGACCTGTAGGGATAGGCTAAGGATATAAGTTTGTTCAAATGGGGACAAAATGTTATTTATGTTTTTACTTCATGATGTAATGTAAAATTTATAAATGCATCTATTACTTCCAATGGTTCTAAACTGATCGGCCATTAGGGACATGATTCCATGTATCATGCCACTGTTATGTAGTAATGAACTGACTCTGGATAAATGATGTCAGGGTGTTACAGGTTAGGATTTAATGAAATGATTATGAGACCTAAATTTTTTCACAGGATAAGATCTAATTACATTTTAGTGACACTTCTTTCATTTCATGGTATTTTGATAAGATTTTTATAAGACTCATATCTTTATAGGGCATGATATGATGTACATTTTGTTATCTTGTGGCCCATTTATGAATGATTTTATTATGAGACGAGTTTTACCTAAATCTAACTAATATTAATTGGGTAATGATTTATTTCTCATGAGATAATGATACGAATCATGTTGAAGGGCTTGATCCACTGTGGGATGATGGGAAACCCAATCCTATACAAGGAAAGGACTACGACTAGAGATGGTGGGGTGTCTCACCCAGTAGGTGTATTCACCATGATGATAAAAGATGGGGAAACCTAGTCCATTATGGGAAGATGATGAAAAATTATACCTTAAAAGGGAAATACAACAGTTAGTGATGGTTATTTTCCCACCCAACAAGAGAATTTTCCTTAAAGATCATTGATAAGTTATAACTATGCATCATGACATATATATAATGATATATCATGTTTATTAATTCCACAATTCAATGTATTAATCCAATTATATGATTTAATTTCTTACGTTCTTCTTTACTTTACAATAAATGTCTAATTAATAGCTAAGATTTATTTCATTATTCATATTTAGGATCTTTGATATCCGGGGTATGGTCTTCTAATGTTATTATCCCATTATCATACCCTAATGATCATGTTTATTATTACATGTATCCCTTATTTAACCCTACTATGTATCAAATATCATCCCTTTTTATGTTTCCATCCTCATGTTATGAAGATATTTATAATGTTTTATGTATCTAGGAAGGGTCCTAGTCATGACGAACTTGGGGGGGGGGATAATTTAGCACACATATGTATGATTATTTAGGTTTCCATGTTCCCAAAGGAAATAGACTAATATGTACTTCGAGTGTCTATTTGTTTAATGATTAATGTATTCTACAAAAGTTATGTAATGCTAATGTATGAAAATAGAGGATCACTATAACATGAATATTTCCAGGGTTCTTACACCATCCCATATAGTAGGAGATTGAAATCATGTTGAGAAGCAAGATATTTTTTAGGAAAAACTGTTGAACATAGTGTAAATCATTCAATTGTCCCAAAACATTACATATGTGAAAGGATATATTTCTTCTTGAAAACTAAGCCATTTAGTCAAGAACCTAATATGATAATATTGAAATTAATCTCTTGGATGTGTTATCTCATTAACATATTTAAAATTTCAAATTTTCAATATTTTAATAGAGAATGTAATTTATCAATGAAGAATTCCTATATATGATGTTGCATTGATGATTTTAAAGTTTCCACTCCATGATTTTCTAGACTCCCTATATAAAACATTCCTCACTAAATTCACCAAAAGATTATAAGATCCATGGAAAATCTGGTAATACCCTCATAATACCACAACAAATTGTGCACAACCATTTAACCAACCGATCATATGTCATGTCTGCCATGAAAACCATAACTATGAGTTCCCAACATAAACTACAACCAACACAAGACATATAGTACTAGTTGGTGAATGTATTTGTTGCGGGGTACCATCTCATTGTATTCGTCATATATTTTTTTGGAAATTTATAAAATTATTATGAGGATGATTCTCTATTGTATTTTTACCCACCACATGCTACAGATGAGACGGTGGCCCCTATTTCAACATTAAACCACATAGGGAACTTATCCATAGACCATGTCAATATATATATTCCCAATCTTCAGGGTTGGACGAGGAAAGAATCCATATTAACTCATCATATCATGAGATAACTGTGAGGGCTCTTATTCACTTGGGTCATTATAATTTTCATGTAACATAAATTATATGGGAATCTATAAAGGAAGTTGTTCCTACATCTATCATCCAAAATAGAACACATAGTAGGAGACAATTTATTGGGAATCCAACTTTTGAATCATTATAGAAGAACCTATAATTTTTACTAAATATGTATCTGAGGGCTATCATTATATCCAAAAAATAGTTGAAAACCAAAATGGGATAGTGATAGAATGGAGTGCAAGGAATACCTCTATTAAAATCGTGATTTGAATGAAGGTGGTGTAGAACTAATCTTCATCATTGAGGAATATGATATGATTCCATCCACTCCATATGACTCATTGAATATCCTCACTATCAATCTAGTATATGATATTAATCAATATGGGGATACTTAGGGACACAATGCATAGACAATACCCTAAGAGGCATATTTCAATGATTTACAAACTAAGGCTTTCTACACACAAAATCATATATATATATATATAGAATTTGTTTCCTAAAATTGACAAGATACTACACCCTCAATGGTACTCAATAAGGGAAAATGGAATATTGTGTCTACATACAAATCAAAAACAATAAATATTGAAATACCCATATAAAATGGAGACATAAATAAAACAATGATGAGATACAAAATCTTAATAAGCTCAATAAGGATGTTCTCAAAGGAAATATTCCCATTGAGCATCACCTCCCATTGCAACATAATTACTCTACTCCCAAGTATGTAGACATAGTTAATCTATCTTTTTGGAATGAATCTCTCCATTAGGATGGCAAAATATCCAAACATCTGGTTTATCTAATCATGGGAGTTCAAGATAATAAATATTTTGCTCTATTATGAGGAAAACATCACCTATATAAAATAAACCATCTTTTCTAGAAAGTAATGAAAAACCATAATTGTTAAACACATAGTGAATGTATCAATATTTTTTCAATAATCACGCCCCAGAGGATGTTAAAATTAAAAGACCCCCTAAAACACACAACAACATCAAGTATTTATCTATTCGAATGGAATCTATGCATGTTCGGTGTTTTATTTACATCATAAAAGAAACCATATGCAAAAGGGATATGTTACAATTAATATTTTCTTAATTTTAGGAATAATGTATTCTATACATTTGATGGAATGGTAGATTTGGAGGAAATATTATTTCACATCATATCATTATATGTTCCCTTGATAGTATAAGGAGACTAGTATGAGGAAGAAAAATTATTTTGTTTTTTGAAAACATACTAGGTCTAGATTTCATCAAGTATAGTAGCTTCTCTCCAAATACCATCATAGTATGGGATGAACGTCATCAATAATACCTCTTCTAATTCAGATATACTCTATGGGAATCAATTATCATAAATCTTAGATACATCAAATAGTGTTAAAATGAAAGTGGTGCTAACTTTATTACCAGATAGAAGTGCCTGAAATATTCTCTCATAATACCACCCCATGGAATTAGCTTCTAGATCAATGTGTAATAAGTATCCATAGTAACCCTTAGACACTTCAAATATCATTAAATTATTCAAAGAGGTTCTTTTATATTACATAGATATACTAACATCTAAAGGATTTCATTCAGCGACCAAAAAATAAATCTTAACCCATATCCCTGACATGATGCAATACATCTAGAAATCATTAAACTATTTTTTCATGATTAAACTAGTTATAGTACCTAATGGAGGACAATGTCAATCTATGACACATCTAGTGACTCCCACTAAGAGGAAAACTATAATACCAACCCAACTGAAAGAAAAAATGATGTTATGGATTGTCAAATTCTGAGTAATGGAATAATGAATTATATTCCCTCAATAAATAATAGTTTCTCAGTTTTATAATTGAATATATGGAGAACAATATCTATGATAATACTGATTTTATTACAAAATTAATCATGATTTATTACAAACGTAATCATGATTTATTACATATACTATTCACATGATACAACACTGAAGATCGAAAGTTCTAGTGTATTTGGGGCTTAAGATCATTACATAACAACTTAAAACATGAAATACAACATCATTATTGAAAACATCCTTTACATAACCACTATATTACCTCGTACTTAGCATTTCATGGGATAACTCGAGGACATGGATAAAAAAAGGGTGAGCTATAAAGCCCAGTAAGGGAATTAACATGGAATACATGAGGCGTAAAATACATGTTAGACAATAGGAATATGAATAGAGCACAAGAGAATCATATACATAAAGGCATGATAAAGCATGATAATCATAACATTGAAATGTGGAAACAACACTTAACATAGAATTATCATGAGCCAAGGCTCATTGCACATGAAGCATGAGTAAATCCTCATTGCACATGAAGCACGAGTAAACCCGTGTTTCACTTGAATTAGCATGATTCAACACTCATTGCGCATGACGTATCATGATACTATACTTTACCCAATGCATTGGAACGCTATAAGCCACATCCTTCTTAAACATTTCATTTCATGCATAAGTGTGCCACATGGATCATAAAACATGGATTAATAAAAACTAATCATTTATTCCACGACAAAGGAACGTGGAATTAAACTTTATAATTAATAAGTAAATGTGCATGAACGTGAATACCCTTGATGGGGAAATGGGCATGGTATTCACTACACAATGGCATTGTCTTAGAAAATTTGTGCAATTTCATTAGCGTAACAGCGTGATATAAGAATTCATAAAAACGGTTGATGAGAGAGAAAGGGGTGTCTCATCATATCTACATGAAATGGAAAGTAAGGGGGTAATATAGATACATGTCCCATCAATTTTAATGGAATTTATATTCATGATACAAAATTATTACTTGAATGTAAATGAGGGGAGAGAAGTTCCTTTCAGAATTTCTGAATAGTAACAGGTGTACATGGGAGGATTTTAATGAGAGAGAAAGGGGTCTCACATCATTCAAACAATAAGAGAGAAGTGCGGGGGAGGTTTGAAACCATAACCTAGAATTTATAATTGATATTAAAAGGGAATAAAAATATTATGAAAATTGGACAAAAAAGTAAAAGGAAGAAAAACCCTTACTTGGAAGTGTGCTTCCAATGGCTTAAGAGAGGCTTGAGAGAGGCTTCTTCGGAGCATGGGGAACCTTTGGAGGATTCTATAGAGAGTAGTGCAGAGGTTTGATGAACACAAAAGGCTTTGAGTTAGGAGGAAGTGGGCTCTTGGGTGGGTTTATATTGGAATGGTGAGTGAATTCTTTGTTATTTTTGATTGGGACCCCTTACATTAAAATAATTCAAACTACAATTCAGCTCATGGTTTTTGCCCATGGTTTTTGGAAAAGGGATGAGCAAAACAATATTTTATAAGGCCAAAGTCCTAACTTCTTAAAATAATGGGGTTTCTTATGTTCAGGTGAGTCACACTCCCATGGAAAATAATTTAAAAAAAACAAGATGTTTAATATGTTTCGAGGGGTCTATTATTACATTGTAAAATAAGTCAAACAAACCCAAAATCACATTTTTTAATGGTAAATTATATATTGGTCGAACATGAAACTTATAGTATTTTATTACATCACTATTGGGTCATTATGATGTCAAAGAACCCATTATATTTTTTAACCGTATTTAATTTTTTCCCAAAAACTTGACTCTCTCAAAAAATTATGAAAAATTCACCGTTGGATAATTTCGACGTCCTGATTCCAAAATAACATTTATTTTATCTAAATAATTTTTTAAATATGTTAATTTTTAAATTTAAAATAAAAACCAACATTTATAAAAAATTCACGGGTTTTGAAAAAAATGGCTTTTAAACCTTAATAAAAATTTGAATTGAATTCATAAAATTATAAGATAATATATATTTTATCAAAATTAATTTAATAATAATAATATTTTATTAAAATATTATTTAATTCAAAAATACCTTAATTTAATAAAATATAATTCTCAATTAAATAATAACTAAAAACACTATTTCTACATTAAAATCTATTTACAATGTATCAATAATGATAAGAAAGTATATTCATTATTATATACAAAAAAATATACATGAACATACTACTAGAAATTTGTTACATAACCACTTAAAACAGCCACATAAGACCTAATGGTAAGGTTTGCGATGGTGAAAGACTCTTGGGGTGGCTCAGATAACATTGTTCGAGTGGTAATCTCTATAAACATCCAATTTTCCCGTAGATGGTCTCGTTCTAGCTTGGCATAATGAAGCTCAGGTTGGGCTTGGTCAAGAGAGAAGCCAAAAGACGCCACCTCTTTTCTGAGCTTTGACAAAGGGCCTTCGTATGGAGCAATTCTACTAGATGAGGCCATCAATTCCTTTGTCTGAGTAAATTTTATTTGTTAAAGCCCTATATTTATAATAATCATGTGATCACTGTTCAACAGCTACAAAAGCAACGGTCAAAATTTTTAACATAAAACCAAAGAATTTTACATTTAATTAGATCAATTGGGATTTCCATTAATGAAATTTTTTGTCGTTGCAGTATCCTCAAGCTTCGTGAGACTAGTTAACGTGGTGATGTGCGCCTCAATGATCACCTCATCTATTTCCCTTTTCATCAAAGGATGGGCCAAACCATACAAAAATACATTGTCTTCAAACAAATCCTCTGGTATATATTTGATACTGAATAGAAAGTAATTGGATAAACTCCATTATAAGTATCCCTTGTTTCAACCACCTAATAAGACGAATGAGTTGAGCAGAAATATGTTTCAGGTTTGAGTGAGAAAAATTTAATTTCTAGATGACTTGAGAGACTGTTGACCAATATCATACCATCTATTGAGTATAACTTTTTCCACAATTTTAAACTCAAACCCCTCATAAATTATCTATGGAAATGTGTCATGAACCTAAGTATCGATGAATATTTAATCATTATTAGCAAATTAGGGTGAAAAAATAGGCTCATTTGATTCCCAAATTATCCCTAACTCTTTTCGATTTTAGTGCCTCATTATCTGAAACATGGGAATAACCCCACAAAATCAAATTCACATTGGGAGAAGAACTTTTTATTGGACCTATTAATGCATTTGAATTAATATTACCATTGTTAATTGATGATTGTATGTTTGGAACTGGTTTCCTAGTATATAATCAGGGAGTCAGAGTTAAACTATAGAATTTGAGTAAATAAGGGTTGGTGCAGTCATTGGTGAATGCAATATTTTTAGAAAATCATTATAAATACTATATATACATTAAAACCCATGTAAATAATATCATTAATCCCATTGAAAAAATGGGGACACTAGGTATCCCTTTAAGATTAATCCAATCCCAATTTTCTAAAATGAACTATTAGTGGGTGTACTACTAGCTGATCACCCCTGATGCGTGGGTAGGCTAGTTAGACCCACCCCATTCGTGGTATATATTCCCTCAAAGTATTATAAATCACCAAATATCTCCACCAAAGGAACCATATATCTTAATACACAAACCTAGAAGAAATCACAATATAGTCAGTGCAGACCTCTGGTCACCATATTAAAAAATTAACATCCATATCAATCAATATTTCAATAATATACACCCTCTACTTATTAAAATATATTAGTGACTCAATTTTTGAGTCCATATTGAGAACCCAAGAATTTAAGATATTAGTCACTAATCTCATGGTTTATTAAGAAAAAATATCTTCAATAGACTGTAATTCCAACTTATCGTTCACCGAGTAAGATCAAGAAAAAGATATTCTATGATGTATCCAACCCCTATATGATTTAGGAAATAAAATTTCAAAATTAAAAGGTATTTGGTTGAAAATTAATCCAAATTGAATATCATCCCAATCTAAACTCATTCTTACTTGAGAAACATAAAGGATGATTTATCTCTAAAGAAGGTGACCATTCATGGGTATGAAAGGAGAAAACAAAAACCATTTTGAATGATCAAACTCAATGCCCAATTTTAGTATGTAATATATAATTTTATGTTCATATATATCATGAAATAAATGATATAAAATATCATGTTTTGGTGTCCCTATCTTCATATCCTTTTCCCCCCATCAAAATGTCATCAATTTTCTAAATATCGCATTGATGAAAATGTAAAAATGTTTTATGGAGACAAAAAACCCATTAAATCTTGTGAATTCCAGTATATTATGATATGTTTTTATAAGAGGGATAGAATGAAATAAATTATAAAGGGATATATATGGATTTTCACTCCAAAAATCTTGGTAAATACTCCAATAATACCTTGGAGGATGATCAGTAATGAGAATGTGATACTTATAAAATTGGTTGTCATGGAAAATTAATCTTTTCTAGGCCACCATGATATGAAAACTTTCCATGACAATACACACGTGATAATGATTATTCTAGACTAAATGTTCTCATTAAAAGTTATCTATATGGTTTTTCTATCATAATTAAAAAAATATTTTTTATAAAAAGATAAATGAAAAATACCCACAACAAATTTCCTATAGTTCCTGATGTTCATAATTCTTCTACCATGGGTAAATAATAGTGGAAAGAGATTATTTCCCAAATTTCACAAAAATTTCAAATGTTGTTCATGATGTTAATATTTCTTCTAGTATCCTCTCATCCATATTTTGTGGTAGATATACCCTTTTATTTTTTACCATGCTGGAGGATACATCTATGAAAGAAAAAATTTATGAGTAATAAGATGAACTAAAATATTACACTCCAACATTTGTGGACATAATGTCTACCATCCTTGATTAACATAAGTAGGTCAATCATGGAAATAAAGAGGACTCATAGCCATATTGATAACTGTATCCTTTCCCATGGAAGAGAAATTTGTTTATATATCATTTTTGAATCATTACCACTATGTGTATAGTTGTAATTATTGTAATATTCCATGGATGGACCATGATATGCCAACATATAACCGAGGGTTTGAAAAAGTCCATCAAGATATCACAAATTTGGTTAAGATAATGTAAAAATCCCATGGAACCATGCTGGGAATTTATGTTAACAAAATTAAAAAACACCAGCTTTATTTGAGAGGTACACTACCAAAATTGGTTCTCAAAAATCATTCTCACCAATTAAAATAATCGATATATTATGGTGTTCATTGATTTTAGGGATCTTAATAAACATTTTTTAAAATCATATTTCTTATTTATGATCATTGAAATTATAATTTTTGCAACATTATGCCTCTAATACCTTTATATTATGAATGGGTACATGTGAAAAATCATATAAAGTTGGACCTAAATATCAAGGAGGCTTCCACCTTTAGAGAACCTTAAGAAATATTATACTGAACGGTCAATCCCATTTTCCATAGGAATGTTGGTTCCACATATAAAGGTAAAATGAATCAAAAATTCAAAATCTTTTGGGTGATTCAAAAAATGCTATATTGATTACTTGGTGGTTAAATTTCGACAATAGTTTGATCACATAGATGATCTTTGAACAATATTAAAAAAATTATAGCAGCACCATTTAAAGATGATTCCTTTGAATGACTCATTGGAAAAACTATTGGGGAACCTCCTTAGATTTACTGTATTATGTTACAACATCAATTTTAATCCAATAAAACAAAATTCAGTAATTTTGATGTTTTATCCGTGTAACCTTATGGATATGTAAGAGGTTCTTATAAGGATCTCTTATATTATGTGTTCAATTTCCAATTAGGATGGAAATTGTATCTGCATCCCTAAGATAATAAATAAGTGGGTCGCCTATACAGGGGATTAATGTAAAGGTCATATAATTTTACACATAATATTACATGACATAAATCAAAATTAACCATCAAATACAAAAAAAAATATTTTAAATTATACTTTCTTTGTATTATTATATAAATAATTAAAATGTATGAAACCAAAGTAAAACCATATTTTGTTTAATGTGTATAATGAGATCCTAACATTCATTGAGAACATACGTCTGCATGGGATAACCAGGGGAATACATGGAAAAATGGATAATCTAAAAATCACAATAATGGAATCAATATAATAATAAACCATAACACATGGTTTAGGAGGAATAACATGATGACATGAAAAAGGCATGGAATGTAAATGGACATTTGAAGGAATACCATATAAAACATTGGATCATGTAAACATGAAATTATATAATTGAGGAAGAAACATAAATCATAACATAATAATGAGTCATGTTTCGTTGCACATGGTGCAAGATTTAAGGATATCCACTAAAACCATTGATAATGGACCAAGAGTCATGGAAAACAACCAAGATTGTTTCACATGGAGCATGAGGTAAGGATAACCGCCAAAGATATTGTACATGATGTATCATGACACTAAAAATTACCCATTACATTAGAGTTCTATCTAGGAACAACCATTATTACATTTTTTTGGAATACGTGTTCCACATGAATAATTATACGCATGCAATCAAACATAAACATAAGGGTTACTAATGGAATGAATGGGTTATCAGAATCCTGTCAAATGGAATAAAAAGTGTAAAATCAAAATGAAGCTAATAAGACAATGGAATTCAATCATAAACAGTAATTAATATGGATATATATATATATATATATATATCGTGTGAAATTATTTCCAATTTAAGTAAAAACATTAAAATAAATAGTGTTTATGAAACTTTAGAAATGAAGCATTTTTTTACTGTTTAAGGAATATTTAAAAGAAAATTTAAAGAGGAAGAGGCATAATTTTTTTAATAAAACCAAAACTGAACCATGATATTTTTCCATGATAATTGTTTTATTTTATCAAAATAATGGTGGCCTAAAATATATTATATTGGAACTTAAAAATGGGAACGATATCTTGATGTTCCCATCAAGAGTTCCTTATCAAGACAAATTGAGAAGGGAACATTTTAAAAACATATATTTCCTGACAAAATAAAGATAATATGATTTCGATACATGAGTTTGGAACATATAAACTGAGTTTTGAATATTTATATAAAAATAATGATGAATACCATTTGGGGTAAATAGAGATAAGGCGTAACTCTAAGTGAAATTGGAGGTTCCAAATTAATCCTTTGTCCTATGTATGAAATGATTATACACTGGTACTGAATGTAGTCAATAATCCATTAATTAAATATTTAATTCAGAGAATATAATACATATATTTGATTTATTATAATTTTATTATATTCATTTTTTTCCTTTTTATGAGTTATAAGAAACAATTTCACCATCCAAGCATGTTGGACTTCAGGTATTTCATGATCTGTTCACTTAAATATGAGTATGTAAGTTTAGGTTGATTGGTTATAATTATGATGAATTAAAATTTTATGTTATTAATGGACATAAATAAGATTAAAATTTTATATACGTGTTTTGTTAAATGGTACGGTTACGGATCATTACATAAAATGTCAAAGATAATTAATCATATTTTTTGGAGGTTTTTCGAACATCAAAAATATTTTTGTAATATTATTTATTATTTTGTAAACAATTTTTTTTCCAAAACAATAAAAGGGATGTTACATATATTTTACAGTATGTAAAAACTATTATTGGGGGTTTATCAACATAATTGATACTGGTAAATGAAAATGAAAATGTATCGTCAACGATGTCGGTAAGTTGACACATCACATGTGATGATTTCATTTTTTGAAAAGATAGAAAGAGAAAGGAGTTTGATAACTGATCATTCATTAATCAAGAAATAATTATAATATGTAAAATATATTGGAGTAATACTAAACATTTGTAAAGTTTATGTGAGGAGATAATAAGAAAATAAAATAAAATTAAATCAAATTAAAATAAAATAAATGAGGATTTTACCTCTAGAGTAGTCCTCTTTGAGAACCTCCTTATGTCATCAAGGATTATATTTTTTTTCATATCATAAACACTTAGATGCGTATAAGGGTATTGGGAAGAGGTTTGGGAATATTTTGGACAAGGATCAAATATTGGAAGCTGAGAAGAGAAGAGGAGTAGAGGGTTGGTATTTATAGTGGAGGAGATCGGTGTTTTGGTAATATTTTATCCGTTATTTTATTATTTTTGGCTCAATACAATTAATAGTTTATATTATTGTGATAAAATATATTAAATAATTCATTTTAGTTTAATAAAATGTCCACATTCTTTATCTATGATTAAATCATGACTCAAAAATTCATTTATTTAGCTTATACTGTAAATTATCATATTTCATTATTCAACAAAAATCTAACTATTTTTGAAAAAATACCAATAATTCCCCCTAAATATTTTCCAACCAGTTGAATTCAAAAACTGACAGCATTTTTTGACAATAAGTTTCTAAATATAAGAAATTTAATTTATAAAAAAAGTCTTCATTTTTCTGAAAAATAACAGTTTCTAAATTATAATTGATTTAATAACACATTGAAAAAATTATTACGATCTCATAAAATTATCATATAATCATAAGAAAAAAAATTTAATTTATGGATCCATTTTATAAAAATATTTTTCCATATAATGTATTTTATTAATTATAATATTTTAATTTAAAATTTACGACTTACCAAAATACCAAAACCAAATTAATAATTTTTAATAAATTTATCCACTAATACTATGATATAATTAAATCTTATATTAATTTATTATATTCTTAAATTTTATTTATACTTTCACAGGTGATGTTACTATTCATTTAGATGGTTTACTATTCATAAGGGCTATATTACTATTCCAATTCTCATGTTACAATTTAATTTGTATAAGTTCATTAACATATATTAAAACTAATTATATCATTCATTCCCCATTAATAATGTTTTTATTATGTTATCTATGTTATCTATAGTATATGAAATTAATATAAGAAGGACGTTTTAGTTGGAAAAATTTGGGTCATTTCATTCATCTGCCCTTATAAAATTTCTAACTTAAAATTTTACATTAGAAACTATGAGGAAAATATTTTAGAGTACTTATCCTTCATTACATCCTATGGTTCCCATGTTTCTTCTTCATACTTATGGTTCCCCCACAGTACATTAATAAGTTTAGTCATTTTGATGCATTGAACATTATCTCTATAGTTTAAGACCATCACGAGATGGACCTTGTAAAAGAGATCATTTCCCAACTATACCAACTCTGAATTTTTTACATCTGATGGATCTGACATGATCTTCTTTACAAGTGATACTTAAAATACATCATGTACTTGAGACATTTTTTATGGAAGTGCATGTTGATAGGACACACCTTTGACACAATCAAGATACTCAATGGGGTCAATGTACCTGGGACTTATATTTCTTTATTCCCAAATCTCATGATCCTCTTCAAGGGAAATATGCAGAGGAATACCATGTCTACAACAATAAACTCCAAGTCTCATCTAAGAATGTCATCATATATATTTTATCAACTTTGGGTATATCAGATATCATGTTGAATGGTTTTTACCTTTTTCCACCATTTATTCAATAATTTTAGGTCATAAAAGATTTCTTTCACTGTCTTCATCCCATCATTCTGATGTTCTACACCTTTTCCCATATAGTGCTTCATAAGGATCCATTTGGATTCTCCAGTGGAAACATTTGTTGTAGGTGAATTCGATCAGTGGAAGATGCCATCCCCACCCCCTTTGAAATCCATAGACGATACTCCTAACATTTATTTCATATTCTGAATAGTTCACTCATATTGGCCATTAGTTTTAGGATGGTAGGCCATTCAAATTCTCAACATAGTGTTCAGATCATGTAGAAGACTTTTTTAGAACAAGTAGGTGAATCTAAAATCTCGAATGGATATAGTCAATTATGGAACTCCATGAATTTTTACCATTTATTTGATATATAACTATGAATTTTGGACTAGTGGGAAGTCTTCTCAAATTGATATAAAGTGATTTTTCATGGTATGATGGTCCACAATGACCTATATAGAATATCTTCCTTCTGATGTCTTTAGACGTCTTGTGATAACGTATGTGGTGATGGTTTCCCATTCCATGTCGGTATGGGTAATGGTTTCAATATCCATTTAGGATTTTTCCATTAAACCTTCACTTGATGACATAATATGAACTTTGATGTATTTCTAGTGACATCATTTTTCATACTATCCCACTGATAGTTCTCTTAGAGATCATGATAAAACATTTTTCTACATTGGTTAATAGAGAAGGTTGACTTATGTGCCTCACTCATAACCTATATATTTATCTATGTGTTTCATAAAAAACTTAATTATAACTCAAATATTAGGACTCCTTCCTTGTACATTTTGAACTCTAAGGATTTCCTCTTTCTCATGGAATCATCCTTCTTATAAATTTCGACATCATTTATTTGAGAATCCTTTATTATCACCCTAAGGGACGTTTAGGAAATAATTTTAGAATGTATTGATGAAGTTCCATCCCTAATCATATCCTTTTCCATCCAATTATATTATAGGATGATTGGATCCTTATCAATTAATATCACTGATATTGATGAATGACCCTTTCTATTAGAAAAACCACCACCTTGTATCACTTACCATGGTGGCAGTGTATTGAGGAGACATTCTCCATGATGAGTTCAAACCATATTCACTGATTCATATAATGAACTTATTTTGAACATATATTCCAGACTCTTTTGATTAGTATATATCACACACTTCTCCCCATAAATACAATGACGCCAGATTTTCATTACAAAGACAACAACTTCCAACTCTAGATCATGCATGGGATAGTTATGCTCATGAATTTTCAACTTACTTTAGGTATAGGCTACAATATTATCATTTTCCCTCAGTAAAAATCATATGCCTTTCTTTGAATCATTTAATTACACCAAAAAGAGTTCCCTGCTTGTTTAAAATGTGAGTACTGATGTAGTGATAAGCCTTGTTTTCAGCACCTTAATTATTTCCTTATATTATTGAGTCCATACATACATTACCACCATTCTGATCAAACCTGGTAAGTAGATTTGAATATCATGATAATTTAATCACAATGAATCAGTATCACCAAGCTAAACCAAGAAATATATGAATCTATATTAAAGATGTTGGCCCATGCCACACTTTTATTTCCTTAGTCTTGGAATAGTCCAATGATACCCATCTGCGGGTGATTACATTCCCTATGAATGATACTTCCTACATGATAAACTCACATTTACAATACTTTTCATATATATTCTCCTTTCAAAAAGTCATTATCTTAGTTTTCAAATGTTCCTTGTGTTCTTCCATGCTCTTGGAGAACACCATAATATAATCAATGAATACTACCAGAAATTATTCAATGTAATCTATAACAACAATATTCATTAAATCTATGAAAATAGATGGAGAATTTGAGACTCCATAGGGAATCACTATGAAACCAAAGTGCCCATACCTTGTTTGAATGGTAGCCTTGGGAATATCTTCTTTATTCACCATTAATTCATGATATCTCGACCGATTGTCCGCCTTAGAGAAATACATGGACCCACATAGTTGATCATAAAAGTCATATATATGTGGAAATGGATAATTTTTCTTTATCTTAATTTTATTGAGATCACGATAGTCAATGAATAGACACATTGATCCAACCTTCTTTTTTATGAAGAAGATTGGTGTACTCCTTGTGAAGAGCATGGGGGTATAAAACCCTTATCCCAATTCTCCTACAACCACTTATTCAGTTATTCTAGTTCAACAGTGGATATTTTATTAGGTGTATATGATACAGGAATAGTTATATAACTATGTTCAATTGATAACTAAAAATATAAATTATAGGGAAGACCCTGAAACTATTTGGGAATCACATCAGTGTGGTCCCTCAAAATTGGAATGTCTTCAACATTCATCCTCTTCTTTCTATCAGTTATTTTAGTGAGATATTCTTAGCCCTATATAAATAATATACACAATTGAGATAATTTCTCAGATAAATATTCATATTCATCCTAACACTTATACAGAATTGGAGGATGCTTTTATATGTGAAATTTGATATCCCTTTCTAAACAGTTGATGACAGCATTGTATGATTATATACAATCAATGTCCTACATAGGATAAAACTCTACCGAAGTAAGTAAGAATATATTTTTTGGGAGTTTTAGTCCAAAAAAATTCATTTATTTTGAGTTATATACTTATTATGCAATAATGTACCCATATTTTTCTCACAGATTACTCAACATCCATATTTAGAGGTGGTGTTGGAATAGTAATACTAAACATGCATGATATGAAAGAATGTGTTGAACTTGAATCAAATACTATGTTGACTATACATGAATGAATAACTAGAATACCTATAACAACATCATTTTTATGAAAAACCTTAGCATTAGTGATAAGATATTCCCTTCCTTGATTCCTTTATTATTGATTTCCTCCTGAAACCCTTCGCTTAGCGAAATTTTTCACATAATTCCCATGTTACTTGCAGTTGAAACATTTCACATTAGGCTGAATATTGATATAAACCTTTCTATTTTCTTCTAAATTAGTGGAATTAATTATACAACTTCATCATTTACTATCAATATGCATAATTTTATCTCATTTGATGGATTTCTTAGTTCGTTTTTGATAGTTCCTAGGAAGCTTTTTCGCAAAATTTTGACATGTTGGATGTTGGGTTCTCTTTATATCATGGGACATCCCTTTTCAAACTCACATATTAAGCTGAATTTTTTTCTTCTTATATATATTCCAACAAGAAAACTGAGAGTCTATGATATTCATTTAGGCTATAAGCGAAAAAAATATCCTCATAATAATTGATTTCTTAAAATGTCACCACTTTTTTTTAGACTCGTGTTTAGTTTTCAAAATAAGAAATCCACCTTGATTTTAGTGATCATAACAAAGATAAAAGTGTACCGTTCATTCATTGTAACTTTTACCTCTTATGCTATAATTGAATAATATTTCTTTTTCTTCAATCTAAGGAACTCATTTTCCATCATGATATGGAGAGTTCACAGAAACTATTTATTGAAAAATGTTTTCTTGAAATATTCTTATTCCTTGGAATCAATTTCATCCCAGGACCTTGTGTTATTGATTTTATTCCCTCACTGATCATATTCCCCACGAGAATGATTTATTGCTAACAAAACATTCTCTTCATATGAATACTAAAGGATAGTGAATATATTCACAATGAAGCAAACCCATTATTCGACGAGGAGGGGATCACAAGATCCACTAAACATAGTAGGCATTTAATGAATGAAGATTTAAACACAACTTGAGCTCTCTTAAGTAGATGGAATTCCACATGATTCAATTTATTATTAAAAACATTATCCAATTAAGAAAGTACAATCATAATGTATTGATCACCCACTCCCATCATAATTGGAATATCATTAAAGAAATCACCACATTGCCTATCAAATTGATTGTTGATATGATTTATCTTATTTTCATACATTAACAAAGAAAAAAGAAAAACAATTTGGGGGATTTAATACTTATCTGATTAACATTAAAAAATAAAACTTTGAAAATAGAAGGATAAAATATTTAATGAAATGTATATCATTACTTTTGATTCCCACACATTAAATGTAGGTTTCTCATGTTGATTGAAGTATCCCAAAGTTTTTTACTAATGTACCCTAGTCCTAACCTCTAAAAATAAATAAACCAATCTTTGATACCAACTATAAGGTCCCTATGTTTTTACACATATTTCTAAACAATTTAAAGAATATTTAACCGTAAAATACATACCACGGTACATAAATCCATGTTTATTTGGAAGATTAGATACAGAATTTAAAATCACTAATTTAAGGTAAAAACATATTTCATTTAAACTTAATAATGATCTCCTAACATCCATTAATCTATTAAATCTTCATGGGATAACCTCTGGAATACATGAACAAAGGTATGACCTAAAAATACCAATAATAGAATAAGAAAAAGAATAAATCAGATCACATGTGATAGGAGGTGTAATATGATGACATAAAAAGTCATAAAACATAAATGCACTTATATAAGAATAACATAAAAAACACTAGATCATGTAAACCTAGAATCACACAAATTTGGAAACAACATAAAAAATGACATAATCATGAGTCAAGGCCAATTTCACATGGAGAAAAAATCAAGGATAACCACCAAGTCCATTTCACACGGAGCATGAGTAATGGATAACCACTACAACCAATTTACATAGAGCACCAGTAAAGGCTAACCACCAAGACCATTATACATGATGTATAATTTGACATAAAAATTCCCAAATAATTAGAGTGTTATCTGGTAGCACACATCATAACATTATATTTAATATTTTTTCCACATGAAGAATCATATATATGTAATCAAACATAGACATATGGGATACCCACATAATGAATTATGTGTAATAAATGTCAAAAGGCATAAAAATAGTAATATAATAATGGTATATATGAAATAATTGAAATAAGTAATACATAAAAATTAATAAATTAAAATATGCATATATCATGATAAAAAATTTCAAATTTAAGTGGAAACATTTAAAAATATAATTTTTAATAATTTTTAGAAATGAAACATTTTTAGTGTTGTTTAAGGAAAATATTAAAGTCCAATTAGTGAAAATATGAATATTTAAGTTCAAAAATCTCAATATCAACTCATATTTTTTTCATGATAAAATGTGTGATTCTATGAAATAAATATTGGATTTCAAATTATTATAGAGTGAAATTGAAAATGGGAAATATCAGGATGTTCCCTTGAATCATGTTTTCTTATCAGGATGAATTGAGAAGGGAACCTTTTAAAAACATGTATTTACACATCAATGAATGATGATATGACAAATATACATGAAATTATAACATATAAAAACAATTTATTAGTTTTAAACAAAAATAATGACTAATTACGTTGGGGTAAAGAGAGATAAGTTGTCACTTGAAGGGTAAATGGAGGTTCAAAAATAAACTAATACCATATTTTCGAAACCTTTTGGCATTGTTACTTAATTTCCTGAATAATTAAATTAAATATATTAATCGATTTATTAAAAAACATTTTTATGTGTATTTTATTTTTGATAATTTTAGTATGTTTATTTATAACTATTCGATCCCCTAGGTTAGATACCCTGAGAGGGGGGGGGGGAGGGTGAATCAGGGTACGACAGATTGAAAAAACTGCCCCTATTGATCTTGTCTCACTGTGAAGAAGGACTCTCTTCTATCTCAATCATGGAAAAAAGTATAAACAGAAACTAAAGCATGCACATGACACATCGATTTTTACTTGGTTCACCACCACTGGGAAACGTCCATGTAGCATACACCGGTGATGTGCCGATGTACCAAATTCACTAAAATCGCACTACTGTTTACAAAGTTTGGGATATATCACTTATATTCCCAGGCTCTGTGTCTTTACAATGTTTAGGGTCTGCTCAATACTTTCCCAAGGGTCACTCCCTGTTTCTCTCTCCCGGGTTCACTGCTAGTGGAGTGGATCACTATCTTCTTCTTCCTTTTCTCACTACATTGGAAAGGCTCCACTCACAGTTTATAGACCTTAAGGTCCCTTCATTATCACTAATGAATACATAATCTATTGTATGTAGATTCTCCGTTGAAGTTCAACTTTCACCCATAGATGATACTCACTTTGCACCGTAGGTATCAAGCAATCTTCCAGCTTTCGTATAGCCCTAAAATGACTGGCATGCTTCAACCATACCTAGCGCACTTCCCCAAGCTAGCGTGAAAGTCTTGACATGTAATTTTAAACCAGCGCTCATGTTCACCTCAACCACTTGCGCGACACTTGCTTCTTCAACTCCAAACTTACGCGACTCACACCCATTTATGCCCAAAACTATTTTGGCGCGCAACTATCAACTGTCGTGCTTCTTCAAGCCTGGCGTGAAAGTGTCACCAAAACACCAGCACGATACCCTCTTATTCAAATTTACACTTGGGCGACTTACACCCTTTCTCACCCAACCCACATTGGGTGCACAACTATCAACTGGCGCGCAACTTCTGAATATCATTACACCTGCGCGACCACACCACCACTTACACGACCACAACAACTGCGTGACGGGAGCTTTGATTTTCTCTATGTTTTGAACACACTACAGAATTATGAGGGGTCTACCTCTATTTATAGGCATTTGGACACCCTGAGCAACGGTGCGAAAATTTCCTCTCTGTGCGCAATTCCAGCCGCCCTAGTCTCTGTCTCCCTAGTCACTTACGCGACCAAACCTAAAACTTGGGCACCCCTTTTTCCATTTCCATATTTTAATTTTATGATCTTAAAAAAAAATGGCGCGCAAGTTTCAAAGCATCCCAGACATCGTCCCACAAGTCCCTTTACCAAAAACACTTTTCTCCATTCGTCGATTTTGAGGTCCAAATTTTTTGGCAAACACTAGAAAACGGTACCACCATGTATCTACTCTTTTTGAACAGCCTCCAGATCGACCATTCATCTGTTGAAATTCATGAATCAATCATGTATTTTTAAAAACATCCCTTGAACTTGACATTCCACCATGAAATCCTCATTGTAAACAAATTTGTTCATCATGGTTTGCTTTGTCAACAAACACAACACGAAGGACAACTTTGTCAACAAAAACAATCACCTCAAAAATGCTTCAATGATACCATGAAGGATTTTTTTCCAACAATAACCTTTTTTATGAGTTATAATATACAATTTAATCCTTAGGTAGAGTTTGTTTTCTTTCTTTTCATGATCAGTTCCCTAGAATATTAGTGTAGTTTATTTAGAATGAGTATAATTATAAAGAATTGAAATTATATTTTATTAATGAATATAAAAAATATTAAATGGTTATATATATCATTTAGATAAATATTATTAGTAAGAGTGATTAGATTAATGGTTAGTGATAATCATTTATATTTTTTACTGGTTTTTTGAAATCCTTAAACTAGTTTTTTTCCATTCATTATTATTGTGAAAAATGGATACATCAAAAAATAAAAGAGATATTAAATAAATTTTAAATTATTTACCCACTATTATATTGGTTTTATGTACATCCTTGAACATGTTACAAGAAAATGAAAACACATCATCCATGACGTCAGTAAATTGACACATCTGGGTAATGAATTCCTTTTTATAATAAAGAGAGGGAGAAAGGGGTTTGATGATTGATATTTCATTAATAAATATATAATTATTTTATATGAAATATATTTGAGTTATCATTCAATAATTTATTGAGGATGTGATTAGATAATAAGAAAATATAAATTAATTAAATGAAATTAAATGGAAAAGAAAGAGGATTTTTCCTCTTGAATGATCCTATTTCAGAACATCCTTATGGAACCATGGATTGGTCTTTTATTTAGAATAAAACCTCTTAAAAGTAGAGATGTGTCATGGTATGAGTTTAATTTTGATCTTTCATAAGGATTAAATATTTAAAGGTGTGAGGACATGAAGAGACAAGGGACAATAATTATAATAGAGGACATGTGTGTTCTCTCATTATTTTATTCATTAGTTTATTATTTTCGCTCAAGACTATGAATAATGTATATTCATACGACTAAATATAGTAACTATTGAACCTGAGTTTGAACCCATTTCCACATACATCATCCATGACACAATCATGGAAAAAAATTCATTTATTTAGCTTGTACTAAAAATTACTGCATTTCACAATTCCCCAAAAATTCAACTATTTTAGAAAAATACAAAATTTAAACCATACCATTTTTTTATGAGTATACTTTCAAAATAAACTCCATTTTTTAATTTTTTTTCTATATATGGTAAATTTATTTTTTTATAAAAACCATAATTTATTTGATAAATAACTGTTTTCAAAAGATAACTCAATTTATAACACTTAGAAAAATTTATAAAGGTATCATAAAATTATACAATAATGAAAAGACAAAAAGGATTAATTTATGTATTTATTTTTTAAAAATATATTTTATTTTAAATCATTATATTAATTATAAAATTTGAATAAAAAATATATAAAAAAATAAAATCACTTAGTTAATAATTTTTTATTAATTTATCTACTTATACTATGATATAATTATATCTTACATTCATTTATTAGATGCCTATATTTTATTTAAACTATCATGAGTGAGGTCACTATTTATTTTGTTAGTTTACTATTTATTTTTTTTATATTACTATTCCTAATGTAAAGTTACAATTTTATCCATATAGATTATTTAACATCTAGAAATACCTCTTATTTCATTCATTAGAAATTTATAATGTTTGTATTGTGTTATCTATAATATATATACTGAATCAAATTATTATAAGAATTCAATTTCTATTGATAAATGTTTTGGCCATTACAATGAATACTACTAGGAAACTTATGGGAACAATAAGAAATATGTGCTACATCTACAAGTTTTAATTACGTTAGTTGAAGTGAAAACAATCATCATATATGTGTCCTCCCTAGAGTGAAAACTCAATTTCATTATTTCAGAAAATAATTTATCATGAAATTAAAATAGGCACTACTATCTCAACTAAACTATGATACATAAAATGACTCCATATTTTGCTATTAATAAGAATTACTTTTTCCTCATATTCTTAATGAAATAGCCATAATAATACATATAGTATGATGAAGTCCACATGGACTCTCATATCAATGTTCTCTTGTTCTTTCTCAACTACCCTATGCTATTTGGGAATTTTGACTAATGAGAAGTTATCTCATGAAAATATGACATTAAGTTCTTATCATAAAAGTCAATCAATGGAAATTTGGTAACTAATTTCCCCATAGTGAACCATACCTCAGATGAAATGCTAGTAAACATTAAGATCTCAAAATATGAGATATTCTATATGAATGAAACTCCTCATAAATGGGGAACGTATTTTGATGGGGAATATCATTATTTTATTAGGAATATAATGGACTGTGTGATGTTTAACTGGTCTGTTTTGAGGATAATCATTATCTTCAAATCAAGGAAATCATACCATTCTCAATCATATTATCCAAATGATTCACTGATAAAAAGGTAGAATATTTTTTTCCTAATTTTAAACATAGAGATATCCCTATAGCTACTGATATCTTACTTGAATGTCATATGTGGTTTAGAGCTATTTTTAAAATAAATCAATAATGAATATATAATCTGGAAGAAATAATTAAACCCTCAAATTCATTATTCATTGGGAATTATGGTTTTATTCTCTTTTTAGACAATGATTCATCATGCTCATCAATCAAAAAATTATTTTTCTCATGAAATGTCCAATTAATCCATGTTCTGGGAATATCCTAACTATGTTGATTTAATATTTCACCTCACACAAATAATACATGTCTCCGAGTCATTATATGTGCCCTGGAGAAAATCAATATATTCAAAACTATCCCATGGAAAGATGATACAACAACAATTATTTGATGGATGGGTATCAATATCGAAAAACTATAAAATGGGAACCATCTATCTAAAAAACCAAAAAGGAATAGATCTGATAGAAGTAAGAAAACATTACTCATCATGATTGAGTAAATTAATAGAAATTATTCTATAAATTAGTATTTTATAGGATCCACTATAGATTCACCATATAAATAAAGACCCTCTCCCAAATTCAAGAAGTCTATTCATGATTTTACAATGCTCATCAATTTGGAATTTGGAAATCCTACCAGATTAAGAGGCATGATTATTTATGGAAGACAACGATTCACGATAATGTGTACTCCAATATAGTACACATTTAATGTAAAATTTGTAAAAACATTATCTATTTTCCTCTAAAAATATTCCACCATACCATGCATTCAGAGTCATTTTTCATATGTGGAAAGTAAGTCATCTGGTCGTATCCTCTATCTATGACCATGTTGTTCATGTATATTATTATAACTATCAAATTATTCTCTATATCAGATGAGGCTATACCCATCAAGGATATTGAGATGAACAGAATTATCAACATTATTATATCAAAAATCATCTCCATAAATTGTGTCCCTTATAAAATAATTGTATATTATGGAACCAAAATACATTCTTTTGAGTTTAAGATGATATATTAGGAGTACAACATCGAGTCCAAACAATGACCTCACAATTAAAAATCTTTTAAAGGATAGATTGAGGATTTTAAGATGAAACATCCAAATATTATCTTCATAATGGAGGATAAGGATAATAAATCATGGATAATAATAAAATTACATGCCTTTTGGGCTTATGACACACCAACCATTAGTACCACACACAAAACCCTATATTAGGTTTTCTATGGAACATAGGTGTTGATTATCATTAATGTACAATTTTCTTCACTCTTTATCTCTATATATGGTTTACAATTAAAAGATGAAAAATCAAAAAAGTGACTCGATTATTTGGATTAGTCGATGTGAAGAGGATAATATGTTGAAAAAACTGGAATTTTGTTATAATTTGACTGTGTGATCCTTCCAAATCAATGTATATCTCTTCTCATCCATGTAAGGGTAATTGGTGTTGGTTCTTATAACTGTAATGAATTAAGGGATGAATCCTCTTAAAATAGAACCCTTGGTTGGGGATTGTTCATCATACATGATTTATTTTTTAATGGACCATACCCCATGACCATAATGAATGGGGAGTGTATAAATGTCCCCACTAATTAAAGGATCTGCAAGAAATACTTTTAATAAGTTCTACCATTCACCTATGTAATCATGAAAATGACCTTAACCTTCATAGAATCTAGGTCCTTATCCCATGACCATAAACCATGGTTTATCTTGCTCCTTTCCACATGACTCTAAACTATGGGAAATAAAGGTCTTTGATATATTTTGTTCAACTATATGAAAACTAAATCTTAGTTTTGGGATTTTAAACTACATGATAACGTCAAAGTCTCATGATTTTGAACAACATGAAAACATCCTTTATGCATGATATTAAACCATGCAATAAAATAATTATCACACAACATTAAGCTACACAACTGTGGTCCATTCTGAAGGACTGTTAACTATTTAAATAGGGATATCTAATTCGATCCGTCCAATATTCAAGATCATGATCTATTTTTGGGACCATTAACCTAATATTAATTTCATAGTTTCTTAATATAAATGAAAAAATTCCACCTAAATATGAGTTATATATATGTCGGGGTATAATGTATAAATTCCATTCAAGATCAATTATTGTCCACATGGGATATATAGTGATATAAGGATTCTTATCCCAAGACAAACTAAAACATCCTAACATAAGTAGGGACCTATATTTGAACTAGATCAATGTAGGGATTCCATTATTTAAATGAACAGTATATATATTTAAGCCCATTATTTTGGGATAAATAATGATGTATATATACTTTACTATACTCCTAAAAAATTTAAAATGTATAAATTTTCACCATTATCATCGGTGTTTTAGAATTCCCTCAATATGTCTCATTTATTAAACTTTCACTTAGTAATTTTGAGTATCAACTTTACCCAACATAGAGAGACAATGTTCTAACAATTAAAATTTGGTTGAAACCCATGTGAAACTAGCCACAAGTGGATTACACCCACATGAAACCTGTCATAGGTCTCTATTGCAAAATGTAAAATTGTGAGTTGCGATGAATGTACACCATGTAAGATATTAAATTTATTTGAGTTACACAATCACCATGGCCAACTACTCCCCTACATTAGAGATACTTTTTTTATTATTCTTTTCCACACATTTGGCTTGTTCTTAAGTGTATCAATGCCCCATTTTCCTTGCATGATTTAAAGATCTATTTAAGTAATATGACCTTTAGATAGAAACGTAGATTCTTAATTCCAACAATAGTAGGATACATTGTGATGACCACGTACTAGACTCTAAATAGAGACTCTGTTATCATAACTACAACGACAATATATCAACCTCCTATGTATGTGTAATATCTATATGGGAAATTCCATCATGAGATCCATCATACAAGGACCTATAATCATTGAAACAAAACACAATCTTTAACTACATATAATCTACATTTATGCATGTAAATTTATATGTATGTACTATGTTTATATTGACTCCTATCCATATGATATACATATTGACACATGGGTCCCATGTTCTAGCCCAAACTACAATGTAATGAAATTTCCACTCCATTCATATAGTTTATACTTGGGTACGGATTTCTCCTTCAAATAACTATGTTTAGATTGATTCGGGTCCCCACGTGATTCGTAGTGATTCATAAATGTAAGATATTGAGCACAATCTCAACATATAGAATAGGATTTCTCTTTTAATCATTTCTTTACACACAAGCGTGGTCTGTGAACGAAAAGCAGTACAGAAGAACTACATGTGGTTTGATTTTTTTACCCATCATGGAATGTAGTCATTATTAAAAATTATATCATAGGACTTACCATAGGTTCATCACAACCATAATCTCATTCAATCCTTGTTCAATATCAAGAGTAGTCACCCTAATTTGACTATTTATTTGTAATGATGTCCCATTATTGATATCCTCTCCCAATATGAGATCCCTTTTCTTTTAAAAACATTGTAAAAATTCAATGATCATTCCCCCTGCAATTGTGTCAGATATATGTACGGGACATTTTCCCTAATTAACTATGATTGTATTCATTCATTTCAAAGGGTGATAAGTAGTGATGCGTAGACTCTCCACCATGGGGCCTACCATAGTCCTTGAAAAGGTATTCATCATTTCCCCTACATACGAGTCTTATATGAATGGGGAAACATGGTTCAATACTTATAACGGTTCAAATCATTACAAAACAAATATATATATAATAATAATATAATATTATAATTCCCCATTTTACCCTTAATTTGTTTTCCTCCACTGTTTATTTGACTAGCCATATACTAAGGGGAACCCCATATTCACTCCCCTTTCTTAGGATCAAGATTTATACAAGGGATGTATACCTTTAAAAACTATGAATGGCTTGACTTACCAAACTATGGGATACATAGTTGCACTGTTATCAGCCATCTCATGACCAATCACCAATTGAAATTAAATATACTCCTTCCTACTTTATAGATTCAGCCATTTTTTCTAAAAATTCATATCCCTAATTTATTTATACTAAGTAATAACATATTTTTTCTACACATGAGACAAATATATTTTGTTAAAGCCTCTCAAATATTGTGTAAGCATTGAAAAAAATTAGCTTATACCCCATGAATGGGTTAACAATATGTGGGGATCCAAGCCTGAACTATGAATGAATTTACTTCTATCCTAATGGGATACATATGACTCTAAGATTATTTATCATATTTACAACCATGACTTCAGAATAAAGTTCCCCTAGTGTTAGATCTATATTTATGAAGATTAATTTATTAAAATGAATTGTTTATAGATTGATTATTTTCCTCATTGTATGCATATTAAAACTTATTGGGATCTTTCTATAGAAATTTAGAATTCCCCTAACCCAAAATGTTTCTTGGTCAATCCACCATTAATTTACAGTGGGAATCATATATTCTCTACACCAAGTACAATTACTCTCTTATTCACACCCAAATAAGCTATCATAGAAAGGGTTATTCCAAATTTACCTCGTCTTTCTCAAATCAGGCATGACTCATACTTGATTATAGGATGAGGATAACTAATATGGAATGGATGAGAGTATCATGTCTAATAATGGGTGGAAAGTGATGGCCTACCATAGAATAATGTTGAATACCTTAGAATGGTCGATTCATATAGAGTTGACTTGCTTACATACGAGTAATATTTTCATAATATTTTCTTAAATATGAGTTAGATCTTCACAAATGGGATATTCCACTTGGAAATTTATACATAATATATATTCAATAATGATAATTTCTCCCTTATTTGAATACCCTCAACCAATGCAGGGTGTCTCTGAAGACACATTTCTAAATTTTCACATCGTTGCATTATCTCAGTGACACAAGACATTAAATTATTTTAAATTAATCAATTATTTATGACATTAAAGTGTGTAGCATAAATTATTTTTGGCATGATGTTAAACTAAATAAAAATAATCTCTTTTCACACGATGCTAAAAGACAATAAATTTTTACCTAGTCTTATGCTGTTAGACTACAGGACAAGTGAATCCCCAATATAGATCATTAGACTATACTTACCACTCTCCCTCACCTATTCTTATCAATGGACACAAAATACTGACAGTGGGAAAAAATGGTTCATGGTGATTCCATCTTCATTCAAAAAACCTCAATATAGTAATACAAATTTACATATTGAGTGTCTCTACCTCTTAATACACTTTTAATATTGTGCCAAACCATCTACATAACCATGAATGAGTTGGATCTTCATAGGCCTTATACCCATAAATAGTAGGCATCTTTTCCCTGTGAATTATAAGACCAAGTGTAATTGATGTGGAAATCATTACCTTAATTCATTCCTGATCATGCTCAACAAGTCAATCCCATATCATTACTCATGATTTGAGAATCTTGATCTATTATTTACATAACCTTGAACCCCAATTCCAAGCGATGCTGGGGTACTGTTCACCATGTGAATCCTAATATGGTTATTGTATAACACTCCCTGGATACATGATTCGTGAATCACATACTCAAAATATGATCTCCTTGGTAAAATATATACAAACATAATCATTATTCTTATAGGGTCATAATCATAATACCTTAATGTACTAGTAAAAGAGACATGAATCCTTGAATTCTGAAAACCATCTAAGGGTAGTTCGAGAAAAATTAATGTCTCCTCTCAATAATCTCTACACCTATAAAGTTAATGAAACGGTTAGAGAATAAAAAAATAGGTCCAAGATTTTAGGGCCTATATTTTTACCCTAGTAAAATTCCATGTATTCATTCAAGACTCTTCACCTTTAGTGTTCTTGACCCTTTCGTTAATATTTCATTTCCTATAAACCAAATTCATGCATTTGATGTATGGGTTGATATATACCAGTCACTTAAGATGATACATTCTATTAAAACCCTATGACCATGAGTTATTACACATATTTCTCTATTAGAATATATTGATAAAAATTATTTAAATATCTTAAGGTAACCCACTTGGATTATCTCTAGAACTAAGAAATGAATCAGATCTTGTGGTTAAGGGATGATTTCTTCCAAGAGGAAATGCCCCCCTAAAATACATGAGATATTATCCATACAATGTATGATAAAATTTTCATCCACTACTAATGGTAAATCTATACCTACATTTCACCATTTCTCATTGGCTTAAATATTCTTATATTATGATTTATATGTCCCATAATCAAACTATTTAAGGGGATTCTACAAAATCAATGTTATGTCACTGTGTACCACAACCATTCCAAAAGCAAGAATGCATACCACATTCTTGAACATTTTTTTGTTCCTCATCATGTGATCCTAAAACTCATGAAACATGGGTATGATATTTATGACCACAAACTAAATGTAAATTTTCATTACGAAGTCCAAAAACAATCTATAAGGTTCCAAAACACTCCTTGGATATTTATTTGTCCACAATCTAATCCATTGGTGAAGTGCTTGAATTTTAAAAAAACCTTCCATAATAAATGAAATGGAGAAAGTACCCCTTTTATTGTCTAATCATTAGTTTGATATAAATAAGGGAACTTGTCCCATCATGCATAAGTGTCTTTTCCTTAAAAATAGGTTGCACAATCATTGTGATCTATACAACATTATAGTGGAACACATCACCTCAATGTGATTTGAGTGCTTCATCGACATATTATTCCCATATCATTATCCAAATTTAAATCTTCGAGAGGTGTGACTTAAACAATATATATTTCAATTATTTATGTGGACTCAATGACCTTGATGTTACATCACAATATACCATACCCATTCATTTAGTAACAATTCAATGTTTCAAAACCCTTCATGAATATTCATCCAATATAACCTTAGAAAAGATGTAGTGTGTCAAAACACATCATGAATACTCATCATTCAAAATGCAAATAGAGACTCGTGATATTATATCCCTTCCTGAATATAAACCCTTCATATCATCAAAAATGATGTTCAGGGTCTAAATACTTCATGAATACTCATCCTTCATAACCTAAGTAATGAAATAGGGTATACTATACCTTTCTGAATGAAATTTCATTATAAACTACTCCATGTATTGTGATTTTTAATCCCTATAAAACAATTTACCACCTTCAGTGACACATGGAATGAATTTCATCTAACATTTAGGTATCTCTCTTCTTGACCATCAGTGACACATGGAATGGAGTTCATCTAACCTATAATCCTTGTGATACCAGCCAACATTATAAAGGATCCTTTCTAATAAGAGTGATTATCATATTTTATCCTAATGTTTTACTCATATCGTCATCCTTTATTCTAGACCTTTGAGACATGGATTTCTATTCCAATTTGTTTATCATTCAAGAAAGAGTATTCTTCTTTCATCATATGGTACATGACACATGACCATAAACTATAATAACATTGGGTCCAATATTTTTTACCTAATAAAAAATAACCACTTCGCGTCTAGTTATAATGACCTTAAACTACTTATTGAAAGAGATAGAACACTGACCAGGATAAAAACATGTAATAGAAGCCGTGGGAAAATTTGATTCACTACTCGCTTGACATGAATCTCCTACAATCTAGGAAAAATTGAGAACAAAAAAATATAAATGTAATAAAACCAATTAGTTGGAACAATCATAATGGGTAGACAAAGAAAATTTCATTCCCATGACTACTAAAAATTCCCCTAAATGTCTGATGAAAACATTTGGGAGATAATAAATATAACAAAGTTTATGGGGATAATTATTTGGACCAATAAAAAATCATGTTATCTGAATTGGTCCAATATCATAGGAAATGATTAGTGTATATCTTGTTTCCATATGAAAAACCATAGGTTACTGAGTATTCCTATGTCTAAAGACTATACAGAATATGTACTATCATGTTTGATCCTAAAATAAATACATTTCCTTACCCCATCTGGCCCAAAATGTGGCAAGAATGTCAGATCCATGAAATATATCCACTAATTCAGGGGCCCCTATCCATGATCTCACTGTAAAGTAAAAAAATACTCTATCCTATGTATTAGATATATATAAATTGGATATTTTATAGTATATTTTTTAATCAATAATCATGTATCCCCTTATAATCAGCTTTATCATCACAATAGCTCTAACTCAGAAAATATGTAGATTGATTCCCATTCCTTTGTGAAAAAATAGTAACATAAAAAATCTAATTATTGATCTAACTATAAATTCATTTATACCAAAATAACTTTTATAGAATCAAATTTATACTACTAAAAATTCAAGATATTCATTCTTGAACTAGGATTAATCCTTTTAGAAAGCTAGTTCCTTGATCCCAAAAGTTACAGATCATTAAAACCCAAACATCATGAGTCCAAAATATGTTCATGGTGGTTCTAAAAATCCTTAATTCAACAAAATCCTTTTAATGAATTACCATATGGGGTCTAATAGAATATCCCATAATACAACAAAACATATAGGAAAGATAAATTTTTTACTATAGAATTTAATTCATTTCACTGAAAATCGATATAATTCTATGGGGGTTGGGAAATTTTTTAGCACTAATAAATGTTTATCATTCACTATTTTTGAGTATTTGAGAAGTGTGAGGCCCATTAATATGTAATTTATTTCATGAAATATGTTTATAGTTTTATAGGACTATTAAAAATAATCAAATAAAAAAATAATTAAGAATTTTCATGAAGGTATTATCTGAATATGGAGAGTTTTTCATGTGGTATTCATGAGGATGATAAATTTAGGTTTTTATATATTGAAAAATATTTTTTTCCTCTTATCAATGTTTTTAAAAACCTAATATTCTATGTATATTTAGTGTGTTTAATGAAAAACAACAGTTCAACCATGGCTAGATAGCCATCTTGATCAATGATGGAACCTGTAGGAGTCACCTCATCCACATCTAGGAGATTGAAAATCCAAATATCATGGTAACAAGGGTGAGTTTAAAAACCCAAAAAAGTGTATATAGAAGATTCATGTTGTAGGGAAAAATTTTGGGGAAGGGTTCTGACACCAGTTGGTGCCAATAAAGGATTAGAAATGAAACTGAACACTAATATCTAAATTCTGAATAAAAAATTTAAACATATTAAGTTTGACCCATCCATTCAGAATTTCGATATTTTATGTCCTCTTTAAATAGTACTTTTCCCATGTAAAACTATTATGCATTACCTTATCCACCCAGTCATGAAAATTGATGTCTCATTATTGAGTAAGAGATCATTTCCATCCTCGCTAGCCCTAGACTTATTGATATTGAAACTCCATTTTTCATGGTTCATTATGCATCCCCCCTACAATGATCATGTCGAAGGCAATGAGACATTTCCAATCACCCAAAATAAATTTATATAGTTTTCATCATTCATTCATATCTTTATTAAAAGAAAAAAATACTAGTTATTGAAAAACATAGATACAGGAGGCCATTTTCACATAAACAACCTTGATCACCAAAAAACATTTATTGAATTTTATTCTTCATGTTATTAAAGGAGAATATGAGAGGATATAGTCTTGGAAAATAGTTATTTATTATATGATCATGTATCCACCGATTCATCATGAGATGAACTTTATGAGTTTTACAGTTTCTGTGGAAAACCATATTCCAACTTATTCCCATACACATGATATACATTATAGTAAAAGAAATTTCTATCTAATACCTATTGTCCTATAAAATCCCTTCCATAATACCTGAAAAAATATAGAAATATTTGAGAATGACTGGGAGAGAGATGGTCACTGCCATCAATGATATTTCAAATGTAACTGTATGAGACCAATTATAAGACTGCATTATCTGAGAATGATAATTTAATACCCTTATGCATATAACTCTAACCATGCCATGAACTTAAGGAATATTTTAATATTGGTTTAATCACACAACCCCTCTTCATCACGTTAAACCATGGTCTTGTGATGCATCCATGACGAGGCATGAAAGAAAAAACTTCCACCCCCATTAACAATGAACCCTATCAGGATAACCCTTGGACATGCGATGGAATTATGTAACACTATCCATGTGGCATTGTCAGGAACACATGGAACTATACTATTCATATAATCCTAGATATTCCATGGGTTTAAATAGTCTATTGATGAATGGTTTGTCATTTTTTTCCTATGTTATATGAAAATCCTTAGTAAACATTAAAGTTCTCTTTTTGATCATGGAAATCAATCCCCTGATCATGCACCATTAGAAAGGATCCATCTTAAGGGCAGGGGTATTCATATAACACATTATTGTGATAATATTATTAAAAAGGATTCTATTTTTCTTAAATTGTCTGTTCTTGATTATAAAAACTAGATATTGTGATTCATTCATGAAGTCAAGGTTGTCAGTATGTGTCACAAAATTGTCTATGTGGCCCCTAATATGAAACCTTAGTATCATGACACATTTTTTCAACCTCGCGTGTTATACACTATATTCCACTCTGATCATGATTCCTTAGAATTCTTCTATTTATGACACTCCAATTTGATAAAACAAAACCTTTTCCCAACAATATTAGGTAGAAGGTCTAAGAACCTTTAGTCATGAACCCTTAATCCAAGTGGCTCATGTATGAGCCCTAGGGTGGGAACACATTTGATTTGGTTAGTTTCTATGGTGTAATGGGATTATGCACCCTTAATAATGTGGAACCCTAGTCATGCACTTTATATCTTATGATCACTTATGATCTTTTTTCTCTCTTGAGGTCACAAATGGTATGACAAAAAATTGGACATGCGATTGCTCAACACTTGGGGGGGGATACATTTTATATTCCCTAAATTGTTCTTTTGTACCCTGAATATATTTAAATATATATTTCATTGTCATCATCTATCCTCTTCCACCATTGGATAATGAATGAATATTTTACTCCAACACTCTCTTAGTGTAAGACCCTAATTATTCTATCTCATATGAATGATTCATCTGATGAGAATTTTAATCCTTTATTGTAAATTATTGGATGAGTAATGGGGCTATAAACAAGAACGAAATATATTTTAATCCCTAAAAATTACCTCAAACACATTAATTCAAGATATATCCTTTTGGGTTTTTTGTACATACAAAATTTTATATTCATCCATATATAATTCATATTTTATTTTCTAGTTTTGATAACTCTTATTGTGAAGTTAATCAAATGATTTAATATTAAATGTCTCCTTTCATCTACATAGTGCATCATGAGTCAATAATGAAATAATCCTCTTCTATTTGTCTTTATTGAGTTGTCCTCTAAAGGTGTAACTTCTGAACAGTAATTGGGAATCTGCCTTGGTGTAAGTACATAAATATTTTAATAAATATAAACACTAAGGAATTAATCACAATGAGTATTAATTATATTTCCATACTCGTTATGGGTTATGAATGTACTAAATTACATGGTTTCTTATGGATATTATAAATAGGATACACTAGACACCTTCTTAGGGTCAAATAAGTAAATCTATCATATTTCCATTTTCAATTTCATGGGGTGATATTAACTAGGATTAATAAAATTCTCCCATACATATCATGTCTCACACGAAGCTATATTCCCCTATAATACCTAAACAAACACATATAATATTCCATGTAACTATACTTTTTGTGATAGCTTATTTTTTCTCTAATAGATCAATATCTTCAATAAGACCCATTATCAAAATTCACTTAAGGAAACCTTAGTGTGTAATACCCACACCAAAATAGACAATGTATTGAAATCCTCTATAGGAGTAAGCCCTGACAACATTCTCTTTATCATTAATGATCTATATTACCAATGGAGTATCTCATGGGAGATATAGTAAATAAATCCAACATAAACTCAATCCTACACTCTCATAAAATTGTATAACATTATGTTATATCTTGTCTCTCACATCAGGAACAACTCACATTTCTTTAGTGACTAGAAGTTATTGTTCCATTTTCAAGATAAAAATGCCTCTAATATGGGGTTTCTTTCAGATGTGTCTTTGATCACATAATATTGTTCCTTCAATGTGATATACTATAGATGAAAGATGTTAGGGAAGCCTCATTAATATAATCCAAAATTAATATTCTATTATAATACATATCATGAGAGAAATTTTTATAATAAGGGATTGTGTGTACATTGATTCATATGATCACATGATGCCTAGGACTCACCTCCAAGTCATGAGCATCAATATATTATATTAAAAAACACCCACATATATCGTTATTGCATGAATCTAAACCTCATGATGTTTTCATATAACATGACATTAATCAACTTTATCCGATCAATGTGGGACTTGATTGTTGTTCTCACTTAATACCTATAATGCCTTTTGTGGTTCAATCCCAATTCCAAAAAACCAACCACCTCCCTAGATGATGAAAATATCTAGAGTTCCTAACTATTTAATAAACAAAAGAATAAAAAATTAATAAATCATTAATAGAGAACCATTCATATATGTATTTTTTTTCTCATCAATAGTTGGTTTGGATCAGATTATTTGAAAACGAGTAAATAGTCATGTATTATGGTATTGCAATGATTCCTTAATATATATTAAATTTCTAAGGGATTACCAAAGTAGGTAGTAATTCCCCCAAACAGGCTGTAATGAGCCCGAAATCCCATCCTCTAAACCAAGGGGAATTCATAAGAATCATTGGTAAGAAACCATAACAACCACTAACCTTTAGAATGTAGGACTGCATCCAATTATGGATATTGAATTCATTAGGTGTTTTTATTAGAGAAAAAAAATTCTACCAGACACGAAGGATATAGAAACCATATTCAACCCCCCCATAATTGGGCATCGAGATAAATACACACACAAATATATATATATATATATATTCATTTATGGATTTATTTTTTAAATAGTTACCACTATCATAAACCTCTATGATGTGACATCAACCAAGAAAATTCATCAATAAATCTGACACCCATCCCATTACCAAGATCCTGGAAAACCAAGTATGTAAATTTCAAATTTTATATACTATAATTAAGATAAAAACCCAATATGATACCACCATGAATAAATATAATGATTGTCACAATGAAAACGTTAAATCTAGATTTAAATCACAACATTTTTCCTAATATATTTTAATATATTTTTTATAAAACATCCATTAGTTTCCCCTAAAACATATTATTTTCAAATAAATTATGAAATTTTTAAAATGAAAAAGTAAAAAGTAGAGTGAAATAATAAAAACCAATAATGGGAACTCATAAGACAAATATGTGAGAAATCAAAGATTTATAAAACACCACCATGAATAAATCCAATCACAACTATACTCAAGACAATTTTAATATAGAGTTTGGACATTCAAAGAACACTAGCATGGTATAATGTGAATTATTATGATACTAAATTATTCTGTAGTCTATTACTATCGGAACTATAATCCATAAAATTTAAAAGCACTCTATGGTTTTCATATGTCTATAAAAAACATACACATTCTTCCCTTGTGCTGGTTTTTCTAAAAAAAATCACATAAAACATGATAAAATTTTATATAAAATTTCTAATGGAAAATAATTTATTCTCCCATTATTGAGAAACCATTTAATTTTCACAAATACCCTTGAATAATTTCATAAAACACTTTATATGAAAATTTATATCTTTTATGGAACTTAATCTGTGATTTTTTACATTAAAAAACAAATAATTAAATCCTAAAAGGTCAAAATAATGAATATCATAGTATTCTAAGGTACATACCATAATAAAATGAAACATGTAATCGTTATTTATAACTAATTAACATGGTCTCAAAATTCCACCACTCTTCTAAAAATAAAAAATATATCCTACATGAGTATATAAGAAAGGGTTGATCAATAAATCATGTCATGGAAAAAATTAATGAATAACATGATAAAAGAAATACATTTTATGAAAAAGGAAAATCATGGTGACATAAAATGTTGGAGAATCATAAGCAAGAATGTGGAAAAAACTAAAAATATTAACTTATAAGAATATGTAAAGGATAACCATATGAACATAAAAGAATATTATTCTTATTATAACATCCTATAAACCATAAAAGGTGTATCATGAGATATGAAAATTACCAAATTAGTCATTGGGATATATAATTCTAGGACCACTCATTACTTTTATATGATGTACAGAAATTTGTAATCCACATAGGTCGTGAAACACATGGACTTAATTCATCACATTAAATCAAAAAATTATGAAGTTTGGATTATATAAATGTATGTAAACAATCAATGAATGATAGGTAAGTCTTGGAGAATAACATTGAGTGGAAATATTAATGGGTATTCACTATAAAAATATTAGAAATGGAAGAATCACAGGATAATTTTTATATCATAATATGAAAAAATAAAAATTCAAGGGAGGGTTTAATGAATTTAAATATTAAATATCATTACTTTGTAATCATTACTAAAGTAAAGGGATTTTTAAAAACCCATTACATTATGAATAATTAGAGATCAACAATCCTAGTACATATAATGTACATGACCTAAAAAGTAATATAAGATTATCCCATATAATGAGATGGAATTTCTAGAAGAATAAGAAGAGGTTATTAATATCTTATAAACGTCTTGGGAGGACTTTATATTGGTATTGGGAGACGAAATTATTTCTAATTTGTTTTTGAGTGAAAATGAGTGAGTGGTTTGGTGGGTATTTATAGATAAATACAAGGGAAACATTTATTAATTTATAACCATAGTTTAGGATTCTATATGATAAATTAATAAAAAAAACACACCCCATTGTTTTGGTACGATTTTATATATTTTTGGTACAACCATCTTTGAGTTCTGGTTTAACATATTTTATTTTTGTTTTCCTTATAATTTAAAGCTTGGTGTTTGAGTTTCTGTTTATGGAATGGAAAAAAATTGATGGGGAAATGACCTAAATATTAAGGATGTAATTTTTTTTTTGAATTAATGTAGTCTGGATGTCAATATATACAGGGATTATAAGGGTATCACATGGTTTGGAAGTCTTTGTAATTTGTTTAGGCTTTTCTAAGGGATGTGAGGCTAAAAGTTGTCTGATGTAAACTTCAAAATCACGAACATTTGACATGATGATAACTATTACCAAGATAATGATTTGAACTAGTTTATGGTGTGAAAATATTATATAGTTCGAAACCAGTTAAGTATGTAAAATTAGCGATCAGTGTTATTAAAACCCAAGTCATTTATTTTTTATGTGTATCTATTAAATTTATAAATTCACATTAGGAAAGGCTTCCACAACATGAATCTCTAGAACTCGGTAGTTTTAAACTTATCATGAATATAATTTATTATCTAATATATGTGATTCTCTATCTCTCAAACCCTTGGGTATCTCTATGGCATTTTGGATGAATATATTTTTTTCCAAAAATATCAATCATGATTTTAATCTAAAATGAGTATTTTTCTTTTTCCCCCACTCTTCCATTTTTTATCCACTATCACAATGTAATATCATGACCATTATTGAAATGCATTTGGATCTACTATGTAATAGGAATATTTTTTTGATTTCCTTTTCCATTATCCCTCATTGGAAAATTTGGTTGGGAAAATTTCTCAATCTCTAGATAAAGGTATGTAGTCCAAAACAACACCCTATGTCCTATTTATATTGGGTTACATATGTGAAATACTATGTTACTACACTAACACCATATTCTCATTAAAAAGAGTATGTTGGACGCTATTAATCATGCGTCATACTCAACATTGGATCCCTTTAGACGAAATGGTGTTATGCCCTTCCAAATGGTTACCCATTGGGTGATCCTATAATTGATTAATAGAGAAATGGATAATTTCTTAAAGATATTACTTATAATCATATTAAACCTCATATGATTTCTTGGGATATATTCACATTAGAAAATTTTGTTTTTTATTTTTAAAAATTATGGTGATATTTTGACATAAATGGGTATAAATAAGGGAATGAAAATGACTTAAGATGTAATTTAATGATGTAATTGCTAATTTAAAGTCAAATGATAATTATATGAATTGAAAATTATAGATTATGATGTAATGTTTTATTATTCTTTCATATATGACTTTTATTTTGGATCATGCTTAAATTTTTACATCAATGGATATTCCCGGTGACGTTGAAGAGTTTATATAATGTTAATATCTTATTAATGATTAAATACTTATATAGAGTTCATTTAACTTTGATTATAAAATTATAATATAATTTTTATTTCCCAATGATGCTAAAATTCTTATATAAAGGAATTTATATGGTCATTATTTATTCCTTATAGGCCATGAACCGGTTAAGTGAATTATCTAGGGAAATGAGGATGTGGTTTCTTGGGTAGTGATATATTATAAGAGAAAGTTAAAAATGGTTCTGAAGTAGGTTGATTCATGTATTTTTTAAATTGATTAATAAATACTATATTTTATTTATTTATTCAATTTAGTTGATGATAGATTGGATTTTTATAAACGATTGTGTTAACTTATTGATATTTTCTCTCTCCCTGTATAGGCTGCCACTTGGTAGCCGAGTAGATTGCATGGTTGTAGGATTGGACAATAGTAAGAGACCTTGTTGTTCATTATTTATTTATGGATGGGTTTGAGCATAGATATGGAATATACATGGGGTTCAAGACTGGGGTATTTGATTTTATTTGTGTAAGTAGAAAATTTAATATATAATACAATTAGTTAGACACTTGGATACATTCAATAATAAAACTACATGATTTATTATTATTTGGTTTAATTGAATCATACATCATTTCCCAGTCATATGTTTCACAATTTCTCCAAATTTTTTTATTCTAATATTTTCTATTTTCACTATATCATACCTCTATGATATGAGGTACATTATCTCTACTATGTTTTTACACCACAACTTCATGTATATAGACTCTAGAATATAGGGAAGCAGTCTTATGTTCTTGTAACCAACTTTATTTGGAAATGTGAGAGAGTTTCTGATTGAGGGTTTCTCTCAAGTGGTTTCAAAGAAGTAGGTTTTTCTTTTCTATTACATTAATAATAAGTAAAATTATAATGGATACTAGGATGTGTCAGGTCATGTTAATGATATTGATTATGTAAGTAGATAACCCATGAATGGGGTAAAATATGTGTACATGGGGTTGGTATTGTTGTTCATGATAATGGTTTTTATGGTTCATGTAATTACCTTTAGTGATTTACATTTTTTATTATGTTATTATTTCTTAATGTTTATACTTATTAACCAATATGATGCAATATGAGTATGAACTCATTAATATAGGAACATATGGATATGTCATGGAATTCATTTTTCATGATAGAGACATATTTTTTATATGTGGTATATTTTCCTCTATGAACAGTGAAAAGGTATACCTATTTTTAATATAAATGAAAATAAATAACTATTATATCATGCAAATTCACATGATAATCCATATTTAGAGAGACCACGATCTAGTAGTTCATAGTTATTGTGAAATTTTGATGTTTAATTTTTTATTATCTAGTGTTCTATATACTTTTTTTATCTTATAGAGAAAATTCATCCTCATCATTTTGAATTGAGTTTTATGATAAGAGCAATATACATGCTCAAAATACTGCTAAACAAAGATTACATTATCTTTTGAGGATTAAATTCATGTTTGGATACCTGAATGATTCATTATTTTCATTTGATCCGTATAATTGGAAACATTTCACATTGTACCTTTGATGTCTCAGATATCCAGTAATTGTTAGCAGTAGCGTCGATCAACATTCATTGGGGAGGGAGGACCTATGATGCTCAGTTCAGAACGAGTCAACCTATATAATATTCAAGAAACTATATGAACCCACATCTAATAGGGTGATGTTATCAACATTCATAGTTTTTTACCATCCATGAATTAGTGAGACACTATAGAGAAATATGGAAATCAAGAGGATTTATCCGGGATGGAAATAAAGATAATGTTTCTAAGACACATTGTTCCTATTTAATTGAAAGATGTTAATAATTGTGAGTTCATGATTCATAAGCCATAGGTTATGTAATTGATGGAATACAATAGATTTTTTGACAAATTCATGTGATTTGAAGCAGCATTAGCAGATGATGAGATTTCTATGGTGCATCATTTTTAGGATGGTACCCTTGTTGAGATTAGTTTATACATGAACATCTTTTGTTTGGGTACCTTTTTAGATGAGATAAATAAATATTTCATCATATATGGGAATCTGAGAGAGGTCATGAGGAGAGAAATAAATATATCAGTAGGGTGATCTAGGAGATCTTCTTCTAGTGGAACAAACCATCACTGTAGTAGATATTTCCAATGAAATAGCGGGTAGAGCAATCAGGGTATTAGGAATCCATCTCAAGATCATGTTATGCTTCATTACTCTTAGTGTCTAATATTATTTCAACAAGTGGCCACAATGTGTGTATCCTACATTGGATTTACATGCTTATGGTAGTCTAGGTAACATGTGGTGGTTTTATTAGGGAACACATTATCATAATAGTGGTAGTGGATAAGAATATTTACCATTGTATTGGGAGGGAACAACTACCTCTCAACAGAGAAATATTTGGAGCTGAACTAGACATTCAAGTTGAAGAAGTGGATATGGTTCCCCAATGTAGAAGTTGACATACTTGGAGTATTGAATATTATAAGGTTTTTTCACTATATCTGAGGGAGTAGGGTCAAGTCATCTATATTCTATGCATTATATTCTATCAAGTTTAGATGTAGAAACATCCTCAATTAGAGGTACAATTCTTGTATCATCCGCCCATTCGTGTATTATATTAATATTGGATAATCACATTCCATTATATCATCTATTTTTATAAATGGTTTGGGATTGGTTTTTTTTCAATAATAGATTTTTTCTTCACCATCTATACACCATTGGGAGTTCGGTTGGAGAATATCAAACATTACATGGCTTGTTGTATTGAAATTGGTGGTCAACGTTTATTTTGGGAACTTTTTTTTCTAGAATGATAGGATTAGGATGGATTATTGGTATGGATTGAAAATTTCTATTCCATTATCATATCTAATGATAATCAAGGGTTATTTTATTTCTATCTCTAGAAGTAGGTAACTATTTTCAATAGGGAGAGTGGGATCCTAACGATTTTCATGTAGGGCCAATTCAGTGTTGACGAGATGATCTCATGGTTCATCTAATAGGAGGTTTTCTAGATGATGGTAGAATTTTGTAGGATAGTTTTCCGCCAGTGTTCAGCCATTTTGAAAATGTCTTTCTATTATTTTTTATAGAATACCACCATATTGGGAGATAGAGTTCATGATGATGTTGGTGCTGAGAGAATATATAGTTTATTTTATTCCTTACAAGATTAAACCTACAGATATTCATTAGTTAATAGTTTAGTTGGATGATCTAGAATCCATTGGTTTCATAGTGACCAGTACTTCACCAGGGTGCTCAATAGTTATTTACACTAAGAAGGATGATGGTAATTTATTATTATATATTTATTATTGGAGATGACACTACATGGAAATCAAAATATGGAAACCTCTTCTACAAATTATTGATCTAATAAATTAGATTATATGTTATTTAGTTATCTTTGTGGTTAAAAATTATTATGGTATATTTAGTATAGATTGATACAATAATATAAACCATTGACTTCTTTTATGTGTAGGTATGACTTGTATGTGTTCAATGTGATTCTGTTTATTTTAAAAAATGACCTTCCTAATTCATGTCCTTGATGAGTCAGATATTTCATTATTTTTTTATTAGTCTAAGGTAGTTTTTGTTGATGGAAACATAGTGTACTCTCAATCAACATAAAATCCTTCCAAACTTCTTCACATCATCTTGAGTACATTGTGATTGTATCAACATTAAGCTAGGATAACCATATGAAAATTCAGGATTGATAATGTGCACTTCCGGGGTTGTGTCATCTCAGTGGATAGAGTGTCTGTAGAACAATATAATTTTTCAATTGTGGTATCTTGGGAGATCCCAACAATGTCTTCAATAATAAGATTTATAAAGGTTTAGTAGGTTATTAAGGACGTTTTATCTAGGAAATTTTTTATATAGCACCAATGATGTATGGTTTGACAAACAAAATAGTGGAGTATGTTTGGTCATATTAGTGTGAGAGTCATTTTCATGACCTAAGGGAAGGATGAACTCAACACTAACAATAACCTTACCTTTTTAGGGAAGGAATGTATATCATATTATGATGCCTCCAGAATTGGACTCATATAAGTTCAGATGTATGAGGATTGAGTGGTTAATTATTTCTCTAAAGTGATCAGATTGCATGAGAGGAAATCAAAAAATAATGATATGGATTTTCCTACAATTTTATATACACTATGAAACTAGAGATATTATTTTATGATAGAGAGTATTTTTTATACACAAACCACAATTTCCACAAGTACATATTTTCTCAATAGGACCAGAATAGTTGGTAAAAGTGGTGGGTCAAGTATCTAGAGTATTTCAATGATCATTATTCTTATACACTGTGAATGTAAAACATCATTTTCTATGACTTGATTTGGAAGGTAAAAAATTGGCTTTCTAGGAGACTTACATCGAGGGGTAGATGGCATTTCGTGCACACATGAACCTAGTTGTTCATAAGCCTAATAGTAAAGTATCTATGACATCAACATTAGTTATAACCATTAGTATTCATCAGATATATGTATGTATATAATTTTATCTAGTGGTATTAGCTCTGAGAGAAATATTATGTGTTGGGGAACCATTATTATGGTGTATTGGAAATTAAAATTCTCTTCTTTACTATGCTCAAGTTTGGGTTCCTATGGTTTTTCTCAAGAATCTTATTAGAGAGTTCCATGCTTATGGGTGGGTGGTACATGTAGGGATGAAAATGATGTATCCGAATGTACATAGAAACTACATGTGTCTATGAATGAAGAAGGAGGTAGTGGGATTTGTGGTGAGATATTTCAGTTTTCAGTAGGGGAAAAACAATGATCAGAGGCATGTTGGGCTATTGGAGCCTCTTCCCATTATAGAATGGAAATGGGATGATGTAACTATGGATTTTTTGATATGATTAAAAATGTATACTTTAAATAATGATGTATTATTTTTGATCATATATTTACTAACGATGCTATCCCACATCATTCCAATCAAGGAGTGATACACATTTTATGTTCTAGACATTCTATACCTGTAAGTGAAAGATTGGTTGCGTTGTATTCTATGGAGTATTGTTTCTAATATAGATAATCATTTCACATCTTTGATATGGAAGGGTCTTCAAAAGGATTTGGGATCACATTTTCTTTTATGTATATCCTTTCATCCATTGATATATGTCTAATATGAATGGACTATTACAAATTTGATGGAAATGTTATGAAATTGTGTTTTTTATTTTAGTGGTTCATGGGAGTGAAATTTATAACTCATGGAATTTTATTATAATAATAGATTCTATGAATCGATCCAAATGGATCCTTTCAAGGATTGGTATGCCAGGCCATACTGGTCAACTTGGTTTTGGTTAGGGGATATAAATTCAACACAGCTTTGACCCAATCTCATGAGGGAGATATCTGAATTGGTTTAATTAATCATGAGGCAGTTGGTGATTGAACATAGTTGTAATAAATCGTACAATGATCATTATAGATTACCTATACTGTTTGATTATGGTCATCGTATTTTCTATCGGGTGTCACCTAATCTAGGGAAACACCATATTACGAAAAATGGAATGCTATCATCCAGGTATGTCAGTCCATTAAAGCTAATGGAAATGGTCGGTACATTGGTATACCTATTGTTCATTCCACAAAACTACATTTCCATGCATTATGTGTTTCACATGTCACAACTTCAGAGATATCATCCATATACTTCTCTTTTGATAGATGATGATGATGTAGTGTTTTGTGTAGATGCATCCTTCGATGATCATTTGATACAGATTGTGGACTATAGTGATATGTGTCTCTCGGTGAGGATTATACCTTTAGATTGAGTGTAGAGAAATCATGTTTTCTTTCAAGAGGATTGATTGGAGAGAGAATATGATATCAGATCATAGTGGATAGAATTGTTATTCCATAACCAACAGTGATTCATGAAGAATCTTTAGGATGAAAAGCTATACGTTTGGAGGTTGTATAATCAAATATTTTTTAGGAACATTCCCCTTTGACTATTGGTTGAAACACTTTTAGTTGGTTTTTCCATCATCTATAAACCTTGGTGGTCGAGTCACTTTTTGGTAATGGAGATCATTTTCCAGTGAAAATGAACGAATTTTTAGAAATTTAAGATTATTTAAATTAAGTGTGTTCGGGTTAAAACATGTGAAAGGATTATGAGTATTTTACATAGTCTAGATTTATTCATAGATAGTTTAGGCCATTCCTACAATATTAGGGTAGAAATTATTCAGCTGGAAACTTTCATGTCATGAAAATGCTACACGATTTGAAACTATTACATGATAGATGATATAAACTAGTTTTTAGGATGAAAATTGTTCACATTTTGAAATTACTTATCACAGATATTTTAACCAGCGGTTACCTATTTTTTCATGTATATATTAAATTGGTAAAATAATGTTGTAAAATTGTTTCATGCCATGAATCACTCATACTCAACAATATCAAAACCGAGACTATGGAAGATTTAGATTTTCTTCAACATGTGTGTCTCTCTCTCTCAGACCCTTGGGAGACTCTAAGATATTATAGATCCATTTATTCTCCTTTAGAAGTAATGATCAACTTTTTAATCTCATGTGAATTTTCTTTATTTGGTTTTCCACACTCATCTATTTGTTCTCTATTATCTCATTGTAATATCTTGACTGCGGTTGAACTGGATTTCAATCTTGTGTGATTTGGGATTCTTTCTATGATCTTCTTCACCTTCACTCCTCATTATTATCTCTGGTTGAAAGTATCATTTAATCTGCAGAAAATACTACGCAGTCTAAAATAATGTCATCTGTACTGTTTCATTTTGTTAAAGTATGTGAAATATTATGAAATATCACTAAAAAACATGAACACTAAATATATAATAATTTGGTATGTTAATCATCTGTTTTACTACTCCATGGATCCCTTTGGACCTAATGGTGTTGAGGACTAGCTTGTGGTTTTTCATAGGTTGATCCAATGCTCTATTAATAAATATATGTATAATGGTTTAAATATATGACTTAGCAAGACATGAGACTATATTATTTTCCTGTGATATATTTTACTAAAAAATAGTTCAATTCATATGTGAAATGGATGGTGATATAATGATATAAATTTGTGTGCAAAGTGAAATGGATATGACTTAAGATATAATTTAAATAATGAATGGGTAATTGGATGTAAAATGTAAATATGATGAATTGATTTGTGTGGATTATTATATATGTTGTGTTATTATATCATTTTTGACTTGGGTTGTGGTTGCGATGATATAATGATATAACTGGTTATTCATAGTGATACTGGAATTCTTATATAAATGGATTTACCTAGTGATGTTAAAATTCTTATATGTTGAGATTTTCTAGGTGATCTAGAAATGATTATATAATGGATTCTTGATGATGGTGAAATAAGTATATAAAGGGATTTTTCTATTTTTTTTTTGTATTTGATATAGTGCCTGACCTAGTACAATGATTACTTCATTGACTTGTGGTTGTATTTGGAATGGTTTTACAATATTCCCATAGATATTACAACATAGTTATAAATCATATTGATTATTATATTGTATTAATGGATTAATTAATATTCCTGATTATCTATTTATTTGGTGAACTTATTACCAGATTGGTTTGGTTTAGACCAAGTGGTACCGACCTATGGAGTATTAATTACACCAAATTTGGGGAACTATTCAGTACTGGAGAATATTACATGGTTGTATGATTGAACACAGTTAAGAGGCCCAATTTTTTATTATTTATCGCTAGATGAGTTTGAGCATGGAGACATGAACAACATGGGGTTCAGGACTTGGATAATTGATTTTATTTATGTCGCAATGATCTTTAATCCTTATTACTTTCATTTTGGGAGTATTATTTGGTGGGAACCCTGGAGACGCTCGTCTCCTTCGGTGATGATGGTGGTGGTCGTGCCAATTCCACCCCCCACTGTGGGGGAGGGATCTTCTTTTCTCTTATTGAATGAGGTACCCGTTTTCATCCCTTCTCAAAATATGATTATCTTACACCATTCCCAAAAGCTGAGTTAGTATTAAAGGTTCTGAAGCTCATCGATGGCTATCTGAATCTCTAGATTTCAACTTCGGAGTTCAATAAAGCCTCCACACTTTTGAAGTTCACCATGATTGCAAGGTTCAAGTTGTGAAGGCCATCAGTGGATTCCATTGACAGGTTCATCTTCGACACTTGGAATCTCCAGGAGCAGGCAATGATGGGTTTTCTTGATAATCATAATATTATGTTGTAGTTCTCATTAGAAGAGGACATCATCCGTGCCTGGTCAAAGGCACCCCGGTGCTACAATGGATGTCATTTTTTCTTATTCTGGTGGTCGTTCGATTTCCACATGAATCGAGACTCGCTGTCTCTAGAGATTTGGGTTAGTTTCCCCAACCTTCCGTTGCATTTTCAAAACCACTCGATTATCCTAATTCTCGGAAATCTACTCAGAAGGTATCTTTGTTCGGATAGTAAAACAGCAGCGGTCTGTCACCCGGTTTTCCCAAGGTTATGCGTGGAGATGGACATGTTTATGGTTCCATTTGATTATGTTTGGATTACAATTAGAGAAGAATATAGGTCCAGGAAGAGAGTAATCTTTGAGAGTTGGATAGAGTTTTGTTTATCATGTAAGCAGTTGAGGCACACATTAGATTTCTACTAGCGGAGGGCTGCATCATTGGCGGGCATGGGATTTGGCTCACAATTTAGGATTGATTATGTTAGGGATAGTCAGGACGTGACTCAAATGGTGGAAAAGGGAAATGAAAAGGTTCCACTGGTTGGTGAGACATCGAGCATGGGTCTGTATGTAGTAGGTGAAGAGGATAGAGCTTGGGGAAATTCAATGTGACCAGTGCAGGAGGTGCGAATAGTTAGTGTGTCAGAGGGTAGCATTGCAGCAGGTGTGGAGACCATTGGCACTACTTTGGAAGCGCACCATGTTAACCTGACAGTGGTGGATGTGTTCAGTAGGCTAAAAAGGGATCATGCGAGTTCATCCTATCGTGGTCCACAATATGAAGGGGGAGAATATCTGCTTGAGGAGAGTTTTGCGGAATTCCAGATTAAGTGGGAAAATTAATATTGGACCAAACTTCAGATGAATGGAAGGTGGACCTCTATGGTTCGGTGGTTAAGAGGACATGGGTGGACAGTGTGGATATGAGCAAGGGGAGTCATGGGTTGGAAATAAATGAGTTTGTTCCAAACATATGTGTGAATGAAGGGGGCCAAGATCAATTTCCTTCAGAAAAAGTTTTTAAGGCCTATCAATTGTTGTTTTCGATTTTGATTTTTATATTCACGGTGTGGGAGACGGGGTCGGTGTGATGGTTCCCAAAAGGAGTGTGCACGACCACTCAACTGATGAGGCTCTAAGACTAAATAGCACTAGGGGTTATAGGAGGTGGAATGGGAGGAAAGAATACTCCTAAATACCTCCTCCTCTGAATACTCGCTCGGCAATGAAGATGAGTGATGAGAGGATGATTGTGGAGTCTTTGAGCCACCTGAGGCCAGGTGAGAAATATTTTCAGTCCTTGCTTCAGATTTTAAGCTCCGAAGAGGAAGTGATTGAACATGTCCTATTGCACAATTACACTAAGGAGGAAGCTGCTAAAACGATTGGGAGGTCTCTAGAGGTGTCCCTTAATGAGGATAAATATTCTTGGATTGATTAGCATGACTCAATTTTGGTAGGGGGTTTCAAACATGGAAAGATCAGTGTTAAAGAGTAAATTGCGTCTTGGGATCAATTAGTGTTTGTTTTTGAGAAGAGGATATTGTAAGGAGACATAAATTCATCATCCTTATCATGGAAACTGTTTAGAGAAACTGACTAAGGTAACATTAAATTTATTGTGAGCGATTTTTTTAAGATCATGGTTTTGGTTGGTTGGTGTCACTGAAAGGGTAGTGTGAGTTGTGGTTACTATGGGTCACCCTTTTTTTAGGTTTACAGTTATGTTTATGCTTGTTTTCACCACACTAATATGACCAACATCGGAAAGTGATTATAGATTTAAGTCTTCATCAGTGCATCTCTCTTGGAATTGGATGCTTGAGAGGTCATGAATTCTCCATCGGTTCTGTGCCCATTCTTCTGCACAAGACTTCTTGCTGAAAGGTCTTGTGTCGGTGAAGGTTTTTTTGGTTTCACCCTTTCTAGGATGGGGCGGTATGATAGCATTCTTTGGTTGAATTTGGTTTCTCACGTTCCCCTTTAAATGTTTTTTAATAAAAAATTAATTTTCAGTCAGTAATTTTGAAAATAACATAAATTCCATCATGAAATTATATGATGTATCATTATTTTCTATACATGGTTTATCCTTTATCATCTAGTTATACGTTGTACTATTTTTTTCTATTTTCATTAATTTTATTTACTATTTCTGCTATATCAAAACTCTATACCACAGTTTATAGTCTCCCAACTATGATTTCTATACCCCTACTACTAGTCAAAAACCACTTACATATTAAAAAGTTTTCTTGTGGTCCATTAACCAGCCTGATTTGGCCACGTGAGAGATTTCAATATTGGAGATCACTACAATTTTATCCACAGTTTCTATTAGTATTATATAAGGACAACAACAATACATAAATATAATACCATCAGTGAGGTGGAAGTGACCCATGTTAATAAGGATTCGATTCTAAAATGTTAAAATATAATATAGTTTTCGGAGGATTAATTAATGGATTTTAAAATTTTTGAAATACAATAAAAATAAATTATTTTAAATAGAAAATATATATTTGGTCATGGATTCATAATATAACATTTATTTCATCACTTTCTTTCTATTATGATGTCATAACAGAGAGTGTATATTTTTACCGTATATATTATTTAACAAAAAAATTTTCCTTCACAGAAAACTATCCAAACCTCACCTATGGATAATTGTTACATTTTTATTTCAAATATAGTAAATTGTTTTATCAAAAATAATTTTCAACATTTGATAATTTTTTACTATTAAATAAAAATCCATATTTACTATAAAATATTAGTTGTTATGATTTTAAAAACATTCTAAACATTTTAAAATTATCCTTAGACTTCCTGAAATTATATAAAGATTTTTATAAAAATAATAATTATTTAATTATAATAACTTAAAATTTATTTCATATATTCTATAATTTATCAAAGAAGGATTATAAATTCAAACTAATTATTTTACAAAAATATTTTTTTTTTATATTTATTTTAAAATATATTATTTTCATAAAATCATAATTTAATCATCAAAAATTTATTAATAAAAATGTATAAATATATTAATTATTTTAAAAATAAATAAAAATTGCATTATTGTCATCTAGATACATGGCCCCAGATTACACTAGTGTATTCCCTAAGGGTATGGTATATGATGTAGGTTCCATTGTTTTGGGGATTATTGAACATTGTCTATTTCGTGATCTCAATAATAATGAACTTCTCATGTAAACTTGTTCGTTCATGTTTCAATTTTTCAATTTCTTCTTTTGAATGGTCATGGAAAAATACCAATGATTCTATATCCATTTGAAGCATCAATAATTGGGCTTCATAGGCTATGTTATTACTGCTCGTAGTCATCAATTTTTTAGTTTCTGTAAACTAGACATTATCATAACACTTAATATATAATCATCTTAATATTCACAATCCAAAATTTAAATTATTGTAATATTGTTATTCCTAATAGTCATTTAAATCTGATAGGCTACATGTTGTAATGTTCCAAAATAAATAATTTAGTGTATGTTTTTTTTATAACTACATTACTTAATACATAGTCATTCATTTAAAAAGGGAATTTGAATTATTAACTTTCAAGTCATTACATTTTCGCAATTAGAAAACTTCTCCCATATAATTTAATTATGTAGACTATAACACATGAGGGTACTTAAATTTTATAATATCTTCTAGTTGCCATTTTGCTTCATCAAACATATGGTTCTTCCGCAACACTTTTTTCAAGTAAGTTGTCTATTATATGGAACATTGTCTCTATGATATATGATACTCAACGACTACTCCTAATATAAATTATTTTTCTATAATGGTACCACATATGGATTCAACACATGTGAATTGTTTGATATGTACTTACTCATGAGGGATATATATGAAATATCATGTAGTTGGGATAGGTTGTGTGAGGGTACTATTTCATTGGCCATATATCAAATTTTATCGTTGATCTAAAATGTTTTTTATCATGTAGGATGCATTCCCTTTTCCAGAAACTCATGATTTTTTCAACTGTGATATAAGAAAGAACATCTTGCCTCTAACCACAACCTCTTGGACTAATCAGTGATTTTTTAATAACTATTTTTTTCGTATTTATATATATTTAAAATTATTCTTAATTTTTTAAACCTTAATTACCATCTATTAAATAATATCATGGCCTTTAAGCTTCCACTTTCTAGTTTCATTTTAATATGATGGTTTTTTACACCTCTTACCATAATTATCCTCATAATGTTTTATTTAAATCCTAAAATGATATTTTTTATCATATAAGTAATGAACTAAGAAATGGTCTTGATCCCCAGAACAATTTAAATCCATTGAAAATTATCTCAATATATCTTCAATAGTTTGAATAGTTTATTCATAATTTCCATCTAACTGATTGTGATAAACATTACTAAAACAATTTTCTATATTTCATGTTGTATGAATAGTTCCCCACAATCTCAAATAAAACCACAAAACATGAATAGATAAAATGGAGAGTGGAACACTATTTATTCTTTCAACATCATTAATGTATTTCATGAAAACCTGATAATGGGAGAAATCTTCCTTGAAAACAATGAAATGTGATGACTTCCTAAATTGATCGACTACCACATAGAGGGAATTATTTCCATTATATTTATTGAGGATCCCAATAATGAAATAAATGTTTTATGTTTTCTCATTTCCATACTTGGATAGGAAATTAATCAATCATTGCATTTGTATTATATTGTTTAGCCTTGATTTTTTTTGGAAAATGAATCATCGAGACACAAATTCTACAATCTCCCTCCTCATTTTATCCCATCAGATGTTTGGTTTTTTATCTCTATACATCTTACTTATTCATGGATGAAGAGATAATGATGAAACATTCACATCATCCCGAAGGCCCCACTTCTGTTATGGTTTTTATTTATCATATATCTGAGTTTAAAACTATAAAAATCCTTCATTATAAAGGTGTCACTTTGGAATATTTTATACCTTTTTTTATAACACCACATAATCTTTTAGGCCTCCTTTATGACTTCAATAGTGGATTTTTTAGAATTTATTTGATCCTGTTAGGATGAAGACTTTTTTTATTATTACCATGTACATCCATTACACTTCCAAAAATACTATACCCCTTCAATCCTGATTATGGGTATTTCACTAGGTCCTTTAATTTCAGATCATTTGCCACTTTATTCACATTCCAGTGATTATAATTTAGTGAATCATCATAATCACAAATTTAATTTAACCACCATTATTTGTTCATTTTGATCTTATTTTATGTGAACATATACTTGAGGTTTTTATGATCCCTATATATGTCATACTTCTACCCATAGAGATAATATCTCTAAATTATCCACTTAAGGACCACATTATCCAATTCAATATAATGTGTTTGGTAGTTATTATCATGGATATATAACTGTTGGGAGGTATAGTCTATAACTTGTTCAGCTTGTATGAGTATAGACCCAAATAATGTTTTGGATGCATCATTGTAGATCAAAAATCATTCATCCACTAGTGCATAATGTGAGAAACTGTGTAATGATTTTCATGTTATTAAAATATTTAAATCTCACATCACATTCTTTTTTCCATAAAAACATCACCACCATATACGTTATCTAGGTTTTTCTTCTTGAAAAATAGGAGATGTTTTTAAATAAAATCAATAGTAATAACCATATACCCAAATGAAACTATTGATCTCCATAATAATTGTTGGTTTAGACCATCCATCAGTTTCCTCTATCTTTGATAGATCCACATATATTCATTTTTTATTGATATCTTTCCCATGGAAGGTGGCATGATCTATCCCAAACTTGTATTTTTTATACAGTTCGTATAACTACTACTTTCACATGGTATTCAATATAAATTCAAATACATATTTTTTCCCCATTGAAATTGGTGAATATAAGAATACCATCTATAAATACTCCTATAAGAGTATATAGCTAAACCATAAAGAAAGAATTCAATAGGTACATAAATATAGATGGAACATTAATAAGTCTAAATGGAAACACTATGAACTCATAGTTATTATTCTTTATACAAGAATACTTCTTGGGGATATCATCATTATTCACCATTACATGATAATATCCCAACTGATTATCCACCGTACCGATGTACGAGGCACAACATAGTTGATAAAATAATCCATCAGTCGATGGTAGAAGACACCAGTTCTTTATCATGTTCATATAGTGTTCACGATAATTACATTTGTGGAACATCGATATGTCCTTCCTCTTTATGAAGATAAAAAATTCATCCCATCCAGAATCAATTTGGTGAATATATCCATTTTTATTTCTCATGCAGTTTCTTCATAATATCATCATGTTAAATTGTGGCCATTCTATATATATTCAAGGATATTATAGAATATATGGGTATAAGATCAAATTATATCTAATTTTTATATCTTGGAGGAAGACCATGAATATATTTGGGAAACACATTAGCATATTCCCTTACAATGGGAATGTCATCAATGATGTTCATTTCCATTATCCTTATCATTTTAGGTAGATATGATTTCTTAGAAAGAGAAAATATCAAGTCTTTATATGATCTTGAAAAAGGTGATTTTTTATACTCCTTGAGATGGTATAGAATAATAGGATGATTCATGATATAGAGTATTTTTTGTTCCTCTTAATAATATATGTTGGATTTATATAACGAAAGAAAATTTATACCATGAATATCATCAAATTTTCTCTAAAGGGAGTATCACAAAGATCTCTCAAAATTTTAAATTGCAAATATAGAAAAGGGTGATTTTTTATACTTGTGATGAAATGATATCCCAAATTTTCATTGCCAAAGATATCTCCACAGCCATTTTTTGTGGCGGTGTTAGATTATTCCTTCTACGCTCATTTGATATGAAATATTGTATAGAACCATATTCTCATAGGATATTTGATGTTAATGAATTGATGATAAGCCTACCTAGAACTATTTTATTATGGTTCCAATCATTTACATCAGGAAATATTGAAATTGATATAATAATTTTCAAACTATTAATCTTATATAAGGTAAAATATTAGCACTTAATGTATTTATTCTAAATGAAATATATTCCTCAACATATGAATTTTAATGTTTCAATATAAGTAATCCTTGTTCAATGTCCTAACATAAAATTCCCTAGGAATCATTGATGTCATTCTAATTGTTGATAATGAATTTATGAATTTACCAAAGCATATCCCTGTAAAGTATCAAACATAGTGCATGTTAGGACATATTTATCATGATCTAGGTAAAAATTTTGTTAATGTGAAAAAAATCATTTTTTGAGATTACTACCCCGTGGAAAAAATATTCCACATCAAAATCCACTTGTTGTATCCATATATGGATTTTCATTCCGAGAAAATAATTACTATAAACATTAAAATGATTATGGATATTTTCATGTGTCTAATATTATTCATAAGGTTTTGGAAAGTATTTCTGTAAATACCCATAAATTGTGTAGAATTTTTTTTTTAAAATTCATTGGAATTTTATGATCCACAGTTTCTGGAAGCGCTTGATTCCAAGGCCCGGTGTGCCCAGAATCGATTTCTAAAGTCTTGTTTTGGTACGTTCAGTAAACGTACAAGCAAGATATTATAAATTTTGAACTGGTCCTTAGAATTGAAATATGATGGCACTATTGAGCTCGCAACATTCATGATTTCTTAGTGGGGCCTTCACCACAGTTGCATACTATCAGGGATGGGAGTTTTTTTTGGTTTTTTAATTAGATTGAATAAAAATAAAGTGTTAACTTTATTTTTATTTTATGGTGGTTAAAACCACAAAGAGGAGGTTAGTGGTGAGGGCCACCACACCATAACCTCCCCTGAGAGGATATGGTGGTGGGGCCCACCAGCAAATAACCTCCCATTGGAGGATATTATTTAGTGGGGCCCACCTGAGCTTCTTAACCCTATTTAACTCCCCATTAATTAATTAGAACTCCTCACCTCCTCTAAATTTGAATTTGAACCATTCCTTTCAATTAGTTAAATGAGTTGTCTCTTTTAATTAAACACAATAATTCAAATGGTTGTGCCAACAATTAATAGACAACTTCATCCATTGTTTTTTGGCTTAACATTATTTTGGTGGTACATTTGGGAGAGGATGATGGAATTGGAAGTACATGGAGTTACAAATTCTCCCAATGAAGAACATCTCATCTGCCAAAGAAGAATGACAGACATCTATCCCTCTTCAACTAGGGCAAGAAGTGGAAGCACCGCCGCCCATGAAGAACATCCACGACGTCATCTTCGACTCGTCTTCTCCGAACTCTTCCTCTTCCTATGTTGACGAAACGACACTGACTTCCTGAGACTTCGTCAATAATCATCGTCATACGAGGTTGGAGGATTTGAGTTGATTTTGTTCCCGTTCTACGTCGTTGAATGTATGAAATGTGAATTTTTGAATGATGACACCATACCGAGTAGGGTACAGACAACACAAACACAACCCGACCCTCCCCCTTTATTGATTTCATTTGTTGATGATGGAGACAGAGCATGGACACCTAGCGTCGGGCTGGCCGGATGAAAACCACTAGCGTAAGGTCACCGGGTATCCTGAAGGGTGCAGCGCCGTCGCGCCGTAAGGAAGAGGAAACCCATGGCCAGGGTGGGCCACGACGGAGATGCGCAACCCTATCGTGTCGTGCTAGTGGTGCAGAACGGCAGCCAGGTCGGGCCACGGTGGAGGGGGAGTGACACCGTCGTTCCGCACGGAGCACGAGAGCCGCGTCCGGGGAAGAGCTGGCTGAGAACATGGCCGCTCGGCCAGCTGGGAGAAGCAGGACCTAGTGGGTCATGCATGTGCTGGACCGCCACCACCTGTCGCCGGTTTCAGATCACACCTGAATGGAAAATCTATTTAGGGACACATGGGGCACGCGGCTTCCCCCTGGCTACTGCTAAGGCGGACCCCCACTAGGCTTCCAGGTTGCCAGGCCGACTGGGACGACGGGCCACCGGGCCAACCGGGCCTCCGGGCCAATCGAGCCACTGGGCCAATCGGGCCTCCGGACCAACCAGGCCGCCGTGCCAACTGGACAGCCAGGCCGCTATCAGGTCTAGCCGCCTCCTCGGACTGGGCGCCTCCCTCGGGCCGGGCCGCCTTTGGGTTGGGCCTCCCCCTCAGGTCGGGACACCGTCTCGGGCCGGGCCACCACCTATTGCTGGGCCACTCCCATCAAGGTTGGGTCGAACTCCAACATAGGTTTGGACCCGCAGACTCGGTCGTACCCCAGTACGGACCCGATTAGCCGAATACACCTTTTCGCCTGTATCATGGGCTACGAGTGTCTGATTGAAGAACCATCTATGGTGAAAGAATGCTTAGTGCGAGACGGTACATTTGGAATACCCTACATGAGTTTTGGACATAGTTGTTTTACGGTCGGGTTGGATTGGACCAGAAATCCAACCGGTCCCCTATAACAGAAATACCAATAACTCACAGATAGTGCTTCCCATTGAAGTGATCTCTATTGCGTTGAGACCTCTTTGATGAAGTGAAACATTGAGATAATTATACATTGGACCTCGTGATAGTTGGAGTATTGACTAGTAGCTTGTGGTGTGAATCATCCCAAAGACGAGAAAGCAGAGTAAAAAGTCCTAGTAGTTGGCTGATAGCTGACGACTGCTGAACCTTCAACTAATAGTGTTTCAACTAGCCTAGTAGGGGAGCGCCTCTTTGTGAGTGCGGCGGACCCCCAGTTGGGAGCACCTCTGTGTGACGCGGCAGACCCACAATACTCGACAGGAGGAGTACCTTAGCAGGCTACGAGGGGGAGTGTCTCTGTGTGAGTGCAGCAGACCCACAGTGGGGAGCGCTTCTGTGTGACACATCAAACCCATGGTACTCGACAGGAGGAGTACCACAATAGTCCAGGAAAGTAGGAAGTGCCTCTGTGTGATGCGGCAGGCCCATAGTACTCAATAGAGGAGGAGTACACCAGTAGCTAAGGTTTCGATAGTTTTACTGGGAGTGTTACATGTTACCACCCAGATAATAAAATCCTATTTTTTAGCTGAGTTAATGACTTTTTTTATTTTTCTCATGATTGAGAAGAGTTACTTGATAACTTAGGTATATGTATGACAGTATACCTAAGTAAAGGTTATCCATTGTTTCTTTACTTTTTTGTTATCCTTGTTGGATATTGTGAGACAGTGAGGGTCTCTAGGTCCCTACTGAGTATCGTTATACTCACCCCAGCACGGGCTATTCCCATACCTCGATGTGTTGGATGCAGACGACAGACAGCGCTGACGGAGGCCGAGAGCGCCAGGACTGGATGGTACCCGGAGGTGGACCTTTTGACGAGTCGGTACACTGAGGATTATGATAGACATGGAGTGCTATGGTGTCCATCTATACCTACTCTTCAGGTAGTAACCCTGGAGGATGATCATGGAGCTGCTCTTTACCTTTCTGCTCTTTGTCCCTTTTTAGATGTACATTATTTCAGTTGTACCGGTACTTTACTGTTGGGCATGTATTTCCAGCCCCTTTTTACTTTATAATACTTCTTTTGTATACAGTATTTCTTAGTGTTTTGCTTCAAGTTGTGTACTCTGTTTGTTTTTGTAAACTTTTTATAAAAGAAATTCCTTCCCAGCCTAGGAATTAACGCCTTTGGTGCTAGTCGCCAGCCCCTGACCTATGGAAGGCGGTCTTGGGGTAGTCACGACATGGGTCCCGAGTACGGTTCGTGACAATTTCAAATATTATTCTTAAAAGATAATTTTACCTATCTCTAATACCAACTATGATAACCAATATCTTTTATAAACCTCAATTCATGAATTATTAGATAAAGTTCCACACAATACAGTCTCAAAATATAAAAAACACTAGTGTATTTGGGTATCTAGGTACATATCATATAATGTGAAATAGGGATGAAATTTTTTTATTTAAAACCCCTACACATTTTATTAAAATTGCATCACTCTTCTAAAACTGTTGGGAATTACTTTGGGATGTATATATGAATTGGGTGAGATATAAATATTGGTAATGGAATAAACAATGAATAACATAATGAAAGTAATAAATGATAGTAAATAGTAATATTAAGGTGACATAAAAAATTATATAATAATAAACATGGGCAATGAAGCATGATTTTAGATGATAAAATCAATGAAACATAAGAATGTTGAAATGACATAATAGATGAAATCATAAGAAAAAGTAATGTATAACCATTTATAAATAAATATGTATTATTCTTAGGATAACCATCCATAGACCAGACATTGTATCTCAAGTGGAACAAAAACTATCTAGTGCATTATAGGGATATATAAATTGAGGCCCATCGATCATTTTTATATCTTATACTTGCGTTTTTCTTCCACATAGATCATTAAACATAAAGATACAATTGATAAATTTTAATAACATGATTGGGGTGTGTGGGGCACAAAAATTTAATTACCCAATAAATAATGGATTAGAATATCTGTGTGTATACCATTGAATAAAAATGGGAATGGGTATTCACTACACAAATGTTTTTCTTGGAAAAAGCACAAAATAATATCAGTAGTATAATAGGAGCACATAATGTGCCAAGGAAGGTTTTAATGGGAGTGAATGGTGTCTTATAATTAGATTTAAATCATAAGAATCATAAAGTGATATATGAAAACACATTAAAACATAAAATATTTGAAATCAAAATTCATAGCGCAAATAAAGATCATGAACTAAAAAGGAAGAGGAGAAGATACATTACCTTAATAGGGAACTTCAAAAAGATGTTGAGTATCTTATTAAGAGCCTTATGAACCCTTGAGATGAAATTATAGATGTATATAGAGAGTAAGATTATTATTAATTGGTTTTATGTGAATATGAGTTGGTGGTTGTGTGTGTATTTGTAGAAAGGATAGGGGAATTGTTTGTTATTTTTTACACATGTTTTATAGTCTATATGATAGAATATATAAAAAAACTCCCATTATTTTTACAAATATATTAATCTATAGATGATTAGTTTTAAATATTTAATAAGGATATAAACTGAATATATTGAAAAAATTATATTGGTGATGTGGTAATGATTAGTGTTCATAAATATTTTATATTAAAAATTTTAAAACATAATATTTATTTGTAGATTTCATTAAAGGATTATAAAATTAATCAACTAAATTTAAAAAAACATTATTATAAAGCTTAAATATTTATTTGTTCATGGATCCCATTTATATATTCCTATTAAATTACTATTTAGCTATTATGATGTCATAATATGGACTGTATATTTATATTGTTTTAATCTTTTACTAAAAAATTTGAATGTTTCATAAAATTATGAAGTAAACTTCTCAGTGGATAAATTTTACAAGATTAATTAAAATTTATTATTTATTTAATCAATTTTTTTCTAAATATGACTAAATTTTACTTTTACAAAAAGTATACATATTTTATAGAAAAACACAGTTTTTACAATATTAACCAATTTCTGACCCTTATAAAACTTAACTTTGAAATTATAAAATTACATTATCATTTATATTTAAATAATTATTGTTGAATAATAATATTATATAATTAATTTCAAAATTTCATGATTTATCAAAAAAATTAATTAAAAATATATATTTCCAAAAAAATGTTATTTTTATTTCTTTTGTTCGAAATTAGCTTTTTGACAAACTCATTATATAATTATTCATAAGGTAATCCCAAAAATGATAAATATAATAACAAATTCATTAAAAATAAAATTTCATAGTAATAGGGGATAGACCAATAAAAATGTATTACACAAACATACATCCAAAGGGTTTGTCTGTTATGGTGTTTCATTCTTGTAGTTGTTATGAGAACACTGTTTGGGTTGGGATATCGATAACCATGAACATATCCCGTAATGTTCTTCATTCATGTTTTAGTAGTTTAATTTAATCTTGGGAATAGTTAACATAAATTTTTATTTATTACATCTCCTTGAAAAAACTCTAATAATTGGGATTTAAAGGGTATGATCTTAATGGTCAAGTCCATCGCTTCATCCATCTATTCTAGCTCGATATTATCTATACCCTTAATATATAATAATAGTAATCAATATAAAATTACTATATTATAAATGGTTCTAATGATAATGATCATTTAAATATGATACACTATATTATATTGTAGTCTAAACTAATAAAATTACTGTATGTTTTTTCTATAACAACATTACGTAATAAGTTATTTATTCATTAGAAAATGTATTGTAGGATTATTGTAGCAGTACTGTAGAAGAACTGTTCACTAGAGGCTTATTTCCAGGTTACAAAAGCAGTAATGTAGACTATAAAATCTGGGTGGAGGCTTATTTCTAGGTACTGTAGCAGTACTATAGCAGGCACTCTAGCAGGCACTGTTCGGTATTGTAGCGGGTACTGTAGTAGGCATTGTTCAGTACTGTAGTAGCCATAACTATTCATCCATCTCGGCCTTTGGGCCACCGATTTGGTCCTTGGGTCCTATAAGGATTTCGAGCCACCCAAGGCCTTCAGGCCAGTTGATTACTAAGGCATTCGGACAACCATAAGGCCTTTGGGCCACCCCCAAGGCCTTCGGGCAACATGAATGAAGATGTACCAGTCAGACTACAATTTACAGGGCTTTAGAGGAGGATTCAGGGCAGCTGCATTCACTGGAGCAAAGATAACCAAAATTGGAATAATGAGAGGGTATTTATTTTCCATCGGCATCAGGCTAGTGCAGCTTTGCATAGGACAGCTAGCCGACCAGCCCTGTGATGGCGGAGTGCTGATATCATGACAAACGATGGCGAGGAGTAGTTCCAAGTTGTCTTGTCTAGGTGATTCTCTCTATGACCTATGGGTCATGTAATTTTCTCTGAGCCTTTGGGCCTTGTAAGGGTTCCACCCCATCCCTTGAAATGAGGATTATCAAAAATAAAAAAAAGAAGGCCTACGGGCCATTCCAACCATTAGAAAAGGTAATTTAATTTGTAAAATTTAACTAATTACACATGATGTGGGTAAACCATTTTTAAAATAAAAACCCATTTAAAATAATTTTCTATTAAACCAATGATGAAATTTCACAAAAAAATCCTAATATATTGAAAATAGACCATTCTAATATTCTATACCAATGGGAAACAAAAGAATAACAAGGAGTCCCATGAAAAATATATATAGAATCTCATACCACATACGTAAAATTGGAACATACCTAGAAGAGATCCTCCCAAATGAGTGGATAATCCCCAATAGACCATGGGGAGAAACTCAAAGAGCACTACCGAAATTATAGATCATTATAATTAGTGATATGTGTGAAATTTGTGTTAAAAAGAGAAAGTGTAATTGGAAAATTATCCATTTTTATGAAATTCATATGGGTCACATAGTTATTTTACACTATTATAAAAACTAGGAACAAACTAAGAGGTCCCTATATTCCCCTGAAAAATGAATCACATGGTACCTTTGAAATAACTACACAATTAGATAAACTATACATGAGTTGTGTAACATTCACTATTTAAGAACACAACATTATGTATAATTTTAATTGGATATCACATGGTTAGTAAAACTACTATAAAAATATGTTAAAAAATCACTAGAAATAATATATACATATCACATGATTACCAAATATTTACTACTAACCATTTATAGACCGTCTACCTAGCCTATTTTCCAAAAATTAAAAAAATCTAAACACATGCCTCTTAATAGCCTTTAAAACCATAATAGAGATAAAAAGACAAAATAAAACATAACGGCGACCCTATAGGGTATCAAATAATTAAAAAATTATCATGTTATAGATTATAGTATATATACTACTACCCAAACCATTATCATATACAATGTCACTCATATATTAAATATCATTAATAATGGTAGGAGACTCGGATAATGAAAATTAAAACTGTGGAGAAAAAGGAAAACTAAAAGGTTTCAATGCATCAATCATGTATATCTTATGAATAATAAGAAAAAATTATTTTTGAGAAGATAATGTAAAACATAATTTCTATCCCTAATAATTCCCATAACCATGATCTAATTACACAACCTAATTACCTTATTATAGAAGTATATTTTAATTCTAATTTAACATTGGTGAACTATATCATATTAATAAGAATAAGAAACATGGCATCAATATGAATTATTAGAAAAAGAATGAATTTTTTAATAGTTTTAAAATATAATCATGTACAAAATATCTACAATTAAATTCAGTTTTTGTAAAATTATTTAATGATAAATTTTATAACATTTTTTAGATTATTCTTTTAATCCATATAATTATTTATTGAACTAATATACATGAATAGAAATAAATTCATATTCAGAACTAGTTGGAGGATTCATGTATAACTTTTTATCTATGACATCATGGATGAAATCGTAATTGACAGTAATGTATTTTATAAGTGGATTTAGAAAAGTATTAAAAGAAACAAGAATTATAGTAGAAATGTTCTTAAATATAAGAGAAAATATTTTAGAAAAAACAATCTTCTTATCATTGAAGGTATCATTTAGATGGAAATATATACTTATATTTGACTTTATTCCATGTCTGGTTTTCTTTTTTAAATTAATTTATATCGAATATCCATTGTAACTCCCTGATATTTTGTGAATTATTATTTGTTGGTATTAATTTAACTTCTTGATATTTTGAATTTCATGTAACACTGGAAATACTTCATTATATATATATATATATATATAAACACTTAGTCAAATATTCCTTTCATATAGCACCGACATGAATTCTATACACACAATACGTACTTGGCTTGCATTGCATTCAATACAAACTTGGCTAGCTCTAATCTTTACGCCGATAGGTTTAACATTACACTCAAAACTATGTTTCTATGATGCATCATTTAATAATATTTTTTAAAATGATATAATTATAACCTAGATAGAAAACATAGTTATAAAAATATTAATAAATTAATTTCACATATTTTTTATAATGATTTTATATAAATAAAACATAAGTATAAATAAAGATATAATTTTTTGAAAACCCTTTTATTTTTAAAAATACTATGAACTACACTTCCTATCATGTTATGAAAAATAATAAAATTCATTTTCAAATCATATTTAATTTTAATTAGATTAAATAAAATTCATTTTAAAAATTAAATTACAAAAATTATATTAGGTTGAATTTTTGGGATATTTTTATGAATCTTTGTTTTTTGATGAATCGTGAAAAATACGGCCTTTTAGTTAAAACACGGCTTTTCCTTTCAAAATTTAATATTTTTATATAATATTTAATTTTTTTTCGTTAAAATTAGTTACAATATAAATATATATATGTTAATATAATGAAGATAATTAGAGCTAGCATCTCATTGAAATAAAATATAAAAAACCAATATTCTTTTGAACTTTTATCTACCTTTAAAACCAAAAAATTTCATTATATATGTGAGATTAGCATTAATATTAATATTTACGCTTCCATAAAATGAATTTTATAAAATTTACATTAAACATTGAAGTATATATAATATTTATATTCTATTAATATCATGTTAATTTTTGATTGAAAATATTACTAAAAGAGATTAAAATTAATCAGAGTGATTAATGTTAAATTTATCTTAATTAAGGACTAAATCATAATTTTAAAGGCCTAAATTTATTATAAACATATAATAACTCCATGGTATGGAAATATTTAATCCATATACATTCCATTATTTATTTATATTTTTTTATGACTTCTGTGAGGTAATAATATGTATACACCTAACTTGTTTTCAAAAAATTCCAACATAGTCTTTTTCCCTCCCTTTAAAAGGTTACCACCTCTACCACTTATTCATAACTCTAAAACCTTAGAAGTTTTTCCATGATATTCTAAATATGTTAACCATAAAACCTATATTACTCTGTGAATCCAACCTTTTTAAAAAAAGTCATTCATGGATTCCTTTGGTCACAAACCAAAAGGATTTACACGATTAATAGCCAACATCGTCTCTTAAGTCATTTCATTTATTTTATTTTGCCACCCCCATACACAATCATTTTACCTGATTTTATAAAAACACCAGTATAAAAAATATAATAGGGATTATTATGATATGGTTTCAACCTACACATACACACACCTCCAACTACTGGACAAGGAATATACTGTTTATGTGTACGGTGAACTACTACCTCACTAAATGATGATGGTTCAATTTTATTTATTGCCTCCCATGGTGGAAATTATGATGGAAAACCTATATATATATTATATATATATATATATATATTATTTAATATTATATAATACTTTGGGAACACATATCTTCCTTACATTCCATTTGGTGTTAATTTTGATAATTTCTTTTGAAGAGGTGTAGAATACTGACCCCTCAATGTAATGTGATTCGTTCACACACTACATAGAATCTATTACAGATTCCTTTAGTGAAATTATATTATAGATATGATATAATAATTATAATTTAACAATTATATATATATATATATATTATTTTCCTTCTCCCTTTCAATAAAACAATAACAATCGGAAAGAGTATTCATGTGTACGTACAACTTACCATCTCCATGAACGGTGCATTACATTTTATACATATATATTATATATAATATTCTAATAAATATATAAATTATATAAATTATATTTATACCATGAATTAAATTCTCGAAATCATGACATGAGTATAGGGACCGAATTTTTAAAAAATTAACAAACATGTGAATAATAAAGTGAATATTAACTGAAGTGAAACCTTAACATAGGATTGTTAACAAATGGGTAATATAAGTTAAAAAAACAATATATGGAATTAGAAATAAGAATATGGAACTGAAAAATGTTTATAATAAATAAATATATATATATTAATGGTGTTTTTAACAAGTACGATTAGAGTCAAGACACACTCTAAGGGGGTTTCATCTGACATTTTATTTCCATGATATATGTGCTATGTTCACCAATAATTAATTTTATGTGGTAAATTTAATGAACATTATTGTATTTTATGTATCATATAATTAAATTAATTTGTATTCACATGTGCTTTTTGTTATCTTAATTTCATGGGGTTTATGTTTCAAAATCTACAGATTCAGTAAAATTGTTTTCTCTGAATTTTCCATCTTTGAGACTCATGTTTTGTAATGAACCTAAATTCAGCTTAAAGGTGTATATAATTCCATTTTATATGTTATATCATGAACATACATCATTTAATTATATTTAAATCTTCAAATAATATAATATTAGTATATGGAGAGTATGATTCTAGGTTACCTTGTTATCACAGTTTTTTAAGACAATATCAACTCTTTTTGAGATTGTTATATTTATTCTTTATTTGATGAAATCATATGATCATTCTCGCAAAAACATTCATGAAATTTATTCTCATCTTATTATTTATCACATATTCATTTAATTATACCTTCATTATAATTTTGATATATCTGTTATCTAAGAAAGTTTTTTTACAAATTCTCAACATTACCCTCTATTCTGTTGGAAATTTATGTTCCTTTAAACCCATGTTTTATAAAAATGGTTTCCAATAATATTATATTAATCTATTTTGGTAATTAAAATCAAAATTTATCATTTTTTTTATAAATTTTTTCAATGTAATCATGTTGTATCTTTCTTAAGGAGATATTTTTTATCCTTTTTACCATGAAAGATGAATATTATTTTTACCATGTATGACATGTATGGATTTACGCCCCATAAATACATTGAAAATTTCTTTACATGTTTAAAGGATATTTTTTATGAAGATGTTTATAAATTTATTTTTCCATGAAAATGTTTTTCAAAATATTTTTGAGCATATTTTATATGTTTTTTAGGAAACCAATTTCCAAAAATTTTTCAATCTTATTTTTTATGTTTTCAAGAAATTGTTTTTTCACAATGTTTACATTCCTTATTTGTATATTTTAAAATTATTTTCATTGAAATATTTTTGAAACGATTTTATAGAATAATTTAGAAATTTTTTATGTATATTCTAAGAAAATTTTTTAAAAATATTTTCCAACATTCATTATACCTTTTCAATGTTTTTTCAATGAAAATTGTTTCTAAAATGTTTTGATGATTATTTTATAAGATATCATGGAAAAACGTTTTCAAAATGTTTTCAAGTATTATTTATAAATTTTCAAGGAATTTTCTATGAATGTTATATTCAAATGAATTTATGTATTAAAAAACCATTATCAATGAAGAATGGATATTTTCTCCAGAAACGTTTTTGAATGATATTTAAAAATTATTTTCAATATATGATGTAGTTTGTCGATGTTACTTTTGACCTAGTATGAAATGATCCTATGGTTACATTAGTATTCTTTCTATGAATGGGTTATTATTAATTTCATGGTCTTTACCAAACCTTTTTCTCTTTGACGAGTCATATGATTATGAAATCTATTTATCATTCATGTGTTATATGTTTATGAAATCCAGTTATCTTTGAAGAGTTATTCATTAGATGAAATGGTTATGAAACCTATATCATTTTCCATGGGCTATGATATGTTTACATGTTTATGATACCCATTCCATTCTATGGGTTATGATATTACATGTTATCATTTTCTGGTATATATATGTATGATTTCACTATGATATGGGTGAGACCTATATCTCTTATAATTCATTGGGTAAAGATTTATATATCATGTGGTAGACATTGATGGAATTAGAAATAAATATGGTTCAATAGAATTTGGATAGAATGGGAAATGAACATGGTTCAGTAATACTGGGAAGGAATGATTGGTGAACTCAGTTAAGTAATACAGGGCTGTAATGGGGCGTGATCTCGGTTTAGTAAGGGACATTCTCCACTAAGATGGTCTCAGTAGCTATTCCTTGACTACTCTTGAAATCATTATATGTACTTATGTGGATTCAACAATTCTTAGTCTTATTACAATGATATGTGTTCATGAATTATGTTCTTTATTTTCTTAAGATTCATTCCACATGAACTGTGGATCTTAATGGAATGATTCATGTATGTGATAATAGATATGAATAATATGATCTTACATTTTTGTGACCATGTTTCATTACCTTACGCTCATGATTGTGCTTACGTATCTTCCTTGTTTAACCATACTAAGAATTTAATCTCACTCCATTCTTACATTTCTACTCCTCAGGTTTTGATGAACGGTTTTTGGTATAAGTACTAAAGGTGGATATCATTATGGGTGATGTTGAAGATCATACACCAGGATATAAGAGTTTTTTTCCATGTTTTCAAATGCACTAAACTATTATGGTCCTCATGAAATTATTTTTTTAATGTACGGAATATCCTTGTAAAATGATATAATATCCATATATGACATACATGGGCCACTATAGTTGGTATCATTGAATTGTTTTAGTAAACCATTGGAAAATATGATGATAAAACACTACTGATATCATTGTGTATATTTCTAAGGATATGTCTAGAGATTTATCTAAGGATAAGTATAACGAATAATTAACATTTAGGAAATATTAATCTATTTTTTTAAAGGATAGAGTAAGTGGTTACCTATAAATACATCCCAGCTTGGACACTATAAGTGGATGAGGCTCCGGAACAGATTTACCTAGGGGTAACAACTCAAACAAGATATTCTGAGCCTGACTCGTGGTAATCTATTACATAACAAAGAGCCTTGTTTCACACCTGGTTTGACACTCACAGGGGATATGATTTTTGAAATCTGAAATTTTTCATAAACCATCATGAATTATTTAAATATATGTTGCCTATGAACATACTAGGCTGAACCTATGGGGACATTGATTATGGAAGGATTCATGATTTTGTCAAACTATAGGTTAATATTTTCATGACTTTATGAATTTCCCTTATGCAAAATGTTGCTAAAAATATTCTATGTAATTATGAAAATATGCATATAGTTTTAGTCAATTTCAGGAACTAGGTGGAATATGATTAATATTAAATGTGATGTAAGATTTTCTGTTGTGAATTCAAGTGGGGTGATCACCAGAGTGTGAGATGTTGTGATCTTGCCTAATAAGCTTTCATAGAACATGATTAAAAATGTAAACCTTCACCTACTCATGTACTCACCGTGAATGAGAAGAAACAAGTTTATTGAGAGTTTGAGTAATGGATACCAAAGAGGAGGGAATATTTGGTTCCCTTTTTTTTACGAATGTGGAAAGAACCACTTATGATAATGTCTTAGAGAAATAAGAAGAATGTTTGAATATGGAATGGAAAGACACAAAATAAGTGACTACATGTTATAAATAATGATTTCAGTTAATGAAATGCATAATAATTTTGGCCTCCCTGCAAAATAATCAAAGTTTAAGTGTTTGAAGTATGTAATAAATGGTAATTATGAAAATCAATTTCCCAAGATGAAATATTATAAAGGGAGATAGCATGGGGGTGTTTGTTGTTGTTACATTACTGAAGAAGAAGATAATATTGATGAAATGTTAATGGAAATGGGTATTTTATACAATAATGTGGTATCCTTATTAATGGTATGGTTATTTCCATGAAAATAGAATGATTAAGGGAATGATAAACATTAATGTGTCCTTAACATGTGATAATGTTGGTTGGATAAGTATATCTGTGATTTTAATAATTAAACATGAAGGTATTGGTTACCATGGATCTAATTAAGGACGTGTTTACATGTAGTTCATGATATAATGGATGAATTTACTGACTTTTGGAATTTATGGAATATATCCAATATAAATTGAAATATGTAATCATGCATGTTTTCTAAAAGGACCTAGAGTAATTAAGGCTATTTCCATTTTTCAAGGAAATATATAATAATGGTTTTCATTTTTTTGGGAAGTGATAAACAAGTGGTACTTTGGATATATAGGGGAATAAATTTTAAACTTTTATTGGGATTATCTTTAAAAATGTTTTGGATTTTTATAATGTTAACCATTCATGAAAATTTTATGATAAACATAAAAGAAAGTGTTTATTTATTGAGATTTTATTGTAAACATAGATAAAATAATATTTAGGGATTAACCTTATTTCAAGTATGTCCAATTTATATATTTTGAAAATTATATTCCAATGGTTTTATACAAGTACATCATGTATGTTGGGTGACAACCAATCAAGTATAGAAAGGTCACTAGCCTTGAACCCATGACTAACAGATGATAAGGGTTTCACACATATCACAGGTTTATGTGATGTCATGGTCTATGTATAATTATTTTTATGAAAAAATATTTATGATGAAACAATAGTGTTACATTTTATGATTAGAGATTAATTTATTGACCCTGTTTATTTTTAATAATATTTATAGATAAATAGTTTTGTATTTTATTCTTTTATGGTTCTTAAGATCTCCTAAAATGGTATTTTATCACTTCAAAAATCAATGTTAATTAATAGATATCCATTAAATGATGTAATAGATGAATTATAAATTGATAAAATCATAAAAAAGAATGAAAATTTTAATTGAAATATATCAAGTAATTATATTTCCATATATTATGGTCCAATAAAACAATTACACAATGTTAGGATAATGATCAAAAGAATATGTTCGGTCCTAATACCTTGATTTTCATTGAACCGATGGACTTATAAATTATAAAATATTTATGACGTTTAGGCCCTCAACATTTCATTGATCATTCAATAGTCTATGATTGATGGCCTAAATTAATCCATATAAATATTTTTGCTTTTCCTTCTTATATAATCTTTACTCCTAACATATGATCCTCTATATGAAAACCAAGTTATTTGTTACTACTTGGGTATCCATTATGGATCCAACATTCCATTTTTCTTAGTTCTTTTACTATTCATTTGTAAAATGTTGGCTTGAATGAAACATTCAATTAATTAAACTTTTATAACCTTGATTATTTTTGATAAAGAAATTAATTTAAGGGTAGAAGAAATTAGCAACCCGATATTTTTTGAATTTTTTTTTGAATTAATATATATGTTTGACATTGTTCATTTCACATGACATAAGAAATGGTTCATAATATATATAAATATACATATATATATATATATATTAAAACAAAAAGGTCAAACATTTTTTTTACATGTCACTAACTTGGATTGCACAACCTAAAATACCTAGTTGGCTAGCACTACTCACAATATTGACTCGTCTTGTGCTACCCACAACACTGACTCAATATACATTACATAGAACACTATGTTTCTATGATCCATAATTTGAAATTTTTTTATCATTATATAATTATAATCAATATATTAAACATATTGATATTAATATTAATATGTATATTTATAACAAAATTATTAATGGTTTTATAAAAACATATTGACAATGAAAGATACACTTTTTTTATAAAGACCTTATATGTTTATAAATACTATGAACTACACATCATGCCATTCAATGAGAAAATATTTAAATTATTTTTAGACACATCTAGAAATTTAATTTGATAAAATATAATATTTTGAATTTAGTATTCTGAAATTATTATAGGGTGATTTTTTTTCTGGGAAACATCTTTTTTATGAATATTTAAAAATACAGCTTTTTAGTTCAGACCATCTTTTATTGTTTAAATAATGATTAATTCAAAATTATATTTTATTTTTTTAAAATTTAAAATTAGTAAAATTATACATAAATGAATAAAATTTAGGAAATTATAATCAATTTAACATTGAAATTTGTTATAAAAAACATAATTATATTTTGAACATCTTTCTACCTTAAAACCCTATAATTTTATCATGTTTGCCGGATTATAATTAATATTAATATTTTTGATTTGGTGAATTGAATTTCAAAAAATTAACATAAATCATATAATTAAATTTAATATTTATATTCAAATAAGATAACCAAAATGTTCCACAAAAAATATTAGTAAAAGTGATTAAAATTAATCACATCGACTACAGTCAAATTAAGATTAATAAGGGACTAATCCTTAATAATAGGGGAACAAATGACCTAGAGAATTTTAAAAAACCACTTATCACGGCATGTGTAGACTATAAACTATAAGAAACCCGATCTTATTTTCAGGTATGTTTTCCTTTTCTGGTATATTTTTAGAAAAAGAATAATTTTTGAAAATTTTCAAAGTACATGCCACGTACTTTATGAGTACATGCTATGTACTCGGTTACCGCAGGTAGCCGTGTACTGGCTGTGTATCTGCCATGCACACGACCATGTGGGGGTAACCTAGAGGCCACATAAAGAGGAGTACAAAAAATTAAAGTACAACCCATATACTTCAAAAGTAAACACTGTGTATTTTCTTTTTTCATTAAATGCACAGGGGTCACATCTAATAGCCAGCACGATCTTCTTCTAGGTCTAGTTCAATGGAGAGATCCGATACGGCCATGATATTCCTCCAATCCCTTGACTGAGCATCCGTACTCCGATTCAACCGATGTCAATTTCATTGGTATTGCCACATTGAGCTCTCTCTTCAACTTGAGCTTCGTTTCATGATTCCTTCTCTTTCTCAAGTTATCCTCTGTTGAACCTTTTAGGTGTTTTTTGTAGATCGTCGATTCTCTAAGGTGATTCAAGCCTCAAGATTCACATACAGTGATCTCTTAACGTTGAGTTAGTTGTTTTGTGCCTTTATGTTGAAATTCTTTGAGTATTATGTGAAATTTTGACCAATACCCTTGAACGAGGTATTGTGTGTTTACCATTTTACCCATGTTGATTTCCTTCCATGCTTGAATTTTTGTGTAGAGATTAATTGGTTATTAATAGGGATGATTACTATTCTTTGGTTGTTTTACCCATGAATAATATGTTTATGACCATTTATTCCAGCTCATCCTTCTACCTGCCTTGCCTGTTTTTCATCCCTGTTGCTGTAGGGTAGAGAGTTATGTATTCTGGAATACTTTTTATGTTATAGATTGGTTATCCAAGTAGTTCTATAGGTTAACATTGGCCATATTTCATTTCTATGATCGTTGACCTACAGAGGTCCTTTAGAACTTGGTGTAGTAGACTATAAAGGTAATTGATCATGTGAGAATCCTCAGAGAGTCTTCGAATTATTTTAATGGACTAGGCTATAAGGGGAATTGACCGAGTGAGCTTCCTGAGATATTCCTTGAATTTGGGATTATAAGGGGAATTGACCATTTGAACTTCCTCTGAGAGTCCTTGACTACCTCAAACTATAAGGGGAATTGACCGATTGATCTTCCTCAGAGAGTCTTGAATCACTTCTGACTATAAGGGGAAATGACTATGAGTGTTTCATAAGAGAGTCTTTATATATTTTACTATCTGAACCAGAGGGGATAGTCAACTTGTACTTCAAAGAGGGTTTTGTTACATGATTAGATTCTTATTTGATATGAGGAACTATTTATTGTTGAGTAATCTCTTGTCTACTGTATCGTTGATTATTACCTGCCATATATATTCACTGACTATTAGGCACAAATTTTTGGGTTGTTGCCTTCTGGGATTTAGTGACACAACCTGTTTGGGTAATGCTTTTGGGCCCAAATAGATTATACTGTTGAAAGTATAGATAAGGGAATGCGCTCTTCTACTTTAGGTACATGACATGATGTGGAGATGGAGAGCATGGGACCAAGCATAGGCTTGTGATGCAGATGATCTTCTTTATTTTATTCTTTTTCAATTTGGTTTAGTACTGTTTGTATTCAGCATTGTGGCTTGTTTGACTATTTTATTACACATTTGTATCATGAATCATTTTATATGTATGTTCTCATGTTGTTTATAATTTTATTCTTCTGCGGTTTGTTGTTGATGGATATTTACTGATTCCGATATTGTGTATTTGTTTCCTTATACTGTGTAACTCTTCTAATGAGGGCATAGTTTCCCCACTATCTCACCTAAGGCCCCCGCTGCTTGTCGGCAGCCTCTGGCATTTGGTAAAATGTGCTTGAGGCCATGGGACCAACGAGGTACCGGGAACCTTTGGGTGGCTTCCGAAACCAGGACGTTACATAATCCTTAAATTAGTGACTTATGTTTTATTGGTATTACTTTTTTTGCGTAATAACATGTGTACAACTAACTTTTCAAAAAAAATTAAAAGATTAGTCATTTTCCTCCCCTATTGAAGGCCACCAACATTTTGTCTTATTCCCACCTCTCAAAACTATTAAGTTCGGCCCTAATTTGACCAATATACTTCCCAACATCCCTCCAATGTTCATTGATTCTTCCCTCTGGTCAGAACAACATCCACATAAGCCTTTTTTCACAAACGAAAATGAGTGACCTGATTAAGAGGCAATGTCTTCTCCCGGGTCCTCTATTTTGTTTTCTTTCTTCACCCCATCCACATTATTTCTCTATGATTGTAATAAAACACAAATATAATCAGTATACTAGTATTTTTTATGCTATGGTTTCAAACTACAGATACACACACCTCTATATAGATGATAATGAACATATTATTTATGTGTATGGTGGACTACGACCTCACTAAACGATGATTATTCAATTTTCCTTACTGCATATCATGGTGGAAATTATGATAAAAACTCAGTTTACATATGTTATATGTTATTTTTTATTTATGATTCTATATTCCTTTTGCAACACGTATCTTTTTTACATTCTTTTTGGGGTTAATATGAATTTTTTTTTCAGGAAGTGTGGACTATCGCCCCCTCAAAGCGATGTGATCCGTTCATACAATATAGAGAATGTATTAAATAAGGTTGTAGTGAAATTATATGGTATACATGATATAATAAATATACAGTAATATATATATAAATGTATGTCACTTTCATTCTTTGATTCAATATGATATTAAAACAGAAACAACGTTCATGTGTACATACGACATACATTCTCCATGAATGGTGTATTTCATTTCATATGTTCTACATTATATAGATTATTATAATAACCATATATTTTATATAAGTTATATTTACACCATTTTTTAAATTCATCAATATAATATATAATTTTGAGGACCAAAGATATAACAAATTAATCACATGTAAAGATTACATCAAATATTACTCGAAGTGAAGCCTTTAGGAATGTTAACAAGTGGATAATATAAGGTCCTAATAAAATCATATATGGTATTATTTATAAGAATAAAGATCTTTAAAATATTTATAATAATTTTATATTTTTTTATAATGGTTGTTTAAATGGGTACAATGTGAGTCAGGACACAATGTTAGGGGATTTCAGCTCACTTTTTATTTTCATGACATACAAGCTATGTTCACCACTATTTCTTCATGTGTAGTGTATATACTACCCATGATTTTATTTTATGTATCCTATAGTTATATTTTTGGGTATTAATATCTCCATTTTATGATCCCTATTTCATGGGGATTATGTTTCAATAGTTACAAAATTAGTAAAATAGTTTTGTCTCAATTTTCCTTCTTTGAGACTCTTGTTCTGTTATGAACCTAAATTCTCCTCCGAGGTGTATATATATATATTACATTTTATATCATGTGATTAATTATTTTCATGACAATCTAATATTTATTTAATTTCATTTTCTTACATGGGGAGTGTGATCCCATGTTACCATGTTATAATAGTTTGTTGAGTCAATCTCATCACTTTTCAATATTCTTTATGCTTATGCATTATTTGATAAAATATTTTGATCCATATCTCAATATCATTCATTAAATTTATTATACATTGGTTATTCATGATATATAGATTTATTGGAACCATATTTATTCTCTTTGATATACATGTCAGCTAGGTAATTAATATATTTATGAAAGATGGGCTTTACCCTCTCATCATGTCAGAGATATATGTTCTATTAAAACCATGTTTTCTAAAAAGGGGTTCCAAGAATATTATACTAATATTATATGATCATTAAAAGATATTTTTACCCTTTTAATAATTTTGAAATTTTTTCAAAGGAATCTTTTTATCACATTCTGAATGAGGCATTTTTCTAGCTTTTTTACCCTGAAAAAGCAATATTCATTTTACCATGTATGACATGTATGGAAGTATCCTCCTAAGGCACTTTGGTGATTTATTTTAATGTTTAAAGAATAATTTTTAGGAAAATATTTTTAAAATATATTTTCAAAGAAAATTTTTTTTTAAATGTTTTAGATCTTATTTTATATGTTTTTATGTAAAATTGATTTCAAAATGACTATAAGTATTTTTTATAAGTTTTCAAAACAAATTCAAATAAATGATTTTCAAAAAATCTTCATTATACTAAGGAGGAAGCTTATAGAATTATGGTGAGTTCATTATGGGTGGACCTCAATTAGAATAAATTTAATTGGGATGATACGAAGGATATAATTATTATTGGGTGATTCAGTTGAAGAAAGATTAGCATAAAGGAGTATATCTAGTTTTGGAAAATTTTGGCCTTTCATTTTATTTATTTTATAATGGAAGAACAATGTACCTATGTAACTGAAATATCCTGTAAATTGTTTTGGGATATTAATTGTGGTATGATTTTGTTTTCATTCAATGGTTCTATTATTTCATTTTTTTACTTATTTTATGGTTTTGTACTTTTTTCAATTAAAGCGTTTGAATAAACATAATTTAACTTTCAGTAAATTTTTTTAAATAAATTGGGTTTTAAAATGTTTTTATGCCGAGATTATAATTTTTCATGGGAAAAGGATTCAAAAATTATTTATATTATTCTTTATATGTTTTCAATGTATTTTCTTTAGAAATTATTTTCAAATGGTTTAATGTTTCGAAAAAAGTTTTTGAATAATAAATGATATTTTCCACAAGGAATTTTTTTGAATGATATTTATAAATTATTTTCCTTCTATGATGAAATCAGTTGATGTTATTCATGACATTCTAGGAAATGATATAAAGGTTGAATTCAAATTATTTACATGAATGGGATATGCTTAATTTCATATTCTTTAGCAAACATGTTTCTCTTTCCTAGGTTATATGTTTAAGAAATCTGTTTGTCTTTCATAGGTAACATGTTTATAAAATCAGTTATCTTTCAATAGTTATGATTTAGATGAAATTTTTATGAAACTTATATCATTTTCCAAATGTTGTGATATGTGCACATGTTTATGATACCCATTTTATTTCATGGATTATGATATGATTGATTATGATTTTGTGGAAGATGTATGTATGTTTTCACTATGAGATTGGTTGGACCTATATCTCCCTCCAATTTATTGTTTAGAGATTTATATATTATGAGAAAGACATAGTTTGAAGGATAAATGAGCTCAGTTCAGTATTATAGGTATAAAATGAGAAATTAACTCGATTAAGTAATGTAGAGTTTGAATGAGGTGTAAACTCAGTTTAGGAATACAGGATTGGAATGGGGTGTGAACCCTTTTTCGTAATGGTCTTTTCCACTAAGATGGTATTGGAATTAATGCCTTAACAACTTTAGAAATAATTATATATTATTATGTGTCTGCCACAATTACATGTTTTATTACTATGATATGCATACATGGATTATGTCCATTATTTCCATAAGATTCATTCCTTTTTAACTTCCAATATTTATGCCATGATTCATGTATATGATCTTTCATATCCAGGGCATGATCTTCTATTATCATGATCATGTTATCATACCCTTATGCTGATGATTATGCGTATATATTTCCCTTGTTTACACATACTAAGAATTCGATATCACCCATTTCTTATTTTTCTTTTACCTAGGTTATGAGGAATGGTTTTTTGTATAAGTAATAAAGGTGGAGATATTTATTGGATATATTGAAGATATTTACCTAGGATATAAAATTTTGTTTCCATGTTTCCAAGGACACTAATCTATTACGGTCCTCGGGCATGTATTTTTTTAAAGTACAAAATATTCCATCTAATTGATGTAATGTCAATGTATTTTAAGCTAGGTTCACTATAAAAATTATAGTAGGATGTTTGTAGATTATGGGAAAATTATGGTTCTTTTTTTTAGGATTTAAATATTATATTCCATGATATAAATTTGGCACTAAGATTTTTTGTCATTAACAACCAACTAGTATATCCAAGGAACCTAACCTTTAATATATGGTGAAATATATGGAGAAAATGAAACCATATTTGTATATTTATACATAGAACGACGTTTTATATCTCACATCTCTCTATCTGTGGTGAGATGATAATATCTAAGACTAAGGAGAGATTCAAAATCTGAGTCATTTTGAGATTCATAAAAAACAATATACCATGGAAAAAATATGTGTATAAGTATCAATAAGAGATCCAACAGTAGTGTATGAAAAAACCTTAACAGCCTTATATTAACAAGGATCACTACTTTCACTAGTATGAGATAATATCTAAGAGGAAAACCCTCTTCAAGAATAATATCATTGATAAAAATACACTTATGCAATCAAGATTTATCTAATAAATTTAAACCCTTTCACCTACTTAGGATATCCACTGAAAATATATCTAATATCCCCATGCCCATGTTTTCCGGTCTTGATATTAGCATAGGCAGTGCAACGAAACCCATTGAGATTACCATAGGATGTGGTACAGATCCTCCAATGCTCAACTATAGTCATAATACCATTGGATGATAAGGGGAACCTATTTATCATGTAAACTACCATAGTGGTATCCTTATCCCAAAAGGGCTAAAAAATATGAGCATGAAAGTATGATGCATACCCTCTCAAGAATGGCATAGTTCTTATGTTTATCTAAACTGTACTATTGAAGATTATGACTCATAGTTTGGTGTAATAAAATTTTATCATCTAGACAGAAATTAGTGAACTAATTATTTTGGTAATTATGGCCACTATAAGCCATTAAAGACATCAATAACAAACAATTCTTGAAAGAAGTGAGATTTTAATGTCAAACCCTTACAAGTTTTTTACCTTTTTAATCAAATCACCCCCAACAAATAACATGAAATAAATCATTTAATAGCATGAATATAAAAATATTCATGATATAACATATCAAAGGGGAATTATATAAACCACATTAAGGAAAAAAGTAGTAGATATGCCTCATAGATACAAAATCTAGACAAACAAACCGTACATATGGTCCAAATCTGTTCATCAATGAAATTAACCTCATATAAAGAAAATTTAATTTTTTTTTCTAATATAAATGTAAAATTTTCTTACTTATAATACCCCAAAATAGTTTACTTATAATATATTATCACTCATTCAATATAAATCTTTCATTACCATCTTCATTTTATGTGTTATCTACTTCATTTTTCATTTATGTTTTGATTCAGCAGTTATGGTACTTGATTATTTATTTTTCTTCCATCATCTCCAAAATGTTAAAAATGATAAAAATATAATATATATTAATTATATATATATATATATATATATTTCTAAGCACTAATAATTATAAGAGATAGAAAAATGAATTAAACTGTTCATGGTGATGGTAATATGTACATATACACGAATATTGCTTTCATTTTTAAAAGAAAAGAATAAAGAAATTATAAATAAATTTTTTTAGTAAATAATTCTACTTTTATTAAAAATATCATATATTTTATTAAATAAAACATTAAATCTTTCAATGTGAGGTAGTTATGGAGAATGAATAAAATCTCAACCTCGAGGTAGTAGTCCACCCGTACGAATGAGTGGTGTGTTGATATACCATTTGACATAAATGAATTGAAAAATGGTTGTCTCATAACAATAATTAAAACATAGAAAATTTATGATACTCTATTTATTATGTTAGGATACATATAGTATATTTATAGGATGTTAAAGAAGAAATAATATATGAAAGATTAGGTAAAATGATTACTTCGTTCTTAAGTGACCTCATTTGGATTACACCTTAAACCAGCATAGGATTATAATAGTTGTAACATCCTGAATTTTTTTTAAGAATAACAATATATTTTATAGCATATAAGACACATAACATCGAGCCTAAACAAACTATGAATCATTTTTATTTAAATTTGATCATTATAACCTAGCTATTAAATTTGAGGATATGAATAGGTATAAATGAATTATTAAAATTAGATGTTTTAAACATGAATTAAATAAGTTCATTGGTTATCAATTCATTATAAATGATGATAAAATGTATTAAATTTTAAAATAAATGTTTGGGCTGAACAAAAACTAGTTTCATGCACACAATGTGTTTTTATCTTTATAAATTCAAAAAACCATGATTAGGGAATTATTTTAAATAAATTTATATAATACATATTTATTAAAACTTTTAATAAATAATAATTTTCTTTCTAAATAATTGATATGAATAAAATAATTTTTTCTAAGAAAGATTATATTTCGAAAATGTGTTTTCAAAATGTTTTGGAAACTTATTATATAAACTAATATTCCTCATATTTTAGAAATTTTAATTTATATAACTATATTAATTTTTTTACTCTTCATTAAAAATTAAATTAGTGTGAAATAATTATATTTTTTTTTTAAAAAAATTAATGAATAGTTAAAATATATTGAATTTTGTAAGAAATTCATTTCTATTAAATAAATCATGTAATTGAAAGTACAGTTACATTTTTTCATAAAATTAAATATGATTTATTTAATTTATAATAATATAAATAATTTAATATGATTCCCTATTTTTTATAATTAGGGTATAAATATTTTTTAAGGTTGAAAACACTTTTTTTCTGAAAACTATTTCTACGTGAATAATGTTTTTACATTATAAAAAATAGAAGACATCTAATTAAGAATAAAATAAATAATTTTTATAGCTTATATATTGATATAAATGAATTTAAATTCATATAATCAATATTACAAGTCATAATGTTATGGTAAAATTAATTTTTCTTTAAAAAATAATTTTTCGGAAAACCGAGTTTTCTCCATTTATATGAAATTGATTTTTAATTTAAACTATGAAACATATGTGAATATAATTTGCTAAAATAGATTCTATATTTTGAATAGTAATTATTAATATTAGTTAATAACTTCAACTAAAATCTTTTATTATGAATAGTGACCAATATAAATATTGTTTCCAGAGTAAAGGTAAAATGAGTTAATTAAGGGTAAAAATATTTTGGTATGGACTAAAAAAAGTAACCATAAAACATCATATAATTATATTGTATGAGTAACTTTCTTCTAAAACTATCCTAAATTTTAATATATGACCTTTTTCGATATTTCCATGACTATGACATTTATAATATTTTATGTAATGAAAATGACAAAATGTTACTCTCTTTTGTTAAAAATTTTCAACTTTTTTAACATAGAAACAAAATAATGATTTGGGAAAAGTTATATTTATATTTAATGAATAATGGAATTATTTATTTATATAAATTTATATAAATAATTTAGCAATGAAATAATTACCTTAAATACTTTTTCAACACAAATGTACTAATTATTTATTTGAAAATAAAAGAAAACAAATGAATCAAAAAAATGTTAAAAGACAAATAAATTGAATAAATTATTATGATATAAAATATTTTTAGACCTTTTTAACATTTTAATTATATGGTAATTTTATATATAATAATTCCATATTTATCATAATTTTTTATAGTAGAATTAAATTAATATTGTCAAAATATACATTAATGATATTTTATAATAAATATTTAGGCATTAAATGTTTTGAAATTTATAAAAAAATATAAATTTACCCATTTCAATGGAATATGGTTTTTAGTATCCACTTTGGCCCATTTAATAGTCTTAATTCATCTTATAAGAACTATATTGACCCATAAATAGTTAAAACATTATTTCTACAGTAAATGATAAAAGGGTTAAAAGAGGATAAATAAACATAAAGGTTGAAATATCACCTAAAATATAGTAAAATTTTATTTTATAAGAGTATATAAAATCAAAATAATATTTTATTCTAATGAAATCGATTTGGATTCATCTGAAATTGATAATTAATTTATATTAACTTAATACATTATGAAATTACAACATTACCCCTCTCTACTCTTATAAAAGTTTCCCCCTCTATTTTATTCACACATAAAAAGACCTATGGATAATCATATACTTATAATAACTACTTAATTATATCTTTTTAGAGGTCTTCTATTTCTTAATAAACTATCATATTAATGATTAATCTGAAAGCATAAATAGGTTGTTTGAATGAAAATTATTGTTCTAAACTGATCATTTTCTTTATAATTCGTTTTCCACAATCGAAAAATATTTTTCTAATATTTTGAAATAATAAAAAAAGTTTATTACATACAATGTTATTTTATTATGTTAATTTCAAATCCTAAATCTATATCCTCTTCCATCAAATGAGATAAAAACCATTGATCGTGTCTACGATAGACTAGCTCCTCATGAACTGGTGTAATTCATTTTCCATCACCTCCCCTCACGGATGGATGTAATGAAGGATTTAAGATATATATATATATATATTTTATTTATAAAGTTATTATACGTTTTAAATTAAAATATCATATATACATAATTACCTTAAAATTATATGGAAATTGATAACGTCGTTAATGCGTACGTGTAGACGACATCCTCTATAAAGCGACGTGAATCGTTTTTTCATTTTATTTGAAATTTGTTGTAATAGGGATAATTTTTTTGAATATATATGATAACTATTATATAAAAATAATTCTATAAATTTTAATTATTATTTATCATTATTTCTTCTAATCCCTTTAAAAAGGTAATCAATATTTATGTGTACGTATGATCAACAGTCACCATGAATAGTGCCATTAATTTATTTATCTCTATCATTTATTGGATGAAACAATATATATATATATATATATATAATTATGAAATTTATTTAATGAATAAAATTTTTGGATAATTTTTAATCATGATCAAAATACAAGGAAAAAATTTACCAAACTAGAATATACATGAAAAAGTAGTTATTTCGTGAAACACTGATTTTTACAAAGAATTGTTTTGAAATAGGCGATAAAAGGTTATATGTAAATAATATATTGTATGATATATAATTAAATTTTTGGTTAAATTTTTATAATTAACCTATATTTTATATACATGAGGTTTTATTGTGCACAATGGATGTCGAGACTTGTGGGTTGTGTTTCTTGCCTCAAATTTATTTCTAGGAGACACATGGATTATTCAAAACATATTTATTTTATGCGGTTTATATATTACATAGGAATGTATTTTATAATAATAATTATTAAAATATTTTTATTTGAAAATCAATAAATTTTTATTTCATTCATCGGAATTTTGATTAAGTGTTTCCTAATTTGTATGGGATTTATGTTAAATTCTCATTATTTGTTGGTATTGATTATGGTTATGTTATAATGATGAAATATTATGATCTAACTCTTAATAAAGACAATAATTTTTTATCATTTAGTTATTTATTTATAATGGATTTTTTCATTCATTTTTCACAATTTATGAACATAATATATTCAAATAATATTATTACAGAAAAATTACCTTAATCGTCTCTTTTGATGACAAAAATTTCCCTTCCATGTCCATGTATTTTTTAAGATATTTTTAATATATTTTTAAAAATTTTCCAATTATTTGTTAATGAAAATTTTTCCATTGTATTAACTTTTATTTTTTAAAAAGTAATCTTCTTATATTTTTTTGAATGAGAAACATTTAAATTTTTTAGAAATTGTAAAATAATTATTTATATAGATGTATTTTGCATGAATTAATTTCTCTCATTCCTGAAAACTCAATAACTCTATTCCTAATTTACATTTATTCAAGGTTATTTTAAAATAATATAATTTCTTTTCTATTTTAGAAATTTTGAGATATTGAAAAATTGAAAATAAAGAGAAAATGGTAGTTTTCTCTTTAAATTACTCATGTAATGTTTTATATTAATATCTATCTATGATAACACCCAAAAAGTTAACATAATTTTCAAATGAAGAAATGAAAAAATACATACTATTTCCCTATATGTTTTATTATTTTTGTAACAATATATTTATGAAAAACATTTATAATCCATGGGTTGTTCCATGATGAAGTACTTACAAATCCCAATTCATTTCATTTGATATTGTTTGATGAATGATTTCAAATATTGTGGAATAAACCAGTATGATTTTAATTATTTAATGTGTGGTAATAGAATTATAAATCCCTCCAAATATTTTGATAAATATGGATAACTTCTAAGGAAAATATTTTATTCGTGAATGTAATTTCATGTTCACAATTTCATGTGTAAAACTAGAATTTATATCTATAAGATTAAGAATAGACCTATTATTCACGTCCATAAAATTGTTTGTGGACCTTGTTTTTATGTCCATATTATTTTTTGTTGACTTGGTTTTTTTGTCTGTTAGTTTATGATATGTCCCAATTTCATGTTCATAATTTAATGAGTTAACAAGTTTTTATTTATACATGTTCGCAATGTGAAATGATTATGTTTTTTAATTTTCCAAAATCTATGTTATACTCTCATGGATCATGTTTATTCGTTTTCATTACGGTTTATGTATTATGTAAAACCTATATTTATACACTAGATTAAGACTAAAGTATATTATATACTGGTTATTTCATTCATTTTTTTTATCATGTACTCATACCCTTATTCTCATATTACATTTAAGAGATCATGGATATCTCATATGTTTATCCATACGGATCATATGAGCTCACAATTTCTTATGGTTCCTTTTCCCATGTTATGGTGAATGGTACAAGAATGATATGTATAATAGAGGTTATAATTATGAAGAACAAACTCAGACATGACGTAATTCACATTTGTTCTACTTGTTTCTGTATCCATGTTTCCAAATATACTATACCAATACAATTCAAGAATTTATCATTTTTTATATAATGAATATTCTTCGAAATAGATTTAATATCTATGAAAGAAAAGAATTTTTTTCTCTATATGGTACAATATAATGGTTGTATCTTATTAGAAATAATGATGAGAAAACAATAGTATGAATCCTTCATATAATTAGATGTATATTATAAAATCATGAATTATGGTAAAGAGTGGATTTTGATATTCCTATCAAAATATCACAGTCTAAATACAAAAAATGGATAATGTTTGGGAATAGAGGAATCATGGTACACTAACCCTGAAAAGGGTTGGTGGTGTATATATTGGATATAATTTGGGTGAATGAATTGGGTTACCTTACAACACTCCAAGTTTGACACTACTTGGAGATATAATGGGATAAATCACATTTTCAATATAAACCATTTTGAAGGATTTAAATAAATTTTACCCATCAATGATATTGGTTACACATAATGTGTCATAGATTGAAAAGAATATATATTAATTTATACATATTATAATATATTTTTCTGGATTACGTGGTTTCCCATTGTGATTATTGGTTCCCATATTATACAAGATGGTTTTAGTCAACGTATAATACTAGGTGGAATTGTGTTAATGTTAAATGTAATATAATATGGAATGATTTTACTTATGAAAAATAATTAAATGTGAGTGAGAATAATATCCCTTATCATTAGTCTTAATTATATATCTCAATATATTATTGAAAATATAAACTTCGGTGAGTATCTTGATATACCTAATACGATGAAGATGGAATTCTATAAAGACATTGTAGGGAAGAAGATTCTCTTTTACACATGTAGGGAATGTGGGATGAATCCCCAATTAAAATTTTTTAATGAAAGGGGGATATAATTTCTATGTTGAAATAAAGGTAAGAGAGAAATAAATTGTCGGTGAGATAAATGTTTTATATATGAGAAAAATGGGAACTATTTGATTCAATTCCCAAATCCAAGTGTTAATTACTCAAACAAGGAAGACCCTATACTATTACAATTATTTATGTAAAACTATTAGAGTGTTTATTTATTTTTATTTGAGAATTATAATGTGTTATATGAATAATATTTTGGTTATAAAAATATTGAATCTTTAAAATGATTATTTTTATATAGTTATTCATTAATGATTTGAAGGCATATATTTAGTGGTACTGATGAAATGGATATTTGATTTAATGGTTAGTTGATATTTATAGATAAAAAACTATTATGTAATTATAACCCTTAATTTGTGGTTGATGATGATGTAATAATGTTCATTGGGGTTAAAGAGGTGATTGACGTTGATGATGTAAAATATATAGTATTGTTCACATTAAATATTATTAGTGATATGGTGAAAAAGAAATTTATGATGGAATATACTTCATTTATAAATTAATGGAATATATTTTTAAATATTTGATTTTATTATGGAGCAAAGATGTATTTTTTTTTGTAATACATTGACTTTACATTGAGGTTTTTGGTGATAAAGTTAATCAAATAATTAGTATGTGAAATTAAGAGTAACATTACGATGTTTCAGGGATTAACCTTATGTTCATTTTAGAAATTTATTGATCCTCTTCATAAATATTTTGATTTTGAATATGGTAGTATATATTTTGGATGTTATTTAAGGATAAATAGTTATGGAATGGAAATAGTTGGTCTTTATGTGTTAATATTGACGTTTTATTGAATGATGTATTGAATATCATATGAAAATCAATTTGATATTGGTAAATATTTAGGGCCATATGGAAATAATTTCAGTTTTTTTAGATCTAATGATTTGTGAAATATTAATTTTCGTTCCTTAGGCATGGCAAATTAATCTTCAATACTCATCTTTAGGTAAATAATTATTTTATTGTAGAGATTGATTAATGGATGAAATAATTATCATCATGTAAGAATATTTCCTTATGTTGTATATATATATGGTAATGGAATTCCTTAATTTTAGGAAATATATATTGAAATTAAAATTATATCATGTTGTAAACATTATCTATAAATCTATGGTATTTTTCACAATTATTTGTTTTATGTTTTTCTGGTTGTTAACTCTTTCATGATCAGTCACTTTCTTGTGATCAATGATATATGTCACTCTACATCATTATTTAGACATTATAATATAATTCCATTTCAATATTATTAATTTCCACTAACATTTTTCTACTTGGGATCCAAGTTATGTGTTAATCAAGACGATATTCATACTTCTTTTCTCTCTTGTCAAGAGGAAGTTCCATTAACCATTTTCATGATATGGGATTTCAATAAATTTATTTTCAGATATAAAACCTTAGTTTACTAAGATAAACAATCAACATAGAATATTATATTTGTTAAAGTAAGGACATAACAAATTGTGTGAGAAAAATAAACTATAATTAATATTATATACAACTCACAACATAAGGCAATAAGGAACCATGAAATAATATTTCTTAAATTCAACTATAATAATATTACTTTTAAATTGATAGGTATGAATTGGAATAATAATAATATTCAAATTATATGTATTACACATTTATAAAATGAAATGACTAAATAACAATTCATTGGAAATGAAAATAAAAATCATAAAACAGAAAACGAAATGTATTTCTATAAAAAAATATACCTAAAATATGTTTTTATATTAATAAATAAAATTTACCACCATTTTTTTATTATTTTAATAAAATTTATAGATAAAATATTTAATTTTTTTTTAAATTAATCTAATATTCATTCTAAATATAAATAATTATTAAATATGGGTTTCTACTTAAAGATGTATTTTTATTAAAAAAAAGTTACTTTACATATTGTGAACCTATTTTAAAATATATATTTCTTAATATTATAATTTCTATTTTAAAAAATAAAAATATTTTTTAAATAATAAACTCAGAATTAATTTAGGGTTATGTTCTGGTATTTTTCATAATTTTTTTAATTTTTTGTGAATAGATAAAAATACTGATTTTGGAAAATTTGTAATTTATTTTCATTAAATTGTGTAATTTAAAGTCCTGATATATTTTTTATTTCTTACTAATGTTATATATGGTGAATTTTATTTATAATAATATATCTAATTTCAATTAAGTCAGAAATTTTCATTATTTTGTTATAAACCTATTTTAGTGCTTGAAAACAATTTTTTTTAAAAACAACTGTTATATACATAATGTTTTTAATATTTTAAGGATAATAATAACCCGTAATGAATAATTATTTAATTTAAATTTACATATTATATGTATAAATATATATATTTCAATTTATACAATGGTGAAAAATAATGAAAGATTTACAGTGAAATCATTTTCTATTTAAATATGAGTTTATTTTTAAAATAGTTTTTCATAGTATTTTATTATTTAATATTAAATAAAATTATACCTATTATGTGAAGATAATTTGATAAAAATGATTATATAATTTAAATAATAATAATAAATATTAGATAATAATGTCAAAATAATATTTTTTCCTTAGTAATAGTAATTATAGTAAATATTAGTTACTGTGGTAACGGTAAAATGGGTCAATTAAGGGTAAAAATATTTTATTATGCATGAAAACAATTAACTATAACATTTTTATATTGGTTTATTTAATTATTAAACTTCATAAATAATCATCCATGATTTAAATTTATGCCCATTTTCTTGTGTAAGACCTTGATTATGTCATTTATAATAGTTTACCTAAATAAAAAAAGAAAAAAGTGTAAATCTCTTACTTTTAAACGAATTTTTTGTTTTCACATATGAATAAAAAACTATTAAAATAATTTAGTTATTATTTTAAATATAATGTAATTTTTTTATGATTTTAAATTATTTATAATTTTTTGTACCAAATCCATTACATTAAATTCATATGCAACTCCGTTGCAATAATTATTGAATTAAATGGAATATAAAATAAATGATTCAAAAATATTATAAGTATTATATTTTCATGAAATTATTTTCCTCAAAAAAATTATATACATATAATATTTTAAGGATGTGTCAAGGAAATATTTTTTATTTCCATATTTATCTAGATGTTTGTGTAGATTTATTAAATTAATAGTGTCAAAGTTAACAATAATGATATTTTATAATAAATAATGTTTTATTAAGTGATTTGAAGTTAAAAAATATCATAAATTACAATTTTTTAATGTAAAATATTTTATAATACCATCCACTATACATTTCTTTTATTTTTTTCTTTTTAAAAGATTATTGTTGGCCCCTATAAAGTAAAAATTTTATTGCCAATGTAATTGTGAAAAATGATCAAAAGCGGTAAAAATCATAATAGTGAAAAATCAAATAAACATTTAAAAAAATTTGTGAATGATTTAATATTGAAACAAAATTATATTTTACTAAAATATACTCAACTTGGTTTCATATTAATATTTAGATTAATTTATATGAATTTAATACTTTATGATATTCCAAAAAGAATCCTTCACCTCTCTTATAAATGGGAACCTCTTATCCTGTTTCGTTCAAAAATTAAAAGAATTTAGGTTCATGAAATTCATGTTCCAAACCCATAAAAAATAAAATTTCCTAGATAACTTTTTTTTATTAAAAACCCCTCATATTAAGGGTTTTGGTGAAAACCTAAAGATGTTTTCTGGAGAAGAGGTATCATTCTTATCTGAGAAGTTTTTATATTTTATCATCCACCTTTATAAAATATTATTAATTGGTGATGCAATAATAAAAATATTATCTTAGATTTAATTTTATTCTAACATATTAGTTTAATAACCAATATCCATCTCTACTTTCATGAAATGGGAAACAAAAATGTTGATTGTTTGTATGGAACACAACTGTTTTGTGAACCGATGTAATTTTTTCTATCACTTCCAACCAAAAATAAATATAATCATGAATTAAATATATTTTTAATATTTATAAATAATTAAAAATCAATATTTTTGACTTCACATTTCACATATTACCTTCCAATATTTTTGAAAAAGATAAATTTATTTGTGTGTAGTTATTGACTACCAACTCAAGAAAGTGATATGATTTTTTTTTCATTTTTTTTTGGAAAGGATAGTAATAAGAATACATTTTATGAATATATATTTTATGAATAATTTAAATTTTATTCTATATTTTTCAAATATTAATTCAATTTAATGTAACCCCAAAATTGTCAGCGGTATGTTTCCCTTTAAATAATGATGTAGCTTGCGTTGTACGCAATATGGAGTTTAACACACCACGACCAATCAAAGTAGCCATTATAAATAGTAATACCCAATTTTTTAAATTTTATAATTTTTTTTTACAAAATGGACTTTATTTTTGGATTCATAAAATCAAAATTATCTTAGGGTGAATTTTTTGAATTTTTCAGAAAACATTCAATTTTAAATTAACAGTGAAAACACTACGATTTTGTTTAAAACCGACTTTTTTTAAGTAAATAGTTATTTTATTTTAATTTATTTTAGATCAAAATATATACATAATACCTATATATTTTCAATTTATTTCATTGGAGTCAGTTTATAATAAATTTATAAGTATAAAATTTTATTAAACTTTTTATCGTCTTTTACCCACGTTCTAGGAGCATTTGAAAAAATGAATAAAACATGATTTTTCTGATTTTTCTTGATGAATTTAAAATTTATGAGAGACACAGTTGACATCAGTATGTAAAATGTGGTTTAATAAGATGAAAATAATTTTTGGTGAATTGTGTCTGTTGACTTTTATTTACCACGGTTACAAGTAAAGAATGTAATTAAGGTTAAAAAATGGTATCATAAATACCCTAACCCGTGTCCTAATTCTATTGTATAATTTTAATTAGACCAAAAACAAACTTATGTATAAAATGTGATCTCATTATTTTGCACTTGTATTAGATTAGAATATTCATTATTATTGTATTTGAAAGAGTTAAAAGAGTTAAATTCAATGTTTAATAACTAAACCATTTATAATATAGGGCTACACACAATATAAATTAGACTATAAATATTCATTAGAAATATAAAAATATTTCATACATAATTTTATTTTATATATAATATTTAATCATTAAATAATTTAATTTATTTCTGACACAATGATGATGTTGTAATAACTTTATTAAAAAAAGATTGTAATAATTGATATCGTAAATATCCAAATAAATGTAATATGAGTCATTTGGGGAGTTCCACTAATTTTTTAGGTTCATATGACTTCTTATGTTGGATTAAATATTTTTTTTCGAAGTAATCATATTGTTATGAGTTTCACAAAAACCAAATACTAAATAGTGTGAAAATTGACATAATTGAGTTTTTTAAAAACAAATACTATATTATTAATTGATAAAATATTCTTAAAAATATAATGTTATGAAAAATGATATATATAATGTTATATATATTAATAATTAATCACTTGGGGTTCTCTTCCATTGTTATAGTATGTTTATTAACCATATAATATAAAAATACAAAGAGACATGGTAAATGTCCAACTATTTAATTAAGCGTTAAATCTAAAAGATAAGGTTAATATGGTGACCCAAACCTATATAAACCTAATGGTTGAGAGGTTTTCGACCCATCCTCACCTTATCCTTGAAATAAATAATATTTGTGCTACTAGAAACCGAAAAACACATGATTATAAAATAATATTTCAAAATTTTCCTAAAGTGACCCTCACATATCATATAAAAGGGTACTTCCCCTTATCTAAATTTCACTACTCCAAAGCTATTTGGCTTTGCCCAACCCTACCCTAATATCATCCAAGATTCCCTCACATCATCCTAGAGTCCTTACGTGGATCAGAAACCCAACCTATGAAGCCCTTTTGATCAAATCAAAAGGAAGCACCCAACGAAGAGATAATAATTTCACCACCCTATTTCAAGTTCTTTTTTTCTTCCACTCCATTTTTCTTTGATTACATACAGAAATAATAACTCCAGTACCTTTGATATATTTTAATGTTATTATAAATATGGTTCAACTATATTCATTATTCTATCCATCCAATAAATGACAAAGTCACAATACGTGGGTACATACGGTATACCGTCTCCACGTCGTGGTGTAGTTTGTTATTCAAACATTTAATTATTTTGGATGGGTATAATAATGAGTATAAATTAGGTAAATAATAAATATAACCTGTTAATTATTATTTATATATGATATACCATCAAATTACATATGATTCCACCATCAATATAATGATATTGTCGCTCGTGCGTACGTACGGATTTCCGTATTTACGAACGTGATGAGATTCACTCCCCATCATAATCAATCACGAATAATTTTCATTTTATGATTCAAAATAATATTTATTAACATTATATCATTCTATATATGTATCAAAAACATCCTATCCATAAGAAACATCGCTTATATAACCAGTAATATAAAGTAAAATGAATCAGTTAACACCCGAAACGATGATACTAATGAAATATTATTAACAAAGCTATATTATAGGATCAAATATGTTATCATATTTATGTATGTAGTTCTATTATAATTTAATAACTATTATTTAATCATTATACAAGAATTTAATGTTCCCTCGACCAAAGAAAAGTACATGTTAAGGATTAATTATACAATCTCTTCATTATCCTAGGTTGTTTATACGTGAGTATCTACTGGAACCTCTTTTTAATCAACATATATGTTTCTTAAAAATATATTTCAAAACATTTTTACTATTCCATAATGTATATGTTAAATTCACTTAGACACTTGTTTTAATTTTAATAAAATTTTATAAAGGTATCTTTCCATCATTTTCCAAATACGGTCCTTTACAACGTTTTCGTCAAATTTAAGGAAAGAATGTTTTTTTAATTTATACGGCGGGTGAGGCTATTTTCTGCCATTATAACACCTTCACGTCTTCCCTTTCAAGAATATAAGAATATTTTAAAAATAAATTTTTTATTTTATAATTAAATTAATTCTAAATGAATTCAAAATATAAAGAGATATTTCTCTCAAAAAGTTTTGATTTCATCTATGTCAACATACTTTGATAGATTTTAATCTTGTTTGAATTTGATTTATTATGATACAAATATTACATAATGTATTGATGTTTTGAGATATTTTTGATTGGGTATGTGTTATTTTTACACCATTCATGGTTTATGGATAATGTATTGAAATTTCATATGTAAGTTTTAATATGAATGTTTATGTTAGGTTTAATACATTTCATATAAGGAATGCATTGGACTTATTAAGTGAAGGGTAGAGCCGGCTATAGCTCCTCGATGCATCGGTAGGTCTCCAGAGACAAACTAGTATCTTGGAACAAAGCCTTGACAAAATCTTATTTGTAGTCTTGGCACTAGTCCTTGACTATGTGGTTATGAAGTCTGGAATTATGCATCCCATCATTATGAAAGTATCTATTGATATTGCATGTGATTATTCGACTAGTAGAATATCCATGTGAATATGTAGATGGCCTTATTTGATTTCATATTTTATATATTATGATGAATTTTAGGTTTAAAAGTATTTTGTTTTAGTCTGATGCATTTCCTTAAATTTTTATGCTTATTCATGAAGGTTTCAGCTATATTGTTATCCTTACAAAGCATCGAAGCTCACCCCTTTCTATGGTTTATTTTTCCCAGAATGTGAAGAATTATTTTATGGTTTACGTGAAGGGATAGTCTAAGGATATAATTTTGTTCAAAATGGGGAAAAATATTGTTGATGTTTTTATTTCATGATGTAATGTAAAACTTATGAATGTATCTAGTACTTACAAGGGTACTAAACTAATCAATCTTTCCGGACATGATTCTTTATATCATGCCAATGTTATGTAATAATGCACCAACTCTAGGTAACTGGGGTTGGGGAATTATAGTTGGTATCAAAGGAAGTTTATTACAAACCATGGAAACTAGATTTAGAAAAACTCAGATTAGAGAGCGCTACCCTAAGAAATATTTTGAGGATTAGTATAGAATAACATACAATAATTTTTCTACTATAGAGATTTTGCGACTTTTCCATTCAATAAATCCCTCTGTGGATACGATCTGGTAAAGGCGGCTCTGGCACAGATGTACCTAGGTGTAAAACCTAAAAGCATTGCTTTGACCTAGACTCAAATGAGAACTGGTGCACGACAATGGGCCTTGTAGCACTCTTGGTTGGGGGATATGCTTAGGATAATTATCATTTTATTCACAAACTATTATGAAGGGTTTATGAGTGTATACATCCTCAAGGAAAACATTTTTATGATTATGGATTATATCCCTAAATTGTTCAATTTATGTTAAGTGTTTTACATGTTTGGAATTATGTATTGTGATTCATAAACAAATCTAGTGTATGACATTTGATAGAAATGACTTCAAGTGAAAGGAATGGAAACCATATCAATGCTCGTATTCCATGTAGGGATTTCTCTCCTACTCAAGATAATTACAGTGGAGATGGTGATGCAACTGGTTCTCATTAGCTTATCACCATACTGGGACAACTCACTCAGGATATGAACAATAACATTACTCGTACGAAGCACCCTAATCCACAACGTGGAGGTTCAATGTTAGACTGCTTCATGAGGAAACAACCACTAAAATTCAGTGGGAGTACAAATCCATTAGTAGTTGAGCTATGGATAATTTCCTTAGAAATAATATTCCATGCTTTGGGGAGTAGCGAAAGGGAAAATTTTGTTATTATGATTTATCGCCTCATGGGAGATGCAGATCAATAATGGTAATTAATCCTAAACACAAAGTAAGATGAAGAAGTATCAAACATGGAATAGAGGGATTTTAAAGAGATTTTTATATAAAAATAAATTACATCTGACCAACGAACGGATATAGAAAGACAATTTCTGAGTGTAAGGAAAAAAGAGGATGATAATGTCGCAAAGTATGAGGCTGACATTACAAGGTTAGCAAGGCATGTATCATATTATATATATAACCCAAGGAGTAAGATTGATCGATTCCTTGATGGGATAAAACCATATCTCCGTCGATCATTAGTCTCACAATCCTTCCAATTGAAGGAATTTATTATCTCATGCACTATAAAGATAGGAAAGGAATTCTCTACGTCTTATAACGTTAATGAAAATCAAGATAAAATAGATCTGTTGAACACTCTGGAAATGGAAATATGGGGGAAAAGGTAAAATTTGAATATCCATCCTATGGTAAATGTGGGATGAAACACCCTAGTACTTTCTTGAAGGGAATGGGAGTCTGTTACAATGGTGGTGAAGAAAGCCACCAAGATAGTGATTCCAAGGGGAAGAAAGAGAGTGTCAACGTTGAATTCTACAATTGTAGAGAAAAGGGTCATTGTGAAAATGAATGTCTTAAGACACAAGGGAACTTACGTTGGAAAAGGCCAAGCTTATCTGATCACTACTGCTGAGGATGATGCTCTGAATGATGTGGTGGTAGGAAATTTAATGGTTTCTTCAAGTTTAGCCAATGCTTTATTTTATTCTGGATCATCGCATTGTTTCATATCATATCAATTTGCTAAGAAAATTAGATATTTTCAATTTTACTGAACAACAGAGTTGTCTGTCAACTCACTTAAGGGAAGTTTCATCGCAACAATGTTTTGTGAATCAATTCCCCTTAGGGAATATAATTGTTCTTTATCTGCTGATCTCATATACATACCCATGATTGAATTTGATATAATCATTGGAATGGATTGGATTTCATACGATGATGAGAAAAATTATTGTAAGTAGAAAAAGGTTACAATTTTCAATGTTGATAAGGAGTACCTTATCTTTAGAGCAGAATGTTAACCACCTGATTCTTATCTAGATCCACACCTAGCAGCTCTACTAAATTCAATTATTGTGGAGGAAGAGAATGAAATAACTATGGGAGAGGAAAATAATATTCGAATACAGGATATACCTATTGTGAAAAAATATATTCATGTCTTTCAAGAGTATTTACCTGGACAATATTCAAAATGATAAATTGAGTTTTCCATTGATTTAATTCATGTTTCAAGGACAATATCAAAGACCCCATATAGAATGGCCACAATGGAATTTGTGGAACTAAATAAACAATTAGAGGAATTGAGTAATATGCGATTTATTCTCCCTAGTGTTTCTCCATGGGGATCCCCATGTTCTTTTTGTTAAGAAGAATGATGGATCTATGAGGTTGTGCATTGCCTACATGGAGATCAATGCTATAAAAATATAGAACATGTATCCCCAACTTCGTATTGAGTATTTAATCGACCAACTTCATAGAGCTCAATATTTTTCAATGATTAACCTTCGATATAGATATCATCAATTCTGTTTGAAGAAGGATGGCATTCTTAAAACATCATTTTGAACCAGGTACAGGCATTACGAATTTATAGTAATGCCTTTTCGATTGAATAATGCACACTCTATCTTCATGGATCTAATTAATAGTGTTTCCAAGGAATATCATTATGAATTTGTATTGGTATTTATTGATGATATCATGTTATACTCAAAAATCTAAGAAGATCATGAAAATATCTTGCGCACTTTTCTAAAAACCCTCAAAAGAAATGAATTAAATGGAAAATTTAGCATGTGTGAATTATGGTTTCAAGATATTTCTGTTTTTGGCTATATTGTATCTAAGGATAGAATCTTCATTGATCATTCAAAGACAAAGGCAATCCAAGAATGGCCAGCACTGATGAGTATAACTGAGGTATGTAGTTTTATTTGTTTAGTATGTTATTATCGACGTTTCTTACCGAATTTATCATGGTTGGCTAACCCATTAACAAAGGTCACACATATAGGGTTTAAATTTGTTTGGAAAAAGGAGTGTGATTAATGTTTTGAAGAACTTAAGAGAAGATTAGTTAATTCTCTTATCTTGACTCTTCCATCAAAGAATGATGAGATTGTTATTTACAGTTATGCTTCAAAGAAAGGACTTGGTTGTTTCCTTATGCAGAATGATAGAGTTATTTCTTATGCGTCACGGAAGCTAAAAATTAATGAAAAAACTATCCCACTCATGATCTTGAGTTAGAAGCTGTAATATTTTCTATGAAAATATGGAGACACTATCTCTATGTGGGAAAAATGTGATATTTATACTGAGCAAAAGAGTTTGAAGTTTACTTTCTCACAAAAAGAACTCAACATGAGGCAAAGGAGATGGATTTAACTACTCAAGCATCATGAGTTCACTATATACTACAACTAGGGGAAGGAAAATAAGGAGACAGATTCTTTGAGCAGAAAAGATCATGGAATTTTGAACGAGATGAGAGTTAAAAAGGATCTTATATACTTGGATCTAGTAAATTTCGGTATGAAAATTACCATATATGGTGAAACATCAATGATTTTTCAAATGGTTTCTATAAAATTGTTACTATAAAGGATAAAAATCTCTTAGACTAATGAGGAATAATTTCAAAAGAAAAATAAATCTGTGAACGATGAGAGATTGGTCGACTTTTTATATGAAGATGGAATTTTAAAATTTTGTAAGAGACTTTTTTTTTCTGGTATAACTGATCATAAAAATAAATTATTGGATGATGCACATAGCTCCAATTTATCTATACACCCTAGAATCACTCAGATGTATATATATTTGAAAGAACATTTTTTTGTGGGACAACATGAAGAGAGGGATTCTTGTTTTTTTTTGTCGAGATGTATTGGTTTCCAACAAGTGAGAGCTAAAATACAACATACTAGAGGATTCATGCAACCTATTACCATACCTATGTGTAAATGAGATGATATTATAATGGAAGTTGTCTTGGGATGACCAAAGACTTCTAGAATAAATGATTCCATATAGAACATTGTTGATCGTCTTACCAAGTCAGCACATTTTATTGCTATAAGAGAGGATTTACCACTTTAATTTTTAGGAATAATATATATGAATGAAGTTTTAAGACTTCATGTAGTACCCCTATCGACTATTTTAGATCTTGATCCCCATTTTACATTATGATTCTGGAAACGTCTTCAAAAATCACTCGATACTGTACCTCGTTTGAGCACTGTCTACAACCTTCAAATTGATATACAATCAGAATGGACTATTCAAACCATAAAAGACATGTTGATATCTTTCCCACTTGACATTCATGGTATGTGGATCAATAATTACCTTTGGTGTGATTTTTCTATAAAATAGCTTTTATTCAAGTATTTAGACAGAACCATATAAAGCATTGTACAAAAAAAAGATGTAGGACACCAACTTGTTGGGTTGATATTGGTGAATGAAAACTCATAGGATCAGATCTTGTTGAGGAAACAATGGAATAATTGAAGATTATCCAAACCCACATCACATTAGCCCAAAGAAGGAAAAGGAGTTATGCCATTAACCAAAGGTATGATTTGGAATTTGAAGTAGGAGAAAATGTTTTCTTGAAAGTATCTCCATGGAAGGGTGTTATACGTTTCGGTAAGAAGAATAAATTTAGTACCAGGTACATTAGAACATTCGAAAGTCTAGAACGAATTGGAGATGTAGCTTATCGTTTGGAAATTCCTCCATGTCTCTCCAATTTTCATGATGCGTTCCACCTATCACTATTGAGAAAATACATACAATACCCAAATCATGTACTCACCTATGAGAAAAATAAACTAGAACCTAATCTGCCTTATTGTGAAGAGCCTGTCAAAATTATTGATACCAGAGAACAAGTGTTGAGAAACCGGATGACTAGCCTGGTAAAATATCTATTGAGAAACCATAATATGGATGTGGAAATAAGGTAACCTGAGGAAATTATGATGAAGAACCACCTGAATCATTTTATGCAATAATATTCTATAAATTTCGAGGATGAAATTACTTTGTGAGGGGAGAATATAACATCCATATCTTCTAAGGTTCATTTCCCATTGAATAATGTTGTAGCTTGCATTGTACGAATCATGGCGTTTGAACACACCATGACTAATCAAAGTATCATTTATGAATAGTAATACCCACTTTTTGAAAATTTATAAAATTTATTTTTCAAAATGGACTTCATTTTTTGATTTGGAATATCAAAATTAGCTTAGGGTGAATTTTTGGTATTTGTCTGAAAACATTCATTTTTTGATTAATAGTGAAAAACATTGTGGTATTGTTTAAAAATGAAATTTTATCTAAGTAATTAGTTAATATATTTTTATTTATTTTTCGTCAAAATCGATACATAAGACCTATATATTTTCAATGTAATTCTTTGGAGTAATTTTATAATAAGTTTAGATAAATAAAATTTTATTGAACTTTTTACTGTCTTTTAGCCACTTTCTATGAGAATTTGTAAATTTTCATAGTACATAATTTTACCTCTTCTTAGAGTTGAATTATAAAAATCCAAGAGACACAGTTGATATCAGTTAGTAAAATGTGGTTTAATAAGATGAAAATAATTTTTGGTGAATAATAACATTTGACTTTTATTTACCATGGTTAGAATTAAATAGGTTAATTAAGGGTAAAAAATGATATCATAATTACCTTAAAACAAATAATAATTCTATCTGATAAGTTTAATTACACCAAAAACAACCTTAGGAAGAAAATATGATCCCCTTTGGTTCACTTGGATTAGATTCAGACATTTACTATTATTTTATTTAAAGAAGAGTAAAACGACTTAAATTCAATGATTAATAACTAAACCATTTTTAATATATTGTTACACACAATACAAATTTTACAGTAAATATTAATTAGATATATTAAAATATTTCCTACATAATGGTATTTTATTTATAAATTCTATACATTAAATAATTTAATTTATTTATGATACAATGATGATGCCATAATTACCTTATTAATAAAAGATTAAAATAATTGATATGATAAAAATACAAATAAATTTAATTTGAGACATTTGAGGAATGAAAATAATTTTATTATTTAATATGGCATTTTAGGGTTGATTAAATAATTGTTTTTTTTCAAATTAATCAGGCTGTTATGATTTCTCAAAAACCAAATTCTAAGTAGTATCAAAACTGACATAATTGAGTTTTTAAAAACAAATACTATATTAGAAATTGATATGATATTCCTTAAAATATAAGGTTCTAACAAATGACCTATATAAGGTTATATATATTAATAATGAACCACTTTGGGTTTTCTTATTTTGTTATTGTATGTTTATTAACAATATAATATAAAAATACAATGAGACATGGTAAATGTCAAACATTTTAACTAAGAGTAAAATCTAAAAGACAAGGTTAATATTGAACCATAAACCTGTCAAAAACATTTTGGTTGAATGTTTTTCAACCCATCCCCACCTAAGATTCTAAATAAATCATTTTGAAACCATTAGAAACTAATGATGATTTAATTATAAAATAATATTTCTATCTTTTCCAAAAGTGAACCTCACATCTCTTATAAAAGGGTACTTCCCCTTCTCTTAATTTAACACCAACAAAGCCATTTGTCTCAGCCAAAACCCTACCCAAATATCCTCCCAACTTTCCTCACATAAAACTAGAGGCCTTACATGGATTAGAAAGCCAACCAAAGGAGCCCTTTTGATCAACTCAAACGGAAACACCCGAAAAAGAGGTAATAATTTCACCACCCACTTTCAAGTTAATTTATTCTTCAGCATCCACTTTCATTAATGACATATCAAAATAATAAATTATTTACCTTATAAACATTTTGAAATTATTATAAATATGTTTCAGCCATGTTCTTTATATTATCCATCCTATAAATGACAAATTCACCATACTTGCATACGTCCGGCTTACCGTCGACATGTCGTGGTGTAGTTTGTTATTGATATGATTCATTATTTTGTATGGGAATAATAATGAGTATAATTAATCTAAATAATAAATATAACATTTTATTTATTTTATATATATGATATACCATCCAATTACAAACTATTTCACCATCAATGTAATGATATTATCGCTCGTGCGTACGTATGGATTATCGTCTCCACGAAACCGATGAGATTCATTCCCCATCATAATCATTCAATAATAATTTTCATTCTATGATTAAAAATAACCATTATTAATATAATATTATTCTGTATATGATTCAAATACATTCTCTCCATAACAAACATGGCTTTTGTAACTATGCATATAAAGGAAAACGAATCAGTTAACACCTGAAACAACGATACTATTGAAATATTATTAACAAAGCAATATTAGAGGATCATATATTCTATCATATTTATGTGTATAGTTCTTGTATAATTTAATATAAAAAAATAACTATTATATTGGTGGTTAACATACACTCAACCGAGGAAAAGTACATGGTACGGGTTAGTTCCAAAATCTCTTTATTCTCCAAGGTTGTTTATACGTGAGTATCTACTAAGACCTTTTTATCATCCCCATCTGTGATTATTAAAAATATATTTCAAAACATTTTTACTATTTCCTTGACTATAGGTTAATTTCATTTATATCCTTGTTTGAATTTTTATAAAATGTTTATAATGTAATCATTCCGTCGTTTTCCAAACAAGGTACTTTACAACCTTTTCAACAAAATTGAGGAAATAATGTTTTTTAACTTATAAGGCGGGTGTGGCTATTCTCTGCCATTATAACACCATCGAAGCTTCCCATACAATAATATAAGAATATTTTCAAAATAAATGTATTCTTTTATAATTACACAATTTATAAATGATTTAAAAATAGAAAGATAAATTTCTCTCAAATTTTTTTGATTTCATCTATGTCAATATCCATTGATGGATTTTTAACATGTTTGAAGATTATTTATTATGAAACAAATCATCCATATTTCATTGAAGGTTTTGAGATAAGTTTGACTGTGGAAGTTTTATTTTTACACCATTAATGATTTATGGATAAAGTATTGACATTTTGTATACTAGTTTTAATATGAATGTTTATGATATCTTTTAACCTTTTCATATTAGAAATGCATTGCACATAGTAAGTGATGTGTGGATCCCGCATAAGATGCTCGATGCATCAGTAGGTCTCATGAGACAAAATAGTGTCTTGGAAAAAGGCCATTAAAAAATATTATTTCTAGTCTTGGCATAAGGCCTTGACTATGAGGTTATGACGTCTGGCATTATGCATTCTATCATTATGTGTAAAGACCCGTAAATTGCAAGGAATTTTTTTTCTTAAATTCTTTGGGATTTTATGAGTACGCAGTTTCTGACGGAACCTAATTCCGAGGCCCAGAGCGCCCGTAATCAATTTCCAAAGTTTAGATTGGGTACGTTCAATGAACGAACGAGTGTGGTTTTCTATCTTTTGAACCGGTGCTCCGAATTGAAATCTGAGGGCACCGATGAACTCATAGGGGCGTTATTTTCTTAAGATGACTTTTACCATTGATGTGTTTGCTCGGGAGAAGAAGTTAAAATTTTGGGGATTAAGTGAGAAGTAAATAAAATTGTGTACAATTTTATTTTATTATCCTTGGAAGTAAAACTCTCTCATGGGAAGTTGTTGGTGGGTCCCACAACCACCCAACATCCCATGAGTGGTTATGAGTGATGTGGGGCCCACGTGAGCACCCATCTTTTCACATTTCATAACCCTTAACCCCTTGGACTCCCATGATTAATACATGGAAACTATCCATTAAATTTTGGTATCCTTTAATTGTGTAACTCTCCCTTATCTCTTCATTAATCATGCCAACACACTTAATCAATTAATGTGAGTTATGTGTTTGATTTTTAAAATTGAAAATCATGGCTTGATGTAATAAAATAAGACAAGACTTATTTTATTTTGGGGGGTTAGTTGTTGTGTGAAGATATTGGGGAGAGAGTTCTCTAGTTCCTTTTGCGAAGAACTTCCTCCTCTTCGTCGAAGAACGCAAAATCCATGAAGGACAACGACGCACCTCCTTTTCTTTTCTCCATGACAAAAGGGGAGACACCGCTTTCTCCTCAGACACTCTGCATCAACGTCTACAGAACCTCACCCCGCGATGTCGTTTTCCGCGATGCCCGTCGTTCGACAACTTTTGTTGAGGTAGGGGTTATTTACGTTCATGATTAATTTAACGTTTTTTGATAAATAAATTTTCCGCTTGTTATCGACGTAAAATGAGTATATCAGTACACACAAACACGATCGATCCTCCTCCCCTTTTATTTGTTGATCCTCGATGAACTTTGCGCTGAAGGCGGCGCAGTGCCATTGAACCACGCGGAAACGAAAAGGGTCGCCGCTGATGCGGGCCACGACTATGGTGTGGGCACTGTCGAGCCATGCCGGTGAGGCTGAAGGAGGCCACCTCCAGGAGCGGGCCGTGGCGGAGGGGTGAGGCGCCGGCGCGTCGCACCAGAGACTCAAGGGGGCCGCGGCCAGGGCGTGCCACGGCGGAGGGGCGCAGTGTCGTCGCGCCTTACCAGTCAGACAGGAACCCGGGCCTAGGGTCGCAGCGGTCTTCAAAGGGGCGGCCAACTGAGCCGGCCCCCAGTGCGACCCAGAGGCGGGACCCCCTCAGGTCCCGCGGTTGCACAAGGCCAGCCATTAAGGCCGGCCATTTCAAAAATGGTGGGTGTTTCCCCCCCCCCCCCCCCTTCGCACCCCGCTAGGCCGCGAGCCGAGCCGCGACAAGATTCCGAGCCGAGCCGAAGGTTGTGCCCCACCGGGGGCCGGACCCGGAACCCGGTCGAGTCGCCCTGGTTCGGGCCGACCCAAGGGGTATTGGGTCGGGTCGGTCCAAGCCCAAACCCCCTATTTTCAGACATATTCGTTCAAACGCCTGTATCATGGGATACAGACCTCCAATCAACGCATCGTCATTTGTGTTGAGATCCTTGGATCGAGACAGTCGTTTAGGAATATTACACTCAATCTTTTCGTAAAGTTTGGATACGGACGGGTTGATTCGAACCCAAAACCAACTGAGCCCTTGGAGCAGAAGCGATTATAACTTAACGATCGGATGTCCGAATGATGTGCCGCCAGTTATGTTGAATTCCTCTTAGTGAGACAGTTTTTGTTATTAATCCGCTTGAGGATTGGACGTAGCTATAGTTCGTTTGGGTTGGTTTCAACTCAGAAACCAACCAGGCCCCTGGGACGAAAAAGCCAATAACTCTCAGACTGGGCGTCCGATGGACGCACCTTTTGTCGAGTTGAGTTCCTTTTGATGAGGCTGATCATTGTGAGATATCAACTCTGGACTTCGTGACAGTTGATCTGTCGACCCCCTAGCTCGTGGAGTGGACCCTCCTGAAATCGTGCATGCTGTGTGTGGGAACCCTAGAGTTGGATGCGACTGTGACGACGATGTCGACTTTACTTGGATACTACATGGGTTCGGCCGTGGGGATGACTGTACTTGGATCCTACGTGGGTTCGGCAGCGATGATGACTATACTTGGATCCTATGTGGGTTCGGTAGTAATGGTTACTGTACCTGGATCCTACGTGGGTTCGGAAGCGACAACTTCTGTACTTGAATCCTACGTGGGTTCGGCAGAGGAGATGATTCAGAGGCTACATCAAATCATCTCCACCCCTCTTCGTGAGTAGTATACGAGTGTGAGATGAGTCTTGAAATTCAATCATTATCATTGATATAATTGACTTGTTTTTTTGTGTGGATTGGGTTGTGATTTCCTATGTGGACTGGGTTGTAATTGGCCTCGTGGGTTGGAGTCGAATTGGAAATGATGACATAGGTATATGTATGAGAATATGCATATGTAGAGTCGGTTGATACTTCGTGTTTGTATCCTTCCTTTGTGTATAATCCTTTGTGAATTCTGGGAGACCATTGGGGGTCTCGGGGTCCCTACTGAGTATCGTATACTCACCCCTACATGGGATATGCCCGCACTGCGTTGTGTTTGTTGCAGACGATGGACATCTCTGATCGTGGTTGAGGCTTGTGGAGCGGGACAGTTCCCGGAGGTGGACTAACAGGCAAAACGTACACAGAGCGGACGGCCGGACCCAAGGATCTAAGGGGATCATCTGTACCCACCCTTCAGATGGGATAACCGGAGCACGACTCAGTGGTTGGTGATTTACTTTACTGCTGTTGTACTTTCGTTTCAGTTGTACTGTACTTTTTAGTTGGGTTTGTATTCTGGGCCATTTACTTTTCAGCACTTTGATTCGCGGTTTACTTAGTGTTTTCTTCTGCTTGCATACTCTGTGGTGTTTTTTCGTATATAAAGGAAATTCCTTCCCTTTTATCAGGATTTACAACTTTGGTGCTAGTCTCCAGCCCCTGACATATGTAAGGCGGGCTTGGGGTAGTCATGGAACGGGCCCCGAGGACGGGTCGTGACAAATTGGTATCAGAGGAGTTGGTTCTACCGCAGAACTCAAGATTCTGATAATATCTTCTGTGTGAATCAACAGTGTTAAGGGTATTGATTGTGGTTATCAGTCCTGGGAGTCCAGTGTTGGTTCGGAGGTCGACGTATCGATACACCAGGACCTTGACTTTTGATTTCCGACTCAGTGTATGAAAACATTGATTGCATGCGTGTTTCAATAGTTTTCTTTGTGATTAATTTGTGTCAGCTCACCATGTATATTTTACTAACCATGGCACACCTATTTCTTTTTAGGATGGACCCACGATAGCACCCAGCTAGGGTTCCGAGCGTAGAGATGGCAGCCCACCGAGCGACGAGGCCTCGGTGCAGGGCCCCATTACGGCGGAGGCACCGGCGGTACCTCTAACCATCAAACCATCGATGCCACCAGCCCCAGTAGTTGAGAGTGCACGTCACCTGAGTGAACTGCACACGTTTCAGCGTTAGAGACTGCCCAGGTTCTGTGGGGAGACGGTCCCTCAGGCAGCCGAGGATTGGTTGGAGGTTTTTGTTCGAGTCTTCAGATTAGTAGTGACACCAAATGACCTCATTGTGATCCTTGCGGTGAGTCTCCTGCACGCAGCAGCAGGTAGATGGTGGAGCCTGATCCTCCAGGTGCACGATGAGGCATCATTACTTTGGTCGGACATCAAGAGCCTATTCTTCCCAGAGTTCATTCCAGCCACCCTCTGTGTGGTGTGCATTCAGGAGCTACTACAGCTGCAACAGGGCAACATAACAGTAGCCTAGTACTCGGTGAGATTTACTGATCTCTCACGCTACTCTACATACATGGTACAAGACCCATTCTTCCGGTCCCGGACCTTCGAGCAGGGAATGATGCATGAGATCAGGGCATAAATGATCTCCCTCAGCATTCCAACGATGGAAGGAGTACTTGAGCGAGACCTTCTTGTGGAGATCTTTTTTGCTGAGCCTACACCAGTAGAGAGACCTATCGCAGGGCGGCACGTAGCGGAGTCTTCTGCAGCCAGTTGTAGACAGACGTCGCAGTGCTCCAAGAAGACCAAAACATCAGGTGGATGAACTCAACATATGGTTTTGGAGGTACGAGGCACATGCAGTAGAGCCAGTCATTTGAGAGGCAGACAATGCTATGCTTGCGGCGGGTAGGGCCACATGGTACGTGACTACCCGACCCGCCATACAGTGGAGCAGTAGACTGTTGAGGGACTACCTAGGCAGAGGAAAATGTTTGACTGTGGTGGTCTGTAGGGAGCAGGCAGATGCGGTAGAGGAGATGGGTGAGAAGTAGGTGGTGGACGATGCTTCGGGGATCAACCACCACCACCACTACGAGGTCCACCCCGACCACAGGGAGCTGGCGGACAGAGGCAGGCTCAGCTTCAGGTAGTGGAGGCCTACAACTACAGCGCACCTGAGATGATTCGAGGTATTATATGTGTCTACTCCACCCTTTATATAGTTCTTATTGACACTAGAGCGAGTCATTATTTCATTTCCGCTGCGCTTGTTCGGAACTCGGAGATTCTGACGGAGCCGTTTGCTTGATCCTTATGGCTAGAGACTCCTACGGGAGCAGACTCGACGATTACACACTAGTTCTGGCAGTGTGAGCTTACTATAGGGGGATAGAGCTTCAGATGGGATTTTCTTGTAGTGGCGTCGAGTCTTTATGACATCATCTTGGGCATGGATTGGTTATCTACGGTCCATGCTCAGATCGAATGTATTAGGCGCAAGGTGTGGTGTGTTCGCACCGATAGGAGCAGGTTCACCTTCACCGACGAGAAGGGAGCCTTTGCAGCTCCGTATGGACTCACATAGAGGAGACGGAAGCCGATTACTCATCATTTGGGTAGTCTGATCCTAGGAGGAGTTGATGTGTGGAGTCCGAGTATTCCTATTGTGGTGGATCAGTCTGCGGACATTTTTCCTAACGATGTTCCAAGACTACCTCCTCATAGAGTGGTAGACTTCTATATTGACATGTACCCAGGGACAACCCCTATATCTACTCTATCATATCAGATGGCTCCTAGAAATCTTCGACTGTTACGGGTACAACTAGATGACTTTCAGGTCAAGGTATTCATTCGACCCAGTGTTTCAACTTGGCCTTCCCCAATCTAGTTCACCAAGAAAGTGAAAGGGAGATTGCGACTGTGTGTCGACTACCGTCGCCTGAATCAGGTTACCGTAAAGTACATGTATCCTCTTCCAAGGATCGAAAACCTCTTTGATCAACTCAAGGGAGCATGTAGGTTCTTGAAGATAGACCTCAGGTCAAGCTATCATCAGCTCAGAGGTCGAGACGAGGATGTGCAGACGAAAGCCTTCAGGTGTTGGTATGACCACTATGAGTTCTTGGTTACGCCTTTAGGCATAAACAACACTCCAACAGTGTTCATGAGTGTAATGAACATGATCGTCCTTCCTTACATCGATTTAATTGTTGTAGTCTTCATCGACAACATATTGATTTACTCGACTACTTAGGAGAAGCATGCCTACCACTTTCAGGTTGTAATGGACACACTCCGAGAGCACCAGCTTTATGGTAAGCTCTTGAAGTGTCAGTTTTGGATTCGAGAGGTCCAAATCTTGGGACACTTCATCTCTGAGGTGGGAGTTGCAGTGGACCCTACGATGATCGAGGCAGTGCTAGATTGGGAGCCACCCAGGAGTATGACGGAGGTGTGGAGTTTTCTAGTTCTAGCTTGGTACTATCGGAGATTTTTTCCATACTTCTCCAGAGTTTCCGGGGCTCTTTCAGATTTGATGAAGATGGGGAAACCCTTCGTGTGGTTAGATAGATGTCAGGAGAGCTTCCATGAGTTGAGATAGAGATTGACGAGTGCACCCATCTTGAGGCTACCAGAGGAGGGAGTAGGGTACGTAGTTTACTACGATGCATCAGGTATCAGACTCAGGTGTGTCCTAATGTTGGAGCGGGCAGTGATCGCCTATGGATCACGATAGTTGACGCATCATGAGCAGAACTACACTACCAATTACCTGGAGTTAGCAGTAGTGGTCTTCGCCTTGAAGATGTGGTGGCACTATCTGGTGGGCGAGGGCATTACAGTCTACTCTGGCCACCAGAGTCTTAGGGACATATTCTCGCAGAAGTACCTGAACCTGAGATAGCGGTGATGGCACGAGTTCATCTAGGATTATGACTTTGAGATAGTCTATACTCCTTGGAAGGGGAACGTAGTAGTTGATGCTCTCAGTAGGAGGTCGGGCTTCCAGCTACATGGAGAGGTGACAGAGGTGCTAGCCGCATTGAAATATACTTCGTGGATAGAGATGGGTCAGCCTTTATACAGTCGCTCATAGTCACTCCACCATTACATTAGTGGGTCAGAGAGGCACAGTGTGGGGACGTTGACTTTGAGACATGACGTGCACATATATCCACAAGACATGCACCTGATGGATTTTCTGTAGGAGGAGAGAGCATCATTCATTTTAGAGCGCGTTCCATGGTACCAGTTGCATTACAGGAGGAGGTGCTGAGAGAGTTTCACACTTACCCTTTGGAGGTACATCCATGAGTAGCGAAGATGTACCAGGATCTCAAAGAATAGCACTGTTGTCCAGGTTTGAAGAAGGGTGTGGCAGAGTTCGTTTCATGATGCATCACCTGCCAGCAGGTGAAGGCGGAGCACCAGGTACCAGAAGGCTGGGTACATCCCTTGGAGGTCCCGAAGTATAAGTGGGACGGGATATATATGGATTTCATGATAGGGATTCCACGTACTTCCAGAGGTCATGACTCCATTTGGGTGATTGTTGCCCGACTCACCAAGTCATCCCACTTCCTACCTATTAGAGAGCAGGGCTCAGTGGAGAGTTTGGGACACCTCTACATTCAGAAGATTGTATGGCTTCATGGTGTACCATCGACTATCATCTCTGATCGAGATGCTCGCTTTACTTCTCGGCTATGGAAGGGGATACAGGAGGAATTTTGGATGCAACTACGTATGATCACTGCCTTTCACCCTCAGGCGGAAGGCCAGACGAAGAGAACCATTCAGACTCTCGAGGACAAGCTCTGTTCATGTGTCCTTGACTTTGGTCACAGCTGGGAGGATCACCTACGCTTGGTGGAATTTTCATACAACAACAACTACCACTCCACCATCGTGATGGCACTATATGAGGCATTGTACTGCTGACCTTTAAGATCACCTCTGTGCGGGAGTGACCCTAGGGATTCATCATTTATAAGACCAGATACGGTCCATGCCATGATAGAGAAGGTATAGATCATCCATGAGTGGATGAGGACTGATCAGAGATGACAAAAGGCCTATGCTGACAGGAGGTGGAGACCACTAGAGTTCAAGGATGGAGACCACGTTTTCTTACACATCTCACCTCGACGTGGATTATGGAGATTTGTTCGGGGCCGCAAGTTATCTCTACACTTCATCGGAACATTCCTGGTTCTCGGCAGGATAGGTGTGGTGGCTTATCGCCTGTCACTTCCACCTCAATTGAAAAGGTGCACGACATTTTCCTTGTATCTCAGCTGAGGAGATACGTGCATGATCCGACACATATCATTGATCACGGGGAGCTGGAAATCGATGACGGGGGAACTTTAGCAGAGGTTCTGGTGGAGATCGAGGATCGACAGGAGCTGGTCCTACATGGGTGGTCGATTCCTCTAGTGCGCATCAAGTGGTAGAATGTGAACTTCTAGGAGAGCACATGAGAGCAGGAGGCTCAGATGCGTGCTCAGTACCCTCATGTGTTCCCCTAGTTTGTGATATATCACTACAGGGATGTAAAGCCCTGAGGTGGGATTAGTGTAAGGACCCATAAATTTCATGTTAATTTTTTTCATAAATTCTTTGGTTTTTTATGAGTACGCAGTTTCTGACGGCACCTGATTCCGAGGCCCGGAGCGCCCGAAATCAATTTTCAAAGTTTAGCTCGGGTATGTTCAGTGAACGAATAAGCGGGTTTTATTATCTTTTGAACCGGTGCTCGTAATTAAAATATGAGGGCACCGATGAACTCGCAGTGCCGGTATTTTCTTAAGATGACTTTTACTATTGATGTGTTTTCTCAGGAGATGAAGTTAAAGTTATGGTGTTCACGTGAGAAGAAAATAAAATTGTGTACAATTTTATTTTATTTTCCTTGGATGTTAAACTCTCTCATGGGAAGTTGTTGGTGGGGCCCACAACCACCCAACTTCCCATGAGTGGTTATGAGGGAATTGGGGCCCACACGATCACCCGTCTTTTCACATTTCATAACCCTTTACCCCTTGAACTCCAATGATTAATACATGGAAACTCCCCCATTAAATTTTTGTATCCTTTAATTGTGTAACTCTCCCCTCTCTCCTCTTTAACCATGCCAACACACTTAATCAATTAATGTGAGTTATGTGTTTGATTTTTCAAATTGAAATGCATGGATTGAAGTAATAAAATTAGATATGTCTTATTGGGGGGGGGGTTAGTTGTAGTGTGAAGATATTGGGGAGAGACAGATCTAGTTCTTTCCGCGAAGAACTTCATCTCTTCATCGAAGAATGCCAAATCCACGAAGGACGAAGACACACCTCCTTTTCTTTACTCTGTGAAAAAAATGGGAGACAACGCTTTCTCCTCAGTCTCTCTCCGTCGATGTCTACGGAACCTCACCTTGTGCAGCCGTTTTCTGTGACGCCCTTCGTTCGACAACTTTTGTTGAGGTAGGGGTTATTTACATTCATGATTAATTTAACGTTCTTCGTTAAATAAATTGTCTTCTTGTTATTGACATAACGGGAGGAGATCGTACCACACAAAAATGGTTGATCCTCCTCCCATTTTATTTTTGATCCTCATTGAACTTTGCTGTGAAGGTGGCGCTGTGACGTTGCACCACGCAAAAAAAAAGGGCCGCGGCCGAAGCGAGCCGCATCGATAGTGCGCGGGGCCGTCACGACGCGCCGGTGTGGCCGAAGGAGGCCGCAGCCAAGAGCGGTCCGCAGTGGAGGGGCGCGGTGTCGTCACGTCGCGCTGGTCGGATAGGATCCGCTGCAGTCTTCCAAGGGCCGGCCGGCTATGCCGGCTGCTGACGCCACCTGGAGGCCGGACCCCCTCGGGTCCCGCAGTTGCACAAGGCCGGCCATTAAGGCCGGCCGTTTCGAAAACAGGGGGCGGCGCCCCTCTTTCGCACCACGCTCGGCCGCGAGCTGAGTCGCGGCCGGCATACGAGCCGGGCCGCAGGCCGGGCCACGCCAGCCGGGCCGGGCTTCCCCCAAATGGGCCGGACTCGGACCTGGGTCGGACGGGGCCCAAACCCCCTATTTTCAGACACATTGGTTCAAACGCCCATATCTTGGTCTACGGACCTCCGATCGATGCACCTCCAGTTGCGTTGGTATCTTTGGATTGAGACGGTCGTTTCTCAATATTACACTCAAGCTTTTGGTAAAGTTTGGATACAGTCGGGTTGGTTCGAACCCGAAACCAACCGGGCTTACTCCACTTATAACATAATGATTAGATGTCCGAATGACGTGCCGTTAGTTACGTATAATTCCTCTTAGTGAGATGTTTCTTTTGGATTACTATACTTGAGGATTGGATGAAACTGGAGTACGGTCGGGTTGGTTTCAGCTCAGAAACCAACCGGGCGCCTGGGACAAAAAAGCCAATAACCCTCAGACCGGGCGTCTGATTGACGTGTCGTCCATCACGTTGAGTTCCATTTGACGAGACGGAACTTTGTGATACATCATCTCTGGTCTTCGTGAAAGTTGATTTATCGACCCCTTCTCTCATGGATCGGACCCTCCCGGAATCGAGCATGCTGTGTGCGGGAACCCTAGAGCTGGCTGCGACTGCGATGACGATGGCCACTGAACTTGGATCCTATGTCGGTTCGACAGTGAGGATGACTGTACTTGGATCCTATGTGGGTTCGGTAGTGATGACAACTGTACATGGATCCTACGTGGGTTCGACAGTGATGGTTACTGTACTTAGATCCTATGTGGGTTCGGCAACGATGACTTCTATACTTGGATCCTACGTGGGTTCGGCAGAGGAGATGATTTAGAGGCTACATGTAATCATCTCCACCCCTCTTCATGAGTAGTATACATGTGTGAGCTGAGTCTTGACATTCAATCATTATCATCGATATGAATGACTTGCTTTCCTGTGTGGATTGGGTTGTGCTTTCCTGTGTGGACTGGGTTGTACCTGGGCTCGTGAGTTGGAGTCGAACTGGAAATGATGACTTAGGTATGTGTATGGGAATATACCTAAGTAGAGTTGGTTGATACTTTGTGTTTGTATCCTTCCATTGTGGTTTATCCTTTGTGGGTTCTGGGAGACCTTTGGGGGTCTCGGGGTCCCTACTGAGTATCATATACTCACCCCTGCATAGGCTATGGCCGCATAGCGTTGTGTTGGTTGCAGATGACGGACAACGCTGATCGTGGTTGGGGCTTGTGGAGCGGGACGGTACCCAGAGGTGGAATAACAGGTGGAACGTAAAGGGAGGGGACGACCAGACTCGAGTAGCTGAGGAGATCATCTGTACCCACTCTTCAGGTGGGATAGCCAGAGGATGACTCGGTGGTTGCTAATTTACTTTACTTCTGTTGTATATTATTTTCATTTGTACTGTACTTTTCAGTTGGGTTTGTATTCTGTTCCATTAACTTTTCAACAGTTACTTTTGTACTCGGTTTTCTTAGTGTTTACTTTATCATGCATACTCTGTGGTGTTTGTTTTCTTATATAAAGGCAATGCCTTCCCTTTTATCGGGATTTACGCCTTTGGTGCTAGTTGCCAGCCCCTGGCTTATGGAAGGCGTGCTTGGGGTAGTCACGACACGAGCCACGAGGAAGGGTCGTGACATTATGAAAGTGTCTATAGACATTGAATGTGATTATTAGACTTGTAGGATATCTATGTGAGTAAGTAAATGGAATTATTTGATTTTAACTTTTCCATATTATTCTTAAGTTTATGTTTAAAATGATTTTGTTGTAGTATAATACATTTCCTTAAATGATTATTCTTATTTATGAAGGTTTCTACTATATTGTTATCCTTACTCAGCATCTGATCTCACCCCTTTCTATGTTTTATTTTTCCATGGATGTGAGAATATATTTTATGGTTGTATTGTATGGATAGGATAAGGATATAAGTGTGTTCAAAAGGGGACAAAATATTGTTTATGTTTTTTATTTCTGATGTAATGTAAAATTTATAAATGTATCTAGTACTTCCAAGGATACTAAACTGATCTGTCTTTCAGGACATGATTCCTTGTATAATTCCAATGTTATGTAATAATTCACTAACTCTAGGTATCTGGGGTTGGGGAATTACAATTAGTTATGACCATCTAATTAAAAATTGAAACATTGTTTGTGTGTACGTATTACACAATGTCTCCATGAATGGTGTGCTTTATTTCATCATATTTATATTGTATAGATGACTATAAATATTTTTATAATGAATACATATCTTATTTATATCATTAATGACATTATTTTAACATTGTAACCACTATCTATTTATACAGAAAAAATTTCCAGTCCGGAATACACATAAAAAAACATAGTGTGTATTACATTAAAATAGTGATTTTAACAACAAATTACATAAAAATGGGTGATAATTTTTATAATTAAACAATATTTGGAATGATATATAAATGGATATGGTTGTATAATTGATTTAAAATAAACATATGATTATCATATGGTATGTTTTAAAAAGTATGAGGGATGTCATTACTTGAGGATGGATACTTTCATCTCACTTTTATTTCTATTAGACACATCCCATATTAACCACTTTTTTTATGTGACTTATATAATTACAATGAATTTATTTTTTGAATTTTATTCTGAAAAATGTAGAAACATACATATTTTTCTATATTTATTTCATTCATGGGGATTATGCTTCAAATGTTACAATTGTTTTAACAGTTTAATATAACATCCTCACTGTTCATTGGAATTGTATATGTTTATGTTATAGTGATGAAATATTATAATCTACCACTAAAAATCACATTAATTTCCAAATAGTTAGGTTATTTAATGATAATATATTTTTTCCATTAATTTTACTCTTTTTATGAATATAAGATACCGAAATATTTTTTATAAAAAAACTTATATTTCTCTCTTTAATTAAATATAATTTCTCTTCTATATACAGGTTTTCAAAAAACATTCCTGAATGTTTTTACTATTATCTAATCAATTATTAAATAAATTTTTCACCCATGTATGATTAATTAAACAATATTTTAAAAGGAATCATCTTTTCATTTCAAAAATGAGGTATATTTAAATTTTTATTAAAAACCTGAGAGGAATCATTTTTTCTGTTACAGAAAATGACTGAAATTTCTAATCAAAATGACCACTAAATATTTGGAATCTTATTTTACATGTTTATAGGGTTCCCTTAAAATTAAATATTTTTTTAATATTTTGGATAATTTATGATTTTTTTAAGTTATTTCTAACTTAAATGGTTATTTTCCTCGTGAAATGTTCTAAGTGACCTTTTAAATATATTTTAATCTACGATAACATCCATTATATTAATTACAATTTTCGAGGCATATGATCCATTGACACCATCCTTATTCATTATATGGATGTTTTAGGATTAGGATCGAAAAATAATAATATAACCAGTTTATTTTCCATCGATTATCCCATAATTAAGTGCTTGTGAGATCTTTTTTTCATAAGTTATGATTTAATGTATGTTTTATTGAATTTTGGTACACATCTATTTGATTTTCATTATCATAATGTTGGGACTAAAATTATACATTTATCAAATTAATTTGGAAAAATGGATAACACATTAGGTAAATATGTTATATGTGAAATTTATTTCATCTGTAGTCCTTTATTTCATAACTATAATATTAAGCATGGACATGTTATTCATGTCCATAAGTTTATGTGTGAACTAGAATTTAGTGTCCAAAATATTATCAATCGACTTGGGATTCATGTCTATATGTTTTTGGGAGGTCCACATTTCATGTCCTTGTCATAATTAGTTAACAATTTTCTATTTATGAATTTTCACATAGTTAGAAGATTATGTTTTTCAGAATTCCAATAACAATGTTATTCTCTCAGAGATTGTGATCTTTGGTTTCATTTATGATCCAATTCTTGTTATCTACAATGATTTATTCCACGAGTCATAATTATGATCTATGATATGCATGTAATAACCTTCATGTCTTATTATAATATACTCGTACTGTTATTCTCATGTTTTATTTTAATATTTCATTTGTTTACCCTTATTGAGCATATGATCTAACCTTTTTTTCATTCCCCATGTTATGAATAAAGGTATAAGTATGATATGTATAATAAGTGTGATGAATGTGAAGAATATAGTGGGAGATGATGTAGTTCAATTTATTATCATATTTTGATATATCATAGTTTCCAATATTGATAGGACAATAAGATACTATCATGGATCATTTTATAATGTAATGAATATTCATTTAATAATGTGTAATATTTATATATGAAACAATGGGTTTCTCTAGTTTGTATCATTACAATATTTAGTTTCCATTGGAAACTTGGATGATGAAACTTTATCAAAAACCCTTCAGATAATCCTAAGTATAGGAGAGTTCATCGGGCATTGTAATGAAATGAGTGTTTTTCCTATAAATTTTTTTTTCTTAGATACTAAATGAGGACATGGTTTTAGAACCTATGTATATAGGGGTAATAACCATAAAATGAATTAGTCCATTGTATATCATATATCATTGTGATTTGTGGAGGGTGTTCCCTTACTAAAAAAATATTTTTACCCTCCTTATTGATATTCTTAGAAAACTCACATATTCAATATAATCCTTTATTAATGATTTGAATAGATAAATAACATTAATGACATAGGCTAAATATTTGTTTTTTTCAGAAAAAAACAATGTATCATGAATTAGATATCCTATTATATATTTTTTTCTTGACAATGTGGTTTACAATAATGATTATTGTTTCCCATACAATATTTTTCGGTTTTATTCAATGACCAAAACCTAGAGGAATAATGTAAATTATATATGTGATAGATAGGGGAATGATTATCCTTATGAGAAACAAAATGAAACATGAGTGAGAAGGTTAAACATTTTTCTTTTTTTCAACCTGGTTATCTCTAGATATTATTAACAATCTCAACATGGGTTAGTTTTGTGAAACACTTAATAATTTTATGTTTAAGTTTTATAAGGAATATAGTGGTATGAAGAATAATTTTACAACATATCTTCAATGTGGGAAGAATCAATTAGGGGAATTTCTCAAAATAAGGGGAGATTTTATCTACATCGATATGATCATCTTAGAGTAAAAAATTTACAATGAGTAAAAAACATTCTATATTTGGAATATGGTATTTATCCATTTCAATGTCCTAATCCATGAGTTTTCAACTAGACCATGGAATGATTGATTCAATGATAATTAATGATGTTAAATGAATGAATTATTTATGTATTGGGATTTGATAATATGTTGATTTACATCAATGATATTTTTGTAATTAGAATAATGACACATCAAATGATTATTTTTAGTGATTTTATTTAATGATTTTAAATAATATGTTTAATGTTACTCATAACTGAAAAAAATGATTTAAATTTATGGGGGTTTTATAGAGGACACATGATTGGAGTATTGTTAACCATTAATATATGTTTGATGTTGATTTAATGATGATTATTTGGGATAAAGAGTGGACTGAAATTGATGATGTGAGTTAGATAATATTGGGGACTTTGAAATGATTATTGATTTAGTTAAAATTTAAATATGGATGGATTTTACATAATTTTAGTGTTCATGAAATACATTTGATAATTTGTGATTATATTTATAGAATGAATATACACTAAATTTTTAGATGTAGTTATATTTCCATTATTTTTTATGGGGATCAATGTTTTCAAATATTTGGTATGTGACATTAATAATTATTTTCAATGTTTGGAGAATTAATGTTATATTGATTAATGTATTTTAGTGACCTTATTCGCTAATTATTTGTTTTTGAATTCAGAAATGTTTATTAAGGTTATCAAGATTAATGTTCTGAATAAATTGTGAAAACTAATTGGATTTGGAAAAATATTTTTAGAATTATGGAAATACATGTAATTATTATTTTTAGATATTATGATTCATTAAAAATTAATTTTAGTTCTCTGGACATGAAAAATCTATCATGGGTACTCATCATTAGTGAATGAATGAGATTTTGGTATAAATTTATTAAATAATGATATTATATTTGTAAAGTAAGTATATTTCATTATTTTATTTATGTAGATGTTATTGAAATTTTTTAACAATAAAAAATGATATTGAACAAAAATCTATATTATTATGATAATTTTCAAGGAATTCATTTTCTTTATCATTAATCTTTGGTTTATGGTTTTCTGGTAATTAACATTCTCATGAACATTCACTTTCTTGTTATGAATGATATATATCACTCTTGTAACAATCTAGACCCTAGTATTCCATAGTTAGTGGTTATTGTTTTTACAATGAAATTGATACAAAAAATCAAAACACTAGGGATCAATATTTATTGTATTAATAAATAAATAGATACATACATGGTTCCCATATTACATAGGTAATCAAACAAAAAATATAAAAAAGGAAAACAATATGATTCCATTAAACTTATTCATGAATTTCATATTTATAACATGGGTAAGTAAATCAAATAAAAGGGTGATATCAAATGATCAGTAATGATTATATAAATCAAAAACACTAATAAAGGATTAGGGAAACATAATATACTATAAAAATCAATATTGTAAGATAAATAATGGGAAAACACTTTCTATTTTAATCAATAAAAATTGAATGAAAAAGTATCCATATATTTTTTCATAGTGAGAATATAATTGACATGAAAAAATAAATAATTAATGATTGAAATGATTACTTATCGATCTTCATGTATCTGGAAGACAAAATATATCATCAAGAACATTCACAAGATTGATTTAGTTTGTGGGTAGAAACCTTCATGATTATTCTTGGAAACATGCACAAAGGATTTTTCACAACCTTGTTTTTCTCATGAGACCCATTGATTCATCAAGGGGATATATATTATATGGACCCACCCATCACAAAAATTCTAAATAATTATTTATACATTGAATTAATTAATGGAAAATATTCATTATCATAATATTCTTATTGGGTAGAGGATAAATATATATTAATATTTCCTTATATAATCAAATAACATTCAATTTAATCGCCATTTATAAATATAGTATACAGCTTATAATTTAAGACTATCCATGATAAAATAAATATGGATATTTAATGAAATATTAAATTATCAATGATGATAAATTAAATGGTCTATATATACACCATGGAAACGAAAATAGATTCCTAAGATAAGAAATATTCCTCAGAAAATGAAATTTGAGATGAATTCCCACATAAGAATCATACCACAAATCAAATAGATGGATTATGTGTATTCAATTTAAATATATAGAAAAACTTCAAATTCAACCATCATATATTCAATTTTTATTTTAAAAATATCCTTATTATGAAATAATCAATTAAATATAGTTAAACCAAATGAAAGAAAATTGAGATATGAAACCCCATACCATTATGTAAATATACGAATCGTATGCCCCCCAAAAATTAATGATCATTTAATGTAACCCAAAATAAATTGAATATTAATAGATTCATGATATGATACATTAAAGGTATGTTTTTAAACTATACACAATAAATAAGTGTTTAATATGAAATATATCTCACCGAAGTAAAAGCGAGTCCATAAAACCTTACCACTTATTATCAATTGAATCATATGCCCCATTAAGTTAATAATCAAGAAAATTGAACATTTAATACAGTAAAAAAATATATTCATGATATTATATATAAAATGAAAGTATAAAAATAACATAGAAAAATAATAATTGATGACTAAATAATATCACATAGAAATTAAATTGAGATGAGAAACCCTTTACCTTTTTTATAAACGTTTCGTGAACTTGTATATAATATCGTGGATAATCTAATTAGATTCATTAACTACATAATATAGAACCTCTTAAACATATATATTTTTTATTATAATCTTATAAAGTCCATTCACGGATATTTTGATGAGGTATAATGCTCTCTGTATTATTCCAGGATCGAACATTTAATGGTTTTATAGTTGATTCCCTTGAGTATAAAATTAAGAGGTCTTATTGAATGGACTAAAATTTGACCAAATTGAAATTATTTAATAATAATAAAAGTCCATAATATTAAATTTTCTCATACATCATTTGGTATATGGTATGATGATGTTTCATTAGATAAAATTTTGATGAAAATGTCTTAATTTATTCGGACTGTTTTTACGACCATCATTAACTTGGATCATTTTAATTAATATATATTAATTATATTTGTTCTAGAACATGATATAACTTCTAATATGTATATTAAAATTTCATTTATCAATAATAATGGTTTCATTAAAATCCATGAAGGTGGTTATGGAAAATGAAAACTCATCATCCGCAATGGTGATTAATTGAAAAATCAAGAACAATGTTTCTAATTTTCAAATAAATGGAGAAGAGAAGATATATTTTGATGGAATATACATTAACAATATAAAATTACATTATTTATATGATACTTGTTTCATAATGTCACATTGGATAAGGGGATGTGATGAGAGAATAAGAAAATAAAATAAAATAAAAGAGAAAAAGAAAGATTTTACCTATTGAATATCATATCATTGGGAAACTCTATATGACACCCAGATTTTGCCTTCTAGTAAGGAAATTAGGTCTAGTATTTTTAGAATAGGCTTGATAGAGGAGTTTTTCATAATGTCATCAAGTAGAAAAACAAGGAATGTGTGAGAAGAGGTGTCTAGGTGTAGTATTTATTGTGGTAGAAGATGGTTGTTTTTTATTATTTTATTCATTAGTTTATTATTTTGGCTCACAACTATAAATATCTATTATTATTATGACAATTTCTAGTGACTATTTATTATTAGTTCACACTAATGGTTACTGACATCCACAATTACTCGAAATGACAAAAATTTAAATTAGAATATCAAATATCATATATTAAAATATTTCATAATTCAATTAAATATCAACTCTATTAGAAAAAAACCCAAAAATTCAACATAACATTTATTCGACATGTATATATCAAAAAATGTCTTCATTTTATGAATATATTTTTTTCAAAAAATAATAATAATTTTAATATTATAAATTAATATTTGACACATTGTAAATTAATTATGGTCTTATAAAATTATCATATAATTATAATTAAAAATTAAAAATTTATGAATCTATATTTTATAATAAAATGTTAATTAACAGTATTATATTAATAATAAAATTTTAAATAAACATTAACATTTCTAATAATACCATCATTAAATTTATCATTTTCAAATAAAATTATTTACTTATTCCGTGATATAAATATATAATATATTCATCTTTTTGGGACATGATTTTTATTTATACAATCATTAGTGATGTTATAATTCTAATGGAATCATTACTATTCCTAATGGTCACATTACAATTCTCAGGGTTATGATAAGTTAAATAGTATTTCATGTTTCTTTAAAGATCAATGTTTCATGAAACATATGATTTCAAATAATTTTTAATTATTTAAGACGATACACACTATAAAATGATTGTGTGATATATTCCTCCCTCTTTCAAAAATTTCATCCTCAAAATATTTCATCAATATTTCATTCTAAATAGATTAGGGTGCTTCTTCATCATAACAACCTCAGGTTCCCACGTTGCTTCTTCCATTTTATTGTTTCTATAAAGAACATTTACTTGTCATGTTTTATGATTTCAAAATTATTTTTATATATTGTCATAAATCATGATGGGCTCTTAAAAGTAAGAAAAATCATCTTTGGTTTTGATTTCGTGATAGGTGAGTACATGATTTTTTTCTGACATTTACTTCCTTAACAATGATATGTGAAAACAAATATGATATTTGGAGATACCTGGTTCCATTGAAGACCTATATGCATGGAATCCAATTATTTTTAGAATTTCAAATTGTCTGATGTACGAAGGGATCAATTTCCATTTTCTAACAAGCCTTATGAAACCCTTCCATGGTTATAATTCAAAATGAAATAAACACCCACATTAAATTTCATGTCCTTTATTGGGTTTCCAACATAACCCTCTTTTCGTAAATAGAGATGATTTAATATGATCCTAAATAGTATTTACCTTTTTCATTGTCTCATATATATTTTCGAGGCCAATAAGACTATGTTCACCAAATTCATCCCAAGAAGTTGGACTACAGAATCTATTTTCATATAATTAATTTTTGAATCTATTTGAATACAATAATGTAAACTATTATTATAGAGAAACTCTACCGAAGGTAAATATTGATCCCACATACTTTGATAGAAATGTGGGAGTCATCTCAAAACATCTTTGATTGATTGAATAGTCTTTTTAGACTATCAATCTGCTTGAGGGTGGAAATTAGTACTCAAATGATGCCCAATATCCAAAGTCTTATGAAGACTCTTTAAAAACTTTAATGTAAAAAGGGGATGTTTATTAGACACAATTGATAGAGGAGTATGATGAATTATTAAAAAATCATTAATATAGTGTCATTAAAGTCGTTCAAGAGGTGAATCTTCTCTTAAAAAAGAAAATATTCTTATTTTGTAAGGCTATCAACAATATCATATGTCGTATCATTATTTATTGATGTATATGGTAATAAAGTGACAATGATAATTGTAATGTCATCCCACTTCCAAATAATATTAGGTAGAGGTTGTATGACTCCTCTAGGATCTGGTCTCTCATCCTTCACATGTTAAAAAACTAAACATCATGACACAAAGACATAAATTTTCCTCTTAATATTATACCACCAAAAGTATTCCTTTAGATATCTATAAATCTTGTTAATAAACTTGTGTATATTTAAATTTGATCTATGAAAATCATCTAACAATTCCAATTTTTAGATCAGGTATTGATGGAACACCTAAACTCATTCAAAATTTCTTATTTCCATCCTCGTACACAAAGTATTCCAACCTTCCTTCCTCAAAGACATCAAATTTTTTTTGAAATTTTTTTTCATCATATTGAGACCTTTTTATCTTATCTAGTAAAGATAGTTTAGTAATAATTTGAAAAATGAGCGATGTTATCCCTTCATTAACAATTCCCATATCTATATTTACTATATCTATGAAGATAATATCATTATCAATTATCACTTAGGCCAATATTACATGATCATTCCTACTAAATTAATATTCTACCTTATCTTCTATTCCTACGTAACAGTGTATTGGGAAATCATAATCATTGAGTAACTCAATCTATCATATTTTCCTCATTTTGAGTTCTTTTTTTTGTAAATATGTATTCCAAACTCTATTGTTAATCATATATCTCCAATAATTCACCTATTATATAGCGTATTTTCATATTTTACGAAAATATTACAACTTCTAAATCAAGATCATTAGTTGCATAATTTTGTTCATGAATATTTTTTAACCTTGATGCATATAAAATTAATTTATCAATTTATATTATGAAAAAATCCATTCCTTCTTTGATGCATCACTATATATATGTGAACCCATCATTTCCTATTAGTATAGTCAATATTGGCGTATTAACCATTCTTCTCTTCAATTATTCAAAACCTTTTGTGCATTATTTTGTCCATACAAACTTATCCCCATTATATGTGATCCTGGTTAATGGGTTAGCCCATGAGGAATGATTCAGAAAAAAATGGTAATAATAACCTTCTAAACCAATGACACTTTGTACCTATGTTATGTTCGTTGGTTTAGCCCATTCATGTAATGCCTTTATCTTCATAGGATCAATAGGTTTTATTTCATTAGAGACAACATGGCCATGAAATGAAATTTTCTGGTGCCATAATTCTAACATTCTAAATTTCACATATAACAATATCCTCTTGAGAATATCCTAAATGTCCATAAGTAATTATCATAGTCTTTATTAGTTATAGAATATACTAGAATATCATAAATGAGTACCACAAAAAATAATAAAGAGATTCCTAAAATTTATTGTTCGCCAGATTCAAAAATCCAAAGGTGCATTAATCTATCAAAATGGCCTTACTGTTAACTCGTAAATTCCATACCTCATTTACTAAGATGTATTAGGAATTCCTTCATTCTTTACATAAAATTGATGATATCTAGAACAATAGGAATCCTTCAAAAAAAATTGAGTTCCAAATACTTGATCTAAAAAACCATCAATGAGAGGAAGAAGATACTAATTCATTTTTTAATAGTAATTGTTTCTCTAATGTCAATATACAGCCACATGGGCCAGTCTTTCCTCCTAACAATTAGAAAATATGATCTCCATATAGAAACACTATGGAGAATAAATTACTTATTACTCAACTCCTCTATCTATTTGTTCAGCTACATATATTCCACAATTTCTATTCTATAGGGAGTCTTTTATAGTAGTATTTTAACATGGATTAACTCAATGTTAATCTCATTATTAGTCTCTAGGGGTTTCTGAGAAATTCCTCAGGAAATAAAACATTGTATTCATGTACAATTGGTATATCCTAAATTTGAAGATTATCATCCTCTTCCCTAGATGTTTCATTCTATATCTCTATAGGAATTTAATTCATTATATCTACTGGGGGTGGATCTAGATAAGAATAAGATGATAAATTTTATCCTCTAGTGATAAGGAATTATAAATATTCCCCACAAACATCAATTTAATATTTCTAACATTAAAATTTCTCATCATAATTTGATATCTAGTTCATTCTAGTGATTCTTTTAATGGATACCATAGTTATGCTGATAAATTTAGTAAATAAACCACATTTTTTGAATCATAATGGGGATATTTTAACACATATCTATTGTAATGAGACATCCATTAGTTATTTTTAGTAACAATCCCCTTTTTAAATCAAAAGGAAATTATTAATTTTCTTGCAGAATGAGGTAGATATAAAATAGTGTTATGAATAAGATATAGAAACTCCAATGGATAAATTTTAATATATTATTAGTTTACCTTCATCTATATCATTGTAAAATTCTACTTCATCTTTGGTGATTATATAAACATGGACATATCCGTCTTGGGATCTTTTATGAAAGATTTTCATGACTATTTTTACATTGATTTTAATAATGCAACATTTATTTAAATTTGAAGAATTGAAAAATCATTGATTTTTTCTTCCATTTGTCTTCATTAAATGAATGACTATTTTATAATCAAATAAAAAAACTCCAATGTAATCCAATGATTTCCTGAGATGAATCTTTCTATAATTTTTTCGTAATGTGATTTTCTTTATTCCGCTATTTTTCGTTCATGATTTACCTTTTTTAATTGTCATTATAAGTCCTATTATTATCTTGTTTTTCCTTGAACATATAGAATCCATAAAATGTGTTTTACAATTTTTTTCACTTAAAAATATTTCTTCATATAATAAAAGTTTTGAGATTAATGATCTATTTATATACACGGCTTAAGAAGAAGAAAAATAAATGATTAATATTGATTTTTGAATCATGTATGTAATGTGTACTATAACTTCCAAGTCTTTTAAAGGTAGAATCATACTCTACAATACTATATTTTCCATTTTTCTTTAAGGTGATGAATTTTTTCTATATTTTATTTCATTTCTCAGGAGGGAGATATTTATCAAAGAATGTTTAATGAAAAGCTCAACATTCCATTTATTATATTTAATCTCCCCCTTAGTTTGTTGGATCAATGACCACCATTGGTCAGAATTTACTATAAGGTAATATACTCCCAGTACTACCTTTTACCTTCCATCACATCCCAGTTCTATAAATGTCACTTCAAAAGTCATTATACATTTATCTGCTACAACTAGATTTTTAGTCCAACAAAACTATTGGGGATTATTACATATTAAATGAAACAATATAGGTGTAGTATGACTATTCTTCATAAACTAAGTAAGATGTATTAATATAGTTCTAATATTCTTATCTTCAATTACATCTATGTTGAATTTCATAGTGGGGAAATCCATACATTGTCTATGTGTATTTATTCCTTTCACTCCATTGGGAGCCTTCAATAAATTATCACTCACTCTATATTTTCCCATAATTAACATCATTATTGAGCCAAAAAAAATTAACAATAAAAGATTTTATATACTATATATAATTATCATATTTCTCACATCAGTTATGTTTATTTCTAAATCCAATTCCCAAGGGGTCCACTAAAATTTATATCATTATAATTGTAACAACCCTGACCCTAGTAATCCAGAGTTAGTTGTTATTTTATAATAGTGGAATTTATATAAAAGATAACATCACCAAGTATCAATAATGTTATTATTCTAGAAGAAATATTTTCATATGTGGCTCCTATATGGAATTGGTAATCAAACATACATGATAATAAAAGAAAATATATTTCTTTCATGAAAATAATTCGAAGATTTCATCTTCATATCCTAGGGAAGGAAAACCAATAAAAGGGTGAGTGAAAATACTCATTATGGGATATGTATAATATAATCATGAATCAAGGATATGTTAAGAATTAACAACAAGGTATAATTAATATCAAACATTAAATAACTAAAAAATAGTCCATTAAATCAATAAAATAATAAAAAAATGCATCCATAAAATTTTTCCTTGTGAAAATATCTTGGATAGAAATAACTGAATACTAAATGAATGAAATTATTAATTATTGGATTTCATGTATATGGAAAAAGAACCACTATAGTCATGTCCTTCTAAGATATGGTTTATTTTTGTGGGTAAAACCCTATCTGATTCTTCTTGGAAAAAAATGTGAAAGGATCTTAGGTAACTATTTTGTCTCATGAGACTTATCGATGAATTTATGGGATATATAATGTTAGTGCCCACCTATCATTAATGTTCCAAAGTAATATTCATAAATTTATTTGACTCGTGAACAATATTGCTTATCATAATATTTTTATTGGTTAAAGGATAATAATTTATCAATATCTCCACAGTTGATCAAATAAGTTTAAATGTATGAACAATATGAAAAAATGGTATACGTATTAGACAATAATCATATAAATGATACAATAAATATTGATATTTAATGATATATTTAATGATTTATAATCATACATAAAAGACTTATTATATACCCCATGGAAAATATAATAGGTTAATTATAATAGAAATGTGCCTCAAGAGAGGAAAATTTGGATGAAGTACCATACAAGTGTCATATCATTAAAAAGATTAATAGATTGTGTGTATTGACTATAAATAAAAATAAATAATCATAAATAAAACCCAATATTGTCAAAATAAATTTTAAACTTATCATTATCATGAAATAATCACATAAATAATTGTTTAAAACAATGAATGAAATTTTAGTTAAGAAATAGCATACCACCCTATAATCAGTGGAATCATTTTCCCCATAAAATTAAAAATAATCAAATGAAACATCAAATTAAAATATCATTAAATGATTAATGAAATTATATATTAAAGGGTATTATGTACACAAAAACCAAGAAATATGGGTGTAATAATGAATATATGTCACATAATTAAAAGTTAAACGAAAAACCAATACCACATGTAATCAAGAAAATTGTATACCGCATAAAATTAATAATTATAAAATGAAATAATAAATATAATAAATATAAATATATAAATGATATTCTATATCAAATGGTAGTATACATACATCACACATTTGAAACTAGCGTTGAATAAGGAATATATGACAAAAATAAAAGTTAGACGAGAAACCCCTCACCTTTGGACCAAAAGAGTTATTAACTATTAATTTATGTCTTGTTTAATAAAATTAGATTAATTAATTATTTAATTCATAACATATTAAATATAAATTAGATTTATTATATTTTTATAATGTTCATTTATGGGCATTTTTATTAGGTGTATGTTTAATTTCATTATTATAAGAGTGATCGTTTGATGGTTTTAGGGTTAGTTCTTGTGAGTGTAATTATGGGAGTACATATCATTTGGAATGAATAGTCTAGATGTGAAATTACATAGAAAAAATTATATTTTATAATTTTAATTTTTCTTATATATCATTTGGATATATGGTATGATTATGTTTTAATATATAAATTGTTGATTAAAATGACATCATTTATTTTAGAGGTTTTTACGATCATAAAGAGCAAGTGTCATTTTATATAATATTATGTTTATATATTGGTTAGAGAACATGATATAAAATTAAATATTTATACTAGAATCTTATTTAACCATAATAATAGTTTTATGAACATCATTTATGATGGTATTGGAAAATGAAAACTCATCCTCCATGAAGGTTGTGAATCAACACATAATGGACTATGTTTCAAATTTTAAAATAAATGAAGAAGGGAAGAGATTTTTTAAGGAATATTACACTAGAAAAATTAAATTATAATATATATATATATATGATACATGAGTTTTCATTCAACATTGGACATGTTTAAGTGTGGAGACAATAATAAAAGAAAAGAAAATAATTGATATTGAAAGAGGATTGAAGATCTTGAATATCATCTCATTAGGAACCTCTTTAAGACACTTCGGTTTGGACTTTTTGTTAGAAAAGTAGGTCATTGACATGGGGAAGTAGCCTAAAAGAGGAATTGGGAAAATAATTTCATGATACAAGTATTAGAACAAGTGAGAGGAATTTCTGGTGTGGGGTGATATTTATAGTGGGGGAGAGGGGTGTTTTTATTATTTTATTCATTAGTTTATTAGTTTTTCTTAAGACTGTCAATTGTGTTGATTATTGTGAGTAAGTATAGAAGTATTTTCATTTTAGTTCAAAATAATGGGTTATTACATCATCAATGTCTACAAAATTCATGAGTTTATATTATAATGTAAAATATTATAAATTTTCGCTTTTCATTAATCGCCAAAAATTCATCTATCAACGAAAAATCCCAAATATTCATACTAAATTTTTTTTAACAGATTCTTTTATAAAATGGACTCCATTTTAATAATATAGTACTATAAATAATTTAAAATTAATTTTTAATTAAAATCATCATTTATTAAAAAAATATTGATCTTAATATTATAACTGATTTTTCGACACTTTGAAAAATAAATTGTACTGTCGTAATTTTTATTTGTAATTTTAAAACAACAAAATATTAATTTATGACTATATTTTATAAAAACAAATTTTATTTTAAATAAATATATTAATTTTAAAATTTTGAATAAATATTTACGTTTCCAAAAAAAATACATAAACTTAATTTATCATTTTTAAGCATTTATTTACTTATTCCATGATGTAAATAAATCAAATATTCATTTATGAGAAAGCTAAATTTTATTTATACCTTCATAAATGAGGTCAATATTTTCTTGTCCATATTAATATTCCTATAGGTCACATTACTATTCGAGTAGTCATGATAATATTTAATATTATATCAATGACCATTTGAGCTTGGGGTTGCATGAAATGTAAGTTGTTGAATAAATTGAATTTATTTAAGAATATACATAGCATAAAATATTAGTGTCTTGTAAATCAATGTTACAATTTAAATGTTTTTATTTTATTTCATTATTATATTTTTACTTTCTAATAAATATTTCCTAGTTAGGATCCTTGTTATGTGTTATTCAAGATGACCTTTATACATCCCCTTATCTCTTATCAAGAGAAATTTTCACTGGCCATTTTTTCATTGTTAGAATTCAAAAAAGGTATTATCAAATGGAAAACTATTTTTTATTGAGAACATATTAAAAATTTAATGATGTAAATTATTTTTAGTGGGGGATATAAAACCCAGATAACTTTAAAAAAAATTTAAAAATCTTTTTTTGATAGAATATAAGACATGCAACATTGATCCTAAATAAATCATGAAATATTATTATTTAAATATGATGACATTACCCTATACATTAAGTGTATAGGTATTAATAGGTCATAAAAAATTATTAAAATTATAATGTTTTTACATGTATAAAATAAATTGATTGGTTATGAATTGTTTGGATCTAAAAGTAAAAAAACTTGAAAGTAAATGAAATGTTTTTCTAAAAAATAATTATGTGTGAATAGTATTATTATCATAATAAGATTAATTAATTACCATTGGATAATTATATCTTCGATATCTATATATTATATATTCAATGAATTTTCTTATCATTAATATAATTTTATTTCTATGCATGAGATTTGAATAAATATATTTCTACTATAAATCCTATATTATATTTCTAAAATAGTGGTTTCATCATCCTTTCCACACATATTTTAGAATAATATTTTTTTCATTTTTTAATTTTTCTATTATAAAATGTGAATAATTATTGATATATTCATGAAAAAATTAAATTAATTTTTCATTTTGTAATTTTTATGAAAATATTGATTTTTTAAATGAATAGGTAAAAAATATAATGTTTTGTAAAACTGAATTTTCTTTTCATTAAATCATGTAATTTAATGTATTGTTACATTTTGATTTATAAAAAATGTTATTTATGATTCATTTTACTCATAATAATCTAATTAATTTCATATTTGTGTGATATATTTTTAATTTTGGTATAAATATATTATTATGCAAAAAATGTTTTAAAAACTATTTTTAAGCACCTATTGTTTTCCATTATAATTTTTTAAAATAATCCTTATTTATGAATTATTTATATGAAATTTATATATTATATGTATAACTACATGAATTTATAAACATATAATTTTTATTAGGAGTCATAGATATAAATTAAAATCTTATTTCCTATGAAAACAAATTCATTAAAAATTGTTTTTCATCTTGTTTTCAAGATTGAAATTAAATTAAATTCTAATCATTTTTTGAATTAATTTTTTAAAATGGATTAATTATTTTAAATTATAATAATTATAAATATTTAATAAATTTAAGTTAATTTTTGGACATTATAAATAGAAACCGTAGGAACTAATTTGTACCACGGTAAATGTATAATAAGTTAATTAAGGGTAAAACTGTTTTGATAAGGACTAAAAAATTAACCATAAAATATTCATTTATCATATTGGATGAAAAACATATTCCCATAATAATAAATTTTTCAAATATATAACCTTTTTAATACATATTACCATTATTATGACCATTATAATATATTTATATAGTTAAAAAGATAAAATGTAACTCTTTTTCTTTTAATAGTCTATTATTTTTTCACATAAGATAAAATCATGATTTGAAAAAATTGTAATTATTATTATGATAATAATTGAATAATTTTAATGAAATTATTTTGTTTCTATTTTTTGTAAATTAAACAATTACCTTTAGTGCTTAAGAAATACTGAATGAGTAATTGTTAACTAAAAGGAAAATAAAATAAATAATTCTAAATAACATTAAGGTAATATAATTTGAATATATTTTTTGGTTCCCTAATTTTTTTATTATTACAAAATATTAGATTATTTTTAAGGTATATATCAAGAATACATAATTTTCATGATGTTCTCAAATTAAAATTAATTTAATAGTTTAAAAACTTATATTAATATAATTTTATAATACATAATGTGTTATTAAATGATGCAAAATTACTAAAAATATTTAATTAATCCAAGTTAATTGGAAATGGTTTAAAATAAAAAACGATTTCCATTTTGTTCCATTAATCCATTTATAGTAAACTATATGTCCCATCTATTGTAAAAAAATTATTCCCATGGTAATTTTAAAAAAAGGTTAATAGGGGTTAAAATAAAAATATAACAGTGAAAAAATACCCTAAAAATGGTATATTTTTTATATTATAGGATTTAGAAACAACATATTTATTTAATATAATCTTTTAAATTTTGTGCCATTTGGATGTGAGAATTAATTTTAATTCTTTTAACACTTCAAGAAACTCCAAGAGTTCACCACCCATATATTCTAAAAGGGAACCTCCTCTATTTTATACTTAACAATTAAGAATCATTTTTGTTCATCACCAACCTATGAAAAACTCTTCCTCATTGATCTTACCAAAATTATAGAGTACATTTATTTATTATAAAAACCTCATAGGAAGCCATCTGGTATGAACCTGAAAGGGTTGTTTGAAGAAGATGTATTAGTCTTAATAGAGCATTTTTGTCTTATTTATTCTTCCATATCCTTCATAAAATCATAAAATATGATGAAATAATAAAAATTTAATCATAAATATACTAAGATGTTACTATATTTACATAATAAACTATATCTATATCCTCTTTCAACAAACGGGAAACAAAACAATCTATCATGAGTAAGGTGAAAAATTTCATCGTGAACAAATATATTTTGTTTTTAATCAATAGATTTAACAAATATATATAATGATATATTATATATATTAATATATATATATATATATGATATTTATGGAATAATTATAAATAAATTATTAAAATATTACATATAACCTCAAACCTTCCAATTTTTTGGAAAATGATAAAGTCATTTGTGCGTTTGAGTGGACGACCACCTCCATGAAGTAATGTCATTCATTTTTCATTTTATTTTGAAATATATGGTAATAGTTTTATATTTAATGAATATAAATAATATATATTATATAAAAATTATTTTTAATGGTGAAATATTATGTACCATTTTTATATCCTTTTGTTATAATATGAAAACAATGTAAATGCGTACATACGACCAATCAAATCCATGAATCGCGTAATTGATTTCCTTTTCTATATATTATATAGATGACTACAAATATTTATTTAATAAATATATATGAAATTTATATCATTATTAAAATTATTGAGATGTCGGAAGCATGATCAATGATCATGGACATGGATTTCTGAACTATATATACATGTAAAAGAATGAAATTATTTCTTGAATAGTGATTTTAACAAATAGTTTTTAATAAAAGTGTAAAAAAATTCTATAATTAAATCATTAATGGTGTGATATATATGGATTTGTTTTTATGTATTTATACTAATACAATATTTATTACGCAGAATATTAAATCTTATATGAATTATTTGAAGACATGCGGTAAGGTGTTTTCCTCACACTTTTTTTACGTGACATATGACATATTAAATAATTACCTGTTTAATATTGCACATATTATACCCATGGATGTATTTTTTGGTTCTTATTATTAATATTAAATGTATATAAATACATATATATGATCATTTATTTAATTTATATTATTATTCATAACTAACCAGTGTAATAAGGGTTTTATGTTGTAATCTCATTGTTTATCGAGATTATTTATGGTTATGTTTCAATGATGAAATATTTTGATATACCTACAAAGAAGATCATGAGTTTTATTATTCTTGATTTTTAATTTATAATACATGTTTTTCTTATAGTTCCCTTACTTTACTTTCTAAAGAGATTGAAGTAATATTTCAATCAAAAAACGACTTTTTTCTTCTCTTCACAAGAAAATAAATTCTTCTCCAGGTCTATGTTTTTTAAAAAAATTATATTGAATGCTTTTAATATTATAAAATAATTTTTAAAAAATATTTTACAAATTCTTAAATTTTTAAATACTTTTTTAAAGTTAATATTCTCAAATTTTTTTCAAATGAGGTGTATTTTTATTTTGACTAAAAATGGGAAAGGAACATATGTTTTAAGGAATACATGATGAACTAAATTTCCCTCTAGCGTGGCCTTTCAGTGATTTGAATCTCACTTTACTTATTTCTAACGTACTTTAAAAATAAAATTGTTTCTTTAATATTTTGTAATTTTATATATTTTCATTATGTGATTTCATAGTTAAATGGTTTTTTTCCCAAAAAATTTTCTGAGTTACCTTTTAATGGGATTTTAGTTAATAATAATATATTTCATGTTAATTACTATTTAATGTAGATATGATCTACATATATAGTCTTATTTCATTTTATGGATGTTTTTGTTTATGATAATATGAATGTAAAGAAAAATATTTATTTTCCATGTATTATTTCATAATTATATTCTTATGTAACCTTTTTCATTTCATGGGTTATGATACAACGAATGGTTTATGATATATTGGAACCAATCTATATGATTTTCATTATGTGATGGGTAGTATCATAATTATATAGAACTTTAATGTATTGGGTAATGAGGGATAATACATGAGGTTAATAGTTTATGTGTGAACCTTATTTCATGTCAATAATTTCATACATAGATCTAGATTTAAATTCTATGAGATTAAGCATGGTCATGGTCATCAGGTCCATAAGTTTCTATATGCACCTCGATTTCATGCCTATAAAGTTTTTCATGGACTAATTTTTCATGTTCATGTGCTCCTGAAAGGGCCAGATTTTATATCCTTAACTTTTTAAGTTGACTTCTTTTTTTTATACATGTTTAAAATGTTATAAACATATGTTTCTTCATATATGAATGTCTATGTTGTGTTCTCATGGATCATGATCATTGGATTCCTTTAATATTTCTATCTAATGACTTTAATCCATTATTCCATGACTCAAAATTATGATATGTGATATGAAGGGTTTAACATTATTGTGTTATTCTCATGTACCCATACCCTAATTACCATGTTATGTTTTAGTGAAAAAATTTGTGTCCATTTTTTACCCATACATAACATAAGAGCAAACCATTTAATGTGTTCCCCTTACTCAGGATATGAAGAATGTTATTAAGTATGATTATGAAAAGGAGTGTTTCAGTTTTCTTGAAATTAGATGGAGATGAAGAATTTCACTTATATACCAATTTTTTATGTGTCCATGTTTCCATTAATACTAGAAATATATGATTTTTCCATGAGTCATTTTGTTTTGTAATGAATATTCATTAAATAATATCTAATATATATGTATGAAAATTATGGGTTTTTATAATAGACAATAATCTTCAGCTAGATAAATAATATAAGAAATATAAGAAGGTTTTTTGGTCAGGTCTACGAAAAACTAAAGGGATAAAATTGTGGGTTTAATTGACAAGAGGAAGTTCCATTTTATAAATTATGATTGAGAAATACATTGAATTATATAAATGGTTTTAATTTAAAAAGGTAAAAAAATTTTGAAATTTAAAAAATGGTCAATAATTATAAGTTTATAAAATATAATTCTAAAAATATTTTTATTAAATAATATTTATAATTTTTTATGTCGTATATAAACTATTATTTACTAGCTTAACCCCTTTATAAACCTGTATTAACCCTAACTATGGTAACACATTTTTACTTTTTCTATAATTCATTAGGAAAAAAGGAAATTGGCCTCATAAAAATTTGTAAATTATAATTTAAAAATGGAAAAAATGAACTTTTATTCTATTAATTGTTATAAATTTATATATTAATAATCCTTAAAAATCCAATAGAACCCCAATTTGGGAAGAAAGTGTTTTTATGTAAAAATCCAAATTTATTCCCATACATCAACTAGTAAGAACAATTAGATTAATGATAAAATATTTTATTTAATATATATTATATAAATTTCATTAACATAATATATAAATTACGATAAATTTAATTTATTAATGTAAAAACACATTTAATAAAAAAAAGTTTTCTATGAAATACATGTTTTTACCATTGAATGATTTTTTTTCTTTCCTATGTAATATAAAACTAATTTAGGGAATACTATTTATACATGACCAATAAATTTTATTAAAATAACTTTTTAATTGAAATATATATGTTTATTTTTAGATAGATTCATAACACATATATAATTACATTTCTTTTAAAGACTATTTTTAATCATGAAATTATTTTATTAAAAATTTAATGATTATATCAATTTAATTAATCAATACATTTGACTTGAGGAATAATAATTTCTATGTATTTCTTAATGTGTGTATTCCTTTTCATATCTATCAATCCAGTAGCAAGGTTATAAAGGACATTAAATATTATTTTTTATTTAGACATGGGTTTGCTTATAAACCCTGATATCAAATAGGTAAAATTTATTATAATGAATAAATATAAAATCTATGGGGGTTAAAACTAACCTCTATGACAATAAATTATACTTAAAATATGATCTTAATATTCAAAGATCCCATTTGGTTTAGTAACATATCTTATTTATTTTTATAGGTATCTTTTACATAATAATCATTTTCATCCACATCAAATATTGTATTCTATGTGTCTGGAGCATTTTATAAAAAATAAAATTATTGTTTAAAATATCCCACTAAAATTGGAAGGATAAAATCCCTCAAAATCTAAGAAATATATGGAAAATGACATTTGAACATGCTAAATCATTATTATCCTTATCTTAACTATATATATGTGATATAATTTGATGAATCATAGACTATATGTAATATAATATATTATTAATAAAAATATTTATAAGTAAATAACTTTTCATTCCACATTTAGTAAATAAAATAGGAATAAAAATCCTTTTCATAGATTCATTTATTGATGATATATTCCATTACATTAATATCCTTGATATATAAACTCTTCTTTACATCACTTGAAAATAAATAACAAGATTTACCAATTCAATCCATGGTTTGATCTCTTTTATATTAACAACAGTTATAAAACATATATTTGGCCTAACATAACCTTTAAAACCAATAATGTGATTTTTATAACATGAATTCCTTAAAATTAAATTCCTTGGTGTTTGAAAAAAGTATAATAAGAATTTCTATCTTGTGGATTCATTACACCTCCTTCGTGAAAATTATATTTTTTAATGATGGAGAACATATACTCAAAGAAATAATTTTTGACCTTCCATGTACATTATTTTCTTCATGTTTGACCATCCTACCATTTTTCCTATATAAAAATTAGTCTAAATTTGATAGAAATAACTTAGTTTTTCTCTTCTCAACGCATTGATAATATTTTGGAAAATATTTATAAAATAATTCACATAGTTGGAACATTTCCACTGATAGAAATATAAGGAATTTCTTATCCAGAATAATCCTTAAGAAAACCTACAGTCTATTTGAGCCATTGAATTGATAAATAATATTTTTTATATGACTGGATATTATAGTTCCATAGGAAATATTTTTTATAATTACTTTTAAAACATTTAAGAATCATTATATTCTTCTCAAAACCATTTAAATACACCTACATAACAACTTCAACATTTCATAGCATAGAATGTGGTTACTATAAAACATATAATTTTAGATTAGTAATTTAAATTCTAATTTAATCGGACATAATTGTTTTTATCACTAAGATTATTTGTTCTAAATATTGATCTAAAATTTATGTTTTATTATTATTATTTCATCAATATACAACATATGATTATTTTATATGCTACTCATGCATAACATTAATGTAAAAATGGAATTATTTAATTGTAACCCCACCAAAATAATGAATCATTTTAAATTATTAATATCCAGTAGTGTGAAATTATATGTGTTTCACTTAGAAAATGAATAGTATTTTAAATTTAGATTCTTAATAAATGTTTTATATGATATATTATCTTAATCATATTATATATTATACATGGATGTTAATGAAAGTATTTATTTATCCAATCCAACATATTGATAAAATAAAAACATTTCCACTAGGATCTTAAAACATAGGGTTTCTCTTCTATATGTAATAAAAAATAAATTCATTGAACAAAGAAATTAACTCTAAGGGTCACATCATTACATTAGTTCTATATAATCTATAATCAATGGTCACCCCATTTTTGTGTGATTTTATCCAGTTTGATGAACAAGGTCCGGAAATGTGCTTGATTTGGACCAAATAAGACACTTAGTACATATTACCTCACTCCAATGAACCATATATCCCAAAGTATCCCAGCCCAAGGATAATTTACTCATGATAGTTCTTAATTCCACCATAATTATATCACCTAATTTTTTTTAATTTATAAATAACTACTTAATCCATGTTAATAACTCAGAATAATCCAATGTTAGTGTACTAGAAAACAAAATCACATATCAATCCTAGACTGAAACTCTTTCAATGATGAGTAACAATTTAGTATGACTTTAACTATATGAACTATAACACAAATATAGTCATAATATAATATTTATATCTATGAATAACACATTCAATAACTTTAAAATAAATGATAAATTCACATATTTAAATATGAGATAAAATATATAAGAATTATTCATAAATAATGATAATTATAAACACTTTATAAGTCTTATATATGTTATAGACAATACGTAATTAAATAAAAATTGTCATTTTAATTTTTTAGTAAAAATGAACTCTTTCATATTATTCATTATATTTTATGAACATTAAATATATGATATTATGTGAAATCTAAACACTTTATATTCCATATCAATTTTGTAAATTTTTTCATTATCTAAATATCAAATATTTTTATCTTATTTGAAAACATGATAATATCTTTATCAAAACACATTTTTATATGGTTCGTATTTTTTTCAAATAAGGATGAGTGGTTGAACAAATAAAACTAAATAATTATGAAATATTCATAATTATAAATATGTACCCTCTTATTTTCTTTCATATATTGTATTTTCAAAACACTTTATAATTTAGACATCTAATTTTATTATAAACCATTTATATCTAAACTAAAATCCTTCACATCTATTTTACAAGTATATACTTTCTATTTTAATTGGAATAAGTTATTTTCTAATAATTACAATTAATATTATGGGATATTTAATAAATGTTTCAAAAAAATGTAAACATTAAATAATTTTTGTAAAAAATAGTTAATAAATATTCAAATATTCTATTATGGTTTTTTTTCAAAAATAATAAATATATTATAAATTGTACAATTCAAATCATAATTGAATTTAAAGAAAAATAAAATATTCCATTTTTAACCCTTTTGTATTTATGTCACATGTTTTGTATGATTAATTCAATGTTGGGAAGCCTCGTATGAGAATAAATTTCATGAAATTATCCCCAAATCTCTTTAGTAATAATAGGATTATAACCATGGAAGATAGTCTCTTATACTATAAAACAAGTGTAAGGGCAATATTGTAAAACAACTCTCTACATGTGATTAAATTCAAAATGTGACAATCTATGTAATATTAATATAATCTGTCTATAAAATTAAACTAATGGGGAATGAATTGTTTATAATTCACATTACACTAGAACATGGTATCTATATATAATTAATATAGGGCACCACATATGTGAGGATTTTGTGTCTTATGATATAAGGTCATTGTAAATAGAGTTGTTGTGCATAAAGGTCTTGTAAGAGAATAACTGACACTAATCGCACTCAAAAAATCATTTATGTGAATTATTAGTCATATATAGATAACATGTTCATAATATTTACCCACAAAATATTGTCATTACCCTTAACCATGTAATTTTAAATATGATGATGAATAGTTCATGTATTATTAATATGGATATTTAATTTGACTAAACATAAACATCTAAAATCTATGTAGGATTTATTCATACAATATTATGACTATGATATATTAAAATTAAATACCCAACACCTTGCAATGAAACCTATATCATAATGTGTCTTTGAAACACAATTTTTACATACAATATATATTCTACATTTAATAACATTATTTTGTGAATCATATGACATAGAAAATACCTAATTTTTTACAAGGCTTCTTAAGATTTAATGAAACTCATTTAATATAGTCTAAATGTAATTATAAATAATTTTTTTCCATTTAATTTCCTTTCTTAAAATTATATCATGGAATATAGGGAAAAATCATTCAGTAAAGAAACCAAAAAACATTATTCTTTTAAATGAATAATGATACATTAGTTATAAAATCAACTTATAAGAATGCTAAATAGTATATTGGTCCAACAAAAATAAAACAATAGAATAAAAACATGTTATTTTTATCTTCTCGACCCAACATAATGTCTTCACCTAAAAACCCAACTATAGAAATAAAAAATATTTTAATAAAACAATATTCAATCTGAAGATGAAAGTATATATAAAATTTATTAAAATTAGAATTGAATGAATAATTAATTTAATAATATGTATTTATAGGAATTATGAAACCCATATGACCATTATATATTCGAACATTAGAAAAGTAATCTCATAGTTGAAATAGAAACAAGACTATTATAATTGTAATCCGGCTGTTACAAGTAGAAATATGACTTTTAGAATAGTAATGTCAACTATGGAAATGTAAAATATTATTTTGGTATCATATAAAATGAAATTTCAATATATTAAAACCATGGTACTAGAAAAAAAATATTTTAAAATTGATAAACTAATTGATTGCATTTTTATAAGACATAAATGTTTTAATCGTAATTTTGAAACAAATATAATGCTATAAAATAACTTTCACTTGAATAAATTGGATATATTTGTTAATATGATGTTTTATTAAAATTTTATAATACTTTTATGATACTGTAAATAACTTTTTCAAATGGTCATTAAATTGATTACAATTTTAAAATCATTATTTTTCAAATAAATGATGGTTTTATTAAAAAAATGAAATTATTCATATTTAAATTTACTTATAATATTGATTCATTTTTCAAAATTTGGGTGAGGATAAATATTTGGGTGAATTTTTGTTTTTTTCTAAAATATTTTATTTTTTGGTGAATAATGAAATATCGTAATTTATTATATATTACATTATAATCGAAATAAATGAATTTTTGAGTCAAGGATGATGTGAGAACAACTTAGTTAAAAATCACAAACACAATTTATAGTATATAGTTATAAGAATAAATTCTATTGATTCTCTTGAGACAAAAATATTAAACAAATTAATATTATTTTTAAAAATAACCCTCTCCTCTACTAGTTAATATCACCCCTAAGCACCCCTTCTCCTTAAACCATCTATGCCTTAGAGCTTGTGAAATTTCATTCAAACAATTTCTTCACCACATTCCCCACATCTATGTGCTTCTCTTATTACCAAAATATAGCATCTACGTTCCATAAGGGTTCCTTCAAAGAGTTGATATTCATGAGGTAATATTCCCAATAACCACTTGAAAATTATTTTCATATTCTACCTTCTTGTCACCTCATTTATCAATAAAAACATAGTAACTCCAGTATCTGGAATATAATGAATAAATAAATTTCTAATGTAATATCTTATATCTATCCCTATTCTTATTTCCTCTTATTCAAGGGATAAAACTATCATCCAAATTATTATGGTAAACCATCTATGTGGATAAAAAAAATCACTTTTTATATTATAGCATTCAAAGAAGGTCACAATACAAGTATTATGGTTTAATAAGATTTTAAAATGTATATTATATCTTATTTCATGTTTTTAACTAATATATAAATATAAAATTAAATTATATGAAAGTTTTTTATCATGGTTTGTTTAACTGCCAAAATAATCTAATTACATATTGATAACATATTTTTCAAAAAGAAACAACCCAATCTCAGAAGAAAAATGATATGTGGGGCCATTTTTACTATTGTAAGATCATTAATATCATTTAATTTAACATCTATATTATTATTTTTATATTAAAAAAACTTATATAACTAGGCATAAGTAAACCGACAATGAAACCATCTAAAGAACACACTCGAAATAATGAAATTGATCTTTATTACTCATTGAAATGGTTATAAATTAACTTAATTATATTATAACAAATAAAATATATGTTTGATATGATTTGAATTAAGTTATTAATGAATGTAATTTTATTATACATTACATTAATTTTAGGAACAAAATAGATAATGATATGTATTTTGGGATCTCTTTGAACATCTATATTTTCTTTAGGTTAAACATTACCACTATTTTCCTCAATTTATCTCTTCATTATTCTTATATATTTCTCCCATAATCTGTATATATCTCCCAAAAATATATATCTATATAAATTCACAATTATTTTATGTGGAATATTTATTTTAGAAAAATTTCCCTTCTCAATTCCTCATCATAAAGAATAATTAAAAAAGGAACTTCATTGTTTCTTAAAAAATTTCAAGTACAATACATAAAATGATTTAAGAAGCACATATTTGGTAAAATTTATTATATTATAATGAAAACTGTATTTTAGTTTATTTATGATTTTATGAAAAACATTATTCTTTTATCATCATTAGAGACTCTGTATTATTTCCATTAAAAATACATTCAAGTGGAATAATTGAAAATTAATATAAACACTATTTTTCATGTTTTTACATCATTCATACATAATTTTTCATGACATATTATTATTTTTTGTAATTTTAATATCAAAGAATAATTTTATCCAGTATCTATTTAATACCATTATGATACGTTCTTTGGTTATGAATTATATAATTTTTATAAAATATATATATTTCCATTGACAATCCACAAGTTTATTTCTTCTATTTCATTTCCTTATATGGCACACATATGCATGTAATGGTTAAGATGGGTTCACTATGAAATTTCTGTAATTTATTAGGTTATCTTTTGTCTCATGAGATGCTAACTATGGGATTATAGAGTAAACCCAATTCATTATGGGACTCTTTCCACCGTGTGACATCATCTTTGAAGATACCATTGATTCATTTTTATTCCATGATATATGTTAATGTCATGTTCCTATATTTTCAGGATCACATGATTACATGTTCTTTATTTATTTCCAATATATTTTTATTCATGATACATTCCTTTTATGTTATATATTTATGCCTTCTAAATATTATATTAGGATTCCTTTTGCATGGTTATCCCCTTACTGAGCTTTGTATCTCACTCTTTATCTCTATATTTTCAATGTTATTATATGAAGTAATAGGAGCTCAAATGGGGTTATGAGATCACTAGGAGGATTGATAAAAAAATTATTCAAGTTTCACATTTTCTAATTGAGTACCTAATCTTAAAAAGAGACTATCCTTTTCAATCCTTGGTTTGTATTTAATGGATAATTATTCATACAATCATGTAATAATATACATAAAAGGACTGGGACTCTCGAGACGGTTTCATAAGAAGTTATAATTTCTTTTTGGGATTGAGCCTAGAAATAATTAGAAAAATATATATGGATAATTACGTCATCATGGATAACCTAGAATGAATCCAAGGGAATCCAAATTTACGATACACTTTTCATTTATAAGTATTTACTTTTGTGTTAACTATTTCATTTTCATATGAACCATATAAAATTATTTAATACCCCATAATTTATTTTTTCTGTTTTCAATTCATAGATAAAAATAAGAGAACCTATTTAAAAAAAATGTGTTTAGAAATATGATGATTTACCTTATGATTGAAAAACTGATGATAATAGGAGCTCAGAAAATAACGATAACACAGGAACAACTATCTCGTGTTATCAATAATAATATGAATTGTGTCTAACTACATCCTGACCATACAAATGAAAATTTTATTGTCATATAATTATGGTGAAAACACCTAATGTATATATTGTGATCCCCTCTTTATATAACAATGGATTAACTCTATTAATATGATATTCACTTCCCGAATATTCTCTGAAGAAGAAATAGTAATTTTGGTGGTCTATAAATTTGACGGTGAAGATGATCATGGGTGGACACTAATAATGAACGTGAATTCTAAAGATGAAATTGATTCCATAGAATATGAATGGTTCAACATAATATTTCTCAATAAATATTTTTCATAAAATCTATATATTATGGTGGGGATATATTTCCTTGGACTAAAGAAAAATTAAGTTGAGTCTATCATGTCATATGAGATTTTTTTTAATTTTATCATGATATGTCTCTTACTTTATCATGAAACCTGATATTAAGGCATATATTTTTTTTATTGAATTATAGATGAATCTACAAAAATCGTTTGTGATATAAGACTTTAACAACTATAATGAGATTATTTCATGTGCCCTTAAAGTTGATATGGTGATTGGAGTCTCTCATTGGTCTCATGGGATCATTGAATAAAAGAAAAAATTAGATTTTATTATGGGAGTATTAACATATATATCCTTTTGATGTAACAATCCCCAACATCCAACTTGTAAAAAGTGCATAAAAAATTATCTCAAGACAATTCTAATGGGTGTCAGGAGATTATTCAAATGTGTAAATGATAGGAATTAGGCTAATAATTCCCTATTAGACATAAAGAATCCATATAATGAGGAAAAATATAGGATGGTTTAGATAAATAATTATCCAGAAGTATAGTTTTTCTACTATAATAAATGCATATATTATCTAATCCAGTGGCATATTCCGAGGGTTGTTGGATAAAATCGATGATAATAACCATAAAGGTAGCAAGGAAGGGAATAAGTTATCACTACAAATTGGGTGAATCCTAAAAATAATATGGTTACAGATAAACTAGTTATTCATTAAATAATTGAAAAAATAATTTTTTATTATTGTTATACACATTCATTCATATCCAAAAAGGTTTGTAGAACTATTTAGACACCACATAAAAATATTGAGGGTGAGTTATCTGTAAGAATTCGAAAATTGGAAATTATTACATATATAGAATGTAACTCATCCCTTCTAATTTTTATAGAATTAAAATCCAATATATTCTCATATTACATCCTTTGGTAGAGTTTAATTCTATATTGGGCATGGATTGGGTATCTTTATATATAGCCAACATCAAAATTCAGGAATTAGAGATCACTCTTCATATCCTAAGGCATCCTCAAATTATAAAAAAAAGTATAGAGGAGTATGGATATAATTTGGAATCCTCCAATCCTGAATGGATATTGTTTCCATATGATAAAGAATATCTAGTTCAAATGTTCATGAAATAGGATAGGGTCATGCTTCAGGACATACCCATTGTAAGGGACTCTACTAATATGTTCGCTGAATAATTTTGTGGACTTCCTCCCAGCTGATAGGTTGAGTTATAAGTTGAACATATACCATAATATCTACCCATATCAAATACTCTTTATAGGATAAAAACCATTGACTTGGATTAACTAGAGAAGAAATTCCAATATAAAATGGAAATGGTTAATATACACCCAAGAACTTCACCATAGGGTACACCAATCCTCTTCATCAAGAGGAATGATGGATCAATGTTACCACTTATTGATTATTGTGAGATTAAAAATGCATGATTAATAACAAACAACAACATATAGGGATAAATTACATTTTTGATCAACTACATGGGTCCATGTATTTCATTATGGTGGACCTTCAATTGGGATATCACCAACTAATGGTGGTGAATAAATATATTATAAGGGAATCCTTTCAAATGTGGTATGAACATCATGAGGTCAAATGAATTCACTCTGAATCACTAATTATCTAGAAATATTAATGGAAATAATGATTAGATTATTAGGATATTACCTATATAAATTTGTTGTTTTCTATATTATAGATAGTATTATATAATCCTTGAGTAAGGAATGGTATGAAGAGAATTTGAATATTAGGATAAAGGAATTAAATATGGAGAAACTATATGAAATGTAATTTAAATGTGAGTTATGTAACAATGATTTATCATTATTGGGGTACGTTATAACCAGAAAAATCATTTTTGCGGACCATCCAAAATAAATGGACTTAGGGAGTGGGATAAAATAGTATTATTGCTGGAGATCCATAGTTTTCGTGGTCTAGCTGGGTATTACAGGCAATTTGTGTGGAATCCCGCATGATTTTCAAACCCAATAACCAAGATAACTAAAATGGGGGTAATGTTTTTTTGGACTTGGGAATGTGAGGACTGCTTCAAAATGATGAAAAAGATGCTTATCACTACACAAGTTCATTCACTACAAAAAATTTGGGAAGTCTTGTTTTTGTATATAGTGATGTGTCAAATGAGGTTTTAGGTTGTGTACTATTGAAAAATGATAATTATACAGCTTTAAACTAAATGAGGGTTAATTTTTATGAGAAACAATACCCCCCACATGTTCATGAATTATAAGATATAATATTTACATTGAAATGTGGTAGCATTATATCTATGGGGAGAAGAGTGACATATATACCAATTGTAATAGAATCAAATATATGATGACATATAAAGTGTTTAATATATGCTAACATAGATTTTTGGATCTCATCAAGGATTATGAATTATCAATCCACTTCCATCATGGAAATGAAAATATTGAAGAAGATTCTATAAGAAAAAAGGATCATATAACATTATAAATTATAAGAATTGATAAAGATCATATATTGTTATACATGAAAAGGATGGACATGGGAATCATAATGGAAGAAGTTTCATCATTACATTCTAAAAAAATACCCAAAAAAACCCTTTTATATAGGATAAAGGATACTCAATGAGCTTATGTGGAAATAAAGAAGAAGGTGGAAGATATAATAAATCTGAAATCCTTAGAGATCAAAATTGATGATGATAGAGACATAATATTTATTTCAGGACTATGTATACTATAAAATCACAAGATAATGTGATAAATTTTAAATGATGAACATATATTTTCCTTCTCCATCAACAAATTTAGAAAAAATAATTACTGATATCAATTTAAGAACTTTTGATTGACAATATAAAGAATGAGATCACGGATTTTACATCAATGTTACTTTTATGCTATAAAATGAAATTTGAATGTAAATATACTAAGAGAATGATTCAAAAATTATCCATAGCTACACAAAATTGGGAAAACATCACCATCGACAGTGTCATTGGACTTCCAAAGACATCTAGAGTATATAGTTAAAAATTTATATTTGTGGATCATCATTCAAGGGCTACTAAATTATTGGCTATTATAGAGGAATCCTCACTCGATCAAATTTCATGGATATAAATTAGAGAAGTGGTGATGATATATGTAAATCCATTATTGATTCTATCTGATCGAGATTTGAGATTTACATACAGGATTAGGAAATGTCACCAACAATCCCTAAAAACCATAATGAAATTCATTATGGCTTATCACCCATAGACTGATGGCCAGTTTAAGTGTTCTATTCTAACATTGGAAGATATTTTTAGTGATATTCTCCATAGTCGTCCAAGAAGTATGGGACCAATACCTTCCTCTGGTCAAATAATACTACAATAATAGATTCCAATCGAGAATCCAAATGTCTCCATTTGAATCCTTTATAGAAAAAAATTTAGAACAGAAGCATACTAGGATGATGTTGGTGAATACAAGCTACTGGGAACTATAATGGTTTAGGAAATTGTAAAAAATTATAATAGCATTCAATAACACATCAAGGATGCCTGAAGTAGATAGAAGAATTATGTATGTAGAAGTTTATGGAACCTATATATTGAATTTTGAGGTATTTTATTCCTCCACATATGCCAATTGAATAGATTCATGAGATTTTGGAAGAATTGAAAGCTCTGTTCGTGGTATATCATCCCCATTGAGATTCATTATTTCGTCAAACCATATGCCTATGGATTGGTACATTCACTAAACATGTCTCAAGTACATGGTTTATTCCACATATCCTTCTTTGGGATGTACATAAAATATGTAACATCCTAGCCTAGATCAACTCTAAGATGGTGGCTAGACTGGTGGGTCAGATGATTTCAAGTGCTTCTCCCGAAATACCAGAGGCTGATTACCATCAGCGTGGGCCTATGGTGTGTCTGTGGGGAGACTATTCCATCATAGATAAGAGTATCTACAATTATTAAAAATATATAAGAGATAGAGGAATCATAACATTAGTAGAAATAAACAACCATAATAAATAACTTAAAACCAATGGAAGACAATAATTAAAAATTAAATAAATGTTTCTAATTCTAGATTATACATCAATTGAATGAAATTCATGGTGATGAAAAATAAAATAAAGAAGTAAAACAAAAAAATTATTTAGAAAACAATAAAAAAATAAATAAAGGACAAAAAAGACCCATGGTTGATATCCATGAGCATCGTGATCTCCGTCTCAATCCATTTCTCATAACTCATAGGTAGAAAAATAAAACAATCAACTTAGATCATGAAATTAGAAGGTCTACTCAGGTACCAAGGGTACATGAGTAGGGTGTGAGATATAAATCTTACTAGGTTAGAACCCACAATGTCTCACCAATCTAGAACATGAAATATAAATTAATAATTTTGTCATATAAAATAAATGAAGTGTGATAAAAAAATAAATAATAACAACTTGTTCTGGGTTCCTAAAAAAACATATCCAATACTACCTTCTTTAAACTAATTTGAACATTAAAAAAGGGATAACTATACAGGAAGAATATGTCTAACAGTGTCGAAAGTTACATGGAATATCATTGATCTGTAATCCCAAGATTTTTCTTAGGCTTGGGTTCCAATTCCCATGTCATCACATAAGTATTCTAACAATAAGGAGAGAAAATTAAAAAGTGTATCATCTAATATAAATAAAAGTGACAATTATAGCACAATAAATAAACCAAGGTAGTCAATCAGTGACATTAAATCAATATATCAAATACATTTATGGTGTCAAATCCCATCCCTGAGGTATCACTATGGTACATCCATTCAAACTATCCAATTCCCCCAAGCCTATCCAAGGTGACCCTTTCGAATGTACAAGTATTTTTTGTGGTATGGTATCCATGATTCTATCCCAAGTAACACATGTAAGGGACCAAGTATCAAACGAGGCTTGGAAAATCCATTTTTAAAAATAATTCTATCCTTGGTTACCCCTTATGGAACCAGTATCACCCAATAATGTAATTGGAATCCCAGGGTGCCCTTTCTTGGTGAGCCTAATACAATTCTTCCCCGACCTATCATTGTATTACAACCCGAGGATGGGAGTTCATCCATGAGTCCTTAATATGGATCAAATGTTCTCACCCATCATGTATCAAATAACCCATAGTCTTCAGGTCACATCCCTCGGAAAACATCAATACATGATTCAGAGGGAATGAATATACATAAATCATGCTATCAAACAAGAAGTGTGAGCCAAAATCTATTCAAGATATCAAGTATAAAAATCTAAGACATCAACATGGAATAAGGAGTTTAGTAAAAAATAAACATAGTTATATAAGAAATAACATTGTGTAATCAGAAATAAAAATAATAAAGGTTTAAGAAAGATTCTTAGAAATAAGGCATATTCTCTAATAATGATATTGAGCAACAGTCACAAGACATTATCACAACTTTTACCATATATCATCAATAACATTTGATGGTCTCAATATATTATCCATGAACGTGTATTTTATAAAACTAAGACAATATACTTTGTAAAAACCAATATATATACACATGAATATGAACATTTCTAAATAATATGAACTATGTATATGAACTATCTATGGCTCCGTCCATAGATAAATTACCATTTTTAAATCAAATTATAAATATAATACATTAGTCTATAGTACTAGTAACCACAAAAATTTGAAACCCAACTCAAATAATCATGAAAAGGGCAATTTAAATTGGGCACACTCAAAGGGGTGACTAAGAGGCACGGAGAACACCCCAAATGGGATTCACCATAAGAGAAGGTCAAAACGAAAATGATAGAACCAACCAAACAATTTAATAAAAGTATAACAAATAAGTATGGATATATAATTTATTCAAGGAATAACATTAGTTATGATCCATCAAATTCAAGGTCATTCTCACTACATTTTCCCAGTCATTGAAAATTGATTTTATGGTATAAGTTATAAAGGGTTCATGTTTGTTACCCTTAGGGTATGTTAACCTATTTCCCAAGTCATTTTAACAATCCCATTTTCCTTAACCATTTCATTTAACTCAATGATACATAGTTTCTACATTACAAGCTCAAGTATATGGGAGAGGTGTCATGACAAAAAGGATGTTCCCACTTTGGAAAATGCCACCAAAAGTAACCAATCACCTCAACATGCCTTTTTAACAATTATAACCAAAGAAAAATCATAGGGAAACACCCAAATAAACAATACTAGAAAAATAAATGTATAATAAATACATTTTTAGATTGAAGTATGAGCCCCTCCATTGGAGGGGTTTTATTATAAAATCATGGCATTTCTATTCAAGTAGTCATTTATCTCATTTATAACTTTATTCAAGAATCACACTAAATTTTAATTTAATCAATGAAATCTACTAAATTAAATTAAATATAAAAAAAGTGAAGTAATATATTTAAATAAATTTGTAATTCTATTAAAGAAAAAGGAAATGAGACCCTGTCTCACATGGGATCCAAGTAAACACCTAACACTTGGCAGATTTATCAGCCACCCGCTAGAACTAGTCAACCCATGCATGCCCATAACAACAAATATATATATATATATATATATATATATCCATAACATAATTCATAGATTCCCCACACTATGATGGAATATTTACATGGAAGATATATACATATACTTTACATTAGTATATGCGTGTTCATGCATTAAATGTTGTCTAAACCCCACTATTGCAATTAAAAGAACTATAAAAACTCAATGAAAAGGTTCAACACACCTCGATTTAATTATTAAGAAATCATAAAACTGTAATAATCTCAAATAAATGGTGTGAAACAAATCATTAGTTTTATAACTTTACCCCAACCAAACAGAGGCAATCCAAAATGGACTTATCCACTTCTCCCTCTATGAAGGATGTGGGAATAAGGACTCACGAGCCCTGAGGGAGCCTTCCTATACCCTAAAAAAGGATGAAACTAAAAAAATTGAGTTACCCTATTGACTAGGCTATTTTTTAATTGTATTTGGTTATAGAAAGATGAAAATCAGTGGAACGGATTTTTGAGAATGAGAGAGAGAGACCTAAAACCTCAATCCAACCACGAATCACAAGAGATTCGGGTGCATACTTTTGTAGAAGGAGGCATATAGAGGGATGGGTGTGTCATGCCTCATGAAGGAGGAGGAGAGGCTGGTGTAATGTGGCCTAGGAGAATCCCTGGATGGCTTCACAAGTGGAAAATAGGGGGAAGAGAACCACCATGGTTTTTCTAAAAAACTAAACTAAAGAAAAAATAATAATATTATAATTATAATTATTATTATTATCAACAAATATTTATTATTATTTTCCCATTTATTTTTCATTTAATTTATTTCACATTTAATTTCATTTCATTTAGTTTATATATTTACAAAATTCAATAATCACAATGTTTCATTTATCTAAATTAAGATCGGAAACTCTATTTGTAATGTAGCTTATCTTGTAGATAAAAATATTATATATTATTTACATTTTGTTCTAGTTCAAAACATGGGACCAAAAAACCATCCCACATTAGAACTTCTATTCCCCAATAATCCAACAAAAACCATGTAAAAATATCCCAAAAAACAATGTTTATACAACTTCATTCAAATAGTCGTGTTTCATGTCCAAATACCCAACGCAACTTCAATGACTTGTTTAAAGGAATGATACTTAACACCCCAAAACACGATTCGATACTCATATTATAACTGAGGCACCGACATAGAACCCACTCAAGTCCACTAATATATAGACACAATCACATCATCATCTTATTAATCATCTAACCATGGGTACTTCCAACTTTAGTCTTTAAGAGTTTTGTGGCCAATTCCAAAATAGGGTTCAACTCCCCGTTGGAATTGTCTTACATGAATGCCTATAAGAATTTTAATAATTCTCCTAACATGATTTCGAAATGGTAATATGTTCGACCTCCAATTGGCCTTATTTAAATAGGTTGAGCTAACTATTCATGAATATCCCATGCCAACACATATGACACTCCTCAACACCAGCGCTAGGCTTAGACAGTCAGCATTTTAGAAGCGAAATTGTGATGGCTTCTCCCAAGGTATCCCGCATTCAACACGAACACATCCACCTATATACATAGCCAAACTATGTGGATGTTCCAAACCAAATCAAGAATGAAACCATACACCTGGCACGAAACACCAATAGAGGGACACTCAACAAGATAAACATAATTTAATGCTTTTGCGCAGTGTATGACAACACTCTCTTAGTGTATCAAGGACGACATCAATATGTGCGACATGATCATCACTAAGTAAATTAAACTAAGGGAATTTAATGGTTTCTAGTAAAAATCACCCAATTACTAGAAATATGTATATTCGAACTGTAATTGGATGACTCGCATTGAATGGTACAAGGCTTCACCTACCAATGCAGCAACATTAAATAACCACATAACCTTTACCACCCAAGGCATCCAATGATTATTCATGATTAACCACTAAAGTCAACACATATACAAGGGTGTTTCTCAAGGGTTTCACACATCATGAACCACACCAATGTTGTTCTACTATGAAATCATTGACAAGATTTAATTTTCACAAGCCTTAAGACATTTAAGGCATCCCAAACATTATATAATGGTCTAATTTGGTTATGTTACTTATACCTCGAAAGAAACATATTCAACAGAACTAAAATGAAACTCTCCACCTTATGAGGGTCTAAATAATCAAAAATGTGGAATATACTAGACACTCAAAAGATCTCTAAGTCAGAATGTGATGACCCAAACTTTCATTAATAAAAATTTTTATTTATCTTATTAAATATCTTAATATGGTTATAATGTTTTAACTCCATTCGTTTTATGTTTCTAGATTTTCAAATACCGTTATTAATTTTGATGGCTGCTAATATAGTCATTGAATAGTGATCACATGATTAGTATATATATGGGGATTTAAAAAGTCAAATTTAATAAAACAAAGGTAGTGATGGCCTCATCATGTCAACATTCCCTGTACGAATACCATTTTTCAGGGCTCATAAAGGAGGTGGCATCATTGGGCTTCTCTCTAGACTAATCCCAAGCCTAGATTGAACATGTTATGCTTGAGTGGAAATAACTACAGGAGAAGTGGAAGTTATTAGAGATTACCACCCGAGCAATGTTATCTGAGCCACCCAAAGAGTCTTTCACCATCGCACACTTTACTCTTCAATCTTATGCGGGTGTTATAAGGGTTTATGTAACAAGACACTAGCACTACGACAATGTACATTATTTTTGTATAAAAAATGTGCATTCATTTTATTATTGTTACATTGTAAATAGTTTTTAAGGCACAAATAGTATTTTTAGTTAATATTCAACTAAGAAATCTATTTTGATGAATTAATGGATTTTTTGAATTATATTATATTTTAATAAAATTTTATTATTAAATTGATTTTTCTTAAATATAAATGATCATATAATTTTATGAATGCAATTGAAATATTTATAATGGTTTGGAAGCAATTATTGTCAAAACCCATGAATTTTTAGTAAATTCTAGTTTTTATTTTATAAGAAAAAATTCACATATTTAGACAAAATTAACAGTATTTTTGGAATCAGGGTGTCAAAATTATCCAATGGTGAATTTTCATAATTTTTTGAGACAGTCGAATTTTTGGGTAAAAATTAAATATCGTTTAAATATAAAATGTGTTTTATGACATCATAATGACCCAATAGTGAGGTAATAAAATTTTATAAACATTATGTTCGTCCATTATATGTTTTATGATTAAAATAAGGTGAGTTTAGATTTGTTTGATTTATTTTACAAATCTTTTGGGAACCTTCCAAGACTTATAAAACATTTCATCTTTTTAAATTATTTTCCTTGAGAGTGTGACTCACTTCCACATAAGCAACCCTATTATTTTAAGAGGTTCAGCCATTGGACTTATAAAATATTATATTCCACTCCCGATTATCAAAAACCATGGCAAAAACCGTGGTCTAGTTTTTGGTATTGATTAGATTTACTAGGGGTTTCCCAATCCTAAATAATAAAGAATTCCCTAACCTTTCCTATATTAACCCACCCAAGCTCCCACTTCCTCTTCAATCAAAGCCATTGGAGTTCGACCAAATCCTTCCCTCCTTTCTCTAAAATCCTACAAATGTTCCCCGATCTCCCAAGAAGCCTCTTTAAAGCCTCTACCAAGCCTTTGAGATCACACTTCCTAGTATGGGATTTCTTCCTTTCTCATTTTTTCTAATTTTCTTTGAGATATTACACCCTTTTTTTACAATTAAAAATGTTGGGGTATGAGTTTTCAACTCTCCCATACTATCCTATTTGTTTTTGGAATATGGGAGACACATATCTATCTCATTAATGTCACCCATGTACACTCGTTACCATGCCGAAATTCTGTGAGGGATTTCTCTCTCCTCTTTTACATCCAAGTTATTTTTTTTATTATGCATCTAAATTCCATTAAGTTTGAGGGGAAATTTATCCATGTGACCCCCTTACTATAAATGTAATATACATATTATGAGACAACCTTTTCTATCTCATAAACTATTTTCATGAATCCTTATGTCACGCCTTAATGATTCCAAAATTGCACCGTGTTTTTCCAAGCCAAGATCATTGTATAGTGAATACCATACCCATGTCTCTATCAAGGGTATTCAACTTTATGATCATATACCTATTGAATGGTACTTTCATGTATTTATTACACATTACTTAATCATGTAATAACTTATGATGTTGATTGATTCAATGTTATATGATCCATGTGGCACACTAACACATGAAATGAACTGTTTAAGAAGGGTGTGCCCGGATAGCGCTCTGATGCATTGGGTGAAGTATAGTATCATGATATGCCATGTGAAATGGGTGTTGACTCATGAAAAGTCATGTGCAATGAGGAATTACTCGTGCTTCATGTGCAATGAGGGTTTACTCATGCTCTATGTGCAATGAGTCTTGGCTCATGCTAATTCCATGTTAAGTGTTGTTGCCACATTTCCATGTTCTGATTATCATGATTTATCTTTCCTTTATGATCATATTTCTATTGTGTTCTATTGATATTTATATAGAATAACATGTATTTTATTTTTATGTTATTCTATGTTTATTACCTTACTGGGTGTTATAGCTCACCCTTTTCTTATGTATATCCTCAAGTTATCCCACACAATGCTAAGTATGAGGGAATGTAGTGGTCATGTAAAAAAAGTTTTCAATTAATATGTTTTGTGTTTTATGTTCTAAGATGTTATGTAATGTTCCTAAGCCCAAAATACATGAGACCTGTCAATCTTCAATGTCTTATCAAGTGAAAAATTTATGTAATAAATCAGGATTATGTGTGTAATAAAAAGAAGGGTTGTTATAGTTGTTATTTGATGATAGGTTTAGTTATTTTTGGGATCAGGATTAGAATACCCTACTGAAGAATTAGAGACAAGAAAAAGTATAATGAAAACATCTTTATGTGTCGGTGAGTATTGAGTATGTTTTTTATCAAGAAAATACATCCCTGTCCGGATACTAGCAGGTAGAGGTGGCTCTGGTACATATGTATCATAGGGGTAAAACCCAAAAACACCATTATGAGCTAGTCTAAATCAAGAACTGGTGCATGACAACAAGCCTTGCTGCACTCTTGATTACGAAACTCTTGAGGGATATGATTTGGTAAATTCATAATCTTAGTACGAACCCTTATTAAGGGAATTAAAAAAATTCCCCTAAAAATATATGTAAGAAAGAAGATCATGGATAGCATAGATTTAAACCTATGGATTCGAAAGTAAAGGAAATAAAAGTTATTTATTAGTCATCATTTTTGTCCTTGGATTAATATTTATGTGTTACCCGTAAATTTCCTCTTATTACAACCAATGGACGGTAATAGGAGGACAACGACTAAAAACCGATGTGAAGATCGATGTGAGGACTGTCCAAATGAGATGCCAGATCTGATGGGAGTGGGAATCACGAACATTGTCATGCTTCTCTATCGTTTAACTCAAGCTTTGAAAAGAAACATGGGTCAAGAGGAATGTTCAAACCCCCTATGAAAGAACCAATCACTATCGAGAGCTTCATGAGAGAAAGGCCTCCAACATTTAATGGATCATCTGACCCCACAATCATTGAACAGTGGATCAACTCCATTGAAAAGATCATCTCCATCTGTAAATGTTCCGAACAAGAGAATGTTCTTCTGGATGCTTATTGTATGGAAGTTGAATTCGATCAATAGTGGGTGTTGATAAAAAATACAAAGCCTGAGGAAGAGATCATGGTGTTTAAATATAAGGATTTATGAAAGATGTTTTTCGATAAATATTTTCCATGCACCTTCCTACATAAGATGGAAAGGGACTTCCATTCCCGCACGAAAAAAGATGACAAATCTGTCGGAGCATATGAAGAAAACTTCAGAAGGCTTGCGTGATACGCCATTAGATTTTCGTTAACCCCGAATGCAAGATTGACCGCTTCTTTGGGGTGCTGAAACCTAGCCTATGGAAATCACTGGAAATCTGTGACATCGATAGCTATTAGGAAATTTTCTGATCTGCCCTCAAGGTCGAAATGGAGATAAGAGAATCTCAGGAAAATCATGGGGATAAGAAGCCTAAAGTTGAAATCAATGCAAGAGATATGAATGATAAATCCAACGATGCTAAGAATATCCAGCACCCCAATTACCAATGGTGCAGAAAAAAGCGCCCTCGAAATTTCCAGAAGGGGATGAGGAAATGGTTTAAGTTTAGAATAGAAGGGAACCTAGCTATTTACTGTCGACAAGAAAAACCTGAAGATGAAAAAAAGGATAAGAATTCTCCATTTGAACCTCAACATGTTGTTCATTTCTACACCTACAAAGAACCAGGTCATCTTCCATATAATTTCCCTAAGCCAAGGGTTTTTTGATGCAACCAACAACCTCTAAGGAACCAAGGGAGATCTTTTTCTATCACTACTACAGAAGTGAACCTCTAAAATTATTTGGTGACAGGTACACTTGTTATTTAATCAAGAATAGAAAACATACATTTTGATTTAGGTTTTACGCATTCTTTTATATCACAAATGTTTAGTGGAAGAGTCCCATCACCACCACAAATCATGAAAGTAATGATGTTAGTGAGTACAAAAAATGTGGCAACCATTGTATCCCATAAATATAATTCATCCACTGTTATAATATGTGGATTGAATTTCCTTTCAAACCTCATCATACTTCCTCCGGTTAAATTTGTTGTAATTACTAGAATGTATTGGCTTTCCTTATATATAGACAACAGAAATTGTGGTGACAGGTAAATCACTCACCATGTAGAGAATTGACCCATGATTCTATACAATGGAATGGAGGAAGATGAATCTTTTTTATCTATATCATCTCAAGCGTGAATATTACTGCCCTATGAGCATGCGTATCTGTCTCAGATTATTGACTCTAAGGAGGCAACCATCCTTGAAGACATGCCTATTGTGAGGGAATTTTCTAAAGTGTTTCCGGAGGAATTTCCTGGTCTTCTTCCTAGAAGGGATGTTGAATTCTCAATTGACCTTGTACCCAGGGCATTGATAATATCCAATACTCCATATAGAATGGATATTGTGGTGCTTGAGGAGCAGAAGAAACAACTACAGAGGAATCTAGATAAAGGGTTTATATGATCATGTACTTCACCATGGGGTGCACCAATCCTCCTCATCAAGAAGAAGGATGGGTCAACATGCCTTTGCATCGATTATCGTGAGCTTAACAAAAAAAACGATAAAGAACAAGTATCCTCCCCCATGAATTTATGACTTGTTTGATCAGCAGCATGGAGCACAATATTTCTCCAAGGTGGATTTGCGGCCAGGATATTTTCAAGTAAGGTTGAAGAAGGAAGATATCCCAAAGACTGATTTTCCTATGGGACACGAGCACTATGACTTTATAGTAATGCCTTTTGGACTCACTAATGCTTCAACAATATTCATGGAATCGATGAATAGAGTCTTTAGGGATTACATAGACAAATTTGTGGTGGTCTTTATAGATGATATTTTAATATACTCCAAAACCAAGGCAAATCATGGAGAGAAACTATGAAATATAATAGAGACATTGAGGAGGGATAAACTCTATGAAAAGTACAGAAAGTGTGAATTCTATTTGAAGGAGGTCACATTCATAGGCCATATCATCATAAAAAATGGCATATATGTGGATCCCTCCAAAACAGATGCAATTGAGGGATGGCTGAGGCCATCATTGGTAATGGATATCCGTAGCTTCTTGGATTTATCTTGATATTATTGACTATTTGTGATAAATTTATCCTGATATTCCAACCATCTTAACAGGATAACATCGAATTGAGTAAATTATTCTTGGAGTGATGAATGCGAAGAAAGCATCAAGGAGTTAAAAAGGATGCTTATCATTGTTCCTGTCCTCACATTACCCACAAGTGGAGAATTTTTTGTGGTATTCAGTGATGCATTGAAGAGGGTCCTTGTCTATGTGTTGATGAAAAATGACAAAGTCATTACCTATGCTTTATGGAAATTGAAAGTTCATGAGAAGAACTATCCAAAACATGATTTGGAGTTGGATGTAGTGATATTAACTTTAAAATTTTGGTGGCACTATCTCTTTGGGGAGAAGTGTTAAATATATACGAATCACAAAAGACTCATGTATATATTCACATAGAATGAGTTGAACATGTGCTAACGAAGATGGTTAGAGATGATCAAAGACTATGACTGCTTAATCCATTACCACCCTAGAAAAGAGAACAAGGTGGTAGATTCTCTATATAGAAAGGACCCAGCAATTCTATCATTGATGATAATTGGGAAGGAATCAATCCTCATAGATTTGATGAAGATGGACACGGGAATCATAAAAAAGGAAACTTCATCAATCATTTCACAAATTATTTCCCAACTGTCTCTTTGGGAAATGTTAAAGGATTCTCAAAAAGGATGATGTGGGAATTTTGAACAGAGTGGAAGTTATCAGAAAAGGAAAATCCTTGGAGTTAAATGTTATTAAAGAAGGAATTACGAAATTAGGGAAAATACTATGTGTTGAATCATGTCCGGAGCTGAAGAAGTGACTTTTGGATGATGCACATAGTTTAAATTTCTCTATTCACCCTGGAAAAACAAAGTTGCATCTAGATATCAGAGAGAAAAATGGGTGGGATAATATGAATAAGGAGATTTCTATATATACATAAAAGTGCCTGGTGTGTCAGCAAGTGAAGGCAGAGAGGCAAAAGTATAAAGAGATGATACAACCATTGCCTATACCAGCATGGAAATGTGTGAACATCATCATGGACTTTGTCACTAGACTTCTGAAGACATGAAAATTCAACAATGCAATATGGGTTGTTGTGGATCATCTTACGATGTTTGTACACTTCATTGAAATTCGGGATGATTTCTCATTCGATTTGCTAGAACAGATATATATCAGGGAAGTGGTAGGGCTGTATGGAGTACCACTATCTTTTGTATCTAATCAAGATCCATGATTTAATTCTATGTTTTGGAAGAGTCTTCAACATTCTCTATATATAGAACTGAAATTCAGTACAGCCTATCATCCTCAAACTGATGGAAAATCTAAGTGAACTATTTAGATACTGGAGAATAAGTTAAGATCATGTTCTATGGACATCAAAGGAGGGTGTGACCAACATCTTCCAATAGTTGAATTCTCCTACAATAACAATTTCTACTCAAGCATATTAATGGAACCTTATGAAGCCCTATATGGGAAGAGATTCAGAACATTGCCATGTTGGGATAAAGTTGGTGAACGTAAGCTGCTAGGACCCTAAATGGTTGAAGAAATGGTGGAAAAGGTGAAAACCATTCCACAGCATATCAAGGTAGCCCAGAGTTGACAGAAGATTTATGCAAATAACCATCGATGAGATCTTGAGTATAAAGTTGCAGAAATTGTATTTCTATGAATATATCCATGGAAAAGGTCATGAGGTTTGGAAAGAAATGGAAGTTATATCCTAGGTATATTGTCCCCTTCGAGATTCTTGATCGTGTTGGGGATGTGGTCTATTGACTAGCACTTACACCTACCATGGCCAAAGTACATGATGTCATTCATGTATCCCTCTTATCATATTACATACCTGGCCCTTCACATGTACACCCTTCAATGGTAGTACAGATAGAGGATGATATTTCTAAAGAAGCAAAACCAGTGAAGATCTTAGATCATAGTGAAAAAGTTCTACAAAATAAGACAATTCCCCTCATCAAGGTGTTGTGGAGAAACAACAGTTTTGAATAAGTTACACGGGAATCGGATGAAGTGATGAAGAAAAGTCCCCCACATCAGTTTTAGTATGGTAAAAGGAAATTTCAAGGGTGAAATTTATTAAGGTGGAAAATATTTTACGACCCAAAATTTCATTAATGAAAATTCCACTTGTTCTAATTAAATATCTTATTATGGTTATATAAAATATGAACATCATTGGTTTAATGTTTCTGAATTTTAAAATACCATTATAAACTGTGGTCATTTCTAATATAGTCCTTAAATAGTGATCACATGATTAGTATAAATATAGGGTTTTAAAAAATCCAATTTACTTAGACAAAGAAATTTATGGCCTCATCTAGTAGACTTCCCCCGTAGGAATCCCATTTGACAGAACATGGAAAGGAGGTGGCGTCACTGGCTTCGCTCTTGACCAAGACCAAGCCAAGTTTAACACGTTAAGCTTGAGAAAAGTTGACTACATGAGAAGTGGATGTTAATAGAGATTCCCACCTGAGCGATGTTATCTGAGCCACCCCAAGAGTCTATCAACATATCACACCTTACCCTTCGATCATATGTGGGTTTTATAAGGGGTTATGTAAGAAGACCCTAGCACTATGAAAATGTACACAATTTTGGTATAAAGAATGTGCATTGATTTTATTTTTGTTACTTTGTAAATAGTTTTTAATGCACAAATAGAATTTGTTGTAAATATTCAACTAAGAAATCTATTTTGATGAACTAATGGATTTATGAATTAAATAATATTTTAATAAAATATTATTATTAAATTACATTTTTTTAAATATAAATGATCATATAATTTTATGAATTCAAGTGTACTTTTTATTAATGTTTGAAAACTATTTTTATCAAAACCCATTAACTTTTGGTAAATGTAGGTTTTGATTTTAAAAGTAAAAATTCAAATATTTAGATAAAATGAATATTATTTTTGAAATCAGGATGTCGAAATTATCCAATGGTGAATTTTTCATAATTTCATGAGATAGTCGAAATTTTGTGTAAAAATTAAATTCTGTTTAAATATATAATGTGTTTTATGTCATCATAATGACCAAATAGTGAGCTAATAAAATAATATAAACATTATGTTCGACCAATATGTGTTTTAGAATTAAAATAATGTTATTTTAGATTTGTTTCATTTAATTTACAAAGATTTTATGGACCATCCAAGACATATAAAACATTTTATCCTTTTAAACTGTTTTCCTTGAGAGTGTGAATCACCTCCACATAAGCAACCATATTATTATAAGAAGTTTGGCCATAGGCCTTATAAAATATTGTTTTCCACTACACTTTGTTAAAAACCATTGGAAAACCCCACCGTATAGTTTGTGGTATTGATTAGTTTAATGAGAGCTGTCGCAAACCTAAATAATAAATAATTCCCTCTGCTTTGCATTATTAACCCACCCAAGCTCCCACTTCATCTTCACTCACAGACTTTGGAGTTCAACCAAACCCTCTCATCGCCTCTCAAGAATCATCCCAAGGTGCCCCAATCTCCCAAGAAGCCTCTCTCAAGCCTCTCCCAATCCTATTGGGATCACACTTCCATGCAAGGGATTTCTTCTTTTATCATTTTTGTCTAATTTTCATTAAGTTATTATGACCTTTTCCCAATTACAAATGTTGGGGTATGATTTCACACACCCCCATACTATCTTGTTTATGTTTGGATGATGGGAGACCCCTATATCTCTCATTAAATCCTCCCATGTACACCGATTACCATGCCGACATTCCGTGAGGGATTTCTCTCTCCTCTTTTACGTCCATGTATTTATTTTGTATTATGAATTTAAATTCCATTATATTTGTTTGGAAATGTATCCATATGACCCCCTTACTGCCTATTTCATGTACATATGATGAGACATTATTTTATATCTCATAAACTATTATCTTGAATCCTTATGTCATGTCGTTATGCTGCTGAAATTGCACTGCGTTTTTCCAAGCCATGATCATTGTGTAGTGAATACCATACCCATGCCTCTATCAATATTATTCACCTTTATTCCAATATACCTATTGAATTTTACTTTCAGGTATGTATTCAACATTACATAATCATGGAATAACTTATGATGTTGATTAATTAATTGTTATATGATCTGTGTGGCACACTTATGTATGAAATGAAATGTTTAAGAAGGGTGTGACCTGATAGCGCTCCAATGAATTGGGTAAAGTATAGTATCATGATACATCATGTAAAATGGGTGTTGACTAATTCTAATTCAATTACATTGAGTTTTTACTCGTGCTTCATTTTCAATGAGGGTTTACTCATGCTCCATGTGCAATGAGCCTTGGCTTATGATAATTCCATGTGAAGTGTTGTTGCCACATTTCATTGTTATGATTATCATGATTTATCAGGCCATTATGTTCACGTTTCTCTTGTGTTCCATTGATATGTCTATTTTTTACATGTATTATATTTTCTATGTTATTCCATGTTTATTCCCTTACTGGGCATTACATATCACTCTTTTCTTATGAATGTCCTCAGATTATCCCATGCAATGCTAAGTACGAGTGAATGTAGTGGGTATGTAAAAGAAGTTTTCAATAAATATGTTGTGTGTTTTATGTTCTATGATGTTATGTAATGTTCCTAATCCCCAATTATACTAGACCTCTCTATCATATATGTTGTATTAAGTGAATATTTTATGTAATAAATTAGGTTTAAGTGTGTAATAAAAGGAAAGGTTGTTATACAGAACTCCCATTACCACGGACGTTTAAAGAAATAGTATGAAGATGAAAACCAAATAGACCAGTGTGTCAAGACACCCTGGTCTTTGTAAGTCATCCGGAGCATTGGGATTAACATGATTTATTTATTCCCTGGTCACTCTAATATATAGATGACCTAATACAACACTCAATATTACAATGCTCAAAGATTCCACATAAATCAATAGGTTCATCACCACATTAAACACTCGACGATTACCACGTATACTGACTCATAATATTCAGAGACTTAACGAGAAACTAGAATGTCCAATTTACTATCAATATGAATTCCACCAAATGCATTCAAGTATCAGATAGTCTATAAAAGGTATTTAACCCATATTTATATTAACCCATAAGACCAAAAACATGGATGATGTCATATCAAGTCATCCATCACTAAGTAAAAGAAAGGGTCAAGAGGCCTACAAAATAGAAAACCATGCTTGAGGCACGTATAACTTGATATAGTCGAGAATCACATAGTGCTAATAGATATATCAATGGCTAAAAAAACATGACCATTCATCTAAAAAATGCTGGCATTTTAAGAAAGGGGGTCCAACTAGAGACAAACAACAAGTGAATGGATCCAAAATGCAAAAAACTCACAGCATTAGAAAGGATTTTATGTTCTATGACTGCAACGTACCATGGGCTTCCCATTATGAAGAAATATTTTTTACCATAACACTGGGTCACGATAAAAGAATTCACTAGGCTCAAAAGTTGATCATTTATCCCATTGATAAATGAAAGGGTACCTATGAAAAATGCTCATGCTTCCAGTCCAAGGACACACAAAAGAGATTTCTCCACCCTGATCTGAGGGTCTTTAATAGAGGAATCCACTACATATTCCATTTCTATGACCTTCACATTTAAAACCATTTCATAACACAATAATAAAATATTCAATAGTCCATTAATATGGCGACCATCTACCAAACCAAAAAATCACCCATACATAATACAGGTGAAATTTAGATCCCATTTAATTACAACCAATCCATTTAACCCAGTAATTCAATTACATCAAAACAAAACTAGCATGTCAACACAAGCAATTAACATAGGGAAAACGTTCTGTAATTATAGAAGCATGGAATATTGACACATAAACAAGTTGTCTAAATATAAATGATAATAAACCTAACAAAATGTCATGGCATTCAAACCACTCAGTCATATCAAAAGGAAACCAATGAATACAGCTACATGGTATGGCATATGAATGATATATAAATGTTTATGTGCGTGTTTTGATGCTTGTAATGCTCCATCCTTGTCTATTATTCCATGTGTAAAATACTATAATCACAATAAATCCATAAATATAGGAAATTACACCAATCACTCAAGTTAAAATCATTTCTACTAAAATATCCAAATACATGAACATCAATTCTCTACACTATCCACTTGGTCATTTCCCATACATGTGTGATCATTCCTAGGTATGTCTGTTAACCAATCCCTAAAACATTCCTAGTACCAAAAAATAGTAATACAAAAGAATATAGCCTATTATAATACCCCATTGAAATGTAACATCCCAGATCACCTCTAAGATAGTGGTCAGACCAATATGTCACATGATCTCAAGTGCATCTACCCAAATGCTAGTGGATACTAGCTGGTAGAAATGGCCTTGGGTGATCCTGTAGGGATATTATTCACTTGTATATCAAAGTATTCAAAATGATTAAAAATATATAGTAGATAATGGATTCATAATAAGAATCAAAAAACAAAAAGAGTTTTAAATATTTAAAAAAGAAAGAAAAGGAAATAAATAACAATTTAATAAATGTGGAAAATTACAGAATACAAAAAAGATGAACGCATGTCATAGTGATGATACATAACATAATTCATTAAAAAATAATTCTTTATTTACAAGAAAGTAAAATACTAAATAAATGATAGAATATACCTAGAGGTGATCTTCATCAGCATCCCAAGATCTATATCATTCCTTTTCTCCTAACTCCAAGGTACAAGCAATATAGCGATCAACCTATATCCTACAATTATAAGGAATACTAGGGTCCATAGGGTACCTGTGTAGGGTGTGAGATATAAATCTCTATAGGATGGAACCCACAGTGCCTATCCCAATCAAGAAAATACAATTTAAACTATTATGCGTTCTATATAAATAAATTGAGTGTGATAACAAATTAAAAATAACCACATGGTCTGGGTTCCTAACGAACTCCCATATAATACGACCTGCTTCGGCCAATGCTGGAAATTTAAAAACAGATATTTTTTAAAGCATAATATGTGTACCAGTTTCAAAAAGTAACGATCCGGCTCAAAGAGTTGTACTCTCAATCTTGTGCCTAGGCTTGGGGTATAATTCACTTGTCATCACATAAGTATGATAACAAGAAAGAAAAAAAAGTAACAGTTACATGATCTATAAATAAATAGAAACAACTAGTATAGCATAATAAATTAACAAATGAAATCAATCAATCCAGCAAATGTAGTAGTGGAGCCCAATCCCAACCCTGAGGTATCACTATGGTACATCCATTTAAAATATTTAATGACACATAGCCCATCCAAGGTAATCTATTCAAGGGTCTAAGTATCCCTCATGGTATGGTAACCATTTGTTCATATCAGGTATTTCATATAAGGGTTTGAGTATCACCCGAGGATTGGTGTTTCCATTTTTCCCACTTTTTCATCCTCGATTACACCATGAAGAAAAGGTATCACCCAATAGTATAATAGAAATCCTCGGGGAGCCCTTTTCTGGTGAGCCTAAAGAACTGCTTCCTCAGCCTATCGTGGTATAACCACCTAAGCGTGGGAGTCCAACCATGAGACTTTAATAAAAATCTCATGTTCTCACCTACAACATATCATGTGGACCATTGTTGTGATGGAACATTTCATGAAAAAAATTAATACATATTTCACATGGAAAAAATATTCATAAATCATACTATTAAACAATCAACATGAGACACAAACTATTCAAGATATTAAGTAAAACAATCTAAAACTGCGTCCTGGCATAAAGAGTTTATCACAAAAGAAATCGAAGGCTCTATGTAATATCACACTATAATAAGAAATAAACATAATAAGGGATTATGAAAGGGGATTAACATCAATGGATAGACTCTAACTATGAAATTCAACCAGAGTCAGAAGGCATTAGCATGCCATTAACCATAAATCATCAATGAAACCTCATGGTCATAAGCTATCAAGATTTACCATGTATTTTATACAACCAAGACAAACCAATTCGTCCAAAACTATATATATACACAAGCATATGCACCAGTCTAAAAAATAGGAACTGGGAATATGAATTATCAAATTCCCAATCCATAATTTAATTCCCATTTTTAATTGAAGTTATAAATGTATTACATTAATCCATGGTACCACACACTCACCAAAAGGTGAAACAAAACTCACAGAATTATGAAAAGAAAGTATATTTAGGTTGGGATCACCCAAAGGGATGGCGAAGAGGTAAGGCGAACACCCCGATCAGGTTTCACCCTAAACAAATGTCATAATTGACATGATAGAAAGAAATAAACAATTTAATACAACTTAAACAAATAAATATTTCTAAATCATTTATTCAAGGCATGCCATTTGGTATGAACCATCCTATTGAAGGTGATTCTCACCCAATTTTCCTAAACATGTGAAACTGATTTTAAGGTAGAAGCCCCAAAGAGTTCATGTTTGTTACCCATATGTGATTCTACCCTATTGAATAAGTCATCATAACCATCCCATTGTCCATAACCATTTCATTTAACTCATTAAGACATAACATCTAAAATACACGGTCATGTGTAAGGGAGAGGTGTTACAGAAACAAGGTTTTTCCCACTTGGTCAAATGAAAAAAAAGTGATCAGGCCCCTCAACATACTTTTTTGACAATTACTACCAAAGTAAAAGCATAATGAAATACCCAAAGTAATAATCCAAGAAATATAAAAGTATAATCAATACATTGTTAGCTTGAAGGTAGAACACATCCATTGGAAGGGTTTTATTATAAAATAATGATATTTCTATTCAAGTAGTCATTTTTCTCATTTAACACTTTATTCAGGAATCATACTAAATTCAATTTTAATTTATAAACTCTAATAAAATAATTTAAATATAAGGAAATTGAAGTAAGACATTTATTAAAGTAGTCATTTAATTAATTTAAATTGAAAACGGACCCTACCCCATAGTTGAACTATGTCAACACCATTCACACGACATATTTATCAGTGACCACCCAGAACTACTCCACACACATACATGAACATAACCTTATAATAAAGAATATATATTCATAAAATATTTCATATATTCCCCATTCCATGAGGGAATATGTACATGGAATATATATATATATATATATATAATATACATATCTTATTATATTCATGTGAACTCCTTCAGATTTATCCAAAACCCATAAAAAAAATTTTTAGAACCACAAAAAATCAGCGACAAGGTTCAACACACCTTAACTAAATTATTATTAACTTATAAACATGATAATACTCTAAAATAAAAGTTACAAAACCATTCAGTGGGTATATAACTATACCCCAACCAACAGCGGTAAGCCAAAATAGACCAATACACCTAGCCTTCAGTGGGGGAAGATGGAATACAATCTCACATGTACCAAGGGAGCCTTCTCATATCCTGAAACCAGAATAAACAAAAAAATAGAGTTACCCCTTTGAATATGGATTTGGATGAATGGTATTCTCTATAGAAAGACCAAAATCGGCCAAAGCAATATATGTGAAGGAGAGAGAGAGACCCGCCACCTCTATCCAACCACAAATCGCAAGATATTTGGTTAAAGAATGATGTAGAAGGAGGGAAACAGAGGGAGGGATGTGTCATGCTTTATGAGGGGGGAGGGGATGCTGGTGTCACATGGCTTGGAGGTATCCCAGGAGGGCATCAGGAGTGGCCAAGAAGGGGAGGAGAACTCCCTTAGGTTTTCAAAAACCCTAACAAAAAAAAGATAATAATAATAATGATAATAAAAACAATAATTATAATATTATATTATATTTATTATTAAAAAATTTCAGTATTATAATTTTCCAATTTATTTATCATTTAAGTTATTTTAATTTTAATTTAATTTTATTTATTAAATTTATTTCAAAAATCTCATCACAATGTTTTAATTATTTAAATTAAGATATGATAATCGGTTTGTGATGTGGTTCATCCAATATATGAAAATTTTAATAAGTATTTTCATTTTTTTGTCCAAAACATGGTTTGTCACATAGGATCCCACACATGTGTTGAATTTAGAGGTTGTATCACTGAAAAATTATCCCATTCATGAGGATAAGCTATTGAATATCTTATATCGTAGTGATAAAGTTTTATAAAGAAATACTATTAATCTATTCAATGTACTATATTGGAACCATAAATATGAAGAGGTGACATGGGAACTAAAGGAAGGGATGAAAGAGAAGTAACCTCACAAGTTTTCATATTCTTATATAAATAAAAAATTTATAAGAAAAATTTCATGAGTGTGTAAGAATGTAAAGACCCAAAATTTTATCAATGAAATTTCCGTTATTATAAATATATCCTATAATATACTGCAAAAACATCACATAGTGAATCAAAGAAAAACCATTCTCATAAATTTGGAATCAAATATTAGGTAGAATATAAGCCTATAATAAAGGAAAATATGATAGAGGGATAATAAATAGAAAATATTATTATATTAATAGGATAATCTAGATATGATCGACCCATCATAATGATCACAATCATGAAGAATGCTGTACAAATGAGTCATAATGTTAATAATATAATATTTATTTTGAAAAAGAAATTATATATAAACATGATATAATGATAGATGTGAATGAAGAATTAATAGAATAATAGGCATTTATTAGTTATAGGGAACCCATAATACTGTTATAAATATGACAATTGAAATATTAATCCGACCATTGTAATAGTAACCTACCCGTTGGAATTGTAATATAACAATTATGATTGATAATATAACTGTTAGAATGTAAGCATCACATATTAAAAGAAATAAAATTTATGTATCACATAATATGAAAATTTAATATATTTAATACATGGTAAAACAAAATAAATGTTTTAAAAATGATAAATTATGTGTTTGTATTTTTATTAATATTAAATATTTTAATCCCACTTTTATAAATAATATAAAGATTTAAAATAAATATTATTTACATTAAATGGATTAATAAATTAATATAATTTTTTATTATAATGATAAGTTAATTTTATGAGACCATAAATAGTTTTTCAAAGCGTCATAAAAATGATTATAATATTAAAATCGTTATTTTTCAAATAATTGTGGATTTTATTACAAATGTAATTTCTCATAATAGAAAATTATTTCCATAAAATGGATTAATTTTTAAATCAAAATGCTGTAAAATGCATTGGGTGATTTTGTGATATTTTTTTTCAAATAGTCAATTTTTTGTAAATAGTGAAATTTATTAATTAATTGTATTTAGAAATATAATCCAAATACATGAATTTTTGAGTTATAGACTATGTAAAAACACATTAGATAAAAATAACATGATTTATTTTCATTATACTATAATAGTAATTAATACTATTGATAATATTGATCCATAATTATAATTAATGAATATTATATTAAAAAACACCTCTCCAATCCCTTTATAAATACCATACTACACCACCCCTTATATGCACAACTTATTAGCCTTAAATATTGTAAAATTTAAAAAAACAATATCCATCCTAGTATAAAAATATTAATGATCTTCTAAAGTCACCAAAAGGAAAATTCCATGTTCTTTAAGGGTTTTTTTGATGAGGTAATATTAACGAAGTAATATTGTCAAACTTTCTATTTTAATTTCCTTTCTTATTCTACCTTCACATTAACTAAGTCATACACCAATGAATAATAACTAAAATAAAAGTTATATACTAGAAATTTGTATTTATAATGAAATATCTATTATAAATCCATTTTATCACCTCCTCTTATTCAATTAAACAATTCCATTATCTAAATTATAGAGGTTCACTGTCTCGGTGGATAATAAGTTTTTGTTTTCCATTACAACCTTCATGGAAGCTCATAAAACTATTATTATGGTTAAATGATATTTTAATATGTATATTATAACTTATTTAATTTTCTATAACAAATATATAAACATAATATTTAATTACATGAAATTTTTTCATGATGGTTGGTGAAATGGCCGAATTGAACAAATCCCAAAACGATAACATTTTTACCTAAAGAACCATCCCCATACTAGAAAAAATATGATAAATAAGAAAATATATACATATTTATGTTCGTTAATACCTTTTAATTTCACTTTAATAGTAATATTGCAATTTTAAAATAATTTCTATAACTATACAAATGTAACCTTGTAATGAAACCATGAAACGAATGCTCTAGGAACAATAAAATTGACCTTTATATCTAATAAAAATCATCATAAATTAACATAATAAAATCATAATATGTAAAATATTTGTTTAATAAATTATTAATTAATTAATAAATATAATTTTATTATCTAGGACATTAAGTGCATGTGCAGAATGTATTCGGACATAACGTAAGGGATCTCACTGAACTACCATGTTGTATTGGGGTAACACATAACCCCTCATTACCTCAATTTATCTACTAATTGTTAATATTTACTTCACAAATATTCTCTATATATGTTTCAAAAGTACATATATAGATAAAGTTGTCTTTTTTAGAGGCGAATTATATGTTTTAAAAAATTGTTACTTTCTCAATTCCTCTCGACAAGTAAACTGAATTAAAGGGAAATTCTTTGTTTCTTACCCATTTCTAAGTACACTAAATATAATGTTTTATTACACAACTATTTTAAAAAATAACTCATTTAAACATGTAAAAATTTATTTTAGGTCAATTATAGTTTTATGGAAGTAATTATCCTTTTATCCTCTTCAAATACTCTATTATTTTCCTTAAAACTGCACTAAAGTGTCAAAATTCAAAAGTTATGTAAACATGATTTTTTCAAGTCTTATCTTCATTAATAAATAGTTATTAATTACCTATTGTTATTTTTTACATTATTAATGCCCACTAATTATTTAAACAATAAGTTCATCAATAAAAATATGATACACCTTTTGGTTATGCCTTATTAATTGATCCATTTCTATCTATAGGAAATCCACCTAATTTTTTATATTGTTTGAATTATTTATGTTTCATACAAGGTAATGTAATTTTTATTTAGGTATTTACCCAGATATAATTATAAAACAATGGGAAATTCCTTTTCTCATGAGATATTATGTATGGAATTTGGGAGAAAACCAAGTCCACTATGGGACTCTGTCCACCATCTGACATCATCTTGGAAGTTATCATTATCTCATGTTTATGTCAAGATATATGTTACTTCAAAATACATATATTTACATGATAACCTTATTTCATGTTCTATATGTTATTAATATATGTGTTTATTCATTATTCATGACTACTAGGTTATTATTTTATGCATTTTGACTCATGTGATATGCTCTATTTCCATGTTTATTCCCTTACTGAGATTTTTATCTCCAAAAATTCTTTACATATTTCAGAGTTTATTATATGAAGTTATAGGAGTAAAAATGATTTTTTATATCATAATTAATATTAATTAAATAATGTGTCATTCTAGTTTCAATTTTTTTTAATTATGTACCTAGTCTTCCAAAGTCACTAGGATTTTTTATCCTTAGTGTGTATCCAATTGATAATTATTCTTAAAATAATGTGATAACATACGTAAAATTATTATGTATCTATAATAAAAAATAAAAATCAACTTTCATGATTACTAATAATGAATAACTGAAACCATGATCTAAATAAAATAATGAAAATGAAGTGCATGTATACACTACACCATCTATATAGTTCTTTGTCTCCAAATGAAGCTTGATTAATATCACACAGAGGTACCTAAAAGAAATATATCCATCATTGTGTATGCAAAGGGAATGATAAATCATTCATTAAATGAATTGTGTTTTTATTCCTTATATAATGTTCTACCATCTCACATTGAAATGGATGAAAAAATAGTGTCCTTTGAGAATAGGAAAATCTTCCAAGGATTTGGTTGGTTTGAACAAAACCATGATTATAGTGGTGTTTCATATTATATTATAATAAACAAGGATTTTCATACATAAACATTGAATCTTTTTATATGAATGACAAATAAATTTCACATATACACACTTAAAAACCGAAAAGGTTTTGTATATTTGGAGACATGAAACACAATATTCTTATCTCATGACTGATCTTCATCATCTCCCAGTAAGATCTTGTCCATATATATACACTACATAAAACTAGTTTTTAAGACCATTGGAAAGGAAAAATAACAATATGTGGTATTACATTCATAATAAGGGTAAGAAAGGGAGATATCATTAATTACATAGAAATAACATTTATATATGGGTAGGATAACAATATCATAGAAATTGAAAACCATACCCTACAAAACATAAGTTATAACCCTGAGTCATAGAGCAAAGCTTGACAGGTCAAAAGACATGTATCATAAAGTAAATCAATGAACCTTATAATTATACCATTACATCAACATTGAAATATATCTATAAATAAGCTCATTACATTTTTAATATGTATAAATTGAAACATGTTCAATAAAGATGGTAAGGATATGAAATTAGTCCTATGGAAAATCTCATGGATTTTAATCGATACCTATATATAACCTTCTTGTAATGAATGAAATTACACACATAACCATATGAAAATGAATCCTTGTCTATACAAGAAAATTATGGAGATTAATCATGTACCACACATATCATTGTAAAGATGAAATCATGTTCACATATAATATAACTAATTCATGGGTTATCCATATTTAATTGATGCATCAGAGGGATATATAAGTCCCTCCCATAAAATAATCTATATGTTTTTATGAATAATGACCATAAAACATTCCTAAAAATAATAAATTGTAAAAATTAATGGGTTTCATAAATAAGTCATCATAGTATAACCCATGGAAAAAATGGTTTTTGTAAACAACATGTAATCATAATAATAAGTCATACATATAAAGAATATGGATAGTACCACTAGATTATATCCCCAGTAAAATTTAAAAAAAACAAAGGTTATTTTAATTGATGAATATAATATATATAAATGTACAATGATGAATTATTCAGTTAAATATACATTCTATTTTGAATTCACTTAATTAAAATATATAAATCTTCCAAGTATAAAAGAAAACATTTTCCATAAAAAAACATTAGAACCCAAAAATTTATACTTTAAATCAATGAGAGTTCATGATTGTGGGAATTACCATTAATTTCATACACATTAAAATGATTATTCCTTTAACATTTTTGGAAAAAAATCCAAAAGGTTATTATTTAGAAAATGGAAAGAAGATTCATTTTAAACCATTTTGAACAATTATAAAAAATTGTTAAATAATAATTTTAAGAATCATTTGATAATAGTAAAATCTTTCTCTAAATAAATTTTCAAAATAAGGGGCATTAAATAAAACATATTTTCAATAGAGATGAGTAACATTATTGGTTTTCCATATAATAATTATTTTTATCTATTGAGTACATTAATATGGAAAATATCATGGAAAAAATATAATTTCTAAAAATAATTAGAGGATAATAAGATTAATTAGTTTCTTTTGAGGTAGATAATAATATTTCATCATCAGAGCAAAATCATAAACAACCCATATAAAAATGATATTGTAACATAATACCCTTTCCACTTTGCTATATATTGAATCCTGATACTCAGGAAAGATCAAACCATATATATATATATGTATATCCCATAATTATAATGAGATAAATCATAAAACACTTTCACGTATAGTATATATGTTACTTAAATGGATGAAGTGGTGAATATTGAATATTTCCCATAGAAAAAATATGAGAAAAAAACCTTACCACATTGTTGACACTGTGATCTTAATCTATATTAAAGTATAAAATAAAATAAAATAAAATAAAAATAAAAAATTTCATCATATAATATTTCAAATGGTAGTATATAGAAAAGAAAAAATAAAAAGTGGTGAATATGACATATATCTTGAAGAAATACAAGAGAGACCGAAAACACCATACCTCACGCATCTAATTTCATTATAAATGTTTTAACATCTTATAAAATAAATATAGATTTGTTAAAAATATATTTCATATAATTACTAAAATATATCGAACAATATATAATATTTTTATAAAATTTGACCATATGTTAATTAATAATTCTTTTCTAATGTCATTATTTTAGGTGAAATCTGCTAAATTTTTCACGTATATTCTAGTTTTTTAGTTTTTTCCCTTAAACATTGATCATAGTTATACTATATACATAATGTTAATAAAGGTATAAATATCATATTTAATCATTATATAAATTTTTATTTTCATCCAGAAAATTTATAGATAGAAAATTGAATTATAGAGTTCCTTCAGACAGTAAGTCATACGTATAGACAGTCATTGATTCCATTTTTTAATAAATTTTTAAAAAATGTATTCAATGTATCACTTTTATAGAATCATATTAATATCATAAATATCATATATATCCATAAATTCTATTCTCATTATCATCCATATAAAACATTTATGAAAAATGATAGACATTGGATTGTCGAAGTGATAACCACACGTACAGCTATGTGACGTTATCATTTTAAATAATATTAAAATGTAATAAGTTAGATGATCTATTGTAATTATAGAGGTAATATTAGTTCATGAATACAATATAAATACATCAAATCTATCATTATACACATCTTTACGAGGTGGTGATGGAAAACACATTATATCGTTTGCTAGGGGATAGTCCTTTGTACACCTGATTGACGATTTCATTTCCTATTACATGAAAGATGATATGGATATAGGTTATTAAGTATACATAATAATATCTTATAATATCTTATATAATTTTTTTAGATACCGGAATCATTCATAAATGAATTAATGTTTTACGAGAAGAATAAAAAAACAGAATAAAAAATACAACTACACTCTCCTATAAAAACTGCCTATAAATATCCTATTAAAGACCCTAGGGTAGATATTATGGGAAAACCACTAGATCTATTACATGTATAAGGATTTTTGGTATAGATATTATTATTTTATGGTTTATAAATTTTCCTTAATAAGTGTTAGTCATTAAGGGAGGAAGTACCCTTTTATAATTGAGGTGTGACATTCTTGTGAATATGAGAAAATGTTCAACAATGGAATGTAACTCTAAGGCCATGTACTGAAAAATTAATAAGTAATACGTTTTAGGGAATATATGTCTTATATAAACCTATAACATAATAAAAAAACTTATGTAAATCATGTTATTTCATTTTACCCTATGTTTAATCATAGTCATTACTTTAGTTTTTTACATGATAAGTGGTCTCTTTTTATTTATCATGGTAATTTATCCTTTAATAATAAAATTAAAATTATAATACATATATAATTTTGACCTAATGTTTTTTAATATTATATATAAATCCAATATAAGTGGGAAATTAATTTTAATATAATTTCAAGTAACTTAAAAAACTATGTTTTCACCTTAACATATGTAATTAATTTTTTCCATTTTTTATATTCATTATGTAAAAAATTAATTTCATCACACATATTAATATTATTTTGGATTATATAAAATTTCAGAATCCTTTTTCCAAATTAAGTATAATGAATTTTTAATATTTACATTAAAATTAATCCCAAAAGCACAAAAATAATGGGGTTTCAAAGAAATATTTTTCACATGTGTTGAAATTTTTTATACCAAAACTGAATATTGAAGTGCATAAAATAACCTAAATTATATTAATAATAATTTATTTTAGTAATTTAACATTAAAACCATTTTGAATAATTATTTAATTTTATAAATGATTTAAATAAAAATGTAATTATTTAATAAAAATTAATATTTTGCAGTATTCATTGAAAAATAAAATTCTCTACAATTCTAAAAAAATATAATGTAATATAATTTCGCACTTATATTTTAATAAATATGTTAAATTTCATAATTTTTTTTTCTAAAAATACAAAAAATAATGTATTTTAATAATTTTTTCAAAAAAAATAATAAAAAACATTTTTTGAGAGAATATATTTCAGAGGCATGTAACGAAATTTCCATGAAATTATATAAATATAAATAAATATATGTTATTTTTCAAAAATAATTCAAAAGTATTATAATTTTATTATTTTATTCAAATTTCATAATTTAAAAATTAGGTTTTAATATTTTTATTTAAATAATAATATTTTGTTTTCAGTTTACTGTGGTTCATCACAAAATTATGTTCTGTGTAATATAAAATATTGAATAAATTAAATTTATTCGAAAAAATATATTTCATAAAATATCATGTTCTTACATATATACCTCTAGGGAGTATCCTTGTATTTCATTCCTTTATTCATGCATTACAATTCATATGTAAATTCCACTAGGCCAATCTAGAAACCATTGAATGAATGAATCAATATTCAACCTATTTCATCTCATTGAAATATTTTCTTTATTATATCATTGGATGTTATAAATATTAAATATTTTCAACTTTATCATATCTATAGAAAATATGTTTTATCATTGGGACTATTGAACAACATGATGATAATATTTTATATGATATTCCCAAAACAATGAAATATCACATAGCTTCTGTCTTGATATATTATCCCATGTGACATGTTAATATTGTCCTTTATGGTATTATAAAAAAATACAAATTTTGTGGATGGATATAGGCAATATATCTTATATATTTTAGTATAAAAGATTTATTTTTGAAATGATACCTTTCTCTATGAAATATGACATGACGACATGATATATACTTCATTTTGCATCATATTTCCTCAAAAACGCATAATGTTGTATTTCATTAAACATTTAGTGTAATTCTGCAAAAAAGTATAAAAAATATTATCTTGTAAAAATATTTATTTGTATAAAATCACACCATGGAATAGATTCTTTAATCTTCTTAAAGCTCATTGGTTTTATATCAAGTCAACCTAAATACTCCTCTAAATGATATATAGTAATTTTTACTATAAATAAAACATGTAAATATGAATATAAATATTGAATAGATCAGCACAAAACACTAATAATAAAATTCTCCACATGTGTGGTAATTAATTAAACACCAAATCATGTGATAAATAATTTTTTCAACAGTTCTTAATCTTTATTGTACGAATCAACACTATATTAAAAAATATTAATTTATATTATCCCCCATTATCAATTAGATTCACGAGTGTCCTCCAAAACCCAATTTATCATTAATACCTCTCATTTTACTAGTAGGTAACATTTTAATATAACGTAATTCCCTAAAACATCTACTACAAACCACTCCCATATATCACTCTATAAGAAAACATAATGTCTCTTGCCTTCTCCCCCTTTGTTTTATCCTATAAAAATTATGAATATATGTCCCATTTTAAGAATAACTCTCATATTATAATCCCAATCAATCGATGAAATTCAAGTAATAAATAATGGAAAATAAAATAAGGAAGTCATGGATATTTTTGTAATACACAAAATTATACTAAAATGTGTTGGAATACATCATTCATTAAGGGATTCATCCCAATATAATCTAAACAATACATTATTGAAATATATTTCAATTTAATATCCCTATTTACTACATTATTCAAGATTAATTTCTAATTATTATAAATATACTTCAACTTTTAATTACATAAAATATTCTTTGATAAATAGAGTGAATATTCTTAATAGCATTTCATAATTTAATTTAATATATAATTCACGAAACAAGTATTCTCTATGAATAAAAAACATTTTTATCAAAGATAGTTAGAGCTTAGTCATTAAACATAAATTTTCCCCTGATATGTTTTGAATTTTGTAGAATAGACATACATAGTTGTGATTAGTATGATATTTAGAGCCTGATTGAATCAACATCCAATTTTGGTGGATAGTAACATGACCCCTATGAATAGATATATTCCCTTATAAATTTTAATATGACCATTAACCACCCAAATTTTTGTATGAATAAATTTTAGGAACCTTAAAAATGAGAGTGAATATTTTAAGAATTAAAACATAAGTCTTTCTATCTTTGTGAGTAATGAATATTTAGTAACAATTTGAAATTAATAAATTAATTTTAAATAAAACATAATTTCATAAAATTTATACCAAAATTAATATATTGTTTTCCTAGGATTTTATTATAATTTAATAATATTTTAGTTAATTTTATAGTGTGTTGTAAAGTCAATTTCAGTTTTAAAATCTATATTTTATTAGTAAATGATAATTTTATTTTATTATTAAATTTTTATATATATATATATAATTAGTTCGATAAAATGGAGTCCATTTTCTAATTTTACACATAAAAATGGTTATGGTATATTTTTGGGGTTTTTCAAAAATATTTGATTTTTAGTGAATAGTGAAATACGGTAATTTAACTTATATATACATTGCATGTAAAATACATTATTCCATGAATCATTGATGATGTAATAAAAGATTAGTTATAACTCACATTCACCAATTAATGTTTTTGGTCATAATAATCAAACACTAATTTTGGTCTTGAGTAAAATAATAAAATATTGAAAACCATATTCAAAAATCACTCTTCTCCTCCACTGTAAAAGCCACCCCTCAATCCCTCTTCCCCATACTTCTCTCAGCATTTAAGGTTGTTAGAGTTCTTCACAAATACACTTACCTAGTCCCTCCCCACATTTTTTATTTAATTTTCTTTCCAAAGAATGAAATCATCCCTTTTAAGGGGATTCGCGTGGAGGAGTATCAGAGAGGTAAAATCCCCTTCTATTTCCTTTTTTTTCTTTTCAATTTGCTTATTTATTTATTATTTTCATCCCAACCCCTATATCCAAATAATCATGATAAATCAAGTATCATATATATACAATAATTATATCATGTTAATGGATGATACATCATCAATATCTTTACTCTCCCCCCTACAATTTTAACAAATGAAATCATCGTCCAGGAGGTGCCAATTTACAACCATCATAGACGAAGAACCATACTTCTTCAATTTCTCCATCTAAGATGTTATGATACCATTTTTATGGTTGAAAAAAAATTCTATAACCTTAATTATATCATATGTAATTCTTATAGATCCATTATTTTTACATGATAATAAATTTTATAACAAAAAAAGTTTATTTTGATTGAAAAAACGTCGTAAAAATATAAATGATTATCACTGAATGACTTCTCTAATGTTTAATCCTCATAACATGTAACAAAATGATTTATATAACAATTTTAACTTCATTATGTTCATTAATAATATATAATTTCAATCCTAGAAAATTATATCCATTCCAAATGATCTTTTATACATAAAATCAGGCGAAGAGATCAGGAATTCCAAGAAATTAACATTCCAAAATGACATAATTAAATATTATAACTTATCAAAAGAACATAAATTAACTTAATAATATTAAAATAAATTATATAAATTTATAATTTTTTATAAATTATATTTTTAATGGTTCTAATTTCATATTAAAGGATCTGAAGCCCATATGCAGAACACATTTGGACATAAGGTAATTGTCTTTAACCCAAACATCCATTTTCATTCGGATTATTCTTATTCTCTAATTTACTGAATGAAATTATTACATATTATTATTTTATCCTCATAAATTCTGTTTGAATATTCTATATATATTTACCAATAAGAATAGTTCTTTATATTATGGGGATTCACATTTTTTAAAAGGATCTCTCAATAAATTCTTCCAGATAAACAAGCCCATTTTAAAGGAACTTCTTGAATTTTTACTTATTTTCAAATGCACTCAACAAAATGTTTTAAGAAAAAATTTCTTTCCTAATATCAATGATTTTTTTTGGAAAAACACCCTTAATTAAATTCTAGTTTTATATAAATATTTTTCCAATATAACTCTTCATTTCAAAGTTAAAGAGTCTTTCTATCAATAATTAAAAGATAATTTTATAAGGCTATTTTCATCCATTTCACAATCTAATTGAATCTTATATTAAATTGGGATAAATATTTTATGAAATAATGTTCCCTATTTTATTGAATGGTGAATTAATATTTTGACTATGAATGTTCTATCGTGAAACCATTCACCATATTAATCTGAATGGTTAGTGTGATGTTTAATGATTGGGGAAAGTAATTTAAATTTTATATGTTAGTGTCCATGTGAATGTATAATTTGTTTATATTTCACCACTTCCATAAGATAGATTAATTAGACTTTGTATGTTTCTAGTGGTGCCTTGTATATCCCCTTTATGCATAGGTAGGTCCAATGAGACAAACTAGTCTGGGTTTTTCCTAGTTTATGTATGGTTTTGGCATGAGGCCATGACAGAGTTGTTATGAAGAACCACTTTATACATTCCATCAGTATGAAACAAGTGTTACTCCAATTGATTTTGAAACTATTATAATATTAATGGTTATATTTTATTATATGAATTATTCATTCACCTTTTATTATTTCCATATTATTCTCATATATTTATTTAATGTAATGTGTTATTAGTTACTCAACATGTCTAGGGTTTATGTTTATGATTACATCCACTATATTAATTATCCTTGCTGAGAATATGAGTTAACCCCTTTCTTATGTTTTATTTTTCCATATGTTGCATGGAGGTATATTATAAATGACATATTCAGATAATCAAGAAGTTTTTGATGATTCAGATGGAATTTATACGTTTTATTTCATTTCAAGTTGTAATGTAGAACTTATTTATGAATCTTGTTTTTCAAAACTACTAAACTATTTTTGTCATTCAGACTATGGATTCCATTTTAAAATTCTAATATAAATAACTAATGCACCGACTATGGGATTCTTGGTTCGGTATGTTATAGTTGGTGGAAATGGAATTGTAGTAGAAAAATATGAATCTTTATATATAAGACACATATTAGAGAAAAATACATAAGGTAGACATTGAGGATAATTATACAATTACATCAAAGAATTTTGGTATGGAAATGGTTATGTGGATATTTCTAGAAATACATCACTGTAATGATACTGTAAATGGACATGGTTATGGAATAGATGTACCTAGGAGTAACAACTCTGAAAAGGTGTTTTAGGATTGACTCAGGTAACCTGGTACTTGAAAATAGTCCTTACTCCACACCTGGGTTGACACTCCTAGGGGATATTCTTAGGATAAATAAAATTTCCTTCATAAGACATTATGAAATATTGAATAGTAAATTTTTACTCAATGAAACCATGATTATAATTATTATATAATCAATGCATAGCATTTCAATTTATGTTATGTATTTTTATATTTGAGATTATACATTATGTTTCATGACCTAATCTAGTTTATGTCATTATTTAGAAATTGTGCCACTTAGAAGGAATGGAAACTGCATGAATAGGCATATCCCATTTGGGGATTACCCTCATATGCATGATAATGATGTTATGACAGTTCTAAGATACTTATAATAATATTGGGACAACTGACTCAGGATATGAACATTAACCTTACCCTTTTGAACAATCCTAACTCACAATGGGGAGGAGCAATGTTAAAACACTTTATGTGACAAAAGACTATATCATTAAATGAGACTAAAACCCCATTCATAATAGATTAGTGGACAGGTTCCTTAGAGAAGATATTTATCACTTTGGGATGTAAGGAAATGTAGAATGTTGTCATGGAAGTGTATCATCTATTGGGAGTTGTTGATCAATGGTGGTCGCGGATTCAAAACCTAAAGGAGGAGGAAGAGATTAAAAATATATAATGGAGTTATTTTAAAGATATTATCCATGAAAAATATTTTCCGCGAAAAAAAACCAGCGGATATGGAAATCAAATTCTTGAATCTAAAGTAGAAGAAGGATGAAAATGTTGACAAATGTGAATCCAATATTACAAGTCTTGAAAGGAATTCTACAGACAAAATATATAATCCAAGGATCAATGTTTATATATCCCTTTATGGTTTTATCCATTCCTATGAAGGGAACTGGTCTCTCTGAATTTCTCATCATATAAAGATATAGTATCATGTGCTATCATGAGGGAAAAAGGAATTCTATGAGTCATACGAATTCAAAGTAAATAATGAGATGAAGAGGGATTTTGAACACTCTAGGAAATAAAATAATGAATTGGGGAAGAGGTGAAGAGTTGAATTTTCACCCTATATTAAGTGTGGGAAGAAATACCATGGTACTAGCCTAATGGGAAGGGGTATTTATTACTTATGAATAGAAAAGGCCACTATTCTCCTGATTTAATGCTAAATATTGAATCTACCAATATTCAATTATATAATGGTGATGTGATGTGAAATTATGCACATAAATGTTTTAAGAATCAAGGAAGCATCCCCCAAATAATTCTAAGGTTGCGGGATTAAGATTACGCAGTCACAAAAACTGAGGTTGACATTCATAATGATGTGGTGGAAGGTACATTTTTCGTTTCCTCAAAATTTCAAAATGATTTATTTTAGTTTGTATCATTTCATTCTTTATTATCTTCCTAGTTTTACAAGAGAATTAGACATTTCCAATTTTTTTTAATAAGGGATTTGTTATTCAAAACTCCGGAGGTAAGAATCATTGAAACCAAGAAGTGTTAATCAGTCCCCCTTATGAAACATAAACATAATTTATTTTTGGACCTTATCATCATAACAATGAATGATTTCTATATAAATCTCGGGATGAATTGGATATCAAATTATCATGTGAAGATATATTGTAGGAAGAAGGTATTTATGATTTTTGAGAATGATATAGAGTCCCCTATCATTAGAGGAAAATCATCACCATCTGAAACATATCTAGGACCCCCATGGTTTCTCTATTGAACTCAATTCCTCGGGAGGAAGTGGAGGAAATATCTATGGGTATAGAATTTTTTTTAAAATCTATGATGTACCAATTGTTCATGAATACATTGATGTATTTGGATAGGATTTACCTAGACACCCTCCTGAGTGGGGAATTATGTTCTCTATTGATCTAATTCCCAGTTCAAGACCCATATCAAGGAATCCTTATGGGATATCTATAGGATAATTAGTATAGATAAATAATAAACTAGAGGAATTGAGTGATAAAGGATTTATCCACCCTAGTGTTTCTCCATGGGAATCCCTTATTATTTTTTTCATGAAGAAATGTGGATCTACGAGGCTTTTCATGGTCTATAGAGAGATCAATTCTATTTTTGATAAATTATAAGTATCCACTTGCTCACATTGACAATTTCAATGATCAACATCACAGAGTCCAATATTTTTTTTTGAAGATATCCCTATGATCTATATACAACTTGTTTCATATGAGGAAAGATGATATTCCAAAGAAAAAATTTGAAACTAGTAATGGGCATTGAGATTTTACAGTAATACCTTTTGGACTGACAAATAAACCCTCAGTTTTCATGGATATAATGAATAGAGTTTTCTATAAATATCGTGATAAATTTTTTGTGTTATTTATTAATGATATCTTGGTATACACCAAAATCTATGAATTCCATAAGAATCACTTGTGGATTATTCTGATGACTCTTAGATGAAATGAATTGTATGGGATGTTTAGAATGTGGGAATTTTGGCTTCAATTAGTTTCTTTTCTTGGCCATATTGTCTCTATGTATGGAATACTAGTTGATTATCCAAAGACAAAGAATGTACAATAATGGCATACACCAGTGAAAAAACTAAGTTATGTAGTATTATTGGTTTAACCAGTGTTTATCGTAGTTTCATTAATAACTTCACTATATTATCTGACATGTTAACCAAAATAATATGTAAAAGGGTAATGTTTGTTTGTATGAATTAATGTGATGAATTTGTTGAAGAATTGAAGAAAATGTTAGTGAATGAACAAATCTTGACTCTACCATCATGAAATGGTGGGTTTATGATATATAGTGTGTCATTAAGGAAAGGAAAAGGCTATGTACTTATTCATAATGATAGAGTTATTGATTATGAATCAGGATAAGTAGATACTCCTAAAAAGAACTATACAACTAATGAACTTGAATTAGTAGGTATAATATTTGTTCTAATGATATAGAGACACTATCTATATGGTGAAAGATGTGATATATATATATATATCACATGAGTTTGAAATATATCCTCTCAGAGAAATAACTCAACATGAGGAAAATGGGATGACTAGAGTTGTTGAATATTATTATTGTTCCATACACTACCACCCAGGGAAGGAAAATATGCTGGAAGATTCATTTATCAGGAAAGATCATGGAGTTCAAAACAATGTGAGGGTTGAAAGGGATATCATGTTCATGGATCTATTAGAGATGGATAATAAAATTATAAAATAAGGATAATCATAAATAAATTCAAAATTGGTTTCTTAACTATCTTTATTATAATGAATTATAAGTTCTTATCATGTGTAAGAGAATATTAAAAAGAAAATTAATGATTTGAATGATGGTATGTTGGATGACTTCATGTATAAGGGTGGAATTTAAAAATTTTGGAAGATGATTTGTTTTATCTATATACCCAAGTTAAAAAGGGAGTTATTGTATGATGCTCATAGATCTAATTTCTCAATAAATCCTTGTAGAACTAAAAAAATATAGTGATTTTAAACAACCTTTCTGGTGGGATAATATGAAGATAGAAATTTCTGATTATGTATTATGATGTTAAGTCTATCAGTAGGTGAATATGGAAAGACAACATCTTGGGGGGTCATGCAACCTCTTCCTATTCTTATAAGGAAATGATCTGGCATCACCTTGGATATTGTCATTGGATTACCCAATACTCCAAGGAAGAATGGTGCACTAATTGTAATTTTTGATCTACGTATGAAATCTACACATTTCTTCACTTTAAGGGAGGCTTTTCAGCTTGGGAATCTTACATATATCCATATTAATAAAGTTTAAAGGCTTCCTGAAGCACCTCTATTAAGAGTATCTGATTGTGATCCATGATTTACATTGAAATTATTCTATTTTCTTTAGAAATGTTTTGATATGGAGCATAAATTGAGTACTACATACCACCCTCAAACTGATGGGTAGTCAGAAAGAATGATCCAAACTTTAGAATACATGTTCAAGTAATTCTCGGTTTCTTTTCAAGGTATGTGGGATCAGTATTTACCTTTGATAGAGTTTTCCTAAAATAAAAGTTTACATTCAAGTGTTCAAATGGAACCATATAAATCTTTGTATATAAAGATATTTCATACACCAACATGTTGGGATGAATTTGGTGAATAGAAGCATGTGGGTCCATAGGTTATATGGGAAATAATAGGGAAGGTAAGACAATTGAAACCCATATCAAAGTAGTTCAAAGGTAGAAAATGATATATGCCAATAATCGAAGGATTTATTAGTAATTTCAAGTGTGAGATCATGTTTTCTTGATGATATATCCATGGAAGGTTGATTTATGTTATTCGAATAAAGGGAAACAGATCCCTAGGTAGACTAGTCTATTTGAAATTATAAAGAGACCTGGAGTCATGAATTATCGTTTGGCGATTCCACCAATCCTTTCTGTGGTGAAAAATGTGTTCTGTGTTTCATTATTGATAAAGTATATGCTAGACCCAATGCAGGTCCTCACCTATGATGGTATAGAATTGGAACCTAACGTATCATGCTATCAAGAGACAATCCATATTCAGAACAATAGAGAATAATTGTTGAGAAATTGGACCACTCCACAATTAAATGTACTTTTTAAAAATCATAAAATTGAAGAGGTAATGTGGGATCATATGGAACTTATGATGATGAACAACCAAAATCATTTTATGATCTTATATTTTGTTAATTTAAAGGATGAAATTTTTATAAGGGGGGATATATAACACCCTAAAAATATACAAATAAATGTAATATAGAATGCATACAACACTAAATCTCTACGAAATAAACACGTTGTTATAAGAGATATTTATAACCTATTCAATAAGCCACATTTTTTGCATATGTGTTTTCAATTTTGAAAAATGGATATACACGGTAGTGATCAATAAGATATTTAAGGTCTGATAGGATCAACTTACATGTTTTAGTGAATTGTAAATTGACCCTTTTTAATATTAATGTACTATTATGAATATAAACATAACCTTTTAGCTCACCCATGTCAGTATAAATAAAATCTTGACGCCTTATTAATGAGATTGAGTATTTTAAAAATTAAAAATTAAGTGATGGAATTTTTGTGTGTAATGAATATTTAATTACAATTTTAAAATAATAAATTGACATAAAATAAAAACATTTTTCTTAAATTTGTTTCCTAAAAAATATAATGTTGTTCTATGCTTTTAGGATAATTTAATTAGATCTTAGTTAAATTTTTAGGGTTTAATAAAATCATTTTTAGTTTTGAAAACATTATTTTTTGAGTAAATGATGATTTAATTTAAAAATTAAATTTTGAATATTTAGAAAATTATTTTAATAAAATGGAGTCCATTATTAAATTTTTCACCTTGAAAAAATGTTATGGATAATTTTTGGACTTTATGAAATATTTTAATTTTTAGTGAATAGTGAAAAATGATAATTTACAAAATATACACAGTACATGTTATATACACTCTTCCTTGCATAATAGTTGATTTAAGAAAACATTAATTAGAACTCACATGAAACTATTACTATTTTTTGTCATAATAATCTAACAGTATTTCTTTTCCTAATCAAAATAATAAAATAATGAATAAGATATTCAAAACTCGCCCCTCTCATCCATTATGAAATCCACCCCTCACTGAATTTTCTCCTCACATCTATAAGACATTAAGATTATAAATGTTATGCCCAAATAATCTTCCTTTATCTCTACCCACATAAAATATTTCTTGGTATTTCAAAAAGACCAAAATCAGTCCCTTTAAAAAGTTCTCAAGGAGTTGTATCAAAGAGGTAAAATCCACTTCCTTTTCCATTTATTTGTTTTTGATTTACATTATTTATTTATTATTATACCCTCACCCCCTTAATGAAAACGAACATGATAAATAAAATATAATCTATATGCATGAATTATATCATGTTAATGGATGATATATCATCATTATCCTTACTATCTCTCTCATGTTAAAAAAAATCATCGCCAAAGATGTTACAATTTACAGCCTTCGTGGATGAAAAACCTTAATTTATTCAATTTCTCTTTCAATTCTGGTCATGAAACCATTTTTATGGTTGAAACAGATTCTAGAAAATGTATTATAAAATATTTAATGATTCTAGAACCATCATTTTTACATGGTACTATATAATAGATTAAAACTAGTGTGTTGTGAACGAAAAAGTGTAAAATCTATGTGATTATCACTATATAAATTATCTAATGAGTCATCCTCATACCATTTAACCAAATGATTTATATATTAATTTACACTTGAATATGTTAATTAATAATATATAAATGTAGTCCTAGAATAGTATATTCATTCCACATTATCTTCCATACTAATAATCAAGTGAACCGATCAGGAATATCAAGAAATGACCACTCCTAGTCAACGTAAATCAATCTTATAACATATAAAAATTCCATAAATGAAATTAATAAAATTATAATAAATTATATAAATTTCTAATAGGTTCTTAATTAAACTATTAATGGTTCTAATTTCATTTTCTAGGAACTTGAGTTCAATTGTAGAACACATTCGGACATAAGGTTATGGTTTTCTACCCGAACCTCCATTTTCATTTAGGAAACTCTTATTCTATAATTAACTCAATAAAATTCATAAATATTCTTATTTACTCTAATATTTTTTTAAATGATATATATATATATACCAATCATGATCCTACTATATTTTATGCGTAGTTACATGTTTTAAAAGGGGCTTTTGAAAAAATATTATCGAAAAACAAGCTTATTTCAAAAGAACTTCACGAATTCATACCTATTTTCAAATTCAATCTAAAATATATATTAAAAAAATTGTTATTCTAAACTAGATTATTTTATTATGAAAAAAAAATTTAATTCCCTACTAGTTTAATACATTCATTTTCCCAAAAGGGAACCTCTCATCAAAGTAAAAGGGTATTTCGATCAAGAATTACATGATGATTTTATAAGAGTAATTTTGCCTATTTAGACAAACTTTTTGATTCTTAATTTGAATGAGGATAAATATTTTATGAAAGAAAATTCCATATTTCATTGAATTGATTAGGATTTGTCTTACCATGGATGTTCTATCTTGAAACTGTTCACTATATTACTCCAAAGTGTTAGTGTTATGTTTAATGATTGGGGAAATTGATTTACATTTCACGTGTTAATTACAATATGAATGTATATGTTGTTAATGTTTCACAAAATTCATATAATTAATGAATTTGACTTATTACGTGTTTTATGGGTCCCATTGAAGACCCTTGGTGCATTAGTAGGTCTCATTAGAAAAACTAGTTTAGTTATTTACTATTTATGTATGGCCTCAGCATGAGGCTAGGAAAAAGTGGTTATTAAGTCTTATATTATGCATTCCATAATTATGATACTCATAAGTGTTATTCCATAAGATTATTTGACTATTATAACATCCATGTTTATCTTTTATTATGTCATTATTCATTCATTTTTTATTCCTCCCATATTATGATCATGTATATGTTTTAAAGAATGTGATTTTAGTTTCACAACATGCCCAATGTTTATGTTTTGATTACATTGATTTTATTACATAACCCTATAGAGAATATGAGATCACCCCTTTCATAAGTTTTATTTTTTCCGAATACGTTGTTCTACCTCAGAGGTTGTGTGTTTCTAGGTGCTGCGGAAATGGCATGACAAGGATCATCCCTAATCCCTTTTTCTATTTAAATGGATTCTCGTTGAGTTCAAAATTTCTTTTGTTTTGACATGTTCAAAATCATAATCCTTTAAATAAGGTTGAATTAATCATGTACGAACTGTTGGTCCCTGTGGGCTATTGTGTGGGGGTCAAGAACATGTGACATCAGTCATTCTCAGATATAACTTTCTCGGATGGTCTCCAATGGGATTATTCATGGAGCCAAGAACGATGAATGACCTTGGTATCCATGATTCATGGATCCTAATTCCAAAGGAAATCACCCATTAGCTAAAAAATTTGACAATGACACTTAAGGACTCCATTGGTCAAGAGGATGTGATGTCGGGCTCACAACACTGTTCTGTGGGAGGATTGTTTCCTGTTTTGATACTCTCTTATAGATTTAAGTTGTGTTCATATGTTCATGAGTCCTTGATTCATTCCCGAACATTGTGTCCAAGATATAGAGATGATGCTGACATGTTCCATATAATAACATGCTCTGGAATTTATCATCATCGAGGGGGAACAGAATGTGAATTGATGTTGGGATCGGGCCCATAAAAAGGGCTCACTATGTATCCTTGGGAGAGTAATCAGAACACACATAGTTTTTATTGTGTGGGGATTGCACATAGAAGATTCCCATTTAGGGGGGTGGCATGGTTATGTGGACCCTTTTGGATGGGCAACCTTCGAGATCAGGACTTCTAGATGGCTCCCTACGTATCCTACTATGATCAGGAATCAATGCTCTCATATTTCTGATTCATGTGACTATTATAATCATCGCAAACCTCTAATCCCCCATGAGTCATGATTGGTGTGAGAAACAAGATGATTTTAAATATTCAACAATGTATATTCCTCCTCCCCTATTGGTGGGGGAGAGAGAGCTCGCTGCGAAAGTAGCCCAGGTGATGGTGGGCGAGGGTGCAGAGCAATGAACTTTTTAATATGAGAAGAAATTAAGGGTCATGCATTCCGACATTGGAAGATTGGGGACATACCTCAGTGGTAGGGCCACATAGAATGTTCTATGAAGTGGATGCGTTTATTCATCGTCAAAGGGGGAGAGAACATAACCCCTTCGACTGATCATTATTCGTCATTGAATGGAAAAGAAAGTGATCACCCTTAATCTCTAGAACGCGGAGGTTCACATAGGTGTCCCAATATTGGAATCCAATTTACAGTGGGAATGTAGCCTTACATGAATTCATGAACACTGAACCATTGTGTGGGGTGCCTTCGTGACTCCGCTTACCATGGGTATGTTAAATCAAAAGCATACGTTGATGCACCCGACGGTCTGATCATATGGTTCGGGTGGCTTTAGGGGAAGTTTCTGGCCTGATGCCATATGACTGGTTAGTAGAGGAATCATGGAGGACTTGACGGTAGTGGATGTTTGTGGTTGGGGCCAGAGAAAATAATACCTAAAAACACCCCATTCTACGCCCTTGTTTCTTATGAAGGATGTGGGATGATCCACATAACATAGTGGTGTGTAGGTAGATGAGTCATCCCCATATTGATTTGATACATGGGAATGGGTATAAAAAACCTTGTACCATAGAGTTATGCTTCTCTCCATGCCGCTTTGGGTTCTATCCATGTACCGATGTAGTATGTGGCACTTAGTTCAGTCCAAGTAGAGGTAAGCTACACAGATCACCATTTTGAAGGACGGTCTAGGGGATTATCACTCACGGGTAGTTCATCCACAATAAGTCTTTGGTTCAAGGTTCACTAATTAAGGTAATGGTTCTAATATTATTATTAAATTCCCCTGTTTTATGGTTTTTAGCTGGATGTACCTATGGATAATGCTATTTGGGATTCAGGCTTAGCTGATGAATCAAGACTATAGCGAGAGTCCTCTCTGAAAAATTTATCCCGACCTCTTAGTCCCCTTCCAACCATTATAATCTTTCCATCCTCATCTCTCCCCCTTGTGTCTACTATAATCCTTTTATATATCATCATATAAATCATATCTATTGGTCACACGTCACCATTTGTCGATGCACATCGAAACAATATCCTTACCTGTGGAAGACTCGATCAACCATTGTTGGAAGATGATTTGGTTCGCGATAATGGTTCACGAAACCCTTCTGGTTTACTTTTTCCATGAATAGATGAGTTTGAGACACAATATATGGATGATCCTCATTTGTATGAATCTATTAGAGACTCATTTTGAGGTCTTCATTCTCGTTGTCCATCGACTCATGGGCCAATGGTTCGGAGATCATTCTGTGTACCTTGTGGTTCATGATCCAGCTGATCTACGTACCTTTATCGATGGTGGAACATGAGCCACATGAAATTCATTGAAAACATGAATTCATTCTAGTTTCCTCTGAATATTACAACTCATTTTGATTACTTTCACCTTAGTATATTTTTAAGAGTACATTCTTCCATCTACAAAGCAATTGTGGGGTATTTTCTTCCCTTTGTAAAATTTTTAGGACCCTACAAATGCCCCCATCAAAATGGTGTCTATTCAGAACGAAAAGTGGAATATTATGATGTACAAGAACTCCTGGACTGAAATGGTTCATGGTAGTAAATATGGACCAAGTAGGAGTATACCACACCTTATATAGTGGCCGAGGTCATTTGTCTTTTACCATTTCTCACGGCGAAATGTGCTCTCGATTTACCTAGAATCCTCTTCTCTCGCGTACCGTGATCCTTGTGACAATATCATTCACAAACTACTTTTTACATTTCATGAGATTTTCTCTTAGATATTTCTCAATACGCATGCCATATCTTGGAATCCATGATTGGTTTGGTATAATTTTAAGGCATAAATTCTGGATTCTGCGTAGGAGGATGTTATGCGGATGGCTTCTCCACATACAAATTATGAAACGACAAACATGAATTTTAAAAATAAACAATCCTAAATTAATATTTATTCTATAGTATCTGAAATTCGAACATAATTTGAGCTTAGGTTTGCGGTGTATTTTTTCACAAAACTTTCTGTTCGCCAACCAACGATCATCATGCCAATCGTTTCGCGAATTGTTTGCGTACCATGGTTGTATGAGGTGAAAGTAATTTGTGTACCATATTTATAGGTTGGGTTAATTCCACATATCATGAAGTAAACATGATTTGCCTATGGTGTCCCATTTTTGGAAATAGAGCATGGAGCCTTTTGTGGACATATTATGAGTCCTTAACCACTCTTCCATAGATTTTTATCCATTTTTTTTATGGGATTGACTTTTCATATGCTTCTGGATCTTCTTGTTTAGGTTAAAATGGATTCAACCCATGACATGATAAAATCGACAAATACAAGGGAAACCATATAGGGGAATAGCAAGGATCATATTTGAGCCCACATCATTCCTTGTAACTACTTATCGAAATACTTCATGAAGATAGATCTCTTAGCTTACCCATCATCCATACAGTTGACCCATTACAGATTTGGCCATCCTACCGACGTTGCACTTTTATTACCTAACCCTGACACCCCTTTCATCTTCATGGAGGAACTGCATGTTCATGAGTGTGCAAACATTTCCGCAGTAGGATAAGTCATCACCACTTCGATTCAAGAGAACATGTTCATACTAAAAGGATCAGTAAGGAATTAGGTCTACTGTGGGTGTCCAATTCATGTCTCGAGACTAGAATTCTGAGAATATCCAACCATTATCATCATCTCCCAAGAAAATTATAATTGCGGGTGGAGCAACAAGTTGAATCTATAGGTCGAAGGATTTTTCTTTGATTAGTGGTTCTGGTCGTCCTAGGTACAGAAGACCTGTCTGGAGTCCCCTAACCAGATATAGGTGGTTGGTTTGTACCAAGCAGCCTAGGTTTCTCAGTATGGATTTCTCTCCCTAGAAAAAATTCTTACATAGTTATTCACCTATTGTTGTTCAAGCACCAACACCTTCAACATATTTCAGGGGGATGTGGGGATCAACTTACGAGATATCTGCCAACTCTCAAGACTCCTTATCCTTGGAGAAATGTACGAAGTGTTTATCCCAGCGGCCACCACCTAGAATGACACTATCAATGTGTCCCCTTTGAAAAGGATTCTACTAGTCATGAAGTAAGGATTACTTGATCATCCCCTCGGGGATTTCTCACCAATCCCATTTGATGCATGGGTAGGGTAATTCTTGCAGCCGAACAAACCCAAGATAAGGGTTCTCCGACGTCAGACTCACCCAACCTATCATTCCCGCCAAACTCCAGGGTCATATTGTGCTACCCTTGAAGAGGGATGATATTCCACATTAGGATATGAGCTTTTTCTAGAAGCATCACCTGCACTTAGACTAGTAGGTTTCTTTGCCACATTTTTGAGCGGACGACTTTTTCCATTCCAAGACGTATACACCAGGGTTTGGGCATATACATTTAATATGGAGGCCATGATTCGAGAATTTTGACCCACTAATTTGGACCTTCCTACCCTCAACCGGCTTTATATATTTTTGGGATGGATAGTGGAAGTTATGAATCTGCATCTTCTCAACTTACCGTTCCAATTCCTATATAGGTGGTTGGAAGAACAGTTCTTCTATTATGAATAACTACATACTGTAATGGTTTCCCATTATAACATTCACCCTACTCTTATCAATAACTTTGTTGTTCATCCCAGGACTCTACACATAACCGTTAAAGTTGGGATATTGAACAATGCATTTGATTTCTTGTTTTCACCACATCATACCCCTCATGGTTCATTGAGAGGTGACATGGGTGGTTCCATGGAGTAATGCTCATACCTAATCAATCATAGGGACGAGATGCTCACTACTCATATAGATTGAGTAGTCATTTGTGAGCCATTCCTCCCCTACAAGTTTTCCAGACAATTTGGATGCCTTCAACAAATTGTGCCACATCCTGTTGTTCAATTAAAGTGAGAATCTCGTCCTATGGCTCTTTTCCAATTATTTATTATGATGATGTGTGAAGGTACTTCAAGGTACATTATCATTCTTAAAACAATGGGGCCCACATTTCTATCATTGATGTATGCCCGACTATGGGTAGAATGTTACCCCGATGTGATATTGAAAGAACCAGTCCAGCAGGTGCCGAAACCCTTGCCCATTTCTTTCCCTGTCCTTGTCCCAATGACAGTGATACACATTACTTAAATCGTGAAGAACACAACATATACACCTTCTACTTCGGTCCCTACAACAACCATGATGGATACAATTCATGATCATGCCCTTGTGGTAAGAAGGAATTCAGTCTGTCATTAAAAGCATATGGGAGGGTTTTTATTAGTATAAACCATTATAGTGGGGAGTGATTTAAACTAATCCCCTCCAATAGATGTTTTCCATGATCTCAATGAGGCTGGCACCAAACGAGTATCACAGATCATCATGGAAGTTGTGGCTGGTCTTTCCCACCTGACTATAGTTGTTTATTCATATGGGGGAAAATGGGGTCCTCCATCATGGGTGGCCTGTCATGGGTCCCATCCTACTCCTAGGGAGATGATTCCTACTAATAGGCATGTAGTGATGGAGGAGGGTCAATGTACATGTTCTTTGGGGATGTACCAGGTAATACAGAATTAGGCATGGATCCAGTTGCCTACCTTCTCCACAATGACACTTGTAGAAAATTTTACTAATGAGGCATACAATTTTTAGTGATTATTCACTGAGCTATGTTCCAGCAGCTTTCTCATCTCAAGGATGAGGAGGTTTAGGTTCATGATTTGGTGGATACCCAAGATGAAGAGCTGTGGGAGTGAGAGGGCCACAAAGTAAGGATGAGGGAACAATTTGCCTCTTCACATGCCAATAATGAAGTCATCCCAAAGAAAGGGTGGGACCTAAATGTCATTATAGAGCAGGTTAATCCAATGGTCAAGGGTGAAATAAAGGAAAGTGTTACTTTGGAGTTGACTATTGACGGATCTTGGCAATAACATATCATCCTCCAAGAAAGGGAGAACCGAGAACTATTATAGTTCTGTCCCAAATCATGATGTGTACTCTTCCCCTATTTTATTGATATTTTGGAGATATTCTGAATTGGGGATGTTTCTCTTCTTTTTTTGAACTCAATGGAACTAATTTGGATTTGAAATATCTCTCTCTTGAAGTTTTTCTATCGTGTCAACATCACTTCAATTTGGAATTTATTTTTAACCGTGATCTGAAATAAACAAAACATAAATAATCGAATCGGGCAATAATTTTTTCATGATACATGGGACAAAAAAAGCGTAGTTTATCTATTAGTGGAGTTTCATGAAAAACCCCATATAATTTTATGTATTTTTTTAATTATTTCTCAAATTATTTCCTAAGGAGTCCTGGTACAAGCTTAACGGGAATAACTTGGCTTTTCTTTAGGTCGCCCGTTGCGTGTTTTTGAACTAAAAATAATTAATCATTTTATGATGGATCAATGTTTTAATTTTTTAAAGATATGATACTTAATATTTACCTAGAGGTTCCCTTTACATATTGTTACTCTGGAAAGTATGGAGTCGTTTTTGTAGGTAGTTCACAGTCCTGTTAGTCAAACATATTACTAATGTTTTTGGTCGAATAGATTTGACCAATCTTAATGGGGAAAGGGTCCCAATTTAGGGTTATCATCCGGGAATATTCTAATTTTCTTCAGATGTGGATTAGGTAATTTTCATGACCCTAGATTTTGGGATTCAAGAAATGCATTAGGCTCAGGAGCTTCATTTGGCATATAGTGGTAGGGCAGGACTCTCCTGAGGATTAATTTGCCTTTGATTGACGTCCATTTTTGTGGGAGACATATGAAAATCCACCAGGGCATGATGTGGATAGTTAATCAAAGGTGAACGTAGGACATTGGCCTTCCAAATCAGATAGCATTGTGGGAATTACACCATTTTGAATTTCTTTGATGTTCGGAGCCATAATGGGGGACTAGCCCAAGTAGAATTGTCTGATAACATTTGTGACATTCATATCGTCTTTGAGGGGGAAACTATTCCCCAAAATTTATTACTTGAGTGTGGTCATGCTGGTGAATGATAAGTTTTGTTAAGAGTCTTTTTCATGTATGTGGCACTAGGAAAGAAAAATGTACACAAGCTGTTATCTAGGAGTATTCCAAATCAGGTTTTTGATTGGACATGATATTCATTTGAGCGTACAGAAGCTTGAATGGAATCTCCTGGGGACAAATTTGAATTTGATTGATGGCCATTTTTTGTGAAGGATATGCAGAGCCACTGGGTCGTGATGGTCATATTCAATAAAAGGTGTCAATAGGCCTTCCATTTCTGATGGCTATTGAAGATTAAGGATATTGAGAAGTTTCAGAATACGGTATGTGACCATTGACGAAGGGTGCACCTAAGCATCAGAAAGGGGCTTTTTAATTGGGATTCTTTGGGGAAACCCAGAAATTAGTCTGTCACTCTTCTTTTTTATATTGATCAACATCATGAATACGGATTGGATATCTTAATAATCCTCAAAAGGGATAGTAGACAAATCAGGCTAATTTGTTATGATATATCCAGGATATGTGTATGAAGGAAAGTGTAAATCATGACTTTGATTTCCCCTGGATATGGATGGATGGAATAAGGCATGGAATACATTGGGGTACTGAGATTGAAAAGGAATCTCCTAGGGATGAGTTTGAATTTAATTAACATTAATTTTTGTGGGAAACATATGCAGAGCCACCAGGGCATGTTGTGGATAGACAATCAAAGGTGTTTCAAGGACATTGGCCTTCCATCTTGGATTTCCATTGAGGGTTATGTAGATTCAAACATATTGGGGACATTTGGGCTACGGGTTTCTCATGGAATTAGGTGTCCCATACATAGATCTAACTCGTATATAGAGTGAGCCATTCGTTACATCATTGGGATACCTTGTCATTTAATGCATCATGTCCAGGACATGGGGTTCTTAATGGGGGAGAGAATCATGACTTGTTTTTAAGTTCATGCTATTATGACCACGTTCCTAGAATATTTTTCCATAATTCCATGGTGGTTCTCTCGCTAAAATCCCTAATCTCATGTGACCTATGCTCGGTGTGAGAAACTAGTGATTAATAGGATTCTGTGTCATTACATAGGAATAGAAAAATAAATATTTGAGGGAACATTTTGTCTTACCCCATTGTTATGTAGTTTAACAACATACAACAAAGGTGACTTTGGCCTTGTAGTTTAATGATGTTTGGAGAGGAAGTTATGCTACATAGTTTAGAGTCATGCAGGGAGGTTGATTATATTTTCATAACGATATTTAATAATTTTTGGTTAATCATAATAAATATGTTATGACATTTTATAGACGCGATTGAAGATAGAAGGTGTAAACCATAGTCCTGGGGGAACCATGAATCGAGAATAATGACATGGGGCTTAGAAGTCATTGGGCGTACTGAGATATAATAGGACTCTCTTGGGGACTAATTTTCCTTTGATTGTTGGCCATTTTGTGGGATAAATATGTAGAGACATAGGGGAATGATGTGAATAGTCATGAAATGGTGTCCACAAGACACTAGCATTCCATATCTGATGTCCATGAATGATTATGGGGATCCAAGTTCTCCCAAAGCATGTATTTTGAAAAATGGGAAATATGTGCCTGAGAAAGTGAGAATACTCAAACCATGATTAACTGTGAACTAATTGGAGCTTCCACATTGGTCTGAGTTATATGTATAATTGAAAGTAGGATCTTTTGACTTCTCATGACTAAGGGTCATGTGAAAAATCTCATAATACCAAGGACTGGGCCACAAATAACTCTTATAGAATTTCACAATTTAATTTCATGAGATAGGACCATTCATAGACTCCTCATATAAGTTTGAAATACATATGGGGGGAAAGGTCATTTTTTTCGAGTGGATGGATTGAGATTCCAAATCATAGTGTCACTACGTATCCTGTGAGGGCATTAATCAAGCCATACATAGTTCCAGATGCTCCCAAAAAATGTTTGCTTGATGTGAAGGGGCATTTGAGGGAATATTTTCATTATTGTTTGATGATGGCAGGGTTGAGATGCCAAATTTGGGTGTCACTACATATCCTGTGAGGGAAAGAATCAATCCACATGTAGTTATGAACATTCCCTATACCGATCTGGCTCGGTCCATAGGTAGGGAAATTTCCATTTCCTTTTCTAGGGGTGTCAGATCCACCATACTTCTCCATAACTTACTTGAAATGGAGAATCCATACCACTGATCCTTGGCTCACATGATTCATAATCATTCTGAGAAACTAGCTATGGATATAGGGTTTCCTTCACAGGTGTTCACAGGTATAGGATATGATGGGGGCGTTTTATTTTTCTTTCCTGGTGGGGCTGAGCCATGATTGAGGATCAAGGCATCACTACATATCCCGTGATGGCATGAATCAAGTCGTACGTAGTTCTGTATGTACCCTATACTGATTATGATCGGTCTAGGGGTAGGGGAATTTCCATTCTATCCATCACCGATTCCAAATATCCCATGTTACACCATAGTTGGATTTTATAAGAGGATATCAACCGGTAATCCTAAGCCCATGGGAGTTATACTCGATTTGAGAAACAAGGAGTGATAAGGGTTTACCTTACGAATATGGGTAGATAGGGGGTGTGATGTAGGCATTTTTTGATGGTGGGGGATGGGCCATGATCGAAGATCGAGGTGTCACTGCGTATCCTATGAGGGTAGGAATCAAGAAATATGTATTACTGTAAGAGATTATGCAGTTTATTATCATGGGATTAGGAATATTTGTGTCACGTATTTTAATATACTATGGAGGAGACGTGATTCATAGTTTATTGTCATGTTTTAGGGATGAGTTCCTTATAATTTAGCATAATGTGGATAGGATTATGACTCATAGTTTAGGGTAATATAGTTTGGACTATGGAATTTTGGTTTAATGTCATGTTTTATAGACTAATATCAAACTGATTAACGTCATGTTTCCAGGATGATGACTCATAGTTTAGTGTCATCGTGATTAGACCAACGTATTGGGGTATTATAACACATATTTTTGGTTCATTGAGCTCTGCCCGTTGACATGGAATTTTGGTTACTCATATATTAATGTCATGTAGTACAGATCATTAACATGGAATTTTTGTTACACGAAGTATTTCTTTAGCAAATTCACATTTCTTGGAGCCATGATGAGTTGTTTGTTCATTGATATCAGGGAGTATGCTCCTTTGGAATAGACCTTATGTCTGACATATCGTCCTTCCAACTGTGGTTTCAGCTTTGGGGGCTTCTTCCCGAGTATCATCGAGGATCTAAGGACTAACCCCATTTCACCATCGAGGAAAGATCGAAGGAAAACCATTTTTTTGAAGGCTCATGAAATCTGATTTTTTTGGATTTCAAAATTTGGCAGAGTTTATAACACCCCAAGCTTCCACAAAACTTTTCCCATTGAATATTGCAATATCTTACATTGTACGCAACTTTGATATTATAACACATCGCGACCAATAAAACTAACCATTATGAATACTAATACACACTTTTTAAAATTTTATAAATTTTAATTTTCAAAATCAACTTAATTTTTTAATTGATAATAGCAAAATTATCTTAGGGTGACTTTTTTATTTTTCTGAAAACATTCAATTTTTTATGAATAGTGAAAAACACTGCGTTATTGGTTAAAACTGAATTTTTATTTAAATACTTATTTAATTTATTTAAATTTATTTGAGGTAAATATAGATACATAATACCTATATAAGTTCAATGTAATTATGTGGAGGCATTTTATAATATGTTTGGATATATAAAAATTTTATTGAACTTTTTACTGTCTTTTACCCACCTTCTTGGAGCATTTTAAAATTTGAATAAAACATAATCTCACCACATATTTGAGTTGAATTTAAAAAATACAAGAGACACAATTAATATCATTATGTAAAATGTGGTTCAATAAGATGAAAAGAATTTTGTTGAATAGTAACTTTTGACTTGTATTTACCACGGTTAAAATTAATTAGGGCAATTAAGGGTAAAAACGAAAACATAAATACACTAACACATATCCTAATTCTATTGGATAAGTTTAATTCGACTAAAAACAACATTAGGAATAAAATATGATCCTCTTTGGTCCACTTGGATTAGATTAGGACATTTATTATTATTTTATTTAAAGAATAGTTAAAAGAGTTAAATTCAATGTTTAAAAACTAAACCATTTTTAATGTAGGGTTACACAAAATATAAATTCAAATATAAATATTTATTAGAAAGATGAAAATATTTCCTACATAATGGTATTTTAATTATAATTTTTTGGCATTAAATACTTTAATTTATTTATGTCACAATGACGATGCATTAATTTCTATATTATTTAAATATTAAAATAATTGATATTATAAATATCCAAATAAATTTAAATTTATACTTAGGAAGAATTTCACTAATTTTTTTTGGTTAATATGACATTTTAGGGTTGATTAAATAATTTCTTTTTGATGTAATCACGATTTTTTGATTTTCACAAAAACCAAATACTAAATAGTGTCAAAATTGACATAATTGAGTTTTTAAAACAAATACTTTATTATCAATTGATATAATTTTCCTAAAAATATAATATTTGTCTATAAGACTAAGATACAGTTATATATATTAATAATTAACCACTTGTGGTTTTCTTGAATTGATATAGTATGTTTATTAACCATATAATATAAAAATACAAAGAGACATGGTAAATGAAAAATTATTTAACGAAGTGTCAAATCTAAAAGATAAGGTTAATATGGTGACCTAAACCTGTATAAATCCTATTGTTTGAATGTTTTTAGAACCATACCCACCTTATGTTTGAGTTAATTTATTTTTCATCCATTAGAAACCAAAAATTATTTTATTCTAAAATAATATTTCAAGCTTTTCCCAAAGTGACCCTCACCTCTCTAATAAAAGTGCACTTCCCCTTCTCTCAAAATCACACTTCAAAAGACATTTGGATCAGCCAAACTCTAAACAAATTTCCTCCCAAATTTCCTCCCTTCATCCTAGAGGCCTTCCTCTGGTCATAATTCCATCCTACGGAGCCCTTTTGGTCAATGAAAAGGAAGAACCTGAATAAGAGGCTAATACTTCATAACCCCATTCAAATTATTTTCTTCTTCCACTTCCTATTTCTTTGTTTTTTCCATACCAAAATAATAAATCAAATAACTTATACCTATGTTGAATTTATTATAAATATGATAAAACCATATTCGTTTTTCTATCTATCCTATAAATGACAAAGTAACCATACGTCCGTATGTACACCTTACCGTCTCCAGGTGGTGGTGTAGTTTGTTATTAAAACACTTCATTATTTGGATGGATATACTAATTAGTATAAATAATTTAAATAATATATATAACATGTTAATGATAATATATATATATGATATACCATCCAATTACATATGATTATGCCATCAATATAATGATATTGTCGCTCGTGTGTACCTACAGATTACCGTCTCCACGAGCGCGGTAAGATTCATTTCCCCATCATAAATATTCAAGAATAATTTTCATTTGATGAATAAAAATAATGATTATAAACATAATATCATTTAGTATTTGAATAAAATAAATTCTATCCATAATAAACATGGCTTACATAACAAATCATATAAAGGAAAACAAATCAATTAACACCTGAGATTTTGATACTACTGAAATATTATTAACAAATAAATATTAGAGTATCATATATGATATAAAATTTATCTGTATATTTCCTTTATAATTTAATAACTATGATTTAACATTTATACATGAGGTTAACGTACCCTCATCCAAGGAATATTACAAGGTAAGGGTTAATTTTACAATCTCTTTATTATTTAAGGTTGTTTTTACGTAAGTATCTAATGGGACCTCATTATCATGCACTTCCATGTTTACTTAAAAATGTATTTCAAAAAAAATTCAATATTCACTAGACTATGGGTTACATTAATTTATACCCTTATTTTACCTTATATGTTTTGAATGGAATCATTTCGTCGTTTTCCAAACAAGGTACTTTATGACCATTTTGACAAAATTAAGGTAGGAATGTTTTTTTAACCTATAAGGTGGGTGCAGTTATTTTCCATCATTATAACAACATCGAAGCTTCCCATACAAAATTATAAGACTATTTTCAAAATAATTTTTTTATTTTATAATTATTTTACTCTTAAATGGTTTGAAAATATAAAATTTATTTCTTTCAAATAGTATTCATTTCATCTATGTCAATACCCTTTGATAGATTTTAAACTTGTTTGAAGTTGATATATTATGATACAAATCTTCTATAATGTATTGATAGTTTTGTGATATTTTTTACAGTCGATTTATTCTTTTTATACCATTCATGGTTTATGGTTAAAGTATTCACATTTCATATGCATGTTTTAATACAAATGTTTCTGTTATGTTTCAACCTTTTCATATGAGGAATGTATTGGACTTAGTATGTGAAGGGTGGATCCCGCTACAGTTTCTCAGTGCATCAGTAGGTCTCATGATCCAATTATACTTGGAATTGGTCGGGTCTTTTCCCAATTTGATATATGTTTTGGGTGAGGCCTTAATCATTTTTAGATGTCTTGGTTGAGGACTTGAAAAAATGTTTCAGAATGTCTAGAATTATACATTCCCTCATTAGGAAAATAATATGGATGGTTCATGTGGTTATTTGACTAGTAGAATACCCATGATTATGTTTTATTACGACATTATGTACTCAACTCATATTCCTTTCATTAAGGGTCCATGTTTATTATTTGTAAAGGCATGTGTTTTTAATTATTCACCATACCTATTGTTTATGTTATCTTCCACTCTATTTATTATCATTACTTATTGTTTGATCTCACCCCTTTCTTATGTTTCATTTTCCCATTATATGAAGAATTCAGTTATGAGTGACTTCCAAGCATAATCTTGTATGATTGGATGTTTCTAAGGGAATATGTTAGTATTTATTTCTTTTCAAGTTGTAATGTTGAACTTATGTATATATCTTGTTTCCAATTATACTAAACTGATCAGTCTTCTAGGACATGATTCCTTGTACCATGCCAATTTTATGTAATAAATCACCGACTCTTGGTAATTGGGGTCGGGGTGTTATAGTTGTTATCATAGAAAGTCTAGTACAAGCCTTAGAAACTTGATTTAGAAAAATTCTGATTTCAGAACATTACCTTAAGATAGAATTTGAGGATTATTGTAGAAGAACATCCTAGAATTTTTGTACGATAATGATTTTGTGAGTTTTCCAAGAAATACATCCCAATCTGGATATGAACATGTAGAGGCGTCTCTCACACAAATGTACCTAGGGGTAAAACCCAAAAAACCTACTTTGAGCTACACTCGAATGGGAACTGGTGCACGACAACGGGCCTTGCTGCACTCCTGGTTACCACACTCTCAGGGGATCTCCTTAGGATAATTCTCATTTTATTTACAAACCATTATGAATCATTTATAAGTATATACCTCATCAAAGAAAATATTTTTTTTATTATGGATTATATCCATAAACTATTGAATCTATGTTAAGTGTTTTAAATGTCCGTAATTATGTATTGTGATTCATAAACGAATCTATTATATTTCATTATTTAGAAATGGAGACTAGTGGAAGAAATTGAAGTCTTATCAACACATCTAATCCATGTATGGATTTCCCTCCTACTCAAAGATAATTATAGTTGAGATGGTGATGTAACTGGTGTTGATCAGCTTAACACCATACTGGGACAACTCACTCAGGTTATGAATAATAACCTTACCCATATGGAGCACCCTAATACACAACGTGGAGGATCAATGATAGACCAATTCATGATGAAACAACCACCAACATTAAATGGGAGTACAAATCCATTAGTATATGAGAAATGGATATGTTCCTTAGAGAAAATATTTCATGCATAGGGGAGTAGAAAAAGGGAAAATGTTTTCGTGGCAGTTTATCGCTTCACAGGAGATTCATATTAATGGTGGTCATTGATTTGAAACACAATAGAGGATGAAGAATTATCAAACATGTAATGGATCGAATTTAATGATATTTTCCTAGAAAAATACTTTCTTCATGACCATTGAGTTGGTCTGGAAATACAATTTCTGAGTCTGAGGAAAAAGGAGGAAGAGAATGACGCAAAGTATGAGGCTAACGTTACAAGGTTATCAAGGAATAGTGCATATTATACACATAACCTAAGAATTAATATTGACCATTTCTTTTATGGGATAAAACAATTTCTCCATCGAGCTGTAGTCTTGCAATCCTTCTAATTGTATGAAGTTATTGTCTCATGTGCTATCAATAGAGAAATGGAATTACCTATGTCTTAAAACTTTAATGCAAAGCAAGAGAATAATATATCTGATGAACACTCTAGGAAATGAAATAAGGAAATACGGAAGAAGGGAAGAGTAGAATTTCCACCCTGTGATAATTATGGAAGGAAGCACCCTGGTGCCTGTCTAAATGGAAAAAAGAATGCTATAAATGTGGACATAAAGGCCATCTTTCTAGTAAATTTATGAGAAGAAAAAACCTACAAATGTAAAATTCTACAATTACAGGGATATGTGACATTATGCAAATGAATATCATAAGTGTTAGAGAAATATACCTTTGAATTGGCCAAGGGATCCAGCCCAAACATATGAAATCACTACTGCTGCGGTTGAAGCTATGAAAGAGGTGGTGGTAGGTAATTTAATGGTTTCCTCAAGTTTATCCAATTCTTTATTTGATTCTGGATCATCAAATTGTTTCATATATTCCTATATTTCTAATAAAATTAGATATTTTCAATTTTATTTAACAAATGATTTGTCTGTCAAAACGTATAAGGGAAGTATCATTGCAACAATGTTTTTTGAATCAGTCTCCTTTAAGGCATATAAATGATATTTATCTATTGATATAATCATCATACCCATGATTGAATTTGATATAATGTTCGGCATGGATTGGATTTCAGACCATGATGCAAAAATTTATTGGAATAAGTTGAAGGTTAAAATGTTGGATGATGATAATGAGTACCTTATATTTAGAGTAGAAACATCACCATCTGATTCTTATCTAGATCCACCCCCGATAGCTCTACTAAATTAAATAATTGAGGAGGATGAGAAAAAAATATTTAAGGGTTAGTAAAATAATGTTTAAATATAGTATATACCTATTGTTCCATAATATGTTGATGTGTTTCTAGAGTATTTACCAAGGCATCCTCCAGAATGATAAATTGAGTTTTTCTTTGATTTAATTCCCGGTTCAAGGCCCATATCAAATACCCCTTATAGGATGGACATTGTGTAATTAGTGGAACTAAAGAAACTTCTAGAGATATTATGTAATAAGGGATTTATTTTCCCTATTTTTTCTCCATGGGGAGCCCCAATCCTTTTTGATAAGAAGAAAAATGGATCTATGAGGTTGTTCATTAACTATAGGGAGATCAATGCAATAAAAATAATGAACAAGTATCCCCGACCTCTCATTGATGATTTATTCCACCAAATTCATTGAGCTCAATATTTTTCTAAGATTTAACTTCGATCGGGATATCATTAGTTGTGTTTGAAGATGGAAAAAATTTTGAAAATAGTATTTCAAACCTAGTATGGGCATTATGAGTTTACAGTAATGCCTTTTGGATTGACTAATGAACCTTCTTTCTTTATCGATTTAATGAATACTATTTTCAAAAAATATCATGATTATTTGGTAGTGGTATTTATTGATGATATCTTGTTATACTCCAAAATCGATAAAGATCATGAAAATCATTTGCGTATTATTCTAAAGACTCTTAGAAGGAATGAATTATATTGGAAGTTTAGCATGTGTGAATTTTGGTTTCTAGAGATTTATTTTCTTGGCCATATTGTCTTTATGGATGGAATATCTGTTGATCCTTCAAAGACAAAGGCAATACAAGAATGGCCAGCATCGATGAGTATAACTAAGGTACACTGTCTTATTGGTTTAGCAGTTAATTATAATTGTTTAGACTATAATATGTCTTGGTTGGCTAACCCATTAACCATGATCACACGTAATGTAGTTAAATATGTTTAGACAAAAGAGTGTGAAAAATGTTTTGAAGAACTGATGAGAATATTAGTTACTTATTTTATCTTGACTCTACCATCGGGGAATGATGGGTTTTTTATTTACAGTGATGCTTCAATGAAAGGACATGGTTGTGTCTGTATGCAGAATGATAGAGTTATTGCCTCTGCATCACGACATGTAAAACATAAAGAGAAAAACTACTGTACTCATGATATTGAGTTAGCAACTGTAATCTTTGATCTGAAAAATAGAGACACTGTCTATATGGTAAAAATGTGAGATTTATACTGATCACAAGAGTTTGAGGTATATTTTCTTATAGAAAAAATCAACATAAGACAAAGACGACGTCTTGAACTACTCAAGGATTATGATTTCACTATAAACTACCTCCCGGGGAAGGAAAATAAGGTGGAAGATGCCTTGAGTAAAAGGACCATGGAGTTTTGAACAATATGAGAGTTTAAAGGGATATAATTTTCATGATTCTATTAAAGATGGGTATGGGAATAACTAAGGAATGTGAAACATTAATATTTATTCAAATGGTTGCCAAACCAAATTTATCAGAAAGGATAAAGTGTTCTCATACTGATGATGAGGTATTTAAAAATAATATAAAAGATCTAAATGATGGGAGATTGAGTGACTCTGTATATGAAGATGGAATTTTGAAATTTGGGAGGAGGATTTGTGTTTCTGATATACTTGATATAAAAAAGGAATTGTTTGATGATTCTCATAGATCCAATTTATCTATACACCTGGGGAGCACCAAGATGTATAGAGATTTGAAGGAACATTTTTTGGGGGAAAACATGAAGAGGGACATTGCTGATTTTGTGTCAAGATGTATGGTTTGTCAACAAGGGCATTCATGAAGGCAACAACCTAATGGAGTAATGAAACCACATCCAATACCTGAGTTGGAATGGGATGATATTACGATGGACCTTTTCATGGGTCTACCAAAGACTCTAAGATGGAATGATGCAATATGGGTCATTATTGATCGTCTTACCATGTCAGCACATTTTCTTGCTAAAGAGAAGATTTTCCACTTGAAAATTATGAAAGACTATATGTAAATGAAGTTGTAAGACTTAATGTATTACCCCTATTTATTATTTCTGATCGTGATCCCCGTTTTACATCAACATTTTGGAAAAGACTTCAGAAATCCATGAATATTGACCTTAATTTGAGCATTTCCTACCACCCTCAAAGTGATGGACAATCAGAATGACTATTAAAACCATATATGACATGTTGAGATCTTTCTCAATTGACTTTCCAGGTATGTGGGATCAACATTTACATCTGGTATAATTTGCTTATAACAATAGCTTCCATTCAAGTATTCAGATGGTGCCATATGAAGCATTATATGGAAAGAGATGTCACACACAAAATTGTTTGGATAATTTAGGTGAATGAAAACTCATAGGCCCAGAACCTGTGTAGGAAACAATGGAAAAAATGAATATTATCTAAACCCACATCAAAGAATCCCTAAAAAGGCAAAAGAGCTTTGTCGATAAAAAACGAAATATTTGGAATTTCACATAGTAAACCATGTTTTCTTGAAGGTATCTCCATGTAAGGGAGTTATAAGTTTCGGTAAGAAGGGTATATTTAGTCCCATTTACATAAAACCATTAGAAATTCTATAATGAATTTGAGTTTTAGCTTATCATTTGGCAATGCCTCCAATTCTCTCCAAAGTTCATGATGTGTTCCACATATCACTATTGAGAAAATACATGCCTGACCCAACGCATGTACTCACTTATGATGAAATTGATTTGGAACCAGATATGTCTTTTTGTGAAGAGCTTGTCAAAATTCTTGATACCAGGAAACAAGTGCTGAGAAACTGGATGACTCATCTCGTAATAGTTCTATGGAGAAACCCTATGATATAAGAGGCGACGTGGGAACCAGAAGAACTTATGATGAAGAACCACCTGAATCTTTTTGTGTAGTATTATTCTTGAAATTTCTAGGAAGAAATAATTTTATGGAGGTAATAATGTAAAACCCCGAGCATCCATGGTGTGTTTCCCTTTGAATAATGCAATAGCTTGCATTGAATGCAACATCAATATTCTAACACACTTCGACTAATCAAACAAGCCATTTTGAATAGTAATACCCACATTTTGAAATTTTATAAATTAAATTATTCAAAATGGACTTCATTATAGAATTCAGAATATAGAAATTAGCTTATGGTGACTTTCTAGTATTTTTTTAAAAACATTCAATTTTTGAGGAATAGTGAAAAATACTACGTTATTGGTTAAAACTGAATTTATATTTAAATAATTATCTATTTTATTTAAATTTTTTTTACATCAAAATAGATAAATAATACCTATATAATTTCATTGTAATTCATTGAATTCATTTTATAATATGTTTATATATATATAATGCTTGTTGAACTTTGTACCATCTTTTACCCACCTACTAGGAAAATTTACAAATTTGAATAAAACATAATTTTACTACTTGATTGAGTTTAATTTGAATAATGGGAGAGTCACGGTAGATATCCGTAAGTAAAATGTGGTTCAATAAGATGAAAATAATTTTTGATGAATAATAACTTTTGACATTTATTTACCACAGTTAAAAGTAAATAGGGTAATTAAGGGTAAAAATGATATCATAATTACCCTACCACATGTCCTAATTCTATTGGATAAGTGTAACTCGACGAAAAATACTTTACGAATATAATATGATCCTTTTTGGTTCACATGGATTAGATTAGAAAATTTCTTATTATTTTCTTTAATTAAGATTTAAAAGAGTTAAATTCAATGTTTAATAACTAATTTTTTTTTATGTTTGGTAAAAAAAATATAAATTCGACTATAAATATTCAATATAAGGATAAAAATATTTCCTACATAATGATATATTATTTATAATTTTTAGACATTAAATACTTTAATTTACTTATGATGCAATCATGACGCAGTAATTACCTTATTAATTAAATCTTAACATAATTGATATTTTAAATATCTAAATAAATGTAGATTGAGACTTCTGAAGAATTGAAAAAAATTTATAGGTTAATATGACAAGATAGGGTTGATTAAATATTTTTAACGGTGTTATCTTTCTGTTATGAATTTCACAAAAACTAAATACTAAATAGTGTCAAAATTGATATAATTGAGTTTTTAAAACTAATACTATATTATTAATTGATATAATGTTCATAAAAATCAAAGGATTGGTCAGAAGACTTGGATGAGGTTATATATATTAATAATGAACCACATGGTGTTCTTTTGGTTTGTTTTATTAATTTTATTTACCATATAATATAAAAATACAAAGAGACAAGGTAAATGAAAAACGATTTAACTAAGAGTTAAATATAAAAGATAAGGTTAATATGGTGACCTAAACTAGTCAAAACATATTGCTTGAGAGGTCATTGACCCATCCCCAACTTATCCACGAAATAATTCATTTTTGAGCCATTATAAATAGTAAATTATTTTATTATAAAATAATATTTCAATCTTTTCCTAAAGTGACCCTCATCTCTTTTATAAAAGGGGACTTCCCCTTATCTAAAAATCACACCTCCAAAGCCATTTATATTGGACATACTCTGCCCAAATATCCTCCCAACATTCCTCCCTACATTATAGAGGCATTCAATTGTTCATAATTCCAACCTAATGAGCCCTTTAGATTAAATCAAAATTGAAGAACTCGAAGAAGAGTTAAATATTTCATCTCCTCTTTCAAGTTCTTCTCTTCTTCCACTTCCTATTTCTTTGTTATTTTCATACCAAAATAATAAATATAGGACCTTATACATACTGTGATGTTATTATAAATATTGTACAACCATATTCATTATTCTATCCATCCTACAAATGAAAAAGTCACCATACATGTGTAAGTACGGCTTACCTTCTCCATGTCGCGTTGTAGTTTGTTATTCAAACACATAATTTTTTGGATGGGTATAATAATAAGTATAACTAATGTAAATAATACATATAACATGTTAATTATTTTGTACATATTATATATAATCCAATTACATACAATTTGGTGATCAATATATTGATATTGTCCCTTGTGCGTACGTACGGATTACCGTCTCCACGAACATGATGAGATTCATTTCCTCATACTAACCATTCAATAATAATTTTCATTTGATGACTAAAAATAATGTTTATGAACATAATATCATTCTAATCATGATTCAAATACACCGTATTCGTAACAAACATGGCTTACGTAAACTAGCATATAAAGGAAAATGAATCAATTAACAACTGAAACGATGATACTAATGAAATATTACTAACAAATCAATATTATAGGATCATATATGATGTAATATTTTTTAAACAGTACTTTTATAATTTAATGACAATAATTTAACTATTATATAAGAGGTTAATGTACCCTCGACCAAGTAAAATTACAAGTTAAGGGTTAATTTCACAATCTCTTTATTATCCGAGGTTGTTTTTATGTATGTACCTACTGGGACCTCTTTATCATCTACATCCATGTTTTCATAAAAATGTATTTCAAAACATTTTTAGTATTTAAAAAAATATGGTTCAAATTCATTTATACCCTTATTTGACCTTATATATTTTGAAAGGAATCTTTCCGTCATTTTCCAAAAAAAAGTACATTATGACCATTTCGTCAAAATTGAGGTAAGAATGATTTTTTATCTTACACGGAAGGTGGAGCTATTTTCCACCGTTATAACAGCATAGAAGATTCCCTTACAATCTTATAAGAATATTTTCAAATTAAATTCCTTTACTTATAATTCTGTGACTCCTAAATGGTTTCAAAATAGAAAGAGTAATTTATTTCAAATAGTTTTCATTTCATCTATGTCAATATCTTTTGTTGGATTTTAAAATTCATTGAAGTTGATTTATTGTGATACAAATATTCCATATTGTATTATAAGTTTTGTGATATGTTTGACAGTGGATGTGTTATTTTTTTACCATTCATAGTTTATGGTTAATGTATTAACATTTCTAATGATAGTTTTTATACGAATGTTTTTTTATGTTTCAACAATTTCATATAAGGAATCTATTGGACTTAGTATGTGATGGGTGGAGACCTCTATGGATCCTCGGTGCATCGGTTGGTCTCATGAGACAATTAGATGTGAAATTGGTCGTGTCCTTTCCCAATATGATACATGGTTTTGGTCGAGGCCTTAATTATTTTTAGACGTCTTGGTTGAGGCCTTGACAAATTTTTTCAGAATGTTCATCATTATACATTACCTCATTAAGGAAAAAATAATGATGGTTCATGTGGTTATTCAACCAGTAGAATACCCATGACTGTGTTTCATTATGGAATTATTTACTTATCTCATATTCCTGCCATAAAGTGTTCATGTTTATTATTTGTAACGGTATGTGTTTTTAATTATTCATCATTCCTAATGTTTATGTTATCTTTCATTGTATTTATTACCCTTACTGATTGTTTGAGCTCACCCCTTTCTTATATTTCATTTTCCCAGGATATGAACAAGTTAGTTATGAGTGACTTGTAGTTATAATCTAAGAGGCATGGATGTTTCAAATGGAATAAATTTGTGTTGAATTTCTATTCAACTTGTAATGTTGATCTTATATATGTATCTTCTTTGCAATAATACTAAATTGATCGGTATTTCGGTACATGATTCCTTGTATCATTCCAATGTTATGTAATAATGAACCGACTCTAGGTAACTGGGGTTGGGGCGTTACAGAGTGTGAAGCATTTTCTCATCTAGCTGATCCACATTATCATACAGTCTCTGGGATTTCTATTCCATTGAAAGTAGATTTTAAATGGCCACACAAATTGATGAAAATTGTATTTAGATATGCAAAACCACTTCTGCCCCATATACTAGTGAGTATGGGGTTGCCTAAGTGGTAGTGCAGGTCGTGGTGCGGTAAGACCATAAAGACTGACAGAGCTTGTATGGCCACGATTTATTATCCTTATCAACCACTATCAGGAGTATGATGGACAGAGTCCTGCTAAAAACCTCTATTTTTCCATTGGCAACTACATGGTAATATGACAAACAGAATGATTTAATTAAAAACTCCTGGTATAGTTTTTCCAACTCAACAGTGCAGAAGTTGGTGTCGTTTTCTATTAGGATGGAATGAGGGACCCCAAATCTGTTAATGATGTTGGACTTAAAAAGATGATGATTTTTTTCACCCGAAATTATTTAAGGGGTATGGATTCATCCCATATGGAAAATAAGTCGTTCATTATGAGTATGAACTTAAATTGGCTGGCTATTGCGGGAGGATATGGTCCCACAACATTAGTCCCCTAGGAAAATATTGGTCAAAAGTACTTGGCTACATGAAGTAACTCTAGGGGCGGTGATTGAAATTAACATGAAATTGGAAGGAATGAAACTTCTTGGTGAATATGGTGAAATCCTGTATCATAGTGGGCCAGTAATATCAATGCCTTCAGATTTGGTGAGAGAGCTTTTTTTTTTGATTGGTGTGCTACACAAGCTTAGGCATGCACTTCTTTCATGAAAGTAGCAGTTTCTACTCCATCAATGCACGTGAAAAGGACTCTATCAATGCCTCTTTTATAGACGTCATTTTTTTGGTTTACCCCATTGTAAATGAAAAAATTGACTACCCATCTTTGGACCTGCTCTCATCTAGCCCTATCTAGTGGGACTTCCCCTTTCTAATGTTAATTTGAAATGGGCATCATGTAGCCGGTGTTATGACTATAAGGATCAGAGATGGGGATAATTTCATTTATTTCTTCCGTATTTATCATGATGAAAAGCAAGATCATATAGTGATGAACAATGCAAATGATTATTTCATCCTGGTCTAGATCAACCATGGTTGTCGCTGTGTTTTCCAAAGTGTCATCTAGAGAATTTTTTGAATGGGGGACATAATTCAATGTTAGTTCTGATGGGAATTCTGCCGTCTATTCTCAAACATGGTTCATAAAGGACCATTAATTCCTTCTTGATGGCATCTTCACTATTGAACTATTTTACTACTTTCTCTAAATAACCATTTATTTTTAGGCATTTGTCTTCCAACAGAAGTTCCAATTCCAGGCTTGCAAAGAGGGCTGCATACTCCGCTTCATATTTTTTACACTCATCCGAATGATGGAAAGTGTAAGGAGAGATGTCATTTTTTGGAGATATGAGTATAACTCCTAGACCACATTGTTGAGTTTGGGATCCTCCATCCTTTTCTCGGTTGGGATTTAGGAAGCACCATCAATGTACATTTCCCATGTCTAGGGGTCCTCTCGAACAAAAAACACTTCTTCATTTAGAAGTTTCGTATCCAGGGATTTTGTCTCTTGAGGGGTACTCAGCTAGGAATTATGATAATAACTGTCCATTGATTGCCTTCTGTAGCACGTATTGTATGTCAAACTATTGTATGATGGAAGCCAATCGTGATAGGCACCCATTTAGAATTGGACGGTTGAGGATATATTTGAGAGGGTTGCAAATGGAGACCAGGTGGACCTCATTGTGCTGTAGGTAATTCCTGAGGTTCTGAACCAAAAAGATTTGGTCTAGACAGTTATTTTCAATTTATGAATACCGAGTTTCAGCATCGATCATTTCCCAACTCAGGTAGTATATGTTGTTCTAACTATATGCATCATTCTATTTTTCTTAGAAGGCACCAAATGAACTTTTTAGGGAGGTTACAAACAAAATAAGTAGCCTCCCTTCAACTGGTAGTATATGAACCATCGGTCTTAGGATATATCTATTAATATTTTCAACTGAATCTTGACAATCATTAACCCACTCATTCGTAACTAATTTCTTCATGAGCCTAGTGAAAGGTAAAAATTTACCTACTAGGTAGGCTATGAAGAACTGAATATAGAAAAGGTTCCCCTGGAGACTTCTAAACTCAGTGAGGTTGAGAGGCGGGGAAATGCCAAGGATGGATTTTTTCTTCTTAGGGTCCACTTCGATTCCACGATGGCCTACGAAGAAGATGAGGAATTTTCTCGATGTAATGAAAAAGGAATATTTTATGGGATTCATATATAAACTATGACGTCATGAGTTGATGAAGATGGTTTCAAGATCAACCATTTGGTTCATGATCTATCATGATTTAACCACCAATTTGTCGACTTGATACTCGATGAACTTTAACGAGAAAGGATTGAAGATGTGATGAACAACACACTGATATGTGGCTCCAACATTAATTAGAAAAAAGGGAATCACATTATAATATAACACTCTCTGAGGGACCCAAAAAGTATTAGCTTCATCATCTCTTTTGGCCATCTAGATTTGATTGTACCCATAATATCCATCCGTGAATGAAATTTCTTCTTATCAGGCTGTTGGATCGATTAACAATTCTATGATTAGGACTGGGACGTCATGTTTTGGGAAATTCATATTAAAGTCCCTGAATTCAATCTCGATTCTAATCTATCCATTATTATATTTGGTAGGGACTATTTTTTCTAGCTAGGTCTGATATTGGACCCCCAGTGTGAAGTTGGATTTGATCATCTTGTCAACTTTTCCCTTTATTTTGGTAGCATATGCATCATGTGTGTCCTTCTGGATACCTGTTTATAGCCCTGATGATCTTCTGGTAAGACCATATCATGAGTTGCTACCTCAGGATCAAGGCCTAACATTTTTTCATAGTTCCATGAAAGCGGATATAGATTCTTCCATAGGGAGAAGGTTTCTGCCACATGGTCCTCAACTGGCATAGAAAAAATGATCAATGTGGGTCGTGAGTCAATTTCTATGGACAAATTTATCTACTTATGTTCATCAATTGTGGTGGAGGCAACTTATTGGAATGTAGGAGGGGAATCATTGAGTTCTTCTTCCTCTTCTTCGTCAAAATCTTCATCATCTTTATCATCATCTTATTCTTTATCATCATCCTCTTCTTTATCTTCTGACAGAGAGGGTATTTTTAATACAAATTCTCTAGTGTTAGGAGAGAAATCTTCTTTTGACATTGCGAGTAGGGAAAGGGAAGATTGAGGTTTTGATGATGGTTCAGGATCATTTTTATAGGGAATTTCCTAACATCATGGGAGTCATCCCGCTCATCCATGTCCTCGAACTCGGTGGTCGTAACAGATACCATGTAGTCAACTGCGTCTGCACCCAGACTTGCATTTATGCACTCACCATTGATAATGAGTAATACATACTATTCCCCATGCAGTTGGAGGGGGTCAGCGAGAGCCGTTTCAAATCCATTCGGGGCATTGATCCAATCAATTTTGTCGGAAAAAAGATGTTTTTATACTGATTCATTGAACCCTGCGTCAATATAATACGTCTCACAAGATTGAAATAAGAATTTATCAGCAACAAATGTCCTATTTTACATGTTAGTGAAATATTAAAATCACTAACGGTATGATTATAGAATTGTAGCTTGGTGATGCATCTAATTCCTCCCAAATAAGACGTTGAATGTCGTACTTTTCCGCACTACCAGGAACTCAGAATCTATTATGAGATCTTCGAGCCATGTTTTAAGCTTGATTCGCCCCATCATTTTTAATCCCTTTGGTCATATTCATGTATAGTTGTATTGTAGGGTGTCACGATGGCTTCGACATATCTCAGTCATTAAAGCATTCCCAATGAGAGGAGGTTAACTCAAGATCTGTTATTGGTTAAGACCCTCCAAACATCAATTCCGTTTATCATTCCAGACAAATATAGGGGTTATATTTTCCCTTGCAAGATGGAATCATCATCCCTGTTTGTGAAGGAGATGACATTGTGACATTCATCAAGATCGGTCTTCATTTGGTATACTTTGGATGATGCTACTTCATCATCGAACTCCTGGGGTCATAGAAAGTCTTCGATGAGTGCCTCCTTAAGATCTATAGACAGGCTCAATGCATCCATGATTGACAGAATTGCTAGTTCGGAAGCCAGATGCATTAAATTATTCTACTTATTATCCAATGTTCGGTGCTTCCTAGATTGAGGTTTCACATTCAAAAACTCTTTTGGGTTTGATCTTTGGACATAAATGGTTCAACCTCGGTAATAGGATTTGGTGGTGATACGCTACTTTCAAGGTTTGGTTGAACTAGTCTGCTTGTATACCATGGGAAATTCCGTATTAGTTCATCCCATGATAGATATTACAAGATAATTGGGATTTTATTTCATCCAATGGGGGTGGAGGAGCATTTCAGTTCTTGTTGTGTCTGTTGGAGGTTCCGTCCATGAGATTTCATGATATTAATAGTTTGATATGTACAGTGGCCAGGAATTTGACTACTTCCCTGATCTAACATTTCAAGAAACCTCTTTCATCTATGGTCTCTTCATCTATACCTCCATTTGGTCACTGATAATTCGGGTTTGTGGTTATAGTCTTCATCAGAGAACTGTTCCATAAATTCAATGACATTAATAGAGCCGAAGAACAGTTATTGATCCAAAACTATTTTTGTCAGGATGTATCTTTCAGAAGGTTCCATTTATTGGGGTGGTTGCAATTGAACCGCTTGGAAGGGTTTTTCCAATTGAAATCTTTGGTGGGGCAGTTCTCATTTAACTATTTGGTCGAATGATGCTTATTGAACCATTTTGTGGGGCGATGACTGTTGAACCATTTGGCGGGGTGGTTCACATTGAACTATGTTTATTGTCATGAAGTCCAAAAGTGTCGACACAGACTTCGTCTTTTGTGTCAAATCATCTACTTGATCTTTATTTCGTTCCTCTTGGCCTTTAGAGGACTGAAGGGCCGATGAGGACAGATGTGTTGTATTGGGATCTTTTGGGGGCACAGTTGGTTTCTTACAATGTTCCAGGAGGATTTCATGGACTTGGATGATGGTCTTCTGGGTAATCCAGTAGTCAAACATTTTCTCCTTTTTACTAGTGACTGTTTTTCACTCTTCTTCATCTCTGGAGTCTAGGGTGGAAACATACGCCAGTTGTGATAGTGGAAGTCCCAACATGACATTCCTAAAATCCGCCATTTATTGTAGGAGATCATTGAAAATTAATAATTCTAGGATGGTGTGTCCCAATATTTAGTGATAGGGACACTAATTTGGGTGTTCATCAAGACCCACTTCATCAGCTTTCTTTGGCTCTGGTAGTTGGAGCAAATTGAAAATCATAACATCTATGAAATGGAAGCGGACCTGGTCATATCAAAATGAGTAAACATTATTGCTTTTTTATTCGAATTGATTTCTTTTAGAACCTCGTCGCCTGTCTTTGAATGGTGGGGGTGGTTGTTTCCATCCAGGGGTCCCAGACTGTTTGGTGGGGGCCTCACAACTAAAGCTGGGGTCAGGGAGGCTTAAGAATGAAAAAATATACTTCATCATTTCATTTATTTTCCCATGGGATGATTGGGTCACTTAGGACTTATGATTGTTACTTTTCAAGGAGTCTTTTATTCTTGTGGGAATGAATGATAAGTCTCTAAACCCACTCGTGTACATCATTAGGATGAGCGGTGTTCTCAATTCCTCTTGATGTTTATTGATGTACATGGAGAGCATCTCATCCTGGGGGATTTCCCTGTTTATGGAATAAGTCAGGCCTTTCCATCTAGCAATAATGCTTGAGACTCTCTTGTTCTCTCTCTTCTTGTAGTTCATGAGGTCACTGATCATTGTCATGGACAGTGTTGAACTGAACTAGAAGAGAAAGCATCACCAGATTACCTCCAAGACTGTGATTGAAATGGATTATAGGCTAGTATACCATACGAAGGCTGAGACCTATAGGGTTCGTCCGAAGCACCTGAGCTTTACTACTTATCGCTACTCTGGAGTGCCCATAACGGGGTCCCATTAAGTTTCATTGTGAATTAAATGATATTTAGCTTCCCATAATCCATTCAATACTTGTAATATAGGGTTACCAATGTTTGTGTGTGGCCTAACATTTATCACACACTCAGGATAGGGTTTTCACTCCAGGTGTATCAAAGTGTGCCACCCCTCCACGGATTTTTGTCAATTTGTTTATTGCTCGATGTTATTTATAATCCCTTGCTGCATATCCTATCAGGATTGAGTTTGATTTTGTGGGGTAGTGGCCAATACTAGGTGTGCCAGTGCTCCTAGAATTTGGTGTGGATACCAAACTAGGGGTATCATATGTGGGCTTACATGAACATTTTTTTCACAATAGGGGGGTGTCTTGACGTCCTTCTGGGGACGGTTTAAACCGACCTCTAAGATTTATTTCATTCATTGGGATGAGTTCCTCTGGAATAGAAACCGTTTTGGGGGAACCTGATGTCGTTCCCAAGGGGGGAAACATCCGGCTAGGTAAACCCTTCACAAAGCTCAACATTGATTCTTTTGATCTATTTCATATCATCATCTTGCTTCATGATCCTTTATTCTAGGGTGAGGGACACACTCTCATGGGGAGGAGGACACAGGTAATAGACGACCAATAACTTATTCTTCTTCTTTTTGGGGTTTCAAGGGGGAGTTAATGACATGTTAGTTGAAGGGGATCCCAAATATATGATCTCTCTCTAGTTCCGGATATGCACACTATCAGGTTTGGTGTCGGATGCCTTTGGGTGGGAAATGTCTTCCTTTGCCCCCTCTCCCCTTGGATAGTTTCTTTTGTGATCCATTAGGTTGGCATTTACCATGTTCACTAAGGAATATTGCATTGGGGGTGGTGTACCCGGTGCCAAATTGTAAGAAGGCGTCATGTGCCCTTTATTGTACTTTCTCCATCCATTCTATATTATTCCCCGGGTTTCTTGGCAATGATTGATCTGATTAGATCCATGGTCTATCCTATTATCGCGTCTTTGTCTTTGAGGGTGATAACCACGAGAAGGGGTGGAATGGGTAACTACTCTATCCATTGATCTTATTAATTGGTGAAAGACAGATGTCTACTGGGCGAGGATATGAGGTCAAAATGTCCCCATCCCTAGGGTCTGGGGTTGTTCCATTTGTTCCATTGACGCATTACTTCCTAGATTTGTTGGTCTTATAGTAGAATTTTGATTTAAAAATTCCCCCAACCCTGTTGGCTAGGGTTCTTCCCATATTGCGATAGTAGTTTCTCCTATTGACACCTTTTCAATTCTACGTACTCCCACGCGGGTGTATGCCAAGTATGGAACTGGGCCTTCATGGAGACTATGGTCTTTTAAAGACATGAGAACTTATTGCTTATTGTCTACCCTTAGGCATGAATCCTATTGGATGTTCCTAGTTTCCTCACTTAGAAGCTTTTCGATTACTTGATACCTTCGGAACTAATGATTTTGAGACTTACTCCAGGATGATTTCTGTTGATTATCCCATATTTCCGGAGTACGGGTTTCCCCTGATTTCTACCTTTGGGTGATGACGTTGAAATATTTCATTTCTAATGGGGCCTGCTGGACAGAAAGTAGGTTGAAGTGTAGTGCTCCATGTTCTCCCCATCCTTGAAGGTGAACTCTAGGCGAGGCATTTCCAATGATGCGACACAACATATGTAGTGCGTGGAGGCAGGCTTGTTTAAGGTTTTTCTTTCCATTTTCGGATTTTGGATTTTTTGCGGATGAGAGGGATATCATGTCAATTAGATTGAGAATCTCTCCTATCATGTAGACAATGTTCGTGTACCGTTCATAGGGTATGAATTTTTCTTTCATCTCATGAAGAGTCATCCATATGTTGAGGAAAATGTCAGGTGTGCATTCCCCAGACAACTCTACTGGTATTTCAAAGTAAAAAGTGGTGGTAGGTCAATACATCACTGGTATACGATCCCAAAATAGATACATTCTCACAAGAAATCTATCATGTTTTTGTTCTTTCTAAGGCTCCTCTACTTGATGTTCCCAACTCAACTACTTACTAATTTCATTCCAGACAACTATGCCGGTGGGAGCCTTATTGATTTGTAGACGGCCTGTGGGTCTCTCAGAGGAAGAGTGTGGCACTAGGCCATCATCTAGATGAGAAATAATATCACTCATTAAGGATGGATTGCCCGATGTGTCTAAATCCATTTTTATGAGAGAATCAACATAGGTGGGATTTCTCATATTTGTTTCGTCAAGGGGAGGATGTTCTGCCATCATGAATTTTTATTGTAGGGAGTACCTTTGAAATTGTTTATTCAATGGTAAGGGCTACTCTTTCAACTTGAAGCCAAACCGCAGTAATTTTCCTCATGGCGTATACCATGAGGAGGACCTTAAGGGAGGGATGTAGCAAGGGGATGACCTTAATTATTCATTATTTCACTAAGGGGAGATACTTCACATCAACTGTCATTAAGGGGAGGGACTTCGAAATGACTGTCTTCATGGAGAGAACTACAATCATGAATTGATAGCTGGCTATAGGGAGAATTTCTGTAGTCTACATCTGGGGGAGGGACTTCATGATTTACTATAATGAGGGGAGGAACTTCTCATTGCTTGAAATTAATATGAGGAGGACCTTCAATGTAACTGACATTGTGAGGAGGGCCTTCACAATGACTCTCATCATGGTGTGGACTAGCATAATGAATTGATGTCTGACTATGGAGAGAATCATATTTGCACAATATACACTAGGGTGGAAGATCTGGGCAGATGACAGCAAGGGGAGGACCTTCCTGTTGTCTGATATTTAGGAAAAAGGCAGGGCTACCCTATCATGCATCAGGAGATAGGCACTTGTGATCAATCATTATTGGACCACAGAATGAGCCCCCATGGGTTATCTGTGGATGAAATTCAGAGCTGTTGGTAGAGATATTATATAGAGAACCATCAAATTTTCTACTGCCACTTCCATAATTTGGTAATGGAATGGATGAGTCTTAAGGAATTTTTGAAATATGTTTGGGAGTATTAAGAACCCATTTAATTCCACCATGTTAGTACAATAGAGATGATCCTTAGGAACCATGGTTATATCATGTTCCTGATGAAATATTTTCTGCCCTTTGTGGTAGCCTGAGGGACCTGGGTCTCCTGCACATTGGCAGGTCCCCTCGGTATAAGGTCCTCCTCGGTGGGAGGAGGCTTGGTCATTCAGTGTCAACAGATATACTCTTTAATGGTGGACCCTAAATAGAAACCATGTGTAGTTGAGATGAAGCTGTCAAAATCAGATTTTTCTATGTCCCTATGATAAGGGATGTACTCATTGTAACGTTCTGGGGACATGCTTCTAAAATGGTTTGAGATGACCACTGTGGCTACCTTGTGCTATGGTGTCAGCAGTGGCTGAAGAGGCAGCTGGTGGACCATTATTGACTGGAGGGCTTGTCACACGGCCTCCAACATTGGGAGATTACCATTTTAGTGTTACTCCCCGGTGAGCATGTTGGATACCCAGCATTAAAGATTCCAGGTGGGTGAGGGGGTCTTTCTCTTTGTTGGGGCCCCTGCACCCTATGGGGTCACTGATGTGTGTGTCTACATGGGTCGTTGCAATGTCATTTGGATCAAAGGTTCTACTGTGGGAACCTGCAATATAAATATATGACATATAGACCACAAAACATCATCAAAGTAGAATTCCATTAAACATATTAATATTTGATGATTCATCTTGGCCCTTTTACCCTTCTCTTTTACTATGGGGCGAAGGGGCTTGAGTGAGGTAAGGACGCCACCTTGGTTAAGGATTCACGTCGGGTTCACCATTTTTGTTCTTCATCCATGGTGGTGCATTTTACACTTACTAGGGTGAACAGAATGGTCCAAAATGCATCATCCCTTTCCCATTCATCATTATGGTAGAACCTCCACCTTGGTTATGGATTCACATTGAGTTCACCGTTTTTGTTTTTCCATCGAGGAGGTTCATTTCTGGGTGATGTGGTAATAACCTGACAAGGATCATCACCCATCCCTTTTTTATAGAGATGTGTTCTTATTGAGATCAAAATTCCCTTTTTAACCCGTTCAGTGTCATTATCCTTTAAACAAGGTTAAATTAACCCTACGGGAACTGTTGGTCCCAGCGGGCAACTGTGTGGGGGTCAAGAACTGGTGGAATCGGTCCTTCTCAGATATAACTTCCTTGGATATTCTCCAATGGGTTTATTCGTGGAGCCAAGAATCCTCAATGACCCTTGTATCCAGGATTCAGGGACCTACTTTCCAATGTTAGGCTCTCGTTAGCTAATGATTTGTAAAATGACACTTAAGGATTCCATTAGTCATGAGGATGGGAGGTCAGGCTCACTACACCCTTTCGGAGGAGGATTATTTCCTGTTCATGGACTCTCGTATAGATTTAAGTCATATTCATATGTTTATGAGTCTTTTATTCATTCTGGATGTGTGTATCCATGGGATACCCTTTGATTTCATGATTTTCGTTGGCATGCATATATTTGATTGTAACAGCCCGGGATTTAATGAAAAATATTCTTTATAATTTTATTAATGTCTTGTGTTGTACGCTACACAAAAAGGAGCTTGCACAACACGCATATTTGACTTACCTTGCATTACACGCAATCGCAACCTTCCTCGATAGCCTGTGTAGTACGCAATATTGAGTTTCACGAAACAATGATACGCTATTAAAATATTATTTAAACTAGCCGTTATGAATAGTAATAACCAATTTTTAAATTTTAGAAATTTTAGCTCTCAAAATGGACTTCATTTTTGGATTCGTAGTATCAAATTTATCCTAAGGTGAAATTTTGGTACTTTTCGGATAACTTTCATATTCTGATGAATAGTGAAAATTACTAAATTATAATTAAAAACAACTTTTTTAATCAAAATAATTAATAGTGATAAATTATTAATTTGAGTGGTTTTAAAGTATATTTAGAATATATTTTTACAATTTAATACAATGTTGGTCGTTGAATGTAATTTCACATTTAAACCAGACATAATCACGTTTCAATCTTTTGATAGATATTGTTTCTTAAAAACACGCTATTTGTTTTAACAGCGGGATTTAATTATAAAATTAATTAATGCAACTTCTATGTTATGAATTTGGTAAAATAGACATCATTTTTGAATTCGGAATATGAAATATAGCTTAGGATGAAATTTTGGCATTGTTCTGAAAAACATCAATTTTTGATGAATAGTGAAACTACTAAGTGGTAATTAAAAAATTAATTTCTTCATAAATCTTAACTTTACCACTTATGTGAATGGAATTTCAAAAATCCGGGAGACATGGTTGATGTCAGTAAGTAAAATGTGGTTCAATGAGATGAAAATAATTTTTGGTGAATAGTAACTTTTTACTTTTATTTACCACGGTTAAAAGTAAATAGGGTAATTAAGGGTAAGAATGATATTGATATTACCCTAACACATGTCCTAATTCTATTGGTAAAGTTTATCTCGACCAAAAATAACCTTAAGTGTAAAATATTATCATTTAGGCCCACTTGGATTAGATTAGGACATTTATTATTATTTAATTCAAAGAAGAGTTAAAAGAGTTAAAATCAAATTATATTTACTAAAACATTTTTAATATAAGGTTGTACATAAGATAAATTCGATTGTAAATATTCGTTAGAAAGATAAAAATATTTCCTACATGATGGTATTTTATTTGTAATTTTTAGACATCAAATAATTTAATTTATTTATGACACAAAGATGATGCAGTAATTATCTTATTAATGAAATATTGACATAATTGATGTTATAAACACCAAAATAAATGTAATTTGAGACTTTTTATGAATTCCACTAATTTTATAAGTTACAATGATATATTAGTGTTGATTTAATAAACTTGGTTCGAACATATAATTCTGTTATGACTTTCACAAAAATCATATATCAAATAGTGTCAAAATTGACACAAAATAGTTTTTAAATTAAATATTATATTATTAATTGTTATTTTATTCCTAAAAATCTAAGGTTTGGACAAATGACTTAGATAAGGATATATATATTAATAATAAATAATTTGTGGTTCGTTTGGCATGTTATAGTAAGTGTATTAACCATATAGTGAAAGAAAACAAAAAGACACGGTAAAAGTTAAATTATTTAACATAGAGTTAAATCTAATTGATAAGGTTAAAATAATACCCTAAACATTTATAAATCCTATTGGTTGATAGGATTTCGACCCATCCCCACTTTAGCTTCGAAATAAGACCCTTTAAAACCATTATAAACTGATTTTGACTTTAATATAAAATAATATTTTGAGATATTCCTAAGGTGCCCCTCTCCTCCCTTATAAAAGGGAACCTCCTCCCCCTCCTCCTCACACCAATTTGAGCACTCAAGCTCGGCCAACCCCTGCCATTTTCTCCTCTCCACTTCCCTAGAATAATCCTAGAGGTCCTGGTCTTCTTCAAAGACCAATAATAGTTCCCTAAGTGGAGGATTCAAAGAGGCGTTCCAAAGAAGAGGAGGTTCGGACACAGACGAAGCAAATCGGACCTAAGGTAAGGGAAATATCACAATCTCATTTTTATCCGAGATTGTTTATACTTTAGTATTTACTGGGGTGTATTTTATCATCCACATCCATATTTCCTCAATATGTAATATTATTTCCATCCACCTACAATTTTTTAAATCCAATTTTACCCTTCGGTGAGTTTTTAGTAATATGTATGAAAGGAATCTTTTGTCGTTTTTCGTACGAGGTACTTTTTGACTTTTCCGACAAAAGTACGAAGAATTTTTTTTTTAACTTATACGGCATGAATGGATTTTTAAAACATTATTTCCAAGAAACTTATTTTACAAGTTTTCAAGTTTATTTTTAATCAACTTCTATTATTTTAAAGTCGTATGACATGTTATGAAAGGAAAAATGTTTTTGAAGTATAAAGGATATTTTCCTCAAGAATGGAGTTCAAGTATTTTATCAAAATTATTTTCCATCTAAGATAATAAAAGGGTTCTGTTTTTATCCCTATTATTAAATGGATTTGATTATTTCGCGATGGAAACATTTTTATGAATTCCTTTATCTTATATTAATTGTTTTATGATGTCATGTTGTTTAAGAATCCCATTTTTATTACATGGGTTACGCTATGATGTATGGTTTATGATTATGTGGCACACATAAGAAAGGATTCATTATAATATGGGTGGGACCTATATCTCCCTCCAATGCATTGGGTAAATATTTTATATCTCATGAGATAGACATGGCTGGAACGGTAGGTTATACCGGTTTAGTGAAACAGGACTGGAACGAGGGTGACTCGGTTCAGAAAGGGACTTTGTCCACTAAGATAGTCTTGGAAATGAGTCATGACTAACAAGAAATGATTTTCCATGATTATGTGTGCATGAAACAAAGTTTCAAGTTTCATGTTATGATTATGGGGATCTCATTTTCACTTCTATGATTTATTCCATGTTAAGATATTATGATCTCTCTTTTGCAGGTTAAGATTTACAAAAGTTATGTTCTTATGAATATGATGTGATTGATTTCTCTTTTGTTTACCCTTACTGAGAATTTGAGCTCACCCTTTTATGTTTTCTTTTCCCAAGGATATAAAGAAAGGTTTTAGGTAAAAAAAAGGAAGATCTTTATGGGAGATATTTAAGATCTTTCACCACGATTAGAAGATTACGTTCCGAGTTTTCAAAGACACTAAACTATTACGATCCTTGTGTGTGTGTTTTTTTTATGTACTATGTATTCTGCAAAAGTAATGTAATGTACATGTACGTCAAGATACGGGTCTCTATAGTTGGTATTAGAGGAAAGGTTTAGTCAACCTTTGGAAACTAGGACGCGAAAACATTAGTGAGATCCCTAGAGATATTTATAAGGTATGTCTAGGGATGTCCCTAAGGTTAAGTATACATAAAGGTAATAGTACTAGAATTACGCTAACGATCATATAATTTAACCTAAGATGTTAGATATTAAGGGTACTCCCCCTTTAATATGTTGTTTTCCATAGCATTATTTTGCCTATCACACAATTCTTTTTGGGTTTTAGAAAATGGCTGGAAACAAGATGATTCATGATAATGGAGGATATGATGGACAATGGAATGATATTCTTTATGAGGAACCAAATGAAATGGGATTTGGAAGTCCAAACATCATTATTATGCCGAATCAGCAATCTCATAATATGATCAATAAAGTAAAATTTGTTAAGTTTCCTGACTCGGCTAATAAGAGAAATATGGAGTTTCATGATGATCATAGAGGAAAGAAAGTTCAATTTCCCCTATGTAAATCATGTGGGAAGAGGCATCAAGGAGAATGTTTCAAGGGAACTAGAAGATGCTTTGGGTGTGGAAAAGAAGGACACAAAGCAAGTAAGTGCAAAGGAAAAGGTTCAGTTAACACCATGGATGAGGATAATGGTATTCCTACGACATCAAAAATGGTTAAGTGTTTTAAATGTGGAATGTATGGGCATTATGCAAACCAATGCCCTAAGGGAAAGACTCATGAAGAGAATCAGTATGGTCGTATGGGTAGTATTTATGTGGATGATGATGAAGAGACTACAAATGATATGTGAGATGAAAGAATTGTTGAATCTCGGTTAATGGTTTAATAATGTAGTGAAATGATTACATGTTTATCATGTGTAATGTTGTATAAGAAATCTCATGGTACTATGGAATAAAGAGACATCTAAGGATTGTTACATTGTTGTCTTTCCTTGAGTTTTAAAAGTGTTTTATTAATGTTACCAGTATCCATGAAAGGTTATTCAGATATTTTTGGAATGTAGATGATATGCGCATAATGAAGGGATAAGGAGAAAATTAAATGTTTAACAGTATTCATGAGCTCATGATTGATATAAGGACTAAGTGATGTCATGGTTTGAGTATATAGAATTTTGAGGATTTTGGTATGTGGAAAGTGTTAAATTTTAACTGCATTCATGTTTTCACTAAGGTGTTCAAGAGAATACATGATTAAGGACTTTGAATGTTTGGAATGTGACCAAAAAAAACATATCTTATGCTATATGGGGATCAACGATGGTATTAAATCTCTGGTAATCATTTTCACTATGTTATGAGAGTGGACTGCAGTATTATGGATAAGCCTAAATATTGGAATGGATTATGTTGGACATAAGTTATTATTGTTTAAGGATAAAAGTTTTTTCGATATTATTGATTGGATGTTATAGTAATATAGTTTTAGAAAAAGGACAACCTGCAGAATGGGCGACAGCCCATCGCGTCGGACAAGGCTGTGGGAATTGAACCCACAACCGAAGTGCGACTGGCCTTTATCGCCTACCACTGGCCTATAGGAAGTCCCTGATTAGTAGAAACTAGTTTTATTTTTTTTAAGTAGTATGATATATGAAGTATAATTCCATTTTAGGAACCATATATGATTAATCTCACTATATAATGACTTATGAATATTTAATAACTTTTGCAAACCTTTTGTTTGAGACAGATGAAATGACCCATCATTCTATCACATGATCTGCTAACAACAAATTCAACTTCATTTATTTAAGAGATGAAGTGGAAATTGTTAAATGCACGAACAACAGTGAGGTTGTACCAACATAAAGTAAGTATTTATTCTAATTCAAATTCTCTAACTTTAGGGAAACGATCTTGAAAACCAAAAATGTTGTCCTAGTGATCTTATATCTGATGAATCAGATGGTACCTTAGATCGTCACAAATTTATGGCTTTGTGATTGCTGGCTTTCCCATAGCCATGTTCTCAACCACTCTCCATCAGAACATGATGGTTAAATTTCTCTACCATATCCATATTTTCACCTATGTGGAAACCCAGTGATTAGTTTATTTGGGTAACCGTTACGTTTCATACTTTTGTTTTTAAAGATTGGTTTTGATATTCCTTTTTACGATATGGGTTTCTATTAAAGAAACTTTCGATTAGTAAACCATTTATAACCCCGACGAATTTCGAGGGAGAAATTCATTTTAAGGGGGGTAGAATGTAACAGCCCGAGATTTAATGAAAAATATTCTTTATAATTTTATTAATGTCTTGTGTTGTACGCTACACAAAAAGGAGCTTGCACAACACGCATCTTTGACTTACCTTGCATTACACGCAATCACAACCTTCCTCGATAGCGTGTGTAGTATGCAATATTGAGTTTCACGAAACAATGATATACTATTAAAATATTATTAAAACTAGCCGTTATGAATAGTAATAACCACTTTTTAAATTTTAGAAATTTTAGCTCTCAAAATGGACTTCATTTTTGGATTCGTAGTATCAAATTTATCCTAAGGTGAAATTTTGGTACTTTTTGGATAACTTTCATATTCTGATGAATAATGAAAATTACTAAATTATAATTAAAAACAAATTTTTTAATCAAAATAATTAATAGTGATAAATTATTAATTTGAGTGGTTTTAAAGTATATTTAGAATATATTTTTACAATTTAATACAATGTTGTTCGTTGAATGTAATTTTACATTTAAACCAGACATAATCAAGTGTCAATCTTTTGATAGATATTGTTTCTTAAAAGCACGCTATTTGTTTTAACAGCGGGATTTAAATATAAAATTAATTAATGAAACTTCTATTTTATGAATTTGGTAAAATAGACATCATTTTTGAATTCATAATATGAAATATAGCTTAGGTTGAAATTTTGGCATTGTTCTGAAAAACATCAATTTTTGATGAATAGTGAAACTACTAAGTGGTAATTAAAAAATTAATTTCTTCATAAATCTTAATTTTACCACTTATGTGAATGGAATTTCAAAAATCCGAGAGACACGGTTGATGTCAGTAAGTAAAATGTGGTTCAATGAGATGAAAATAATTTTTGATGAATAGTAACTTTTTACTTTTATTTACCACGGTTAAAAGTAAATAGGGTAATTAAGGGTAAGAATGATATTGATATTACCCTAACACATGTCCTAATTCTATTTTAAAAGTGTATCGCGACCAAAAATAACCTTAAGTGTAAAATATTATCATTTAGGTCCACTTGGATTAGATTAGGACATTTATTATTATTTAATTCAAAGAAGAGTTAAAAGAGTTAAAATCAAAGTATATTTACTAAAACATCTTTAATATAAGGTTGTACATAAGATAAATTCGATTGTAAATATTCATTAGAAAGCTAAAAAGATTTCCTACATGATGGTATTTTATTTGTAATTTTTAGACATCAAATAATTTAATTTATTTATGACACAAGATGATGCAGTTACTATCTTATTAATGAAATATTGACATAATTGATGTTATAAACACCAAAATAAATGTAATTTTAGACTTTTTATGAATTCCACTAATTTTCTAGGTTACTATGATATATTAGTGTTGATTTAATAAACTTGGTTAGAACATATAATTCTGTTATGACTTTCACAAAAATCATATATCAAATAGTGTCAAAATTGACACAAAATAGTTTTTAAATCAAATATTATATTATTAATTGTTATTTTATTCCTAAAAATCTTAGGTTCGGCCAAATGACTTAGATAAGCATATATATATTAGTAATAAATAATTTGGGGTTCGTTTGGCATGTTATAGTAAGTGTATTAACCATATAGTGAAATAAAACAAAAAGACATGGTAAAAGTTAAATTATTTAACTTAGAGTTAAATCTAATTGATAAGGTTAAAATAATACCATAAACTTGTCTAAATCCTATTAGTTGATAGGATTTCGACCCATCCCCACTTTAGCTTCGAAATAAGACCCTTTGGAACCATTATAAACCGATTTTGACTTTAATATAAAATAATATTTTGAGATATTCCTAAGGTGCCCCTCTCCTCCCTTATAAAAGGGCACCTCCTCCCCCTCCTCTTCACACCAATTTGAGCACTCAAGCTCGGCCAACCCCTGCCATTTTCTCCTCTCCACTTCCCTAGAATAATCCTAGAGGTCCTGGTATTCTTCAAAGACCAATAATAGTTCCCTAAGTGGAGGATTCAAAGAGGCGTTCCAAAGAAGAGGAGGTTCGGACACATACGAAGCAAATCGGACCTAAGGTAAGGGAAATATCACAATCTCATTTTTATCCGAGATTGTTTATACTTTAGTATTTACTGGGGTGTATTTTATCATCCACATCCGTATTTCCTCAATATGTAATATTATTTCCATCCACCTACAATTTTTTAAATCCAATTTTACCCTTCGGTGAGTTTTTAGTAATATGTATGAAAGGAATCTTTTGTCGTTTTTCGTACGAGGTACTTTTTGACTTTTCCGACAAAAGTACGAAGAATGTTTTTTTTAACTTATACGGCATGAATGGATTTTTAAAACATTATTTCCAAGAAACTTCTTTTACAAGTTTTCAAGTTTATTTTTAATCAACTTATTTTATTTTAAAGTCGTATGACATGTTATGAAAGGAAAAATGTTTTTGAAGTAGAAAGGATATTTTCCTCAAGAATGGAGTTCAAGTATTTTATCAAAATTATTTTCCATCTAAGATAATAAAATGGTTCTTTTTTTGTCCCTATTATTACATGGATTTGATTATTTTTTTATGGAAACATTTTTATGAATTCCTTTATCTTATATTAATTGTTTTATGATGTCATGTTGTTTAAGAATCCCATTTTTATTACATGGGTTACGCTATGATGTATGGTTTATGATTATGTGGCACACATAATAAAGGACTCATTGTAAGATGGGTGGGACCTATATCTCCCTCCAATGCATTGGGTAAAGATTTTATATCTCATGAGATAGACATGGCTGGAACGGTAGGTTATACCGGTTCAGTGAAACAGGACTGGAATGAGGGTGACTTGGTTCAGAAAGGGACTTTGTCCACTAAGATAGTCTTGGAAATGAGTCATGACTAACAAGAAATGATTTTCCATGATTATGTGTGCATGCCACAAAGTTTCAAGTTTCATGTTATGATTATGGGGATCTCATTTTCACTTCTATGATTTATTCCATGTTAAGATATTATGATCTCTCTTTTGCAGGTTAAGATTTCCAAAAGTTATGTTCTTATGAATATGATGTGATTGATTTCTCGTTTGTTTACCCTTACTGAGCATTTGAGCTCACCCTTTTATGTTTTCTTTTCCCCAGGATATAAATAAATGTTTTAGGTAAAAAAAAGGAAGATCTTTATGGGAGATATTGAAGATCTTTCACCACGATTAGAAGATTACGTTCCGAGTTTCCAAAGACACTAAACTATTACGATCCTTGTGTGTGTGTTTTTTTATGTACTAAGTATTCCGCAAAAGTAATGTAATGTACATGTACGTCAAGATATGGGTCTATACATTGATGCTACAAAGGTGATGCTGACATGAGCCATATAGTAAGGTTCTCTGGAATTTATAATCATCCGGTGGGGATAGAAGGTGACTTGATATTGGGATTAGGACCATAAAAAGGTCACCCTATATATCATGAGGAGAGGAATCAACACCCACATAGTTTAGATTGTGTGGTGGTTATGCATAGAACCTTCCCATTGAGGGGGGGGTCATGGTTTGGTGGACCCCTTTGGATGGGCTCCCTTTCGAGCTCGAAACATCTAGTAGTCATCATATTTATCCTGGATTGATCAGGAATTAGAGTTCTCATAGTATAGATTCATGTGAATGTTGTAGTCATCGCAAAAATCTAATACCATGTGATTCATGGTTGGTGTGAGAAACAAGAGGATTCAAAGATTCACCAATGCACATGCATCATATCCTATTGGTGGGAGAGGGAGATCATGCTGTGGAAGAGGTCGGGGTGACGGTGGGCATGGGCGTAGAGCAACGAAACCTTTAATGTGAGATGACATTAAGGGTCATGCGACCCAGCCTTGGATGATAGGGGACATACCTCAGTGGGGTCCCCCGTAGAATGTTCTGGGAAGGGAAGGAGTTTCGTCTTCATCAAAGGGGGGAGTGACCATAACCCTTTTGACTGAAAACTATTCTTCCTTGAATGGAAAATGAAGTGACCACCATTAATCCCTAGAACAAGGAGGTTCACATCAGCATCCCAAGGATGGAATCTGGGTTACCATGGGAATGTATCCTAATAGGAATTCTAGAAAATGGAACCATTGGGGGTATATCCTTCGTGAATCTTCTTTGTGTGGGTATATAGACTCAAAGGGGCATGTTGATTCACCTAACGATTTGACCATACAGGTCTAGTGGCTTTGGAGGAGGCATTGGCCTGATACCAGAGGACTAGTTTGTGAAGGAATCAAGGAGGATTAGACAGTAGTGGAAGGGTGAGGTTGGGACCATAGTAAACAATTCAAAAAAACACCCCATTCCACATTCTGGTTTCTTATGTGAGATTGGGTAGGATCCACATAACATAGTGGTATGTAGGATGAGGGGTGGTCTACATACCAATGTGGTACGCACTCATAGGTATATACAATCATGTACCATAGTGGTACGTTCCTTTCCATGCCGCTTTGGGTTCCATCCAGGTAACAATGCAGTACACTACATTGGGTTCAGTCCATGTAGTGGTACGCTACACAGAGCACCTTTTTGAAGGAGGTTCTAGGGGATTAACATTCTTCGGAAGTTCATCCGTGATAAGTCTGTGGTTTCCAGTTCACCAATTAGGTTCTTGATTCAATTATTATTATTCAAGTCCTCTGTTTTATGGTTCACAACCAGCTGTAGTTGTGGAGAATGTGCTTCACAATTCGGGCTCCACAGATGAATCCAGACGGACGCTGGAGTCCTCTCTAAAAATATTCTCCCAACCATAGAGTCCCCTTCAATTTTTTTTTAGTATTTTCTTCCTCGTCCCTCCCCCCTATGTCAATTGTTTTTCTTTTATAGATCATCATATCAATCATATCTATTGGGCACTCTACACCATTTAAAGAGGCCCATTGTGTAAGAACCTAGTTCTTATTTCTGAGGTAAGAGTTTCTTCTTTTCTCCTTTCCGAAAGTGTTTTTGAGAAATAAGGAAAATTTGGGAAAATACCAAATTTTGGAAAGTACACACCGCGTACTTTTCAACACCCCATGTACTTTTGGCCGTGTGGAATAAGGACATGGGGCCTATGGCCATGTCGGTGATGAAGGGTGTAGAAACCGACTACACGTTGTGTAGTGGTCCTTTACACGTCGTGTAGTCAGTCGGCAGGAGAATAGTAAGGCGGTGGCTAGCTATGAAACAGAACATGCCGTGTACTCAAGAAGACACCACGTGTAGTCAATTCAGCAGATGAACAGTGTTGCGCTGGTGGGAAACTGCCAGATGAACAGTTAAATGATGGAAGTACACGCCATGTACTCAGAAGTACATGTCGTGTACTTTTTTTGCTTAAAATGGGCAGTAGCCTCCCATGTTCATATGGAAGGCTTAGAACGGGAAGATGGAGTAGAAGAGGGAGGCTAAAGCTTTGATGAACCACCTAGCACACGTCGGAAATCTATTTCTTCCTCAGATGATCTTGTTGGAACCGCACGGGTAAGCCCTCCACTCCTCCTAAGTCGTTCTTGCCAATTCATCCTCTGAGGGAAGTTATTTAAGATTGAATGAGTTTGCTTTTAAATCAGATCTATGTCATTCATGGGAATTTCTTGAATCGACGTTCCCGTATATCGTTCGTTGGCATTAAAGGTAGGCGTCTTGGTGTTTATTTTCCAACTGTTTTGCATTCTTTGAGCTTTTGAGCTATGAACCCATATTTGGGGTGTCGTGTGGCTGAGGTCGTGGCTATTTTAAATACCTAAAATTGAATAGGTAATTAATTGTGATAATAAAATGATGTTTGGGATCACTGCATGGATCCAGGACTATCCCAAGGGGTGTTTTACTATATTTAGGTGTTTGTCTAGGATACCTGAGGGTATGCCATGTTTAATTTTGCATTACTTTTTTCCTAGAAAGAAATTGTATGTAAATTGCATGTTTATATGTTGGGCATGGCCCGATTACTTATGCATGAGGGTTGTGTTTACTAATGCCTGAGGGCGTGACTGTATTAGCCGTAGGGAGATATTATTTTTCATCTAAGGTAAACCTTTCGTGCCTGAGGAATTGACTTATTTTATGCCTGAGGGAGAGATTCTGTTATGCCTAAGGGCGAGATTCTATTATTCCTGAGGGTGAGATTCCATTATGCCTGAGGGCGATATTCTATTATGCCTAAGTGTGAGATTCACTGTGGTGTTTTCTTAATGTTAGGTGGATAAATGAATAATTTAAAAGTCAATATAACTGGTTAAGTTAGTTACTTTTAATGTGCTACTTAGTTTATTGCATTTACTACTGCACACTATTGTTGCATGTCTACACACAGTTGAGCATGGGCCTTTAGTGGATTCCTACTGTGAATTATTTCTCACACCCTGTTTGGGTCATGATTTTCGGCCCAAACAGATTACGTTTTTCACGTGTAGATAAGGTAAAGGGTCCTTATATAGGTACATGAATGTTGCTAAGGAGCAGGGGAGCATGGGACCGGGCTAAGGCTCGTGATGCTACCAGCTATTTTGTTCTGTTTTGCTTTCCTATAATTTTACTGTAATGTATTTTTGTGAAACATGTTCTAGATGTTTTTGTAGAATTTGAAGCATGTTGATCCATTATTTATATACTAGTTGTTTATGTTAACTGCAGTTGTTTAGTTCAGTTTTGTATGGTTTACTTCTTCTGTTGTTTCTGTATATTCTATTCCATTATGCTATGCTACACTTTGAAAAATTAGGGTATAGTTTCCCCACTATCAGACCTGGGCCCTCACTGCTAGTCAGAAGCCTCTGGCGTTTGTGGAAATGCACTTGAGGTCATGTGTAGAACCGAGTTTGGGGCACCCGTTGAGTGGTACCCGGAGCTGTGACGTTACAATATTGTATGAGAGGGGGTTCTTTTCTTTGACTTACTTTTTGGAGCCATAGTCTTGGATTGGATGAGAATGGTAGTTGGTAATAATCTGTGCCTAGGAGTAGCTAACCCGTGTATAGGGAAAAGCCAATTTACCTCGTATTGAAATTTTAATGATTTTTCAATTTTACAGTATATTTTTTTCACCGAAGGGTGACACACTTGTATTGTGATGTTTATATTTGATCCATGGGTTCTATTTAGTTGCAACCCTATGAGATGAAGGTATGCCATCTCATTCATCATTTAGGCACATTCTAGAAATCACATACCATGCATAATTCCATGCCATTCAGGATCATTAGAAAGTGCATGTAGTTTTGATAGTTTTTGTGCTAGAAAAGCATTCTTGTGTGATAGCTGCTTGATAAATACCTGTTATGTGATATGGTATTTTTGTATGACCCTGTTTATAGAATGGACGCCAAACTTTGGTTTTTGGTGAGTATGGGCCCTCATTTGTCGGAATTTCGTGGATAATTGATTGTTTATTTTATTATAACATAGAAAATATGTCAAAATTTGATTCGTGGGGATTATGGGCCCTCACAGACCATAATTTGACACTTAGGTGTTGTTTTTCAGTATTTTATGGGCTCCAGAGTAGTTTCTGAGGCATACTGTCTGTAAAACCCAGTATACACGGTGTGTACTGTTTTACACATGCCATGTATGTCATTCTATTCGGGATAAAAAGAAAACTTTTTTAATACACGTTGTGTACCTGGGGTACACATTGTGTAGTCCCATCTCATGTCACAAACCGTGTGGGTGGCGACACGGAGAAGGGAAGAGCTTGGGGAAAACACGTCGTGTACCAGATCTAAAAACTGTGTAGTGTTGACCTGGAGTTCACCCGTGTAAGAAACAACATGGACGGAGGAGACATAAGACATACACGTCGTGTCATTAATGAACACACCGTGTAGTGTGAACTGGGGACTCGGCCATGTAACTAACAACACGGGTCGGTGTCACCTCTCCTTGAACACACTGTGTACCTGTGGGACATGCCGTGTAGTCCTGTCTGAGGACATACCATATGGACATAGCCATGTGGCTTGAAAAATGAGGAGATGTACACCCTGTGTGCGGGTGTAACACGCCATGAAGTGTCAAGCCGAGTCATCAGTCATGTCACAAACGACAAGGGCAGTTGGAAATAACACCATTCACACCATGTAGATTATATACAAGACGTGTAGTTTTGTTCAATGGGATCTGTGCACCTTATCCATGTAGAAGGACCCGGGCAGGGGAAGAGAAGTCATGTACACACCATGTATTCCATATACACGTCGTGTTGTCGTGTTTTTCAAATTTTGATTGCCTTCTTCCTCTTGTTTTCTTTTGGGTTTCGGCATTTTCGGTCGTTGTTAATATTGTTCTAAAGGTGTGTGTTTGACCTTGTAGTGTCATGCCGCCGAGACGACCACGTATTGTTCTCCAAGAGAAAGGCGACGATTATACTCTAGATATGGTGGTCCATGGGCTACCAGTTGATCCTCTAGCAGAGCCAGATGTGGAACCGGCCGTTATATCGGACACAGGCACAGATGCATAGTTCTGTGAAGGCTTTATGCAGTTCATACAAACCTTTTAGGGAGCACCGCCGGCTGCCACATCTGTGGATAAGCTTACTCATATATACTAGTAGCAGCATCTGCCTACGTTTTCAGGGGATGGAGGACCACAGGCTACGAAGTCTTGGCTGGGATCTATGTAGATTATTTTCAAGCATCTTGAGACACCTCCAGGGAGGAAGGCCAAGCTCAGGACTTTCATGCTATGGGATTCTGCCAAGAGTTGGTGGGATGTTACCACCCAGTCAGAGCATCATAGAGACATTGCGTGGGAAGATGTCCAGGTTGTCTTCTATAACTTCTTCTTCCCAGAGACGCTGCGATCAGATAGAGCTTGAGACTTCATGAATCTGTAGCAGGGCGCTATGACGACGATGGAATATTCTGATCATTTCACCAAGCTTCAGGGTTTTACACCCGTACTAGTGGGTGATGATATGTTGAGAGCCAGTAGTTTTGAGGAGGGTCTTCGTTATGACATTCGTGCACTGGTGACTGTTTCCAAAAATCATTCAGTACATGTTATTGTGAACCTGGTGCTGATTTCGGAGAGGTACCATTGGGAAGCTAGTGGTGTGGGCCAGGGCGGTTCAGCACTAGTCACTTGTACTATTTCTACTAGAATGAAGAAGAGATAGATGTATTTCTCTCAAGGTGGTAGTACCAGCCATGCAGTTTCTTTAGGTGGCCCGATCAGGTGCTAAAAGTGTGGTAAAGTGGGGAATAAGAGACCACAGTGTCCACGTGATCCAGTGGAGTGTCGAGCTTTCGAAAAGAAGGGGCATCTGCAGTGCTTTTGTAGGGTGTTTCTACCAGTGGATAGTGAGAGGGGTTCTATGCAGACTCCGTGTGTGGGAGCAGGACTAGTAGCTTCTTACCAGTCAGGAAACTGGAATACATCATGGCGTGCAGGTAGGGATGGTGGTTGTGGCGGTGGTGTCCAGACACCAGGATCTCAGAGGCAGCAGGGCGGGACCGCTCAGGGTAGTCAGGCTCTGTCGCAGGGCTGCGACATTGGGCATGCATATGCAGTGCAACAGACCCAGAAAGAGTAGGATCCTGGACCGTCTACAGTCAGAGGTACTATTTTAGTTACTTTTGACTTATCTTCAGTACTTTTTGATACTAGTGTTACACATGGTTTTATATCTGTGCACATTGTGGAGAGACATGGGCTCTGTGTTTCTACTTATTCTAGTATCTTGATGCTAGACACTCTGTTGGGGACTAGAAAGACTGGTTTACGTCAGTGCTAGGAGTTCCCCCTTGAGGTAGGTGGGTGTCACATTCTCTGGGACCACTATTTCTTAGAGATGACAGCTTATGATGTCATTCTCAAGATGGACTAGTTGGTTCCCTTTCGAGCCTTTTTAGATTGCTATCATCCCAGGGTGAGTTTCACGTCACCAGAGGGCAGATGGTTTCTATACAAGGGTGAGTGGGATGTTCAGGCGATTCGAGATGGACCATAGCATCGTGGGTGAGGTGGAGTCATAGCCCAGATTGTGTGTTTATATTTGGATAATCAGGGGACTTGTCAGACGGATTTCCCTCCAGTTGTTGATCATTTTAGGGATGTCTACCCAAACTACTTTTTTGGTCTACCTCCGGACTTGAGGTGGATTTCTCTCTTGATCTTGTGCCAGGAGCATCACTGGTGTCAATTCCTCCTTACAGGATGGCCACGCCTGAGTTGCAGGAGCTCAAGAGGATGTTAGAGGAGTTACACGCAAAGGGTTTCATCTGACACAGTACTTCTCCTTGGGGTTCTCCATTTCTTTTTACAAATAACGTGGACGGTACCCTCAGACTCTGTGTGGATTATAGGAATTTGAACCAGTTGATGGTTAAGAACTGACATCCCTTGCTAAGGATAGATGATCTTTTGGATCAACTTCGTGGAGCACGAGTGTTCTCAAAGATTTACTTGTGAGCAGGATATCATCAGTTGTGCGTGAGACTATCAGATATACCTCTTACAACCTCTTAGAGCAGGTATGGTTTATACGAGTACTTGGTTATGCCGTTCGGACTCACGAACGCGCCAATAGTTTTCATGGATCTGTTGAATCGTTTGTTCCATCCTTATTTGGACTCTATTGTAGTAGTATTCGTGGACAACATCTTGGTGTACTCTCACACTCGACATGACCATGCCACCCATCATGAGATCGTATTGAGTACACTAAGAGAGTATAAGCTATATGCTATGCTCTCCAAGTGCCACTATTGGATGAACTAGATTACCTTCTTGGTTTATACCATCTCAGAGGCAGGAGTTGTAGTAGACACAGAGACGGTAAGAGTAGTATTTTCCTAGGAGAAGCCGAAGAACGTGTTTGAGATACGGAGTTTCGTGGGGCTGGATAGTTACTACAGACGCTTCATATAGGACTTCTCCCGCTTAGTAACTCCGTTGTTGGGTTTGACTAAGAAGGGTGTGATGTTCACCTGGTCAGAAGCTTGTGAGACATCCTTTCAAGACCTGAAAGGAAAGTTAACATCAGCACCAATCCTGATACTCCTAGAGCAGGGTAAGAGCTATATAGTTTACTATGATGCATCAAGGATTGTACTGGGAGATGTGTTTATGCAGGGCCATCGAGTTGTTGCATAAGGTTCTCGGCAGTTGAGGCCACATAAGAGGAATTACCCAATGCATGATCTCGAGTTGGCTGTTGCTGTGCATGCGTTGCACAATTGGAGACATTATCTTTTCGGAGAACATTTTGTGGTCTTTGCCGACCAAAAAAGATTCAAGTATATCTTTACACAGCGTGACATGAATCTGAGAGTGTGAAGGGGGGTTGAATACCTTCCGTCCTTCGATTTTGAGCTTACCTATACACCTGGAAAAGGAAATGCAGTATTGCATGCACTAAGCAGCAAGACTCAGATACAGGCTTTACAGGAGGCCAGTGATGAGTGGCAGCTCATGTCTTTGTTCTCTGAGATGCATTTGGAAGTGCATGATAGCCTGGGGAAAACTTATCTTTCCTCTTTAGCTCTGACTTCTACCCTCCTATATAGGGTGAGGAAGAGAAAGCTATCTGATTTAGAAGAACTAATTCTGCGGTATTCAGTGGCAAGTGAGAACCCTCCTTCTGGTTGGACGATAGGCGATGATGAGATTTTTCTTTTCCACGGACGAGTGTGGGTTCCAGGGGATATAAGAGTGGAGCTGATGAGGGAGTTTCATGCTTCGGCTTAGGCAGTTCATCCCAGGGTTAACAAGATGTACCGTGACATGAGACGTCAATACAGGTGGTCGGGTATGAAGAGAGATGTATCTGGTTTTGTTACAAGGTGTTCCACCTGTCAGTAAGTGAAGGCGGAGCATCAGAAGCCAGCCAGACTATTACAGTAGTTACCCATTCCAGAGTGTAAATGGGATGATGTCGTGATGGATTTCGTGACCGGTCTGCCGAGGTCCCCTGAAGGCAATGATGCCATGTGGGTCATTTTGGACAGACTTAGGAAGGTAAATCACTTTTTGCTGATCAAGGAGACCTTCGTTGTTGACGATCATAGGAAGTTGTATATCTGATGTATCATACATATTCATGGGGTCCCTCGTTCAATCGTTTCATATAGGGACGCACCATTTACATCTCGTTGCTAGAAGATTTTTCAGAGGGCATAGGGTACACAGGTACTTCTGAGCACAACTTACCACCCTGAGATAGATGGCCAGTTAGAGCGTGCGATACAGGTTCTTGAGGACATGTTGTGAGAATGCGTCCTAGACTTTGGGGGCTCTTGGGAGAATCACATACCCCTAGTCGAGTTTTCCTATAACAGCAGTTTTGAGGAAACTATTGGGATGACACCATACATGTATTTATATGGTAGGACATACCGATCACCTTTGTGCTTGTTAGAGGCAGGTGAGGTAGCTTTACTGGGACCACGTCTCGTGCAGGAGACTTCTGAGAAGGTCTAGTTGATTCAGAAGTGGATGGCTATCGAGCAGTCTCGTCAGAAATCTTATGCTGGTCACTATAGGCGGCCATTGGAGTTTGTGGTCGGGGATCAAGTTTTCCAACGTGTTTCGCCGAGGTTGGGACATAGATGGATTAGGAGACAGGGAAAACGTTCACTGAGGTATGTGGGGCCATTTGAGATTCTGGAGAGAGTCACACCAGTTCCTTATCGGTTGCAGTTACCTCAGAGGTACTGGTCCATGCACGACAGCTTCCATGTATCTCAGTTACACCACTATCATTCACACGCGTCTCACGTCTTTCAACCCGGGGCGGTTTAGATTGAGGATGATGCGTCCTTTGAGGATCATCTGATTCATATCGTTGATAAGAGCATGAAGGTTCTCCGAGACCGCTCAGTTCCTCTCGCACAGGTGCTCTGGAAGCATGGCCGAGTGAAGGAAAAAATGTGGGAGTGGGAGACTGATGTACATGCTCAGTTTCCGGAATTATTCAAGACTGAATCTTCGCAACCATTAGAAGGGAAATTCGGGGATGAATTGCTTTATGGGGGGAAGTTTGTAAGAACCCGGTTCTTATTTCTGATGTACAAGTTTCTTCTTTTATCTTTTTCTTATGTGTTTTTGAGAAATTAGTAAAATGGGGAAAATCCCAAATTTTGGAATGTACATGTCGTGTACTTGTGCACATTCCATGTACTTTTGGCCGTGTGGAATGACTACACATGGCATGTGGCCATGTCAGCGACGAAGGGTGTAGAAACTGACTACACGCTGTGTAGTAGTCCTCTACATGCCGTGTAGTCATTCGTTAAGCGAATAGTAATGTGGTGGTCAGTTGTGTGACAGAACGCACCGTGTACTCAAGAAGACATGTCGTGTCGTCAAGTCGGTAGATGAACAGTGACATGTTGGTGGGAAACCGCTAGATGAATAGTTAAATGAAGGAAGTACACGTCATTTACTCGGATGTACACGTCATGTACTTTGGTGTTTTGAATAAAATGTGTAGTAGCCTCCCTTGTTCTTAAGGAAGTCTTAGAATGGGAAGAGGGAGTGGAAGAGGGAGGCCGAAGCTTTGGAGAGCCGCCAGGCGCACGTCGGGAATCTGTTTTCACCTCGGACGATCTCGTTGGAACCGCACGAGTAAGCCCTCCACTCCTATTAAGCTGTTCATGCCAATTATTACTGTAAGGGATATTATTTATGTTTTAAAGAGTTTTCTTCTACATAATTTCTATGTCGGTCTTGGGCGTTTCTGGAATCGACATTCACGTATATTGTTCGTTGGTGTTAAAGGTAGGTGGCTTGGTGTTTATTTTCCAACTTCTGTGAGTTTTGTGCATTTTTGTCCTACGAACCCATATTTGGGGTTTCGTGTGGCTGAGGTCGTGGCTATTTTAAATAAATAGAATTTAATAGGTAATTAATTGTGATAATAAAATGCTGTTTGGGATCACAGCTTGGATCTAGGACCATCCCAAGGTGTGCGTTCCTCTGTTTAGTCGTTTGGCCAGGATACCTGAGGTTATTCCATGTTTAATTATTCATCACTATTTCCTTGAGAGGAATTTTATGTATGTTTCATGGTTATATGTTGGGTATGTCCCGTTTACTTATGCCTGAGGGCGGTGTTTACTATAGCCTAAGGGTGTGATTATATTAGCCTAAGGGTGAAGTTATATTTCTCCTGAGGGAATCCTTTCGTGCCTGAGGGCTTGACTTCTATTATGGTTTAGGGAAAGATTCTGTTATTCTTGAGTGTGAGATTCTATTATGGGTGAGGGAGAGATTCCATTATGCCTGAGGGAGATATTCTCTAATGCTTGACCGTGAGATTCACTGTGGTGTTTTCATAAAGTCAAGTGGTTAAATGAATAATTTAAATGTCAATATAATAGGTTAATTTAGTTACATTTATGTACTGATTAGTTTATTTCATTTACTACTGCACACTATTAGTGCATGTCTACACACAGTTGAGCACGAGCCTTTGGTTGAAGCCTACTGGGAATTATTTCTCACATTCAGTTTGGGTCATTCTTTTTGGCCCAAACAGATTACGTTTCTGTGGGTGTAGATAAGGGAAAGGGTCCTTATACAGTTACATGATTGTTACTAAGGAGTAGGGTAGCATGGGACCGGGCTGAGGCTCCTGATGCTACCGACAGTTTTGTTCTATTTCTCTTTCCTGTACATGTACTGTACTTTATTGTTCTGAAACTTGTTCTAGCTGTTTTCTTAGAATTTGAGGCATGTCGCACCATTATTTATATACTTGTTCGTTATGTTAACTGCAATAGTTTAATTCAGTTGTGTATGGTTTACTTCTATTGTTGTTACTGTATATTTTATTCCATTCTGCTGCACTACACTTTGACAACTATGGGCATAGTTTCACCGCTATCAGGCCTGGGCCCTCGCTGCTAGTCGGCAGACTCTGGCATTTGTGGAAATGTGCTTGAGGTCATGTGGCGAACTGGGTTTGGGGCACCTGTTGAGTGTCACCTAGAGCCGGGATGTTACACATTGAAGTAACATCCAGACCCGCAGATGACTCTGTCAACTGTGGTTTGTAGAGGCTTCCGTTTGTGATAATGGTTCGCAGAACCCTACGGGTTTTCTTCATACATGTATTGATTAGTTTGCGGAATGGTACATGGATGGTCCACACATGTATGAATCTTTCAATGACTTAATTCACGTTCTGTCATGTTTTCCGGCCATCCTGATATGGGCCATCGATTCGCAGATTGTTCCACATACCTGGTGGTATGAGATCCAGCTATTTTACATAACATCCCTAGTGATGGTACGTAGGCCACTTGAAATTCATTGAAAACATGAATTCATCCAAGTTTCTACTGATGATTAATCCTCAATTTGAGTCTGCTCACCTTTCTAGACTTGTAGGAGTACATTCTTCCTTCTATAAAGAAATTGTGAGGTATTTTCATCCCTTGGAAGAATTTTCAAGACCCTACGGATGTGAAGAGATATATTATGAATGATTTCTCGGGATAATCTCAGAGTTGTGGATGATTACAATGGAATTTATATGTTTTATTTCATTTTAAGTTGTAATATTAAACTTATATATGTATCTTATCTTCCAAAACTATTGTACTATTTGATCATTTGGGATGTTTCTTCCTTTTTAATCTTCTAATGTAATAATATAACACAACCACTCCGAGCTTCTAGGGTCAGGGCATTAGAATATTTATTTTCACGCAGAATAATCAATGGATATTAAATATTCCCAATCTATTTTTGTTGATACAGTATCCAAATAATTTTAGTTCTGGTTTTCTATGCCCCAACATATCGAACATCTGTCCTAATTTTTGTGAAATAAATTTTCTTATTCGTGTGAAATGTAATACACCTTTTCCAAATTAAGAATACTCTTCTAGATGTTTATGTTTGTGTGCAAAAATAAACTATCCAATTTTCATCAAAAAATCGTGTACATTAAGTGATGTGTCTTTTTCATACATCAATATATAATAAAAAGTTCATTAAACATAGTACCTAATTTGTTTTCATCAACAATATACAACTCATTATGATTAATTTACCATTTATTACAAAGATTAAGGAAAAAACAATATGCAGTATCAATGCTTTTATACAATGTAATATTTTGATAAGGATATATGAAATCATTTTAAACACATTATGTCCATATTAATTAAAGAACAACATGATATCATGTTCTATATGAGTAGAGATGCCTCTAAATTCATTAATTTCAAAACATTTCAAAAACTCATGATCAAAACAATCTTATGAGAGAAATACTGATCTAATGGTGCTAATGAATTGAAAATCCAAAAATAAATTATTCTCATGTATAATTTTCACTTTAAAATACATCTTCATTTGCGAATAAAATTACTCATATGTCTTCTTTTTTCATGTGTAAAAATAGAACCATCAATACACACAATCACAATAAGTGATTTTTATCCATTTCCATTGATAAAGAGATTATTATTCCCAATATATTTTTTAAAATCTATTCCATTCCTATATTTGTAAACAATGATTTTGAAAGTTTTATTTTCCTATATAAATACTTCGTAAAATTACTAACTCAAGAACCACCACCATAAATCATAATATATTAAATTTATTCAATAAGTACCTCTTACATGAGAGCTCTATTTACTAATGGTGAATTTAAAATGATTTGGAACATATTTTAGTTCCATTGACCACATATTACAATAAAAAACCTAATTATTTCGTTTATTGTAATAGTAGAAAAATTTTCATTAAAGATTATATCAATAATTTGAGAGTTTCATTATCTAACTAGTAAAAAAATTAGTCTACTTCTCACATATCATTTATCTTATTTCATTGTTAATATTTTGAAATTTATAGTATTAAATATAACGGTTTAAATACTTTTATATCACTTTTTATTTAGTATCCTTTAATTTTAACATCAATTATAATTGTTGTATTATATGGATCTCGATTTTCCAAAATGACTTCCCAAAATTTTCTATTGGTTATTCATAGGTACTTATCATGGAAATAGTCGTGAAAATAAAAAATACTAGAAATTTATGAATTTTATGTTGTATAAATATTCATTTTATGGATTCATATTCATCAATGTTTTATAAAAAATCAATGTAATAGTGTAATAGGAAAATTAATAGTTGATTTGTACTAAATAGTTTTTCAATGTATTTCATTGTGTTTTTTAAAAGAAACATATTGGGATATTAGATTTATAAATTCATATAATAGACTAAAATTTTATTATCATAATGTCAAAATAGGATTAAGTCAAAAAATATTCAGAAAAAATTTATATTAAGGTGAATAGTGGGAAATATTGATTTTATAAATATTGGCATGTTCATGATGCTATCATGATATTATAATCAATTAAAACATTTTTAAAACATTTTTTGTATATAAAATATACTTCTAATAAGTAATTTAATTCTTAAAAACGTATATTTTTCAATATAAAAATTTATGTTTGACATATTTGTAAATGATTGTAATGTTTTTATGAAAATAAAAACTATTTTTTTCTCATCAATTTTATTCAAGTATTCACAAGGATCAGTTAAATTTTGGGTTGGATTATAATTAAATAAGTTATCTTTTATTAAATTTAATCCAATTAATTCCATGGGAATCGAAATTATACATGGTTTTATAATAAAATTATTTGCCCCATAAACATGACATGTTTCTAAATTATTTTTTCCATTTCAATAAGAATATATATTTTTAAATTATTTTTCAACACATCTCAATATTGAATATTGGAAATTTTATTTAACATTTCGTAACCATAGGGTTAAAAGTAGTTAATATGTTGCATTATTTGGTAATATAACTAAATTACATATGAAATTTGTTTCACCACAGTTAAGAATAAATATATTAAAAAGTGTGAAAACTAAATGATATGGTCATATACCATTAAAAAAATTATTAGATGAGTGAATTTAATCCAAAAGTTTCTTGTAATTGAAAATAGGACTCATAGTAATAATTTTCAATGAAGATGACATAAATATTATTTTGAAACATTCAATAATTACTAGAGTTCCACTACCATCAGTTATTTATAGAGATATATTATCCACATATATTCACACATCAATATCACTTTATCTTAGTCAAACTCTTCCCAAATAACATTCCAACACCCCTAGCCATACAATAAATGTACTTATGTTCCAAAAATAACAATCCTATAATTATTAATGTGTGTTAACCCAATGAATATATATAAGAAGTCAAATTTATATATACTAATGATTAAATTTTATAGATTAATATTCATAATAATAATATTAATTATTTTTTATATAAAAATGATATATCTTTATTCTAATTGAATTTCTTTTATGAATTTTGTGGTTTAATTAAAAATCCTAAATTTTAAATGTATGAAACAAATTTTGATGAGATGGTGTTCATATTTTATATATTTATAACATATATTTTGTAGGGTTAATTTTTTTGTATTTTTCTAAAATGATTGAGTTTTTGGTGGACAATTAATCATTCTACATTTTTTAATAAAATTTTTTTCATTTTAATTATTCAAAAAGTCTCATTATATTTAATATAGTAATTAAATTACTATTAGAAACCTTTTATTAAAAATAATCCCACTAAATAAATTATAATTTTTGTTATACTATATTTTGGTATAAATTTATTTTTAATATTAAAACTCATTTTCTGAAAAAAAAAAGTTTGTTATTTTCTTTTGTGTGCTAATATAAAATTAACTTCTAAAAAATTTAAAATTTGTATTCTGAAAAAATTTATTTTATATTTAAAATTAGGATGATTAAATTTAGTAATAATTTCACATTCATTTTATTAATAATTAATTATTACATTGTAAAAAAAAATTAACTTAGGGAAAGGTAAAATGATTAAATTAATGTAAAAAAAGTAATAAGATTATAAAATATTATCATAATTTTTATTTGATGATGGATTATCGAACATTATCACTGTATCTTATAAATTGGACAGTTCTAAGGCCACATTCCCATTATTATCACTTTATATATAATGACTCATTCCTTTATTAACCCATTATTATGTATTTAATATCAATTATTGAATTTTATTAAATTCAAATGATGATTTAGTTTTACAATAAAATAGAGTTAGTAAATTCTTTTACATATCAAAACATTACAAAAAATATGGGAACATCTCCAAAATATCCAATATTCCATAATAATTATATACATAAATTTAAAATCTTATTTCATTTGAAACACCACTAATTGATTTAAGAAGAATCCATATAGTAAAAAAATAGGCCATTCATTAGTTATTATTCATTCTTTGGAAATAATAAAAAATTTATAACATGTGATCAGAAAAAATATCAGTATGGGATAAAAATAATAAATAAACCAGTTTTCAATTTTTAAAAACATTAAATCCCATAAGAAATGTTTCCCTTTTAAATATAATACTTTGAGCTCAAATGTTTATTTTCATACCCAATGTATAATATTCAATACCTAATTATATTAAGATAACATATCATAAGAAATTTTACTACAGAAATAAAAATATTGATGGTTTAGAGTAATACACACTTAATAGGGGGGGGGGAAATTCATTTAAATATAAAATCATTAGATTAAATTATGAAATAAAAAGAATTCAATAAATACTCATTTGGAAATATGGAATATTAATGTTGGTAAATTGATAAATAATCACTATATAACTCTTAAAATTTCTCATAAATGCACTCTTACAAATGGAATAACCTAATAAGTTAATTTAAATATATATTCCTTAATGATCAAAATCACATCCCAATGCATTAGATGGATTTATTGGTCAAAATACATCATCATAAAACATTTATAAATACTATCATGTAAATAAATCACATAAAATATTTATATTTCCTCAAAATATCTCATAAACTAGCTATCAATACATATGTAAAAGAACTTTCGTGCTTCATGTAAATATAAGGATACAATTTGTTTTCATTAGAAACATTTTTAAAAAAAAATAACAAAGGAATGTGAATATAAATTGTTTTTAAAAACCATAAAAATATTAATAATAAGTTCAAAAAAAAATAAAATCCCTAATTTTATGTAATTCCACTCATGATGTACGTTTGATAAAAAATGATATCTTTTATAATTTTGTAAAATGTCAAAAACAACATATTTTGAAAAAATTTAAAATTAAAATTTCAAAACATTTTTAATGAAAATATTATATTATAATTTAAATTTTTTATTTATTATTTTAATAACATACTAGAATAATTTAAAATTACACTCATTTATATGTAAATGATAATAACCAAAATTAAAACATTTAATATAATTTTCTAATGAAAACCCCATGGCCTCGATTCTAACTACCCACATACTTTTATTTAGTATTATATTAGAATTTTTTATTTTTTATTTACCCACAATAAACCATTATTTAGGTTTATTACCATATTATTAACCCTTTTAATTCATTTATTACCATGTCTTATATTGTTTCTAAATTGGTTAAGATAATGTAAGATGTTTTGAAGGCCCTCAGTTCATAATTCCAAAACAAGTCTTATATGGTGACAAAGGTAAAATAGATAATATTTCAACTACATAAATTTAATAAATACAACAAGATAATTTTAATAAATCAAATAAAAGTTTATATCCATTCCTCAAATACAAACTAGAAAAATGATTCACATCGCTTGGTGGAGGTGGCAGTCCACACATACACGGGAAACATTATAATTTCACATTGAATGGAAGGTATGAAGGTTAGTAATATATTTTTATTAAAAAATTATAATTCTATTATTTATATAATATATATTATTTAAAAAAATATAATAACTATCCTTGTGGGGTGGGGATGAAAAACAAAACTGATCTCTTTGTGTAGGTGGAAGTCCACACCTACAGATGAGCGATATTTTTATTCACCATAGAATGTAGAAGGGCATGAAAAGTTTATTAAAATTAAGTTAATAATATTTTAACATATTTAATGAACTTATATTATTATATAATCTAGGTTATATATTATTTAATCGATGTGTAAGAAGATATAATCCTAAAAACTCTTGGTTAAGTGTTGTACATCTTCTTTAGAAGACATCCTTTAGATTTCAAATTAAGAATTATAGGTTAAAATTTTTATCAATACAGGGACATTAAGATATAGGTAGGTATTTTCAGATATTAATTGGGTAGTTGTGTTTGGATATATATGTTGATCATGTGTTTTTTCAACAATACTCAATTTTATTAATATTATGGTGAGATTGTTGAGAACAATACTCTATTGTTTTATGATGTTTTTGATGCTCACAAATACCCTTGTTTGTTATTATAATGATTTAACTTCGAGTATATTTCAAGAAATTAATATTTCATTATATTCTTATTATTAGAGTGATATTAAATCATTTCAACCACATGGAATATTTGATAAGGTATTCAGAAATCATTTGAGTGTATTTTGGAGACACTGTTCAGACCCTATATTGAAGAGCGTAAGTGTAAGGACAGAATCAATCATTTACATTGTGGGAGTCCAAAAAAATAATGGTTAAGAAACAATATATTATCGGAAAATTATAAAATTGAGACCCTAAATTTCTATGGAACTTTAATTTTGTAATAATAGAAAAGTATGGAAGAAGTACCGAACATAAGTATAGAATGTTATGTTTGTTTCTGAAAAGTATGGTTCACAAACCATAATTTTATAATAAACCTTACATTATATAATAATATATAGATCATGTATCTTACATTTTTCTAAAGAAGAATGTATGGATAATATATCATACATTTGAAAGAAGAAGTGAAAATTTTGGATGATCAAACATACGTTTGAGATCAACCTTACTTTTGTAAACAACCTAATGTTTTATCAAAAAGTCTATTTTATGTACCTTATGTTTTGAAGAATGGAAATGTATGGATTATCAACATTATGTCTGAGATCAAAATTATGTTTTAGATCAACCTTATTTTATCAACCATACATTCTGTGAAAATATTTTTATGCATTTCAACCCTACGTTTGGCGCTGGGAATTTAAATTTCAACTTTATCGAGAAGTGATCATTATACAGATTATCAGACTCATTTCAATCTTACTTCAAAGCCTAATATTAAAGAACATATGTGACTGATTCAAATTCATTTCATTACAATTAAATAGATCGATTTAATATGAGGATTTTGTTCTATTTATAAAGGGATGTTACGAATTCTCTATTATTCGAGCATTTGAATATCGAGATTCTTAAGGCGACTTGTGTGGATATAAATTTGAAAGGAAAATGATATTATTTATTCTTTATATATATGTGTTATTTTGAATTAAAAAATGAGTGAAAGGGATCATCATCAAAAATATTATAATAACAATCTCTCATGTTTCCCATACTCAGTTTTTACAGAGGCATTCGAGATATACAGATCTATTGTTACAAAGTAAGATAAAAATCTGTTTTCTAAAGAAGAAGAAACACGTTGAAGATTCACCGTTTATACATCAACGATCTATTTTCAATCCATTTTTGTTGAATTTTATAAATTTATTTATATATATTTTGCAACTAGATCAACTTATAACTGCTCTTACCTGATGAACAACTTTTTTGAAGATGACAATCCATATACTGTCAGTTGTGTACTACTACAACATTGAAGAACATCTAGAAGGTATTTTTAAACAAATAATCTCTTGATTTTGAGTAGTCAACTTCTCATAATAAGCTGTGTAAATGGTTCTGTGTATGAACCAAAAGGCTCTATTTTAGCCTTAACTTGTAATGGTGTCAACTGCCTACACTCAGTTGTGGACGGTCTGTTGATAAGACGACCCGATATTTAAAATCACTAAGCTCATGGAACAGAGATTTGGTGGAGTGGACTAGGGGCCTTCTGTTGCCCAAACAACTATAAATATTTGTGTCCGGATAACTATTAATTTTCTCTACATGAACATTTGGATACTGTTAAAGGACATATTTGGCAATCATCACGGTTCTCGATGAAAACAATTCACCTGCTCCATCTTTTTTGTATTTTGTATAAACCATTCCAACAATTGTTATTAGAGGGTGGAGCTTTTTTGAAATATATAACTAGGTGAATGTTTTATAAGATTATTCTCAGAGATCTCAATGGCTGATACATGAGAGGTATTTTCAATGATTCGATCTCCATAGTTCAATAGTGAAAACTATGGATGTTAGAAGTCGAGAATGATCATCTATTAAAAAACATGGATACATAGTATATTAGGAAATTCTTACACCTTAAGAAATTCATGAGAAACCTGAAACATTGAATGCAGTAACTGAAGTAGATTATGACCAAAATTTGAAAGCTATGAATGCTATCATCTATGGTCTAAGCTTAGTTTAATTAAACAGAGTATCTTAGTGGTCGTATACTTATGAAATGTGGAATACAATTATAGTTTCTTATGATGGAATTGAAAATGTCTGAAAAATGAGGTATTCCACAGCTAAATTGAAATTAGAGACATTAAGAATGTTTGATGGAGAAAGAATCACCCTGATGAATGGAAGGCTTACATAAATTGTTAACAATATCACTGCCTTGGGTGAGCTTATCAAACAAGCCGATCAATCCCTAAAAGTAATTAGAGTAATTCAAACCCAACGGAATGGGATATCAGCAACCATTAAGAAATCATCACTAGTAAAAGATCTAACTATGAGAGAATTAATTGGAACTATGATGATGTATGAAACTGAGATGGAAGATAAATCCAATGAGCATAAATTCTTGATCAAAAGAGAAAATACTACTTTGAAAGTAACATCCAAAAAGAAGAATAGAAATAAGAATAATGGAATCAAAGTGAAATCAGATAATTCTGATTCATCCAATTCAGATATAGAACTAGATCATCTAGGCAGAAAGTTTATCATGTTCTACAGAAAGAAGAAGCGATTCAAAAAATACTTCTAGAAAGATGAAAAAGAACAAAAGGAAGTTAGATGCTATAAATGCAAAATGGTTGGTAACAGAAGACCTTATTTTCCTCAATTAATAAAATAAAATAAACATAAATTTTTCAAATAAAATGATTCTGAGCATAAAGTCAAAAGAGCTATGAAAGGTACTTGGAGTGTTTCGAAAGACCCCAGTTGCTCATTAAAATGTGGCTTAGAAAATGAATAATCTAATCTAAAAGATAATTTGTTCTTTTTCGTAGAAATTGATGATGTAAAATCCTATTACTCATCTGATTCAGATTATAGTTCTAGTTGTTCAAATTATAAACATGCATCCTACTGTAATATTCTAGAATAGAAATATGATTCCTTGTTTAAGAAACATAAATCACTACAAAATATACACACTACTGTTTTAGGAGAAGGAGAAACTCTGCTAAAACAACATCAATTGTTAATTGAAAAATATAACTCATCAAACACATACTGTACATATAATAAAACTAAAAAAAACATTGCAAATAGATGTAGATACATAAAAAATGCATCTCTTTTTTGTAACAAAAGGAGAAAATTCAGTAAATGAATTTTTTTGAAAGAATATAATTGAAAAGGAAAGATATGGAATATGAAGTAATGTTGTGAAACCCAAACTATATAAGAACTATTTTATTCCAAGTACAGATTGTATAATTTTGAATTACTATGGAAGAAAATGTAACCTATCCAAAAAAATATTATTTAAGGTAGCCTCAAATAAGTGGAATTATCAAAGACTTTGTTGTAAACTGTTTATATGATTCTATTGATTATAGAAAAACAAGGAAAATATGGATACCCATATCATTTCCAGAAAACACTACTGTCCCCACTAAGGTATGGGTACCAAAATAAACTTTTAATTGAATACCTTCGCGAGAAGCATGTCACAGAAGCTGAACTGGAATATGGTATATGGATAGTGGATGTTCTAGTCATATGAGTTGAAACAAATTATTCTTTTGAACGGTAACACAAAATTATGGAAGATTAGTCATAGTTGGAAAAAATTTTGAAGGTAAAATCAATGTCATTATAACTGTTGGTGATCCAGAAGCTATCTCAATCAATAAAGTACTCAATGTAAAATGATTGAAACACAACCTAATAAGTAACTTTAAACTCATTGATGATGGTTATTTGTTGATTTTTCTAACAATTGTTATTCTATTTTTAAAGATAAATAGCTTAAATTAAGAGCACTGAGAACATATAATGATTAAACCCAGGACATAAATTCCTTATGTAAACAAATATTAAACCGCTTAATGGACAAGATAACTAAATCGTGGATTTGACGTAGAAGACTTAGAGATTGAAAAAGATATGCTTTATATATGTTATTTAATAACAAACAAGTTTTTTATTTTTCTAGTCTCAGATTTTAAAGTGATATATTTTGTTTTGTATGTTAACTTGGAAAGTAGCACAAATCAATTTTTATATCTATTAACAAAATTGCTAAATCCAAACGTCTAGAAATTTTCCATAAAGATTTGTTGGGATCTTAAAAAATAAAACATTTTTCTAGTAAATTATATGTATATGTATTATTTAAGGACTATTCTATATTTAATTTCATTTTCTTTCTAGAATATAAAAATGAATCTTTAGAAATATTTGAATGTTTTTGCAAAGCCGTTCAAAATGAAGAAGGTTATAAAATAATTTCATTAAGAATTGATCATGGTGGATAATTTTAGAATTGGGAATTTAATTCCTTTTTCTCAAATATGGGTATTAAACACACCTTCTCTACACCAACAACACCTCAACAAAATGGAATTGTTGAAAGAAGAAATATAACTATTCAATAAATGGATGGAACTATGCTAAATAAATATGATCTTCCTAACTATTTTTTGTATAGAACCTTTAATAAAGGATTTTTATATAATGAATAGAGTTTTAATTATACCTATTTTCAAAAAAAAATTTCATATGAACTCTAGAATAATAGAAAACTGAAAGTAAAGTACATTAATTTTTTTGAATTCATGGTTTATATCTTGAACACCAAGGACAACCTTGGTAAATTCGATCCCAAATTTGATGAAGGCATTTTCTTAGGATATTCTGCAACATCCAATGCTTGTAGAATTATTAATAAAAATACAAGGATTGTTGAAGAATCAGTTCATGTGAGATATGATTAATCTGATCCCTTTGAGAAAAGGAATGACCAAATTGTTAAATTTCACTCTAATGATCACATGAAACAAGAGGACATGAAATATGATTTTGAAAAACATATAAATAAAATTCAGTCGAGTTCAGAAGAACATGACCCTGATGAACCTAAAATCATTTTACATAGATATTCTAGAACCCTAAATAATCTCTCTTTAGAAACTGTAATAGGAGACCTAGAAATATGAATAAAAACTATAAGGAATATAAGAAATCATATTGAGTTCTCTACCTTTCAATCCCAATTAGAACCTATGTCAATAGAAAAACCTTGGTTGACGAAAGTTGGATGATAACAAAGAATTAAAAAATAAACCATTTCAAGAGAAATAAAGTTTGAAATTTACTAGAAAGACCACAGAACTATCATGTTATAGAAACTAAGTGGGTCTCTAGAAAGAAACAATATTATCAAGGAAAAATAACAAGAAATAAAGAAATACTAGTAACTAAAGGATATAATTAGGAAGAAGGTATATATTATGATGAGACCTTTGTACATGTGGCTATATTAGAATCCATTAGGATCTTATTATCATATGCATCTCATCTGAACATTAAATTATATGAGATGGATGTTAAATATGATTTTTAAATTGGTATTTAATGGAGTAATTTTATGATGGAAACCTCATAGTTTTGAAAATTCTCACAAACCAAATTCTATTCTTAAACTTACTAAATCTTTTTAAGGCCTTAAATAAGCACCTAGAGCTTATTATAAAATATTAATTTATTTTCTTTTGAAAACTGATTTACTATAGGAATGGAAGATCCCACATTTTTTTAGGAAAACTATAAACTCTAATATTTTATTAGTTCATATTTGTGTTGATGATATAATTTTTTTATCAACAATGAAAAATCAATTGATGAGCTTTCAAATTTAAGGAAAAAAGAATTTGAAATGAGTATGATTGGAGAGTTAAATTTCTTTATAAGACTACAAATTTATCAAAACAATTTTGGAAATGTTTTGAATCAATGCAAATACATTACTGATTTACTGAAGAAATTTGGACTAGAAGGCAGCAAGACATATACAACTCCTTTGTGTACTAATATAAAACATGATTGGGATGAAACTAAAAAATCAGTTGACAATAAGACATATATAGGTATTATTGGAAGTTTATTATATCTTACCTATAAATGTCTAGATATAGTGTATTCAGTATATCATTGTTCTAGATTTCAATAAAATCCCAAATAATCTCATCTAAGTGTTATTAAAATAATTTATTATTATTTAAAAGGAACTATTTTCAATCACTTTTATGTCCAATAACGTCTGATTAGAATTAAATCTCATATTTAGATGCTGACATTGTAAGTTGTAGATTAGATAGAAAAGTCATCTTAGGAACATGTCACTTTTTAGGAAAATCTTTATTTTAATGGTCTAGTAAGAAAAAACACTTAGTTTCTTGGTCAAAAGCCGAGTCAGAATATGTATTTGCATGCAGTTCATATGCAAAAGTGTTATGGATGAAAAACACTATTATGGACATCAGACTAAATTATAATAATACACCTATTTTATGTGATAATACATGGGATATAAATATTTCAAAAAATCATATTAATCATTATAGGACTAAGCATATTGATATTAGAAATCACTTCCTAATAGATTATGTTCTTAAAGAGGATATATTCTTAGATTTTGTAAGTACTAAAATTCAATTACATTATATTATTACTAAACCAATTCCCACATAAAAGATTATTTTTTAAGGGGAGCTTGGTTTATTTAATTTTAAATAATTTTTTCGTGATCATATTAATTATTATTTTATTTTAATCTTCACTATTTTAAATAATTTAACTATTTGTTTTAGAATAATTTCAAATTTTTATTTGTAGTGCTTTAATTTTTTTTTCCCGCTTATATTTTATTTTATTTCAAATTTTTTAGTTCTTATTTTATACACAAATGATATGGGAATCAATGAAATCAGAACTGTTTCAAATTATATACCCGTTTATTTCTCGTAAAACCATTCAAATCTGAAAATTCCTTACTGCTTTTGTCTACCCATACATGAACCTTTGAACCTTATCTCTTTAAAACTTCAGAAATCTTTGATAGAGATGACCAATACAAAGAGAATTGGGGAAGGAGAGGCTATTAATGCTATGCATCAATGTTTGACAGGAAGGAAGATCTTACAAGTAAATGTAATAGATTTGCAATGGTTGTACCAGACCAATATAATGCTGAATAAAGCTTCGTATTTTTAGAATCTTTGGAAAATGTTCAGTGATAAATACACAGAATTTCTATATGAGGAAGAGTTAAAAAATTTATTTTAATCTGTTCAGTATAGTCTTGGACATATAGTAGACACCATATTTGGGAAAATAAAAGATCGAGATTTTTATATTTCATTTGTGGAAATAGCTAGAATCTCAAACTTCCCTCATGAGGGAGTTTATCATTTTTATTTAAAGAATATTGGAGATAATTATTATTATTCAAAGGACATTATGTCATTTTTATTTGGTTCTAAAAATATCCGAAAGATATTGTTCAAGGATCTGGAGCTCGATCAAAAAATTCTTGTAAAATTTGTTCAAATATGGATCTCCCCAAGTATGTCTGAAATGGGGAAGATTTTATATCCTGATATGTATTTGATGTTTCTATTTGAAAGTCACCTCAAGATGTATTTTCCATATCACATGATAAGGTATTTGAATTATTTCTATCAACCAGAGGATAGAATGAACTTTTATCCCTATGGAAGGTTAATTTCAAAATTATTGTTTATGTCTGATATAGTGAGATTAGTAGATGATATAGTGTGATTACATCACAGTAATGTTTTCAATGATGGAACTCTATTAGAGATTGGATTCCTCTGAATTATTTTGAAAGACATGCTTATTCCTGTTGGAGCTGAGGAGACCAGGAATCTACTTAGGGGGAGAAACCTGGAAAGTCCAAAGAAGGTATGGATAAATCAAGAGTATGCGATGTTTTAAAAACATCAAGATGACTAAGATTTGAAGCAGTTCATGTACCTACTGATGAGGGAACCCATGTGGGACTTCAGAGGAAAATGCACAGAGTGGTTCAAGCTGGTGAGTAGACTGTTTAAATAGATATTGTTCCAACTGAATCTATTTTTAACTATAGACTTTTAAGAGAGGTAGTTTCTCAGATTGAGGTAGTGCCTCAACTTGTAGAGGAAGTTGTAACTCACAGAGAGGTAGATCCTAGAAAAGTTGAAGTGGCTAAAACTAAATCTGTTCAAGAATAGTATGTACAACCAACTGAAGTTATTCAAGAAGAAACATTTCAAGAAGAACTTGTTTTAGAGGAAATAAATGAATATACTCATGAGGTGTAACAACATAATGAAAACATGAACTGAGGAATGAGTCTATCTGAAATTAATACTAATGTTTTAATTGAAAATTTTTCTATGGATGAGTTATTCAATGACTCTGAGGAAAAATTAGTTGAGAAACCAGAGAAAAAGGCTACAGATCAAAGATCTGATACTCAATCGTTGCCTTTAATTTTATAAATCTATTTTAGAATCATGAACTGGGTGCCTCTGATTCTGAGAATTATTATGTGGATGAATTAATCAGAAAATTTAATAGAGTTAAAGCTAAAATGTTTCTTTGAAAAGAGAATTAGAGAAGGAGAGAATAAAGTTGTAGAACATGAAAGAAAAATCTGTTTAAAAAAGATATGTGGATGATTTTAAGAAAGAGATGTTAGCCAATGTTGGGAAATTAAAATCTGAAATTTTACTAAACTCATATTTGGTATATATTAAAATTTTCATAGATCAACAATTCTCATTTGTCATGAGAAATCATGAAATTAAATTAGGTACTTCCCCTGATCGGATCAAGTGATTTCAGGCCATTACAACTGTAATGAGCTATATGAATGAGATATTTCTGGATCTTCAGTTTAACAGTTCTTCATTATATGTTTTTTTAGACAATCAAAAGAATATTGTTGACCAACTTAAATCAGGTAATCCAGAAGTAAGAGAGTTACTATGCAGGTTCACTAAAAATCTAAATCAGTTTACAAAAAAGGAAAAAATATTACATGAGTTTATCAGAGTCAATCTAATTGAAGATATCCATTTGACTCAAGAAGGAAGGGATATCATAGTCCAGTTAAGAGATAGACTAATGAAAATGTTGAGACTTCAGATGAAAAATCTCAAAGAAGTTATTCATAGGAACTAAAACCTATTTCACAAACCTTTTTATCCCAACCATGATTCATTTTTTCATTTATATACTTGTATTTATATTTTCTCAGTAAAATATACTTAATTCTCATTCTAATATGTTTTTATTTCTTCACCGTACTGTCTATATTAAAATTTCATAAATCTAGATTCAAATATTGATAAAAATTTTATCATAGCATTTACTTAAGTTCAGTTCTACATTAAAATGTGTTATATTCCATATTCTATCATTCTTTTTGATATCACTAAAAGGGGGAGAAATATGGATAGACACAAAATTTTATTTTATGTTTTTATTATCTATAAACATTTTACTCAGCGGGATAAAAGAAATTTTTTTATTTATTTCATTAATGTGAATAAATATGGATAAACATTTTTTTTCTACATAAAGGGGGAGAAATTTTATAAAATTGAATTTCATATATAATTTTTTTTAAAAAAATAGATTTTATTTCTTGTTCAAATAATTTTTTCAAAATTAAATATTTTTTAAATTCTTGCAAAATTCTTAATTATATTTAATTAATTATGAATGTTATTTTAATGTGTTTTATGGTCATAAAAAGATGTAGATTTTTGAGGAAGTGTTGTTTTCAAAAATACTCTATTTTATTATTATTAGGGGATATTTTTAGAATAATAATGTATATTTTTATGACGATTTTGATGCTCACAAATACCCTTGTTTGTTTTACTTGGGATTTTACACTGAGTATATTTCAGGAAATTAATTTTTCTTAATATTATTATTTTTGAGTGATATTAAAGAATTTAAACTGCATAAAATATTTGATAAAGTATTCATAAATCATTTGAGATTTTTCTCAAAACATTGTTCATACCCTACGTTGAGGAGCATAAGTGTAAGGAAAGAATCCTTCATTTACTTTATGGGTGTTCAAAAAAGTATTTTTAAGAAACCATAAGTTATCAGAAAATTATGGAAGTGGAACCCTACATTTGGACGGATCCTTACTTTTGTAATATCAAAATAGTATAGAAGAATAACCCTACGTAAGTATGGAATGTTACATTTGTTTATAAAATGTATGGTTCATCAACCTTGATTTTATAATGAACCTTACATTCTATCAAAAATGTATGGATCATGTATCTTATGTTTTGATAAATAGGAATGTATGGATAATATACCATACATTTGAAAGTAGAAGAGAAAAGTATAGATGATCAACCTTATATTTGGGATCAACCTTACTTTTGAAAAATACCTTATGTTTTGTCCAAAAGTACGTTTTATATACCTTACATTCTAGAGCATGGAAAAGTATAGATGATCAACCATACAATTGAGATCAACTTTACATTTGAGATCAACCTTACATTGTCAAACTAACGATCTATGAAAATAATTCTATGTACTTCAACCCAAAATTTGGCATCGGGAATCTAAATTTCAACTTTATCGATTAATGGTTGTTATGTGGATTATCAAGATGATTTTAAGCCAAATTCAAAGCATGATATTAAAGCGTATCTTTGACTGATTAAATTTCATTTATTTATGATTCATATGATCTCTTTAAGATTATTATTTTTTCATGTTTATTAAGGGATGTTATGACTGCTCTACTATTCGAACATTTGAATATCACGATATTTTAAGGTGACTTTTGTGGATCTAAATTTGAAAGGAAAACTATCTTCTTTATTTTATATATATCTATGTTATTTTCAATTATAAAATGATTGATCCGTATTTTCACAAAAAATATTAGAAGAACAAGCTCTCATGTTTCTCGACATCAGTTTTTACAGAGGAATTCTAGATATACAGATCTGCTGTTACAATGTATAATAAAACTCAATTTTCAAAAGAATAAGAAACACGTTGAAGATTAACCATTTCTACATCAATGATCTATCGTGAATCCATTTTTGATGGAGTTTCTGATTTTATTTCTATACCTATTGAAACCGAATTGACTCAGAACTAATCTTACTTGAAGAACATCTTTTCTAAAGATGACTATCCATCAACTCTCAGTTGTGTACTACTTCAACTGTGAAAACATTTGGAAGGTATTTTTAAACAAATACTCTATTTATTTTGATTAACTGGATACTCGTATTATTCTATGTATTCAATTTTGTGTAAGAACCATAATCCTTTATTTTATCCTAAACATGTAAAGGTGTCAATAGCCTGCACTCAGTTGTGGACTGTCTATTTATTAGAGGAACAGATAGTGAAAAACACCAAGCTCATGGAGTGGAGCTTTAGTGGAGTGGACTAGGGGCCTTGTATTCCCCAAAAAACAATAAATCATTGCATCATGGTAACTGTTTATTTAGGCTATATAAACATTCTAATAAAGTTAAAGGAAAGATTTGGAAATCATCACGATTCTCAAAGAAATTGAAAAAGGCACAATTCACCCCCCACTTGTGTGTATTTGGAATAACCTGATCCGATAATATATTTCTCAATTTATATAATTAAGAGGGGATAGGGGGTTCCCTTTTATAAGTAAGGTGGTGGCACTCATATAAGTTTTAATGGTCTAAAATATAAAATTTCTCATTCAAGGGAAATTGGCCCTAAATATAATAATGTTCAAAGTTAATATAATTTGTTTTGAAAAAATAATCATCTAATAATATTTAAATATATATTTTGTGAACATATCACTATTTTTAACCATAATTAACATGTTTTACCCATTATTATGGTGACATTGTTTACCGTGGTTGCTATTAATTATGAAAAAATGAAATTGGAAACATTAATAAATTTTAAACTATTGATTGAAAATATTCAATTATTTTTTCATTATTATTTTTGTAGAATTTATAGAAATTAATTTCAATATATTTTTGTAACATACAATGAAAAAAAATCTTTTTTTATTGTGTTTTATGCCTAAAATTTAATTTATACCAATATAAGGAATAATATAAAATATAATATAATTAATTGGATAAATTTTATTCAAGGGGGGATAATTTTACTTTATTTATAATAGACTATATAATGTGTGTTTTCTATATACTAAAAAATTAATGATATTTTTACAAAAAAAATCAATGATTTCCGTCATCCTCTAAAAAATCAATCTTTTTATAAAAATCACAAAATATCACCTCAATATATTTTAAATACTCTAAAATGAAAATGAATTCCATTTTATTGAATTTAATTTCGAATATTTAATTATTTTACTTCTAAATAAAACCATACAATACTTAGAAAACACATTATATTGAATTCAACTATTTTTTTATTTAAAAATTTAAAATTAAGTATTATAATTATTTGAATCTAAAAAATCCAATAATTAATATTAATAATACATTAATGTTATTTATTGATGACATTTATTAAGATTCAATATTCTTCCTTAATGAAAATTCTTCCTCAAAATTTTATTCATCACTTAAATATGTGGGGATATTTTTTTCCACACACATTTTTCATAGTCCCATGTTTCTTCCTCAATCAAGTGGTTATTATATGAAACTATAACTAATTGAGTTACCTTATGACCTAATAACTACTATGGTTAGTCTAAAATTTTCACTAGATCTTCACTATAATAAATATTTTACTCCTACTATACTACCTCAGGTTTCATAGCCTAGGATTATTTAGGTACACAGTTCTTAATTATAAAACATGAATCAAATCATGTCTGTGAGATAAGAATATAGGTAGGGGAATTTAGAAAAAATGATCCATATTTATCTATAATTTAATATGGACCAGTGAAGAATGGATTAACATTCCTTTTTTGAAAAAATGTGAAACACCTTTTCAAGGAGATATTTTATAAAAAAACATGACCACTTAATTAAAACAAAAGGCATTGCCTATGACTATCTGAATAGATATTATGGATTCTTTGAGAAATAATAATGTGATATTGAATCTCATTTACATTATCAACCATATTTTCTACAAATTATTGTCCCATTAAATTTCATTCATCACATTCAACACAATATATTGTAGTTTGACACCATTTTACACAATATTTCATAAAAGGTTTCATCTATATATAATAATGGAAACTCTTAATATAAATAATTTTCCCCAAATAGATATTTATATATCAAATTCAATGATAATATAATGTGTAATCCTAATGTATTTCATCTATAGTATGAATTATTTTCTCTAAATACCATTATATTTATGATGAATATAAATAAAGAAACATAATTATGTTTCCAATGAATTATTAAGTCATTTTTAAATTTTATAGGTAAATATGGTATGAATATTAGATACAAAAGAGAGAGGGGATCCATATAATATGACTATCTCATTACATGTGATGCAAGAGATATGATCCAATGATACACTATCTCTAATAGAAATAAAATTTAATGATTACATTAATAAATCAATTATAAAAAATCATAATATAACCAAAAGTTTAATTTGGTAATCCCACCATGAATCTAAGGATATTACTCTCATATTTTCTTTCAGGAATTTGAAAATAGTGAAGAATCACCTTCAGTAGTTATTTCACTAATTTAACCTATTGAAAACTCAATCTTTTCTTGATAAAATATTAAATTTAATTCATCATTACATTCCAATGATAATTCTAAAAGGTATCTATATATCATAGTGCCTCAAAGATGAACCGAAAACAATAAACAAAGAACCTCATTCAATAATTACTTATTCAATAGTTGATCACATTACACACAAAAACTATTTACAAATATCAAAAAACCTTTTTTTTCAAACTAAAATGTCTGAAACATACCACTCTTAATAAAATTCAAACATTATAGAAAACATTGATCTTCCATATAAACATTCATTATTATATTATAAAAGGATCACTGGAGTAAGAGTCAAACAAAAAGAGTAGGAGTTCCTGCATGTACAATTCTTAAGACAACAGTAATTAAATCATTAACTAATGGATCATGTTACAAATATAGAATATCTAATGATATAATATCATTTTGGATCGATGCATTATCTACCCTATTATCTTTACCATGATAATTGTTAATTGTGAAATCATAATCTTTTATCAGTTGTCACCATATTCATTATCTCATGGTCAACTATGTTTGATTTAATATATACATAAAACCTATATGATGAGTATATATTTTTCATTTTACCCCATATAAAATTAAATAATGATTTATCATCATGAAAAAACAATTTTCTTTTAATTTAGAATCACTATAAATAATAATATCACCATTTTTAGAAGGAATGGAAAATAATATAGAATTATCTATTATTATTTTCATTTTTTCTAAACATTCATAAAATTCATTTATGCATATGAATTTGACACTTTTTTTGTTAATTTTTTTTTTGGATTGATAACCAAGAAATTGTTTTGATTAATAGTGTATATAAAACATCCAAACTAAGAAAACATAAAATTATAGTGAAATTTTTAGGTCTTGGAAACTCTTACACCACCTAATTTATATAAGGATAAAAAATAATTCAATATTTTGAGACAACATGACCAATGAATGAGATCAATTTTATCCAAAAATAATGTCTTATAAATATTCCATACAACATAAATTATTTTAATCTATGAAGAATAGTCTTTAGATGTTTCTCATACTCACCAAAATGTTTGTAATAAAATATAATTTCATCAATAAAAAATTTATCAAAATACCTAGAGAATACAAATTGATTTGATACATAGATATGCTAGGTTCATTAGTACACCTGAAAGGAATAACTGTATACTTATAACTCACAAACCATGTAAAAATCCATCTTTCAACTAATGATATCTAGTCCTGAAATAAATTATTCATATAAAAAATCACTCTAATGATAACCAAAAAATCTAATATATGATGAAAAAAATATGAGTTCTTAATATAATTTTTTTATTTATATATAATAAATTAAAATAACCAAATAATCATAATATCATGGGTCTATACAGGATAAAAAGAAAGAAAGGATTTATAATATTCATTTACTATATGGGTTTAACTTTTATAAGAGAATAAATTATAAATTATAATAGTGGGAATCTTTCAATGATATTTTTTTTTAAAAGTAACAAGGGTCATAATGTAGAATGCGGGTTCTGAAAATCCTTGAGATATTAAGGGTTTGCTTTTTTAGTTTTGAAGTTTTCTATATTGTGGATATGGTTTGGGGTGAATGATTTAGTGGAAACCGAGAAAAAACCTGAAAATCAATTAAAATTTAGTTCCTTTTAGTAAAATAATTATTACATATCAAGCTTACATCATTATTAAGGTAAAACTATGTGAGGTTGTGTGTCAAACACTATGATATTGTAGAGGGGTTGCAGATCCAATCGCACGCCCGACATAGGGTTTGGTGAATCGAGTGAAAAATTTTGGGTGGTGGATGGTTGGGACGTAGTCCCAAAAAAGCAATTGGTTCATGGTTTGGAAGACTATAAGACTCTTTAAAATATGGATATTAAAAATTTATCCATCCAAAATTTTAAGTGTAATTCCCTTATACTTCATCCCTATCTTGTATACAGTGAGGGGGCCACTCCCACTCCTCGTCACTTCTACACCATTTAAATTGTGTTCTCTTGGAGCATTTTTATGGTGAATCATATTATTTCTTAAAATAATATATCCTATATTGTTGTTATCATATAATTATATAATTTTATCTTTAATCAATTAGTGATTCTTATTCTGATTCACCAAAAAATATGGGATTTTGATCATGATGATAGAGATTTTCATTTTCCTAGGGAAATGGTGTCCCGAGATGAAAAAACTCACTTTGTTTCTTGGTGATTTGATAATTTCTGTCTCTTTTTTTTCATTTTAATATATAAAAACCCAATAAAATACATTTTATTTATCTAAGTTGAAGGTGATAAAAAAATTAGGTGACATCCCTGATACAGTAATGTCTAGAAATAAATTCCAAGGTGTTATTAAAATGTTGGGGGTGAATTTTCCTAACAAACAAACATTACATGAAAATATAAAATATAAAAAACGAAATTAACTCTTGTTTCTTGAGTAGAAAAAAAAACCCAAGGGATATCATAGTAAAACATTAATATTAGTGTAACATCGATAATGTAATGCAAGAAACCATAACCAAATGAAAATATTAACAAAAAAAATTCACCAATGTGGAATCACTTAAATGACACAAAAGGGAACTCCATGAACTAACACCAATTATGGAGAAAATAATAAAATTAATAATATGAAAAATAAAATACCCCTTCCATTACCTATATCATGAATAATAACTTATGTATATGCACTAAATTTCACATTTAAGGGTGATTAATATTACCAAGTGGGATTTACCAAAGAGACTTCTAAACTCATGTCACTAGTACAATACCATGTTACCTTAAAACATAAAATACTATTTTATAATAAATAATGGAATAAAAAATTATTGGTTGAGAATACCAAAATAGTTTATCATAAGAAATATATTTTATGGAAAAATATTGAATTGAATCTATTTTTTGAGTATTTCATTTCCACTTGTAATAACCATTTGATTATATCACCCATACCGAGAAAAACATATATCGAATTCCAACTATATACTCATTAGAGGATGCTCATCAATCCACAATGTAATCACTAAGTGACCAATCTCTATGTACCCAAGTGCAATACAACACTTATTAGTTGTCACATCTAATGTAAATAAGCTCACTTCAACCATGTATACCAAGATAATTTTCCATATCAAACTATCACACATAACCTATAAAATATTTCATCCAACATTTTTCTTGATAAAAAAAAATCATAATTTTAAAACCCTATTTTATATTCATAAATAAATGTGGGTTTTCCAAGGTCCATTATAATTTAAAGCTTACCAATTTATAAACCAAAATAAATTCCATCTGGAATATATTTTATATATCCTTTTCAAATTTAAAAAAAATATTTTTATCAAACTAAGACTACATGTTCAAAAATAGGTAGAGTATATAAAGAATCCACATACCTCTAAATTTGTGATGATAATAAAGAGATCCACTATGAAACCATTGTATCTATTCCCACACTAATGTCGTTTAATATATCAAATCAATATCTCGTCAAACAAATCATACATAATATATATATATATATATAAGATTAGATATAATGTTATGCTAAGATAAAACAAGAATATATGAATATAATGGGAAGAAATAGAGAATTACTAATTATTCTATAGATCCCACCCAATTTTATCCATTAAAAATTGATACCACTTAAAAAGGAATCACAATGAGTTGTTCTTGAATTTGTGGAGTTTTATATCCTTAGTTTATAAGAGAAAGATTAGGGGATTATGACTAAAAAAATAAAATATTATTTTCATGGAGCTAAATGAAGCTCAATTGGCTAGGATACATGGTGTTTGAGACCATACAATAACCATGTTTATTTCACTGTCTCTGAACATCTCTTCTCACACAGATTTCATATGGTTTGGAAAACAATGTGAAAAACAATTATTTTTCCTATTCATCTATATTCATGGTTTCTTCTATGAATCTTCATAATTTTTAGGAACTATTTACTACATGTTATTTCCCTCTTGTCCACTAAAATTAATACACACGATTTTCTAAACAAAGATACAAAATTTAAAATTATGTTATCAAAAAATGCATATTTAAAAATATTTCTAAAACAAACCAAATCCATATAGAATATCTTAAGTCACATCCATAGTATTTTATAACATCAAAATATATAATAAAAAGGAAATGTAACTAAAACTGGGGGGTGTTATATTCTCTATGTTGGTAGGAATTTTTACCGAGAAAGGTATATATTTGTAGTAATTTTGAAATGTTCAAGTTGTTACAGCAACATTCCATTTCACCTTCCCGTGATTCCCAATGAATTTGACAATACATCCATAGAAATAAAATATATACTACTTCACCCAAAAAATATTCTATTATGTATCTATAATAGGTATCATCATGTGAAATGATGTTAAATCTGGTGCAAGATCAATGTGGTACCATCATATCAGATGGTTAGGATCAAGCTGATACATCATTAATTAAGACACATAAAATACATTATGTACATATCAGAGTAATCATGATAAAATAAACAGATAATTAACAACACTAATACATTCTAGTATTTCATAAGAATTTACATAATGAGGGTAACAATTACATATCATGAAAAATCTAATCTCTATACATTGAGGGACATTCAAAGAACACATGATCTCCCATATCAAATGATTATAGACTAATCTAATGAAAAACATAATATTTATAACAATTCTGAGACATACCCATTATTTTCCAAATTATATGTATCTAATGAGTTATATTTTTTAAATCTCATGGTCCAAATAGTGATGCTTTTATTTTCCCTACAAAACAATGTTGTCACTGATAAGGACAAACATACAATTAATCAAAACAAGACATAAGTTTTGGGGTATAAAAGATATTATTTTTTAGTATTATATTAAAGATACATGAATATCACTTGATCCTATAAAAACCATGACCCAATCTATGAGCATGTTTTCTAATATTTGTATTATACATTATGATTTTGAATATCTTTTGGGATGATAATCCATGCACATTTTCAAATGGGTAATGAAATTATGCTCTATTGAACTCCAATTCTAAGAGTTGAATTAAGGATTATAGTCAAGGATGATAAACATATGTATTCCATAAAACTCCTAATCATCTACAATATAGATTTTTTCTATGTCATACACCATATTTGATTCAAGAATATTGACAATGTGATTTGGCATTGTGAGAAGATCCATAATCACCAACATGGAATCGTGATTCCAAACCATTGTTGGTATAATTGTTGAGAAATCCGTCAATAGTTTTTCCCATTTAAAAAAATAGGAATGCAATTAATTCAAAAACCAATTTATTGGAGACTATCATCCTTGAATTACTAAAAAGTGAGACATCTTGAGACATATTCTCCCACGTTCCTTTTCCAACTAGGCCATTAGAGATGGGTCATAAAAACCTCCAAAATGTTTTTAATTATAAGATGAAATATAATTTGAGGTAGTGATATAAAGAAATAATTTGTTCTTTATAAGATAAAAAAAATATTATATAAAAATAGAAAAATACAATTTTCAGTTTTTTTTCTTTCATCAATGGGCTTCCCATCGTTATGTTTTGATGTAATCGTATAGAAATTAGGATTTAATATTAGATCACCCTTAACTTTTTCAACTAATTTAAGAATAAGATTCATTTGAAAAAATATATGAACTTAATTCTCCTTAGTGAAATTTAAATTCATAATTGAAATCATGCATATTAATCTGTGCTGATTAGAATCATAAATTGTGATTTTGTTGTATATATTCTAACTTAAGGAACAGGCCCCAGAATTCCCTTTTCTCAGTGTATAAACCAATTAAATATAAAATATTTTTTTATACTTTATCAATATTATTTTTTTAGGTTTTAATATCACTGTGAAATTATATTTCTCAAAAAATATAGTCTAGGAAAACAATGAATTTCTCACAAATGAGAGAATAATGTAATTTTATTCAAGGCCTAAACTACTACAGATAGTTCCAAGGCATCAGTTAGATAATTATTTTCATGAATTCATAATTTTTGTGATATATAAGGTCTCGCAATTTCTCTCTACATCATAAAATTACTTAATGTAGACCCATATGTGCCACAATATGCAACATATTTGTTTCTTGTTTTAAGAAAAACAATAATTTGTGCAAGAGTTTCCCTTTTTTTATGTTCCAAAATTTATTTTTGAAAATACTAACTCCAATGAAATTAAGTTTTCTTCCCTGGGAGTGCGTTCATGGGTGATTAAAATTTTGATTAGTCCTAATAAAAGTGATGATAGAAACTTTCTAAGACAAAAATTATGTGTATATATGAAACATTATTTATTATTTTCTATGAGACAACATTATTCCCCTCTCTAGGGTATACCAATACACCATTCTCAAGTATTTAATATCCTTTTAATTGAACATCTTGTATATAGAAATAAAAATTATAAAAAGTTTCATATAATCGATTCTATAATAAAATGGATAACATAATCAGTAAATATTTGTCCTGTTCTTTATCAATTTTACAATACACCATAATGAAATTCAAAAATATCCCATTGAAAAGGACTTTGTACCATTGAATGACACAATTCATTAAAACCATAAAATATGATAGTGAATTTGTATGTCTAATTAGAAAAAAACAAATATTCATTAGCACAATAATGAAAACCAGAAGCTTTAATTATGATATTTCATTTCCAAGCCTAGTGTTATTAATACCCATACCATAGGTCAATTTTACTAAACCATTGGGATTTCAGAGGTAGGTTAAAAGAATAATAAATCTAAGGAATAAGATATATATTATTTTTCATAACAATATTCAACACATGATAATCAATAATGATTAATAATGATCCATATACCATCTTTATAAAATTTACTGAGGGAGCCTGTAGAAATTTAATTGGTCTTATAAACATGTTACATTCAAATTCATCAAAATGGTGTTTCAACTCATTTAATTCTATCAGCTCCATTCTATATGATAGAAGTGAAAATGTAATTTTAATTATAAGTATACCAATAGAAAATTAATATTCTATTTCATGTGGAAAAAGAGAGAAATATTTTGGAAACATATCTGGATAGTGATCCATAGTGGCATAAAAATTACTAGAGTCAAATATTTCATTATCCAATAAGAAAACTATTATAATTTATAATAAACTTTTCCAACCATTATTGTTAAAAATCCATGTTTTTTATCCTGGTAATATTAATATCCTTTTAAATCATGCACCATCACATACTGTGATGTAAAAAATACTCATGGTGAATGAAAATAAATATATGATTTTAAATACACTATCCAATCCACCCCTTACGATGTTAAATACATCTATTCCCAAAACATAAAATTACAATCAAACTATACTCTATCTATTTTTATAGAAAAATAATTTTTTTTATCCCTTACACTCATGAAACTTGAGAGGTGCATGTAAACTCATCATGTGTGTCATCATATCAATATTATTTCCAATATAATCAATGATAAATTAAATAATAAAAGTGTGGGTTGAAATTGTATCAAATAGAACTTTTCTATGTTTTGAGTTTAGTAGAATGACACCTCAAATAGTCAATGCACCTGATTAGTCTTCTATGATCATCTACTAAACACCATATAATTTATCACATTATCAACCTTATTCCTTTTTTACATATTGTTCGTTAATTACATAAGGGGACTTGGTTCAACTACTATCAACCCAAATCACTCAGTTTTGAGGATGAGAAATATTCTAAAATTATATTCCCATCAAAGAATATGATTTTTGAGAGACATAAAATATATTCCCAATAGCTTACTTTCCAACACTACGATAATAATTTTAATGATATTTCACATGATTACAGTTGTGACGTGTTCTTGGTGGTGTCATGAAATATCTCTTGATACGGCCGAACAAACATCATTCGAAACACACTAAACTACTTTTTGTTTATTGAATCAACATAATTTTTTTAGTGGATTGATTTTTATATGATGCACCACACTGAGAATAGGTGTCCCCAATATATTAAATCTTAGTATTAGAGTTCCAATATGTTACTTTGGAGACAATCATACTTCTGCAAGTCAAATTTCTAGATATATCCTTTTATGATATAATTTATCTATCAACCATAACTGTGCAATCCATGATACAGAGGACACCTATATTATAATGAATTCATATTTACATCCCTGACTCGAAGATTTGTTCCTTCAAAGATGAACATGTGTCTTCCTATGGAGAAAAATAAACTATTTTCATAAACATTGTTCTGTATTCCAATAGTGATTGAAATTATATTCTCATTCTGATGAAATATATCATTCATGATATCTTGATGGTGTTGATATATAATTTTTTTGAACAATTACTCAAATTCATACAGAAAAAGTCCTCGGTCCCCTTTATAATGGATATATAAATATCACTAATTCAGAGGAATATTCTCTAACTTGAAAAATTCTAACTTGACCAATACATCATAAAAGGTTTTATAGAAATAAAAAATCTAATTCATTCTATTAGGACACATTAATTCCTTTCTAAGGTTATGAGTCCCCCAAAAATGTTTTGGGATTATCCTTCTAAAATTTTATAGAATAATACATATGACATAGTTCAACAATTAAATTTCCCTTATATATAGTTTGAAAACCATTACTTATTTTGTAAAAAAGTTTTTGATTCACCTGTGGCATAGGTGAGACCGTATTTTCTACAGCCTCTTCATGTGTGTTTTTATTCCATGTAACAGATTCCATTTATCAAAATATAAAAAACCACATAGTCATCACATAATTGTAATATAGAGGATTAGAATATCTCAAATCATCACAAGAAATAATCAATAAATAATTATTTCTAAATTAATAATAATTGATAATCATCATAACAATTTGTAAAAAATAATCAAACATAATATAACTAATGAAGTACCAAATAGAAGTATCGATACAAATGTCTTCCATTATACACTCATTATATAAATCCGTTATAATGAGATGAGGAAATACAAACAATGGTCTTAAAATACTTTTTGAACATGAACCACTCTAGTTAAATGTTGTTTTACTATAAAGTGGTTATCATTGTATTTCTTTAATACATTTTATGTTTTGAAATTACATTTTGTAATATACCATACAAATAATATAGACAAAAACATACTGATGCCATTTATATCATTCCATCCCAACCCATTTTATTGGGTAATTTTTGAGGTGATACACTACTTAGGAGACATCCCAAAGGCATGAAATGATTGAAATAAAATCCAAGGGATTAGAAAAATGTTGGGAAATAATTGTCCATGAATATAAAACATAACATAATTAGATAAGATATAAAAACCAAGAACACTATATTATTAATGATTATAACAATAAAACCCAATGGATGAACCAATAAAACAATAATATAAGATTAATAATAACAATGTAATTTATGAAAACACAAAAAAACAACAAAATATGACCCATCATGGAAACACTAAAGTGGAATAAATTTAATGAATCCAAAAGAAATACTCCATGTTTAACCACTAATATTATTGGTAACATCATGATACCACATTACAGAAATATGATTACCTTCTATTACCTGTCTCTTGAAAAATAATTTCTGAATATACAAAAAGTGCATAAAAAGTGATCAAAAATCATACATAATATAATTTCGAAAAAAATATCCCACCTTAAACCACTATGAAACAAACATTATTTCTTATAGTATAAAATATAATTTTTTTAAAAATTTGGAATAAAAAATATAGGTTGATATTAACATAATAATTTATAATAATAAATATCATTTAATAAATATAAGCAAAAAATTAATATTTTTTAATTCCTTTCCACTTTACATATAAATTAAAATTTATCCCTCAGAAACACACTTTCATTCCAAATTATAGTTTTATACTCAGGATATGTTATTCCCTGATCCTCCAAGTCATCATCAGGTGACCAATCTCAAAGTGACCTAGTGGAACACACCCCTTATTTAGGGTCACAACAAATGAAAATTAACTCATGAAAACCATGTATTACTACACAATAATCTATATAAAATTATCCCACATAAAAAATTCCAAACATTTAAAACTTTTCCTAAAACATCATTTTTGTTCAAAACCAAAACCATAATTTTCAATCCACTATTTAATAATATTATTCAAAATAGGTTTTTTTGGAGACAATCAAATTACCATGTTCCAAAATCATAGAACAGATGAGTTTCCTTTAGTATATAATTCATCATTTCATTTGAAATTATAAGACAAACAATTTAATAAAACCAAGTCTTCATGTTCTAAAATATTCTGATTATAGAGAGAATCAATGAACATCTATATCGGTGATGACAATGAAGAACGAAAAACAAAACCTCAAGATCATGGCTCAAAACATATTTCCATTAAATCATCGAATCACGATATCATTAAAACAAGTCATAGATCATAGATTTATCCATATCATAATAGTTCAAATCTTTTGGGTGAATAAAAATTTGATGGTCAAATGAGAAATAAAGGAATCAAAAACATAATAATGAATGCTATGTTCAACACACATTTATCCATCAAATACTTCTTATATATTTAAATTAATAACCACAAGATCTTAGGATGGGAGAGGAGTTTGAGAGTCATATATTATAATTAAAAAAGATGTCTTTTGGTCTAAGAACCATGTTAAACTATACAATTTTCAGTATTGTATTGACATTTCATAATTAGGTAGCATAGTTTTTAAAACAATTCTTTTTTCATGAACATGGTACATTATCCAAATCACACCTCCCAAATTAATTTTAAATAGTTTAAAAAATATTAAATCTCCCCTATTCATCCACTTTAACGATTTTCATTAACCTCAATAAAGTTATTATAAAACATGTACTAGTTATTTACACTATAAATATATCATATACAATGTATCCTGGTTTCATAGAATATGTTTCATGGTTTTACCATACCATTATTAAAACATGAAACATTTAAAAAATTTAATAAAAAATATCCATAAAAACTATCGAAACTCAATAAAAGTTTTATAAAACGCCAAAAAAATATAATAGAATGTACATAAGTGTTTCATCTTTAGTTTTTTCCCAAATTTAAATAAATTTTCTAATTTATTTTTTTGATGAATATTTCAATTTGAAGGGTGCTCGGAATGTGAGATGGAGACTTCAGGCATCGTCAGATGCGGTTCCCATTCAATACACCAACATGATGATTAATAATACCTTACAATGATATAGAATTTAAGGAATCAATTAAATATACATGTTATATTGAATATATTTGTGATGGATGGATTGAGTTAAGAGCTTTAGATATTGAGATAAATTCATATGATAAAGGTAAAATATTGATGGGCTTGGAAGTGCTTTAATATTTTTTGATCATCCTTGGAAATAAATTCAAAAAGAACTAAATTAGGTTAGTGGTCATGTGAGAATAAAAATATTTTATGCATTTGAGCATGTGAAATATAGTATATGACCTCCCAAACATTGGTAGATTGGTCTTTGAGTTAACATAATTTTAAAATATGTATATGTAATTTTAAATTTATAATTATATAAAACATTTATTTGAATGAGTTCCCATTGATAGTATAGAGAGTCAACGTCCATGGTAGGCCAGTGTGATCTAACTAGAGGTATTTTTTGTTAAGGTCTGAGTGAGTGAAATTTAGATAGGATTCCATTGATATCACATCTTGAGGGTAATTCCTTGATTTTAATTAGAACAAACATGGTTTTCATGGATGAGCTTACTAAGTGAAACATTAGGGACCAAATAGGTCATGTACCATGTCTTGTGTGTTTTCCTATATGGAAGACCCATATAGAGGGCATGACCATGATACCATGTCAATGAAATTGTGGGATGTGATGCCAAAATAATTTCATGTTGGGACCTAAGATGTATATCGTGACTGACCTACAGTGCCATGGTGGGTCCCTTGGTAACTAACTAACCCTGAGTGGGATTTAATGTATTGGGTTGATATGGTAGCATGTGTCACCATTGAACCTACACTAACCTATAATCCTAATGGTTTTATGATTCTAATAATTGTTTTAGGAATTCAACCTAACTTAATCTTTTATATATTCTACATGTTTTTATTTTGAATCAGTGATTGATTACCAAGAATACTTCAAAGAACCCAACCTATGGACCTAATATTCTAGTGATATGGTGGATGCCCAAAGGTATATCCTCAGATCTAGTGTTCAAATTTATGTGATATTACGTGATAAGTATGGGATGGTGATTAAATCATATATTCTTAGTGTGTATCATCCGATCAGAATTTTTAGCTTTGTGATGAATTCTTAGGACACCAAAGTTTAACCTCAGGTCTATATGGGATTCCCAAGATACCATTTGGACCTATGATTTCTATCATAAATATGATCTAGCCACATATTCTAGGGTGATTATATAAATTTTAAGATCACCAATTCAAGAATCACAATTCTACTCTAGGATATGTATTTTCAATACTAATTATTTTTCTTCTCTTGATTAGGATACCTAAGAAACTTGGGATTTGACCATTTGAAATGGTTATATGGTGGGTGATTTCATTAGTTTTATTACTTAAGTTGATTGGAATTTTCCTTGGTCCATGTTGTACCTCTCGTACCCCTCGTGGTTTAATTTTCATGATCACAATCACCCTCCTTTTTATCTAATCTTGTTTTAAGTGTTTTTGGATGATAGGCATAATTTCAGGTTGCCAAGGAATTGGGCAAAGAAGGCCAAGAAGGCAAAAATCCAAAGTGGACTGTTTTCATGTCCACCGGCCAACCGGTGGCTTCACCACCGGCCGGCCGATGGGACCCAGACAGAAGGCTGAGCCACTGCCTCAGCACCGGCCAACCGGTGGACTCAGCACCGGCCAGCCGGTGGCACCCATCCAGAAAAGTGTTTTCTACTGTCTCAGCACCGGCCAACCGGTGGCCTCCTCACTGGCCAGCCGGTGGACCTTGGGCAGAATTGTCCTCCTTTTTGCAAGCACCGGCCAACCGGTGGCCCAGCACCGGTCAGCCGGTGGAGCCAGTCAAACTAGCCGTTGGGCCTTTGACCAGACCTGTCCACTTGCCTCCCAACGGCTCCGAAGCCTTTTCCAACAGCTCCGAAGACCTCCAAAGGCCATATGAGGGTTCCCCCTCTATAAATAAAGGACTAGGAAGCCCCGAAACAACGTCGGAACCATTACCAAGCCATACGGAAGCCAACAGACATATTTTACATCATTTGGCGAACCTCCGGCGGATTCTTCCAAGGAACTCCAATAGCTCCAACTCACTTCCACATCTAAAGAGCACCATCAAAGAAGCTTGGGAGCGCCCTTCAACAACTCCAATCAATAAATTGGCGCCCAAGGCTTCTCCTCTTACGGTTTTACTTGTTTTATTATTTTGAGCATCAATTTGGGTTTGTGCCTACAAACCCCATCTCTTTCCCTCATTCTTTCATTTGGGTTTTCACACCACCTTCATGGTGTGAAGAGGTTAGTCAAGCCTTCCCTTTTAAAAGGCTTGAATCATAGGTGAGCTAGCCTTCACCTGTAAGAAGGCTAGTGGGTTCTTGCTCAACCATTGAAAGCAAGTGGGTTCTTGCATAACCATTTAAAAGCAAGCTGTAATAGGTTCTAGACTACCTGAAAATTCTATTGGGTTTCTTGCTAAAACCATTAAAAAGCAAGCGGTAGTAAATCTCTCAACGGTTGAGTTGGGAGCGGAGACGTAGGCTTGGGTTTAAGCCGAACTTCGTTATCAATTTGTGTGTTTTGCCTCTTTTATTTCCGCTGCACTTTCACTTTGATTTTAAATTGTTAATTAATTTTTAAAAGGCAATTCACCCCCCCTCTTGCCATCGTCTTATCCTTTTCTCCGCCCAACAATTGGTATCAAAGGAAAATTTGAGTAATACCTTCACCGGTTTCAAATTTAAGATCCATTGTGATGGCATCAACCTCTTTCGCCCCTGAAGGCTATTCCTTAGGTCGTGATCCATTTTTTGATGGAACCGACTACACTTTTTGGAAAACCCGCATGTCCACTTTTCTTAAAAGTATTGGCTATCCTATATATAGAATTGTTATGCAAGGATTTTCTTCATCTAACAAGGATGAGTCCAAATGGACCCCCGAAGACATTGCAAATTTCGAGCTTGATGGCAAAGCCATGAATGCTCTTCATTGTGGGTTAGACCGTAATGAATTTATTCGTATTTCTACTTGCTCATCTTCTTATGAAATTTGGAATCTTTTAGAAGTAACCCATGAAGGTACTAAAGGCGATGACAAGCCCGATTGCCCATCATGAAAGACAAAGGCCAAGCAAAAGGAAAAGAAGAAGGCATTCAAGGCCACATGGAGTGATAGCTCCACATCCTCCTCCTCATCCTCCTCAAGTGACAACGGTAACAAATGCCTAATGGCATTTCATGAGGTAACCACTTCCGACTCCTCTTCCTCTAGTTCTTCAAATTCCAATTCTTTAAATAATTTATCTTATGAGGATCTCCAATATGAAAGAGATCAATTGGAGGAAGATTTTCACGAACTTTCTTCCAAATTTGCTTCTTTAAAAAAGAATTTCAAAAAACTCTCTTCCGAAAAGGAACAACTTCGAAAAGAAAAGGAGGAGTTGTCCCTCAAAGTCCAAAACCTTCCCGATGTTGATTCTATGGAATCAAAAATCAATGATTTAAGGGAATACCTTGCCATGTTCACCCAAGGTGAACAAAATTTGACCAAAATCCTTGGTTCCCAACGCATATCTCGAACCACCGAAAGGCTTGGCTATTCCAAGAAAGCTTCCTCTTCCCATTCTCCAACTATTTTTGTTAGGGGGAGCTCCCAATTTAAATTTTGTAATTATTGCAAAAAACCCGGGCACTTAATCTATGAGTGTAATTGCAAAAATGCCCGGTATGGTAGGACCAAAACCATTTTCCTTAACGATGAATTTTATAGGAGAAGACCCGCCACTAGAAAAGTGTGGATTTAAAAATCCCTTTTAGCGAGTCTCACCGGACCAAAATTTGTCTCGGTTTCAAAAACCTCTCCCCGGTGATTTATTGTTTTTATTTAGGGGGAGTTAGGATTGTTTAAGCTTTTTTGCGTTTTTCATTTCAAAATTCTCATTTCAATTTTCATTTCAAACTTTCAATTCAAACTGTTATTCAATTTTTCATTTCAAAACTTTCAATTCAAACTGTTATTCATTTTTCATTTCAAAACATTCAATTCAAATTTCAAAAATTTCAATTGATTTAAAATTTCTATCTTGTTTTTCAAACCTTTTCCCTCAATCAAGTTTTATGCCCCGTGCTATTTTGATAATCACAAAGGGGGAGAAATTCTTGATTGATTGGGGGAGAAATCTTTTTCTCATGCTTTGATTTACTTTTCAATTTATACTTTAAAAGCATGCCTTTCATTTCTTTTTTTACATTGTTTGTTTTGGTGATTGTGATCATCAAAATAGGGGGAGATTGTTGTACCTCTCGTACCCCTCGTGGTTTAATTTTCATGATCATAATCAGCCTCCTTTTTATCTAATATTGATTTAAGTGTTTTTGGATGATAGGCATAATTTCAGGTTGCCAAGGAATTGGGCCAAGAAGGCCAAGAAGGCAAAAAGCCAAAGTGGACTGTTTTCATGTCCACCGGCCAACCGGTGGCTTCACCACCGGCCAGCCGATGGGACCCAGACAGAAGGCTGAGCCACTGCCTCAGCACCGGCCAACCGGTGGACTCAGCACCGGCCAGCCGGTGGCACCAAGCCAGAACAGTGTTTGCTACTGTCTCAGCACCGGCCAACCGGTGGCCTCCTCACCGGCCAGCCGGTGGACCTTGGGCAGAATTGTCCTCCTTTTTGCAAGCACCAGACAACCGGTGGCCTAGCACCGGTCAGCCGGTGGAGCCAGTCAAACTAGCTGTTGGGCCTTTGACCAGACCTATCCACTTGCTTCCCAACGGCTCCGAAGCCTTTTCCAACGGCTCCGAAGACCTCCAAAGGCCATATGAGGGTTCCCCCTCTATAAATAAAGGACTGGGATGCCCCGGAACAACGTCGGAACCATTACCAAGCCATACGGAAGCCAACGGACACATTTTACATCATTTGGCGAACCTCCGGCGGATTTTTCCAAGGAACTCCAATAGCTCCAACTCACTTCCACATCCAAGGAGCACCATCAAAGAAGCTTGGGAGCGCCCTTCATCAACTCCAATAAATCCATTGGCGCCCAAGGCTTCTCCTCTTACAGTTTTACTTGTTTTATTATTTTGAGCATCAATTTGGGTTTGTGCCTACAAACCCCATCTCTTTCCCTCATTCTTTCATTTGGGTTTTCACACCACCTTCAAGGTGTGAAGAGGTTAGTCAAGCCTTCCCTTTTAAAAGGCTTGAATCATAGGTGAGCTAGCCTTCACCTGTAAGAAGGCTAGTGGGTTCTTGCTCAACCATTGAAAGCAAGTGGGTTCTTGCATAACCATTTAAAAGCAAGTTGTAATAGGTTCTAGACTACCTGAAAAGTCTAGTGGGTTTCTTGCTAAAACCATTAAAAAGCAAGCGGTAGTAAATCTCTCAACGGTTGAGTTGGGAGCGGAGACGTAGGCTTGGGTTTAAGCCGAACTCCGTTATCAAGTTGTGTGTTTTGCCTCTTTTATTTCCGCTGCACTTTCACTTTGATTTTAAATTGTAAATTAATTTTTAAAAGGCAATTCACCCCCTTCTTGCCATCATCTTCTCCTTTTCTCCGCCCAACAGTCCATTCCTTTTATTTCAGTGGTGAGTGATTATTATGAATCAAGGAATCTATTTATAGATCCATTAATAAGGTGAAGGTTTCTATTTTATCTAATTAATTTATTACCCCGAGGTCACCCCAGGATATGGTATTTATATGACTACAATGGTATAATTACATTCTGAAATACACCAAGAAATTATATTGATTATATATGGTCAATCAATATCAAAATAATAAGGATGAAGAAATTTTATGGTTTGTTCTTTGGTTGGAATAGTTCAAGAGAGGTGATATGAGACACTATAACATCGAGCCAAAGCAAGTATAGTCAGTTTATATTATTTATTATTTATTAGTGAATATAATTTTATTTATAAAAACATATACATATTCCAAAACATTTTTGATCAATATTATTCTACATTGGTTAGTCCCTACTGTTTTTTATACTCATACCCTGCATGGGAATCAATTTCACATGGGTACCAAAGTGCCCCTCACACAGTTAATATTGGAAACTTTTGGGTTGAGGCTCAAAATATGTTGTTTGAGTTGGAAAAATTATATTATTTCAATTGATCATGATGAGGTATGGATCATATTATTAGATGATCCTTAGTTATTGTTGATGTGTCAATATATTTTATCAGCCTAGTGGGTGGTAATCTTCAGTATCTATTGAAGACTATATAGGTTGTTACTGTATTTATTTAAAAACATTTCATGATAGTATTTATTACTACCACATTTAATACATTGATATAGATGTTATTTAGTTTTATACATATTACTATTCACTCATATATAGTGGGTATAGACATCTGCTAATACCTTATTGTACCCATGATGCATGTCTTTATACTCTGGTGTCCGAGTATGTGCTATTATATTCTTGTTTCGAACTGTTTTGTGGAACCAGTTAAGTGTCCTTCCAACCAGGACGTTAAAAGGATGAATCATCATCCTTTTTTTCTTATCTTACAATTTTAGGCTCCATTATATAGGTGACATGTGAATTTTTTAGATCTTCTGGTGGATCTTGTACTGGTTCAACTCGAACACCTTTCCGAGTAGAAGTCCATGTTACCAAGGGTATGGGATTGATTATTTTGGATTTCACTCTTTTAGTTTTTTTGGAATTAACCTTTTGATGTGAACATCTGGATTGATATTTATGATATATAGTTTATGAAAATTTTCTATTTTCACATTAGAATAAGACTCATTATTTTATTTGTATATTTCTCCATGGAGGTAATAGGTGTCTATCTAATGCATTATATCATGAGTATAGGTAAAAAAATTTATAGCCATTATATTTTATGTATTTTTATTGATTATTGATTCTTTTCTATTGACTGTGTAAATACTTCTCATAAAGAGTATTACCATATAATTACTTGGTGAAATTCTACATATTTGGGTTACAATGTATATATATGTTTCATTCTAGTGGAAGGTATTATAGATCCTATTGTGATGATGGTGAAATTATACCTTTATCATGGGATGAGAAGAGACGATTGGGCCTATTAAATAAATAATGTGACTTGTAGATTAACCCTTTGGAGTTATTTATTATATTGGACTAGGATTTTTAAGTTTTAGTAACAATCCAGATGGTATTTAATATATATCATGGAATGATATTCTACATAAATATGTCATTGGATGTTTTTTCATATCCATGATCACTTATGATGGTTGAGTTACATGTGTGTTGAGGAACTTGATATATGTGATGATAACACTATCGTTTTTAAACTTGTGTATGGATGTTTAGTAAGAATCAGTTCCCTAGTAGGCAAATAACCTGGAATGAGGTGCTTGACCTTGTATATATTGGACCCTAGTGATTGGTTTTTTGGAATGTTGTATATTGTGGGGTGTTGATATGGGTTCATAGATAACATATATAATCTAGTAATTTTACTAACATTGTACCCTTATGATATTACGTTTGGTCTAAGATGGATGGCCAAAATATCATGAAAATGGGTCTAAATTTTTACCCAGTCAGATCCTCTACATTTATTGATGGTTTCTCAATGGAGGAGTAGGACAAGGAATATTGGTTCCTTTATGGTAAGAATAATAAGTGTATGTTTTATTTTTTTATGATCTTATAATTATGGTACGAGAGTGTTTAAATTTTCATGGTTTCAGGATCAATTCGATTATATAGGTGGTCGTGTGATAAAACCTCATACTGGTAAAGTGATCGATTTTAAAAAAGAGTTCTAGGGGAGTTCATTGTTTGATTTTATTGACATTTTGTGGGAAATTGTTATTTTTTAGGAATAAAATCATAATAATGATGATATATTTCTCATGGGATCATGAGTTGGGTCTTTTGATTGGGTGTTGGGGAGGGTTACTCCCTCCACATTTCAATGAGATCGAGGTAGCATGCATTGGATATTCCTGACACTGATAATGTTTTTGATTAGTGAATCTTTTTGTGGTATAGTGAACAATATAATCTTGGATGAGATGCTTGTTGTAATGGTGTCATGGAGATCAAGATGAAATAAAATGGATTCCCTATAGATAGGGTAGTATTTCCAAAACTGGAACCAGTATGGTTATATGATCTATTTAGGTTTTCGGAAGACAACACCTGGGATGAAATGGGTATGGATCAAAAGGAGTGAAAAAATATATCTTAGGATCATACCCATATATGTGGTTCAAGAGGAGATATATAAGGTAACCCATGTGGTGGGTAATTCCCCATTAGTAATTTATTGGTGATACGCTCATTATGACTTGGGAGTTTTTCTAGGTTATCAAAAGGGATTATCTAATTAATGGGAGTATGATGTGGATCATGGGAATTGTGACCTGTATATTAAATAGGAGAGGAAGTTAGAGATTACTATTTATAGAATCATTTTTCCCATATAACGATGGGGGATAAATGTAAATTGGAACTTCTAGGTTCCCCAACGAATGTCAGGTACAATTTTTTATTATATTAGGTGGATTCTAAGCATGGGAGTTGTGATTGAGGATTTTTTAGGTGATTCAAACATGGTGAGATCGGTGGTGAGTCAATTCTAATGGTATAAAAAGTTTTTGGAATTAGACAAGGATATTTAAACATTTCATATCAAACAAAATTAAAGTGTGAGATTGATTAAGTTTTCATAGACAATCACCTGATTCCATTTATCTTAAGTGCATCATGATCAGGTAGTTTGGTTACCTATAAAAATTTTGGTTTGAGATTTCTCAATAATGGCCAACTATAGGAGGTGTAATCAGTGTTTTTTATGTTTTATTGTATGAGGTGAATATGTAACCATGTTGAGTGAATCATGAGGATTCCTAAAATATGTCAAGATAGAAAATTTAATTGGTGGGATGTGTTGTGTATTGGGATATGTTGTTTTGTTCTAGGACATATAGTGGGGAGAACCATGGTATATATGAATATTTGGATAATTATTTGTTCATGTATCATGACGTACAGGTTTAATGGTGTGTCATATAGGTGCTCAGTAATGGTTAAATTTTTTTAATCATTATTCAACAGCTTCAATGATTTAATTTTTAGGTTTTTGTTAAGATGTAATCTTAAAATTATAATCCGAAATGTGGCCAGTAGGAAATGAATTGGTATCCTAGATTGGTTAAGAGATAAATAGGGATAAGAATAAATACTTATTATGGACGATAAGTGTTATAGTGGGGAGATATTAAGATTTAGTTTCTATATGTGTTGAAATATTCTGGATGAATTTTTATTTTCAATTTACTGGAAAGGATAAATTTCTATTGAAGACACAGAATTAAATTTAGATAGTTTGAAGATCACAAAGTAATGTTTATAGGAAAAGTAATGACACTCATCAGTATTCTTGTTCATTTAGGGGATCTAGAAGAGAATATTGTTATTATTCAATATTTTTGTATTTGTTGAAAAAGGGAGCATGGTTTGGGGCACACATATTATGAGAAACCATTTAGTTACCTAAAATACAGTTAACAATTTATTCAATTGGTATGAATAATGGTAATATATTTTTGTTAGGGCATGGTAATTCCCAAATCATGTGTGATTGTAGAGTGAAACATCCTTATATTTAATGGGGTTTTGAGTGATTAACAAGGTTTAATAATGGTTTTATGAACTGTGCAACAAAACTATTTGACGTAGAAGTTTGTAAAGAAATTACAACAGCACGATTAGATTATTTTTGCGAAAAATCACCAATGAATTCAATTTGGATCATTAAAAGAGGAATTTTTAATTTTTTCCCTCCCAAAATTTAATAGGATATCACACATCCTTCCACCATCTATCGCACAAGGCTAGGGGGCCTCTCCCAATCTTGTTGTTTTCTTTATATATATATATATGGGTTGTTCTTGATGAATGTTATTTGTGATTCATGGTATTTCATAAACTCTATTACATTCCATTGTTATTATATCCATATTCCTTGAATATTCACCTTATTAGTTAGTATTTTTTATTCATATTTCACCAAATCACAATGTAATCCAACACCAACTATGGGTATTTAATTATTCTAAGTATAAAGGAATCTTCAGATTCCATATATACTCAGTTACAAGGGGATTTAGTAAGGATTGTTTCTATTTTAGATTATATTATGGTTTTACCCAATTTCTATTAAATATTAAATTGATTGGGAAACTTTTATCGGTATGTTATATTCAATAATTTTGGGGAAGTGAGACGATCCTTGAGGGTTTTGTTGGGAGATTTTATAGTGTAATGCGATAATGTTGTTAGTTATACATTAGTATGTTGAGTTTCAATTGAATTAATTAATTAATTTCATGTGTTATAAATAATTTATTTTTGATGGTTTATTTGATTTAGGAGCTTGGTATCTTGAGAGAGTCTTAGTTAATTGGGAAAGAGGCTAGATGAGCTAAGAAAATACTTGATAGCTACTCTCATACCTTATAAATAAACCAGAAAAGATCAAATTGAGGTACATTTTCCTACATTTAAACCTTATGGTTTAATAATTTAATCATATACATTGTATCAAGAATTCTCTCAACAATATGTAATTCATCCATTGATTTAAATAAATTTCACAATTAGTATATTAAATTAAAAAATTATTATTAAATTTTTTATTTAAATTATATCCCTTGGACCCTATATATAGATGAGTTTTATAATTATCCATTGTGCTCTAGACTGATGCCTCATCCATTGATGGTCTTAGCCGTTACCATTGGTTAGTTGTCTATTGGTATCATAAAATCAATGGGTGGTTTGTTGATTTTAATTGGAACATATATGGGTTGGGTGATTCAGTTGGAAGTGTTAGACCATGGGGAAAAAACAGGTAATGGTTTATCTCTTGAGTATTATCCTATCTAGCGGAACCATACAGTTGGAAAATCTATTCTATCATTTTAGTGTAATTATGGGACAATATTTAATTAGTGCATTAGTCCTTTTCCTAAAAAATAGTTCAAGAATAACCTAGGGGACCCCAATAAGTGACTCGGTAACATAATCACCCGTATTAATGGTGTATGTATTGAGTATATATGGTATGAGTCATCACATTATAACCCAAAATGACTCGGTGGGTTTGTGGAGGCTCTCCACGGTCATTGCATCTGGTGGTTTTGTGGTCTTCCCTTTTGCTATGGAGGTTAGCTTTGGGCTTCAGTGGTTGTTGGTTCAGATCTGTGGGTGTATGATCGGTCTGCGTCGACGACATACTCTTTGGAGCTCTCCTGGTGTTGTTCTCGTCTTCTTGTGGTTTCCCTATGGTGAGCTTTTTTTAGTGTTGGGGGGTCGCGCTTGTTTTTCGACGGTTTGTGGGTTCCTTCTCTTCTCCTCTGAATTTTTTGGGGTCCTCCTGTATCTGATGTGGTCGGTTGTTTGGGTGGCGGAGGGATTTTCCGAGTTAGGGTGATGTTGCGGTTCCGTTTCTGGAGCGTCTTGATTTGGTTTTTGGTGGAATATATTTTGATCTCTTTGATTTTTGTTGTTCGTGATGGTTGCTGGAGTGGAGTTTTTGTGGTATATGATGAAGTTTTTGCGATTGATTCCTTTTTGCGAGATGGGGGGGTGAAGGTTTTATGCCTTTTCTCTGTTCTCTTGGTGATTTGGGTGATGATGTTGATGGTCTGGTGTCAGGATGTTTCTCCGACGGTGATATTTTTGATATCGGTGAAGCTTTCCAGGGACGACGATGATGGTCGCCGGTGAAGACGAAGATGAGAGCCGGTGTACCTCGCTGGTGTTCCGGTGATAGTGTGGAACGTGACGGTGGTTTCGTGTCATTGCGTGGCTTTCGATAATCATGCGGGCAATTGCGTAGTGAGGGATTGACATGCGGTGCGCGACGCGAGGCATGTCAGCGCTGTCGCGGGATTCGTTGGTAGGTTTGATGTGATCGTTGGCGCGAGATGATGACGCTGGTTTGAAGCTCGAGGAGGCTGGAGGTGGATTTGAATTTGAAATTTGAAATGTGTATTTCATCTGGATGTGTAGATGTGGGTAAAAGAATGTGGGGAATTGGTGTAATGGGTACCAGCAACCCCTTAAATCGGCTTCTGAAAATGTGGAAAAAATGATTTGCAGGGGGGATCGATGCCCAAACATACTTTCTTGTACCCGACTGACGGTCCTAACGTTATGATGCTTTGGTGATTCATAGATTCAATTCATGGGATTTGGCAGTTGGTCTTATATGAATCTAAAAACTATAACATGGATGGTGATGTCTCCATGGATTCGCGACATGTATCATTGGATTCGGCGATGGAGCCATGTGGGTAATACATGAGATTTCAGAATTATACCTCAATACTATATAAGACAAAATAGATTCCATGGGACCCTAAGATTTCTATTTTTACTAGGATACGACCACTTATAATTGGGGGATTACTTTTTTATAGATGACTAATAAAATAAACCCAGGTCATCCCTAGGATCTAGGCATTCATGTCCAATTATTTTACTATTCTTATTCTGGAAGCCCATGATGTCGGGTATCTGGTTTTTTGACATGGTAACTAGTGAATGATTTCTATTTTATGATTTCCTAGTACACCATGAATCATCTTTGATACATTCATTTTATTATAGTTGGTTGATATTCCTATGAAACCATGGGTCTAGTTGCGGATCCATTCTTAATGATCATTTATCCATTTCACCTTGAGAATTTGGGATTATTAGTTTACACCGGGATCTGTTTTTTGTATTTTCTGAATGTTATCATGATGTTATTAGAGAAAACCTAACACTAGACCAATTATTTACATCCAATCAAAGTCATGGTCCCAAGGTTTGAAAATGTTATGATTGGGACATAGGTAAACAAGGTCCTCAAGAAATACTGTGAGGCACCCTATCATCGACCTGGAACATGTATAGTGGGATGATATTATTATCTTATTAGTAGTGTAATTATTTATTTTGGGCATCCTCCATGATCATATAATTGCATTTATAGTTAGTATGCGACCATTTTAGTGGTTCCCTTATGTGTTTTACAGTCACACTCTACTCAGTCAACCATTGTACATGGGTTCCATATAATCTCTCATGTGGTCATTGTAGAAATATGTTGGGAAGAGGATTAAGATAACTTGGTAAAGTGTGATTCCCCAAATGATATTAGAAATTAAGGATGTATAATATCATGGAGTAATAGTGGAGATTTATGGTATATATATAATTTTTATTTATTTATCAGTATATGTAAATGGTCCAGTTGTAGTTAGTTTTTGTATGTGTAACATGATTATTTATGCATTTACTGAATTTCATTTATTATATTTTTTTCTTTTATTTATTACATCATAATTAATTTTATTTTGATATAATATATTTAGTTTCTTATATTGTAGTTCACACTCTCCTAGTTGGGGTATAACCACCCCACTATACCTCATTCGACCCCAAATACTAGTCATCCGCATTTTCTGTTCATGGAGGTGAACATAAGGTATTATGGTGATCCTAATTAAATAACCTACATAGTGGCCTTTGAAATGTGACATTATAGAACCATCCATATTTTTAATAAATAAAATAGTATTAACCCTAGGTTATTTTCTTAGATAAATAAAATCCTTACTAAGAAAATATTGTAATAGTTCATTTATTTTAATTAGCATTAATTCATCCATTAAATAAGGGGGTTTTAGAATTAGAATAACTTATAAAACTAAGTCAACAATGAATTATATATTTCAATTTCAAATAAAGTTTGATAAATGACAATTAAATTAATTTCAATATTCTTTAACTTATAACAAATAAGTAATATGAATAACTAAAATATTTTTGACAAAATTACCAAGATCACTTTCAATAACATCTTTACTAAATTTCATAGCTTCACGATATATTATCAGGGGTATGAAATCATTATTACAAATAAATTAAAACTCTATTTACAAATTTAATATAGCTTATTTTTCATTGTAATCTAACATAGCTTGATAAAGAGAAAGTCATTAAATTCCAATATTAATATGAAATAAAACTATCACAATGAAAAATGATTTTCAGGAAAAACCATTCTATAGATAATCATAGGAAGATTTCTATGAGTTGTAATTATCTTAATAATTCTTCTAGGATTTTTTTACTAAATGTTAGTTATAAATATATATGTTTAATATTAGTATTTTTACAACAAATTACATCAAAATAAGAAACATATAGACCATGAATAAAATAAGACATTGTCATAATATGACTAAATAATAATGTTCTTGTTATGAAGTCATTTGATGGTTCTACATTTTTTCAAGGTATTCATGAAATAATTTTACACACCCTTCTCCATAACATCTTGATGATTCCTATAATTCATTGTTTTCTTCTATGACACATTACCAAAATGGACTACCTCATTGGATTTATAACATATCAATTCCTTATCATATTTGATATGAATATTTCCATTGTTTTTTTATTTTCAATCAAAAGAAACATTTCCTATCATGAAACATTAATAAAAAATTGTTTATTTTAAAAGACACACCCCATTATGATTCATACCACAATTATAAAAAATACATAATTAAACCTATTACCTTCATTTCTCATTGAAAAATGGTTTCCTATTTCCTTCCACTTAGTCTTATTATTATATATATTGTTATAATTGTCAAAAAATACATATCTACCTTCTCTGCACTTTGAAAAAAATTCTCATTGATTTTAAATACATTATATGAAAAGTATCCCCTCTAACATGGTTTTAATCTAAAGGAAAACCAATCAATTCTATAATAATGGAAAAGAATATAATTTGGTCTCTACATAGAAAATCATACTATATTGTCTTTGTAGGAGGAGATAAATTCATCATTCCTTGGTTCAGTTCCAAAAATTTAATTTCCATTCATAGTCGAACCAGTTTATATAAATAATTTTTTAGGAAAAGTTATTTTAATATTGTAAAATCCATGACATCATTCTCATGTTTTTTTCAAAGTTTTCTAACCAATATAGCACCACTAATTGAATTCACCATAAAGAAAATAAATCAAAACAAATAACATTTTTATGTATAAATCTAAAAAAATTAATAACATTTCAATATCAATGATCAATACTTTGGTTGTTATTGGATCCATGGCTCTACAAAATGATTGATGGTGATGTTTCATGATATAATTCACTATAGAAATTTACTTTTATAGAGTGTTGGGATTCCCATAGATAATGGTAACCACCATTAATATCCATGAACATCTAAGTCAGTATAGCTAAAATCTATTATACTTCAATTCAAACAATTCAACATTTCTAATTACAAAGTATTTTTTCCTAATGATTCTTTTCTAATTCATGTATTCTATTTAATATATGGAAAATAATTCTAAAACATACATAAATTGGATGAAGATGCAAGAAATCTGAAAAAGTTTTCTAATGATAATATAATATAGAGATTAAAATATTTTAAATGCATTTTATAAATAAAAACATAAACTCTAGTGTTCTATAATTCATTCTTTGATTCCAACTATTATAACTAATTCCATAATCAATATATAATTATGATTTTAATAATAATGATTTAATTTTATTATATTCCAATAATCATTATATTTTATACTTTTAGAGAATTAAAAAATAAGAATTACTTATCAAATACTTATAAAGTAAAGTGGACTCTTCAACTCAATATCAATTATCCACATAAAAAGATATTAAAAGTTTTTCCAATGTTTCATTCATAACTCATTCATTTCATTAAAGTGGAGATATACATGTGGAATGATATACCATTATATTGATTCTAATTATCCGTATTCTCTATAATAACATTCTAAAACAATGGAAGAACTCAAAATCATATTAAGTAATACAAAAATAAACAAACTCATTATTCCTATTAAAAATTCATGAAATACCATAAGAAATTTTTCCATTATTACATATTAAAAATGATCTAAGCTTTTAATTTTCATCCACATAAAATAAGAATCATTTTTTGATGATGTACATAAAACATCTCATTGTTATATTTAAAAAGATAAAGACAATCAGAAGAATTTCATATAAAATAGTGGTACTCATGAAAATATTTTTCTAAAAATCATACATGTCACCCTTAATAGGGGAATAAACATTCCTTTAAACATGGGTTCAATAGTGTAACATTTAAAATAAAAAATCCATGAAAACACATTTTATAATATATAATAGTAATGTTTGTTTCTTGAGAAATTATTTTAATTTCACTCTTAAAATATATCTTCTAATAACTTTTACAAATGTAATAACCCAATCAGTTAATTTAAGCATATATTCCCTTGAAAAAAACCATCACCCCATGCATTGAAGATCCATATCAGGCCCAAAAATAATCATCGAAATATGTAAAAATACTATAACACACATAAAATACATAAAATAATTCTAATACATCATAAAATCTAATATATAATTCAATTTAACACATATATTTAATCACGTTAAGAATTATTTGTAAAAATAATTATAAAAATAGATTTTATTTTAAAAACATTTAATAAAAATTTATTTGAAGAAAATTAAATATGACATTATTTGAAAAAATTATGAATATTTTTAGTGTAATATTATTAAATATTAATAATAATTATGGTGGTAAATTTATCTCTTATTGTATATGTTAAAAAATTATTCATTTCACAGTTTTGTTCAAATGTAAAAAATAATCCATTTAGAACATGATTGGATGTATTATTATAAATAAATTATAAAAAAGATAAAAATTGTGTAGTAGGACATTGAAAATAAATTCAAGTATATTAATAACATAAATAAATTTTTTATGAACTTCTATTTGGTGAAGAATGAGGAGAAGAAACATTAAAAAATTAAAGTGTATTTTTAAAATACAATCCCCTTACATTGACCTCGAAATTCCATGTACATAATTTTAATCATCTCTATTAAAGATGCATAAAATATATAATTTCATAATAATCATTTTATGTTTATTTCTTTATTATTATCCTTTTTATTAAATTTTTTACAACTTCTTATTTAGTATCGAAATCATATAAATCCATGTTGGGTGCTTTAATGACATTAATTTATTAAACTCAAAAAAGCATAAGAGGGTTGAAATTGGTCAAAGAGGTCATTATTAAGTCATATATAGAATATTCATAGTTAAATAAATATTATATTCATAAAATAAATATAATTATGTAACAATTCCTCAATTGAAACCATGAAAAATGAATCTTATTGTTCATTGGATGTGGTAGTCTACAAGTACACATATGTAACATTTTCATTTTATAGGGGTGGAATGGTAAAAAGGTAAGTAAAATATAATCTTTCATAAATCATTATATCTTCATTAATGTAATATATATTGAATAAATTAATCATAAAAACTATCCTTGTGAGGGGTTGGTGAAAAATTCCCCAAATCAGAGTATGGAGGTGGTAGTCCACATATATAGAAGGTTGATGTTTTTATTTACCACATGATGGATTTGGATATGAAAAAAATGGGTTTTAAATGATCATAATAATTATTTTATATGTAATGTACCTATATTATAATATCACTATATTTATTGAATATTTCATAGAGGTGGAAGAAGAAATAATCATGTAAACAAACAGTTAAGAGGTATACGTCTTCTTGGGAGAAGATGATTTGAAATACACATTAAAACATCTATGATTAATTTTTGGAGGAAACAAACATCTAGTGTATATTTTTGTGTTTTTTAAGGTACTTGGTTATGTATTAGTCCAGATAAATTTCCATGTTTTTTGTTTCTGATAGAAGATTGGTTTTTCTTTTTTAAGTTAGAGGAGGGACAGTCTTGTAATTTATGAAAGATTTAAAATTATATAAATTATTATTAATAAGATTATGTCCCTATATAAGAAATATTTCAATGATAAGTTGATACGGATCTTTATAATCTGATCCAATATGATTTTTGATGATATTTTGTGATCTTATCGATTATTTTTAACTGTACTTAATTTATTTTACCCATAACCGTGGTAACAACTTTTTATCATTATTTTCATTCCTTATGAAAAAATGTAATTGACCTCTTTAATAAATTTTATCCTCTTAATTACATATATGAATCATGTTTTTCAATGTTATGTTTTTATAACTGGACAAAATTAAATTTAATAATATTTTTAAATATGTAATGAAAATAGTTTTCTTTTAAAAAATGATCGTATAGCATATAAAATTTATACCAAAATAATGTGTTAATTTAATTATTAGTTAATTAATTATTATATAAATACCTAAATTGAATCAATTTTCCTTTAAAACCAATATAAAATATAATTTCACTTTTACCTTTTTAAAAATAAATTACTGTTTTAATAAAAATCAGAATTTTTCAATATTCACCCAAAATCAATATTTTTAGAAAAATATCATAAATTCACACTAATATTTTAAATAAATATATATATATATTTAATTAAAATTTAAAAAATTATATTAACAAAGTAATTTTATCAATTATATAAAATCATTGAATAAATGGAATAGTCATTAATTTTAATAAAAATAGTTATTTTTCAACATGAAACATCATAGCAAGATATTATCATGAATGTTTATACATAAATTATAATATTTAAAATTAATAAGAAATGAAATTAATTTATTATTAGAATTATCCTAGTTTTAACATTATATTATTTTAAAACATTCTGTAATTGTAAGTGTGTCACTCCTTTCATGTTTAAAAGGGAACACACACTACCCCCTTATTCACATACCATGAGCTTTTTTAATCAACCAATAACTACCAAATTAAAATACATAATTACCTACCAATTTTCTGAGGCCCTTGGTGAACCAAAGGCCCAAATCTTGAAGGATTAAGGATATAAACAAATACGGTCTTCAAAGACTTGATATAACACTTAACCATGTGTTTCCATGTATATTTATTCATCTAACTTTTTTATATTTTTTATAACCATACTGATATAATTACATCAATATATTCCATATACTGAAATGTTATTATGTTGTTGGAATAGAAATTTTTCACATCATTTCCAATCACCTGAGAAATTAAAACTTCTCAAATTCATATGTGTTTACAACCTTTGTAGTGACCCAACCCAAAAATACTGGAGTTGGGGTCTACTACTACTACATCGGCATGATTATACGGAAAACAATATTGAAGGATCAAGGGATTATTAGTCTTGGTAGAAAATATACATAAATGAGTTTTGTATTACAAATTAAGACAAAAATTAAAAAAAATTCTTATAAATAAATAACATCGAAGGGAACTCTATTCTATATAGTATATACCTGTATATCATTGATGGTATGATTCATGGATTCATGGGGAAGGAAACTTAATAAGGGTGATATAAAATGATCAGTAAGGGTAAAATATATTGGAAGGAATAATCAATCAATGAGAGTAAAAATTATTTCATGTTAAATAATTGAAAACACATTCAATATAATAAACGAACAGAGAGGGGAGTGAAGAAAAAATTTGGATATTATGTAATTAATTATTGAGATTAGGGATTATGGAATGGTAAATAACTGAAAATACATAGCATGTAATAAAAATTGTGAGGGATTATCATAATAAATATATAAATGTAATAACTGGAAACACATTCCATTCAAATAAAATAGATGGAAAAACTAATATACAAAAGTAAGAAACAAAAACCCATTCCATTAAATAAATTAATTGAAAATAAACTTCATCATTTAATATTTTGACACAAAATCACATTGAATAGTAATAAATGAAACTAAATGGGAGAAAATATTAATTATTAGGTGTCATGTTGAATGAAGACGAAAACCTATACCGTTAAGACCTTTTATAATACGTTTTTAAACTGTGCGTATAAACCCATCTATTCTATAGGGAAAAAACATTAATGATTTGTCGTCGTCTAATTTCACCTCATTAAAATACTAATTCATTGACAGGTATACATTAACATATCAACACCCATAGGTAATTCCTTTAAAAGTCCCCAATCCATGTATTTCATATCCTAATAATTCCTTATATCTAATAAACAATATGGCTTATCAAATATCCATATTGAATCGAATATATTTATATTTATGAATAAATTCAAAAATAATTAAATAATGTTCAAAGTATAAATTGTATCAAAAATGTTAAATGGTTCGGAAAATAATCATATCCATGAAAAAATGATATGTATAGCTCAGGTAAATTATAATGTCAAATGATCATAGGAAATTGAATATTGCATGGGGATTAAAAATATCATGTAAGTGAATGTGAATATTATCTTTAGACAAATCAATCATAAACCATATAATGGCTGATTAAGGATGATATCAATACAACCTATCCAATTTGGAGTAAAATAATGGGTTTTTGTTGTTGATGGACGAAAATATTAAAAATATCTATTTTAAAAACATTCTTGAGTAGAATATCATTTTTTAGAATCCTTTTTAAAAACATTAACTTTAAAATTAATTTTAAAAAAATTATTTAGAAATTATCTTTCTAAACATGAACATGAATATTAAAATAAATAATGATGGGTAAATACGTACATTTAGTACAAGTGAAAAAGAACATTCATTTCTCATGGTAAAAAGGACAGAAAAATAACTTGTTCAGAAGGTGACATGAAGATTCCAGTGATAAAATTGGAAAATGAAAAAAATGAAATTTTTTTTACCAAATGATTTTAAAAACATTTTTGGAAATTTTTTTATAAAACATGGTTTTTATAAGAAAATGGGTTCACCACCTAAAGAGAGAAATAATGTTTTTCTTTCTAAAAAGAATTTACTAAACAAAGTTGAGTACTAAAGAGTGGGAAAATATAAATAATACATTAAAAGGTCATGAATAATAATAGGATTGAAAAAATAATATTTTTACTGAACAATAGTTATATAATTTCTTCGAATGGAAATAACATTGACATATGATCAATATTATTGTTCAAAAAATTAGTCTTTAAACATTCCAATGTGTACCATACCACTTTGAAACATATTATATCATAAACCTCATGGAGGTATAATATAAAATGAATATTTTAAATACCATTAAGATAAATATAGTAATGATATTATATATAATAATTATTGGTATATATACCAGAAGGAAATAATTTATTTGTGATCATGACATTTCTTTCATAGAAGTAAAAAATTGAAATGAAAAACCCCTTACATTGATTTTCCTCTCAAGTGAACATCCTTTGTCTTCTGGAGTAATAATTTTCTATTAATTTTTAAAATTATTCTTAAAATATTAAATTTTTACCTTTAAATTTATTTCACTTATTTATATTTTGTATAAAACTACATTAAAAATCATATTTATGTAGTCTTTCTTTATCAAATTTAGTTTATGTGTCAAAAATATTGTTGGTATGTGAACTGTGGTCAAAGGGTTCATTTTATAATTTTAAGGACCATGTTTTTGACTATAAATGACTTTGGAATATTCTTGATATTATTCTAGAGAAGCGACCTCAGACGGCGTGCGATTCCGAGCCCCGGTGTGGCCGAAATTATGTTATCAGTGCGTTCACACTTGAAACACAAAATAAATTGGATAACTCCTAAACGGTGATCCGGATCAGAGATCCGAGTGTGCGGATGGGTCCGGAATGGGGTTTTTAACTTAGGAATGACATAAAACTTGTCGGTGCGGGACGTTTGGACCCCTCGCTCGCTTCCGGAATGTGAAACTGATAAATTAAATAATTAATTTATTCGTTTAAGGGTGAAACTCAGGTATCTCTTAAAAAGAGGCTCAGATTGGGAATACAAGGGCTCTGCTGAGTTCGGAGCGTGCCGTTTACCCTAGGAGGGGTGTAAGTTTCGCGGGCGCGGGCTGTCTGTGAAAAAAGCCATGGGGGCATTTTAGTAATTTGGCAGCCTCAGACGTTCAGTTTTATAACTTTTGAACAGGGTCTCAGATTAAAATTCTGAGACTGCTATTGTGCTCGGGAGGTGGTTTTTACCATAGCAGAGGCTTAATCCTAACCCAGTCGGGAGTTCAGGTTCAGGTCGACGGACGGGTGGTTAAGTGTTTTATATTTAAACACTTAACCCACTACTCTCCTCTCCCACTTCTCCCCTGGCGCCAGAAGCTCCCAACAACAATGGAGGATGTTCTCCTCCATCACCTCCTCCTCTCCAGTGAGGCGCGGCTCCGACGGGTCGCGACGAAGCTTCGGGTGAAGCCCATCGATGTAGGATTTTTTGTTTTCATTTTGTCTTCCCACAACCACTTTGAGCTCATATTTTCATGTCGAACCTCTATTTAATTATCGAGAAAATTCCATTATTGTGTAGTAGTATTTTTTTTCATTCCTACGCATCTTTTGGATTTGAAATCTGAGTTTTGAAGAACTCGCAAATGTTCGGCAATGCTTGCTGGAATTTCAGGTGTTTTGGGGCGTTCCGGCAAGCCAGGGCGGCGGTCCCGCGAGCGGCAGGAGGTCCTGGAAGAGGTGGTGGCTTCGGTAGCGGCCGACGGCCAGGCGAGGCTGGGGCATGGTGAGCCTTCAGCGGAGGAGGCCGGCGCCAGGCGGAGCACCTCGGCGAGGCGGCGGGTCGCCAGGGAGTGGGGACCGCGGGGTCGCGGTGCGCGACCCCGCGCGGTGACAAGACCCACGGGATACGGGTCTTCACGTGGCTATCGTGACTGGCCCATGCGGCCAAGCCGCGGGCCGGCACGGCTAGCCGGGCCGACCGGCGCAGCCTTACCCAGGTCAGGCGGACAGGTCGGTCCATGCCGGTCCAGGCCAAGGGGCTTTGCCCCTCATTTTTCGGACGCCCGTAATTTTCGCTAAAGGAATTGTTTTTCTTGTCTTCTACGGCAGTGTTCTCCAGACGTCATGACGAAATTTTTGAGATGGTTTCAGGAATTTTTAATTCCCAAAACGAGGGGCATCAGAGGCGCGACGCATCTTTAAGTGGTTTGACATTTTTCGGGGATCTTGTTTTGGACGGCACGGACACGTCCGATGTCCGATTCAAGAGACGTCAGTGGTGTTGGGACCCTGGCATCGAGGAGGATTTTTTCAGTGTGGTTTTGGGCATTGATACCGGAGTTGAGGCGTGGGCCCCATAGCCCGTCTTTTGAGCTGCGAGCTGCGTTTAGTGACTTTTTCATCGGATGTCTGTTCGGGGCGTACGAGCAGTTGTTTTTGGGTGTTTTTCCGAGAGGATTGCAATGGTGAAATCTGCCCACTCTAATTCTACATGCTAGTGCAGGCCCCGTGAGGGCCATTTCGGGAGTTGACGGAAATTTCCATCTTTATCACTGGGTGTCCATTTTGGACATGTGATTAGTCGAACCTATGTAATTTTTCGAGAGAATCTCAACGGTCCAATCCGTCTGTTGAGTTTCAGGACTGGGATGCGGGTCCCACGTAGCACCGCTTGGGTGCGGTGCGCCAGAATGCATCCTTTTCTCTGGATATCTGTTGTGCTCATGTGAGTAGTCTTTTTGACATGTTTTCCTGAGGGGATCGCAATGGTGAAATATGCCCGACTGTTTATGGGGCTATGGCTCGGGATCACGGGACATCGTTCGAGCATGAGGTGGTGTTGGTGACTTTTCTGTCTGATATCCATTTGAGGCGAGTAAGTATTATATCTCACGTGTTTTTTCACATGGATTACAACGATGCAATCTGTTTGGTTGTGCAGAGCCTCTTGTGGGATCTTATTAAATGTGTAAATGTGAAAGGCGCTCTGATGGCGATTCTTCTCGCCGTGTTTGCAGAGAACCCTTTGCGTGTGATCGCGTGCACTCCCGTGTGAGTGAAGATATTTAGCTGGCTGTGCCTCAGCCGATGAGGTGGCAAGTTGGAGTTGTTACGTCATGCCTTCGTGTTGACATTGGGTGCCGTGTGCACGATAGCCTTTGTGCTAGAATGTGGTATACTCTAGGAGTATACGAGAAAGCATGGAGGTACATGTGGTTGTTTTTACCTGAGGAAGTTTGTGCGCTCATTTGGGGTTGACATGGGGCCACACGTCGTGTGGGCCCCATGTGCATTCTGTGACCCGCTTTATGTACTTTTTTCCTCTCACGACATAGAGGGTTACTCTGTTCTTGTTTGTGGACCAGCAGGTTTGAGTCTTCCCTTAGCTTTGTGCTCTTTTGTTTGGCCCGTAGGGTTGAGTTTTCCCCTGGTCCTATTCTCGTTTGGCCGATAGAGAATGTTTGTTCCTCTGTTTCTTCAGTTGTGTGGGGTTTCTATACCGTGCCCTTTCACCTGACTGTGGCACTATTTGCGATTACATGTGGTCGTAATGCGTGGGTGTTTTCCCACTTTCTGGGATGAGTTTTCTCAGTCCGCTTCAACAATGACTTAGTGGATTGGAGCGTGATCACCATGAGAGGCTTGTGGGGTTTCTACCATTCATTCATGATCCTGGTAGAGTACTTGTAGATTCGGTGTGACCAACACTTTACCCGGGCACAGAACGTCTACCCAGGAGGTTGTTACCAGTAGGGCTGAGGTTGTTACGAGCAGGGCTGAGGTTGTTACGAGCAGGGCTGAGGTTGTTACCAGCAGGGCTGAGGTTGTTTCCAGCAGGGTTGAGGTTGTTTTGAGCAGGGCTCTCCAGTTGTACCATCCAGCAAGGATGGCTAGTACAACAGTGTTCACCAAGCATTACCATCCAGCAGGGATGACCATAAGAGTTCCGAGCATACCTACAGCGGTGCTGGGTAGTGGTCCCCGATGTCGGGATTACCTTTAGCTGGGCTAGGCAGTGGTCCCCGATGCCGGGCTTACCTCTAGCTGGGTTGGGCAGTTGTCCCCGATGCCGGGTTACCTCCATCTAGGATGGGCAGTGGTCCTGTCGCCGACTTTAGATGGGTCTCCCTCCAGTGGATTACCCTGTTACGGGACTGGGCTATGTGGAACCCGTCGACACTTGTCAGGTCTCCCTATATTGGGGACCCATTGACTTCCAGGGACCCTCTAGCGGGGCTGGGAAGGGTTTCACTTGTCGACTTTGAGGAGACATATCGACTGCGGGGCAGTGACGAGTTATGGTTTGACATTCCCCTAGAACTCTCAAGTACGAAGAGCGCTTTCCCCATTGAGACACGTCCTAGTGACACGACATAAATCCGTGCGGGCGAATCAGTGTTGTACAAAGAAGATAGTGTTGAGGTGCGGTGGTTTAAACCCTTGACTTGTAGTTCGGGGATGACGTGTAGGATGCTGGGCATCGATGATGTTTCTTCTGGGACTTTTGGCTACTATTTTCTTTGTCTGAGATATGGGATGGATATTCCCTTACGATCTTGTTTGGGATTCTTGATTTAGCATATGGACTTGTATATACCATGTTCTGGTTCCCAATTCTTGGGTTTGGTTACTCTCCTTCCAGGTGAGGCAAAGACGCATGGGGTATGTCAAGTGCTTTCTGTGTCAAGATTCTCGTGGTTGGACGAATCTATTATCCTGCTATAGGTAGCGAAGACTTGACGAGAAGTTCAAATTCTCACCGTTTCCAGCTCCCTGTGTCTTGACGAGTCTACCTACTTTCTCTTGTTGGGTGGAGCTGGACTCTCTACTGTACTCCTTACTGGACTTTCGGTTTTACTCCTTTACTTTTCCCTGTTTTCTCTACTACTCACACTACGGTACCTCCTTTATTTCTCCCTCGAGCCTTCAGGGTATCCAACCGAGTATTTTTATTATCACCCTTACTTGGGATTTTCCCGCACTTGGTGAGCCCTTGCAAATGACAGACCGGTTGGTCGTGACGTCAGAGGAGCTTAGGAGCTTGGGAGATTGGACCGCGTGCGGTGGTTGGAGTCAGGTTCTAGGTGGGGGACCCTTCCATCTGTTTAATTTTTGTTCACTTATTTCCAGGTTGTGGCACTTTTCTAATTGGGCGTGTGTTTTTTCCCTTTTCTTTTCATCTTTTACTTTGTACTGTTTAGAGTTTGATGCACTCTTGTGGTTTTTTATAGCCTTTTCCCCTTTGATTTTCTTTTTACACTGCACTTTGGCATTGAGTGTGCTACGTGTGTATGTACAGGTACTTAGCCAAAGGCCTCCCCAAGTTATTGTGCCTTCAGCGCTGGTCGCCAGCCCCTAGCCTATGGAGGTGGGCTTGGGGTAGTTGTCGCTCGATCCCGGGTAGGGTCGGGTCGTGACAAAGTGGTATCATAGGTGGTTCGTTCCTTTGGAAGTTCTTTGGATGTCCCTAAAATAAAAGGAATTGGTTGGGATATAGGGAAACAGTGCTAATGTGTCTCAAGAGCGGCTCTCAGGCCATAAAGTCTAGTGATGGTGCGGCGGCCGACGTATCCATTCAGCAAGACCTTGATAACCCGCTTGTCGACTCGGAATGCTGAGACACTTGTTGCAGGGAAATTTTTTTTGTGCATCACATAGGATTGAGTCTTTGACTGTCCTTTTTGAGTCAGTGCCCCATTGTTGTTGTTATTAGTATATACCTATATGGTCATCTAACAGTGTCACTCCTTGATAATTTTCTGGATATCTCCGCGAAGACAGCCAGCCAGGATACCATCTTTGGTTCATGACAAGGACCCTGTGAGCTACGAGGCCATAGTCCAGGACCATTCATGTGAGCCCCTTTCTTCGGGTGGGCCGGTAGCAGCACCCCCACATGTTGAGCAGCAGATAGCTTCAGCAGAGTAGAAGGGGCTTGAGCACAGGTTGAGCGCGCTCGGTGAGCTCCAGTGGCAGGGACCACTGAGGATCAATGGTGAGATAGACCCTCAGGCAGCAGAGGTTTGGCTAGAGGCAGTGGTTCACCTTTTCAGGCTTGTGCAGGTGCTGACAGATCAGAGAGTGGCTTTGGCAGCCAAACTTTTTTGTGGAGAAGCTCAGCATTGGTGGAGTTTGGTGACTCAGTTTCTTGACGAGTCGTATCTTTCAGGGGTAGAATTTCAGTTGTTGTTTCGTGAGGAGTTTTTCTCCTCCTGCTTACACTCTGTTTAGATTCAGAAGCTCCTTCAGTTTCAGCCGGGAGGAATGACGGTGGCCGAGTACGCGGCTAGTTTTACAGACTATGCACGCTTTTACCGGACTTGGTCCAGGACGATAACATCCTAGCGTGGAAGTTTGAGCAGGGTCTCCACCGAGAGATTCATTCTGTCATAGTACCTTTCAGAATTTCCAAATATGTCGGGGTGCTAGAGGAGGCGCGGGTTATAGAGAGTTTCCTATCACGTTTTGGAGTTGTTGGTGGCAGTAGGCACGTTGGAGCTGAGACGTCTGCCGCAGCTAGTGGGCGTCGGCAAGCAGAACCTCGACACAAGTATCTTTATGATAACAGGACTCAGGGGTATGGGCGTCCAGCACAGTGGCACCGGAGGGCACCAGTGCATCCTAGAGAGAGTCAGTGCTATGATTGCGATGGGCGAGGTCACCAGGAACGGGACTGCCCGACCAGGCACACGGAGAGCTTCGCGCAGGCAGTAGGTGCACCACCACAACAGAGGCAGTGTCGTGATCAGAGTAACGTCCAAAGAGGTGGTGCTAGAAGAGGAGTGGGAGGAGCTGGTAGTGGGGGACGACTTTACGAGGTCTTCCCATCACCACTAGGCAGTCCATGTCAGGCTCTGGGAGCTGATAGTTGGGACTTCGAACATCCGCAAGCTTTTGATGTCTAGGACCCTGCAGAGTATGAGGTAAAAAGAGGTACGCTCTATAGCACTTCTACTTTTTGCAGTAGAATTGTTAGACTCTCGGTGTGCATTGATTTTCTCCCTGCTCCTTGCTTGAGGTGTTACCGGGGTGCCGCGGGGCATCGGTATGGCCCTATGTCGGAAAGTTAAAAGGCATGGAACCTTTCTCTTTCATCGATGGTAGCGACTCCTTCACATTTCGAGTGTGTAAGAGGGTCTTGGTCGTTGGCCATCGAATGTGAAACCTAGTGCGACCAGATATCCTTGGGTATTTAACCATATGGATATTCTAAAAGAGGGAATCACCGGGCCTTGTTCCAGGTGCGGGAGGTGATTCCAGTCGCGACATGCGACATAGATGTTCGGTTGGAGAGGTGAGTTACCCCCAAGGTCCTTCAGGCCGTTTGAGACTATGCAAAGGGATGGCGAGGTTCCCTACCGTCTTTCCCTAACCCCATAGGCTAGTTTGGGTGCATGACATCTCCCACGAGACTCACCCGAGAAGAGGTGTGCATGCTCCTATGCAAGACATCGATGAGGAAAGACCTCATGTGAACGGATCAATCCTTTGGTCTATGTGCGGTGACGCAGAGTTGTGCATGAGTTCTTCTGGGTACGGGAGAGCCCGGTGTGGGATTAGTACCACGAGTTTTTCCCTGGTTTTTCTTTTCGGGGATGAAAATATTGATGGAGGGAATGATGTAAGAACCCTCTTTCTGGCTACAAAGGACTTTGGAATATTCTTGATATTATTTTAGAGCTGCAACCTCAGACGGCGTGCGATTTCGAGCCCCGATGTGACTGGAATTAATTTTTCTGTGCGTTCACACTAGAAACGCCGAATAAATAGAATAATTTCTAAACAGTGATCCGGATCAGAGATCTGAGTGTACGGATAGGTCCGGAATGGGGTTTTACCCTAGGAACGACATAAAAATTGTCGGTGCGGGACGTTTGGACCCCTCGCTCGCTTCCGAAACGTGAAACAGATAAATTAAATAATTAATTTATTCGTTTAAAGTTGAAACTCAAGTATCTCCTAAATGGTGTCTAGGACTTGAAAACTGAGGGCACCGTTTATTTCGGAGAGTGTCGTTTACCCTAGGAGGGGTGTATGTTTCACGGGCATTGGCCATCTGTGAAAAATGGCCCCGAGGGTATTTTCAGAATTTGGCACCCTCTGACGTTCAGTTTTATAACATTTGAATGGGGTATTAGATTAAAATTCTGAGACCTCTGTTCTGCTCGGGAGGTGGTGTTTTCCCTAGGGGAGGCTTAATCCTGACCCCGTCGGGAGTTCAGGTTCGGGCTGACGGACGGGTGGTTAAGTGTTTTCTATTTAAACACTTAACCCACCCCTCTCCTCTCCCCCTTCTCCCCTGGCACCAGAAGATACCAACAACGAATGAGGAAGTTCTCATCCATCACCTCCTCCTCTCCGATGAGGCACGGCTCCGAGGGGTCATGGCGACGCTTCGGGCGAAGCCCATCGAGGTTGGATTTTCCATTTTCATTTTGTTTTCCCGTACCCACTTATGCTTGGATTTTCTTGTCAAACCTCTGTTGAATTTTTGAAGAAATCCCATTATTTCATATTAGTTTTTATTCCCTTTACAACGCATTTTTTGGATTTGAAATTTGAGTTCTGAAGAACTCGCCAATGTCTGGCGAAGCTTGCGGGAATTGGAGGTGTTTCGGGGCGCTCCGGCGAGCCAGGGCAGCGGTACGGCGAGCGAGAGGCGGTCCTGGAGGAGGCGGAGGCTTCGGCAGTGGCGGACAGCCAGGCGAGGCTGGGGTGCGGCAAGCCTTTAGTGGAGGAGGCCGGCGCCAGAAGGAGCGCCTTGGCACGACGGTGGGTCTCCAGGGAGCGGCGACCGCGGGGTCGCGGCGCGCGACCCCCATATGGCGACAAGACCCGCAAGACGCGGGTCTTCACGCGGCTGCCGCGACCAGCACTCGTGGCCGATCTGCGTGTGGACCGCAAGTCCATGGCCAGCCTGCGCGACCAAGCTGCGGGCCGACGCAGTGTGGCCCAGGCTGGGCGGAACGACCGGTCCAGGCCGGGCGGACCGACCGGTCCAGGCCGGTCCGGCCCAAGGGGCTTTGCCCCTCAGTTTTCGAACGCCCGTAATTTTCGCTACAGGCGTCCGTTTTGCTTGATGTCTATGGCAGTGTACTCCAGATGTAGTGACAGACTTTTTGAGATGGTTTGAGGAATTTTTAATTCCTCAAACGAGGGGCCTCGGAGGCGCGACACTTCTTTAAGTGGTTTGACATTTTTCCGGGGATCTTGTTTTGGAGGGTGCGGAGACGTCCGACGTCCGATTCAAGCGCCGTCAGTGGCGTTGGGACCCTGACGTCGAGGAGGAGTTTTTTTATGTGGTCTCGGGAATTGATACCAGATTTGAGGTGTGGGCCCCGTGGCCCGTCTTTTGAGCTGCGAGCTGCGTTTAGTGCCTTTTTCATCGGATGTCCGTTAGAGGCGTGCGAGCAGTTGTTTTTGGGTGTTTTTCTGAGGGGATTGCAATGATGCAATCCGCTTGCTCCAATTCTGCATGCTAGTGCGAGACCCACGAGGGTCATTTCGGGAGTTGACGGAGACTTCCAGCTTTATCACGGGGTGTCTGTTTTGGACAAGTTATTAGTCGAACTTGTGTACTTTTCGAGAGGATCGCAATGGTGCGATCCGTCCGTTGAGTTTTGGGACCGGGATGCAGGTCCCACGTAGCACCGCTCGTGCGCGGTGCGCCGGAATACATATTTTTCTCCGGATACCTGTTGTGCTCATGTGAGCAGTCTTTTTGACGTGTTTTCCTGAGGGGATCGCAATGGTGCGATGCGCCCGACTGTTTTCGACGCCGAGGCTTGGGAACACGGGACATCGCTTGGGTTTGAGGCGGTGTTGGTGACATTTCCGCCGGATATCCGTTTGAGGCGAGTAAGTAGTCTATCTCACGTGTTTTTCCATGAGGATTACAACGGTGAAATCAGTTTGGTTGTGCAGAGCCTCTTGCATGATCTTATTAAATGTGGTAATATGAAAGGGGCTTCAATGGCGGTTCTTCTTGCCGTGTTTGAAGAGAACCCTTGGCGTGTGATCGCGTGCACTCCCGTGTGAGTGAAGAGATGTCATTGTCTTAGCCTCATCCGATGATGTGGAAGGTTAGAGTTTTTACGTCACGCCTTCGCATTGACGTTAGGTGCTTTGTGCATGATAGCCTTTGGGCTGGAACGTGGTATACTCTGGGAGTATACGGGGACACTTGGAGGTACATGTGTTTGTTTGTACCTGAGGAAATTTGTGAGCACAATTGGGGTTGACTTGGGGCCACACGTCGTGTGGTCCCCATCTACGTGTCGTGTCCTACTTTATGTACTTTTGACCTCTCGCGACGTAGAGGGTTCCTCTGTTCTTGTTTGTTGACCAGCATGGTTGAGTCTTCCCCAAGCTTGGTGCTCATTTTTTTGGCTAGCTGGGTTGTGTTTTCCCCTGGTCCTGTTCTTGTTTGGCCGATAGAGATGGTTTATTCCTCTGTTTTTTAGCTGTGAGGGGTTTCAGTACCGTGCCCTTTCACCGGACTGCGACATCATTTGCGACTACCTGTGCTCGTACTGCGTGGGTGTTTTCCCACTTTCTGGGATGAGTTGTCTCAGTCCTCTTCGACAGTGACTCAGTGGATTGGAGCGTGATCACCTTGAGAGGCTTGGGGAGTTTCTCTCATTCATTCATGATCCTGGTAGAGTTCTTGTGGATTCGGTGTGACGAACACTTTACGCGGTCACTGAACCTCTACCCAGGAGGTTGTTACGAGTAGGGCTGAGGTTGTTTCCAGTAGGGTTGAGGTTGTTACCAGCAGAGCTGATGTTGTTACCAGTAGGGCTGAGCTTGTTTCCAGCATGACTGAGGTTATTTTTAGCAGGGCTGAGGTTGTTTCGAGCAGTGCTTGCCAGGTGTACCATCCAGCAGGGATGGCCAGTACAAAGGTGTTCACTGAGCAGTACCATCTGGTAGGGATGACCAGAGCAGTTCTGGGCTTACCGCCAGTAGGGCTGGGCAGTGGTCCCTGATGCCGGGCATACCTCCAGCTCGGCTGGGTAGTGGTCCCCGATGTCGGGCTTACCTCTAGCTGGGCTGGGTAGTGGTCCCCAATGTCGGGTTACCTCCAGCTGGGCTGGGAAGTGGTCCCATCACCGACTTTAGCCGGGTCACCCTCTAGTGGATTAACCTGTTACAGGATTGGGCAGTGTGGAACCTGTCGACTCTTGCCGGGTCTCCCTGTAGTGGGAACCCGTTGACTTCCAAGGACCCTCCAGCGGGGCTGGGTAGGGGGTCACCTATCGCCTTTGAGGAGACCTCTCGACTACGGGGCAGTGATGAGTTGTGGTTTGACGTTCCCCCAGAACTCTCAAGTACGAGGAGAGCATTTCCCACCGAGACACGTCCTTGTGACGTGACCTAAAACCATGCGGGCGAGTCAGTGCCGCCAAAAGTGGATAGTGTTGAGGTGCGGTGATTTGATCCCTTGACTTCTAGTTTGGGGAAGACGTGCGGGATGCTGGGCATCGATAGTGTTACTTCTAGGACTGTTGCCTACTCTTTTCTTGGGCTGAGCTACGGGATGGATATCCCCTTATGATCTTGTTTGGGCATCTTGATTGAGTAAATGGACTTGTATATACCTTGTTCTAGTACCCACTTCGTTGGTTTGGTTACTATCCTTCTAGGCGAGGCGAAGACGCGCGGGGTATGCCACGTGCTTTCCATGTCTAGCTTCTCGTGGTTGTACGAGTCTACTCTCCTGCTATAGGTAGCGAAGACTCGATGAGAAGTTCATCTTCTCATCGTTTCTAGCTCCTTGTGTTTGGACAAGTCTACCTCCTTTCTCTTGATGGGTTGAGCTGGACTCTCTACTGTACTATTTACTGCACTTTCGGTTGTACTCCTTTACTTTTCCTAGTTCTCTCTACTGCTCAACCTTCAGTACCTCCTTTGTTTCTCCCTCGAGCCTTCGGGGTATCCTACTGAGTATTTTTATACTCACCCCTGCTTGGGCTTTTCCTGTACTTGGTTTTCCCATGCAAACGACAGACAGGTTGGTCGTGACGTCAGGGGATCTTAGGAGCTTGGGAGCTTCGACTGCGTGGGGTGTTCGGAGTCGGGCTCCCGGTGAGGGACCCTTCCAGCTATTTACTTTTTGTTCACTCATTGCCGGGTTGTGGCACTTTTCTTGATCGAGCGTGTGTTCTGTCCCTTTTCTTTTCAGCTTTTACTTTGTACTGTTTAGAGGTCGATGCACTCTTGTGGTTATTTATAGTAGTTGACCCTTTTCTTTTCTTTTTTACTCTGCACTTTTTCATTGAGTGTGCTGCGTGTGTGTGTACAGGTACTTAGGCAAAGGCCTCCCCGTGTTATTGTGCCTTCGGTGCTGGTCGCCAGCCCCTGGACTATGGAGGCGGGCTTGGGGTAGTTGCGGCTCGAGCACGGGTAGGGTCGGGTCGTGACAATAATATCTCAAGAATAATTACCAGGAAATATTTAAAATATATTTATGATTATTTAATTTTTTATTAAAATGATTAAATATGGCTATGAAAAATGAACTAATGTTACAACGAGAGAGACTATAGGTCATATGTATGCATGATTAATGTTCCCAAATGTCAACGATTGTTATGGAATGAAGGTATGTAATATATATATATATATATTTATTGAATGGTCATTATATCATAAATACCATTTTATTTAATCGTATATTAATATATATTTATTTATTGTTATGTAAAAGGAAACACATCATGTTGACAAGGTGGTAGTCTACATATCAACTAACAATGATATCACTATTTAAGTGTGTGTGAAAGGGTTATAATGAAAACGATATCGATATGTTATATGTAAATAAAGGAAATTATTTCGTAAATATAATATATAGGTTTTTATTTCACATATTTTTAAAAAATACCATTCTTTATAAGTTCTATGTATACTGTAAAAAATCACATTACTTTTATGGGGTTGTAGTATGCATATCCAAAAATGATATAATCGTATATATACAAAATAATAATTATAAGGGAATATATTATAAAATAAATAAATAGTCATAATGAAATATTAAATTTAATATATAAAATATATAAATAGAGTTTCCAATATAATGTATACCATGGGAGGTGGTAAAGGAAAAATTAAAAATCATCATTTCGTGAGGTTATAGTTCATTGTACAGGTAAACTGCAAATTCATTAATAATTAGATTGATGAGTGAGTTAGTGTAGTTTGAACCATTTTCCTAATAAAATATCAAAATAATTTCGATATTTTTTTGTTACATAAATTTTTAATAATAATAATTAATGTTTTGGATAATGGAAATACGAAAAAAGAGCTTGAGAGAAGACGTTATCGTTTAATCGTTAAACTTTTTTTTTCATTTGTACCAAAAGGATTCTTGTGATGAATTTATTACGAAGGGGGGATTATAGAATAATTGGAGTATTTTGAGGATCTATTTGGTATAGCTTGGGTGAGCCAAAATTTCAAGATAGGTGTGAGGATGTGGGGGTAGAGGAGGCTTTTTTATAGTAGAGGACGAGTGACACTCTTGTAAATGTTTTGAAAGAGGAATTTCATACATGTTTGTTACATTTAATTTGGCTATAATAATGGTCATATTTTGATAAATGGGAGTATAGTTTCGATATATGGCATGAAAATGGTTCTTGTATAAGTGTCCAGGTCACGTGGTCCCTTAAGATGAAGTCTAATATCATTATTTATATTAATTTTAACTTAATCACTGTAATTAATTTTAATGACATTCAATAATATTTTATTCCATGAACATTGTTGAAATTATTATAAATTTGAAAATATTCTTATTCAAAACATGGAATCCATTTTTAGAAATTATTTTCATTTATGTGGGTGAAATTAATTTAAATTTAATCCCTCAGATGGGATGACATTACAGGTTTTTAAAGTAAAAACGTGCGAATGTTTGATATGTTTTAATAGTCTATTTCACAGTGAAATCAATTCTAGGGAACTAAAAATGAATTAATTGAAAAAAATTAAGCTAATTAAACGTTAATGTAAATTGAAAATATAATTTATACTTATAATTAGATTGGATGAAAAAGTAGTTTTAATTATTTTTCATTATTTTTCATTATTTATTAAAAAAAATTAAACATCGCAAGAAATACCAAAAATTTACCCTAACCTAATTTTTTTGTTTTGATTTCAATGTTGAATTATATTTTTTATTTATCAATTGCATGTTGTACCTAAATTTTAATTTAAAATAGCTTCACCATTAAAAGGCGATAAAAGAGCCTCTATCAAAATAAAGGTTTTTTTTAATATTGGGTTTGTTCTTATCTTATGATTATCTAATATATTGTATTAATATAAAAATATTTGAATTAATATATAATATATATATATCTTAAATTAATATCACTAATTAATTTTAATTAATTTAATTTATTTGGACAAAAGAGTTTTGTGAGAATTAAAATATTTATCTATAAAAGACTCAGTTTATATTTAATTTATTTCATATTCATTTCTAATTAATTTAAAACCAATGAATTCATTTTTGATTTCTGGTAAACAAAATTTTAATAATTTAGGTAATACTATTCGTAGTTACAAATTTAACAGTTATGTTATGTAATATTATATTTTATAATAATGTAATATGATGTATTATTTTTTGGTAAAAAATGGTCTTGTGTATAATAGAATCCATTGAACCCACTTGTTGTTGCGTGAGACATACATTAACACAGTGAAACATGAATTTAAATCTATACAATATAATGAATCTATTTAATATAGTATGTATATTATAAATTATTAGAATATTATATTCCCTTACAAGCATGAGGCTTTATGTCATACACACTATCAAATACATGTTACTCTTTTAGAATTTTCAAGGGGTCACGTTCTCCCTCCCACATAATTAAATTGCATCCAAATATTTTATACTCTATCTTTTTGATATGTTTTTTGATATTTCCATAGTTGAAATATAACATCATGTTAAAGGTTCATAAGGAATCATCTAGAAATGAGAGAATGAGAATCACAAATGTCACATCAAATACTATATAACATGGTATATAGTTAAGATAACATTAGTGTAAAGTATAGATATGTACGTTGAAGGAAAAACTAAATATTTATAATGAGTGGTGGAGTTCATTAATAAAAAATAATTAAATGATAAATGAAATGTTTAAGACCTCAAAGTAATAAATCTATAATGATTTGGCAGGACATTGGTTCAAAAAAAATATGGTACTAAAAAAACATTTTTATATTATTTTCCAAATTTTGAGTAATTATTTTATTCCCTAAGAATATAAGGAAATAATCAAACCTGATATATTTCTATAAATAAAATTTCAACCTTCTATATTTGTTCGATCGGTTTTATAATTCATCCATAAATTATTTATTATGCCCAAATCACTGAAATACATTTATAAAAGATCTTAAGTCCCATAAAAGAGAGAAATGTTTTTACATTTGTCTCTAACTATTCTAAAAATAAATTATTTTTAATACATTAATCTCTAAACCTAAAAAATTATATTACTAGTTCAGCATTAATATGTATTCATCTAATTTTTCAATTAAAAATAGTTACATATTAATTATGACATTTTGTAGGTCTGTTGTTGGCATGAAACAATTATTATTTTTCAGTCATGGGTTCAAGAACAATGAACATGACAGGTTTTATTTGTTCTGACCTGGAAAACATGCTTTTCTTTTATAAAAGCATATTAATATAATTTCCAAAATAAATAAGATGTACATTATTAAATTGAGTTTAATCACTAAATAGCCTTTTAACTATCATTCTCAATACAACCCTAATATAAAAATACATCATCCATATATTTCCACAATGGTCTTTTCATGGTTTATGTTTTAAACATAATATCATTTATATGATTTCTAAATCATGAAAACCTTTCTTCAATCCCAATTATCTTATGTTTATCTTTGTTTAGTCATTGTCATTATCAATTCAATATTACATAATGGATTTCAAAAAAATGTGAATTATAATATGAATATCCCTCATGAGTATCAAATAAAGTGTGCAGTAAGGCCCATTGTTGTGTACCATTTTACATCGAGTCAAGTTTGAAACCCCTTTTTAGAGTTGTTACACGCTAGTACATATGTTCTATAACCAAATCAACTTGTAGTATCTAGATATGGATGTATTTCTAGGAACACCATTATAGTCTCTAACTTAAAAAAAATTTAAGATGTTCTTATATACATATCCTCAATGTAAATCTTATGGTTATTTTAGTTATCATAAGTTTCCTAAATCATGTTTTCTCAAGATGCTGTTAATCATCCACTGATAAAAATTATAGTTACCTGACCCCATAAATCCCAAATATGGGGTATACTACTACTAAATTGGCTGGATTGCAATTAATCAAATACATAAGGATATAGAGTTTGTAGTCTTGGTAAACCATATACATAAATGAGTATTGTATTACAAATGAATACAATAACTACAACATAATATATTTCTAAATAAATAACTTCAATGATAAAATTATTCCATTTAGAATATACTTACATATCATTCATCGTACACTTTTTGGATTCATAGGGATGAGAAAATAAAAAGAGTGAGTTCAAATGCTCATTAAGGGAAAAATATATCCAAAGTAATAATGAATCCATGAGAGTAATAATTTTGATATGGTAATAATAGAACAAACATATCATGTAATCTACAAAAAGAGAGGGATGTTCGTAAAAGATATGTATATATAATAATAAATCAGTTATAGTAAGAATTATAGAATGGAAAATAATTGACCCCATATACCCTGAAATAAAAAAATTATATGGATGATCATAAACAATATGGAAATATAATTTCATGAAACACATTTTATTCAAATAACTGTATTAAGAAATATCAATATGGATTGGTAAGATACTGAAACACATTCCATTTAATCAATGAACTATAAATGAAATTTAACCATATATATATTTTAAAAAATCCCATGTATGAGTAATAAATTAATCAAAATGAGAAATATTTTTATTCATTGGGTGTCAACTCTAAAGAATATGAATAAAATACACCATCAAGACATTACACCATACAATTTAAAACTATCAGTAGAAACCCATATATTATACTTAGAAATAAACTTGAATGGGTTTCCACTAAATAATTTCACCTCGTGAAACAATTGATACATCCAGGGGCTTACATTAACCACTCCCCAACTATAAGGAATTCTTTCAATTTTCTGAAGACTGTCACCTTCAATGCCATAATCATTCCTCATATCTATTGAAAAATATGCCTTACCAAATATCTATATTTAATAGATGAAACTTATTTATCAATAATTCCAAAAATAATAAGATAACATTTAATGTAAATACCATATGAGAAGTTTTATACGGTTCATGTATTAATTATTTTCATGAAATATGATTTGGATATTTGGGGTAAATTTTAATGTTAAGTGATTAATGGAAATTTAATTTTTCAAGGGTATTAAAAGGAATAAATGAAGTGAATGTGAATAATATCCTTGGGAAATTACTCAAAAACAATCGAGAGGAAGATTAATGATTTTATCAATATAACATATCCAATGTGACCAAATAAATTGTTGTTTTTCTTAAAAAATAAATATTTTTTTTAAAAAAATATTTTAAAAATATTCTTTCAGAATATATCCTTTTATTTTAAAAAAACATTTGACAATCCTTTTCCTTTATAATATATTTTGAAAAATGTTTTATTAAAAATTAATCTTTTAAACATGAAAATGAATCATCAAATATAATATTGCAGGTTAATCATTACATGTCATTTGAGGTAAAAATAATATTTATTTATTTTTGGTAAAAAGGATAGAAAAAATCCATTTTCGGAAAACGACAAGAATATTCATTTAAAAACATTGGTAAAAAAATGGTAAAATTTTCATTAATAAATTATTTTGAAAAAAAATTGATTTTTTTTTAATAAAATATGGGTTTTTATAAGAAATTTGGTCCTCTAACTAAAGAGATAAATAATTTCAGGATTTTATAAAATATATTTTATAAAACTTTTTGACATTAAAATACTAAAAAATTGTACTAATTCCTAAAAAGGTCATAAATTACTAGTGGAGATAAGAATTAATGGTTTTATTGAAAAAAATTCATATAATATTCTCAAATTGAAATACCATTGAAATATTCTTAATGATGTTGTTAAGGAAAATATTTCTTAAACATTTCATAGTGTCCCTTACCACTTTGAAACATTTTAAATCACAAACATCATGAAATAATAATACTTAATTAAAGATTCAAATACCATTAAGACAAATTAATTCAAGATATAATATATAAAAATGGTTAATAGATTAATTATACAATATAAGTAAATGGTTATCATTACATTTATCTCATAGAAGTGAAAAGTGAGATAAAATATCTCGTACCTTGAGTTTCATTTCGGGTGAATGTCCTTTAGCTTACTATATAATAAACATATATTAATTTTATAATTTATTCATAAAATTTTATATTTTATCATTAACTTTACTTCCCTTATTGTTATTTTATATACAATACTTATTAATTCATTTTTACATCGAGTGTTTTGACGATATTCGGATTGTGCGCCTAAAATGACTTTAGTAGGTCACCAATGGACAATGGGGAAGTTATATAACATATTTAGATTAATAATATTGTAATTATTATCACAATTATATATTAATTATACATTTAAAATCATTCATTAAATATTATCTTGACATATGATCTAACATTACAATCATGGAGATGGTAGGCCCTATGAACACATGAGTAACATTCCCATTTTTCAATGATCGCTATCGAAAGAAGGTAAATAAAAATATATCAATACATAATGATAATAGATTTATAAATATCTTTTTATTTAATCATATATACTTATATATATAATCTATTTTATTTTCTTAGAGCCACATTGTGTCATGGACGGTGTAGTCTACGCGTGCACGAACAACGTTACCACTTTTTAAGTGTGTGTGAAGGGGTCATAAATGAAATTATATATATATATATATATATATATATATATAATTTTTAGAAATTTAATTACATAATTAATATCATATATAGGTTTTTTATGTTAAATAATTTTAATTAAAACAATCCTTTATACATTCCATGTCTGGTGTGAACAAATCACATAGCCTGGCGGGGGCACTAGTCCACACTTCTAGAAATGATTTTATCATATTTAAAAAATATATAAAGTACAATGTTATGAGTTTTAAAAAAATTAATCAAGATTAAATAAATAAAAAAATATCATATATAAAATATTTATAAATAGAATTTCTATCATATTTTCCACCAGGGGAGGTGGTAAAAGAAATATGTACAATCCTTGTTTGGTGAGGTAGTACTTCACCGTATATGGAAAAAGTACGTTCGTTACCAACTAGATGGAGGAGTGTAAGTGAATGTCTAAATCATAACATAAAAACATATATGCATATATAATATACTATATGTTACATTATCATGTAATAAGTTGAATTTAAGGGGTGTAAAAAGGAAATAAAACTAAAGATCTTGAAAGAAGACTTTACCTCTTAATCGGGTAACATCTTTTGGTATTTACCAAAAGTCTTCCTTGGATAGATTTATACAAATGGATATGATTATAAGATTAGAGGTGTTATTTTTGGGATTTATTTGGGTAGATTTATGACAAGTAAAAGTTTCGTTATATGTTTGAAGAAATGGGAGGAGAGGAGGTGTTTTATATTAGTGTAGGAGTGGCACTCTTGTAATATTTTGACATAGCAATTCCTTACATGTTTATCAAATTAAAATTGGGTCCAGTACGGTAATAATGCAGATAAAATAGATGATAGGGTAGAAATATTTCTATATAATGGTTCTTGGAAAAATTCTTAGGTCATTTAAGACCATAAGAATAACGATGTGCCCCTTTTAAACTAAATTTTACCTTAATCATTGAAATTAATTTTAATTATTTTCACTAAATGTTTTGGTCAAAAAATAAATTTTCATTATTAAAGATTATAAATTATTATGACTTTAAATTTGGATGTAATTTTTCAAAATTAAAATCAAATATGTTATATAAAATAATTTAAATTTAAACCCCTGGATGAGACGACAGTAAACATCAAAATGTTTGTTAGGATTTTTAGTCATTTTCATTATAAAAATAATTCCGAAGACCAAAATTAGATTAATTTCAGAAGCTTTAATCTCATTGAACATGAAAAAATATTAAAAATAATAAATAAAACTTTTAAAAAATTATATTTAATATTAGTTTTGAATTAAAATTTAGTATTTTCACTTATCATTAAAAAAATGAGACTTTAAAGAAAAATATTAAAAATTTACCCTAAACTAATTTTTCTTTCTCTCCAAAAATAAATAATTTTATTTTTAAATTTTAAATCTATAAAGTTGTCAAAAAATTATTTAAAATAGGTTCTCGGTTAAATGGGGGTAATATTTACTTAATAAAAATATAGGTTTTTATTTTTAATATTGGGTTTATTCTTATCTTATGCCTATAAAATATATTTTATGAATATGAAAAATATTTTCCTGATTGTATAATATATATATCTAATTATTACTAATAATTCATTTTATTTTATTTAAATTATTAGGATAAAAAAATGTGAGCATAAAGATACTTTTCTATAAAAAAAATTCTATTTATATTCAATCGTTTATTATATTCATTTCTAATGAATTTATAACCAATGAAATCATTTCATATTTTTTTAAATCATAATTTTGTAAATACTATTCATAACAAGTAATTTTACAACTATTTTTAGTGTTATAATAATAAATAAAAATAAATTAAAAATATATTATTGTTTAGTAAAACTAAATCTTTCATCTAACACAATTCATTGATGAAACTCATTATTGTGTGTGATGTAATCCAACATAGTTTCATGTGAATTAAAATATATAATATGTATTAAATTTATTTAAAATAATAAATACATTATAAATTATGAGGATATTATATTCCCTTACATGGCTGCTGTTGTGTTTCATTCACGCTATTGAATAAAAGTAACTCTTTTCGAATTTTTGGGGAGTTATAATCATCTCCACAAAGTGATATATTTTAGTTTGCGTCACTACCTCACATGGTTGTAAATAAGGATGGAATTTATAAAAAATTAATATTTTGTATGAAATAATTATTATTCTATATGATAATATGTTAACTACATTATAACCCTTCTATATGTTATAATTTGATATTATTGATCATGTGTATGTGTGAACAACCAACTCCATGAATCGATGAGATTAATTATTCCTAAACGTCTTAAATTAATGGTTAAGAAAGTGTGTTTAATTTATAAAATTACATTTATAATATTTTTAATACTTTGAATATAATTTTACCATGACACATTTGACTATGGTAAACTCAACGATGTTTTTTAAGGATAAAAATAGAATTACCTAAAAATATCCACGGTAATCTTAACTTCTTTCGCAACTGCATAATATTTAGAGACAAAAGAAGTAAAATGAGCTATAATATGTGAATAAAATTGAAAATTTTCATTCATATATTATAAATATAAAAATAATATTATTATTTTTATTATAATATATTTTCATGGAATGTCTGATGATGAGGTATATCATTTTTCCATAAAACATTTTATTTAATTGTTTTTAAATCCATTTTATTCTATATCCATGTTCATATAAATGTTAAAACAACATTTATATTTTTTACTTAAATTAATTTAAATAGAAAATTTTAACATATATTCACTTTATTTATAAATTTTCTTAAATGAATAGTTTCAACGATCTTAGTGTGTTTTATTTTGACTTTTTACACCAGTAAAAAAAATATATTGTTTAACACGTGATCTGAATTTCCAACCATTTTAGACATTATTTTTGTATCATTATTACACTAAAATTTTATATGGGTTTTAAAATAATATCATATTTTACTATCTTCTAGAAATGTTTTAGAGCATTCAAATAAACATGTATATTTTTCATTATTTTTATAGGAAGCTTGAAAGCGATTCTGCATATGTGTTAAAAAATATATTAATTGTTTTATGATGGAAATGGTAGATATAATGACACATTTTAATTAAATTCTTCTTATAAAATTTATAGTATTTTGAGTGATTCCAATATAGTTCTGATGATGGGTGAGCCCAATATATCTCTCGATTGAATTTCCTCAAATAATATAGTGAACGTGAATTAAGATACATCTAATGGATATTTTGTAATTAACTATGATGGTTATTACATTGTAAGAGTTATTTTAAGGGTTTTTGTGAGTTTAATATCTCATGTAACCTATATGTGTTATTATTGCATTCAATTGGATTTAAATAATTTTTTAGCATTATATGGCATGAAAATGAACTCATTAATAAAGGATGTTTATGATATTCCTAATGTGAAAGGATTATTTTCAAGAGCACTTAAATTTTTATTATATAACATTAATGGTTCTGATTTTTTTGGTTATTCATACATATAAAATTCTGGATTAAATAATCTGGCATTTAATTTGATGTCATAAGTAAATAATTATTATTTTGTGCATACGGTGTATTTTAAAAAAGTCATCTTTAAATATGATATTTCAGAAATTTTCAAAAGGACAAATAATTTTTCATTAATTTTATATAACATACTGAGATTAATTTTCATAAAAATATTCAAATATTTTTCATAGGGTTTAATATTCTGTAGAGAGTATAGATTTTGTAGGGGTTAATCCTTGGGAATGAAGAAAAAATTTCCTAAATTTAACATGTGTGTAAACCTAGGAAAATATTTTTTTGGGAAAATTATTACTAACTATAAATGATCATTATGTTATTTAATTAATTTCTAAATAACCAAAAACTAAAAACTAAATGATCCTAAAAATGAAAAAATGTTCAAGTATTTTTATAAAATCATGAATTTATCGGTTCATTAAATTACATGGGTGTTATAATTCAAATAAATGAAATGTTTTAAATAATATTATATGTAATGATGATACAAAAATATGAAATTTTGATATTAAAATTTACTGTCTTGTTATCATGAAATATATTATTTGGATTTCAATGTTTCATCATATAAACCATGATTATTCAGAATGGATTTCTATAGAGGAAATATAAAAAATATTGCTTGAAAGAAATAAGAGAATTGTTTCACTCTTAATTATTATCATGGAACGTCTAGAGTTAGAGCTAATAAATATGTGTCGATATTAACTCAATTTAATAAATCATAAAATAATGGGACACTTTAAAGGGAGTGAATTAATTTTTCACATTAGAATATTTCTATATTGGAACGTTTCATAAGAAAACACACCCAATATTTAGATGATCATTATAACCAGTGGTAGATGAAGGATTTATCAATGATTTTCCAAATATATGGGATAATTTCAGTTTTTTAGAGAATATTATGGTATCTCTTATAAGTTATTCATTTTAAGCGGAATCTAATAAACGGGGGTCTCAGAAAAAGAATACCAAGGAGAAATATTAGATTGATTCCATAGATTGGAAAAAAATGGATATTTTTATTGAAATATATTTTTACTATAGTATTTTTTTTAATATAATTGAAATTATATTAATGAAATTTAATAAGTCAAAAGAGTAATCAGTTTATTCATATTATGAATATTTTAATAAATTTTCCAGGTAGATAACAAATTTAATTCTGGGAACTGATAGTAAAATAGATCGAGTTTACTCAAGATTAAAAAACGATTTTTAAGAGGTTTTTACTCAATAATTTTTATTTCATGAAAAAATTATTTTATGTGATGAGTTGGTAAAAATATAGTTTTTTAAAATACAGAGAACAAGAGGTCCTGGTGACAAGTAATGGGTAATGATTCTTCAACAAAAATTGAAGGAAATAAAATTTATATTCACTCTTGTGATATGTATGGTAAAAAATAATTCATGATAATATTATATGATAGATATAATATTTCCTAAGTGTTTTAATTGGGAACATTATGGTCATTTTTGTCAAGAGATGGAAATATTAATGGACAGGCAAATATTGATAAGCCATCCATAAAATGTTTTAACTATAAAGAGATGAGAAATAATAAAAGTGTGTGTCCAATGAAAAATATAAATTATAATGATCAACAACATAATAATTATAAGGGAAGATATAGATCATATTAAGCAAATTGGGAAATTAAGAGACATTAAATTATATATTGAATGCTATAATAATTTTATACATAGATTATGTCAATATATTTTTCGATTCATGATCAATTAATTCTTATATGTCTTTAATGTTTTATATAAAATGTAAATATTCCTTTAATAAATTAAGAAATAAAATTTGGTAAAAAATTATGGTGCAAGTATTGATATAATATATATTAATAAAAACCCTCTAACTTTAAAATATTGAATGGTTTTCCCTAATAATATAATTTTTTACACTTAGTAGAGTTTGATGTCATTATGGGTATGGCTTTTATTTGAATTTATCATGATAAGATCGATTTTATTCAAATAAATCATACTAATTTCTCATTATTATTTTCCCTTTATGTATAATAATGAGTTTATACCAATGTTAACATATAAATTAGTCATTTAATTTAATAAATATAATAGTAAAAGTTATTTTACACATGTTATTTAAATGAATGGAATTATTAATATGAGTGATTTCACAAAAGTAAAATGATTTTAATATTTTTCTGATTCTATTTAATGTTATTTTCCTAATAAATGGGTTGAAATAAACATTAATATAGTTTATGATGTGTAGGGGATTCAAATAAATCATGAAAAAAATGGATTTAATGGAGATATGGGAATTGAAAATGTAGTTAGAATAACAACTTCAGAATGGTCTCATCCACCTTATCACTTAACTTTGGGGTTCTCATATTTTATTTTCTAAAAAGAAAATTGGTTCCATTGAGATTTTAATTTATTATATAGAAATTAATATCACTATTTCTAAGAAAAAGGTTTTGTTTCCTCTTATTAATGACTTGTTTGATCATATTTAGTGTACTCGGTATTTGTATATGACCATCCTCTGATCTAGTTACCATCATGAGAAAGTGAATAAAGAGGTTGTTTGAACGATAGTTTTCTATACTAGTTAAGGCCAAAGTTATTTATTGGTTGTATATTTTTGATTTATGAATGCACCCTATGTATTTATAAATATTCTAAATAGAGTTTTCCATGAGTAATTTTTTAATTTTTTGATGGTTATCGTCAATGTAATTTTAGTATATTCTAATATCTATAATGACATCTAGAACCATATAATGATTTTCTAAAAACCTAAATATAGTATTAGTTTTTTGGGAACATTTTTAAATATGTATTTTTTCTATAATATAATTATTATCTAGAGAATATTGTTTCAATAGATGGCCTAACTAGTGAACTCTCTAAAAATAACATGGTGGAAGAGTGGTAATGACATAAAAATGTGTGAGAAATTTAAATAATTCATTGATTATATGGTTTTCAATGATATTTTTTTAACAAAAATATTGTTTATTTAATATAGTATCAGTAACACATATATAATTGATGAAGTTTTTTTTAAATTAATTAACTTTCATAGATTGGTTTAACTATACATTGTGTCATGTTCTAACGAACCAAAATATACTATTAATATTACTATTTAACAAGGACATTATGTCCTAGTCATTAAACATGGTGGAATGAATAAGAAATGCCACATTTTAACTATTTTTTATAATGGTTTTATATGAACAAAAAATATTGATAAAAAGTTAATAATTTTTGGTTAAGACATTATAAATTTTTAATATATCTATTTTTTCAAAAAATCGTTTATTTTATTCTGTGGCTAAATTAAAAAATTAAATTTTTAAAAAATTTAATATTTTACTACACCAAATAATTTTAAATTATGGAATAAACATTTAAAAATTATATTTGTTGAATTTTCCAGATTTCTTTTCAAGAATAATTGTTCATTGATCAATGAAAATAATGGTTTTTACTGAAAATTAATTTCACATTTAAAGAATTGATAAATAAATTTTCATATTTAAAATATTATTAAAATTAAAATTATTGAAAATATAGTTTTCTTCAACTAATATAGGTTATTAAATTAAATTAAATTTTAAATTTTTTTAAAAAACATTTTAATAATTTGAATCTTTTCTATTTGGAAACCCCCTTTTCATCACATCTGCATCCTTAATTTATAATTAAACAATGTAATGTTTGTAAAATTAATTTAGGAAAACATATTTTACATTTTAAATCATAATTATTAATATAAATTACTAATTTCAATTTAATAAATGACCCTTATTAGAAGTTAAATCGAAAAAGTCAATTGTTGTAGTAAAGGTTAAAACGAGTTTACCATGCGGTTAAACTAAAAAGATAAGGTGTAAAATGAAATGAAAACCTCTAAAAAACAAGGTTTCTTGAAATATTTAGACATTAAAACATATACGATTTGATTATGAACTATTATATATACTTTTAAAATGTGAAAATTGTGGCTACATATTTTTTGAATCATTCGACATGTTTCCTCACCCCCACTTATAAAATCCACCCCCTCCCCTATTCTATTCAAAAATTTAAAAATATTTTGCCTAACAAATTTCATACATGTTTAAAATAACTAATTACTTCTTTAAATCATGTATGAATTATTTTTTTAGGTGAACCACCCTATAATTCATTAGGAATAAACCTATAGAGGCTCATTGAAAAAGAAGTCAACTTATTTAATTTGTGTTTTTGTTTTATTTCTTCCTCCACCTACTTAAAATATTCTCTATCCATGATAATAAAAAATTAATTTTTGTAATTATACTAGTATATTATTGTGTTAATTTCCTGACATAAATCTCTATCATCATCCCTCAAATGGGGAACAAAATGATCAATCTTGTGTATGGAAGACTACCGCCTTAGGAACCAATATTGTAAATTTTCCACCACCTAATCTTACAACTAGATATAATGATGGATTTAATATTTTATATATTATTGTTGTTGTTATGGAACATATGGTGTCATTATATAAAAATTTATTTCATACATTACATCTCATTAGGATATGATAACTTTGTTCATGGGTATGGAAAACTATCACCTCATGAAGAGATATGATTTGTTTTTAACTAACACTTGAATTGAAAGGTAATAAGTACAATATTAATGAATAAATTCCATTTTTAGATCAAATTAATTAATTGGTAATGGTGTTATATTATTTTCCTTCTTCTCGCAGGGTTTATCTCAGTTAGTAGTGAATCGACATGGTCTTGGTATGATCTTGGGATAAAGTCTCGCCTAGTTGCACCTTATTGGTTTATATAGGGATTTTGTTGTATTTCCATCACACTAGAACTATTTTAATATCTTATTTTCCTTCTTTTATATCAATGAATCGAAAATTGATTCCAGCGTTAATGTGTACATATTGATTACCATCTTCAGAAATTGTTTAACTCATATTCTACATATAACATTAATGGATTAGTATAAATAAATATAAAATGATTAAATATTATATTAAAATAATTTTTTAAAATTGTATATATGATTGATCCACGATAAAAAGTAAATAATATATAATAATAAACCAAAATAGACATGAAACATTCAGCACTTATTACTTGAAACTTGATTTTAATAAGGAATTATTGATAAATGGGTAATCAGAAGTCATAATGAAATAATATATAGTATGATAGATATTAGTACAGGTTTATAGTAGAATTATAATAAAATTATACATAATATAAATGAGGCTTTAACATTTATAATGGAATTACAGACTTAAGGTATAGGATTTTGTTTCTCAATTTTCCTTCTTTGATTTATATGTTGTGTTTTTCAACAATCATCATTCATGTGGAGTTTATAGAGCCCCTTTGACATGTAATATCATGAATTTGTTTATTATTATAATATTTTAATTTTTAATTAATGTTAGGTTTTCATGTGGCTTATTATTGAATGTTATAAAGTGATAAGGGGATTATGATACAATCACATCGTTTATTAGGATTTTTTACAACTATGATTCTTATTATAAAATATTATCATATATATCTCAAGAAAATAATGAATTTTATTTCTTATTATTTTGTAGTAAAAAAATATTTTCCCCTTCATTTTCAAAACTTTAATTACTCACGAGTTAAAAACAAATTTAATAAAGTTTTTATTTTATAAATCACTTTTTCAGAAAAATTTTTTCTTCTATAATTCTAATTTCAAAAAATGTTTTAAATGACTTTTTACAAATAACCATACATTTTTTAATTTAATTTTCACCAATTTTTTTCTTTTTATTTTTTTAAATGAATATTGTTACTGGGTTTAGAAATGGTTCATTTCACATAAAACAAAAAAGTTAAAATAATAGTTATTTTAATTTGTATGACCTGAAAAAAACATCATCCATCATGGACAACAAATATTTTAATCATACATTAAATTTTTCAAAAACTATTTCAATTGAATTTTTTTAATATTTTGTGTGTTTTTTTAAAATGTTTTTCAAAATTGAAAGGATGTTTTCATAAATAAAGTTTTACTAATTTTATTAGGGGAATTTATATTCATTAATGACAAAAAACCATGGGTGTCGCTTATGTTTTAATTGTTAAATGATCTATTTTTACTATAATTATTATTTATCTAGAAGTTTTATAATTGTGATGAAGGGATTTATTGGAAACTCATTTATTTTCCTTGGGATATGCTGTTATGAAATATATATGAATCCCATTTTCTTTTTAACATTTATGATAGGATATAATGCTTAAGAAACCAATTTCATTTCATAGGTAATGATTTGATGAATGTTTTATGTTTTTATAGCACACATTTATATTATTTTAATTGTATGATGGGTAGTACCAATATCTCTCTTTAATTAATTAGGTATTGATTGAATCATATGGGATAAACAATACTAGAATGTAAAGGGGACCCAATTCAGTAATGGATTATTTACCCTAATATTGTATTGGGGGTAAACCATGACTATTATGATAGTTTTGTAGTGATATCCATCCACTATGATGTAGTTTCAAATGATCCTTGAATATTAAATACATTATTTTATATATTTATGTGTATGAAACAATTCTATGACTTATGACGGTGTTATGATCCCATGAATCATGTTATTTGATTTCCTTATGATTCATGTCTTAAGGACTTCTAATATTTATTCCATGACTAAATATTTATATATTTTATATGTCAGGTTATTTTATATGTCATTCTCATTTTATCATACCATTATGAACATGTTATGTTTATGCTTTTACCTTTTTTCCATTACTAGTCATCCGATCGTACTATTTCTTATATTTCCTATCCCTATGTTATGATGAAAGGTATTTTTATTGGTTTTTCTGAGAAGGGTGATATTTATGAGGAGATAAGTGATAGATACTGTAGAACTCTTATAAAAAATTTGATTAAATTTCCATGTTTCCAACGGTGCTATAACATTATGATCGTTAAGAGTGTTTTTGTATAATGGGAGTAATATTCATATAAAAATATGTAATATTTATGTATCAAAATATTGGGTCACAATAGTTGATATCATAATATTGGTTTTGTTAACCATTAAATCCTAGGATGAGAAAAAATTAGTGATAACCCTTTGGATAATCCTCTATAATGTATAACATCCTAATGTTTTGTTAAGGAGGATATTATATGGTTTACATAGAAATTAATCCCTATATGGAAACACAAAATTGATTTGGTTCTATCACAAATGTATCTAGGGGTAATAAATCTAAAAAGGAACATCGATCTTGATTCAAGGATTAACTTGTATACACCATTTCGCCTTACTGTACAACATCTTTGAAACCCTCAGGGTATATTTTTTGGTTAATTTTCATTTTTTCCTAAAATATCATGATAGATATGAATATATAGTTCCTATGAATTACAAATGTTGTGCCTATGGTGCCATAGATTGAAAATAATGTATCCTGATTTAGACATCCTGTACCTGATTTTTTATAATTATGTGGTTTTCTATAATGAGTATTGTTACTCATACTATGATTTTGGATTTTCTCACAATATGGGAATTTAATTGACCATATTAATGTTTAATACAATGTATAATTCAATGATTTTCAACAAGATAATTTAAATTTTGTGCATGTTAGAATATAAAATATTATTTAAATTCTCACAAAACATTCATAGTTTATAAATCATGATGAGATTCCAAACGAGAAAAGGAGGTAATAACATTAAGTTGAGTCTTTCATGAGAAAACATATAACTTTTAGTGGTTTTTATAATAAAATATTTTCTAAGAAATGGATCACTATCATTGAAAATATATTTTCCATTATCTAGTTTTTGGGGTATGGGAAAATAATTTTTGCCAACTATCTTTTGATAGGTGACAGAGATCCATTGTAGAATCTTATAAAAAATATGTGACCACAAGATGAAATTGACTCCATTTAGTGTGATGAGTAAAAGAGATTATTTTTCAATTTATAATTCCCATGAAATTTTTTTACAAAAATATACAAGTAAATACTTGATCTAATGAATAAGGAGGACAAATTTGTCGATAAATATGAGGAAAATTTTTCAAGACATGTGTGGTTCAATTCAAGAATTATAATCTCACTTGAACATTAGGTTATCTAATTATTTAGTGGAATAAATCCATGTCTCTAACAGGATATAGCTATAATGGTCTTTATATGTTCTAAATTAATCATCAAATTTCTCCCCATATTGGAAATAGATATTTTAGATGCCCATAAATCATAATGATTTTAGAAGAAAAGTTATATATAGTTTTATGAAAATACAATAAACCAAAGAGAGAGGAAGACGATATTTCCTTGATGATCAATGTGTGTTGGGAATGATAAAAAAATATTCTTAATGGGACTAATAAATGTTTTATGTGTATAAGCGAAGATCATAAAAAAAATAATTCCAAAATTATGGTAATAAGTTGTTGAATGATTTGAATAGAGGGAATTATCCATATACTACACCACACACACTCATGTTTTTTAATTTCAAAGAGTTTGGGAACTATGCTAACTAGTGACCAAATTCAAAGGTTAATGATGATTATTATTATCATTATCCTTCTAATATAATTGGAAAAAGGAAAATCTCATTTGTTCACTATTTATGATGAGGGTTATCATAAAGACATGGTTAAAGGTTCACTTACCATCCACTCTACATTTTTAAATTTCTTATTTGACTCTGGATCTATCCATTCTTTTATATCTGTTAAATTTTCTATGGGTTTATGGAATCCACCCACAGGTTTAGATTTAAAATTATTAGTGAACAACCCTAATGGTACAATTATTGAATATTAAGTATATTATTCCTCTCTAATTGATGATTTTAGGAATATACTTTCTGAAAATCATATCATTCTTCTCATGTTTGTATTTGATGTTATAATATACATCGAGTGAATTTTTATATATAAATCCAACATTAATTTACACTGAAGGGGATTGCAATTTTATATTCCCATGAAACATATGATTTTTTATCATTCTCCTGATAAATATGAAAATATTATGGAAATCACATTCACTATATCGATTTTGATTATACATAGAAATGGGTGTTTTTCTCAGATGGTGAGTATAAGCTCAACAATGATGATATGATTATAGTGTGGGAGTATTATAATGTCTTTCTATAAACATTTCTTATATATACACTAAATAATGAATCTGATTCTTCAATAGAAATCATTCTAGGTTCTACACCTATTTTATAGACACACTATAGAATAGCCCAATTTGAGTTGTAGAAATTAAATAAAAAACTCATGGAAAATATTGACAAGGGAATTAAGCAACAAATTGTGTCACCATAGGGTGGACCCATTATATTAGTCAAAAAGAAATATGGATCAATGTGATATTTATTTTATTATTTGTTCTTGAATAAGATCACAATAAATAAATTGTGTCATCTATATTATATTGATGACTTGTTTGATAAACTAGGTATAGTTCAATAATTATCTAATATTGAATTTCATTTTGGGAATCATAAATTAATGATAAAAATGATGATATACAAAAGATAAAATTCTATATAAGGAATGAACGCAATGAGTATTAAGTCATACCATTTTCTTTTAAAATTTTGCCACTATCATCTTGAATTTAATTAACATAGTATTTAAATATTACATTGATCATTTTTACGTAGTCTTTATTTGTGATTTTATTATCTATTAAAATGATAAGAAAGAGTAGGAAGATTATACGAGATTTATATTGAATAATATGATAGAGGAGAGTTTGTTCAAATAACTTACAAATTATGAATTTTGGATACAATAGGTTTCATTTAAGGGTTATATAATCTCATGATAGGATATATCAATGTAATTAATAGAGACTGAGGTGATTGAATTTTGTCCCTAACCTTCCATAGTGATTGAGATCTCATGAGTTCATGGTTTTGTTGATATTATTGACAATATTTGGATAATTTACCATGAATATATAATTCACTAATAATGTTATATCTAAAGGTATACATGTTCACTTGCACTTGTTAATGAGATGAAACTTTCATGGAATTATATAAAATATTAGTCGGCGTACCTATGCTTATATTAACCTATAGTTGATAAGGGTTTTTAATATTTGGTTATGTCCCCCATAAAGTATTTGTGAGAATTATTATTTATAATTACATTATTATAGGTTATTCCTTATTATAATTGAATTTTCAGGAGAAAAGTTACCCCCAACTCGTGATTTGGAGTTAACTGTGGTAATATTTACATTAATGAAATGGAGGCAGAATCTATGTGTGGAAAAGTGGGATATATACACTAATAAAAAAAGTTTGATTTGAAAATTCACATAGAAGGAGATGTACACGAACCAAAGGATATGGTTATAGATGGATAAATATTATTACTACTAAATACATTACTACCTTGGGAAAGAGAACAATATTGTCAATGCATTCTATCTAAAGAATAATATTATCTTATCTATGATGAGGAACATAAATTATCCAATATTTGTGGACTTATAATGGATGGACTAGAAAATCATGAATGAATACGATAAATCATATATATATATATATATATCAAATGGGTTTCAATTCATCTATTGAAGGGTTTATTCAAGAGGCACTGAAAGAAGATATAGATTTAAAAAAGAAGGTGAGAAATGTTATTGTTTTTAACATTGTTTGAGGTGTAATGATATTGTTTGAGGGTTGTTTTTGCTCCACCCATACCATATATTTGTAAGTATTTGTTTGAGGGGTATAATAGTTATACATTCTCTATTAATCCAAGAATTAAAAAGATGTTCATATTTTTTAAGAATTATTTGTAGATTGATAATATGAAGCGATATATCCAAGAGTTTGTATGTCTATTCGTGGTATTAAATTAACATAAGTGCGAGTGAAAAAAATTAAATGGGATGCTATTTACATTACTTGTACCTATATGGAAATGGGAAAACATCTCTATTGATATTTTCATCAAAGACCGAAAACTATTTAATATGAACTATGTTATAGGGGTTATAGTCAAATTCCATACACAGTCATAAAATTCATCACTATAAGAGATGGTTTATCATTAGATTTTATTTATATGATATACATTAAGGATGTATTATGGTTAGCTACATTACAACTTTCTATTGTGTCCAATTGGGATCTGAGGTTTACCATAATGTTTGTGAGAATTAGTCAAAATAATACTAATACAATGTTATGATTCATTACTATGTATCATCAAAAATACTATGGTTAGTATATGGTAAAAATAAAAACCCTAGAGGATATTATATTTTATTTTTCTATGTATTTCAATGGTGGTAAGAATCAACACCTACATATAGTTTAATTTTCTTACAATAATAGCTTTCACTAAATCATTTATATGGATACTTATGAAGATATATTTTTATATAATTTAAGAGAAACAATGTGTTGGGATGAAGTTATATAGATAAATCTATTGTGAAAAAAAAAATTATGATGAAATGAAATTGAATCACGGATCCCTTCAACATCATTTAAGGGCAGCACAATGTTGATAAAAAATTTATGGTGATAATTTTCAACCAGATCTTGAATGTGAAGTTCATGAGAATGTTGTATTGAAAATTTACCCAATGAATAATTTATTTATATTTTTATATAATGTAAAAATAATCAAAAGTCATATGTGTCACTTTGAAATTCTAAAACATAAAAGGATCGTAGTTTATTTATAGGTGATTCCACTAACTTCTCTATACCTCAGGATGTGTTCGATGTATATATCATATGGAATTAAAAAAATTGATCTCTAAAATATTCAAAACTCAATGTTTTTACCACTTGATAGTTAATTTTATCATGAGGAACATCCAGTTGAGATTTTGGATCCAAAAATGATGTTCTACGAAATAAGACTGCCCATATAGTTACTCTTTTATATAAAATAAAAAGCTTGTAAAATCTACATATAAAGAAGAGAATGTAATGATTAAGAAGTATTTTAAATTTTATATAATGTATTGAAATATTTTTGTGGATAAATTTTTTTATTTCGGTTATAACATAATACCATGATATTTCATGAGTTTATTTGTTGAAAATTTTTATTTTTTTCGATATCTTGCACAAAATGAAACACTAATTTCTAATGATACACAATAACTATATAATTTTTTTTAACTTGGTTGATATGAAAGAGAAGTTAAAAATGGTGTTTTTTTACAAAAATAGCCTCATTCGAATTATTATTCATAACGGTTTTGATTAATGAAAAAAATTTGTAAAAATTGCATAATTTTTTGATTTTTCATTATGCTTTTCTAAAAAACTATATTCCGAAAAAACATATTTGACAGAATTTTTATAATGAAAGAATTAAAACATTTTAGAAAATTTTGGAAATTATAAGTGAAGGAATTTAATATTTTTTTGGAATCCTCATGTTAAAATTACCTTTGGGGGATTTTTGTAATTTTTCAGAAACGGTTAAATTTTCAAGGAATAGTGAAAAATATAGGTATTTATTGTTAATTTCCTTTTAATTTAATGAATTTTTAGGGATTAAATTTGATTTAAAATTTTATTAAATATGAAATTAGATCAATTATATTGTTATATATTCAATATAATTCATTTTTATCAATTTAATTTTTATTTTTTAGAAAATGTATTTTATAACATTTGAAACATTTCTCTTAAGAAAATGGTTTTTCATCCCATCAATGAGATTAATTTTACATTAACGTATTCCACATATTTGAATTTAATTTTGATAAATAAATGAAATATTTGTAATACATGTAATATATATTATATAACATCTTCAACTGAATTTTTTAGGATAATAAATAGGGAAAATATTAAAAATTAGTTACCCCATTATGTTTAAAATGAGTTCACTTTGGGGTTAAAATAAAATGATCTAAAAATTTTTAAACCCATAATATTATATCCATATTATGATAATATCTCATCTATGTTTATATAATGTCCAATTTTTGGATCCTTGTGTCATGTGAATATTGTGGGTACACTTTACTCTTTTAAAAAAATTCACATGTCTCACCCCCCTTATAAATGGACACCCCTTATCTTATCCACTTTTCAATTCCAAAACCCTCTTCATTGTGAAATAAAATACAATATAGATTATTTAATTCCATCCCCTCTCCATATATAAAGTATTTCTATTAGTAACCCCACATATGATATCTTTAGGTATAAACATAAAGAGACTCTATGAAGAAGACATAAAATTCATAAACTTGTGTTTTATTGTTATTTATCCATAAAAATCCTAAACATATTAATAAAAAATGATAATATAATAACATAAATACGTTTCATATATAGATATTTTAATATTATGACATATATATTCCTCACATATCCTCAAATTGGAAATTAAGTCATCGGTTGTGTGTATGATGAACTATTATGTCGCAAACCGATGTTTTCCATAACCACCTACAACAGATTGATATAATGATGTATTTATATTTTATACATGAAATTTTTTATATTATTATTCTTCATAAATAATGATCTATTATATAATTTTTACATCCCATTTTGTGAGGATATGATAATATTACATGTCTGTACGGAGCTCTACCACCTCACGAATATATGTGGTTCATTTTCAAAAATTCATTGTAATAAAATAAATATGTATAAATTAAATGAATATATGTGATACTATTAAATAATAAATTATATTAAAAGGTTATATATTATTTAACTTTTTTTATTTTGATCTATCAAGTAAATTTAAACAACATTTATGCGTATGTATAGATTACCATCTCCATGAATAGTGTAACTCATTTTCTATAACTGACATTAATGGGTTACTATAAATACATATATAATGACTATATATGATAAATATATAATTTATAAGATTATTTATATGATTTAGCGATGATATAAGTAATAGGATCACATATACCAAAAAAAATTATAAGAAAAACAAACGAGTTATTACCCGAAACCTGATTTTAATAATGAATTATTAATAAATGGGTATTGAAAATTAATTAGTAATACACAGATATATATATATATATATAATGAAAAATGTTAGTATGGTTATATAATTAATATATTATAAAATTTTATTTTTTATATAGGTTGTTAAAATGTGTTTGAAAGGTGATCAGAAATAAAGTAAAGGTTTTTTGTCTCAATTTTCCTTATTTGATATATATGTTATGTTTTTCACCTATCTTATTTCATGTGGTGTATATATATCCCCAGTTACGTGTAATATCATTATTTTATTTATTATAATGATTTTTTACTTTTTATTTAATATTATTTTTTCACAGATCTCACTATTAAATGTTACTAATGTGGTAAGGATTTGTTGATACAATCTCATCGTTTATTAGGATATTCTATGTTTATACATTAGATTATGGAATTTTTTGATCCATATCTTCAGAAACTAGTAAATATTCTTATACACAGGTTATTTCATAAGAACACATAGTTTCCCTTCATTTTCCTCCCTTTGTATACTTGTATGTTTGAAATATTATATATTAAGAGAAATCAATTTTATTTCTCTCTTTGGTCAAAAATGACTTTTATTCCAAATCCAGGTTTTCAAAAAAGATTTTAATGGTGATTTTAAAAATAAAAATAAAATGTATTTTTTTAATTAATTTCTTCCAATGTTTTTCTTTTAATTTTTTTACATGAATCATATTTTCAATTTTTAAATGATGTGTTTCTTACTTTTTCTGAAAATTTTAAAAAACAATCTTTATTGTAAAGAGTGAAAAATAAACCAAATAATCCTCAAATGTGAACATTCTATATTTAAAAAGTAAAATTAAATTCTTCCCTGAATATTTTCCATGAAATTTATTTATTTATTTATATTTTCTGTTTTTAAAATAAATATAAAGAAATTCAAAATAGACATGATATTTTCCTCAAAAATGTTTTAATGATTTTTATAGAATTTCATTCCACCAATGAAAATAACATTTAGTGTTTCTTACTTTTCCATAAGGATATGATCCAGTTATAAAATAATTTTTTTCTATATATGTATTATTATTATAATGAAGAGATGCTTATGGAATACATTTATTTTCAATGGGTTATTCTTTGATGAAATATATGTGAAACCTATTTATTTTCCATGGGATATAATATCATGTAATGATTACGAAACCCATTTATTTTCCTTAGATTATGATATGATAAATTTTTTATAATATAGTGGAATAAATTTATATAGTATTTATTATTTTATGGGGTAGAATTATTTCCCCCACAATGCATTGGGGAATTATTAGTGATAAAGATGACAAGATTTGTGAGTAAACTTTGTTTTGTAAAGGAAATAAACCACTACAATAGTCTTGGTAGAAAGTCTTGTTTACTATGATAGTTTTAGTAGTGAAACCGTTCCAATAATATGGAGCAGTTAATGGGTAGGGAGTACTATAAAATAATTTTCTATACTTATGTGTAATCCAAATTTTCATTTCCAATGTCAATGTTTTTCTCTATTTTCCAATGTTCATTTATTTCCTTACGATTTATGCATATAAAATTGAAATATATATGTCATGACTCAATATATTTATCTTTTATATAGAGGGTATTATTTCCATATGTTATTCTCCTATTCTCACAACCTTATGCTCACATTATGTTTCTGTATTTCCCGTTTTTACTCTTCTCAACCATATATTATCACCCTTTCTTATGATTCATTTCCCCAAGTTATGATAATAATTTTTATATGTGATATGTCTTTGAATGGTGTTATTTCTGAGTAACATAGTTAGAGATGATGTTGATCTCTTAGGAATAAGTTGTTTCTGATTCCTTGTTTCCAAAGGAACACTGCATTTTTGATCATATGGAATGTGTTTTATTAATTAAATTAGTATTGATTTAAAATGATGTAATATATATACGTACATATATATATAAGGAATGGGTCTCTATACTTATAATTTTATCACTAAAAGGATTCAAATTCATCTTCACAAATGAATGTGATTGAATTAGTTTAGTAATATAAATGAATATTGGTTAATTACCATGTTATAGCCCTTCCATATTGAAATGGGGAGTTTATTATTTACATTGATGCTTTTATAAAAATCCTTGGATGTTTCTTGATGCAATTTTATATAGTAATTTTATATGAAATATTTTTATTGGAATTCTATGATCAGTATTATCCAACAAATGATCATCATATTGTATATGTGGGTTTTTCATTAAAAATTATGTGGTGTTTTTATATTTGGAATAATCATAAATATGTAATGGAAATAAATTTTCTATGTATATATTTACATAAATGGATTTTAACATGTGAAAGAGAAGAAGATTCAAACGAATAATGAATTATGAATTTACAATTCACTACTAACTAGGTAAATAAAACATGGTAGCTAATTCCTTGTTAAAAATAAAAAATCAATCAATATCCATTGTATGATGGGAACATTATCCGTTAATTGATGTTGTAATGAATCTGTTTCCTAAAGTTGTGTATCCAAGAATCTTCTATTTTCTCATATATCAGTACTATCATATCTGGAATTTTTTTTATTATTTATCAAAAGGAAGATTGTGGAATTTAATAAAGAGTATAATTTATCATGAAGGGTATGTTTATTGGGTTTAATATTGATAAATAAGGTTTTTTTAGATTCATAAGTATATTATGTGTTCTGAGTGGTTTCTAGTTAAAGATGGAATTTTTATTTGACACAAGTAGCTCCCTAAAATATATTCATCATGGTATTAATAATATGTACAAAGACCATCATGAATATTAACGGTTGTAGTGAGTATAAAAAGTTAATAATGTTTTATAAAAAAATTTTAGACTTTTATATAGTTTTAATATGATATAAAACAAACTTTGTGAGTGTTATATCCTTTTAAAATGTCTAAATATAAATGGTAGAATATTTTCATGGATTTCATAGTTGGATTTACAAATAATTCCCTATAGATATTGTGATTTGTCTTATTATTCATCACTTGACAAAATATTAACATTTTTTAATATTATAGATACTGTGTTTTGGAATAAATAGATAGATTTTTTAATGAAATAATCACATTACAAGGAGTAAAACAGATTATTGTATCCAATATTGATCACAAATATTTAACTCAATATTTTAGAAAATGATTCTAATTTAATTAGGTAATCAATCCAATTTCAACATACCTTTTTATACTAAATTGGATATATAGTCATAGCGATAAATTTATAATTTTGAATATGTATTTTTTGCATATTCATTAGATTAAGTTTGCCTTTTGGTTTAACATATTTAATTCCTAAAGGTTTCTTATAATTATAGTGTTTATTCCTTTATATAGATGACACCTTTTGAGGAATTATATGAAAATAGTGTAAAACACTATCATATTAAGATTAATTCAGTGAAAGAAAATTATTAGGAAGATAATTTTTAAAAATAAGATTTAGAATGTAAAGCTGATTGAACGCCATATGTAGAAAATAAGAGTAGACATAAAATTAATATAGATAATTGGAGGAATGATCTCTCATTTTAGATAAGAGATAATGTTTTCTTAAGACAAACCCTTGAAAAAGTGTTATGCATTTTGGAAGGAATATAAAATTAATTACATATATATTGTTCAATAATAAGATCTTGAAAATATCTTTCCAGTTTCATACCATGTGCACTAACCTACATGTTTATCTCAAGAACATAATTTGTTTCTTAATTCATTGTTTAGGAATGTTTTATATGATAAATCTCACATTTTTATTGCTAATGTGGTACCATTGGAAAAAATATTATTTCTTATAAATAAATTATATTTCAGATTCTATATCAAAGAGAGAAGGTTTTTAAAATATGGTTATTCACCAAGTTATGGTTTCATGGATGAACTATGTTATTAAAGAAGCAACATGGGGATCAAGAAAAGTTTGGAGGAAAAAATACCCCCAACTTTTTTATTTTAGGGAAAAATTATGATTGAATTTATTAAATGGAGAAGAATGTGAAAACCAAGTAAATTTTAATACAAACTAAAATTCAGTTTTATAAATTCAAATTATTAAATTTTATGAAGATATATTCACTATAATAAATTTAATGTGTTTTTCAATCAAAAAATAAATAGTTTTATAATAACTAATTATTTTCCATGGTATATATAAATTTAATTATAAGGTAAAATTATAAATGTGATAAATTAAAATATATAAAATTTTCATAATTATTTAAATTATTATATCAATAAATTTTGCGATTAGTATTTTTTATTTTTTAAAAAGTAATTTTTTTCTGGTGAAGAGTGAAAAAATCGAATTTTTATCAAAACTACTATTTTGTTTAATGTTTTTAAATTTTCAATTATTTTATGCATTTATTTTGAATTAAAATTACTACCCTTTTATTAATCATTTTCCAATTAAATACATAGGAAATATAATTATAATTTATTATGGTGGAAATTAATTTTATGTTTTCAAACACATTTCTCTAAATAATATTTTTCTGTTCATTTTACGCGATTATATTTAAATTCATTTATACAATAACTAAAACTTGAATAATAAAAAATGTATTACATATATTGAATTAGGATTTCCATATTTATTTATAGGTTACATTTTATTTATGGTTATAATGGAAAGATTCAATGATAAAACCTAACTACCTTGTTAATGGGTAAACTAGGTAATTATGTTGTGAACTATGTGATAAGGTCACAATACAATTATACCAATTATTATTTAATGAAGTTATATATACACTTGTCATGTTATCCTTAATATTTTATAGTATTAGGGACACATTCACATTATTATAACATTATATTATTTTGAATCATTGAAGACTTATTAGATTGTCACACCCTACAGATATAAAAGGGAACCACCTCTCCTCTAATATTAACATAACATGATAATTTTATCATGACCAATTCCATCGAAAATAGATTTTATGAATCTATCCATAAATCCAATATGTCTTTCTCTCACCAAATAAAAAACCAAAAAGGATTAATGTGTATTCTAAATAATCATTTCAATGAAAATTTATAACTCTTAACTGTGTGATTTTGTGTTTATTTACTCTTCTATATTATTGAACTGTTCTTTAACAATTTTTATATAATATCATCCGGACCATCCATATAATTAAATGTTGTTTTTTTGTGAAAAATATATTTTTTATATCTTTTACCATCATATGGTAAGGTAAAACATTGCTTGTGTGAACCTATGGAAAAACACCTAAATGAAGCGATGTATTTATTTTCATTACAACTCCTCACATGTATTGTTATAAAGATACAATTAATGAATATATAAGATATTTATAAATTATTATAATTATTATATAATGATAATATATTTTTTACCTTCTTAAATACAAGTTCACTATTTATTAATGATCATAGTGTTTTGTTTTTTCAGGGCTTAGTGGTGTCACATGGGTGTTTATAATATATTTTAATGTTTGAGTAGTGTTACATAATTTTATAGGTTTACCTTGTTATGGTGTTGGGTGTGGTATTGTCCTTTTTTATGATGTCTTAGAGGATTGAATGTGGGATCAACCTTTATTGTTGTGGGGTTGGTTTTTTGGTGGTGAAGTGTACTACATCTTGAAAAATAGATTTTTTTGGAATTTTAAAGGGTGTGTTATGTTTATGTTTCAGTTATGAGGAAAAAACATGGAAAATTAATTTATAGTAATTTTTTTGTAATTTGGCTTGATTTGGAACTTTGAGTGTCCCACTATCAACCACAACCATCACAGATGTCTCCAAACCATAGTTTTTAGTGTAGATAGTATAAAACATTATATATTTTCACAAAAAAATATAGTGGATTCTTGGGGGGATGTCATAATAGTTTTATTATAGTTTTAAATGTGTGTGATTAGAATGATTCACACACATTGAAAATCAAGTTATACCTTCACCATAAGTACCACAAACATTTTTGGTGTTCATCGTTCTATAGTGAAGGATTGTGAGTTTCCTCTGTAAAATAATGAAATTTGATCCCTTTGTTTATAATTTTTCTACCACTCTAATACCCCTGTTAATTCATATGCATCTCATCTCCCTCCAGATAAATTTCCCTATTTGAATAACCCCATATATTGTTCAGTTAGATGTTACAAGGATCAATTAAATCTATGTTCTCTTTACTTCATAACTGTTTGTATTCTTCTTATAGAAATAAATTTTTTCAGGTTTCCTTCTATTTACTAAAATAAATCAACATAATGTTGATAGATGTTGTTGTAATTAGGTTTATGTGGTGTTCCATCGGTTTTGGTAGTGTTTCCTTTAGTGGGTTTTTTAAAAATTGTTTATTCTATCATGGATAATTTGTATCTTCAAATCGTGGTGGGGGATCACATTATTCAAATTTTTTATGTGAATGTTTGAACTAATTTTATGTTATCCTATTATATAAATAGATTGGATTTAACAAAATAATATAATAAAATGGAATGAAACTTCTAGGTTGAATGATTAATTAAAATCAGTAAAATTACTAGGAATAAAATTGAATTCATTTCTTTCTTTTGATATATTTATTCATTGAAATTAATATTATTCGGAAAATTAATTATTTTTTCATCAATAAATGAATTCATCTATAATTTGAATATATTTTCTTATAATAAGGTGTTAATATTATTTAAATCCTAATGTTTGAAATAACTATCATGTTATCACATGCTATAATGTAATCTTATTTTTATCATACAGTGAGAATTGTTATCAACTCTTGAAGGTAATCAGTGGAAATGAGAAATATAACGTATTTAAGATATCAATTATTTCATTAGGAAAAATAAATTAATGGTTGGGATTGGTGATCCATTGTGGAATGTATTTTTATTTCATGTCATGATGTTTACTAAGATAATGTGACTTATGTTTGGAAGAGTTTTTTTATTATTAGGTTATTATGATTTAATATGATAGAAATTCATTAATCACATCAATATAAAATGAGGATAATTGATAAAAGAGGAATAATAAGTTTGATACTTCTCATCATGAATTGAAAACATGAAATAATTATTAGATGTTTGTTATGGTTAGTTATGCTTAGATAAATACATTTGGTTCCCATGTTTGGATAACCCATCTATAATTACTCAATTAATTAATTATGGGATTAAAAAGGATTTGTGGTAAATACCAATGTTTGTGACTGGGAGGGACTATTTTATTGAGAAGGATTCATAAAATCCCCGATGTTATAGTTTTAGTTCCATGACATGTGTGGAGAAAATACCATTAACATATATGTGACTTCTGGGGAATTAAGGTCTTTTTTTATATTGATGATAACTTAGTTTTTTTGTAGCATGATGAAAATTTTACTAGAGGCATGTTGATGTGATGTTATTAATTGATATAATGGGAAATGGGATAGGATATCGACTTATATTGAATTTTTGATGATAATGAGGGATGAAAAACTATTTTACTATGGATAATGTTCTGGAGAATCAGTCATTGAGTTCTGAGTAGGTATTTTTCCTCAATATTAATAATCTATATTAATTACATTGGATTCATTAATGATGTCCAAATAGTCATATGATGTTTCTATTGTCAACATCTATTTTCTTGAAGTAGTTTGTTACTATGCACTATGAGTTCAGTTTTGAAGAGGTTGCTTAAGATGATTTGAACGATACCTGGATGTTTAAGAAATTATTATAGTAATAATAAATTCACAGGTTTAGTTCTTTTTCTCCCCAAATATAGATGAAATACATGAGAATATATGGAAAGGAATTAATAGTGTCATTGGAACTATTATCAAGAATATAAAAATGTTAATCTTTGAAAATGTTAATGTAAATTAATTATTGGTTAATGTATTAATTAACAATGAACATGATTTTTTTGGGGTTGTTTGATATCTATTACTTAGAAATCTCAATTGGGGATCTAGTGTGACAAAAGAGGAAGATGATTATTTGTTAAGGTAATTTTAATTAGTGTGATTTTTAATGATATTATTCTCTATTTTTTCATTCCATATTAAACCCCACCCATGATGGTATAACAAAAGACACCCAAATATTTTCAAGGGGTTTTCTAAAAAATAAAGGATGGTGAGGGAATGGATGGTAGTACTTTCTCTCTCCTAATATATCCCTAAATAAGTAGATGAGTAGGTTTAACCAAAGCTACAATAGAAGATATTTTAGTGGTTTTCCTAAAAATTATGTGATGGATCATAGTCTTACTAAACAGTTATGTGTGGGATATAATGGATTATGCTATTGAATATAATTATATATATACATGGTTGATTTTAATTTCCAAGAATTTTTTTTCATGGAATGTAATTACATAAGGTATAATTAATATACACTTGTTGTAGTTCCATAATAACATACACATGGATATATGAGATGAAATTTTGATTGGGTGATATATACGTGGACTAATGTGAAAATGAGATTTTCGGATCTATGTAGGACTGAGGTTAGTTGGGGTAGTTCCCAGCTATCATTAGGGTTGTCAAACATATTGTATGAATAATTACAAGACGTAGTCATTGGGGTTTAAGAGTGAAAAACTGGTGGATTTGTGGAAGGATAGTACACACAAACAGACACACACACACACACTTATATATATATATTCTTATGTAGAGTGCTTTACTTCTACGTGTTACATGGTGAGTGATTCGTTGTGAAATTTCACATTTAGTGTTACCTATTTTTGTGATTAGTTAGTTTTATTTATTTACTACCTTGAATTTGCTATAATTTATTAATATATTTTTTAAGTTGATTGAGAGGGGATCCTACTGATTATATAGGTTAATCTAAATAGGTTTTAATATAAGCTATTTTTCTTGTTAGAAAAAATATGATGGTGATCGAGATGGATATTACTAGATTATATGAGTAATTAAGAAGCTATCTAGAGTTAATTTTCACTCTATAATTTTAATTTTGGTGGTTGTTGTTTTAACTTTATTTATTACATTAAATTACATTTATTAGGATTTCATATAGTTTATTTATGATGTTTATTGTTTATTTAATTTTCTTTTATCATACTCAAAAAAAATTTGGGAGTAATGCCTTATATATTAGGGATTAATATACTCCCATTTCTAATCTGTAACTCAAGGATGATTAGATACAATATTTAGGGTTCATTTTCAACCTTTTATCATTACTAACCCAGGTGTGGTACCTATGAAAGTAGGGAAGTCCTAAAAAAGTATTATCAGAGGTGATGCTTGAGAGATAGGATGGACTTTGGCACTATGTATTAGAGAGGATTCCTAGGTTTGTAGGGAAAAAATATTATAAATTCTTAGTTAGAGTTGTAAAAAGGGGATTCTAACTATCAAATGAGATTTTATAGTCACATGGGATCTGCTGTAATGGACAAAATGTTTATAGAATATACTAAGTGAAATGATGTAATTAAAGGGTAGAAACCTAGGAATAGATTAGGCCTTATGATTGTTCCATGCATAAATTTGAATTATAATAAAAAATAATGAATAAAATAAATTTAATTAATAAATTAATTAATGAACCATTATGTCCTCGTTTATAAAATATTAATTTTACTGATTTTATTATTTTTTTGTTATAGATCCAAGTTGGAATCACAACTATGTTTTTACTAAATACATACAGTATGATGATCTGACAGATAGATTCATAGTGGAGGATGTTAATGAAAACACATAGGGGAGGAAACTTTGAGAGTTATAGATCCATAATATATAAAAGTATGATGGAACTTTTTTTAGATTGGGAGATAGTGTATTAGTTGGAGGAGGAGGATGTAGTCTTCATATTGATTTTGTCTTATAAAGAGAACTAATATTTTTTTCTGTGAAAATATAATGTGGGTTATCTCAGGAGTGGATGTAACTACCTATGTAATTTAATAATAAATTATATTTTTGCCTATGAATATTAATTAGTTTTATATTATATATTTATATTCACTATGTAAATGTGATGTACTTTTTTAATCAGAAAGGAAACAGTTTAATTAAACTATTATATTATACGTTTTTATTTCAAAATTTAATTTTAAAATGATTTGTTTTTCATTTGAAAAATTGAATTTCATTTTCTATTTAATAACATATAAATAAACGTAAGATAAAAATATTGGTACTATATGAAAATATTTATTTTAAATAAATAGTGCTGATTTATGATTTTGTTTTTAAAAATGTATTTTTTTCAAGAATTTATAAAGATAAAACATAACATTATGACTAATTAATGTTTATTAGATCCCTATTATTTAAAAATAATATAATTATGGTTTCTGAATATGAATTGGAAAATTTAATTTAGTATAAAACCATTCTTACATTAAAAGGTAATTTTTCAGAAAATTTTTTTGAACATATTTTGCTGCTTTAATTTTAAATTAAATTCTTCTAGTGATTTGATTTGAATTGTTAAAAATTTATTCCATATTAGAATTTGTGGTTTCTAAATTTGTTATGTATGCCCATTTTTTTGGTCTATATGAATATTATTCTGAGTATGTTTTATTACCACAATAAAGGGTAAATCATCTATTTAAATATATAAATAGAATGATAAGGATTATGAAATGACCGTAACATATGAATTAATTTTATTTTTGAGTAAATGTCATCCATACACATCCCTCATTTTGTTATATGTAATTTTTCATTTGGATGTGATTACAAAATTTATAATTTATAATTTTATAAAATTTCAAAAATATCAGACTCTTGTTTTTAATAATTATAATAATTTAAGAATATTTTTATCTAGAGGCTATGGTTATATAAAAATATTATTTTTAAATATAAATTATTTATCATCATCATGGTAATTGTTTTCTAAACTTTTTGTGAAGAAATTGTTATTTTAAATTCTCATAGAATGCTGACATAATAATTATTAAATTAATGGGAAAATAAAATAAATTATATTAAAAATACTACAAGTAATATAATGTTAAATTATTAATTATATATAAAGTAATAATTTATTATTTTATGTATTTATTAAATTTTTTTGTTATTAGTTTACTTTTTTCATTATGTTATTTAAATAAACAAGATGAATTGTTGTAAAAATTTATACTATTGACATATTATAGTATATAATTAATTGATATAAAAATAAATAAAATCCTTGATTAATAAAAGTGAATAGGATATGGTTTTTAATAATAACCATGGTCTATTTGTCGGAATTTTTTCATTTATATAAACTATATTGATCCCCAAAGTGTAAAAATTATTACTGTCATGGTAAGTATGAATGATGTTAAGGTGTGGTCAACGCTAAAAGATAAGGGTAGAAACATAGACAAAAATTCCAAATTTTATCAGATTTGACTCTTTGAGATCATAATCATATTGTATTCCATATTAAAATCTTTGGATCCATTCTGGTTTAAAGGATAATTTATATTAATTAATTTTTTTTGTGAAATTAAAAGAATTCCCCTCCATATTTTATAAAAGGGAAATGATTAATTTCTTTTATTCATGCATGAAACCCATTTTTGTTCATCCAATACCTTTAAAAATAAATTCTTGTAATCCCTTCACTCATTCTACGAGTATTTTTTGGGTATAAAAATGGTTTTCTAGTGTGAATAATATAGATGGAAAATCTCCATGTGAGAATCTCCTACCACATGCCTTCCCTAGGTAGCCCTCAAGTCCACAACACCTTATTCAATACCTAGTAAACTATCACTATTATTTATGATAGGACATGTGACGAAAGATAGACATTTGAAACTATAAATAACTCCCTGAGATCTATTATATTACTATCACACTTATAGAACTCCTAGAACCATCGTTTTATGTCTTGAGTACACCAAATATAACGTCAAGTTCATGAAGGTTACATCATAGAATAATACCATAAATATAACCTACAAAGGATAATATTTGGACTAATAAGTCTTGAAATCTCTTATTGGGAATTCAAAACACCCAAGAGTATTTATTAGAGCACATGAAACTGTAGAATCACTTAGAATCCATGCTTGGTACATCCACCTCTCGAACCTGGAACTGGTGACAACACATCCAGAGCTTAAACATCAAGATCCAATTCACCACCAGCCAATAGTTGAAAAGGTAATAAATTCTCTTTTGTGGATACTCCCCCATATATTAAACCATATTAGGTGAAAAAAATCCATATTTGACCTCAATCTATATTATAATCCTTTGGTTTACAATAAGGGGCTATCAAGGAAAAAACATTATGTCTTATGATCCCCCTTTTCTATTGACTCCTCAAACCAAAACACCATCTCTCATAGCTACATGGGGTCATATTATATTCTATCACAGATATTAGATCATCCTTGGTGAAAGTATATATAGAGGTCTATCTCATATTGGGTAGTTATACTCATCACATATTCAGTTAAGAATTAATTATTGCCTGATATCATTGGGGTATTTGAGATTTATCCAACAACCTAGAATCACTACCATTATCTCTGGGAGAATTAATATGAGTGAGGATGGTCAAAAACTAGTCCATACTATAGAAATAAGAATTATTTCTAACTTACACTTCAAAAACATTTCATCTGAGGCTCTCTATACAGGATCCTCTAACACAAGGTTGAAGCAAAAAAGCACCCAGTGGTATTTCCAAGTCTCAAACACTAGTGAAGTTCAGGTAAATGTGACTTTTTTATAGGATAATAACTATTGTTGAAGATGTGTAAACACATTTCATAACCTAAATAACAATATAAGTCACTGATCTTTAAGATTCTACCACCTGAAGATATTGATTCCCTCTACTGCCTTCTCACCATAAACAAGTCATTATCCTCCACCAAAGCACATCATTGGAAGCTCAGATAGAAAGGTAAAAGGAACTCATCCAACACACCATGATATTATCTGCCTTAGGAATGCACTAACCTACCCTCACAGTTTCAGGTCATATCACAAAAATGCGCCTCTATAGTGTAAGTGTCAATATTTATAGAATTTAGGATGTCATGTCTAATGCCACCAACACATGGTTCAACTAACACCCAGTGTCCCCTTGGAGGAGCCTCACTATAATGGACACCATTTGAAGGGGTCTCATTCATGTAGGATATCCAAACCATAGGATTGGGTTTGACCTCATCCACTAGAAAAGGGGGTCTGGATCCACCAGAATCCAATGTGCACTCCTAATTCAGGAAACATAATGTCAACTCAGCATGGGTGTGCCATCCGATGGTATCATTGGAATCAATTGAATCACTATAAATTATAATAGTTGTGAGTGAACCCATATGATCAATTACGATCCAAACAAGACCAAAACCATATATAACTGAATCAATTAAAACCAACACTCCATGGGAAAGTGGCTCAATGGTGATCCTCGTTAACCTACAGAACTAGAAATCTTAGGGTGCACTAAGTCTATGTTAATACTTTTCCTTCTAAGATGGCTTAAACTATTATTTAACAGGAAGTGATGCTACTACTAGCCACCCTGGAGGAAAGATACCATGGGATAGTCCCTAAATAGAGGCATCATCGTTTATTGAATTATCATCACAATCCCTAAGTAGATAACTCGGATAGTTTCCTTCATAGAGTCATATCAAATTGATCAAGATGTAGGGATGTCTAATGAGAATATATATATATATATATATATATATATAAAAAAAAATGGGGAGATGACACCATAATGAATTTCAAAGAATAAATCTTATATGATGAACGAACCCTTTATCCCTACAATCAATGCCTCAGTATAATGAGTCGAAAAGCGGGTAGTCAAGGTCTTGGTGTATGGATGCAGTGGATGCCCGTACAATCACTGAATTCCCTTACTCAAGAGACACATTCCTGAAACTAAGAAACTATTTCCCTACTACCAACCCAAAACCTCATAAGGGGACTACTCCAGATAAGGACCCAACCAATGGGTTAATATAATACCAATCTATCACAACCCGGACCAAGCTGGAGCTCCATACCAAACTACCCCAATCCCACATCAATAGGTCGGGGGTGTAGAATAGTGTCTATGGAATATCTAACATGGGGATACATTTTATTAATTACATATGCACACAAACATATTAATCCTAATGTAGATGTGTGTAGGGAAATCATAAAAGATGAAATGAATCTTGAAATTAAACCAAGCATGAATGGCATGTATGGTATAAAAGAGTATGAAAGTGAAAACTAAAAATCAGAGTGGAAAATATACATCTAACCAAAAATATGTCCCAACATTAAAAAATGAAAAAATTTAAACTGCTGAGAGAGTCCATCTCCCCAATACCAAGTTGTGACCATTGTACGCAGTCTCAATAATATGGTATTTCTAATCTCAAATGAAGTCACAAAAAATGTGTCCATCATCTTCATAAAACATGAAATGGTTTTAGTATAGTCATACCTAGTAGGACACCTAGAAATATGATGGGGGAGCAATAAGATATGAAACAGGAATAAAAAGATAGTAGATACAAGATATGGTAAAATATATTAGTTTATTCCAATCCAAGGCAGTGTATCCTAATCCATGAACAATAGGATTGACATTATGAGAAGATGAACTACATGTATACCCTTCTATACAAATATGAGGATAGTGGACTCATCCAACCATGAGAAGCTAGACACAAAAGGAATGTGGAATACCTCATGCATCATATCCTCCAAGAATGAGAGTGACCCAAAACAGTATGTACATAAAAAAAATATATGCTCGGTCAAATGAATCCATAGTGATAGAGTAAGGGTACATCTATCTCAAATAGAAGCCCATGAATAAAAGTATCCAACTGTCACAAAATGACATTACCAATGCCCAACATCTCATTTATCAATATAAAAGTAACCCTAGAATTCAATTTATACCTCATCACTATGTCACATAGATAAGGGGACATAATATATAAGTATAGAAACCATGACCATGTAAAACTATAGTGTTCCAGTCTTATAGTTTATGGAGGACCCACTATCCAGCTCTAATCAAGTGTACAACTTAGTATTTATCGAGTAATCCATTACCAAGTTCTATAAAAGGGTACATCTCAGTTGTCATCACGGTATCTACATTCCAGCTCTATGGGAGGGTTGCACTTGGAAGTCATCCAGGACTCCAATGAAAAACCCTACTAGAGGGTACCACTAGGTAGTTGTTGGGGACTCCATTGCCTAGGTCTATTATAGGCTTCCACTCATTTGTTTTTTGTAACTCCATTGCCTATCTCAACTGGAGTGTACCACTAGGTATTCGTTGTCGACTCCAGTGCCCAAATCTTCTTGAGGTTACAACTCTATAGTCGTCGACGACACTAATTCCATGATCTAATGGAAGGTACTGCTTTGTTTGCATCAAGGATTCCAATGCATAGCTCAACTAGAGGGTACCACTCAGTAATCATCGAGTGTCTCCTAAATAAGAATAATTTATTAAACTTTCAACATCATTTTCCAAAATCCAAATGTGATAGCACAATCATGTTATACATGAAACAAACATAGTATAGGCTAATCTTAGTCCAAAATTAGTGTCTAAAAAAGGATATATGAGAAGTGGATTATTCACAATATGTACAAAACATATGAGGTGTAAACATTAGATATGTCCCCACACATCTTCGAGGTTGTGCCCTCTATAACACATGGAGTTTTGACCATGTAGTACAATACGGGGTGTATGGGTGTTATACATCATGTCTTCCCCAAAATCATGATTAACACATGAGGAATGCCAATGTTCCAAACTCTAAAAATATAATACCATTAATATTCCTATAAAATAGTTTCGGGTGGCTAAATGGATCGTGTTGTTATGATCCTCCTAGAAACACAACCAGGATAGGCTTTTCAATTGCCCAAATCAAACACTGGGTGAAAAATTTATATTCCACCACATAATGCATGAAGAGTGATTCATATTATTGTTCCATGTGTCTATACTAAGAACCCAATATTTGTCTTGGAATGAAAGGCTAAATTTCAGGATGTTGTTTCCACTGACAGTTTTTAAATCAAACCATGTATGAAGAAGATAAGTTAGATACAAGATTCCCCAATAATAATAAAATCAAAATAAGTGAGTCGTGTGTGATACCCCCACTCTTTTTTTGCTTCACATTCCCCCTCCTTCACAAGGGCTTTCTACATCAATATTTTCAATAAAAAATTAATATTTTTATAATTACTATTATATGTTTTATCTACCATTTATAATAAATAATCCACAATGGGGATTGAACCCCTCACATTTTCACAATGTCACACAACTTTCCTAGCAACCAAATCATCTTCATCATTTGAATTATTATTTTTTAATATTATTGAATTATCTCCATTATTATTATTATTATTATTATTATTAACACTTTCTGCATTGAATACATCTTACCACCTTATTGAAGAATCGATTCTGACCACCATTATGTCTATGCCCGACATCCCTTCCCTGAGACACCACACACGACCTCTACTAAGAACTAATTATGTCACACCAAACATCATTGAATTACATCAACCAATGGTTATCACTAATCCTACCATGAAACAAATCCTATCAAAAAACTCACACTCGTTGTACTAATTTGATCTGTTCACAAAAATTACCATATTATTTATCAATCATCCCCAAAAATAATGATCTCTATGTAATTTTTTCCATCGTAATGAATCTAGTTGTTTGGTCTCATTCAATCCTACCCCGATAATGTCGAATTGTGACCTCATGGTCCAATGATGAATAATGCAATGAAAAAGTGAAAAAACAAAAATATAAAAGATAATAATAATTTTTTCTCATCTTTCTTAGTGAAAAAATTCATAACTGCAAATCGAGGGTGATAAAGATAGACTAAATAAGATATAAAAGGAATGAATAATTTATTTCGATACATGGGCCCATGAGAAGGTTAATTTAGATTATGATTGAGGGAAAAATTGATCATTGACAATATTTTTATCAAAAGGGGTGGATACCAAAATTGAATGGTCTAAACTCAACAATGGAGAAATATTTTCTGAATAACACATCCTATTGTGATGAAGATGTTTTGTTGTGTTTACATTCTATCGATTCTCCATGATTCGATCCCTGGTCGACATTCTGTGTCCATTTTACAACGAAGAAGGTGTGGAAGCTCCTCTTAACAATCCAAGGGCTATATGGCTAACCATATAGATTTTAGATAGAATTATAATAAGATTGGAAATATTTTGGATCATTTAATTCAAACATGATAAATAAATTATTTATTATAATTAAACCCACCCTCTAAAATATTGTGTTACAAGACATCTAGTTTCGACAACCATTTGTTCATACATAGGGTAAAATATATGTTCCAAACTCAATGGTGGTCTTGTATTTACCAAAATATACCCTTTCAATGTGTAATTTGTTTTAGGGTAATTAAATAAAATTAAAAAAATTAAATAATTTATCCAATGCACCATTCAATGAATTCCCCATCAGAACTTCTCATACCAACCATCCTTAGGCCGTAACTAGGATAAACCTTGCATTACAGATTCAACCATGGACTCATGTTTCTGATCAGTGACTCTATTAAAGGTATATTATACTTTTTCAGGAAAAGATATGTGTATGTAATATTAGTATATATTTAATATTATTATAAAATTATTATTGGGCCTACCGAGCCGTGGAATCACACAACGTGTGGACCCCTAGCTTCAGAACTATTTGTAGGAATATTCCAAAGTATTACATAGAAAACACAGTGTCTCTACACAAATCCTTCCCATATACATTCTAAGAATACCTCCTGTTATTTTGAAGGAAATTGTTTATTAAAAATTTCATATTTATAGTGGTTAATGTTTTAATTGAAGGAGACATCCCAAATAAAAGATATATTTTTTAACATTAGGTTTTATTATTATTTCTTCTTCCATAAAATGAGAATCAAAACCACTGTTTGTGAGTATGGTAATTATAAACTCACAAATCAATATAATTTTTTCCCAACACAATCTCTCATGGAAGGATTATAATGATGGAATTAATTATTATATATTTTTTCATGAATTATTTATTGGTATTGAATGATAATATATTATTTACCTTCTAATAATTCAATTCACAGAATAATTATAACATCATATGTTTATATGTGCGGACAAACAAATGAAGAGATGTGGTTAGTTTCTGATCACAGTATAACATGAATGATATATTTTAGTATTCATAATAAAATGATATGGTATTTTTCATATAATGATAATTTTGGAAATTATATATTATACTTACCTTATTTACATAATTATCAATGAAAATTGGAAACACTACTCATGTATGCTTATAAATTATCATCTTCATGACTGTAACAATGATTATTTAGCATAACATTTTCTTTATTGGGTTAAAAAATATGGTCGATATATAAAAATGATAAAATTTTCATGATTATTATTATGAATATTATGGAAAATGACTTCATTGAGTCTACACAACATAAAATATACATTAATGAAATACGATCAAAATATATTTAAAATAAAAAAATGAATTTACATTATTATTTAATTGTATAGATAATTTTATTAAATAAAATATATAAATAAATAATGAAATTGAATAATGTTATTGAGAAATTAAGAAAGTAAAATGTGATTATTATTCTGGAAGATAAAGACATTATGTGTCTATTCAGACTCAAGTTAAATGATTTAAAAAAATAATCATTTAATGTTTCCTTTAAAAAAATATTTTTAATTTATATTGATATTTTATTAATTTATTTTATTGATTATATATATATATAGACATAAAATATTTATAATGTAAATTATATATATATATTAATTCAATGGATTTGAAAAGTGAATCCTTACACTAAATGTTTGAGTTACTTTACAAAAAGTCAAAAAGTCAGTGCTCTATTTTTCATTTTTGGTGACAACAACTTTTACAACCGCCATAATTTTTATTTGATGTTTAGATTCCTCAAAAAAACTTAATTTTATTTGAATGAAAATCCATTATTAAATGTTTTTAGATATTTTACTATTTAATTCGAATTATGAAAAAGAAAAGGTATTTTGATATATATACTATTTTTCAGATGGGTTTAAAAGAGTTTTTTAAGGGTTGAATTCCTGATATATTCATTGACAATTGTTTATGAATGATTTATGCCAATTATTTGTCATATGTGATCATGATATAGCTTATGTGAAGGGTTGGTATCATTATAACTCACATGTGATCACAATATATCATATAAGATGGGTGTTCCTATATAGTGTTCCAATAAATTAGGTAATAATTATATTCCATAGAGAATTATATTATACGTCAATCTATTGTTTATTCCAATTGTATTGTTTTTGAAAGTGTTTTGACATGATGGTATTCTAATGAACATGGATGACTTTTATATGCATTCAAATGAGTTTTTATGGTAATGTTTTGATTTTATATAGTAATATAAGGATATTTTTAGAGAAACCATATTCCTTTTTTCATAGAAAAATGTTATGTTTTAAAAAAAATTCATGTGATTTCATTTTATTCACTTTAACAAAATATTTCTTCTTATTATGTCGCTTACTACATTTTTTGAGATCATCCAATGTTTAAAAATATTTTTTATAGTGATGAAGGATGGTTAAGTGAAATGAATAAGTGAAGTTTAATGTTTATTATAGTTTTCAAAAAATTAAATCATGCCTTATTTTAATTTTTTTATATTGTTGTATGAATGGATACTAAAAGAATGTGTCCACTTTGTATGTAAATGATATTGTTATGTAAGATGTATTATAGAAAACCATATTTTTCTTACATAACAATTATATCATTTTGGTAATAAATAACATAAAATAATTACATAACCAGGATCCAAAGTTTTAGTGTCTTAAGAAAATTATGACCATATATAACATTTATAAATAAAGACATAAAAAATTATTTAATTCCTTATTCTCAAGATTATTATTGTCCCTTTACATCTCCTTAGTATATGTAGCCACATTAGGATATACATCAAAGAATCATTGATGTAAAATCCCAGTAAGATGATAGACAATAACATGAAACAAAAAAAATGGGGTGACTATAATCATTATAATCGTAAAATATTCATAGGATCATAAATATTAGAGTAATAATTATGAAAAGGATTTAAATGTGGAAGTACATAAAAATTAAACGTCATGACTTAGGGGTCAACTACTCTACATAGTTGTGTACAAACCTAAAATCATGTTCTCGAATATTACTCTTTTATCAGGATATAAAACACACTACCCATTTCATTGGATTACTATATAATTATAGTCTCACCCATAACATCCTATAATTTACAATACGCTATATAATATCAGGTGTACCCAACATATTATAATATTTAAATTATCTTACATGCCATATAGAACATGTAGAAATATTGCACATACAATAACCCATAAAAATGAATGGGCTTCATTTAATATATAATACATTCATAAACATTGGGTTCTAAAATTATGGATGTAAAAAAGTACATGATATCAGAACCATTAACCTTGATTGAAGATAAAAAAATATCGAGAAGTAAATTGTGTGTTTTTTATGAAGTGTTCTTTTTGAAAACATTATTTTTTTAATAGACTCAATTATAAGACATTTATAACACAAAAAATAAATATAGTTATTAATAAATAATACTTATAGAATATACATGCTAAAAATGTGGTGAAAGAGGGAAATTATAAAGAAAGAGATTTGGGTTTCAGAATTCCCCTTACCTTATGTATGAATTTATTCATAATTTTAATATCATGTATAATAACATTAGATTCATTAATTAAAAATTATAAAACCTTTTTTGACATTAAATTTATTTATTATGTTTTGTTATGTTCATTTATTGTCTTTTCGATGACTTTTATAATTTTATTTCATCATTTGGGAGCATTCGTGTTCAGGGTATTCATGATCAGTTCACCTGTCTAGATGAATGGAAGTATTTCTAAAATGTAGATAAATATCCAGAAATGTTATTATATGTTGTTAATGATATTATAGAATTTTAAATTATCTTATAAATATATTTTTACTATTACATTATGATAAATCATTAGATAAATGTTAATGATTATCATTTTAGGGTAATTTTTGTGGGTTTTCAATCACAAAGAACTCATTTGGTTTTAACATCTAATATTATATATATCAATATATATGTGTGTGTGTGTGTTTTTTGTAACATAAAGAGGGTAATATCATAAATTTTTCATCATGTTTCAACCAATATTTTTTTATTAACATCATTTAAGGCATTAAAATAAAATGAATGTTCATCACCCATGATGTCACTAAATTGACCCATCACGGGAAATGATTTCATTTTAGATTAAAAGACCCATAGGGAGGTGTTTAACAGTGGATATTTCAGTAATGTGGTATTATACCAGTATATCAAACATACTTGAGTTAAAATTCCATTTATATAATATTATGTGGAGATAATATAGTAAAATAAATGAAATATGAATGAAATTAAAAGTAAAAGGAAGACGGTTTTATCTCTTGGATTTACCCTCCCTAATAACCTATTTAGGGAAATGGTGTTGGTATTTTGATGAGACCAAGCAATATTGGACATGGGGAATTGGATAGGGAAGTATATTGGCCAGAATTTGTGAATGTCCCAAAGTATGAGAGTGTGAGGAGAAGAGGGTATGTGTTGTATTTATAGCGGAGGAGATGAGTGTTTTCTCATTAATATTTTTATTAGTTTATTATTTTGGCTCAAGACTATCAATAGTTTAATAATTATTGGCAAATATACTAAAATAATTAAGGATATTTTGATATTTATGGCTTATATGTGCCTTACATTATATAACGACCCAAACTTTACATACATTGTTAATACTTCGAAATTGAAGCACACTTAATACAACATATGACAAAACCACAAAGGACCGTATAGGTATAGTGTCTTTAGAAACTTGGAAACATAAACAACTGGTTCATAAATCTTCTACAGTGTCTCCCATTTATTTCATCATATCTAGGGTCCCTTTTAGCATATTCTACTTAATATCCATCTTCCTGACCTGGGGAAAAGAAAACATAAAAGGGTGAGCTCAAATGCTCAGCAAGGGAAAATAAAGGAAATAAAAATCATATCATATCTTTATGAAAATCAAAACCTGCAAAAGAGATCATAATATCTTAACATGGAATATATCATAGAAGTGAAAATGAGATCCCCATAATCATAACATAAAACTTGAAACTTTGTGGCATGCACACATAATCATGGAAAATCATTTCTTGTTAGTCATGAATCATTCCCAAGACTATCTTAGTGGACAAAGTCCCTTTCTGAACCGAGTTCACTCCACGTTTCAGTCCTGTATCACTGAACCGAAATAACCTTCCGTTCCAGCCATGTCTATCTCATGAGATATAAAATATTTACCCAATGCATTGGAGAGAGATATAGGTCCCACCCATCTTATAATGAATCCTTTCTTATGTGTTCCACATAATCATAAAACATACATCATCGCATAACACATGTAACAAAAATGGGATTCTTGAAACATCATGACATCATAAATCAATTCATATAAGATAAAGGAATTTATAAAAATAATTCCATCACAACATGATCAAATCAATGTAATAACAGAACCCTTTATTATCTTAGATGGAAAATAATTTTGATAAAACACTTGAACTCCATTCTTGAGGAAAATATCCTTTCTTCTTCAAAAACATTTTTCCTTTCATAACATGTCATATGACTTTAAAATAAAAGAAGTTGATTAAAAATAAACTTGAAAACTTGTAAAGGAAGCTTCTTGGATTTAATGTTTTAAAAATCCATTCATGCCGTATAAGTTAAAAAAAACAATCTTCGTACTTTTGTCGGAAGAGTCAAAAAGTACCTCGTACGAAAAACGATAAAAGATTCCTTTCATACATATTACTAAAAACTCACCGAAGGGTAAAAATGGATTTAAACAATTGTATGTGGATGGAAATAATATTACATATTGATGAAACATGTATGTGGATGATAAAATACATCCTTGTAAATACATACGAATAAACAATCTCGGATAAAAATGAGATTGTGATATTTCCCTTACCTTAGGTCCGATTTGATTTTTTCATGTCCGAAGCTCTTGTATAATGGTTTAAATAATGTTATTGACTTATTCCACAATCATACATATTGATATGATATCATATATGGTCATATTATTAGCTTCTTGTCAGTAATATTTCATTGTTACTTGTTACTCGGGTCTTTATAACTTTTTGTTCTTATGGGTGTTTTGTCGAATAAATTCTTATTCTTATCTTTAGGTTATAGATAATTCATTTACAGAATGGTATTATTGTATTATATACCATATTCATTCATTCAATTCATTTATATAATCATTATGAAATGAAGATCATGTAGAACGAGTCGCATCACATCGTGGAGACGGTATTCCGTACGTACGCACGAGTGATGATATCGTTCCTATGATCGTGGAATTGTATTGGAGTATATATATATATTATTTCAGTATCAATATTACTTCATAATAATCATATATAGTTACTCATTACCCCATTATACCCATCCTTGTAAGGTGATGGTGGAAAAATAGATTACACCACGGCGTGGAGACGGTATTCCGTACGTACGCACGCGCGGTGATTTCTTTTTCCGTAGGATGGATAGATTGTGAAATAGGGTTTTTTCATACTTATAATACCATATCAGTATATGAGTAATACTGATGTTGTTACTTCATAATGAAACAACCTAAGAAGAAGAAGTGGAAGAAAAAATAAAGATGAAAGAATTGGTAACGGTAATTACCTCTTCTTTGAAGCGCCTCTTTGAGACCTCCTCTTAGGGCAGTAAAATTGGTCTTTGAGGAAGACCAGAACCTCTAGAATGTTTCTAGGGAAGTGGAGAAGGGAAAATGGCAGGGGTTGTCCGAGCTTGAGTGCTCAAATTGGTGTGAGGAGGAGGGGGAGGAGGTTCCCTTTTATAAGGGAGGAGAGGGGCACCTTAGGAATATCTCAAAATATTATTTTATATTAAAGTAAAAATCGGTTTATAATGGTTCCAAAGGGTCTTATTTCGAAGCTAAAGTGGGGATGGGTCGAAATCCTATCAACCAATATGATTTAGACAAGTTTAGGGTATTATTTTAACCTTATCAATTAGATTTAACTCTAAGTTAATTAATTTAACTTTTACCGTGTCTTTTTGTTTTCTTTCACTATATGGTTAATACACTTACTATAACATGCCAAAAGAACCCCAAATTGTTTATTATTAATATATATATCCTTATCCAAGTCATTTGGCCGAACCTTAGATTTTTAGGAATAAAATAACAATTAATAATATAATATTTGATTTAAAACCTATTTTGTGTCAAATTTGACACTATTTGATATATGATTTTTGTGAAAGTCATAACAGAATTATATGTTCGAACCAAGTTGTTTATATCAACATTAATATATCATAGTAACCTAGAAAATTAGTGGAATTCATAAAAAGTCTCAAATTACATTTATTTTGGTGTTTATAACATCAATTATGTCAATATTTCATTAATAAGATAATTAGTTCATCATCATTGTGTCATAAATAAATTAAATTATTTAATGTCTAAAAATTACAAATAAAATACCATTATGTAGGAAATCGTTTTAGCTTTCTAATTAATATTTATAGTCGAATTTATCTTATGTATAACCCCATATTAAAAATGATTTACTTATTAAACTTTGATTTTAACTATTTTAACCCTTCTTTAAATAAATTAATAATAAATGTCCTAATCTAATCCAAGTGGGCCTAAATGGTCATATTTTATTCCTAAGATTGTTTTTGGTCGAATTACACTTGTCCAATAGAATTAGGACATGTGTTAGGGTAATATTAATATCATATTTACACTTAGTTAACCTATTTAATATTAACCGCGGTAAAAAAGTAAAAAGTTACTATTCACCAAAAAATTATTTTTATCTCATTGAACCTCATTTTACTTACTGATATCAACCGTGTCTGTCGTATTTTTGAAATTCCATTCACATAAGCGGTAAAATTACGTTTTATGCAAAATTCAGTTTTTAACCTACCACTTAGTGGTTTCACTATTCATCAAAAATTGAAAGTTTTCAGAAAAATACCAAAATTTCACCCTAGGCTAATTTCGATATTCTGAGTCCAAAAATGAAGTCCATTTTGAAAAATAAAATTTATAAAATTTCAAAAAGTGGTTATTACTATTCATAACGGCTAGTTTTAATAGCATATTGTTGTTTAGTGAAACTCGGTATTGCGTACGACGCAAGCTATCGAGGAAGGTCGCGATTGCGTGTAAAGCAAGCCAAGCAAGTGTTGTGTAGAAAAAGATTCCTTTGATGATTTATATAACATAAAAGTCTCGGGTGTTACATTCTACCCCCCTTAAAAAGAATTTCGCCCTCGAAATTCGTCACTTTGCAACAAACAGATGAGGATACTTCTCCCTCATCATATCCTCAAGCTCCCATGTAGCTTCTTCAAGTTGGTGGTTTCTCCATAAAACTTTCACCAAGCGAGTGGTCTTGTTTCGTAGGACTTTTTCGCTACGATCCAGAATCTCTATCGGCTGTTCTTCATAAGAAAGATCTTGCTCCAGCGGTACAACTTCTGAGCTGAGTACATGTGAAGGATCTGGTATGTACTTTCTCAGGAGAGATACATGGAACACATCGTGAACGTGAGAGAGATTCGGTGGAAGTGCCAATCGGTAAGCTACCTTCCCAACACGATCCAGTATTTCAAAAGGACCGATATATCTAGGGCTCAACTTCCCCTTCTTTCCAAATCTCATAACCCTCTTCCAGGGAGATATTCGTAAGAACACTTTATCGCCCACTTCAAACTCTAGGTCTTTTCATCGGTTGTCGGCATAACTTTTCTGTCGACTCTGAGCTGCTCTTATGTGTTGTTGAATAGATCTGACCTTTTCTGCCATTTCATCAACAAGATCAGGTCCTAATAGCTTTCTTTCCCCAACTTCATCCCAGCAAGTTGGATTCCTGCATTTCTTTCCATAGAGAGCTTCATAAGGAGCCATCTGAATACTGGAGTGAAAGCTATTATTATAAGAAAATTCCACCAAAGGTAGGTGTTGATCCCAACCTCCTTTGAAATCCATAGAGCAAGCTCTCAACATATCTTCTAGGGTTTGAATTGTTCTCTCAGACTGACCGTCTGTCTGGGGATGATAAGCAGTGCTGAAACTCAACTCTGTATCCAGAGTATGCTGAAGACTTCGCCAGAACTTCGAGGTAAATCTCGGATCTCGATCAGATATAATAGAAAGTGGTACTCCATGCAATCTTACCACTTCCTTTACATATATCCTGGAAAGCTGATCTAGAGAGAAATCCTCTCTAATAGCAATGAAGTGTGCAGACTTTGTAAGACGATCAACTATGACCCAGATAGCATTATTGCCTTTGGATGTTTTAGGAAGTCCTGTGACAAAGTCCATAGTGATGTTTTCCCATTTCCATTCGGTTATGGTAATGGTTGTAACATCCCCTTAGACTTTTGTCTCTCAGCTTTAACTTGTTGACAAACCAAGCATCGAGAGACATATTCAGCAACATCTCTTTTCATGCCATCCCACCAGAAGTACTCTTTCAGGTCCCTATAAATCTTCGTGGCTTCCAGGATGAATAGAGAATGAAGAACTATGAGCCTCATCCAACAGCTCCTTCTTTAATTCGGGGATGGAAGGAACACAAACCCGATTCTTGAACTTTATTATCCCATCACAATCAAGGTTTAATTCAGTAACATTTCTCACCTTCTTTTGTAACTCAACATCTTCTTTCTGTGCCTCTTTAATCTTCACATGTATATATGGTTGAACATTCATTTGAGAAAGATAAGATTTTTCCCCTTCCATTATAATTCCAAGATCCATACTTTGTAAATCCATAAATATTGGATCTTTTGTGATCCTCATCATGGATAAACTAGCATGGTCTTATCGACTTAATGCATCTGCCACCTTGTTTGCTTTCCCAGGATGGTAATGGATTGAGCAGTCATAATCCTTAATCAGCTCCAACCATCTTCTTTGACGCATATTCAGCTCCTTTTGTGTGAAAATATACTTTAAACTTTTATGATCAGTATAAATATCACACCTTTCACCATAAAGGTAATGCCTCCAAATCTTTAATGCAAAGATTACCGCATCCAACTCCAAATCATGTGTTGGGTAATTTTGCTCATGGATTTTCAACTGTCGTGAGGCATAAGCTATCACCATATCATTTTGCATAAGAACACACCCCAATCCCTTCTTGATGCATCACTGTAGATCACAAACCTTTCTCCACTACAAGGCAGTGTGAGCACAGGTGCACTGGATAACCTTCTTTTCAACTCCTTGAAATTCTCTTCACATTCCTCTGTCCAGACAAACTTAACTCCCTTCTGAGTCAACTTGGTGATTGGATTAGATAATCGTGAAAAATCTTTTACAAAACGTCGATAATATCCAGCCAAACCAAGAAAACTTCGGATCTCAGTTACTGTTGTTGGTCTTGACCATCTTTCGATAACCTCTGTTTTTGCTGGATCCACAGATATCCCCTCTTTTGAGATTATATGACCCAAAAATGCAACTTTTTGAAGCCAAAATTCACACTTGGTAAATTTGGCATAAAGCTTCTCCTTTCTCATGGTCTTCAATATAATTCTCAAGTGATCTTCATGCTCTTCCTTTCTCTTTGAATAGACAATAATATCATCTATAAAGACTACCACAAATTGATCAAGATAGTCTCTAAAGACTCTATTCATTAGATCCATGAAGATAGCAGGGGCATTAGTAAGACCAAATGGCATCACTATAAATTCATAGTGTCCATACCTTGTACAGAAAGCCGTCTTTGGTATATCCTCCCTTTTGACCCTTAATTGATGATACCCTGAACGAAGATCAATCTTGGAAAAGTATTGAGCTCCGCGTAGTTGGTCAAATAAGTCATCAATGCGTGGGAGAGGATATTTGTTCTTGATAGTGATCTTGTTAAGTTCTCGATAATCAATGCAAAGTCTCATTGATCCATCTTTCTTCTTAACAAATAGAACAGGTGCTCCCCAAGGTGACGCACTAGGGCGTATGAATCCCATATCAAGATTCTCTTGGAGTTTCTTCTTCAATTCCTTTAACTCAATTGGGGCCATTCTATAAGGTGTCTTTGAAATTGGCAAAGCGCCCGGTACGAGTTCTATTGAAAACTCAACTTCACGATTTGGTGGAAGACCTGGCAATTCCTCCGGAAAGACATCATCAAACTCTCGTACAATGGGCATATTCTTAATCGTGAGTTTCTCACCAACCATTTGAGATAAATAACCTTCATTTAGTGGAATCAATACCCATAAGATGGAAGAAATTTCCACTGGAAGGTTATGTTCATCCTTGCATTGATATACGATCGTAGATTGATCTGGAATATGAAATGTGACTTCCCTTCTTTGGAAATTGATATGAGCTCCATGTAGAGAAATCCAATCCATGCCAAGAATCACATCAAATTCCACTAAAGTAAGGATCACAAGATTTTCAGGAAGCACTTTCCCACAAACTTCGATCGGAGAAGAATTATAAACTTTTGATGCGATTGATGTGACATTAGGTGTTGTCACAGCTAACTCAACATCTAATTGTTGAGGTAATACGGTTATACCCTTAGAAAAGTCTTCAGAAATAAAAGAGTTGGTGGATCCAGAATCAAATAAAACATTTGCTACTTTAGAGTGGATGGTAAGTGTACCTTTCACCACATCGTTATCGTACTCCACATCGCTGATAGAAATTGCATGTGACTTTCCTTTGTCTTTAGCCTTAAGAGTTTGTTGACGTCGACCATCATCATCAACCCTTGGATTTGGGCATTGATTGGCATAATTCCCCATCTCCTTGCACTTGAAAAATTGATGTGTAGTAGGTTCATTCTGTGTATCCCTTCCTTTGTTTGCGTCATTAGACATCTTCTTCCCATTATCACGGCATTCAAATGCCCGATGACCTTCCTTTCCACATTTAAAACATTTTCTTGTCCCTTTAATACAACTCCCTCCATGTTTCTTTCCACACTTTGAGCATAAGGGAAAGTTCATCTTCTTTTCAGTGTGCTCTTTAGAGTTTCCTTTGAATTCCATCTTCCTCTTCTTATCAAACCCATGTGACTGATGGGTTACTCCAATCTCCATCTCGACTTTGAGAGCACATCGAACGATTTCCTCGTAGCTATTGAAGTCCCTTATGGCTAACGCCCTTCGAAGACTTGGTTTTAAGCCACTAAAGAATCGATCGATCTTACTCTCAGGTTGGATAATAATACCAGAAGTGTACCTTGCAAGTCTTGTAAAATTTGCTTCATAGGTACCAACAGATTCATCATCCCTTTGCTTCAGTTCAAGAAACTCTTTCTCCATCTTTGTTCGGAGAATACGAGGGAAGTACTTATTGAAAAATAAGTTCTTGAACTCATCCCATTCCATAGACTCAATTTCATCCCTTTGCCTCGTATTCTTAACAAGATTCCACCATTGATCAGCATCTCCTTCCAAACGATACACTGCTAGGATGACTTTATCATGCTCAGAACATTGAAGAACTGAAAATATCTTTTCAGTAGTACTAATCCATTGTTCAGCAACTAATGGATCAGTGGACCCGCTGAAAGAAGGTGGACGCTGCCACATGAAGGATTCAACAGAATGTTTCTCCCTCCTTTGCTCGTTTGGAAATCCTGCATGATTCATAGCTTGAGAAAGTTGTGTGAGCATGGCTACAAGATCTTGCATTCCAGCTCCCGTATCGTTTGGTTGCTTAGGGGGACAATCATTGCATTGCCCATCACATTTCGCATTAACACGGTTCCTTTGGGTTCCAGCCATTGACTAAAACCAAGAAGAATAGTGTGAGCAACACTAATTATAAAAACCACATAATTCAAGAATAAAATTTTCATGCTTAAGGTCTTATCCAAGGGTATTCAAGGCCATTTCTAAAACACTAAGATGGTGTTCTATGCTTAGACTTATCCTTAGGGTTCTTACTAAGGCTTTCAAATCCTAGTTTCCAAAGGTTGACTATACCTTTCCTCTGATACCAACTATAACGACCCAAACTTTACATACATTGTTAATACTTCGAAATTGAAGCACACTTATTACAACATATGACAAAACCACAAAGGACAGTATAGGTATAGTGTCTTTAGAAACTGGGAAACATAAACAACTGGTTCATAAATCTTCTACAGTGTCTCCCATTTATTTCATCATATCTAGGGTCCCTTTTAGCATATTCTACTTAATATCCATCTTCCTGACCTGGGGAAAAGAAAACATAAAAGGGTGAGCTCAAATGCTCAGCAAGGGCAAATAAAGGAAATAAAAATCATATCATATCATTATGAAAATCAAAACCTGCAAAAGAGATCATAATATCTTAACATGGAATAAATCATAGAATTGAAAATGAGATCCCCATAATCATAACATAAAACTTGAAACTTTGTGGCATGCACACATAATCATGGAAAATCATTTCTTGTTAGTCATGACTCATTGCCAAGACTATCTTAGTGGACAAAGTCCCTTTCTGAACCGAGTTCACTCCTCGTTTCAGTCCTGTATCACTGAACCGAAATAACCTTCCGTTCCAGCCATGTCTATCTCATGAGATATAAAATCTTTACCCAATGCATTGGAGGGAGATATAGGTCCCACCCATCTTATAATGAATCCTTTCTTATGTGTGCCACATAATCATAAAACATACATCATCGCATAACACATGTAACAAAAATGGGATTCTTGAAACATCATGACATCATAAATCAATTCATATAAGATAAAGGAATTTATAAAAATAATTCCATCACAACATGATCAAATCAATGTAATAACAGAACCCTTTATTATCTTAGATGGAAAATAATTTTGATAAAACACTTGGACTCCATTCTTGAGGAAAATATCCTTTCTTCTTCAAAAACATTTTTCCTTTCATAACATGTCATACGACTTTAAAATAAAAGAAGTTGATTAAAAATAAACATGAAAACTTGTAAAGGAAGCTTCTTGGATTTAATGTTTTAAAAATCCATTCATGCCGTATAAGTTAAAAAAAACATTCTTCGTACTTTTGTCGGAAAAGTCAAAAAGTACCTCGTACGAAAAACGACAAAAGATTCATTTCATACATATTAATAAAAACTCACCGAAGGGTAAAAATGGATTTAAAAAATTGTAGGTGGATGGAAATAATATTACATATTGATGAAACATGGATGTGGATGATAAAATACATCCTTGTAAATACATACGAATAAACAATCTTGGATAAAAATGAGATTGTGATATTTCCCTTACCTTAGGTCCGATTTGCTTTGTTCGTGTCCGAAGCTCCTGTATAATGGTTTAAATAATGTTATTGACTTATTCCAGAATCATATATATTGATATGATATCATATATGGTCATATTATTAGCTTCTTGTTAGTAATATTTCATTGTTACTTGTTACTCGGGTCTTTATAACTTTTTGTTCTTATGCGTGTTTTGTCGAATAAATTCTTATTCTTATCGTTAGGTTATAGATAATTCATTTACAGAATGGTATTAGTGTATTATATACCATATTAATTCATTCAATTCATTTATATAATCATTATGAAATGAAGATCATGTAGAACGAGTCGCATCACATCGTGGAGACGGTATTCCGTACGTACGCACGAGTGATGATATCGTTCCTATGATCGTGGAATTGTATTGGAGTATATATATATATTATTTCAGTGTCAATATTACTTCATAATAATCATATATAGTTACTCATTACACAATTATACCCATCCTTGTAAGGTGATGGTGGAAAAATAGATTACACCACGGCGTGGAGACGGTATTCCGTACGTACGCACGCACGGTGATTTCTTTTTCCGTAGGATGGATAGATTGTGAAATAGGGTCGTTACATACTTATAATAACATATCAGTATATTAGTAATACTGATGTTATTACTTCATAATGAAACAACCTAAGAAGAAGAAGTGGAAGAAGAAATAAAGATGAAAGAATTGGTAACGGTAATTACCTCTTCTTTGAAGCGCCTCTTTGAGACCTCCTCTTAGGGCACTAAAATTGGTCTTTGAGGAAGACCAGAACCGCTAGGATGTTTCTAGGGAAGTGGAGAAGGGAAAATGGCAGGGTTTGTCCGAGCTTGAGTGCTCAAATTGGTGTGAGGAGGAGGGGGAGGAGGTGCCCTTTTATAAGGGAGGAGAGGGGCACCTTAAGAATATCTCAAAATATTATTTTATATTAAAGTCAAAATCGGTTTATAATGGTTCCAAAGGGTCTTATTTCGAATCTAAAGTGGGTATGGGTCGAAATCCTATCAACCAATAGGATTTAGACAAGTTTAGGGTATTATTTTAACCTTATCAATTAGATTTAACTCTAAGTTAATTAATTTAACTTTTACCGTCTCTTTTTGTTTTCTTTCACTATATGGTTAATACACTTACTATAACATGCCAAACGAACCCCAAATTGTTTATTATTAATATATATATATCCTTATCCAAGTAATTTGGCCGAACCTTAGATTTTTAGGAATAAAATAACAATTAATAATATAATATTTGATTTAAAAACTATTTTGTGTCAATTTTGACACTATTTGATATATGATTTTTGTGAAAGTCATAACAGAATTATATGTTCGAACCAAGTTGCTTAAATCAACATTAATATATCATAGTAACCTAGAAAATTAGTTTAATTCATAAAAAGTCTCAAATTACATTTATTTTGGTGTTTATAACATCAATTATGTCAATATTTCATTAATAAGATAATTACTCCATCATCATTGTGTCATAAATAAATTAAATTATTTAATGTCTAAAAATTACAAATAAAATACCATTATGTAGGAAATCTTTTTAGATTTCTAATGAATATTTATAGTCGAATTTATCTTATGTATAACCCCATATTAAAAATTATTTACTTATTAAACTTTGATTTTAACTATTTTAACCCTTCTTTAAATAAATTAATAATAAATGTCCTAATCTAATCCAAGTGGGCCTAAATGGTCATATTTTATTCCTAAGATTGTTTTTGGTCCAATTAAACTTGTCCAATATAATTAGGACATGTGTTAGTGTAATATTAATATCATATTTACCCTTAGTTACCCTATTTACTATTAACCGCGGTAAAAAAAGTAAAAAGTTACTATTCACCAAAAAATTATTTTTATCTCATTGAACCACATTTTACTTACTGATATCAACCGTGTCTGTCGGATTTTCGAAATTCCATTCACAGAAGCGGTAAAATTAAGTTTTATGCAAAATTCAGTTTTTAACCTACCACTTAGTGGTTTCACTATTCATCAAAAATTGAAAGTTTTCAGAAAAATACAAAAATTTCACCGTAGGCTAATTTCGATATTCTGAGTCCAAAAATGAAGTCCATTTTGAAAAATAAAATTTATAAAATTTCAAAAAGTGGTTATTACTATTCATAACGGCTAGTTTTAATAGCATATCGTTGTTTAGTGAAACTCGGTATTGCGTACGACGCAAGCTATTGAGGAAGGTCACGATTGCGTGTAAAGCAAGCCAAGCAAGTGTTGTGTAGAAAAAGATTCCTTTGATGATTTATATAACATAAAAGTCTCGGGTGTTACACATTATCAGTGAATTCATAAATCCTTTAATTATCTTTTATTGTAAATTAAGGTATTTTACTATTCATAAAAAATTCATCAATTTTAGAAAAATACTAAAAATTAAACTTGACCATTTATTGACTTATTTAATTTGAAAATGAGCACCAATTTTTTAAAATAAATGTCTAAATATGATTAATTCAATTTTAAATTAAAATTATCATTTACATGGAAAATATAGATTTTAAAATTATAAGTGATTCTATAAAACTTTGATAAATTACTTAAGGTCTCTTAAAATTTTCCTAAAATAATAAGAAATAAATATATTAATTAATGAATATATTTTTTGGAAAATAAATTCTCTTTTAAATTATGAAATTAATCGTAAATTTATAATTAAATATTTATGACTAAAAAAATGCCAACACATAATTAATAAAATTTAAAAACATTATTTACTTAAACTATGATATAATTATTCCAAATTTCATTAATAATGTGACTAAATATTATATATACATTCATGGATTAGAATACTTTTAATTTTCTAAGATTACTCTTAATAATTTTCATATTAATATTCCTAAGGTTAAGAAACTATTTCAATTATATTGGTTCCTTAAGTGTTAGAAATACTTCTAATTTCATTAATTATTAAGTTATAAATTTTTTATTATTGTATAAAAGTTATTTTAAGCGATTTATACTATATTAAATAAATATAATATGGGAGAAATTCGATTTATAAAAGTATGGGTCATTATATTGTTTCCTCCTTTTGAAATTTGACCGTAGATATTTTTTTTAAATTAAGAGGTGAGGGCACTTCTATTTCATCTCCTACACCGGTTCCAAAGTTTATTATTCATACTTATGGTTCCTCCACAACAATTTGACAAGGTCTGTTTCTTGTTTTGTAGAATCTTATCTCTCTTGTCTATAATCATTACATGATTCTCTTCAAAATAGAAATCAACTTCCAGCTGTACCACCCATGTTTTTAGTAAGTGTGAGGTATCTATTATGTACTTCTCCATGAGTGAAATGTAGAACACATCATGAAATTTATCCATATTTTTTGAAAGTGATATATGATATACCAAGACTCTTATGTGATCAATGATCTCAAAGGGGCCCATGTAACTTGGGCTTAACTTCTATTTCTTTCCAAACTGCATGAATCTCTTCCATAATGACATTCGAAGGAAGAATTTATCTCTAACATCGAAATTTAATTCCCTTGGATGGTCTCAAGTATATATCTTTTTCTGACTCCAATCAAAATTGAAATGTTTCTATGTGTATTGAACCTTCTATGTCATCTCATGTACAAGATTAGTTCGAGGTTTCATTCTTTGACCATCATCATCCCAGTAGGTTGTTTTTCTACACCTCTTTCCATAAAGAGCTTCATATGGAGCCATATAAATACTCGATCGGAAGATATTGTTGTATGAGAACTCAACAAGTGGGAGATATTGGTCCCATACACATTTGAATTCTAAAGTGTAGGGACATAGAATATCATCGAGTAATTGAAAAGTCATATCAGACTGGACATCAGATTGGGGGTGATAGGCCGTACTGAAATTTAACACAGTACTCAATTCATGGTGACAACTCCTATATAATATATTTGGGAACTTGGGATCCTGATGGGAGACAATAGATATTGGAACCCCATGAATTCTCACCACTTCTTTAACATATTACTTTTCATTTTATACAAGTGGAAAATCATCCCAAATGGAGATAAAGTGGAAAGTCTTTGTGAGTCAGTCCACCACAACCTATATCACATTATTTTCTATGGATGTCTTTGAGGTACATGCGAAAAATTCATAGTTCCATTCTCCTATTTCTACATGGGTACATGAAATGGTTGCCTCAACTCTTTGGTCTTGTTCCACTTGTCATTATCTTGTTAACATATGAAGCACTTTTAGAAATACTCAAAAATATATTCCTTCATGTTGTCCCACCAAAAAGTTTCTCAAAGATCATTGTACATCTTAGTACTCCCATCATGGATTCATAAAGTTGACCTGTGTTCATTTTCGAATAGATCCTTCATTATAGAATTCTATGAAGGCACACAAAACCTCATTCCAAACCAAATCACACCATTATCATTGATATGGAACTCTTGCAGTTGGCCATCCTTTGTATCATTCTATATCTTTTGAGACATGAGACCATCCCTTTGTTCCACTTTAATATTTTATTTTATAGATGGTTAGGAAATAATTTTTGAAAGGTAGGATTTATTACATGGAATTATTTTTTATCAAATACATTATTTCTATATCCATTAAGATATGCTTGTTCTCAGTCTGCAACATTGATAGAGTAGCGGGTTATTTCCTACAAATAACCTCAACTACCTAGTTCTATTTTCGTTGAGGATATTTAATAATGAAATTATAGAACTCCATTATTTATAACAATCACCTTGGATTCAGGTTGATATCCTATTATGTTAATATATAATTTAAGATCTTTTTATTGGTATATATGTCACATTTCTCACCATAGAGGTAGTGTCATAGGCTTTTGATGCGAAAAAATGTAGTTTCTAGATGCAGATCATGTGTTGGCTAGTTCTTCTCATGGATCAACAATTATCTTGAGGTATAGCCTATCACTTTATCATTTTTTAAGAGAACATAAAAAAATACTATCATTGATGTGTAACTATATATCACAAAACATTCTCCAATTTTTGGTAATGGAAGTATATGTGTAGTGATTGGCCTCTAATTTATCTCCATGAAGAATCCATCACATTCTTCTATCATGACATTCTATACCTATTTCATTTTTAAATAATTTACAAGGAAACAAAATCATAAAAAATGTCTCACAAAACCATGGTGGTACAAAGATAATATAATAAAACTATATATTTCGATGACAAACATAGGGTTTGTTCTTTTCATCAATTACCTTTGTTTTTGATGGATCCACTAAAATAGCCTCATTTGTGATCACATATCCCAAAAGTGTGACATTCTGTATCCAAAAGTCATAATTTTTTAACATGGAGTACAACTTCTTTTTCTTGAATGATACTAACATAGTCCTTATTTTTTTCATGTTCCTCCTTACTCTTCGAGTAGATGATATTATCATTGATAAAGAGTACCACAAATATTTTGAGGCAATGTTTAAATACTCAATTCATCAAATCCATGAATATTGAATGGGAATTAGTAAGTCTAAAGGGAATCACTATATACTCATGGTGAACATAACTTGAATGGAATTTAGACTTCTGAATATATGCCTTCATCACGTTTAACTGATGATATCCATAACATAGATCCACCTTTGATATGTACTGAGATCCTAATAACTGATAGAAGAAGTCATCAATCATTGTAAAAGGATAATTTTTTTTATGGTGATCTAGTTGAGTTTCCAATAATTGATACACAGCCGCATTGATCCATCCTTCTTCATGTCCAATAGCATTGGTGCACCCTAGGATGATGCACTAGGGAGTATGAACCCTTTTTCCAAATTACTTCAAACAAATTATTTAACAACTCTAGTTCATTAAGAGCCTTTATATGTGGAGACTTTGATATCATAGTAGCTCTAATTATGAGTTCAATTGAGAACTATACATCATGATTTAGGAAAACAAAAGACTTTTAAACAGGCGCAAAACTCCCGTTGCGTAATGGTCGCACCGTATTGCACCGTCAAATAGGTCCTAAAACAAAATACCGTTAAAAAGGCTCAATAATAATTATAACACACTAATAATAATAGTAATGACAATAATATTAACATAAAAATAATAATGGTGATAACAATAACATAATAATAATAATAACACACATAATAATATGGCATAATTATAATATAATAATATAGTAATAATAATAACAATAATAATATAATAATAATAATAATATTAGCATAACCACCATATAATGTTAATATCAACAATATATTAATATTAACGTCGTCATAATGATAATAGTATATTATTAATAATAATAATAATAATAACATTATAATATTGACATAATAATAACAATAATCTAATAATAACAAAATTCTAATAAGAATAATAATAAAAATAATAGCCTAATATTATTTTAATAATAACATAACCATGATATAATAATAATAATAACAATAGTAATATAATTACCATAATAATAATATATCAATAATAACAATAATGATAATAATAATATTAATCATAAAAATAATAATGACATAAACATAATAAAATAATAATATTATTATTAATATCATAAAAATAATAAACGTTTTATAAAAAAAGATTAACATAAAAATAAAAATAAAAAAAGCTTATAGCAAGGAGGGGGGGATGCGGAGCAGCGGGATGAGGCCGGACGGGGTGGAGTCGCCGGAGGCGACGGGAGCAGGGCCGGGACGGGAGGAGGCCGACGTGCATCGGAGCGGGACGGGGGAGTCGCCGGACGGAGGTCGGCGAGCCGGCGGATGGAGGGGATGTCGGATGCAGGCTACGGGGAGAGCCGAAACAGGGAGGGGAAGGTGGCCGGTATGGACGGAGGTGAAGCCGGGATGGAGGTGCTGCGGTGGTTCGGCAGGAGGAGGGTCGCCAGACGGAGAAGAGGAGGCCGGCGGTCGGTTGGGTTGGAGGGGCCGGAGCCGGCTACAGGGGTCGCGCGCAGAGGGCGGAGGCCAGACGAGGGGTGAGGATGGCGGTGCGGGCCGGCCGAACCAGCAGAGGGTAAAGAAGAAGAAAAAGAAAAAAAAAGATACGGGGGAGAGAGAGAGAGGGGAGAGGGGAGAGAGCGCCGCAATGGGGGTACATGATTAGGGTTAGGATTATATATATATATATAATTGATAATAATAATAATAAAAGACTAAATAAAAGAATAAAAACTAATCTTAATAATAATAAAAATTTATAACAATAATATTAATAAAACCTTATAATAATAATAATAAAACTTTATGATAATAATAATATTAAAACTTTATAATAATAATGACAATAATAATAGAATAAAAATTAGTTAATTATAATAATAATTATTATGACCAAAATACACATATATATATACGCATATATAGACATATATATATATATACCTATATATATACATATACACATAGATACAATATCTATATATATATATACATATATAGACACAACATATTAAAAAATATATATATATACACATATATGGACATATATATATATACATATTTATACACTATAAATAACTACAATAATAATAACACAACTTTAATGATATTAATAATGAAATATAAACATAAAGATTATAATATTTAAAACCCCGGGTGAACACACTGTTACTCGGGCTGAACGCACGGTCACCGCTAACGATGCGGTGACCGCGCACCGGCGTGACACCGCCAACGCAATTAATCTTCGAAAAATTTAAATCGGGACCAAGAAAGGAGAAAAATTACGGACATCCGCGGTCGGGGTGTGACAGTTATGTTTCGTTTAAACTTAATATTTCATGTAACACAAAAGAAACTTCATGTTGTACGTAAAAAAGATAAAATTAGTATATAATGTATTGAAAATATAAAAAAGATTAAATATATTTATAAAAAATATTTAACATAATCTCAGGTTATTAAATTGTACCCCATATCAATAAAGTCCACCCTCACAATTGGAACATTTTCTCGGTAAATAAGGATTTAACTTTTGAAAATCCCTTTGTGGGAAACCTACATCATAAAAAGGTTTAAAAAAACATAATATTGAAAATATATAAAGGGACTTTCAATGGTCATCTGGAATAACCCATACATAGTTTCCAAATTGCAGAACATAGATGGAAAGAGAAATCATGAAAACATAAGAATAAATTAACTCCAAAATACTGATATAGAGTGATGGATAACATGTTTAGGAGAATATTAATAACCACAAATCCATAAATAAAATTGGTGTGGAAAAGGACATTTAAATACTTATAAATGATAATAATATGTTAAAATTTTATTTTAATGACCCTTTCCTAATTTTATAGAATTTTCATGAGATGATATAATTAATTTATTTCATTCTATTTCAATAGATTAATCTATTCCTTGGTTTATGCTTTGGTCAATTCAATTTCATATCTCTCCCTAAGAGATAGAATTTTTCATTTTAGAAACAGTTAATATGATCCAAAAAGTAACGATAAGTCATTAATTATATATCAAGTTATTATGAAAAATAAATGGTTAGATCAACTATATATAAATATTTATATAATTAAATAATACATTAATCTCTATAACCTTATCAACAAATTAAACACAAAAAAAATCCATAAATAGTTAACTGTTTGACCCTTCCAAAATTCAAAATTAAAAAACATGGTCACAAAATTTCTCAAAAATCAACTTAAATACAATCCCCAAACATCATAATGTTTCTCTTTAATGTCACATAAAAAATATGTAAATACTGTAGTTATAATTTTAATGATTCATAGAGTTAACTAGAATTACCACGACATGATAATAAAAACATACAAACATCCTAATTATAAAAATAAAACCATAGATTATAGAATATGTTCCCTAAATACAATAACACTATACACTACATTAATGATAACATAAACCACATTATCTACAAGTTATTAATCAATTCAAAATACATTACTACTATCCAATTTATATAATTCATATTAATCAATACAATATCCATACTAAACACCATTTTCTCAACATCATGAACATATTACTAATAATCTTACCATAATACAAATATCTCATTTTCATTAAATAAATTTTCTAGGTCATCACCACCAGTCAATATATTATTGAAAATATGTATATTATAAATACACTATAGAATCAGTGAAAACAAGATTCTTTGAACTATTCCAGCTCAATTCTCCCTCATTGAGAAAGAAAAAATATCCTTTATACAACTTCATATAATTCAAAAATATTTCAGAACAAGCATTAGTATAACCCATGATGAAAAACTACTCATCTTATTTAAACAACATGAAAATATCCTTAGTATAAGGACCCGACCTTATTACAATACATATTCATGAATTAAATGAATAATTCACAGTTTGGATCTTTTCAAGTTTAGAGTTTTAGATAATTAGGACATAACTATTACATCTCAAAGATTACAAGGTAGAAACATCTACTCAGTATCCATTTTTTCACAAAATATAAACTCTTGAACAAAAGAGTCATGTATAGTTCCATGTTTTAGACAACATATCATTTCGTTGTTCCCATCCTTGAACGTATTCAACTTTAAGTCATGTGAAAAACATTTGAAAAATTTTCGATGAGCATAAAAAGCACAATAATGGTTATAACAATACGGAAAGAAAACATTAGTCCATGTATACATAAGAATAAATGAAATAGTACTTTTCTCATTAAACATAATCACTTTGACACACCTCATGAAATTGTATGATTTATGAATAACTCATAGAAATCATAAGACGTAAAGGTAACTTGAGGCATTCATAACATTCATACGTAGGGAGTAACCCTCATGGTTACATTTGGAATACCCATCACAGTATATTCCCTATATCTCTTCGGAGAAACCGTAGATTTTAACTCCTTCGCGTTACCCAATGAATTGGTGAGCTATATCGGGCTCACCCGCCCTTATTTTATCACAGAACCACCAGTCTTCATAAACAATGACCAAGAACCATAACAAAATTGTATCACATAAAACATACATAAAGGAAACATAACATTTCCACATTTCAATAACAAGATATCAATATAACGCATTGATATAATAAAAACATTATCAAAACCATTTTCAATACAAAAATAAAATAAAAGTAAAATATGGTATTTATTTTTAATTTTAAAAAAAAGTTATGGCTAGTAGAGGAAGCCGAAACTCAAATAATGGTCACGGCGGTGGAGAAGTAATTGTCACCGCATACGTACGACAAAAAGATTACCTTATGTCATTTAGTAAAATGCTTCATATAAAAAACAATCCTTTTGAATAAAAGTAAATGTCAAAGGTGTTTATACACTGTATAAAATAATGTTGTGTATAAAACAAAATATTCCTCAAGGAATGGAGATTGAGACGAAGACCCATACGACTTTGAATATTTTAACATTTTAAACCATTAATATCAATATAAATAAATCCTTAAAAACCATTTTGGAAACATGGATATTAATGAGAAATATTTATAATATTAAATCATTAAAACATTTAAAATGATATTTAAGTTATAGAGTTTTTAACAAAATGAGAGACACTTGAATACAAATAATTGAGGAATAAGATTTAATCAGAACATTATAATATCATGATAATAAAGGTATTCATGATATAATATTCCAAAGGACATTATATACACCATATAAGTGTTAATTGGTGCATAATAAAAATGAATACTCAATAGAAATGTAAAATGGGATGAAATCCCTTATAAAAAAGGTATCCTTAAATTAAAGAAAAAAATCATTCTCAAAATTATGTGTGAAAAATATAAATACACTCAATATAAGTTGATAGTATGTTTAAAACAACCATAGGTGACTCACACATATTAATAGGATGACATATTCAACAACTACATGTTCAACCCAAAGAAATCGAAATTGGTCTAAGAAGTTACCTTGTAAAAATTCGACAGCTTAACGACGTCACTTTAAAATTCCGAAAATGAGATGATGAGAAAAAAATGTATCTCATCACTTGGAAATAAATTTTACATCAATAAGTATATATAATAACATATCCTAACATAATAATATGTAAATTAAATGACCTAACAAAAAATGTCTTTTAAAAAGAGGAGGGTAAAAGGTTCCCTTACCGACTTGGGTAACATTCGAAACGTACACCCCATGAAAGAAGGACAATACAAAATTGAATGAAATACTCATAAATGAGAATATATTACACAAAGAGTAGAATAATGGGAATTACATAAACCACTCAAAGGAAATGGTGGAAATTGTAGTATAAATCCCACAAGAATAAAAGTGAGGTGATAAATCCCTTACGAAAACGTGGCAGCCTAATGGCGGCACTTAAAACATCAAAAAATGAATTTATGAGATCAAATAAGGTCTCTAATAATATTAACATAAAAATTAAATAATTAGTAATATAAAAGAACATCCCCAAACATAAGAAATATGAGCTTAAACAAAATGACATAAAAGAGAGTACTTAAAAAGAAAGAGAGACGTAGGATCCCTTACCTCGTGTCCAACTGGACTTGATCGTTTTTTAATCTTCTGAATAATAAACTAGAGTTAATTTATACTTTCTTAATAAAAATTTTTATCTTCATTATTCTTTTTATATCAGTTATTACCATGTTATGAACATTATTTAAATATTTAAGTTAATAACAGTCGTTGTGTCGATCATTGGTACTTGAGTCAAAAATAAACATCTTATAATTACAAGTTGTCCATGTGTTAAAAAATCCAATTTATCCAGAATTATATTAATTATTTAGATATCATATATATCATATATATCGTGTATATAATTGCATTTATACTATTACATAACATTTAGATGTAAGAAATAAAATGCATCGTTCATGGACACGGTAAGCCGTACGTACACATGAACGCTACTTTCATTTCTATTTTGTATTTAATGGAATTAAAACTAAATGAGAAATATATATATATATATTATAATTAAAGTATAATATAAATGTTATATAGGTCACATAAGTTCATTAATTTCATTATTTATACATTCTATGTATTGCATGAACGAGTCACATCACTTGAGGGGCGGTACTCCACACTTCCTCAAATGAAATTATCTCATTTTCACAACAAGAAAATATTATGGGTATGTTTTAAATGTAAAATAAATAAGCATTGAGAGGAAATGAATATAATAAATATCATAAATAAATATATTTCCATCATAATGGACACCATGAGAGGTGGTAGGAGAAGATATAACAATCATCGTTTCGTGAGGCAGTAATTCGCCATCCACGGAAACAATATGTTCTTTAACCATTAGACGGAGATGTGTGTAAGTGTAGCTCGAATCCTTCTCATACAAATAACATAGTATATTTATTATACTTGTTTTGTTACAAAATAATGGAATAAAAAGAGTTTAGGGGGTTTGAGAAGCAAAATAAAACAAAAGAACATAAGAGGTGACATTACCTTTAAATCAGGTAACTCACTTTGGATTGAACCAAAAGGGTTTCTTGAAGACCTTTATGCCTAAGGTAAGGCTTCTAGGATAAAGATAGGGATGTCGAGATATATAATTAGTATATTTTAGTTGACCCAAAGGCTTTATAGGTGTGGGTAAGGGGTAGAGATGGGGGTATTTTATAAGAGGGAGGAGGGGCACTCTTGGAATGTCTTGAAAAGATTCTTTATTATAAAATGATTTTTGGATATTAAAGGTCAAAAAATTATATATTTCAAGGAAAAAGTGATAAGGGATCAAAACCCACCCATCCAATAGGTTTTTGACAAGTTTATGTCTTAGATTTTACCTTATCATCTTATTTTATTTAAATCGTTCATTAATGAGGTAATCACTGCATCATCATGGTGCCATATATAAATTTATTTATTTAATGTCTAAAAATTATAAAAAATACATCATGATGTAGGAAATATTTTCAACTTTAAAATTAATATTTTTAGTCAAAAAATATGACTTGTATAACCCCATGTAAAAATTGTTTTAGTAAAACAATACATGTTTGTGACATTTTTATTTTAACTTTAAATAAAAGGTTATTAATGTCATTTTCCTACCAAAGTGGCTCCATGGGGTCCCCAGGTTGACCGATGGATTTTCATGGTCGGACATGACTCATCCAGTAAGTGTAAGACATGTGTCAAGGTCATTTCATATTATTATAACATTATCTTTACTTTAATTTACAATAATTACCTTTAATCGCGATGAATAAAACTTAAAATATATTATTCCCCAAAAAATTATTTTAATCTCTTTGAACCACATTTTACATCCCAATGAAACCATGTATGTTATATTTTTTAAATTCAAATCTCATAAGTGGTAAAGTTTATCTAAAGGAAGAATCTGTTTTTATCTACCACTTAGTGGTTTCACTATTCATCAAAAATTGATGTTTTTCAGAAAATTACCAAAAATTCACCCTAAGCTATATTTTATATACCGAATTCAAAAATAATGATTAATTTACAAAATTCAAAACATATAAGTTTCATTAATTAATTTAATAATTAATTCACGCTATCAAAAAAATAGCGTGTTTTTATGAAACAATATATATTAAATGATTGACAATAGTTGAAGTCCAAATTCAAACTGAAATTAATTCTAATGACCACCATTGGATGAAATGGTAAAAATATATTCTAATGAGACATGAAAGCAAATTAAAAAGATGATATTATCATATAAATAAATTAGATTAAAAAGCGGTTTTGAATTAAAATACAACAATTTTCACTTATTCATTTAAAATGGACTTTATCAAAAAAAATAACAAAAACCTACACAAAGTAAAGTTTGATATCCTGATTCTAACGAAAGATTTTATTTGGTCCAATATAACATAAAAAATTTTCAACAAAGTGGATTTAAAAAAAAAATTTGCCATCAAAAGGCTGTTAATCGACCTTTTAAAGAATATTAGAATATTTACGCATAAAATTGGATTCATTTGAATTTTAAGCCTCTAAAATTTATTGGATAAAAGTAAAAAAATTTGACAAACATATATAATATTTTTTTGTTAGTTCTGATCATTCCCGCCATTAAAAAGGCTATGCGTTAACAAAAATTTAAAATAATTTTATTTTATTATTAGAGTGAAACGTATGATTTCCAAAAAAAACTCGTTATTGCGTATTGGGTACGCCATCGAGAATAGTGTTCCCTTTAAATTAATAATAAAATTTTATTAACAAAAATGGATAAATAAAAAAATTTCATATTCTTTATTTACTTGGGGTGGTACATCCTTCCCAACTTTTAGGAATTGTGTCCTCGCAATTTTTAAAATTGGGCTCGGAAACTTCATTTAAAATCCCAAATCAGAATAAGAGTCTGTAAAACTATCACTTTAAAATAAAGAAAGTTAAGTACAAAGGTCACACGAATTAACCCATACTAGGATTCCATGAAAAATGGATATTGAAGAAAAAAGGGTCATGTTCTGATGGATAGTGATAGAAAACATGTTTAAGAGAAAGTTAACCACTGAAAAATCACAATTTTGTGATGGGTTAAACAGTATTTGATTCCCCAGTGGAAAAAGTTAACAGACAACATTTTAGTTTTAAGTTACTTTTAATGGAGGAATCTATTTATGAGCTTAACTAAATCATAAGGAAACATACTTACTTGTCATGTGGACTTTCAACTTTTACTTTATTTCTTACACAAACTCATATTTTCTCCAAAAGACGATTATTTAGGAAGAATTGTTCACATTAAGAGTACTATAATAAACTGTTTGAGAATCACCTAATCCAAAAAATAGAACTATATATTTCCCATGTCTTTTGACCTTAACCAAAACAAAACCAAAAAGGTTAGTACATGATCAGATAATACCCAAAAAGGATAATCCTTTATAAAAAGAAATACTACTCTTAATCTCCAAAATTTGTCAAACATTATCCAATGTTCAAAAAGACCATTCAATAAAAATCTATCCATAAAATTATTCAAAGTAATCAAAATTAATATTGAAACCCAAATCTCTGAATTAATTAATCACATTGTCTTCTAAGATAAACCTTAACATTTATCTCCAATCTAAAGTTACTCTTAAAGTCTCATACTGAAATGTAACTAACCTAATCACATATCCTCCATGATAGGAAAATAATTTACATAGATAACCCAAAATTTACATATTCCTGATTCATAAGACCATATAACCAAAAATAATTTATCATACTAACCAGGGACATCACGTTGTCCAATGGTAGGTGATAAATACAAGTCACACTTTGGTTGTGGGTTCGATTCCCGCAGCTTCATCTGACGCGACTGGTTGTCACAAGGTCTACGTGTTGTCCTTTTTCCAAAACTATATAATTCTTCAAACATTCCCCAAAAGGGATAAAATCATCAAAAATAACCATAACATAATTTAACCTCATGTTTATCTCATGTCGTTCATATTCCATCATAACATATAGTAACCCATAATTACCTCAAAAGTAAGGATCATATAAACCCAAATGGTTACCTTTATAATTATTACCTGAACTTCCCCATCGAGTTGGTTCTCTCGTACATGATGCATTAGAGAACTCACCAAGGTTCAAGTGGTTCATCAGGACTTCTATTAGATGGTTTAGAATAACCATGAGATTTCTCATTGAATCCTCCATTTTATCCAGTCTCTTAATCAAAGTACCACCACAGTTTCCTTCAAACCCATTGTCACTTTGGTGCCTACGAGATCCATCCATTTACTAGAACCAAAAATGTCACTGTGAGTATATCAACAAAATAATCATGTACTAAAGAGTAATATAAACACTAATATATAATTATCCAAGTTAACTCATACTCATTCAAACATTCATAAATAAAAATGACCCTATCTAATATAATAACCATTGTGGTTATACACAACTTGTCACTTAGGCTTAAACAACACTCTAACCTCTAAAGTTATCTCAATCGACCTCTGATACCAAATATATGGACTCGACCTTATTACAATACATATTCATGAATTTAATGAATAATTCACATTGAGGATCTTTTCAGGTTTAGAGTTTTAGAGAATTAAGACATAACTATTACATCTCAAAGATTACATGGTAGGAACATCTACTCAATTTCCATTTTTTCACAAAATATAAACTCTTGAAAAAACGTGTCATGTCTAGTTCCTTGTTTTAGACATCATAACATTTCCTTGATCCCATACTTCACTGTATTCCACTTTAAGTCATGTGGAAAACATTTCTAAAACATGGGATGAGCATAAGAAGTTCAGTAAGGGTTATAACAATACGGAAAGAAAACCTTAGTCTATTTATACATAAGAATCAATTAAGTCATCCTTTACTCATAAAACATAAGCACATTAACATACCTCATTAAATCATAAGATTTACGAATAACTCATAGAAATCATAAGACGTAAAGGTATCTTGAGGCATTCATAACATTCTTATGTAAGGAGTAACCCTCGTGGTTATGATTGGAATACCCATCACAGTATATTCCCTAAATATCTTCGAAGAAACCATAGCGTTTAACTCCTTCACGTTACCCAATTAATTGGAGAGCTATATCGGGTTCAACCACCCTTAGTTTGTCATGGAACCACCCGTCTTCATGAACAATGCCCATGGACTATAACACAATCGTATCACATAAAACATGCATAAAGGAAACATAAAATTTATAAATTTCAATAACAAGATATCAATACAACATATTGACATAATAAAAACATTATCCAAACCATTTTCAATACAAAAATAAAGAAAATTAAAACATGGTATTTATTTTTTCATTTAAAAAATGTTATGGCTTGTAGAGGAAGCCAAAACTCATATAATGGTCACAACGGCAGAGAAGTCTTTGTCACCACATAAGTATGACAAAAACATTCTCTTTTGTTGTTTAGTAAAATTATTCATATAAAAAATAATCCTTTTGAATAAAATTAAATGTCAAAGGGGTTTATACACCGTATAAAATAATGTTGTTTATAAAACAAAATATGCCTCAATGAATGGAGATTGAGATGAAGTCCTATAACACTTTGAATCTTTTAAACTTTTAAACCATTAATATACATATAAATAAATCCTTAAAACCCATTTTGAATACATGGATATTAATGAGAAATATTTATAAGAATAAACCCTTAAAACATTTAAAAAGATATTTTAGTTATAGAGTTTTTATCAAAATGAGAGATGCTTGAATAACAATAATTGAGGAATAAAAATTAATCAGAACCATATAATATCATGAGAATAAATGGATTAATGATATAATATGCCAAAGTACAATATATACACCATATAATAGTGAATTGGTTCATAACAACAATGAAGTCTCAATAGAAATGTAAAATGAGATGAAACCCCAAATAAAGAAGGTATCCTTAAATTAAGGATAAATCATTATCATAATTATGTGTGAAAAATATAAATACACCCAATATAAGTGGATATTAAGTGTAAAACAACCAGTGTTCATTCACACATATTCATAGTATGACATATTCAAAAACTAAAAGTTGAACCCAAAGAAATCAAAATTGGGCTAAGAAGTTCCCTTGTAAAAAATCGACAGCCTAACGACGTCACTTTAAAATTCAGAAAATAAGTTGATGAGACAAAAAGGATATCTCATCACTTGGAAATAAATTTTACATAAATAAGGATATATAATAACATATCCCAACATAATAAGATTTAAATTAAAAGACCTAACAAAAAGAAGTCTTTTAAAAAGTGGAGGGTGAAAGGTTCCCTTACCGACTTGGGTAAATTTCGAAACATACAACCCATGAAAGAAGGACTATACAACATTAATGTAAATACTCATAAAAAAAATTATATTACAAAAATAGTATAATAATGGGCAGTAAATACACCACTAAAACGAAATGGTGTCAAATGTAACATAAATCTCACGAGAATAAAAGTGAGATGATAAATCTATTACGAAAACTTGGCAGCCTAACAATGCCACATAAAACTTCCAAAAATTCATTTATGATATCAAATAGGGACTATCATAATATGAACATAAAAATTACATAATTAGGAATATAAAATAACATCCCCAAACATTAGAAAGACGAGCTTAAAAGAAATGACATAAAAGAGAGTACTTAAAAAGAAAGAGAGAGGTAGGATCCCTTACCTCATGTCTGACTTGACTCGATCATTCATTAATCTCATGAATAATAAATTAGAGTTAATTTATACTTGAACAATATACTTTTTTATGTTCATTATTCTTTTTATATCACTTATTACCATGTTATGAACATTATATAATTATTACGTTAATAACGGTTGTTTTTTCGATAAATGGTACTTGAGTCAAAAATAAACTTCTTATAATTACAAGTTGTTCATGTGGTAAAATATCCATTATATCCAGAATTATATTAATGATTTAGATATTAGGTATATCATATATATCCATTATATACTTTAATTTATAATATTACATAACATTTAGATGTAAGAAATGAAATGCACCGTTCATGGAGACGGTAAGCCGTACGTACGCATGAATGCTACTTTCATTTCTATTTCATATTTAATGTAATTAAAACTAAATTAGAGGTATATATATTATATTTACATTATAATATACATGTTATATAGGTCACATAAGTTCATTAATTTCATTCTTTATACATTCCATGTATTGCATGAACGAGTCACATCACTTGAGGGGGCGGTAGTCCACACTTCCTGAAATGAAATTATCGCATTTGCACAACATGAAAAGCATAAAGGTATGTTTTAAATGTAAAATACATAAGCATAGAGAGAAAATAAATATAATAAATATAATATATAAATATATATCCATCATAATTTCCACCATGAGACGTGGTAGGAGAAGATAGAACAATCATCGTTTCGTGAGGTAGTAATTCGCTATCCACAGAAACAATATGGTCATTAACCATTAGACGGAGGTTTGTGTATGTGTAGCTATAATCCTTCTCATAACATCATACTAGTGTATTTATGATACAGGTTTTGTTATAAAATAATAGAATAAAGAGATTTTATGGGGTTGTCGAATCAAAAAAAAAACAAAAGAACATAAGAGAGGACAGTACCTTTAAATCGGGTAACTCCCTTTGATTTGAACCAAAAGGGTTTCATTAAGATATTTCTACCTAAGGTAAGGCTTATAGGAATAATATAGGGATGTGGAGAGATAAAATTAGCTGAATTTGATAGATATAAATGCTTGAGAGGTGTGGGTAAGGGTGTAGAGGTGGGGGCCTTTATAAGAGGGAGGAGGGGCACTCTTGGAATTTCCTAACAAGTTACTTTATTATAAAATGATTTTCCAATATTAAAGGTACCAAAATTATATATTTCGAGCATAAGGTGATAATGGTTCAAAATCCATACACAAAATAGGTTTTGGACAAGTTTATGTTTTAGATTTTACCTTATGTTCTTATTTTATTTAAATCGTTCATTAATGAGGTAATCACTACATCATCATGGTGTCATAAATAAATTTATTTATTTAATGTCTAAAAATTATAAAAATAATATCATGATGTAGGAAATATTTTTATATTTATAATTAATATCTATAGTCAAAAATATGACTTGTACAACCCCATGTAAATTCTTTTTGTGTAAAACTATACAAGTTTGTGACATATTTGTTATAACATTAAATAAAAAGTTATTAATGTCATTTTCCTACCAAAGTGGCTCCATGGGGTTCCCAGGTTGACCCACATATTTTCTTGGTAGTATATGACTAATAAAGTAATGGTAGAACATGTTTCAAGGTCATTTCATATTATTATAACATTATCTTTACCTTAAATTACACTAATTACCTTTAATCGCGATTAATAAAACCTAAAAGTTACTATTCACCAAAAAATTATTTTAATCCCATTGAACCACATTTTACATCATAATGGAAACCATTTATATCATATTTTAAATTAAAATCTTCTAAGTGGTAAAGTTTTATTTAATTGAAAAATCAGTTTTTTAACTAATACTTAGTGGTTTCACTATTCCTAAAAAATTGTAGTTTTTCAGAAAAATATCAAAAATTAACCCTAAGCTATATTTGATATTCCGAATTAAAAAACGATGTCTACTTGATAAAATTAAAATCATATAATTTGAATTAATTAATTTAATAATTAATTCCCGCTGTCAAAACAAATAGCGTGTTTTTAAGAAACAATATCTTTTAAAAGATTGACACTAGTTTAATCCAATTTCAAAGTGAAATTAATTCCAATGGAAACCATTGGATTAAATGGTAAAAATATATTCGAATTGGACTTTAAGACCAATTCAAAAGATGATATAATCATATAAATAAATTAGATTAAAAAGGGGTTTTGAATTAAAATACAACATTTTTCACTTATTCATTAAAAATGGACTTTATCAAAAAAATAACAAAAACCTACACAAAGTAAACTATGATATCCCGATTCTAAAGAATGATTTTATTTGGTCCAATATAACATATAAAATTTTCATCATGTGGATATAAAAAAGGGTTTTTCATCAAAAGGTGGTTAATCGACCTTTTAATGAATATTGGAATATTTATGCTTAAAATTGGATTCATTCTCATTTTAGGCCTCTAACATTTATTAGATAAAATAATAAATATTTTATAAACATATATAATAATTTTGTAGTTAGTTATGTTCATTCTTTCATTACAACATCTAGGCGTTAACTACCATTTAAAATAATATTATTTTATTATTAGAGTACAACGCAATATTTCCAAGAAACTCGTTGTTGCGTATTGGGTACGACATCGAGAATAATGTTCTGATTAAATTAATATTAACATTTTATTCACAAAAATGGATAAATATAAAACTATCATATTCTTGATTTATATAGGGTGTTACACTTAGTTCTTCTATGTTACATTAGAATAACCTTAATAATAAACCACTTGTGTTTTCACAGATAAACTTCATATCTATCAACCATTATCAATGCATATCCAACATCATGAATAATAAATAACATGGAATATTTCATTGATCCAATCACATAATAATATGTGATCCTAATAATTCTCTATTTCATTTTTTTGAAGACATATTTTATTACAAATATATATTCCATATGACACTGGATCAATCCCCTCCATAGATTTTTCTGTACTAAATCTCCTTTGTATCTGGTCAATGTATGTACTTTTATATAGACTAATTAGCTTCTTATAAATATCATGAATTATATTTATCACTAGAATATAGACTGCATCACCTATTTACTTACTGAATAAAATCTTTTTAACATTTCTTTAATAGACTTTAATATTTGTATTTGACTTCCAATAAATTATATTTCATCAATATATACTACTAAGATAATTACCATATTACCACAAAAAATATTTTAAACACACAACTCTTACTCATTCATAATGAAACCAAATTACTTTACAGATTCATCAAATCAAATTTTATATGACCTAGTTTCTTAAATCTATCCATAAATGAATCTCTACAACCTGAAAATACTTTTGCTTTCACCAGCATTCAAAAAATATTTCAGTTGGGTCATGTATACATCTTCATGAAAGGTAGTATTAAGGGAAGTAGTTTTGAAATTCATTTGGAAAATTTCATAGTTCATATAAGATTATATATAAAGGATAATTATGATTGATTTAAATAAGAAATCAAGTGGAAAGGTTTCATATTATTCAATCCATTGAAACTGTTTAAATGATTTATCCACTAACATTTATTTAAAGGTTTTTCCTTTACCTACCATGTTGATTTTCACTCAAATACCCATTTTCACCCTAGAATAACTACATCAAATAGAACACCATATACAACCCACAATTGGTTATGATAAATGGATTTTATTCCAGAAGTCATGGATTTTTTAATCTTGTATATTTTGAGCTCTCAACATTCTCAATGTATGAGATAGGTTCATAATTTTCAAACAATTACAATTCACCATTATAAATGACTATAAATCTATATCCCACTATTTCACTTACCATGTTAGTTATTCAATAAAATTATTATATTCCAAGATCTATATCATCAATGGTTACTTGATGAATCTATTCCTCTCATTAGTATTTTTGGTCATGAACATCATCTTCTTAAAATTATATCTTTCTCTCATAATACTTTTTACGGATGTGATCCCTCTGATGAAAAAAGAATGTATGGGGATAATCAGTTTCATGTATTCAGGGTTATGGAGGAAATATCCCTTTGTTTACACAAGATACCCTATATATATACACTTTATTCCTTATGGTTCTAGTTTTCTACCTAATTACACCTTAATAAACATTTCACAATTCCTTACATGCGTATGATACAAAAAAGTTTCATTGCACACCAGAACACGATGAGAATTGCATTTTCAATTTTATTTCGTACTTGATTTAGTTTGTCTACCGTAGTTTGTAATGAATATACCCAAAAAGATAATCGATGATCTACATGACTCATCATTGAACCTACCATGTTTAATAAGGTATTATTATTCCATCCACTAAAACTATTCCAATGTGTTGTGTAATGTTGATTGATTTGATATAGAATACCTAACTCCCATATATATTCTATGAACTCCTTATTAGGATATTCACCACCTTGATCTGATCAAATCATTTTTATCTTATTTCTAAGCTGATTATATAATTCATTATTGAATTATTAGAATTTTTCATAGTACATAGACTTATACCACATCAAGTATACATATCCATATACACTCAAGTTAAGAGTAAATGTTATGATGTAAGACATTCCACCTCAAGCTTCTAATAAAAATGGTCTGCATACATCTATGTGTATGATTCTTAAAATCTCTTTGGACCATTAACTAGTTCCACCTAATAGAGGATTAGAAATTGTTCCTTGTAAACATGCAAGAAATTATAAAGTGGTTTTATCTCAATATATTATAAATAACAGGATTGACATAACATTTTCAAATGCTTCTCATTTACATGACCAAGAAGGCGGTGATATTTCTAGGTGTTATATGAGTTTTATAAAAATGATTCACTCACTATTTCTAATACTTTTTTTAATTTAATACATAAAGGCTATTATTTAAATATTACATAAAATAAAATATTTTTCTTTATAAAATAAATAACATTTATTTCTAAATATAAAAATTAAACCATATATTAGTAGGCATTATTTAGAAATTAAGTTCTTATTAAAAGTTTTAACATAAAAAAATCCCTTAAAAACAAAATAAATCCTCTTGGGAATGAAATGTTGTAGTTATAAATGCCTATATTATTTAGAATTTCACTATTTTTATATTGAAGATACACCTCTTCTCTATCAATCATTTAGAATATACTTAGTTTCTTTATATGGATATAGTTTTGAAAACCAAAAACTATATATGATACATATTGTGTATATATTAGTATATTATACTTCATAAAAAACCAAAATTTAGATTCCCCTTGCTTCTTGCTCTAATTCCTTTCTAGTGGCCTTATTTTTCAAATGAAAAAAATAATAATTCTATTTAATTTCCATTCCATTGGATCTTCTTTTTCTCATAATGAAGGTGCATTCAAGCTTTAGTCTATTTAAATTCCTTGGGACCCTTCTCCTTGTTCTTTATAGTTTTATTCATCGTAAAGTATATGGATTTTCCACACCCCATGTCATTATCCACATATAAAATAAGAGAAAGAAGTTATGAATTAATCTTCTCATTATTGGATGTTTTATTATTAAAAATAAAACATGATAACTATTTGGTATTGAAAATTGTATGATATCCATGTGAAAATCAACTGGGAATTAAATCCATAACACTTATTTGATTTTAATGTATCTTATAAAATTGATAACATGAGGACTAACAATAACCTAACCTCAGAGATCAGTTATAAATAGTTCATTGGAGATCTCAAATATCTCTTATATCACCATTTCTAGATAAATATTTGGAAGGTGATACATCATACTATGTTCATCCATGTATTCATGTTTCTTCAAAAGATCAATTATCATGGATGATATCATGAAACACTAAATATCTATGGAATATATAAAATGTTTCTCATAGAGAGATAACACTTCAACACCAACCTCTTTACCCAGTGCAATAAGAACATGTTCTTAAAGAACATAAATTTTTCTATCATAGAGTAAGGTAATTTGTAAAAACATTTTAACTCATATAAATTTGGGACTGTGATAATGTTATCCTTATTGTTTATAGATCATAGAAATATGTTGTAAGTAATTTTTATTAGAATTTATTCAAATAAGATGTGAAATGTTTTATTACATTATATTATAAAATTTAGGTAATTAAATAAATATTATATTTTTTAGTCTTCATATCCTGTACCAAAATAGAATATCCCTCACCATTGGGTTTGGAATATCCTATTTTAAAGGAAATATATTTTAGAGGATCCATATTACCCTTATCATAACTTTGAATTTGGATGGTGAGGGAATTTGAACGGTTTTTGGTATATATTCATAAAATTAACTGCACTAACTCACGATTCCATGATTTGTTTAATTGACTCCCCAATCCAAAAAACCATAAATTATATTTCCTAAACCCTAGACTCCTAGTTTCACTAATCCTTTCATTGGAAGTCAACCCATAATGTGAAATATGTGATGTCAACCCAAACATTCAATTTAGAATTCCTTGATAAATGAAAGCACCCTAACATTGGCTGGTAAAGAAGTTTAAAATATGGTTTGATTTTATCTGAAGTATCCAAAAGATATATTAACATAATATGTATAATTGAGGGATTATATCTTTTCATGGTAATTTTTTATTTTTTATTTTTTATACATGCTTGTTAATATTATGTGATATACTTAAGTGATTAAATATGTTTTAGATAATTTTTATTCATAAGTCAATTTATTTTAGTTTTCTCATGCATTCATATTAATTCATTAATTCATGTGACCATGAGAAAACATCCATAATGAAATAACCATAAATTTTGATAGAAATTTAATAATAAATTTGTGTGATAGTGATATTTTATGAATGGTTATTTTATTTAAAGGATGATAAAATAAACATCAACCAATGGGAATACAACTTGAACCATTCATGGCTCATGTTATAGCTTTCCACATATCCACTTATATATCACTATGGGATTGGTATCACATTGGATCTAAACATGAACTACCTCCACTAGCTTGTGAGCTCTATACATTACATATGCCTTTATTCATGTGTATGTGAGGGGAAACAACAAGTCGGTAATGGGTTATACCTTAGAGGAAGAGTGGGAGCACAAGACCTTATATAATGAGATAATGAATGAGATACAAGAAAAAAAAATTAATAGAAAGTTTAATGAAATCAATCCCGTGAAAAGTTTTGGTCTATGGTCATGATCATCCACATACATGTTATTAATTATTAATTTAATTATAATTCAAGAATAATCAATTTTATATAAGTAAATTAATACTCTAAACAATTAATGAAAATTTTTAATTAATAAAATATTTTTACTTAATTCACATCCCATTTCTCTTTAGATTCTCATTCATCATAATATTTAAAAATTAAATAAAATTATTGATATTTTTATAATTTAAAAAATATACCTTAGAATAATAAATTGAGTGCCCATATGAACTACCCAAAGTTTATTATACTTATATATTAATTAATATTGAATAATTTTTCTTACATTATTTTTCATGTAATATTAGGGTTTGTACTATCAACATAATGACCACACACTAAACATGGTATTTCCGTAGCATGTTATGCTTCAGTGGAAACATAATAATAATTGTAATACAACTTTTCCACAATATATATATTTGATAATTACATATAAATTAATTACACATATATATATAATCCATCAAAGGGAATTTAATAAGAACATAATTTCCATAACGAATAAATATTGATAAATTTTAAAAAATGTAACAAATAAATGTTCAATTTTGTGTAATTTGATAAAATTACACAATGTCTACATTCAATATACCTGGCATTTATTATTCTCGGAGTCTATCTGAAACACACGCCAAGGTTCTCGTCTTTTAAAAATGATTGAATTTTTTTTGAATACATTGAATGTACATCAGATACATTGCCAACGTTATCAGAGCTTCATGGTCAATAATCATATAGCATGTGTTTATAGATTATGAACCTATAAGTGACTAATATAATACAATTAATTTATGAATGTTACTGTATGGATAATCTATATAACTATTTTTTGGGATAACATGGTCAATATGTAATGTGTAATTAAATTCACCACATGTAATAAATGCACACAATTTGAATTAGTTAAAAATTTATCTCAACTGAATTAAACACCAGTACACGATGTGTACCTTCACGATACAAATTTTGTAGCCTTATAATGTATGTCTAGACTCCTTGGATCCTCTGTATAAGGTATTTAAATTTATATCATTTATAAAAATAACCATGTTTATTATATTTTTTATAAATTAAGAGGGATAATTAAGATCAAACCATGATGATTAAATAATGATTAAAATGGAATTAAAAAATAATAAAAATGTGTAACATAATCAAGGGTATTTAAGTTATGTTTCCCCACTTATGCCACCTATAGGTTTTGGGGGTAGTGGAAGCATCAGATAGGATAATCCAAACAAATAATTTTTTCATGATCTCTTATTAATATTAAAAATACACTATAATAAATTCCATGGTCAAAAAAATTATAAAAAATAATATATAAAATAGATAAAACCTAAAACAAAAGAACAAGAACATCACATATTATTTATAATTAATTTATTCAATTTATGAATTAACTTCTATGAAATTCTTACTTCATTAATTTATCTAAAAAAAATCTCTACATCGTAATATATTTACATTATAAGAATCAAGAATAGACGCCCTCATGTGGTGATAAAAATGTGTTTCAAAAACCTCCAAACATTGATTTAGGAATCATTGGGTTCTATCACTATAGATCATAACTTTTTCATCATTCTCCGTTGATAGTTTGAGAACCGCTTCAAGGGAAGTGTTTTATTTTATATCTCTTGACATGGGAGTCTATGTATAAGAGGGTTGTTCTATATTCTTCTCTTTGTTCCATAGAGAGTTCTTGGAGAGAGATATATCTATGGATTTGAGTGGACTTTATCTAGATATCCTTGTGTTTAATAAAATCTGAATTTTTATAAAAAAAGATTTATAATTGGTTTTATATACCAGTAGGGTTAGAAAATACAAATTGAAAATGAGTCCTTATAATTTTTATAATCCCTATGGAAATGCATGTATATAATAATGATAACTGTATGTTTATTTCTAAACATTTCATATACTGACAAATTAAATTAAATATAATTTATTCTAATAACAATCTATATATATTATTTCTTACTCTGTGGTTGAAATTATTCCAATATTCCAGCAAAATATATATTGGTCCATAAATAATGACTATTTATTTAAAAAATAAATATCACTAAATTATTCAAAATAAATATATATATTATATTCAATAAATATGGAATAACTATTCATTAAATATTCTACTCAAAGTATATTCACTCGAATAAATGGTGATGGAATATCTTCGATCAAGTAAACATGAATAATTATTAATCCGTGTATAGGAATAATATTTATTTAAATTATTAAATAATATAAAATAATATATATTTTAATGATGATTCCTCATACAATTAATGTGTGACCCTCTAATCCATTTTCTCAATGGTATTATCCAAAGTAACCCAAAATTCCAAGGGTAGAATATAAAAACATTCATAGACACCCATTTAGAATTAATTTAATGGAAAAATGACATAATAACTCATATAGGTTATTACCATGCAATATAATCTGTTTATTGTGATATATCTAATCCAATAGTATTCATGATGGTTCTATCAACATGTGTGTTCGATTCATCTTTCATTGACTTGTCGGAAATTGAAGATACATATTGAACATTATAGAAAATGATTTATTTAGGCTATTCCATATCCATAAATGGGCTAGAGATATCACAATCCCTTATAGAAAATAAGTGACTAATCCTTAATAGTAGTCATGATGCACCAAACATATCATTCCTCACCATGAGAATATTTCATCACATTTTTATTTAGTACATCAATGTTTAGGACTTATACTACTCGTTAACAATAATACTATAGTCTAATGATTAATTTACACATATGAGGATAGGAACATCCAATAAAACATACAAATTTGGATTTCCTACTATTGGGTATTGTTCTCAAAATATCCTACACAAGATATTACCAAGAGAGTACACCTTAATAAGGTTCCTCAAAATCCATTGAATCTCCTCCCCTATTAGTTTTTATCATTTGTGTCCCAAAATTGATTTCATCAAGGTATATAATATGTATTTAGTAATAACTTTATTGAAATTTTGGGTTATTATAATCATGTGGAACAACAATGATCATTAAAAGTGACAAAAACTCTTAATACATTATCACATATTATGTCACATATAAGAACAATATAGATGTGATAAAGATTTTATGAATATTTAAATAAATGAAAAATGTTATCATAAACTACATAGAAGTTGATTATACAGAACCAACTCCAACATTTTCAATTCCCTACCCAATAACATGCCTAAGGACTATAATAGTTTAGTGTATTTGGAGACTTCGTAAAGAATCTTCTATAAATATCATGAACATATGAACTAAATATATTCCAATTTATTACACTTCATAAACACACCATACATAAATACTCTCTTCATATCATGGGGAAACAAAACATAATAAAGGGTGAACTTAAATGCTTAATATGGGTGGGAAAGTGATATATCAATGATTAAATAACACGAAATGATCATATGTGTATGGGAAAATGATTGCAACATTTTAAAACCATACCCTACAGATAAAATAAATTAATCTTGAGTCAAGAAGTAAATATTGCTAGTTCATAATACATGAATCATGAGAAAATAAAATAACAAGATCCATGAGATTGTAACGTTGACATAAGACATATAATTGGGTAATACAAGAATGTATAGAAAATATTTCCATATAATATCATGGATCACTACCAATGTTATCATAGAGAATTATTTTCACTCCCTAGACCATCGTAGAAGTCAAAGAACACTCTGAAGAATATCATAAAATTCAAAATCCATAACTGGGTCCACTACCCATTAAATTTCTATATATCCAATTAAATATATATATATATATATATATATTAACAATACATTTTAGGGATATATATATCCCACCCATTACATTATTAAAATTATACATATTTGTTCCACAATATCATAAAACACTCATCAAATCACAACCCGAGAATTATAATGGGTTTCATAAACATTTCATTATATAATAACCTTTCAATAAGAGATATGTTTCATAATAATTTCATCATTTCATCATAGTTTAACAATTAGAAATAAGTGGTCTTTCTAATCATTCTTATGGTAAAACCATGAAAGAGAAATAAGATTGTTTTTTAAATATTGGAGCCGAAGCCTCTCATTATTATGATATAAAATACCTCTTTAAATCTTGGTAGAGGGAGAACCTTTACATAGCTCATAATCCTAATTCCCTGTGGATCAAGAACACGACATGATGGTCCTGTGGATTGAATACCCTAATTCAAGGTCTGAATGCTTATTTTTTACAACGTTCCCTCTAATGAATAATATTGATACAGTACCTATGATACTATAATACCATTATCTTTACAATAATAAATATATTATATAAAAAAATACTTTTTATTGCTATCATGATCCTATTGCTACAATTATGCCACTATTATAGAACTATCATATTGATCTACCACCATTTTGTTATATTACCTTGGTAAATATCCCCTAAATAGTTTTGAACCTAGATATTCTTGATGTAGGTTATGAGGTTTACCAATCTCGGACCACCCTAACATAATTGATAAAAAACACGACTTTATAGAAATATACCATTCAGAGAATGAATATGAATTTTATCCTTGAATTATATCCCATAGAAGGAATAGTTAACATCAACATATGTCATTTTATAAGGAAAATGATTTGTAAATGTAAATTAGAGGTTTTCATCATGAAAATAAATATATTTGAATTAAAAAAATTTGAAAATTTTTTGATATATTTTTCCTTGAAAATACACTTTTAATCTTGTAGTGGAATATTTATATATAAAATAAAATAAAATTGAGGAAAATATACATTCTAATTTTCAAAATAATTTTTAAAACCTGATTTTTTAAATATATTTCATTTAAAGAAAAATTTAAAACATATATAGAAATATTTACAAAAAATTAAAAAAAAATCATGAGGAAAATACCCATTCATCGATGAAAAACACTTTTTAAAACATAAATCATTTTAAAGAAACTTTTATATGATAATAACCCTTAAAACAAATAATTGAATCATTAAAAATAAAATAAAACATTTCTTGAGGAAAATATTCCGTTTGATTTAAAACAATTTAATGGATAAAATATTTCTAAAATATTGTCCCCTGAAAATAACCATGAAACACACAATGTAAGATTTGTATATCATTGAAAACATTACTTTTGGAAAATATTATTCCACATCTATAAACACCTTTTAAAATATAAAAAGTATTCAAATACATATCATTGAAAATAACCTTAGAAACACATAAAGGATTACTCAAAATAAGGAGTGTTCATGGTGGTGGAATATATCATTCATTTGCTACATTTTAAAACTAAAACCCCTTTTATATTATCAATAAAATCCAAATGGGAATTTTTTGGAAAATGGAATGAATATTCATTTTAAAACCTTTTTTAAAAAGTCAAACATGTGTTAAATATTTTTTAATGAATCATATTATGACTTCTAAAAACGGTTTTTATTTATTTATTGAAAAAATAAATTAGAATAAAAATGTATTTCAACCGAATAGGGAAATATATATTTTTTTATAAAAAATTTAATTTTAATAATTCTGTAAATAAATAAGGAATAATAAATTTAAATTTTGTTATATAATTCCATAACTATAGGATAAAAAAAGTAATTATTTTCAGGAAATATAGGTAATCATAATTCATTATCGGGTGCATAAACATAAACAATCATGATAAATGGTGAGATTGAATCACAAAACACTTACCACTTTGGTAACATTGAATAGGAATCCCCCTAAAATAAAAACATTAAATAAAATATGTAATATCATAAAAAATGATATTTTTTATATAACATGTCAAAGGTACATATTATACACATCATTAATTATATTAGGAGAATAACATAACATATGTATAAAAGAAGATAAATTGATACATAATTCATTTACCACTTTAGATACATTGGAACCATGAACCCCATAAGATAGAGATATTAAACATAATATGTTAATACCCAAAAGCCTTTAATTTATTCATACACACTCAAAAATCCATTATGATAAATATAAATTTATTATAATTATATTAAAAATACACATATTTATATGATACAATATTTTATTTACTTATGGAATTTTATTACCCGTTGTTAAAAGTTCCATGTTAAAGTCACCTTTTATAAAATATTTTCATTGTTTTGCATGTAGATTTTGTTTTTTTTTTGTTTTTTTTCCTATTTATTTGATCATGGTTACATAATATAAATAACGTTAAAATTTAAATAAAAGTCAAATTTATTTAATATATATTCATTTATGAAATTTATAATAGTTATGGATAGAAAATGAAATGAATTGTTCATAGAGACGGTATACAGTACTTAGACATTAGTGTTGTTTCCATTTTTATATGGGTTGAAATAAATAAATATAAATAACATATTAACATTTTATAGTTACTTATATTAAATATTTATCAAATATTTTCACTAAAATAATAGTTATTACCTTATACATAAAGCGTGAACGAATTACATTTCATCGTGAGGCAGTAGTCAACAGAGCACATGAATGAAAATATCATATTACCATGAAATGGGACGTAAGAATGAATATGTAACATCATTATTAATGAAACATAATTATATAATAAATATCATATATAAATATTTATTAAATAAATAAATACTTCCACTAAATGTTGTAATTTAAAAATGAATAACATCAGTTCATGAGGCAGTAGTCCACTGTACATATGAATGATAATTTTTTAATCCACTCGATGGAAGAAGAAACTGATTTATGTCAATAACATAACATAAAAAATTGATTATATATAATATACTAAAAGAATTATATCATTATGTTTTAATTATGATTAATGGAGGTAGATGAATAAATAAAACAAGACACTTAGTTAGGGACGTTACAATGTCTTCAAATATCATCATTTGGTTTTCACCAAAAGGCATCTTAGGAAGGATTTATGACCAAAATAATGATTATTTGATGTGAGTGTAGAATTTGGTAATTTATTTTTGTATTTAATTTATAAAAAATAGTTTTTGAAACTCGGAATTGGAGTGTACAATTGGTGGCCATTTATAAGTGAGGTGAGTGACACACATGTAATATTATCAAAATAAATGGGTATACCAACATTTTTCAAAATCCTAAAGAAAGAAAATTTTACCATTATATATACTATAAGATATAATGTCTAATTATGGAAATAAAATGTGTTTTTTTAATTTTTGGGTAATTTTTAACCCATAATGATTTTGATTAATAAACCACGTAAATCCATTTTTACCATAACCACAATAAATAATTTTTAATATTTTTACAAATAATTATATAAAAATTACACTATAATTATTAGATAATATAAATTATTATGATTATAAATATGAAGTCTTTTTTTCAAAAAAAAATTATCTTACTTACAAATATTTCATTTAAAATTAATCACACTGACACGATGTCAAAAGAAGTTTTCAAAAAAATATTTTATTCATTAAAATTATTTTATATAAAAGTTTAATACTAATATAAATCAAATGACCTATAATTAAACTTAATTTTCTTTTAATACTATCAAAAAAATAATATTTATGTCTTTTAAATGATTAAAATAAATGACAATTCTTAATAAAAACCTATAGTGTTTCACTATTGATCAAAATATTTATCTTCTTTTGCAATTATAAAAAATTAACCCAAAGATAATTATAAGATAATGATTTAAAAAATGGTCATTATTCTTCCAAGTAAATTTTATATAAGTGTAAAAAATAAACATAAAACATGTTCTCAAAATGTAAAAAAACAACTTTTTAGAAAAATTAATTTTTTTAATCTTGAAAATGTTTTATAGTTTTTTCATTTCCAGAAAATAGTCGAGATGAATTTTATAAATTATATTAAATATATTGAATATAAATTTCATTATAACCATTAACACAAAATTAATATTTTTAAAAATTTTGAGGTTAATCACTTTTATGATCTTAAATATAGTCGTTCAAATAAATATTTTCTTTATTTTCAAATATTCTTAATTTTAATTTATTATTAATTAGTTATCAATTAACTAATTCAAATACATGTGAAAACCATATATTTTCATAATTTAGTTAATATAACACACACACTCCATTAAAATGGTTACACAATAACTATCATATTAAATAACATTATTTTAATAGTATTTCATCTTTTGTTTAAACTCAATGTTTTATGTAACTGAAGATAAAATAAGTGTTCTGTGTAATGAAATATAAAATGTTGTATCGTGTAATCAAAAGTATAAAGAATATTAAATATTTGTGGATGAAAATATTTCCCAAAGTCTAGAGGATTTGTATGAGTAATTGTTTACTTTTTAAGGTCATTGGAATTGGAATAGAGGGTTCTTAAACATCCTCAATAGTTAGCATGTGGCTTGTGACCCACTTCCAGAAAAAAAGTAGAAAATTTTATCCAATTAAGGTTTATAATTAGTGTATTATAAATTTTATTGGATGATATGGGTTATGGTAGGCTAATTAAATCCTTGAAATACACCTCATAATTAGGGGTAATGGGCATAGTTAGACCGGGGAGGTTTTCACAATCTGGGTTAGACAACCCATGAAGTAGGACATACTCAAAATCATTCTTTATTGTTTCCATCAATAAGTGAACCAGATATCATAAGAATTATTAACTATAAATTATAAACCTAATTTTTTCCTTTTCCAATTCTAGAGTGATGCTCACATTCATTTGACTACCTTTAGTCAATGATTTGGGATTTAAGTAGAATAAGCTTCTAGTTCCCTTGGAATTGAATACACTATTTGAAGGTAGATCTTGTATGTTTTTTGTATGAAATTTTTTTTTTCTAGAAAATCCACACGATTTAGTAGATTTCATAGGTTTAAATATACAACCATATAGAGTCATCCCTATAATGTATTGTACATAATCATTGTAGGATATCATTTATTTCTTTTTTAGGGGACTCATGTTCTTCGATGCTGATAGAGAATTGGTATAGTTTTCTGGTGATCATTATTCAGCAATGGGTTGGATATATTTTGGGTCTCTATCTATTTTGATTACTATTTTGATGTGGAGTTCTTTGGAGGTTCTCCTAGTGGGTTTTCCAAATAGTTTTTATGTGTACCCTATTTTTTCTTAAAGTGTTTATTGAAATGCACAAACAATTAAATATTATGTTTGGAATAGAACTATAACCAAGAGTTTCTATGATTTCATTGTCTTCACATTTGATTCCCCCTTCTATGTTTCTAGATCTCTAGATTAATGATAATGATATCATATAGAGAGGATTAATTTTTCAATGTGTATCACCATAGGGAGTCCCCGTGTTTTATAAAGAATATAGATAGCAGCCTATGGATTATTGTGGATTATCATCACTTTTAAACTCTTAATATGGATAAATACATACCACTTCCTTGGATTGATGATTTATGTGATTATATTAAAGGATAAGTATGTTTCTCGATTATCGACATGTGGTATAGTTATCATAAAATTCATGTAATTGACAAGGATATCACAATGAAATATTTTCAATGTTCATATAATAATTGAAATTACATTTATATGTTATTTTAAGAATGGAATAATAAAACTATGATAATAATATTTACGTATTATGTGTTTATTGAGACTATAAAATGGTTCATAGTGGTATTTATCTAGTTAATCCATGCATTTTCAATGTTACATAAGGAGCATGAAGACCATCTATAGGACATGATGGGAGTTTTCATTTTTCCTTAGCTATTTGGAATGAATTCAAAGTGTTTTATTTGGTTCCATGATTTTTGTTTCATGTGGAATGTCATGTCTATATGAGTATCACACAATAATTATTTGAATATTATGGTTGTGGTTTGTAAGGCAGCAACCAAAAATTTGAAGAGGTGGAAAGTTTCCATGAATTAGCGAGATATTATATGATATTAATACTTAAACTCTCTCAGATTATGAATCCTATGATGGCGTTTAGTATATGGGATTATTAATTCATCTAAACTTCATGGATAATTATAATTTTTAGAATTTTATGGATATGTTTTTTCATGCATTGGTTATTGATTTTTTTGGAGATGTTTTTTATTCATGTTTTATTGTGATGATTCACGTCTGAGTTTGGGTTCTATTTTGATGTACAAAGATGAGGTTTTCTCTAATGGGTCCCATATTTTATGAACTAATTAATATAACTACCCCACCCATGATATTTATTTTACCACAATAGTATTTTGTGTTAATTTTTTGAGACACTATATTATCATTAAATGTTTTATGTTCTTTACCAATCACACAATCCAACATTATCTAATACCTGATTTGAATTAAATCTTTGAAAATGATAGTTTGTGTAGTTATTTAATAGATTTGTAAAATTATATTTCCATTAAACCTTATAAATTAAATTTTTTTAGTGAATGAATTGAGCAGTATGTCTTGTGGTGGAATTAGGCCTGTCTCTTGAGTATCATGGTGGGTGATGGAAGAGTTAACAGTGACGCTCAATGATATGGGAGTAGTTGGAAAACATGTCAAGGGGGTATGACATGCCACTAGTTTTGGTAAATCACGGGTTTCCCTACTCTTCGGGGATTTAAGATAAAATTTATTGGCCTAAAACTCCATTAAAGCACTTTAAAATTGGTTTTAAAACTTCAAAGAGGAATTGCGTAAAAATTGGGGATAGAACCCTCACACCCCTCTATGGCACCATTCAGGTGTGGCACTAATCAATGGAACTAATAGGTAAAACAATTATGACACCCTTCCACCTATATCAACGCTCTCCTAACTCACTAATGGGGTCATGGAAATCTCGAACAGTAGAATTTGGAAAATTTGTAGACAAAGAGGGTCTATGTCGTTACAGGTTTATGATTCAAAAGTTACCAAAGAATTAAAATATTTTTGTCTCAATTTTCCTTCTTTGAGACCAATTTTTTTTAAAAACATAAATCCCCTTTTGAGGTTTATATTCATCAATTTTACATGTTATATCATGAACTTACTTATTTTCATGATATTTTACGATTCATGTAATTTCTATTTCCTACATGGAGAATATTATCCCAAGTAACAGGGATACAATATTTTATTCAGACCATCTCATCACTTTTGAAGATTGCTTATATTTATTCTTCTATTGATAAATAATAAAACTCATCTCCCAATTTATTCGTGAATTTTATTCCCCTATGGTTATTCATGCTATACACATGTATTGGTACCATATTTCTACCCTTTGGTACATAAGATAGTTAAGGATGTTTTTTAAGAATGCTCATCTTTACCCTCTCTTCTATTGGAAAATAGTGTTCTCTCAAAAGAGTTTTCAATTATATTCTACTTATAGAATAGGATCATTTAAAGACATTTTAACCAATTTTTCATTTACCAATGATTTCAATGGAATATTTTTTCACTTTCCAAATGAGTCATTTTTCTAAAATATTTACTGTGTAGAATGAATGTTCTTTTTAACCTCATATGGTATGTATGGATTTACCCGCCATTATTTCTTTGAAGCATCATTTAAATTTCTAAAAGAATAAATTTAAAGAATATTTTTTAAAGAAATGTTCAAGAAATATTGTTTTAAAAAAATCACGATTTCATTATATGTTTTAACAGATTTTTTATTGATAAATTATTTGAAATTATCATTATGATTCATATATAATTATTCAAGGATAATTATTTTCAATATATTTTTTAAGACTTGTTTTTAAATTTTAAATGAATTTTATAATAAATGGGTTTAAAAAAGTTTTAAATATTAATTCAAATTTTTTCATGTAAAAACATTTCAAAATATTTTCAAGCTTTCATTATAAGTTTTCCATATATTTTCAAAGATTTTTTTTAAAATATTTTGTACCTTCTATTATATTTTTTCATGAAAAGAGGATTCCAAAATGACTTCCAGTATTATTTATAAGATTTCATGTTATTTTCTTTGAATTTTTTTTAAATGATTGTATGTTTTAAAAAGAATATTTTATTGAAGACTGGATATTTTCATAAGAAATTTTTTATAATATATTTCAAAATTATTTCCCATTTGATATTTCTTCTGTTAATGTTACTCATTACTATCTAGGAAATGATACGAATTTTCCATTCATATTACTTTAGTGAATGGGTAATTCATAATGTAATGGACTTTATGAAACCCATTTATTTTTTACGTGTTATATTTTTATGAAATAAAATTCTCATTCATGGGTTGTGATTTGGTTGAAATGAGTATGAAGACTATATAATTTTCTACATTTTATGATATGTTTATATGAGTATTATACTCATTTAATTTTATGGGTTAATATATTATTTGTTTTGCACATGTATGTATGATATCACAATGAGACGGGTGAGACCTATATCCCCTCCAATTTATTAGGTAAATATTTACATCTCCTGAGATATACTATGATCATATTAGGAGTATAACATTACTACTATGATGGTCATGGGAATGAACCATGACTACCAATATGGTATGGGGAGTGGAATCATGAAACTAATATGACCATGTGAGTGAACCCAGACTACCAATATGGTATGAGAAGGGAAATCATGCTTTTAATATAGCCATGGGAGTGAACCATGACTAATAAAATGATATGAGTAGTGAACCCATACTACTATAATGGTCATGGAAATGATTCCGTGGATACCATGAAAATCATGTTAAATTCTTATGTGTCTGTCTCAATTCCTTATTGTATTCTTATGTTATGATTTCATGATTTTTGTTTATCATTTCATTATGATTCATATCATATTAACTATCATGATTTATGAAATGATTCATTTATATAACCATTGATACATAGGGTATGATATTCTATTTTCATGATCATGTTATCTTATGCTTATAGTATTAATTATGCTTATATATCTCCCTCATTTACTCTTATAGAGAATTTGACCTCACCCCATTCGTATGTTTCATTTACCTTGGTTATGAAGAATTTTTTTAGGTAGAAGTAATATTGTTGGTCATAATTATGGGATATATAGAAGATATTTCACCATTACAGGAGATTTTATTTCCATGTTTACAAAGACACTAAACTATTATGGTCGTCGAGCATGTATTTATTTGTAATGTACTAAACTTTTATCTAAAATGATGTAATATACATGTATTTTAACCCAAATTCAATATATTATTCCACTTATAATAATTTTTGTGATTTAATTTTATTTGGGAAATAAATAGAGCTACTCTTGATTGTGGATACAATTTATAGGTTATAGTGGTGTTCCTTTTGTTTTGGTTGTGATTCATTTAGTGGTAGTTGTTTTTCGATTGCCTCCTCTATCTGTGACAATATTGATCTTCAAATCAATACATATGATATGTTACTTATCATTCTTATTATGTTAATGTCTAAGTTAATATTTATTTATTTCTATGTTCCAAATGGTTGTGATTGTCCTTAATAATATAACCATCTAGAAAAGGATACCACATGTTGAATGATTAATCAAAATCAGAAAAAATTTAATGAATAAAAAGGTATTGTTTTATAATTTTGCTTAATTTATATAAAGAATTAATTATATACCATTGAATTGTAATTTTTTCATTAATTCATGAATTTATTTAGAACTGGAAATGTATTTAATTGCAAAATATATTAAGCCTCGTTTAATTGTAAATATTAAAATACTAAAATTTTAATCAAATGGTATCATCTTTATTTTTTCATTTTATTATATGTGTATACAATTATAGATGTTAATGAATTAAAATTAGAATTATCACTTGTTTAATATAATTAATGATTATTTATATAATTAATTTTTTTTAGTTTCTGACATCATTTATGGTTTTTTATTCTTACTCTATGATTACTAGAATAGTATGATTTATATTTTGAATTTTTTTTTGAATTTACAATTATTTTACATGTAGAAAATTTGTTAACAAAAAAACAAATTGATGATAGTTGATGGAAGAGGTATATGTAGTGTGATATTCATCTAGGATTGATTATATAAAATAATTCTTGGAAGCATGTTATAGTTAGTTATTGTAACCAAAATCCATTCAATTTCAGTTGTGTGGATAAACTATGTTTAGTGAACTAGTTAATTCAACATAGAATTTAAATGGTAGTGTGCTACTGAAATATTATTTGGGATGAGAGAGCCTAATTTATTAAGTTGTAGGTATAACCATCTTGATGGTGTTTCCCTAGTACCTTCACCTATTTTGGGAAAATAATATTTTAATGTACATGAGATCTATATAATGAGAGTGTTATCTAGGTTAACGATAAGAATGAGTGAGGATAGATTCTCTATAGGGGTGATTAAGTGAGATATCAATGATTACATAAGCATAAAATGATCATAACTGTAATATAAAATGATACTAACATTTTATAACCATTCCATATATATTAAAGAACATAATCTTGATTCATTTATTCAAATATTATTAGTTAATAATACATTAATAATAAGGGAATAAAATAACATGATCCAAGAGATCATAAAATTGAAATAAGATATATAATTGGGTAATATAAATAATTATAGAAAAAAAATTTCTTATATTATCAGGGATCACTTAAAAGACTGTCATTGAGTATTGGTTTCATTTCCCAATCCATTTTAATAGTCAAGGATCACTACCCAGACCATCAATGAAGACAATATCCCTAATCGGGTTCACTTTCCATTATATTCATATCTATCAAATAAGATATATATATTTACCCAATACATTGGAGGGAGATATATGTCCAACCCGTTACATAATAAATATTATACAAATTTGTTTCACAAGATTATAAAACCCTCATCATATCACAACCCGTGAATTAAAATGGGTTTCATAAAAATTTTAATATACCATATGATTTGAAAAGAGTTTGGTTTCATAATAATTTAATCTTTTTATCAGATTGTAACCATTGAAAATGAGTGGTTTGATAATCATTTACTCATGGTATAACTATAGAATAGAGAAATGATTCAATTTTTATAATTTGGAGTTGAATCCCTTTTCTATTATGAAAGAAAATACCTCTTCTAAATCATGGTAGAGTGGCACCAATTACATATCCCGTAATCCCAATTCCAAGTTGCTCATAAACATAAACTGGTGGTCTTGGGAGATGAGAGACCTAATTCAAATCCAAAATGCACATTTTTTTCCCAAATTCCTATCTAGTTAATAATATTGATATAGTGATCAGGATTCTATAATACCTTCTTCAGTACCACAATCATTACAATATATTCTATAATACCCACTACCATTAACATGCTAATGTTGCTATAATTCTACCACTGATATAGTACTATTATAATACTCTGTTATAGTTATTCTATAATAACTTGGGAAATATCGCTTACTGGGTTTTGAACCTGAGTACTTTGGATATAGTATTATGGGGTTTACCATATAGGAACCACCCCAAATTTATTTATAAACATCATTCCATCCTAAAAATAAACTGTTAAGGGAGGTAGTATGAATGGTATTCTTGAATCATATCTCTAGTATGACATTATTCATATAAAAAATGTTATGTTAGAAAGAAAAATGAATTGGAAAAGTCAATTGGAAGATTTCATTAATAAAAAACATTGTTTGAAATTCAATTTTTAAAATAAAAAATTCATGAAAAATTTTATAAATTCATTTCTTTAAAAATAATCTTTTAATATTATAATGGTATAATTAAATTAAATTGAATACATGTGTTGAATATATATTATCCACTTTGAAAAACTATTTTAAAAAACATTTTTTTTAAATCTATATCATTGAAACAAAAACGTGAAACATATATAGGATTATATTAAAAATATTTAAAACAATCCAGGAGTAAAATTCCCATTCTTCTATGAAAAACACATTTTAAAACATATAAAATTTTAAAAAAAAATATATGAATATATTTTTGAAAACATATAATGGAATCATTAAAAATATTTTCAAACTTTTCTTGAGGATAATAATAATTTTTATTTGAAAAAACATTTTAAAAAATAAAATATTTTATAAAATATTTTCCTATTAAAATAAAAATGAAAACATACAAACTAACCTTTATATATAATTGAAAAAAATTTCATCTAGAAAATTTACAATCAACATTTAAATACAACTTTTAAAAAATAAAACATATTTAAATTTATTTTCTTTTACAAAAACATAGGAATCTTATAAAGGAAAATTCAAAATAATGAATGGACATGATGGAAGAATATACCATTTATTCTATACATTTTAAAACTAATATACTTTTCATATTTTCTATAAAAATCAAAAGGGAATTATTTTTAAAATATAATGAATATTTCATTTAAAACATTTTTTAAAAATCTATAAAGGGGTAAAATATTGATTAATGAATCATTTTATGAATGATAAGAACGTTTTTGAATTATTTTAGAAATAACTATTTTGGAATAAAAATTTCTTTCAACCGAGTAAGGAAAGAAAAAATAATTTCATAAAAAAATTAATTTGAATTATTATGTATATAAATAGGGAATACTAATGCTAAAATGTGTATTCTGATTCTATAAAATGAAGAGAATAAAATTAATGATTTTCATGAAAGATAAATAATCATAATTCATTATCCGAAACATAAACATGAATAATCTTGATAAACCATCATTTAAGATAATTAATTATTGAACTAATAAATTAAAAAGGTTGTTTTACGGTGTTAAAAAATATTAAAGATGTACCTATGAATATAAGAAATAGAATTAATAGTTTCATCTACACTTGGAATAAGAATATTAAAATTTCCACTATGCCAAATGTTACAGAAAATTAAATAACTATTAATTTATTAACTAATAGTAAATTTAATCATTATTTGATTATTTGATATCATGTCCCTAGTAGTGGAAGCAGTGGGTACAGTGTTACAAAAGTGGAAGAAAAATACAAGGCTTGGTAGTTTCCCATAGTGTGGGTGTGAATGATATTATTCTTGATTTTATGATTTTATATTCTTCCCAAATCATTTATATAAGTAAGATAAAAACCAAATATTGGAGTGTGTTATCTCTAACATCCATGATAGAGAGGGAACATATGGTTGTATTATCCATATTATTTTCACTCCCTATAGATGAAAATGATTAGGTGTATCTTAACATATTATATCATACGATATAGGGTGAGTTTCTAACAGAGCTATGATGGAATAGGGTTTTACAAAACATCTATGATCCTGATTTAATAGATTAATATATAACTTTTAATTGTATATAAAAATGGTTTTGTGGAATTTCCACAGGTTTTTGTGCATGTACTATGATCGTTTGTGGAATCATACATTTACACAATCTATTTTTGATTCTAAGGATAGACTTAGTCATATATGATAAGACTTTTATGATGTGATACATGTGTTTAAAAATTAAAACATTTTGGGTTTGGCCCTATGTGGTATTGAGGAATGTAGGGTTGATTCTCGATTCACATATGGGATGAATTCCTTATATTATATATGATAAAAGGCCACATCTATTTTCTTTTGAGTGAAAAAACAATTGGGGATGTTTAGTTGGGGTACCTTAATATATATATATGTGTCTGCTTAATTTTTATATATAACAGTTTACTTATATGTGTTACTTGGTTAGAGATCCATAGGGATATTGGGAAACTATTATCACCTATTTAGTTGATGAGATAATTTCCTTTGATTATTCTATGAGATTTACTATTATTCATTCTAATTTCTTTATGTGTCATAGAAGATACTTCAAATTATACTTGATATTATCACCCTATATTTATATAAACTATTTTAGGTTAGTATAAATGGTTTTGTGATTGGGATTAACATTAATAGAATATAAAAGTTGTTGATAAGCTGTCAGGATTTTCTAGAATTCATTATCGCTGCCTAGTTTAAATTTTTTAACTTAAAAGATTCCCTTTAGTTTAGGTATGGTATTAAATTTATTGTAATCTCATATGTCTTATTCTTGGTATTTAGTATTGGTTTATCATTTCTATCTCTTACTCTTTAAAACTATACACAGGTAAATGCCTCTCATGTGTATGACTAATATACCCTCAGGGTTAATTGCCAAATTGTGTCCTATTAGAGGTGCGACTGGTGGGTTATTTTTTTAAAATCATCATTACTAGCTGAGTTTAGGTACCATTGGAGGGTTGGGGTCATTAAATTACACTTCCATCCATAGGAAAATGACTTATTCTCTCTTTCGTACGTGTGGACTAGAACCCCTATGAAGTGATGTGATTTGTTTTCAATACCACCATACATAAATGGGTGAAATTTTTTATCTAATTTATAAACCTAGTTATTATAACATTTTTCAGAATCTAAAGTTAACGGAACCATGTACCCTTTGAAAATATTAAAGAAACTGATGTTATTTTTTTAAAAAACTAAAATAACCCTTAAATATCTAACATGAACTTAACTGATTTAGTAATTGTATATGATATGATAATGAATGATATAAAATGGATTATGATAATGGAATAAATCAGAAAAATTATTTTTCAATTAAATAATTTATAAAATTTTATTATTCTAAAAATAAATATTCATATGTGGTGACTAAAGAGATTGGGTAAGGTATTTTTCATTATAATGTTTCTTAATTGTTTTAAAATATATTATCATCTATATATATGTTCTTTAATATGTTTTTAGAATATTAATATTTATGTTTTAATTACTTTAAAGCTCAAATTAGAAATATTTTTTACTTCCTTAAAAAAAATTATAAGTAATAATTTCAGTATTCCATGTGTGGGATATTTTTAATTTCGTTATAAGTAAAAAAATAATGTTTTCCAATTTTTAATACATGGCTGTATTTTCTAGTTGGAATACCTATTATTAATTAGAAACCTTCCTCAATATATTTCAATGTTATTCCATAGAATATTAAATTTCTTACACTTTTATGTATTTTTAATTTTTAGAGTTTTCAAATTAGTATGTTTTTTATCCTTAATTTATGTGAAGCGTGAAAGGGATTATGTATTTGAGTTAAATAGAATATTTTTATCAGTTTTATGACTGAAAAGAATTATTTTATGTGTTTTGATCATGATATCATTATTGTAAATTTAATATATATTTTTTTGGGTGAGACTGATATATCTATGATGATGAGTGATCCCTATAAATACATCAAATGAATTATATAAAGAGATAGAGTTAATGATATTTAAGTTACTCCTAATGGATATGCTAGAGTACACCATGATAGTTATTTCATTATATGGTAATTATAAGGGTGAATCAGGTAATAATTACCCATGATATATATATGATGTTTAAATTCCTTTTATGGGATTTAATGGAAATATTTGGATTTTATAATATAAAAAATTAACTTATAATTAAAGGAATAATAATGATCTTCTAATGGTGAATTCTTTGACCTAAGGAACTATCATGTTTTTTCTATGTATTATTAATGATTATTATTTTTCCTTTATATTTTCAAAAAAAAAATACGAAAACTTTTAGCATTAATGTTTACCTCATGATTATGTAATGATTATTGGGATCTTAATCATTAATATATAAGAAGACATATTTCCTTACAGTTTTTCATGAATTATCTAAAATACTAACATATTTACAATGTTTTTATACCTCTCACTGATATTTTATACTATCATCGCACATTTTCATGTGCTTATTATATGTATTATGGAATTGTAGGGAAAGTATCATGGTCAATAGTGACACATCATGAATAAAGAAAAACTTTCAACAATGAAACAATAGTGTAAACATGTGAACCTATTTGTTTTGATAAAAATGTAAAATATAGGGAAAAGATCACTATTTTTTGTAATGGAATTCATAATTCACTAAAAATATAAACCTAAAAAATATTATAAATTTATGAATGTAAAAAACTTTTTATAAATAATTTATTTTTGGGTTGATTATTTTATGGGGTGTTATATATAGTGTTACCCAAAAGAAGATATATTATTTGTAGGTATAAGTCATAGCTAGATTATTTCAATATTATTTCTTCTTATTGAACATTAAAATCTATTTCCAAAATAATAATACAAATAAGAAGATATTTTACTATAATAAAATAATATTTTTTTGGGATGAACTATTTTATTCCACATATCTATCTTAGGTAAGATGAAAATGGGGCCCGTACATACTTTTAGACTACCTCCACCATATAGTGATGTAATTGGTTTTCATCGCCGGATCACTTGGACAATTATAAATATTAATTCATAGATATATATAATATTTCTGACATAATTATGATTCATTGATGATAAAATATTATATATTTTCTTACCCTCTCATTCTTTGTTAAATATAAATGTTTCTCATGCATTTGTGTAGACTACCATCTCCATGAAGATATGTAATTCATTTTTAATCACCACCAATTTTATATTTTCATAAATTTATATTTGATAAATAAGTATTATATTTATAATATTATTTTAATTATTAATAGTTTAATTTCTTTTCTAATTTTTTTCCTTTTCATCAAATATAAAAATGAACATTTTGATCATCCATACATATGGAATGATGCCTCCATGACAGACGTGTCTCATTTATCATCCCCTCCATAAATGGATGGGTTGAGAAGTATATTTAATGTAAAAAAATTAATAATTATTACATTATTATTATTCTATGTCTTTAACCATTTTGACTTCGTTCGACCTACCATACCTATTTTAAAGGTTAAGGACCAAATGAAAAAAAAACATTTGATGTAAACAAAACTGATTTAGTAAATAAAATAGAACATGGTAAAAAAATAAAACAAATAAAAAAAATAAGGTAATAAAAATGAAAAAGGTCTTGGTACATGTAAATAATTAATATAATTTTATTATTATATATTTAAATAATTTTAAAAGAAAGAGGAAACTCAATTTAATGGAAACTTCAATAAAACACTGGTTTTATGTTTTCCTTTGTAAATATTTATCTTCTATATCTATATTATATTTTTTTCATTATACTCAAAATTTATTAATTTGTTAATTTTTAACAATCATGTAATTTTATTACAAAATTTTAAAATGGAATATTTTTTTGGAATTTTATAATTTATTTTTATAATCATTAGAAAACTAAAAAATGAATGGTTCTTTTATCATTTCATACCTGACAATATTATCCCTTAATCATTTTAAAAATTCCTATAAATGACTTTATTGTTTTTAAAATAAACTATTATTACCACGATTTTGTGAATTTATTGTTTTTAAGATTTAAGAAATGATAATTATCTATAAGATTATGTAAAAAATGTAAAGTATAATTTCTTGTGTGATAAAATGATTTTTTCATGGGTTTTATGTGGAAAAAGTGAATTTTTATAAATTTTTATTCATGAATATTTTTGTAATACTAGATGATAAAAGGTTTTCTTGGGTCATAGATATCCAATGAATTAGGTAATTATTTAATTATTAGAGACAAAATTAAGGAGATAACATGTTTGGTTACTCATACTGAATGGGTTCAAAAAAATAGTTAGTAGAAGTAATGAATAAAATGCTTTAAGAGGAATTAAATGGTTTTAAATGATATCAATGGGTTATAAAGTATTAATTTGAGAAATATTTTATTTTAATATGTGTTTATAATTTAAATCATAGGGTCAATTATTATTGTAAAAATTTAAATCAATTTAATGGGTTTTCATGTTTTTAACTAGACTTAATGGTGTCCTTTTTGATATCCTGCATTGAGATTCTTATGTTAATCTCATGTTTTCAATTATTTATTTTCTAGATCTCTGGATGTTAATGTTATATAGTATTTTCAATATTTCGACTATATTAAATCACCTCAAATTATGTAAATGGGTCTTGAGTGAACAGGGGTATACAATTTTCAAACTTGTTTTTTTTGGAAAAATAAACATTGTGTGGAAGTCGCATATTTTGTATATCATAGTATTATAAATTCTATAAAACTATAAACCAAAAATACTACAATATTTTAAAAATTTAAAAAAAATATCTATTAATATCAACATCAAAAATTTCATTATAATGGTTCTATTATAGTTTGAATAAAAGTAAATACGTAAATAATGTGATTTTAACACTAAAACTAGGTTTGTAGGTGTGGGGTTTTATAGTTGGTATCATAGAATGCTATTAATACCTATAGTGTTCAGAAGGGTTTTTAAAGATATTTTCGCATAAATTTAATTTAATTTAAAATTATCATGAGATATATATTGAGGGTTTATATGATTCTTCATTTAATACATGTCTATTCAGAATGTTTTTTTAGTAGAGTAAATATGGTGGATGAGGTAGGAATCAATCAATAGAATAATAAAAATTCACAACACTAAGACATAATAGTTAGCTTCTAAGAAGTTTAGTTCATGGTTTTTTAACTCAACCAACTCATTCTATAAATAGTTTAAACAATTCAAGAGTGAAACCAACATATCAATAGAGTAAAATCTAAATAGTAGAAAATTTCATGAAATAACACCCATTTGATTTTGGTCCATCTTCATACATTGTAAATGATTGTGGAAAAATATGTTCATTGGGGAGTATAATTAATGTTTTTAAGAGGTCAATACAAAAAAAATTAGGTCTTTTAGACTGTCATTTTGATGTTAGATCTTATCCACCGTGGTCTCTAATTATGTATAAGAATGAGAAAAATAAAATTGATACCATGAGTAGATAGTCACTAATAAAACATTCCTATGTAAATATATACCTAATGTCATTTAACAGTGAATTGAATGAGAATATCATTCATTGATGAAAAGGGAAGATGACTCGCTTTCCACTTATAGACAAGAGTTCACAATATTATCTAGTTGTGCACCGATTTTCATTATGGACCAATAGAATAAAATTGATAGATTTCAAACATGTATGAAACCATTTTTATAAATATTATTTTCTTTTTATTAAAATAAAATCTATAAAAAATGTTTTAAGATTTGTTGAGAAATTTGATATTGTTTTTTTAACACGTATGTACATTATGAAAATAAGAATAAGAAGCATTCAAGGTGTTAAGAAATAGAGAGGCGATAAATAATTAAAGCTACTGGTAAGAATAAAACATGTTCCAAATGTAGTGAAATACATTTTTAAGGAATCTTTATAGTACTCTGGATGTTTTTTTAATGTGTTATGTTTGGTCATTTGAATCATTGTTAAAAGGAAAAGAATATTGACCATAACACTAATTAGGAAATTAGTATCCAGTTGGGAGTGATAATATTTAATTTCAACGGGTTGGGTTGTTATGTAAACACATTTTAGAACATAGTTATTCAAGGTGGTAATCCTCATGATATAAATTAAAATAGTTTGAAATTTTCATTTTTTAATAAATTGGTAGACGATGGAACCTAATAATATTTGGTTAATAGTACACTATATTATTACTCAAATAAAAATAAATCATATTTTGATTTAGATTCTATAATTATTTTATTTATATGAAATATTAGAGAAAATGAAAATATCACCTTAATAAAGGGATAAAATACTTTTTATTGAAACACATTATAGATTATTAAATAAAAATGAAATTATAGGAATCTTCCTTTAATCCTTAGTGGTATAGGTCTTCCTCAAACCCTTGGTGTATTACCCATTGTAGAGTTTGATGTTATTTGAGGTAAGGATTGGAATTTTTTTATCATGAAATAATATATTATAGAGTTAATCAAGTTATATTTAATTAGTATAATGAGTCCTAATTTATATATAAGAATAATTTCATAACCTAGGTATCATATCATGGTTCATGGGAACTTATTAATGATATAAGTGAAGGTTATCATCTATATATCATTAGAAGGAAGGGAAATTTTCAGATTCATTATATACATGTGGTAAATGAATATATTTGTGTATTTAATAATGATATTTTTTTTGTTTTATTCCCAAGTAGTTGGTGGAGCTTACTATTTAGTTAGTACCATATGCTTTTACAATTTTTAAAACCCTTATAGTTTTGTTTTACTATAGATATTATAGTTGAAAAATAAGTTACTATAGTTTCTTTAAAATGAATTCATTAGAACTTAAACATAGGGTAATTATAATTTTTCTAATATAAGGATTGTTCCATGATGATTTATTTTTCATTATATTGAACATAATATTATCATTGTAATGAAAATAGTAATTTTATTGAAATTAATGACTGGTTTGATTAGCTCTATTGTGATCAATATTTTTCTATGTTAGACCTTAGGTCGAGAAGTCTTATATTGAAGGTGGATGAATAATAAATCCATAGGACAACATTTTAAACTAGTTATATTGACTATTATTTTTTTTATTCAAGTTGATAAATTCATACATTACATTTATGGATCTTATGGATAGTAGTGTTTATTTTTACAAAGATTAATTTTTTATGCTTATTAAAGATGAAATTATGGTATATTATAAATGTTATGAGTATCATAAAAAAATATAATGGTTTTTTGTAGTCATTAAAATAAATGTAGTTTTTTTGAAAAATTAACCTCTGTGAATTTTGGTTACAAAAGATTTCATTCCTCGAGAATATCATAACTAAATATTTAAAAATGGAAAATATATTTCTAAAACTAACATGGTTGAATAATATAAAATACCTTGAAATGTCACTAGTATTTATTGTTTTATTAGAGTATAATGTTATTAATAACATCATTTTCAAAATATTAATTTGTTAGCTAACCTGTTATCCCTGTAAATAGGATAAGTAGTCGAATTAATTTTGATAAAGGACTGTGATTAATCTATTCTGAAAATAAAAACAATAGTGGTAGATTCTCTTCTGTTATAATTTTTCTCTAGAAATATGTAATTTTTTAATAATAGAAATACTTCGATGAAGGTCCATGTTTTTTTATTCACAGTGATCTAGTAGTTTTTTTATCCCTATTGTCAATTGAAACCCCATGAAAATAATTTTCCAAAATAAAAACTGGAGCTAGCTATTGATTTTTAAGATAAAAAATTTGAGTCACCATAATTATTAGGTGAAATATAAAATAAATAATTACCATAAAAATTTAATTTAAGTATTCCCAAAAAATAAATGATAATGATTGTAAAATACTATATAAATATGGGAAATTTTAAATTGAGAATAAATTTGAATTTTGAATTAGTGGTCAAATAAATTTCCATTTTGATATTCTAAACCAAGTTCATGGTAATAAAACACCACCAATAGGTGTTTGGGTTATCAAATAGGGATAGGGAGAAGTAACATGGCCTCTAGAGGGTCCAAATATTTTCGGGGTTACTATTATAGAATAGGATATAGTTGGTCACCAAATGGCCTATGGTTGTAGACAATAGCCTAGTGGGCTTCTATCACCAATAGCACTCTGGTGGTCTACACTGGCTAGCCAATTGGTAAATTTATGTTTCAAAATAAACCATACTCCTCATAGATTTTGAAGTGGTGTTTCCCCTTTTACCATCCTTCATAGGATTAATATAAAGGGTTAAACTTCCCATTCACCTGTATTTCACCCCCATTGGAGTGAAAATGTGTCCTTGGGAATCATCAATAATAAAGTGAGGTGAAAATACATCTCCCTCATATATAATCTTCTCTCCCTCATTCAACTAAATTAAATTTCATTTCTATTTATGTAAAAAATTGTTTTTTCACATGAGAATGGTGAAATAGTCCAATTTTAATGGGTATTTCAAAAACCTAAGAAGTTGATGTTTGAAAATTACATCCTCTTATCGCCACCCACCATTTCATCAATGGTATGTTGGGACAGGGAATTTTATTATTATCATTAACAAAATTTAAATTATTTAACATTTGAATTATAAACTAAGTTCAAGGATATTTATCATCATGGGTTAGGGGGTGTGTCTGGGGTTGTAGGAACCACATATCTCAAAGAACCAATGAGATTTAGATAACCATATTATTACACAACATTACTAAAAGTTTTTTATTATTAAATAAATTAATTATAAATTTTTATAAATAATTAATTATTATTTTTATCGTGAGTTAGGGTCTCATGATTTTGAAACCTGGTTGGTTGATCAAGGACAAGGTTGTTAAATCTTTAAAGGATATGAAATCCTCAATTTTTTAATTGGAAATAAATTTAAAAGACTCTAAAATGGATGGTGGTTTCATGTATTTCACTTGTTGACAATTTCATCATATATACTGTATGTTGTCACTTTTTTCAGCATAGAGAAAAATGAATTTGGTTAAATTAGAAACATAGACCATTTTGAATTCACATAAAATGCTTAAATAAAATGTTTAATAACTATGGGTCACTAATAAACATTGTGTGTTAGCTTGGAACATAGGCTACTGATGAATGAGGCTGAGACCACGAGACACTGGATGGAATCCAGATCATTCAATTGATGAGTATGTGCCTTATGAGACTCATGATACTTTACATAGGATCATGTGAAACCTATATATGGGTGGTGGGACAAGCAATATAAATCACCAGTTATTTATGACTTTGAAAATTCACTTTATGAACTTCGAGTAGTTCGGGATCATCGAGATGTAAATGGGATGAGTGAACCTTCCATGAATAATGGGACTAGGACTATCAAAAAGACAATAGGATTCCCCTGATTTGGATTGGTGAGAATACCAACTAAGAGTGGTATTGAGGGCAAAAATGTGTTTTAGAACACCTCTTAAGTATTTCTTATATGGAGGATCATGTATGGCTAAGGAGGTCATGCTACCCTATTGATTAAACAATGGGATAAGCCATCCTAAGGGTGTTCAATGATGATCCAAGACTATGACTAAAACAATGGACTATGGGAGGTTGTCTCCAATGGGATGAGACTAAAGGGATAAAGTGGGTACCTCATTGAAAAACCAACCCAGAGCACATGTGTGTTATATGGTATTGGGTGTCACCATGGATCTTGTATTAGGATAGTGATCCCATGGGAATGTGGATAGCATAAAGTGTCATATAAATTTTATAAACCATTATCATCTTTTATTTGTATGGACCTCTGTAAAAAACTATGACATGGTTTGGATTGAATGTATATAGAGTTGTGTATATGGTTCTTCTTCCGATATTGGTTCTAGTAATGGCTGGAACTTCCATAAGGTTGGAGATTGGTGATGGATCCACTATGAATATGGGTATATGGTACTAATAAGGATTCTATTGATTTTGATCCAGCATCATGATATAAGATTAATATATTTGAATATATTAATAAGGATTTCATATTCCTTGTCCCTAGATCTATGAGGATATGATGGTGGTTTCCCTAGATTAGGATAATGAATTATAAATTAAATCGTGGATACAAATATTGTGATGTGGCTGTTGTGGGCCTTGTAACAGAAATTGTGAGGAAATGATATATGCAGTAATGGATCCAGAGATCGAGGGATGGAACATGTGGGATGGGTCCCTAAATCTATGAGGATTGGATGAAATGGATTAGATTTGAAGGCCACATTGTACATGTTTTTAATGGTATTCAACAATTTCCTAAAGATAACCCAACATTGGATAATGTAGGAATGTTTGATTGGGGTCACTAAACTAAGGATTGGAAATAATTTCTTTATTTGTATTATTTTTTTATTCATTTCATTTATACATGTCACATGAAAATATAACATCCTTTCTATTTAGTATATTATAGTGTTAGTGGTTCCCTATTGAATTATTTACTCACACCCTTCTTGTCTTGTTATTTCACATGAGTACCAATATATCTCTCAAATAGTTTTTGAATGTGTAGGTTTTGAATGAGTCATGAGGTTGATTGAGTGAGATGGATTAGATCTTATCATGAAATAAGATGATATATTTATCAAGTATGTTGTGTAGCCATTGTTTTAGTTTTAGTTTTTTTAGTATTTTATATGTGAATATCCTAGTGGTATGTCGCTGTATATATGATATGGTTATTCAAGCCTTACCAGATTCAGTTATTTTTTTCATGATATATTTATTACTTCTTCTTTCAATATTTTTATGATGTATAATGTTTTGTTATTTATTCCATTATTGAACACTAATATATATAGTGTATACTCTCACCATAGTACCGCCATAGACCCTTGGTTCTAGATAGATGCATATGTCATACAGGGAGGAATTGCATATATATATGTAGTGATCATTGGTATATGACCTATTTAGAGGCCAATGGAAGCAGTACATTACAATGTTATATCAAATATTGTTTTATTTTTTTATTTTTGTATGATTCGGTATATTGGAGACATAAGAATGTGTGGAAGCTTATAATTTATAGCAGTGTGGTGCATCAAGAACACCTGATCTGATAGGAATTCTATGTTACTATGGTTGGGTTTTGTATTTTGGACTGTGATGTTATAGTTGTATATTATTTTCACCTCGATTGATGAACATGTGGTTTGGATTTTATAATTTATGATATATTTTTGGATCATGGACTAGTTAAAAGAATCCATTGAATTGATTTTAAATCTTATATCATGATAAAAATTTGAGTCTCATGCATCTTGTTAGACACATAAGATTCACATGAAATATAGTACCAATTTGGTTCAATTATAATGAAAATACATGATATATTGTTTAAAATTTTATCAGGTGTAGACAATATCCTGGTGGGATTGTATCACCACTAGCACTCTGGTGGTCTAGACTAGCTAGCAGATTGGTGAATTTATGTTTCAAAAAAATCCTTACTACTCGCATACATTAAATTTTTTTATCCCCTTTTACCATCCTTGTTAGGATCAATATAATGTGGTAAACTCTCGATTCAACAGTATTTCACCCCCATTGGAGTGAACATGGGTTCTTGGGAATCTTTATTGATGAATTGAAGTAAAAAATACATCTCTCTCGTATAGAATCTTCTCTCCCAATTAAGTATTCCTCATATGGAGAAACCTGTTTGGCTAAGCAGGTAATGCTACCCTATTTATTAAACCATGGGATAAGCCATCCTACGAGATTTCAATGATGATCCAGAACTATAACTGAAACATTGGACTATGGGAGGTTGTCTCTGATGGGATGAGACTGAAGGGATAAAGTGGGTACCTTATTGAAAAACCAACCCAGATCACATGTGTGTGATGTGGTATTGGGTGTCACCATGGATTGTGTACTAGGATTGTGATCCCATGGTAACGTGGATAGCATATAGTATCATGGAGATTTTATAAACCATTATAATTTTTTATTTTTATGAACCTCTCTCAAGAAAACTATGACATGGTTGGGATTGTATTTATATGGATATAGGAATATAGTTTTTCTTCCAATATTGATTCTAGTAATGTATGGAGCTTCCATAAGGTTGGATATTAGTGATGGATCCACTATGAATATGGGGATATGGTACTAACCAGGATTCCATGGATTTTGATCTAGCATCGTGATATAAGATTTATATATTTAAATTTATTAATAAGAATTTAATATTCCTCTTCCATATATCTATGAGGATATGATGGGGGTTTCCCTAGATTAAGATCATGAATTATAAAATAGATCATGGATAAAATATTGTGATATGGCTGTTGTGGGCCTTGTCACTTAAATTGTGCCGAAATGATATATACAGCCATGGATCTGGAGATCGAGGGATGGAACATGTTTGATGGGTCCCCAAATATATGAGGATTGGATGAAATGGATTATATTTGAAGCCCACACCGTACATGGTTTGAATGGTATTCTATAATTTCATAGAGATATCCCATCATTGGATGTTGTAGGTATGTTTGATTGGGGTCACTAAACTAATGATTGGAAATAATTTCTTTATTTTTATTTTTATTTTACTTATTTCATATATACATGTCACATGAAAATATAGCATCCTTTCTTGTTAGTATATGATAGTGTTATTGGTTCTCTATTGAATTATTTACTTACACCCTACTTGTCTTGTTATTTCACATGAGTACCTATATATCTATCAAATAGTTAGTGAAGGAGTAGGTTTTGAATGAGGTATGAGGTTGATCGAGCGAGATGGATCAGACTGTTTCTTGAAATATATTGATATATGGATCAAGTATGTTGTGTAGCTAGAGTTTTATTTTTAGTTATTATTATTATTTCATATGTGAATATCTTAGTGGTACAGAATTATATATATGATATGGTTATTCATGCCTTACCGGATTCATTTATTATTTTTCATGATATATTTATTAATTCTTCTTTCAATATTTTTGTGATGTATAATGTTTTATTATTTATTACATTATTGAACACTAATGTATATTGTGTATAGTCTCACCATAGTGTCATCATAGACCCTCGGTTTTAGTTAGATGAAAATGTCATATAGGGAGGCATTCTATATGTATGTAGTGAAAATTGGTATATGAACTATTTAAAGGCCATTGGAAGTGGTATGTTACAAAGTGGTATCAAATATTGTTTTATTGTTTTATTTTTTTAAGATTTTGTAGATTAGAGAAATCAGAAAGGGTTTATGCTTATAATTTATGGTTGTGTGGTGCATCAAGAACACCTGAATCAATTAGAAGTTCATGTTACTGTGGTTGGGTTTTCTATTTTGTTTTTTGATGTTATAGTTGTATATTATTCTCACCTAGATTAAAGCACGTGTGGTTTGGATTTTATAATTTATGATATATTTGTGGATCTTGGACTATTTTAAAGAATATATTGATTTGATTTTAAATCTTATATCATGATCTCAATAAGAGCCCCATGATTCATGTCAGACACCTAAGATTCATGTGAAATATAGGCCCAATGTGGTTCAATTATAATAAAGATCAATGATATATTGGTTAAAATATTATCTGTTGACCAAATAGTGTATTATCATATATATAATTGGTTGTATTCTTCTCCCATAGGTAAAACTGTATATGGTACTTTCTAATGATAATATATCATCTAGATCTATGGTGAGATGTTTTATGGTGAAGATGAAGGCTCAATTATCATGCACATGAGGTGAAGTGTCCCTTGTGGTTCATCATGTCATTATATGCCTAACGATGAATCTATTGTGCATTGTTCTTATATACGGTTAGTTATTTTAAATTCCAGTAAAAACTTATATGGTTTATTCCTATATAAATTTTAATGGAATTCATCTTTACCAAAAAAAATTGGTGTGTATTGTCCCATTAATGGGTCATCTAGGATGATATCATTGGTTTGGGATGACTTGATCAATGAGGTGTAATCCTCAAGGGATAATTATGTTTCCTCGATGCTCAGAGAGGATGTGTTCCATAGTTATGGGTGGTAGTTTGAATATTTATTTCATCGTACAATAAAATGAGAGCATATATAACCCCCTTTATTGTCACCTTATATGAGTTTGACCTATGTGGTAGGTGATTCGATATAATGACCATTATGACGCTTGAATGGAAATACAATGTGGGAGATCTAGAGACCCATTTTTTTTACATATACCCTAGTGGGTTAGTGTGTTGTACGGTCATGTCTAACAAATGATATGTGTTACCAAATGTTTTTTCCTAAAGGATGAATGAAAAAAATTCTTTATATTATGAAACTGATGTACGGTAGGACATATATTTTGTGAAAAACAAATTGGGTATTGGTTTGTTAGGTATAATTTTTGGTTTTGAGGATGGAACATGTGTGATTATTTTTCCTGTATATTTTTATTAATTTTCAATAACTTTTTCAGAGTGAAGATGAACACTAATGAAAGGAATGGTGCAATGTAATGCCTTGATGTGTAGCTATATTAATTAATAGACATTTCTAGGATCATGGGTGGATAACTATGGAGTCTAGACAATTCTTCTAAGTATCTTATCATGGTTTGAATCATGGAAAAATTAAGGATATTGATTTGGATGTAGAGTACCATGGGTGCTCCTAGCGTGTATCAATTAGCATGACATAGAAAATGATAAATTTATCCTTAGTGTCATATAAATAATTGGAGCATGATTTATATATTGTAATTAATGAAAACATAAAAAAATACATGGTTCGATGATGATAAGTTATATGCTACAACGAATGGAAGCCTGATCTCATAGCATTATAATTCGAGATATCCCTCCATCAAAGAGTAGAGGTGTGAATAGATTCATTATTGATGAATGGTTGGACCAAGTTTGGACAATTAAATATACTACCACTAATACATGGTGTTAGGGGTTGGTAGGAGAGAATGTCTTAGATATAGTATCATGTTGTGACTAGGAATGATAGGTCTCAACCATGGTACCAGTTATTTCCATTGATACATGTGGTATATGATATAGAGATCAAGGTCACATTTCATTATTCTCATGTAACATATTATCCTATATTGGGTGTAATTATTAAAGTTATAATTGTGTGTCCCTCAAGTGAGATGGTTCATGGTATTTTTGGTCTAGTGATTGGATGATCATTTTTTACATTCGCATTATAGTGAATTTGGGTACTTGAAATAATCTAAATTCATCAATTAAAAAAGGGCGGATGATTATGTATAGTTTCAAGTGGGGTATAAGATTTATTTTCTATCTTGAGAAGGTTGATGATAGTCAAAGAACAATAGATCATAAGGTTTTCAATGCTCTTGTGTGTCATGATGAAAACAATCGGAAGTGGAGGGTTCGGTTGGTGAATACAACTATTGGTCAGCTATGGGATTCAGTGAGCATGCCTAGATGATAGTGTGATGTTTCAAGGGATAAATTCATCATGATTTGGATTTCATGACATATCAATGGGTTGAGGTGGGAGTTATCAAGTGAATTTTTCTAGAGGTGGTCTGAATTGAATTTTCGGATTTTGTTGGATGGGATGGGATGATAACCACATCATGTATGTTATATGTTATTGGAAGAGAGTGTTTCAGAAATTGATTAGATATTTTTATAGATTATAAGATTTGATAAGGTTTATATATTGGACAATCAAATTTCTACACATTCAAATCAAAATATTGAATTTGGATTAGTGTCCACATATGTGTTTGGGTATGGTGAGTATATGACCATTTCTGGCTTGTTGTTGGAACACACGATAAGTTTTTTGGTAGGATATTCCAATGGGGGAAACACAAAAGTATTATAATTGGATGTAACATCCGACATCATTAGGTAGGAAAAAATGGGGTATAAGATGAATCCACATATTTAATTTTTGTATCTTAGGATAGATGGGCTTGGGTAAAATCTATATTGGTTTTTTATTGGTGGTTTATAGTTTTGTATTGGGTTTTGGAGATGTGAGACACATTTTTTTATAGTGGAACTTGGAATGTGTGTTAGTAATTCAATGAAAGAATGCATCCAATCGGGTGTGAATCCATGACTATGGTAGGTCATGATGTTTCGATAAATTTCCTACAATAAATCTCATAGAAAATAATTAATAATGTTGGGAGGTTTTAAAATCATTTTTCTTTATAATCATTAAGAAATTCAGGATGAATTAGAATTTTGAATTATTTGTATTGTAAATAATGTTTTTGGGATTCTGAATTGGGTTCCATGAATTGTAATTTCTCAAAATATGTGTTTGGCTCATAAAATACGGCTACAGAGTATTCATAGGGCCTCAATGGGTCCTCAAGAATGGTTGGGGTGGTTGGATTAGCATAGGATTCCACACCCCACTAAACCACCTGTAGGGAAACATAGGGGTCAAAATGGCCATTAAGATACCAATAGTATCAAGGAGGTATGACCCTTTATCTCACTCTATTTTTTTCATGGAAAAGTGTCAAACAATCTCTTATACCCCCCTCATTTAGGGGGGAGGGATGATCTTTGGCATTTTCTGTGATGACACATGGTAAAGATCCCTCTATATACTTACCAATCATCTCTCTCCCCATCAAATGATTTTTGGAATCTTTTTTTTAAGGTTTTAAATGAAAATTTTATAATATAATGGTGAAATATTACAAATTCTTATGTTATTGAATATAACCTTGGAAGCGGACATTAATATACAATTTATGACATCCACATCTCAACATTCCAATAATGGTACATCATGTTATAATTTTTTATTTCATTTTTAAATAAAATTATTATTGTTTAACAATGTAAATTGCAGTGTAATTTGATTAATGTTCTTGGATTTGGATTAGAGGGTGTTAAGGGTGGTCAAAACCTCATTTCACAAAGAACATGATATAATTGGCTGACTAATGAGTTATACAACATTATATAGAGTTTATTTTTTTTCTAATTATCTAATTATAAATGTTTAGTTATTTATTTTTTTTCATGGTTTAGAAGCTGGTGATATGGATATGAACTACATTGATCATGGAAAAAGATGGTTAGGCTTATCCTAGCATTGGAAGATGTTGATGGCCCATTGGTGATGAATTGGAATGATTCTAAATTGATAGGTTATCTCACATACTTTCTCTTTATAATTTATGTTTTTTTCTGTTTCTTATAGCCACTAAAGATTACCATGGAGGGTGATACAGAAGGTAAAATTAATTAAATGTTATGTTTTAAATTAAATTAATAATATTAATTGAAATTGGGGATAATCGAGGTACATGAATAACCATTATGCCCTAGATTGAATACTTTTCAAAAAATGGGTGAGGTCGAGGCATTTAGAAACCGGTTGGACTCCTCACCTCTTATCAGATGAGTTTGGGCCATATTCTACACAAGAACCCATACATAGCGGCATGAGACACCTACAATTGGTAGGTGATGATTGACATAGATATAATTATCCATGTACTCATTAAATTATACATCTTATAAAAATAATTTTATTCTGGATCATAGAAATAAGGATGGGGCTAGCGACACTATCCATTCTGATGTGACCAATAATAGGTTGAAAGGCCGTAGGAAGACCTGGATAGGGTTTGATGAGTGGTCCAACCCAGAGAGACCCTAAGGATCGAGATAGGATATGTCTAACTATTTATTATTTCATATATAGATAGACCATCATCTACAGTAAGGAAATTCTACCCTATTGATGATGTTGGCGGTCATGATTTCTTAAGAGCATCTATTGATAACCTAAAACTATGGCTACGAATGAGAACCATGAGAGGGTTCATCTAATGTGATAAGACTATGGTGGCCTAAAGAGTGCAATATTGATAAATAAACCCTAAGAAGTTTTATTTAAAATGGTTTCATGTCTCACCATAGAACCCATACTGGGTTGGGAAGCCTGAGTGGAAATTGATTATATTGATTTTCATGGTCATTCAACCATACATTCTATTTCTATATTTGTGGAAGTTTCCCTCTTGGAGAATGTTTCATGGTTTGGATATTAGGGAAATAAATCTTGGTATATAGTTGGTATGCATTGGTTTCATCCATTCATGGTTAGATCTAACATGAATTTGGCACTGGGTGATAGATAAACCATGGATTTAGGGCTCAGGTACTGGTTGGGGCTACCATGAATATATAACCAAGATAATGATAGGAGCTATCATGGATTCTAATATCATAATTAGGCTATCACATGCCTTTTTTCAGATACCGTAGGATAAGAGAGTGGTTATTATTGATTAGGATCCTAGATGAATGGATTTACTATGGATTCGTATCTCATCATAGTTTTTATTGGGCCACATCCATAGAGTTATGAGGACATGGTATAGCCGAACATGGATTTTGATCATTGGATGATGGTATTAAATGATGTCTTATTGGATAATTTAGGATTGTATTGGTTTTATATGGATTATTATCCCACATGTTACACGGTTAGAATGGTCAATGTGATGTTTTTATAGAAATCCCTGAACTATCCAAGTTATTTATGTTTTATTAGTGTCATGGGATTACATATTGATAGTAATTTATTTATTTTCAAATGTTATTTATACATGTAATCTAATCACATTAGAAGCTAATATCATGAAATTTTTTTGTTATTTCATGACAATGTTGGTGGGTCCCTACTAATTTAGACACTCAAACCCTCCTCAAGAAACCATTTCACATGGGTACCATTGTTTTCTCACATGTTTATTGTATGCATTGGTTTGGAAAATGGCCAAAGGATTATCGAGTGGGATGGCTTGGATGGTATGAGGTGACTAGATGAAATATGTCTCATTGATGTCATCGATTCATTGTTGTTTTTTCTTTTATTTTATATATATCTTCCCTTAACATTGGTAGGATGTTGTATATAGAACAATGTTTTTCATGGATTTCTGAATTTAATTATTATTCAGTTATGATGTATTTATATATTTTTCTTTCAACATTTTTTTGATGTGTGGTGTTTTCATATTAATTTGTTTATTTTGAAATCATAAAATGAGGGTATATATTCCCCATAGTACCTCATCAGACCCCCACCTCCACTTTCAATTGGTATCCTCTGGTGTACAATGAGGCATGCCTGAGCTATGTAGTGACAATTGGTATGGATTTTAGATTGAGGTTTGTGTTGCGGGATGTTACAATGTGGTGGATATGATTGATAAAACTAATAAAGGATGATAATTTCTTAATTCACAGTAATATTTTTAATGTAAAAAATTTAACCAATACCTTGAGTCAAAAAAACTTCATTAACCATGAAACATCTAGAATACGAACCATTACGTTATGATTTACTTAATATTGGAATTGAAATTTGTATTCAGAAAACTCCTCTATTTTTTATAGTGTTATTAAATTCATATATATAGGATAGAAATAATAATTCGCTAAATTAATATTTTGGGTTGTAGAAATTAATTATTTGGAAAAGGAATAAATTTTTACAAATTTTATCATTGAAAAATTCGGTGTTATGTTATTTTGAAAAGGTTTTTTTCACCGACTACTTTTTAATTAAACAAATAGTTATTGACTGATACTCACAAATCATCATTTTCGATACATCCGAGTGACACTATGACGTATAGATAACATTGTAAATATTTTTAATAGAATGGAATAAAGTAATATATTTTTTATTTTACTATGATATGCTTTTCTTTTTATCCAGATAAAACCAAATAACAACTCACGAAGGGGATTCTTCATCCTTTGGTAGATTCTAAATATGAATGGATGAATATATCCATGGATTTCATGGTATTATTAATTAACACATCTCAAGGTAATGATGTAATTTGTTATATTTTTTATTAATTGAATAAATCTATTCATTTTCTTCTTACTCTAGATGATATGCATTTTGATCAGCTTTGAAGAATTTATCCTAAAAAAATAGTCTGGATACATTGAGTCCCTATTTGTTATAATTTATTATGATCCAATATTTATATGATTTTCTGTCAGTGAATCATAATTCATTCGGTACTAAACTAAATTTCACTATATCTTTTTATCCTAAATATGATGGATTGTGATCAATTTAGTGAGAGAATTTTTTTGTTACTAAAATCAGTAGATGAAATGTTTTAATAAGTAAAGATGATTCATCCTAATATGTTGGAAAATAATAGTTGTTAGAAGAGTTATTTACTTATCTAGATAAAGTATAGCTAATATCTGGTATCAAATCAGATCTTTCATAAAATATCTACATGGAAAGGGATACATTCTTCCAAAAATAATGGAATTTTATGCCCATAGTTATTTAGACTATATGAAATTCTGGAAATGTGGGATCAGTTTTATACTGAGTGGAACTACCTATTAGTTTATCTCAGGTACATGATATGTTTCATTAATATCTATTTAGGAAATGATATCTAATTATTATCATGTTTTGATCCCTGAATTATTACAGTATGAAGAAAATATTTCTTATAAGGAAAAATTGGTTCATATTTTAGATCATAGATAGTAGGTATTATGGAAAAAGGTGACTCACCTAGTTATTGTTTTTTGTAATATTTACAATATTTAAGATGCAACATGAGAATATTAAAATTCTATGTGGTAAAAATAACTTCAATTGATTGTGTAATGAATAAAATTGTAATGAGTCGATTTCATTAAGGTAGAATAATTTGACAACAGAGGTAATACAAGAAATATTTCAATTTTATTATATATATATATTTATATTTATTTATTTTATGGATTCATATTCTTCATACGATTATATATAATTTCATATAATTATCCAATTGAAAAAAGAATAAATTTATTAAGCTAAAATATTTTTCCATGTAGTAAATTATTTTAATTAAATGTTGATTTTAATAATTTATTAATACGAAATCAATTAAGTGGAATATAATTTTTTTTATCCACATGAAATATTATTCTTAATGGTTTTTTTAGTTTCGGAAATAGATCATTTTTTATTATTGAAAAATACATATTTTACAAATGTTTTAACTTTTATGAAATCATCTTTATATAATTTTGACTTGAATGGTTATGAAACACTTTTTATATGAGAAAACAATATTACATAATTAATATAATGAATTTAAAAATATAATTTTGAACTCTTACTTCTATGTTTGGAATATTTTAATTTTATGAAATGATTTAATTCTAATGAAAAATATTTTTGGATTATAAATTTTAATCATGTGTTAACATGGATAAATTCAGTTTTAGTTTTAAAAAAGTAAAATAATTCATATTATGTTAAACATTATCAAAAAAATTTAATGGTAACCAGCATTATATATTATTTTGGTATAAAATTTTTTTTTCGTAAAATGGAATTTTCCGAAAAACGTTTTATTAATGCATTAAACATCTTTATTTTGAAATTAATTTTTACTACTTTTAGATAATGAATTCTATAAAATCGATATATAATTTTCACTCATAATGTAAAAATTATTTAGTAATTCCCTTTTTATTTTTGGTAATATAAATTAGTTTACAAGGTAAAATGTTGTCACTATGGATACAGCTAAATAGGCTAATAGGGTTAAAATTATGTGGTAAGATCATAAAATATACTCCAAATTCCAATTAGATTAATATATTATATACAAAGATAAATTATATTTAAAATATTTAATTTTTTTAGAATTTTATTTGAGTATAATTTTTATATTATTTTAATATATTAAATAATAACCAAACTTTCACTCCCGTCACTTATAAAAAGGCCCCTCAACATTTCACTTATTCCAAAAATTTCAGAATCATAGATCAAAATAAATAATATGGTACCATAAAAATAATTATTTAAATATACTATAGGTTTCTTTCATCGCTCGACAAAAATATTATGAGGATTAATGTGTAATCCCAAGGAGGATATCCAGAGAAAAGGTGCAAATATTAACCGAATTCATACATGTTTATACTTATTCTACATACTTAAAATAAATTCAAATAATCCTAATATAATTAAATAAGTGTAAATAAATTACAAAATTTTATTATCTTTTTGAAAAAATAATTTTATACCTCATCTACATTATATGCAAATTGAAAATGTCTCTTATTCTTATTTTCACACTACCACCTCCATAAAGCGATGTAATTTTTTTTCATCATCACCCCTTATGGATAGTCATAAATATAGATTAAATGGGTCTATATTATATTTAGAAAATAATTATTATTCTATAAATATAAAATTTTATATACATTCTTACACTCTCATCCATTGAAAAATTCAAGCATTCCCCATGTATATGTATAGACTAATGCATGCATGAAGCGATGTAATTCATTTTTCATCACTGCCTCAGATGGTTGGTCATAAGAATTAATTTAATAAAAAAATATATTTATAAAAATAATATGATTATATAAATTTGGATATTTACGTAATATATTTACTTCATATCCATCAGAAAAATGAAATTGTCTTCCATACACACATGATGACTACCACATCTAGGAATGATGAATAAAATTTTTCTTCCTCGATATACAAGGGTGGTTTATTTATTGTTTATAATTTATAAAAAAAATAATTATTAAATGATTAATATTTTATAACTGTGAACCATTTCACATTTTTCATTTATCCTATGTTGTAAAAATGTTTAAAGGTAGTAATACCACAAAACATTAAGTGTAAACATAACATGTTTACTAACTAAAATGGGACATTCAAATTAATGAAAAAAAATGAACAATAATAATGGAGTGAAGATTAAAAAGTTTTTTACTAATGTAAATAAAGAACATATGTTTATAATTTATTATTTATAGAATGTATAAATAAAGGGATGAATCAAGGATAGTGATTTTTAATTAAACTCTATTTGGATGTTTTCCTCAAGAAAAATTTCTCATTCTTGTTAATGTTATTTTTAATGTTAATATTTATAATAAAATTAAATGATTATTTTAATTTTAATATATTTATTAAATTATTTACAAAGGTTTAGAAATTTATAGTTTTACTATTTTTCATTTGGTTTTATTTTAGTTTCTTTTTAAAAGTAAAAGAATAATGATTTCAATTATTTACAACATGATATAATTTTCCCAATGTTATAGATTATTTTTGATATCTATATTCATCTACAAGTAAACGTTGTTTTGTAAAGAATATCTCATTCCCATGGTTATAGGAATTTTATTTTTTTATCATTTTTTAAAATAAAAATACATTTCTCTTATTTTTATGAGAAAATGAAAAATTAATTTTCTTATTGGTTCAATTTTATTAAAGGGGTTTATGATGAAAATTTTTAATCTTACAATTTTTACATTGATGATAAAAAACTATTTTTATTTTTAGATTTTAATGGATGAACCTATGATATTGCTCTCCAATACATTGGGTAATTATTTTGTTTTAAGTGAAAAATGTTGGGGATAATAAGTTAGGTTACTCTTATTGATAGTGATCTATAAATAAGTTAACATGGGTTAGGAATATTATCCATAATGATTCATTCATGGGTTTTCAATGCTTAATAATAGTTTTAAATATTTTATTTAATAAAAGGTTTATTTTCACATGTTCTTATATTTTATTTTGTTCTCTTAATGATTATTAGGAAGTTTTTAATCATTTTTAGGTATTTTTATATTTTTCTAAGGAGTAATGGGTTTCCTTTTATTTTTATACCCATTATTGAATTGTTTTTCCCATTCCAAATTTTCAAATTTCATTATAGTGAATTGATTGGAATGAAAAAATATTTCTGTATTGAATCGAGGGTATAAAATTTATGAAAAAGTTTATGTATTAAAAAACATACTATGTGTGGATGTATATAAATTTATATGTAATAGTTTTTATAATTCAATAAAATTATAAATCAAAAATATATTGGGAATTTAATAATGTATAATTATTTCTATTAAACTCATTATTATATGTTAGTTATGATGGGGTTTTTATAAATGGTATTAAAGATAATATATAAAAATTATGATTTTGACATTGGATCATAGTGTTTTGGGTTGGGTTGTTATACTGGTAGCATCTTCCAGTAATTTCATATCCATGGAATATGACCTCATCGGATCACTCATCAATGAAACCAAAATATCAACCATGTATTTTCATATTACATTGTATACCAAACACGTTAAAAATATTTAAATTTAATTTATACCCAAACAAAATATCATAAGAAATATTGACAGAATTTGGTTGGAATATGAAGAAAATTAAATATAGATAACATTATAATTAATTTTTTCTATGAAAATATTTTTTTATATGCTCCACTATCATATTTTTCTATATTTAAACTAAAATTGGTTGGTGATTTCAATAAATATTTTCTATTTATATAGATAAATATATTAATGAATTATACAATTCTTCTCAAGATATTAATTATTGGAAGAAATATTATATTTTAATCCATTATCAAGCAAAAATATGCTAATAACATATAAAATTTAGTTTTCAATACAAAGCTAAATTTTAATAAACCTTTTATGATATTTTCACTTATTGGAAATAAAATATACATAATACATATATATAAAGTCATGAAAAAATTTAATACGATGATTTTATCTATTTATTGATGTCAAGATTATCAACTATAGATATTTGTGTTTAAAATTTCATAATAATTTTTAATTTATATTTCTACTAGTCTATATATTGTGTTAATAAGCATGGATTTATGACACACATCACATGTATTTCTACTCTAATTGTTTCAATCTAATAAATTCAACATAAAATTATATTAAATAATTTTTCTAATGTTATTTTGAAACCAATATACTATATATATTCTACTAATCTCATTATCTTACATTAAACATGACAAACATGAGTTTTGTTCATTTTAATTCTTAAATAATTTGTCTATTGTATGAATTCCATTCGTCACAAATGTTCAATCATTCATTCTTACAATTAAACATCAGTTATTTTAAAATATTAGGTCACTACCATTATGGAAATTTTGATAGACAAATGTGGTATTAATCCTCATCCCATCAACAAGAATAATTTCCCTAGATTCAAAATTATTCCACTTTGGGAAATATTCTTCATCACATTAAACATGGTTATTTTTTAGAATTTATGGATACTTTTTCTCAAAAACCTTATCATGTTTATGAGTAACCTTTTTTATATTGAATTTATCATTTATGTTTAGCCTCACCATTTCTACATCTCTATGCCTCATTTATTTGTTTATATTTTGAAACAATACTAGAAGTCTCCATTAGTGTGTTCCCTTTATTAGGTAAAGTGTTAAAATTATTGACAATAATTTAATTTCTTCAACTATTTTAAATAAAATCATGATTTCTTTAGAAAATCATTTGTATTACAATAGAAAGAAAACAAATTTGAATGTGGTATAAACATATTCCTTAGGTGAATGAGAGTGCTCACTAAATTATTTGATAGAGTACTCACTACATGCACTAATTTATTAAATGAATTTTCAAAAAACCAATTTCGCCTCCAGATTTATCAAAAATCATTCGTAGATTAAATTTTGATTATATTTATCTCTTGTGTCTAGTGTCTCACATTAAGGTTTTCATTGAGATAACCCATTTCTCATGTGAAACATCAATTCAATTTAAACAACATTATTATAATTTGTTTCATTAAGATATTTATATAACCAATAAATCTAATTCATAAATTATTTTATTTTCCTTTAATGATTCATTTTATTATTTCAATCAAACGATGAAATACATAGTCAATAAAAACTCTTTTGGTTCCTCTTCTACCCTACTTTCTTATTTTCCATTATTCTTATTATTCATTAGAGTATCATTGTAATATATTGATTTGTACATAATTGATTGAGAACCTTCATTTCCTATTTCCTATTTCTCTATTTGGAATTCCACATTATAAGATTTTTTACCTTGTTTGTGAGTGAAAATACAATATATATTTTTTAATTGGAATTTTCTTTTCTTTTAATAAATTTCCATCTACATTATTTATTTTACACCATATTTCTTAATAATAATATTTTTGGAATGATCACAACTTTCATCACCTTCATCCTTCTTAGGTAAACATATTAAAACAATAACATTAATTCCACAATTAAAAATATTAAAATAAATTTTTACCATGTATTTACTTTGTCCTTATTGTATTATTTTTTTATGATAATGATTTTATTTGATTATTGTTAATGGAATTATCTTTAACATCAGATTATTCTTCTTCATAAATTTTATATTGACTAATATTAACACATTTAGAGTATTCAAAAGCTATTTACATTCTTCCCTTTGTTCTTCAATGTTTTCATCCTTCTTATCTCAAAGGAAATCAAAATATTATTGGGTTAATCATGGTTGAATAATTTTAATTAAATTTCCATTTTGGTAAAAATTTATTTTATCAAACTGTATTGTATAATTCTATAAAATTTTATTGTCATTAAATATACAAGAATATATCTATAACATTAAACCATGATAATATTTGTGTTTATCCATAGGAAGAAATCATCCATTAACTAAAATTACTACATTAAAATATTCTTATTTTCAGTATAAAAATAATTTAATAACGCCCCATTCTATTTATTATATCATTTATGTATGTCATAAATATTTTCCCAAATTCAATTAATTTTCATTAAGCCCATCACCTGTGAATTATTTTTCATTGAACAGAATGAATTTAATAAATTAAATTCTCCCCCATTAGATTCAATATAAATATATCAACTGAATGAGATGGATTTCCCCAATTTTAGAATATACTCACCAATCTATGTGATTTCAAGAATATCCAATCTAATAGATAGAAATATTAAAAAATTATTATATTCTATAGATAAAATATCATATCATTGAACATAATAAATCTTTTTTTATTGATTTTATTCATGATCAATATAAAATTATTCAATAAAATGATATTATAAATTATTTCAAAACATAAATCATTGATAATATATATAAATGATCCAAGTAATATTTTCAGAAAATATTTCTATGATACTTAAGAATAATAAAATCATGATCTCATTCTGATTATGAGGACTATGAGAGAAATTATAAACCATTTAGGGGGTATCAATGTTTACTAAATAATTAACATTATAAGAAATTATTCCCCAATTATTTAAATTATGGATCTATTAATTAAACCAAGAGAAGAAATATGACAGATTTTGGTAAATTTCACAAGACACTAGAGTTTTATAATGTTCAAAACCTATTTTTATTACATGGACACTTATTTTTAAAAATTTGTTATCAAAGTCCCATTTTTTTAAACATTAAATAAATACACCTAGAAGTTGATCCAGAACTCTAATAAAAAGAAGAATCTAAATAAAAATTATTGAGAAGATCAATAATTTACATCCCTCTTATAGTGTCCTGATATTCGGATCATGAATGAAATTTAAATTTTATACTCAAATTTTAAAACATATTCTCTAGAATAATGTTTTATTTTATGATTATAAATGTTATTTTTTCATTATATTTTTTTCGATGAATCTATTTCTATAATAACCTAAAAAAATTCATTGTGTTTCCATATAACTTAATATATAATATTAGTCAAAACTAGAGCTAAATGTAATATTTTTAAATGGTGATGCCTGGGCCCAAAATGGAAAAATTACAATTATTATTAAAAAAAAGTCTTTACAAGCCTCCCAACAACTGGATCATTTTACAATAATTTTCATGTAAGGGAATAAGATCATCATGATGGTCTTCGAAACAGGTAATGTCTTGATTTAATCCCTTATTGTACAGGCCATCTGTAACCAGGTTTTCTTCTCAATAATCATGTCTCATGATATAGTTGAGAATGTTAAGTGAATGGGTGGAATCCATCCAATGAATAGTAACTATACAAGAAATATTAGTTATTCTATTCCAAATCACTTTCACAATAGTCATTGAGTCACTTTTGATCCACATATTGTTCCGTATAATGTGCTTGGTGAATGAAATAACATGTATTAAACTCATCACATCAACTTCATGAGAGTAGGAAATTCCCCAACTTCCTACGAAGCATCCAAGGATGTGACTATGGTGATTCATGAAGATAAAACCATATCCCACAAGGCTCAGATTTCCTTTGAAGGCACCATAAATATTAATTTTCTTCCTTCCAAGAAGTAGAACTGTTCAGAAAACTTTTAGAGTGTGATAAGGTTGATAGAAATTGCCTTTAATCCATAGATGTCATAGTATTCCAATGTCATGTACAATGTTGTGAAAATTACACCTTTTCATCGAAGCAACATTATATATGGAAATAAGGATCTTCATTCGACCTTAATTTTGATTGGGTGAGTAATTTTAATGAATAATATCTTTCTGATCATACTAGATCACATGATGGAGATCAATAATAGAAGTTAATAAAAGGTGCTTGATTTGCTGAGAGCCTTCAATTTCTACCCTTTTCTTAAGTTGAGTATTCCTAGATTCAAGAATAATCCATCTATAATAAAAAATGTCAGGCATATAGTTCCATCAAGACTAAGAAGTAGAACAAGAAAGAAAGAGATGGTTATCATCTTCTATTTGTTGATTATAGATTTTTCACCTATATCATAGTTGGATTCCAAATGATTCAAAGAAAGTATATATGGGGACTCTATTGTGAGCAATATGCCATATGAGAATGAATCATGGTGGTTTTATCCAAGGCTTTTTGAATTGTTTTATCAACCTGTAATTACTCACAGAGTTAAAAAAACAATGACTGTAAAAAATTTTAGAATTAAGAATATTGTTATGAGTAGGTTCTCAAATTAAAAAATCAGTAGTGTTAGTGAAAAAGTAGTTATCAATGGCATTTAGAATAGTATCTGGGAGGTGATCATGTTTAAAGTTAAAAAAAATTCTTAATAGATCATTTGGTATTCTCAGGGTTTGATCAGGATATATCATAGAAATTAATGTCATGACAGTCCATTTATCCAACCAGAATTTCATGGGGAATTTCTCGAGACCATCCATATGGAATTATTCATAATTTTAGAGAAATATTGTTTGATTTTTTCCAAATGGAGGAGATAATGAAATTTTATTTTACCATATTATGTTTATACATAAATCTATTTTTTAGTAAAATAATAGCATCTAATGTATTGTGAAAATGTTTCCAAGTGAGAGGAGCTTAAAGGGCTTTATTAAAGTACATTATATTTTTTATACTGATACAAAAAATTTTATTTGGTTTTCAACAAGTTGACCAGGGGATACTCACAAGGATTCATTCTAGATTAGTATGAGATTAGATGATAAACAATATAACCACATATGTATATGAATATAAAAATTAAGATGGAAAAATTAAAATGTGCAAAATAGTACCAATAAACACATAAAAATACCTCAAAATAAAATTATATCCAACTTCTCATGAGTTTATAACTACGATAAATAGACCTTCATCCATATTACCATGTCATAAAACTAATTAAGATTACCTTAAACCAAATAATAAATCATTTTTATGTGTTTTAAGTTGCACACGGAAGGGATACATATAGAAAATCATAAGGATCTCCCAAAAAATTCCTCATGAACCACATTAATATTAAAAAAATTAAGAATATATTTTCATTATAAGTACATTCTCAAAAAAAAATTAATTCAACAATAGATATCAAACATAATCTACTAAATGGTTTTTTGAACATTTCATTTCCCATAAGCAGCAGCTGAGAAACAAAAAACTCATCTAAAAGATCTTTTGGGAGATTAATTTATATCATGAAATGAAAAAAAAATTACACCTATCTATAAATACTATAAACTATAAATTATAATGTTTGATATAGATCTCTAAGTAATAAACGAATAGGGTTTATCTTCTAAAGTAATTTATTAGACACATGGATCCTTAAAAACATCCATAATATTCCTTTCCACATAAAAAAAATATAGTGCTACCTCCAAATAATGAAAATGAAGGAAATAGTTTACGAAAACATTAGATTAGAGATAAACCTATCTATTCAATCCATAATAATAAAATGATTTTAAAAATGAAATTATATATTCTTTATTTATTTAATAAATTAGTTTTTTGGATTATAATGTTTTATACATTATGATGAAACGTACTATTAAGTAACACTATTGTAATTATTATAATAGTCCACTATTAATGTAATGTCATTGTGAAAATATTAAATTGTGAGTTATCTATATTTGAATCATTAAATAATGATCCATAATCTGAGAGAAACTGATAATATTTATATGAGAGATTATAAAATGATATCCAATATCAAACATCATATAATAAATTAGGTGTTATCTATAACTACAAGATAAAATACATAGTTATATGAATTACACCATGTCATGGTTTATGATTTACTATATATTTTCAAAAATATACTAATTAAAATAAATACTCGATTACATAATTCAAAACATTATAAATCTTTTTTATATCTATCAAAACTCATGTAAATATGATTATAAAAAAAGTTTCCCAAATTAAGGAAAATTGATTTGTACCAAAATTTATACATATGACATGGACTATTTTTTTCCATATAAAAATATATATCACTGAAGAAAATTAATTACTTAATATGTTGTTTAAATAAAATATTGGCCTCTAGAATAATTTTATTCCTACTCAAGATATAATCAGGACAAAAGTGATCTTGATAATAGAAACTCATATCAAGATATGAATATATCATCCATCATATAAATTACTAAAAAAATATAAATTATAATATGATCATTCATTCAATTAAATTGAGTGAAAACTAGAAATTTATTATTTCAATATAGTATAGTTCAACAAATACATTCATGATTATTAAAATTAAACTCGTCATATTAAATAAATATGTTATGACTCATAAATTTTTAGGTGATTTTTTCTATAATATATTTGAATTTTAATTTCAGTATAGAGTTTTTTTGTTAATATATATTCATCAGAAGATTAAATTTGTTTGTTCTATGATGAGATTTTTTTGGATATCACACTATGGAATATGTATCAACATCAACAAAGAGAAAAAGGGTCATTTTGTGACCAGTGGTCTTGTAAAAAAGTTCAATGTAAGGCCCCAGATCCTTCTATCACATTATTTTGCATGTTTCCAAAGACTGAGGTTCTTGTGGGAATCTTGGAGTATGTTAGTTGGAGATTGAAAGATCTAATGTGGTTTTAGGAAGAGTTCATGGGGAAAATTTTACTCAAAATGTGAGAGAGTATTTCATGGACCAAATGGATTTTAGAACCTAGATTTGGGGTTGTTTGAAGGTATGATTCAAGTAATTAATCATCTTTTCATGATGAAAATTAATAAGGGTTTATATTTGTTGAATATTCCTATGAAAAAAATGAATTTATCATGAAATTAAAAACATGATTTGATCCATGTGTTCTATGATATAGGAAAAATGTTTTCCATTTAACCTCATACATGATGCATTTTGGACAAGAATGGCCAACTGAAATCTTGAATGTGTGTCAAGAAGAGTGAGTGACTATAAATTCTATCCCAAACTCAATTTCAATCTAAAACTATTATATTTTTCCAAATGGAAAGGCATATATAGGTTCTATTTTAGGGTGTATTGATGTAATTTGAATTGGTATTAGTCCCAAGATTCCCATGCTAGATATGTGGGGATACGATGTGAGTTTTCCTTCTTTCTCTTATTGTTTTTTCTGTTATGTTGTGTTTTATTAATTCTAATTGTTATGATATAAAATTTTATCTCTTTTTTTATCACAATGTTTTTATGATTCTTGATTGAACATTTATGGTGTTGTTTCTATAAATTGATGTATATTCTATGAGGGTTAGGTGACATTCCATTTTTTCTTATTATATGATCTTATCAACATAACATTGAAATAGTTGAAATAAGTTATTAGTTTTTTATCCATATTTTTATGTGAAATTGTGATTTTATCACAATATATCACATTGGGTAATGGTGTAATTAACAATAATAATGAATAATCTAGAATTAAATATATATTATTTGGTTATAGTGGTTGCTTGTTTGTTTTTTGTGTTAATGGTTTTTATCTTTATTATATAGATATTGTTATATATGATATTCATTCTATAATTTAGAATGTTTTTATTTATCTTAACTAGACAAATAATATAAATTTGGTAAATCATGATGAATAAATAGTTATGTGGAATTTTTAGTTTTAATTATTATTCCTTATAATTGATGGGAATTAATGTTACGGTTGAAGAATGTTTAAATAACATAAATAATTTATGGCCAATGACTTAGGATGATTTTGATTATAACCATTTTAAATAAATTAGTTAAACTAAGAAGGTATGAAGTTGGTTATTAGTTAAATAATATTGTTTGGGTATAAGATATGTCGTATACTTATGAAAGTTGAATACTATTTTTCTAGGGAATATATTCCTTGTTAACTAAATCCTGATTTATTTCCTCCTTGAATGTTCTATATGTATTTGGAAAATTGATACAAAACCTAATGTGAGCCTAGGATAGAAAATTGTTTGTTGAGAATTTGAAGTGGTGATCAGGGTTGTAGTAGTAGTGGACAACAGTGATGGAGTATGGTTGATGATATGTATAATGGTTTGGGGATAAAACTAGGCTTGTATAGTTGATTAATGCTGGGATGCCTTATGCAAGATTAGTTGATATGTGGTTTTCTATTTTTTAATGGTTTTATTATTTTAATGGATGGATGGACTGGTTTTTATATTATATATTTTATTCCTTACTTCATAACACAACTGGTTGTGAATTGTTTATGAACTATTCATGGTATGTTTGGAAATTTCCTAGAGTACATTGAGTTAAGTAATGGTACTTGATGTTAAATTATTTGTCCCATGTGTTTTGGATATTGTTGACAATGGATAATTTTATAGTGTTTATTTCAATTGGAATTATTTATAGACATAATTAATTGAAATTGACTTAAAATATTTGTGTGTTTATATTTTATCGTTTACTTTATGCTTACAGCTTGTTTTCTAAGAAATGATAGTGGTAGTTTTTTCTACCTCTATGTTAAATACCATAATGTTGGTTGATATATATATATATATACATATATTCCTTCTGTTATGTGAATCCATATGCTACACCACCCATGTTGGTATGGAGACCGACACTTATTAGACATTGTGAGTTGTGTTGCCCAGCATATTAGTTGTAAAAGATAAATGGTTGACTACCCCTCTCCCCCACCTAATTCTTCATATAGTATTACATGTCTTTACTCATAGTTTTTACCTTTAGATATATTTGTGTACAATGTTGTAATGGATTATTGTTATTGCAAACCTATGTATACCAGTGAATTGTATCCAAATGATTATTATTGGTATATTATATAAGGTTTGTTATTACTTGAGGAGTAGTACGCTATGTGTGGGTTATAGGGGATCGTGGTAAACTAAACAGTTACTATCAGGTGATGGGGATAATGATGATGATATTATGGGCTTCTTGGGGCGTGTGTTCTAGTAATGTTTCTATTTATAAATGTAGCTTATTTGATAGAGGTGACTCAATATGTGTAACAACAATGTGGTAGTGAAAAACTGGAGGGGAAGGGGCGATGTGGGGACTTCACTTTTATAATATGTAGAATTATATGTTATTATTCTCACATGTGATACTTTTTGAGAGATACCTGGTGAGTCTAGGGACATAGAAAAAATAATTTGGTGACGACATGGTTTCATTTGGTTATTTACTACAATTTAGTGTGACATTATTAATTTTCATGAGAGGCATAGAGTTGGATCCAAGATAATTCAGAAAATATTCTTGACCCAATTTATATAAAGTTTTTTCTGGGCTAAATATATACAAGGTGATCAAGAATGATATTAATAGATTATGGAGTTATTCAAGAGTTGTTTGTGCTTTGAGATTGATTTCGAGGATTATTTTGTCAATTGTGGGTTTCCATTTTCCTTTTTTTTTGTTTTTAAAAAATTACATGTATGTAATTGGATATTTAATTTATTTTTATCAGTAGCTACTTGCTTGTAAAATCTTATCTTTCATTCATCATTTTTTTATTAGAGGGTAATGCCACACATTCGTGTGTAAGATATAACCATTGTTCTATCAATCATCCTATAGCCTATTGGGGGTGGGATTATTGCATCACTATCCCTACACAACGTTATTTGTATATTAGGGGTGCATTTTGGTGGAGGGGTCATGACCGAGTGGTATAAAGGCTCGATCTAAGAGATAAGATAGGGTTTAGAAGTGGGCACTAGTGAGGACTGGATGGGTTAGTAGGGAAATGGTGAAATTGGGCCTATTTTGGAATGAAAATAAAAGATAGTGGATATAAAATGGGAATCTAGATCCCATATGACCCAAATCAAAAACCATAAATTTTAATGAGCCTATTTTGTGAAGTGATACTTTTTTGGTGTAGAGTTATAAGAAAAGATCTTGGATCATTATGGTTTACACATATGTTTTAAATGCGTACCTCATAGAGTTAGGTTGTACATTAATTATCTAATCCAAAATGTTCAATATTATAAATTTAATAGTCCCCAAAATTTTGTTCTTTTTCATGTATGCATTATATATTTAATACACATCAAGTTCATGTCAATTTATTACCTAATTATGTTATAGTATATCGTCGTAGGTTTGAGGATGACTAAGAAAACAATTATATGAAGACACTTTTAAATATTTAGTGAAAATTTCAATAAAATATTGAAAGATCATTTTTATATTCAATGAGAGGGGGATGGTTAGAGAAGACATAGATAAAATTTATTTTTAACTATGATTGGAAGGGGAAAAAGTATTCATTAGTTGTGATAATAATGTCTAGAGTAGCTATGGAGTCATATTTTTTGTTCTTTTAGAATCATTAGGAGTTTTATCTTCTGTAGGATAATATTACTGATTAATTTCATGATGAACTACATTCATCAACCAAATATTCACCCAACTATCAGGTTCTTATTACCCTTTGACATGGGAGTTCTATTATAAAGAATTTGAAGAACCATTTATAAAAACATATCAAATAATTTTTGGACCAGTGACCTGATGAGCATGCTAGTGCATATAATTTTGAGGATGGTTTATATCTAAATATATAGCATTGGGTTACGTGATTTATATTTTCATCCTATATGGAAGTACTAGTGGGAAAATGGGTTATCTAGGGGACAATGTCCAAGACCATATTCTCCTTAGAATAGAATCTTTAGGATTCTTTTCATAAAAGATTCATGGTGTAAGGATCATATTAATTAGAAAAAAATATTTTCGGATATCTTGGGGGACTTCCAATACCCCTACATACATTCTATATATGGTTTTTTGTTGTTATCCCATACAATAAGATCATATGTTTGTTTCTATTATAAAGGTCATGGTTATCTGTGGTGAGAGTTCCCAACCATTCTTAATGTAAAGGGTATGGTTTTTTATCCTATTTAGGTTCTACTTTTTAAATATCATTATCCATGGAATTTCTATTAAGGTTTTCTAAGCTGTTACTAATAGAGGGGAGACAGTCCATGAAGATAAAAAACCCATGACACTCATATTCTTTATAGAGTGGATTATATCCCTATATGTGATCATCATTTTGGTCAAAGGGGACATAAATATGGTCTTTGATGGTTAAATGCTCAAAATTTACCAGCATTAGATTTTATTTACATTGTCTATTGTACAGTTTTCTAATTTTATATATGGGTTTATACCTTTTTTTATACAAGTGTCAGACACTCGTTAATTTTACCCACCATGGCCTGTGTATTGGTACCTGAGGTAGAGAATATTATCGTCCTCTTAGAACTAAATACGTCAAATTTAGGTCAAGAAATTGGTGATAAATTTATAGAGAGTATGTGATAGTTTTACTATAGAACTGTACATGGGGAATCTTCATATGTTTTCATATATAGACATATGGTATCATCTTCGGTATGGAATATATGTATTTGATATAGTCTATCGTAGATTGATTTATGAGGGTAATTGTGTTCTATGATACCAATGAATTTTCTATAAGGTTATCTTGAAATAGATAAGCTTAGATTGTTCAGAGATGTTCCATATCATTTTTTTCAATGATAGATGAGTTGTTGTAGACTTCATTAGTTCTTCAACTAGTTGTGTTTCTTAGGGTCGTCGAACTATATCATAATGTATTTTCAAAAGAGGATGTGGATATACACCATTATTGAAATATTGAGATTATAATAAAGACATAGTTGATATATTATCTTATATAAATTTATCTATATATTATAGAACATTATGAGTTATAGGAGTGGTGGATAGAAGTCAATGATATATTATAATGAGGTTTTATTGGACCAAGCCTATCATAATAAGAAATTGAAATTTTTTTATTAAGGGATTATGTAGGTAGTATATGTCTATGTATCAATTACATCATTTTAATCAAGTGATATTCGATAATTTATACCCTCTTCCAAAAATTCATGACTTTTTTAATCAGCATAAGGGAGCTAGTTTGTTGTTGAAGATTTATTTGTGGTTGTGATATCATTATATGAGGGTAATGTATAATGATATTATGATGAATATTTTTCAATGTTTTTATGGGATACTTAATTTAATTGTAATTTTCATTCTATTTGTGTAATGATTTATCTATATTCATGGGATTTTAGTAATGAAGCGTTCTAAGAGTTTTAGAAATTATTTACTTTTTATGCTTATCGATGACATCCTTGTGTATTGTGTGTCTATTGAGGATCATGTGGAGAATCTATTGATTATTTTGGGTACTATTTATTATCATTAGCTATTTTAAAATCTATAAATGTTTTATTTCAATAATAATGATGATTTTTTATTAGGGAATGTCTTGTCCCAACAAAGAGTATATTTTGACCATTCTAAGATCAAGGAACTCACTTCATGGGTCACCCACAATAGTTCGAAAGTGTAGAGATTCCTTGAACATTAAATATATTATATAAGGTCAATAAATATATTATATTAAATTATGACACCTATTATATCCATGAAAAAAAGGATCAGGAATTATTCTCTACTGACATCTTCTATGATTCTTTCGAGTATTAGAAAGAGATGTTGTTTAGTGCCTAAATTCATTGTTTCCTAGAAGAGGGAGTTAGGTTTGAGTGTTGTTGTGACACTTCACATTGTGCCGTTGTAAATGTATTAATGTTTCTAAGAGAAATTATTTATTATGGGTATTATTATTGGAGACCCCATGATCATTACTATTACACCCATGATACTGAGTTTGTAGTGGTTGTGTTTTCATTGATGTTTTGGCCACAATAACTAATTAGTGAAGTATTTTTGTCTTAATAGATTTCAAGAGCCTATGGTAAATATTATTCATGCATGATATGAAATTTTAATATTTATTATGGATAAATTTATAATAGGACTAAAAATTTAAATAAGAAGTCACATAGTGGTGCAATGTGTGAGTTTAGGGATTCTTCGATGGTAATGGGAGAGATCTCTATGATGCATATTTATATGGGAAAGGTTAGTAGGATACGTTTCATTTACCAATTTATAGATAGATTTTTATTAATTTAGTATGTGGGGAAGTCCTATTTGGTGGATTCGAAGGTAGATGTTTTTTTTGAAAAATATTTTCTATGGCGATTCCCCTAATAAATAGTTTGCAGATGATGAACATCAAGTGTTATTTTTGGGGTGAGTTTTCATTCCTTCGATGATGTGTGAGGTGGTACATTATGAGTTCATGAACACCCAAATTACTATATATAATAATGTTAAAATGACACCCTGGGATCTAGGAGATCATTATTGTTGTCTATGGTCAAATCAATCTGTTTTAAGAGTTTGTATCGCAATGTTTAGACTTCCATAAGGTGAAAGGTGAACATCATGTTCCAGGGGGTGTTTTCTAGCTGTTAGATCTTACCCACAGGATGTGGGAGGAAATTTAGAATTAATTCATCCCTGGTATACCTCTATCATAGTATGGACACAATTTGATAGGTTTTATCATGGACTGTTTGAGAAATTTTACTCACTTCATAGAAACCAAGGAGTCGGGCTCAAATGGGGTTTTTTGAGGTAGTATCTGAAAGAGGTTGTGATACTATATGTAGTTTTGAGGAAGATCAACACTAATAATTATCACAGTTTCACCTCTTGGATGTCAATAGTTATTTCATATACTTTTTAGATTCCAATAGTTCTTTAACATAGCTTCCAATGCATAGACATATGGTCTTATAGAGCATACCATCCAGACTCTTTATGAAATGTTTCTTGATTTCCCCCTATATTTTAAAAGTTCATGATTGAGACACCAACATTTGTTTATGTTTTCTTAAACACCCGGTTTCTCTCTACTAATAGTATGGTACAATTTGAATATTTTGATGGATGAACATTATGTTATCTGTGGTACTAGAAATGGGTTGATGAGTTAGAAATTATTTGTCCAAGACAAGTGTAGAGCCTGGCAATAATGGTATATGTGATTTTTGAGTGGATGAATTAGAAACAAGAGGATCAAAAAAAATTGGGGGAATCGGAGGAGACCTCTAGAGTTTGTTGTTAGATATTTTTTATTTTTAAAGACATGTCGTCATTGAGGTTGTAATAGTTTAGTCATTAGGGTAACATGTCTCACCAATATTTTGGGCCCTTTGAGTGATGGATGAAAGTTAGTGTAATCTTGTATCAATTAGTAGTATCCCCAGATATATGCTATGTTAATGTTGTCTTTCATGTGTCAAATATTTTCTATTATCTTCAAGATGGCTCTCACATCATCTTTTGGGATGAGAAGAACAAAAATTATGATGATACCTTCATATATTAGCTTGTAGAGATCCATGACCACTATAAAATGTTGTTTCACAAGAATGTTATTCCATTATTTTGTGTCAGTTGGTGACATGGTCATGTGGAATATAGAACCAAAGAATGTGTTTCATAGATGCATGACCAGAATCCAAAGCTTATTGATACTTGATTCTTCTTTTTAATTTTTTTATTAAGATGTCCAATATATTTATTTTAATATATTTATCAATTGAAACCTTATTTTTTTATTTTCACATATATGATATGTAACTCCCACCGATGGGTTTTTCATATTTTTTACCTTATACCAATAATATATATGTTTATTCTCCTATTATGGAGTAATTATTTATATTTAAATTGATTTTTGGTTGTTTAGATGAACCTGATTTGATCCAATCACTTTGGGTTTGTCTTTTATTCTAGAGGGAGATAATTTTTTGTATTTTAAGTAAGGTTTTAGATCCTTATAGCTCAACACATCAAATATTTTTTATGTATGAGGTGATTTGGAGAATCCTAGATTAGGTTTGACTGAGTTTTAATGTTGAAATCTAGTTTCAAGAGTATTTCACTCTATGACATTTTATTCATGACTTGAGTGGGTAGTTTGTATACTAAATAGTTATTAAAGGCTTGTGTATTTAGTTGTTTGTAAGGTTTGATTCATGGAATGAACCACCAATTCAAGATCCAAATGGATGAGGTGTAAAATTAAGAGAATTTGGATTAAAAAAATTATAGCACGGACATGTAGTTCAGGCCATGAATCGATCTTAGGATTGTTAGATCGATGTAAATCAATTTTTTTCAATCCTTACACTTGAGCCTTTCACAACATGAAAGGACCTTTTATCCCATCAATGTTTTGTTCTAACAATACCCATAAATTCTATTGCACACTCAATATTTCTCAAATCCCTCCTAATTTTTCTAAACCCTAGGTGACCATAGGTACACTTTCAGGGTATTTTTAATCCATTTTGATTGGGATTTTTCCATGTCTTCTCTTGATCAATCCATAGTTATTTGAGATGAATTCTCTAACATTCACTTATGTTTTATAATTTTTATAATAATTTCATCCCTTTATATATTTTAATTTTATTGAGGTTAATCCTATTTTTCTCATAGATTTATATTGAGTATTTATGGAATCTTTTTGGTGTGGAGTACATAATTTGATGCTGATTATATGTGAGAGTAGTTGTGTGATATTTATTCTTGTGTTTTATTTTTAATTGTGAAATATTGAAATCATTGTGGTAGGAAATTTAAAAAATCAGTGTGTTTTTTTGAAAATTTCAATTCATCATACTCTATCTCATTGGGTAATGGTGTAGTTAACATAAATTTCGAGTAAATCATAATTAGGGAATTGGTTTTGTGTTTTTGTAATCATAAGTGTTTATTTCACGTTAATGTTTTCCCGAATGATGTTCATGAAAATGTGTAATATTTAATATACTATAGTTTATCATGTTTATTATTCATGAAAATTTGATATTTAATGGAAATATAGTCATTATTAATGAACTAATACTGATGATTCATGTTTAACTTTAATCCTTATTCCTATAATTGATTGAAATTTTTGGGATTTTTGGAGTCTGTTTAAAACACATATTGTTGTTGTAGTTGATGCCTTAGGTTCTCCATTTTTATAAACCATATTTAATGAATGAGATGATTAAAAGATAGAAAAAATCATTTTTGGGATAATTAATATTTTTTTATAAAGTATGGATGCCTGGGTTCTTGGGACTAGATGGCCTGTTAACATTTTTTCTTATTTCCTTGTTTGATTTCACTGGGAAATGATACTTACAATATAACATGATGTCAGCAAGGGATAGCTAATGGTTTACGGTGAAATTGGAGGGTGTGCACAGGGATTATGTAGTAGTTGAAACTGGTGATGGTTAATGGTTGATGATCTGCATTATCATTATTAAGAAGACATCAAGACTAATGGATTATGCTGAAGTCAGGCATTCTCATGTATGATGAGTTTAATGGTTGTTTTCATGAATATTTTTGTTTTTATATATTTATAATATAGATGGATGGGTTTCTTTTATTAATAATTCTATTCTCTATAGGTTAATGTTTATGTTCATTCTTATTCAAATGCGAAATGGTTCCTCAGTCTCTAGGGTTATTCTCTTGCTCTCGGCTCGCCATATTCCTCCCCATAGGGTTTCTCCCGAACGTCTTTGGATCTTCTACACCACATTTTCTAGTCTACACTCTCTGTAGGTCCTCTCCTATCTCTTTCTCTCTTAGTACCTCTAGGTTTCCTCTCTATCTTTCATCTTCCCCACCCCGATGAAGGCTAATCTCCAGCCACCATACTTCACTCTATCTTCGAGTCCCACCACTCCTCTCATGGTCAGAAATAGAGTGATGGGAACCCCAAGGCTTTGGGATAGAGGTTTGGCAGTTGAGCGTCCTCTCGATATCCCTCATAGTCTTCATTTATGTTTTCATCCCTCGGTGTATATATAGTGTTCCTTCCCCTCACAGTAGTGCTTTTTAGCTGTCTTTATTTGTTTTTTTAGGGAGTTATCCCCTTATTTCCCATATGTTTCTTCCTAATTTGGTCATTTTTTTCTTATTGGTAATAGGTAGTGTGAGTTTTAAGACTAAAATGATGAGTTCCTCGAGTGGATCAATGGTTTTGGCTAGATCAAGAAAATGATTATGGGTTCTTGTGGCAGACAACACAAGAATTTTATTGGTGTGGTGCTAAGGTGACTGGTGCTTCTAGGTATTCTACCAATGGTGTCTCCTTCATTATTCTGCTTCCGTAGTCCTTGGTGGATTGGTGACAATGAATGTAATGTCGATGATGGGTTTCTATTCTCAGAAGTGACGATGATGACTTCTCCCTCAGTGATGAAGGTCTTGGGTTGTGTCTCTCAATGGTGATGTTGGTGCTCTTACCGATGGAAAAGGGGATTTCTGATGGTGCTCTTTGGTGATGATTATGGTTATATTGGTAGTGTCGAGGGTATACAGTGGAGACATCTTTTCAATTTGTGCATCTAGAGGTTATGGTGATATAATCATGTTGATGATCTAACATCTACTTTTTCAGTTTTTTAAATGGTGTTTTCAATGGCGGTATTTTGGAGTAAATATCGGTGATGGATTCTTCGGTCCACTCATAGGTTTTGCGGTGTGATTTGTCCCTTTTGATGTTTGAAATATGACTCATTTGACGGTCTGGAGTGGTGAAGGGTTCTGTTCTATTTTATGAATTTTAGAGTTTTAATGTTTCTTTTTTGATGTTGATTGTCTTTGATGTTGGAGGAATAGTTTTGTAGGTTTTGACATTCCCTCAAAGTATCTTTTAAAAAAAACTAGATTTTGGATCTCATAGTTGTACTTGGTTTCTACATCCATTATATTAGCTTAGGATGAGTCTTGGACTGCTTTAATTATAGAATAATGATGAATGTTAAATTATTTAACCAACAAGGTTGAGATTTATAAGGTTGAATTGGGATAATTTGATGGAAATTATTAAAAATGAACCACTTATCATAAAAAATGAATTAAAATTGTCCTTAAAAAATTATATCCTTATAGGATACATAGTTATTTGTTTTGAATGTTTGGTGTTTGAGAGACAGTAAATTCAAATACATCTAGGGATTTCTTATTTTTCCGTTTTGTGGGTTAGGATATATATATATATATATATATATATATGTCTCTTTTGTTATTTGATTTAATTTTCTTCCACACCAATGTTTGTGTGGATAACAACACCTATTAAACTATGTGGCTTATTTTCCATAATATATAGGCTAGTAAGGACAACACTCTCACAACCCCCTATCTGAAGATCTCTTATCTAGTTAGTATTACATTCTATTACAAAAATTGGTTAACTTTCTATATATATGTGCATATGTTTTTATAATATTGTAGATATTTATGAAAAATATATTTCAAGATACATTATCTTATGGATTATTTTGGTATATTGTGTGTATCCTGTAATGGCAAGAATTTTAGTAAATTATGTATGGGTTGTAGTGACTCCCATGAAAATACATAGTCAAATGTGGATATTAGAATGTTAATGTTAATATTATTAGAGGGATGAGGTGTGGGGTTTTATATAGTTTCCTTTGACACATGTGTATTATTCAGAAGTGATGTATTTTATGTGGGACATTGACAAAATATAGGAAAATTATTGGGGATGTTTTAGAGAGATACTTTTCGGTTTATAATATATTGGATGTTATATTATTATATTTTAATTTTATACTTGGTGAGAGGGATTTGGTGAGGTTGGTAATGATCCTAAGCCCCAAAGACACTAGAACTCTCAATCATCCATGTTGTATCAAGTGAATAGTGTATGTAATAAACCATGTTTAAGTTTGTAATAAAAGAAGGGTTGTAATAGTTGGTATCAGAGGATAGGTTTAGTTATTTTTGGGATTAGGATTAGAAAACCCTAGTAAATCCTTAGAGACAAGACTAAGTATAATAAAAACATCCCCATGTTTTGGTAAGTACTAAGTAAGTGGTTTATCAATCAAATACATCCATGTGTAGATACGACCAGGTAGAGGCCGCTCTAGCACAGATGTATCCTAGGGGTAAAACCCAAAAACACCGCTTTGAGCTAGACTCGAATGGGAACTGGTGCACGACAACGGGTCTTGCTGCAATCATGGTTACGACACTCCCAGGGGTAATGTTTTGATAAATTCACAAGGTTATTATGAACCCTTATTAATGGAATTATAAAAAATTCCCATAAGAATATATTTTAGAATGTAGATCATGAAAAGCCTAGATTGAAGCCTATAGACTAATGAGTTAAAGAAATAAATGTTTATTTATAAGTCATCAGCTTTTGTCTTTGGATTACACATTATGTGTTACCCCCTAACATTCCTTTTATTCCCGCCAATGGCCAGTAATAGGAGGACTCGGGCTAACAACCGATGTGAAGATCAGTGTGAAGATTGTACTAATGAGATGCCCAATCTAATGGGAGTGGGAATTGCGAACTTTTTCACGCTTCTCTCTCAGATAACCCAATCATTGAATAGAAACACGGTTCAAGATAAACATTCAACCACCCCCCCCCCCCCCCCCGCCCTAAGAAAGAACAAGTCTCTATCAAGAGCTTCATGAGACAAAGGCCTCATACTTTTAGTGGATCATCCGATCCCACGATCACTGAACAATAGATCGACTCTATTGAAATGATCTTCACTATCCTTCAATGTTATGAAAAAGAGAAGGTTATCTTGGAGGTTTATCATATGGAGGGTGAATCTGATCAATGGTGGAAGTTGATCAAATTTACGAAGCCTGAGGAGGAGATCGAGGCGTTGGAATGGAAGGATTTCCAGAAGATTTTCTTTGATAAATATTTTCCGTGCACCATCCGGCTTAAGATGGAAAGGGACTTCCTTTCCCTAAAACAAAAAGAAGAGGAATCTATTGGAGTGTATGAGGAAAACTTCACAAGTCTTACACGATACGCTTCCGACTTTGTCGTTACCCCCGAATGCAAGGTTGACCGATTCTTTGGTGGGATGAAGCCTAGACTGCGGAAAGAATTAGCGATCCGTGACTTCGACAGCTATGAGGAAATTGTCCAATGTTCCCTTAAGGATGAAATAGAGATGGGGGAATCACAGGGGTATCATGGGGACAAGAAGTGTAAGGTGGACTTCAATACTGGCGGTCTGATGGATAAATCCAACAGTGCTAAGAAGATCCATCCCCCCACTTTCCAAAAGTGTGGAAAGAAGAACCCTGAAAATTGCCTCATGGGGACGAGGAAATTCTTTAGGTGTGGAAGTGAAGGGCACCTATCTATTAACTATCAGCAAGAAAGACCCACATATGTGACAGAGTAGAGGAATCCTCCATTTGAACCTCAACGCATTGTTCATTGCTACAACTGCAAAGAACAGGGGAACTTTTCAAGTCAGTGCCCTAAACCAAGGGTTTTTAGAGGCAACCAACAACCTCCAAGGCAGCAAAGAAGATCTTTTTCCATCAGTTTTGCCGAAAAGAACCCCGACAACTAAGTTTTTATAGGTACACAAGTTATTCATTCAATAATAGAGAACATACTTTTTGATTCATGTTCTACACATTCTTTTATATCTCGAAAGTTTAGTACAACAATCCCTGCACCACCACAAATCATGGAAGTTAAGATGTCGGTGAGTATGAAAAATGGGGCAATCATTGCTTCCCATGAATATATGTCCTCTCCTATTATAATTTGTGGATTGAGTTTCCCAGCGAACCTCGTCATACTCCCTCTGGTGTAATTTGATGCAATTCCCGGCATGGATGGGATTTCCTTATATAGAGCCAACATAAATTCCCGGGAGAGGGAAATCACACTCTATATGGAGAATCAACCCCCGATTCATTACATGTATAAGGAGGAAGATGAATCTCCTTTAGCTCCATAATATCAAGCATGGATATTACTACCCTATAAGAACACGTATCTGGCTCAGATGATTGAGTCCAAGGAAGAAACCATCATTGAATAAATGCTATTGTGAGGGAATTCGCTGAAGTGTTTCCCGAGGAACTGTATGGTCTTCCTCTTAGAAGATATGATGAATTCTCAATTGAACTTATACCAGGGGTGCTACCAATATCTAAGAAACCATATAGAATGGCTATCGTAGAGATTAAAGAGCTAAAGAAACTACTACTGTAGAATCTAGATAAAGGGTTTATACGCCCAAGTGATTCACCATGGGGTGCACCAGTCCTCTTCGACAAGAAGAAGGATGGGTCAATGTGGCGTTGAATCGATTATTGTGAACTTAACAAAATCACGACAAAGAAAATGTATCCTCTACCACAGATCGATGACTTGTTTGATCAGCTGCGTGGAGAAAAATACTTCTCCAAGGTAGATTTGCGGTCGGAATATTATCAAGTAAGGGTGAAGAAGGAAGATATCCCCAATACTGCTTTTTGTATAAGATACAGGCACTATGAATTCATAGTAATGCCTTTCTGACTCACCAATGCTCCAGAAATCTTCATGTACATGATGAATAGAGTATTTAGAGATTACCTAGACAAATATTTGGTATTATTTATAGATGATAGTCTAATATACTCCAAAACCAAGGAGAATCATGAGGAACATTTAAGAACTCTACTTGAGACTTTGCGAAAGGAGAAGCTCTATGTAAAGTACAGAAAGTGTGAGTTCTGATTAAAGGAGGTCTCATTATTGGACTATATCATCACAAGCAATGGGATATCTGTGGATCCCTCCAAAAAAGATGCAATTGATGGATGGCCGAGGCAAACATTGATAACGGATATCCATAGCTTCTTGGGGTTAGCTGGATATTATCGACGATTTATGAATAGATTCTAATGATTTTCCAACCCTCTTACAAAGCTAACTCGAAAGGGAGTAAAGTTTTCTTGGAGTGATGAATGCGAAGAAATATTAAAGGAGTTGAAAAGGTGGCTTATCACTGTGCTCGTCCTCACATTACCCACATGTGGGGAACTTTTTGTGGTATTCAGTGATGCTTCGAAGATGGGATTAGGCTGTGTGCTGATGCGGAATGATAATGTGATATCCTATGCCTCAAGGTAGTTGAAATTCCCTGAGTGAAACTATCTAACGCATGATCTCGAGTTGGCGGCGGTGATCTTTGCCTTGAAAATCTGGCAGAATTATCTCTATGGGGAGAAATGTGAGATATAAACTAACCACATGAGTCTTAAATATACATTCACACAGAAAGAGCTTAATATGCGCCAGAGAAGATGGATAGAGCTCATCAAGGATTATGACTGTTCAATACATTACCACCCTGGGAAAGTGAGCAAGGTGGCATATGCCCTAAGTAGAAAGAACCCAACAATTCTATTAATGTTGAGAATTGAGAAGGATCTAATCTTCTTAGACTTGACGAAAATGGACAAGGGAATCATAAAAAAGGGAAAATCATCAATCCTTTCACAAATGATTTCGCAGCCGTCTCTTTTGGAAAGGTTAAAGGATTCTCAAAAGGATGATGTGGGAATTTAGGAAAAAGTGGAAGATATCAAAATATGGAAATCCTCGGAGTTTAATGTTAATGAATAAGGAATTGTGCGATTTGGGAAAAGGCTATGTGTTCCATTACGTCCGGAGTTGAAGAAGGAACTTTTGCTTGATGCACATAGTTCAAATTTCTCTATTCACCCAGGGAGCACAATGATGTATCGAGATATCTGAGAAAACATTTTGTGGGATAATATAAAAAAGGAGATCGCTGAATATATATCAAAGTTCCTGGTGTTCCAGCAAGTGAAGGCATAGAGGTAGAAGTCTAAGGGGATGATGCAACCATTGCCCATACAAGAATGGAAATGGGAGAACATCACCGTGGACTTTGTCACTGGACTTCTAAGGACATCCAAAGGCAATAATGCAATCTGGGTTGTTATGGATCATCTTATAAAGACTACACACTTCATTGCTATTCAGGATGATTTCTCATTGGATCATCTAGCATGGATATATGTCAGGGAAGTTGTAAGGATAAATGGAGTGCCACTATCTATTGTGTCTGACTGAGATCCAAGATTCACCTCTATGTTTTGGAAGAATCTTCAACATGCTCTGAATACTGAGCTGAACTTCAGTATGGCCTATCATCCTCAAACTAATGGCTAATCCGATTGGACTATCCAAACACTTGAGGACATGTTGAGAGCATGCTCAATGGAATTTAAAGGAGGATGGGATCAACATCTTCCTCTGGTTGAGTTATTTTATAATAACAGTTTCCACTTGAGCATCCAAATGGCACCATATGAATCCCTGTATGGGAAAAGGTGCAGAACACCAGCATGTTGGGATATGGTCGGTTAACATAAGCTTCTTGGACCAGAAATGGTTGAATAAAATGGTGGAGAAGGTGAAAACCATTCAGCAGCATATCAATGCATCCTAGACTAGACAGAACAGTTATGTAGATAATCGTCGATGAGACATTGAGTTTAAAGTTGGAGACATGGTTTTTATACGCATATCTTCGTGGAAGAAGGTCGTGAGGTTTGGAAAGAAGGGGAAGTAAAGTCCAAGGTACGTTGACCCCTTTGAGATTCTTGATCGTGTAGGGGCTATGACATATCGACTATCACTTCAACCTACCATGGAAAAAGTATATGATGTCTTCCATGTATCCCTCTTAAAGAAGTACATACCGGACCCTTCACATGTACTCTCTTCTGAGGTGGTACAGTTGGAGGATGATCCTTCTTATGAGGAGAAACCAGTGAAGATCCGAGATCGTAGAGAAAAAGTTCTACGAAATAAGACAAAGCCCCATGTAAAGGTGTTGTGGCAAACCCACAAGTTTGAAGAAGTGACTTGGGAATCGGAGGAAATGATGAGGCTAAGCTACCCATATCTGTTTCAGTGTGGAAAAAAGGAAAGTTTGAGGGAGAAATTTCTTAAGTGGGGAATATTGTAACGACACAAAGTTTCATTAATGGAAATTCCCCGTGATCTATTTAAATGTCTCTTTATGTAAGACATTTATATAAAATGTCAACTTCTTTAGTTTTTTGTCAAGAGTTGGGACTGTTACTTTTATAGTCGTTGAACAGTGATCACATGATTAGTATAAATATAAGGCTTTAAAGAACCCAATTTACAAAGACAAAAGAAGAGATGGCCTCATCCAGTATAATTGCTCCATAATAAGACCATTTGTCAAATCTCAGAAAAGAGGTGGCGTCTTTGGGCTTCTCTCTTGACCAATCCCAAGTTGAGTTTCACAATGTCATGCTCTAATGAGACCATCTATGGGAAAAGTGGAAGTTGATAGAGATTACCACTCGAGCGATGTTATCTGAGACACCCCAAGAGTCTATCACCATCGCACACCTTACCCTTAGGTCTTATGCAACTCTTTTAAGGGGTTATGTAAGAAATTTCTAGTACTCTGTTCATGTACATTATTTTTGTATCTAATAATGAATATTCTTTCTTGTCATTTTTGATACATTGTAAATAGTTTTTAAAATACAAATAGTGTTTTTATTTATTATTTAATTAAGAATTATATTTTATTAAATTAAGGGATTTTTGAATTAAATAATATTTTAATAAAATATTATTATTATTATTAAATTAATTTTTATTAAATATAAATGATATTATAATTTTATGAATTCAATTGTAATTTTTATTAAGGTTTAAAATCCATTTTTGTCAAAACCCATGAATTTTCGATAACTGTCGGTTTTTATTTTAAAAGTGAAAATTAACATATTTAGAAAATTATTTAGATAAAATAAATTTTATTTCTGGAATCATGACGTTGAAATTACCAATGGTGAATTTTTCAAAATTTTCTGAGACAGTCAAATTTTTGGGTAAAAATTAAATACTGTTTAAATATATAATGTGTTTTATGACATCATAATGACCCAATAGTGATGTAATAAAATACTATAAGATTTATGATCAGCCAATAAATGTTTTAACATTAAAATAATGTGATTTTGGGTTTGTTTGGGTTACCTTTCAAAGAATTAATGGACCCCTCAAGACTTATTAAACACCTTGTCTTTTTAAATAGTTTTCCATGAGAGTGTTACTCAACTCCATATAAACAACCCTATTATTTTAAGAAGGTCGATCATTGGCCTTATAAAATATTTTTTTCCCCTTCCCTTTTCCAATAACCACGGGTAAAAACCATGGGATGGTTTGTGTTTTGGACTAATTTAATATAAGGGGTCCCAAACCTAAATAATGAAGAATTCCCTCACCTTTCCTATATAAACCCACCCAAGATCCAACATCCGCATCACTCAAAGCCTTTGTATAATGTTCATACTCTACCCTAATCTCTCTATAATCCTCTCAAGGTGCCCCAAGATCCCAAGAAGCCTCACTCAACCCTCTCTCAAACCTTTGGAAGCACACTTCCAAGTAAGGGTTTTTTCTTCCTTTCTAATTTTTGTCCAATTTTCATTAAGTTGTATAGAATGGAAATTTATTAAAGAGAAAAGAAAAAACAATACAAGAAAAAAACAAACAAAAAACACCAAAACCATAAAAAATGGTTAAGGTGAAAATGAAGGAAACCAAAGCAGACAACAGCCCTGGTCTAAAATCCAAAAAACAGCAACAAAAAAGCCTTCAATCCACCAAAAGAATCAAGCGACTAAGCTCCAGCCCTCTCCAACTAGAATTTGGAAAACCAAATGAAGCCAGAAACTCTGCAGACTCCAGCTGTCCGTCTGGGAACTATTCATCCATCACCAGCACCAGAAAAAGATAGACCAACTCCTCAAATTCCGAAAAAGAATCCTCAGAGCTGAACCAACAAGCAACGCTTTTTCTGAACCTTTAAAGCATTAACTGTGATTCTCCTGGCTTTAGGGGTCTCCCTACTTTCCTTTTCAAGCATTGAGGACTGTTAACAAAAGATAATAAGGCCGAAGTATCAGACATACTCTCCATGAAAGCTGGTAGATGAAACTGCAAGTTCTTCTTAGTATTGATGCAGAAATCCAGCTCTATAACTGAATTATGATCACAGAACTGCCCAGCTTCAACCTCTGTGGAAGTAGCCAGGTTAGAAGAAAAAATCACAACTTCTTTATCATCCTGTAAAGAGATAAAAAAATCATGGATTTCAATCTGAAAATTCAGAGAAAACTGATACACATCCTCCTCATTCTGTAAGTCATAAACCAGAAAACAAACATCATTGCTAATCTCAGAGAATAAGGTGAAAATCCTCCTTTGAAACCCATTCAAAAACCGACTGAGAAAAAATGGCATTGAAACCAATGCCATAAAGTGACATGAACCAGCTGAGAGAAAACTCATGGTAATTTATTTCCAGATTCAGCCAGCTCATCAAGACATGCTTTAGTCATTATGGTAATATGCTTTGAACTCCTTACCTTTAAAGCAGTATCCATGATTTTCTTGGCTTTTGGGGGTCTCCCTACTTTCCTTTTCAAGCATTTAGGACCTTTGAATCCTTGAAGCAGGTCATCAATGTTAACAACTTCAGGTAATCCACTATCCTTTGAAAATCTTTGTGAGCATCCATGGGAACCAGAATGATGGGAAGCATTTTGAGCATTTTTTTCAGAAGCAACATTACTATTAACAGTAGATAACATAGCTGAAGTATCAGACCTGCTCTCCATGGAAGCTGGAAGATGAATTAGCAAGTTTTTCTGAGTATTGATGCTGAAATCCAGTCCTGTAACTGAATTATAATCACAGTTCTGCCCAGCTTCAACCTCTGTGGAAGTATCCAGTTTTGAAGCAACAAATACATCTTCTTTATCATCCTGTAAAGAGATTAAAAAATCCTGGATTTCAGTCTGAAAATTCAGAAAAAACTGATACTCATCCTCCTCATTCTGTAAGTCATAAACCAGAATACAAACATCATTGAAAATCTCAGAGAATAGGTGAAGATCCTCCTTTGAAACCCATTCAAAAACCGGATGAATAGGCACAACTTTTAAGAGCTGCTCTTCCTCCTCAGCCACATCAGCCCATGAAACTCTTTGTGATGAAGAAGAAATAGGATACTTAGGTAAAGAAGCATTATCAAAAGGAATATGAGTTTTAACAGGGGGGACATCTGACTTTAGAATTCCTTTTTTTTTAATAAAAACAGCCTTGTTCTTTTTATTTCTGTTGACATCATTCCATTCAGAAACCTTAGATAACACCTTGGCATTTCTCTGAATCAACCTATAGTTAGAGATATTATGTCCCACAATTTTACAGACATCACAAAAGTAGGGCACATTCTCATATTCCAATCGAATATCAGATTTAATGCCATTATCATTAAACAGAATCAAAGCATGTCTTTTGACTTCCAGGTTAATGTCCACAAGTATTCTGGAAAAATAACCATTTTCACCATCCAAGGTGTGTTGATCTATCCTCATAGGAGTACCAATACATGAAGCAATGTCGTTGAGGATTCTAGGATGCCAATACACCCAATTTAATCCATGCAATTTAACCCAAATTTGAGCATTATATTGCTTGAGGTTAAAAGGATTAAAATTAAAATTCCCTGTTGATAACCTTAGAATTCCAGGTTTGAGTTGAAGGTTACCTATCTTCCAAACTGAATTCAAGGAAGAAGAGGAGGTGAAGATAATGTGAAAATACCCTTTTCCGATTGAAATAAATTTCCAATCTCTTAAACTCCAGCAGTGAGAAATTCTGTTTTTGAGATCAGCAAAAGACCAGGGTTTGTCTCCCTTCAAGTAAATAACACGACCCAGTAATGAATACTTACAAAGGTCCAGCCGTTGTTGCAGTGAAATTGAATCCGCAACCACTGAGAATCCACCATTTTCTAACCTGGTGATATTTGAACTATCCTCTTTATGTTTGATTGATGTTAGACCCTTTATCTCTCATTAAATGCCTCCCATGTACACCTATTACTATGCTGAAATTCTGAAAGAAACTTCTGTCTCCTCATTTATATTCAAGCAATACTTTTGTATCATGAATCTAAATTCAATTAAAATTATTGGGACATGTATTTATATGGCCACATTACTGTCCATTACATGTAATTTTGATGAGGAGCCCATTTATATCTCATTAAATGACACTCATTTACACCTATACTATGTCGAAATTCCGAAAGAAACTTCTCGCTCCTCTTTTACATTCAAGCAATACTTTTGAATCATGAATCTAATTTACATTAAAATTGTTGGTAAATGTATATTTATTAATTAATTATTGTCTGTTACATTTAAATATGATGAGGAACCCCTTTCTCTCTCATCATCCATTTTTATTAATTCTTATGTCACGCCGTCACGCTGCCGAAATCGCACCGATTTTCTATGCCAATGTTATTTTGTAGTGAATACCATGCCCATTTCCCCATCAAGGGTATTCACCTTTATGCACATTTACTTATTGATTATAATGTTTCATGTATGAATTCCACATTCCTTTATCATGGAATAAATGATTATTTTTATGAATCTATGTTTTATGATCCATGTGGCACACTTATGAATGAAATGAAATGTTTAAGAACGGTGCGCCCTTATAGCGCTCCAATGCATTGGGTAAAGTATAGTATCACGATACATCATGTGAAATGATTGTTGACTCATGATATTTCAAGTGCAACTAGGGTTTAATCATGCTTCATGTGCAATGAGGATTTACTCATGCTCTAGGTGCAATGAGCCTTGGCTCATGCTAATTCTATGTTAAGTGTTGTTGCCACATATCCATGTTATGATTATCATACATTATCATGACTTTATGTTCATGTTTCTCTTGTGCTCTATTGATATTCCAATTATCTAACATGTATTTTACTCTGCATGTATTGCATGTTTATTCCCTTACTAGGCTTTATAGCTCATCCCATTTCTTATGCATGTCCTCAGGTTATCCCATGCAATGTTAAGTACGAGGGAATGTAGTGGTCATGTAAAGGATGTTTTCAATAATGATGTTTTACTTTATGTTTTAAGTTGTTATTTAATGATCCTAAGCCCCAAAGACACTATACCTCTCGATCATCCATGTTGTATCAAGTGAATAGTTTATGTAATAAATCATGTTTATGTTTGTAATAAAAGAAGGGTTGCCATAACTACAATCAGATGACCATTAAAAATTTCCACATATCCCTTGTATAGTTTAACATTGACTCCTCTACAGGTCTTTTTCTATTATCATGACCTGTATATAGTCTCAATATTTTCATTATATATTTTTAGAGTCATGATTACATGGACTTTTTATATGTAGATGATGTTTAATCAAACTCTAACTACGTTTCAATAAATAAATTAACTATACATAACCACTAATTCTTCATTACATTTAATAATAACCGGAATTTTGTGGTTTTATCGTTATAGATCAATGAATCTTATGCATACTATACAAAATTATTGAAATTATTATAATTCCAATATTATCCCATTAAATAATTATTGTGAAATTGTTTGACACTCATAATAGTTTATAATCATCTCAAATAATTTATAAATAGGTCTCTGAAACATGATCCCAATAGCTTTAATACTATCCAATCCTTTAAAAGATTTTATAATAACATTAAAGATATAATAATTTGTTATCCTCCAGTATTTGTACTATAATTTTACAGGAACATCTAACCATCTAAATAATCTCTATAAAATATTTATCCTCTATTACCACATGAATTTAAAATATAAAATAAACATGAACAATAATCACATGTCAATTACTACATTATCTTCAATTTCTAAAAGATATATATCAATTGTATAGCTTAAAATATCCTATAAAAATAAACATGAAAACTCCTTTATTAAATCTCATCAGAATCTTAAAACATATAGATATAATATTTAATCATAAAAAAATTTAGCATATTTTAAAAAAATAAAATTCAATCAGATGGGAACTTTAATCTATAACATTAGATTTATGGTCAATAACACCATTCACATTTCATGTAAAAATGGGAATTTCTATTTGTCCACTTATTAAAAATATACAATGATGGTGTATGGGTAATCCCATAACATATTTATTCTTTCAAGTATTCTAAAAAATTCATTATTCTCCAACATTTATTTTGAATCCCAACATGATCCACATTTGATAGAATCATGAGGTCACAAAATTTCCTTATTCAATATACGTTATTTAGTCAACTCACTATCTATATATACTAAACTACTGTAGAAAAATAATGTCAAAAACAAGGTTTTTAATTTTTTCTATATACTATTATATGTTTGATATCATGTCAAATTCTAATTTTAGTATGGGTAAAAGTTTATTTATTAATAAAATAATCCTACACTCAACAAAATAATTCTATTAATATGGTCATGTTCAAAACATATAAAATCCCATTTTCTTTGACTCATTCATCAATAAAAAATTACCTCATTATAAATACACATTATATAAAAAAAAATTGTTGTATGTGTGATATAAAATTCACATTCTTTAATTTTTTAATATTACAAAAAATTCTAGATTCACAACATGAAGTGTTCATATATTTTTTGATCCTCTAATGGGATACATTAAAATACCATGTTTTTTCGTACTTATAACACTCCAAGAGAGAGACATTAATTTGTTTCTAGTAGTGAGAACTTAATTCTTCTCAATTAATTCCCTTCATGATATCAAAAAAGAAAACAAATTAAGTAATATGAATGGACATTTTTATATTTTCTTGAGAATATAAATGCTAAGACATAAGTATCAACCCCGAATTAATTTTAGACTTGGTTTTATTTTTTTATGAAAACCATTTCATATATTTATCAATTATGAAATAGGATGAGTTTGTTGATTTATATTGATTCATAAATATATAAAACATTTGTGGTAGCAATGTAACATATTATTGGGGTAAATATCATTCAATCTTGTATATTTCACAAAAATAATTTTCAAAATAATTCACATTTCCCTTAATAAAAGGTTTCTATAATTTCATATAATGGATAATGAAATAAATTTCATCCAAAATCATTACCTTCAATGTTTTGAATTGATTTATATCTATTATTAAATTCAATGGGTTTCCATACATTATTTTTAACAAAGGCATACTCATTATTCCTTTTCACATATTGATTTGTTTGTTTTGGTATTGTCCTTTCACATCCATTTGATTTGTGTTCGTTTTATACATGCCAACACTATTAAATAAATATAAAATTATATTTCAACTGTTAGAAAAAATTTCCCAATTATTCAATTATGTTCTTTTTCTAGGAAATATACTTCCTTACATCAGGTTCTTTTTTGAGTTTAAGATTTTATTCCCCATAAAAAATACATTTTATTTTTCTTCTTGTTTAAAAATTATGAAAAAATTATAGGTCCTTGTTCCAAAACATCCAACATCACTAGAAGTTTCCAATGAACGTTCTTTTTCTAATTACTTAGTTGATCTCTCTAGAAATTTATTCTTGTGAACCTTACTGAATTGGGATATATTTCCCTCTCTCATGGTCATTATATGGGGAAATACTCTTTATTATTTTCATGGAACCATCATTGATGATGTGGTTCATTTTTTTCTAATCTTTTAAACATGTATATTTCCCCGACTTTTATTTTAAACATGAAACATAAATTGAATCAAAAAATTTACATAAGACATTTTTGGGTTATGTGATACCTTCTTCTAGGATCTTATTGCTTCCTGATTAGAGGATTACGAAAATATTTTCAAGCCAATGATACAAGTATTCTTGGAGACATGAATCTAAATAGATATATTTATTTCAATAGAATTATTCTTTATAGATTGGGAAAGACAATTTTGTGCCAACTTTGGGATTTTAAACTTGAAAAAATACTTATGAAACATCATGTCAATGGAGGTTTTCTCATCCTGAACTATTATCTAGTTTTATTAATAATCCACCATAATCTCATTGATTTTCTCTTTAACCACATTTATTGATTACTATAAATATTTATTATGTTATTTTTATATTTTTTTCTTCTTTAAACTCTAATTGATCATCAATAGAATTTATGAATATTTTACACTTATTTTTAATGATATAGTTAATAAAAATATTCTCAATCACTATTTTTTCACAAAATACATTGGAAATGATTCTTCAATATATTAATATTATTTATTTCAAAGATATTGTGTTTAAAATTTATCCTAAAGAAGATCTTTTTGGTAAATTTACTGATAAAATGTTTTACTCATTACATTCTATATTCATATAACATCATCTCCTTTAAGAAATAATTTTTTCATTTACATGTTATTTGATTACATCAAATATATATGTGACCACTTATTTTTGAACCTTCAAAATATGATCTTTTTTTGGGATGAATATCACTATATAAAACATCATCATCACAACTAGAAATATCTTTCTATGTTTAATCATAATTAATAGAATTATCATGAAATTTACCACTTGAATTACATTAGTTATTGGTGTTTCCCCCTTTACATTTAGATTATTATTCAGCCTCATTTACTCTCTTATTCACATATTACATTGCTTATTGGAAAATAAATTCAAATTTTTAAAAACATATATATCCACCATTTTCATAGTCTGAGGAAACTAAAATGATTCTTGAAGTCTAAATTTATTTTATATAAAATAATATTTTAGAATGAAAACTTGAATCCAATTTAGTGGAATCATATATTTTCTATTATACCACTTTTCGTTCCAATTTTAGAGATTATAGAGATGGGGAGGAGGTGAATCCTTGATCTATAATTCCTTTTTAAGAATGAATACCTTTAATTCAAACCCTTTATAGGATATAGTCTGAATCAATCATGTGTGTATCTTAGTCTATAATGCAATAAGTAGTAAATGAAGGAACAAGAACATGGTGACTTATAATATTTTTTGAATTTAATGCTTATTTATTATAATGATTGTTTATCTCCCTAACAACAAATTCTCACATTAGTTCACACAAAGTGATTACATGGAATGGTAATGCACTAGGCACACATGGAGTACCAATATATTCTTTAAATTCCCACTATACAGTCTTTATATTAAATCACATATATTCCAATAGAATTCAAATTGATCATGTTATCTCCCATAACTTTATCCTCACATCCAAAGTTGGATTCATCAAGGGGCCTCAAAACCCTTGGATTAAAACATTTCATCCCTTTATTTATATATATAATAGTGTATTTCTCTTTTTCTTCACCTCAATCTTATTTTAATGATCTACATGAACTTGTATTCAACCAAAAAAATTATGATATAATGATCCATATGTATGTAATTAGGGCTCTTTATTCTCAATGATCACATTACATGATAGAGGTGTAACATATCCCCCCCTCTATTTTAATTCTTATTATTAGTTGTTAGAGTATGTATTCTTCTACACATATAGTATAAAATTATTCTTATCACTTCAATTCTTTGATTTTCTTTAGAGAAATGTACTGTTAGTGAACTAATTTTTCTTCAACCTATATCCATTTTTTATGTCCATAGTATCATGAATATTATTTCCATATGAAACTTTTGAAATATCCTCTCCTATAGTTTAAAGATAGTCTTCTTATTAAAACTATATTATATTTCCTATTTTAATTTACTGTTATGACCTTGGACAAAATCCTAATTAAATTATCACAAAAACATGGGATATTTTTGTCCATTAAACTCTATAATCTTTTCATTATTATTATTCCATGAAATATCCATGTGTGCATTCCATGGTGACATGGATAAACCCTTTTGTAGGGTGGATATAATCTCAATATCCCTGATTTCTCTCAGCTCTCCTTGCCTATTAAAATAGATTGAGTCAGGTTTGATGTGAATGATTATTATATTTAAATTATAAATAATGGTTCATGCATAAAATAGTTTAATTCAAAAATATCAAAATAAAAATTCTATAAATATCATTTTATGTAAATATCCATAAATAATGACCTTTAGAGACATTTCTATTTCATTTTCATAGTCATTATATCATCAATAAGAAGGTCTAAATAACATATATATAGTCATAAAAATAGAATTACATAGATCATTTTATTTCTTTGATGACATTTTCATAGTCTATAAATAAACTTTTCATAGTCATAGTGTCACACTTATTGAGATGATGTAGAAACATTTGATTTTTATGTATTTTCCAATGATGTTCATTAAGAAAAATCATCCTTACATAGTGATTGACTTATCCTTACACATAAGGATAAAATGATCCTTATGGGGTAATCCTTATGGTTCAATGACTCTTACATTTGAAAAATATAATTCTATAAAATTACCCAATTTAAATCATTGAAACTTTAATAAATTACAATACCATATCAAACAATCAAAACATTGGTAAATCATCTTAGGATATTCATTAATTAGGTGAACAAAACATGATAAAAAACATCACTAATAGCCATTATTATGGTATAACATGTTGTAGAATGTGTCTCCTCAATTATAACCTAATTTTAACATGAAGTTCAGTAGAACCAATCATCACATGTGAATTGTTTCTTTGTATTTAATATTTACAAGTTATATTTACATGTTTAAAACTCAAAACCCCATTTCCCATTAACATGGATTCACATTCATCAACTCTACATGGTATTTTAACTCAAATATATATCATCCTAAATCATCAAGTAATATCTCTATATTGATAAAAAAAAAATAAGTCCACCAAATGGGAACTTTTTTATGGATGGTGGAATCACATATTGTTCAACTTGGAATCAATATTAAGGAGCAGTATTAGGTTCTTCCAGAAGGATTAAAAGTCAATAAACATTTTTAGGTTATCCTATATTATTATATGTTTTATACAGTGTATTTATTAATGAAAACTTATTTTCCTGGAATTTTATTTATAAAAAATATTATTTTTTGGTGTCATGGAATAGTTTTTCTATTGATTGATTTTCACACCATGTAAAGAGAGGTATGTACCATTATTAAAGGCCAATAAAGGGTAACACCATAGATAATTTCAACAAAACATTATGGTGAAACTAGGTTGTGTCATGACTATTTGGTGTCACTGCATGATGATGTTTTTTGTATGGTTTTCATAAATAAAAAATCATTACATATGACAGTATCTATATGGAACGTATTTCATGTCATGCTAGTGACATTTATGTGTTGTTTCTTAAAACAAATTATGTATTGACTATGTGAATTATATGTGAATTAATTTTTACACCATTACCACTATGATCACATCATGATAATCATATTGAGTTTGAAGGCCACACATTGGTACATAGTTGTGGGAGGCTGTCACTATATGGATGAGAAAAAATCCATCAATGATTGGTCAAAAAAAATTTTGTTCTACCTAAAGGTAAGATCAAATTCCTTTAATTTATCGGTAACAACATCATGAAATATATAAAGGGGAGGGTCGCACCTTGGGGTAGTGCTTACTAGTTTTATATGACATTATGACCATAACCTATGATGGTAAGTCACATTATGACACATATGATAATTCCAGGATGTTCTCTTACTCATATTTTCAAAAACTATTGATCGACTGATCGTTTACAGATCATCTCATCCATTATTTATATAATATGGGAATTATAAGAGGGTATTTGAGGTTGATATTCCTCTCCTCTGTCATCTATTTTACCCCTTGGTGTTGGGATGATTACCTAGAGTTTTCCATATTGATTTGAGGCATGATTTTCTAATCAATTTCGCTATTATTCTTCTATTTTTGTTAGCCACTTATTAACCGCCTCTTGATTATAGTTTGATATTAATTCCACCATATATATTTAAAATTATTTAGTGAAAATGGTTATTTTTCTCATCCTTATTAGAGAAATCCCAAAATGATGAACATTTATGGATTTAGGTTTCATTTTTTAGACTTTATTAATATTATATAGGTAATTATTCATCATTTTATATAATTATATAATTAATTAATATTTTTATAATTATTTATTTGGGAATTTTTAATTTAGATAGGATGTCATGTTTTTTAATTATCTTATAAAATTCATTGAGGGGATTACCCATGGAAGATATAAGCCTGGAGAGGATGGTAACTGCTTTTTGGAGGTTTGTAGTCCATATAAATTTAACTGTATTTTTTTCATGGTTTTCAATTATTTTATAAATTTAAGTGTCCATATATATGAGTAGGTAAGTAGAGAACCATATTCAAAAGATTTAGGATTTCATAGGGACTCATCAATATTGTTTTTCATGTTGAGTATTTTAGGATAGTTCGTTGAATATATATACCAGGGGGAATTTTCCATTTGATATGTTAAGAGATACTGAGTATGTTTTTATAAATTTTGTGAATTTTGAGTTTCAAAGGATAGATTCCTAAAATTATCTATATTTTTATGAGATAATTAATATTATATTTTACTTATGAGATGATCAAATGTCTCACCAAGAGTAAGGATCACTGTTATGAGGGTGGAGATGAGACTTTGTGTGTATTAGGAATGGGACAATTTATTTAGGGACTAACATGGTGTGATATAAGGGTTATTCCTTTTGATGGTAATATTATTTATCCTACGGGTGACATGTGTGAAAAACTAGGTATTGGTTTCTAAATTATTGATGAATTTGAATCTGTTTACCAAGAGTCTTATTTAATGTTATTCCATGATGATCCGATACTTTTTAGAAAGGGTTCTAGGGTATAATTGGTAATAGGAGAAGGATTAGGTTTTTTATGCCGGAGTGAAATTTATATTAAAAGATTTGAGATCACTTGGGGGGTTAGGCCTGACTCTGGGATAATTTTTGGAGATTGAGATAGGTCTAAGGAAATGATTGGATTATGATACTTGTGAGATATAAATATAAATGGAAATTACGTGTTATTATTTTTTTCATATACAACCTTGAGAATGTTATTATGTAATGATAGAGGGGTGATATAGGGGTCCAACCTTGAAAGGGGTTCACTTCTTCTAGGAATTATAACATCTAGTCAGAAATAGGAATTATAGAGAGGTCCATACCTTTTAATTACATCTGGGTTACTTTATTTTTAGGATGACTAAAAGTGAGTTATTTTCATAACCTGGATGATCATATTAGGAAACATCTCGCATCTTTCAAAGGAAATAATCTATCAATGGTTATCTGTATTTCTCCTATTATGTAAATGATTTTATCCAAGCCATTGCATTCATTTATGGTTTATAGATGGACCTTGGGTTTTATCAATAGTTTAAATGTTTGAATTAGAAATTTACATTAGAGTGGTAGTATTATAAAATGGAAGATCGTCACGATTCCCCGAAAAAAATATTTCAATTATATCACTAGTGGTTGTATCCGTATAAAAATTATCCAGAACTTTAATAAAGCTCATCATGCTAAATTTACATTGAATTTTCTCACTTGTAACTCGAGGGATTTGGTTTTCCTCATCCACAGATTCCTGGATTGGTTGAAATAAGGAAGCACTACTTGTATGTTTTCTTCTCTTTTTCTGACAATTAAAAAATCCTATGATAAAATAATGTCATTATTAAGAAATATTCCTTTTAGGAACTCATCTTCCCGATTCTAGATAGAAAACTATATTGGAAATCCTTTGGTCACTGATTTTCATCCTCTATATTATTCTTCAAATTATATGATTACCGTAAAATTTTTCTTTTATATTATCCTTTGAATTTAAATAATTAATTTAATGAAATCATTAATGAGTACACCGTTAAACCATTATAGGATGTTCTTATCTAGAATCCAAAAAGGAATCTTGAATAGTTTTATGTTCTATAAGTTCATCACTTTTACCTCCATCTGGGATTTTGACTAGATCAAGCATTTTAATAAATCCTGGATTCGACCATAAAATTTCACTTTGATTTGAAGAATTGTTCATAATATAAAACCCAAGGATGCATTCCAACAATTTTTAGGTGTTTTCATATATTCTTGGTTTCATATATGTAACCATCATCCGATGTATTCCAATAATCCATTTCATAGATGTTCCACTTCATCTACATAATAGAATTATATAATTAACTATTTGAATTTGTGATGATTACAAGAGTCTCAATTGTCTCTTCTCTTTATTTTGGTTTAAATTTTCTCTCATCAAAGTTCACTCAGCTTCTCCATGTTGTTATGGTAGAGGTGGTTCATATCATTTGTCCCCTATGAAATGTAGTAATCTACTTTAATGATTTATCATTTTTAAAATCACCCATTTCTATAATAATTATTTAAATTGGCGATTCCATATCACCCTATTGTTATTTTTGTGATAATAGTTTCCATGAATTACTAGTTTTTAGTAGACATGGTATTGCAAGGATTTTCAAATCGAAAGATAGCACCATTAAGATCCTCTAGAATCATTTATTTTGAAATTATATTAAAATCAATTCGGATGATAGTTTCAAATGGACTAATGGTACCTATATATATTCCAATTTATAACATGATTATAATAATAAAATCCTTGTAATCTATTATAGTTCATGTGTCCTTGTAAATTTTCTTGAAACTGAAATGTTTGGTGTAATCAATGTGGTCTCCCTCTCTAAATCTAAAGGCTGGAATAATTTATTGTTGGAAATTAACTCTGTGACTATTGTTTAGGTTATTGGATATGGTATAGTGCATCTATCAAAGAGGCTCACAACTCAATGGATAGGATGAATTAGCTTTCTCTATGGCCTTAATTAAATCATCACACATGTTTATTGGGAGGTACATTATGTGGAGATGGTGTTTCGGATAAAGGAATGAGTATGAATATCACATGGTTGGATACTCTTCATATGGATTTATAATATAATTATGATAGAAATTATATTAGAATAATGTATTTCAAACTTATGTAGTAATTCATATTCTTAATAAATTTTTCGTGGACTCATTTCATAAGAAAACATGGAAAAATGATAATTCAATGACATCCTGGTCAGGCTCTTGGACCTCAATGTGTGGGTCATTATTCCAGGTTTGTTAGTGTCACGACCTGGCATGGGCTGGGGCTCGAGCGATAACTACCCCAAGACTGCCTCTATAGGCCATGTGGTGGCGACTATTGTCGAAGGCACAACATACTCAGGGAGTCCTTTGCCTAAGAACTTGTACACACACACAAACACAACCATCTAAATGAAAAAGTGAAGAGGGAAAAGAAACAAAAGATACAATACTTCTATATAAATCCAAAAAAACGCACCAACCTATAAAAAGTATATGTACTAATGTTGTAATGTAAATTTAACGGTAAAGGGGAAAATTACATGACCAAAAAAAAGATTTCAACAACCCAGCAACTTGTAAAAAAGTAAAACATCTAAGAGATCCTATCTCATGACTCCCACACTCTGACCACTATACACGGTCTAAACACATGTATCCTTAAGCTCCTGAAAATTCCTGATCAACCTATTTTTCATCTTAAAGGGTACACCATGTTCGGTCAAAGCCCAAGAAGGGGTGAATATAATGATATTTAGTAGGATGCACCAGTGTGCTAAGGGAGCTACAATAGAGGTACTGAAGAAGGGAACACTATATAGAACAAGGTACAGTAAAGAGTATTTAAAAAGGAGTGAAGATCAACACAATGAAAGAGTGAAGTAATCTCATCTAAAAAGAAGGAGCTATAAATGGATAAAGTTGAAATTATCATTGAGTCTTCGCAACCTATATCAGGATAGTAGAATCATCAACCCGTGAAAAGCTAGACATAGAAAGCATTTGGCACACCCCATGCATCTTTTCATCTCATGGAAGGATAGTAGCAAAAACCCAAGGAGTGGGTACCAAACCAGGATATATATATATTATCACCAAAGAAACCCCAATGGGAGATTAAGGGGATCACCCACTCAAATATCATCTCAAGTAATGAGTCTCCAACAGGCTTAGAAGTTTCCACTATCTATACCTAGTATCTCTCCTGTCTTTTCTAAACAATGGGTCAAAAGATCTAAAATCACCACAACTTGACACTATCCAATTTGGTTGGAACTCAGTCATACTCATGGTTTTAGGTCATATAACAAGGACGCAACTCCGTTGGTAATGTTCCTCTCTTACTCATAAGTCCAAGGTAGAGTCAAAGTCAATATCAGCACTATTCTAAAAATACGGTGTGTAATACCAAAATAGAGGATACCTACACCCTGATGGGTCAGGGTGATTCCACTCTAATAGAAGCCGTAGAGGGTACCCATTCATTGATTCATTGGGGGGATTCCACTCTATTAGGAGTCGTAGAGGATACCCAGGCCCTATTGTGTTAGGATGATTCTACTCTGATATTTGATGGCGACCCACTACACAACCCAGTTGGAGTGTAATACCCAGTAAGAGTTGTTGATGAGACTCACTGACTATCCCAGCAAGAGGGAAGCCCTAAACTACCATTGGGGACCACATCCCAACTCAGCTGGAGGTATACCCAGAACTACTCTTGTTATTCCTGCTGGATGGAACCTCTCTGAAAAAAAATCATTGAACTCGGGCCATCCCTATGGGATGGTACCTCTTAGAAAAGATCTGTGGAACACTAGCCATCCCTAATGGACGGTACATCTCATGAAATCAATGAGGAACACTGGTCATCCATGCTTGATTGTGTCTCATGGGAAAACATAAAGAAACACTAGATATCCCTACTGGATGGTACCACTTAGGAAGAATGTAGATGCTGTCATCGAGTGTCGCCCCAGATATGCGTCACTCTAAGATCTTCTTGCTTCGCATCTTGGAAGCCATTGTAGATGGAATCATCGCATTTTACATGAAAAAACACTCAGGATAGGCTACTCTCATACCATAATATAAGTCCAAAAGAAGGACATACAAGAGATAAAATAATTAATAAAGTAGTGTATGGAATGTGTGGGGACCACATGTCATGTTGCCCCGAGAGTACACAACACATATTTTCAAAAGGTTGGAAATGGATTGTTTCTCGTCATTAGTCCCAAGGGGATAAAATAACTTCGCTGACATGCCTCCTCAATAGCCCAAAACATTTGACCGCATCTCTTCATACATGTTTTCCACTCCCACGAGAGTCAATTATGACCAAATTTGTGGTTTATCTTCAAGAACAGAAAATAGATCATCCAATAATATACATTTTATGTTTCCAAATTTAAATATATTGTGAAAAAGACTTCACACATCCAAAACTATTGAACCATGTTGATCCTTGTGGAAAAACATGAAAGATTGACTATTTAGTTGCACAAAATGTATACTTGATGGAAATGTCATATAATGTCTCAATATGATTGAATGGTGTCTCTTGGGGCCCATAGATTGATCCCAAAACAATTTATATGGTTCAATCCATTATGGTCCTCATGAAAAACATAGATGATGGACTATTCCTTCATCCAGAACAGATACACGGTGAAATAGTAACATTTCAATGTAAACTGTGTGAACGAGGCCCTTGTGGGGCCCATAACTCGACTTTTGTTTAAAAACCAAAATGTAGTCTTGAATGGTATGCACAAAGAATAGGGTCATGGCGCCACTAACATCACATCAAAAAGACATCATGTGTAGAAGATAGGTCTGTTGCGTGATTTTTAAATAATAATTGTAAAATTATTATTATTAAATTTATATGTTTCATGAAACCGAAGCCCAAGACCAGGATTTAAATGTCCTGGACTGGTCTAAAAATATTTTTATCGATGGGAGGGTAGTGTGGAAAAAGACAACACATCAAATGAACATGGGGTTTTGGAGATAATGCCATTTAGGGAATTTTCGGTCCAAATTGGGATGATCCTACCCAAGCAAGCCGGACATATCCACATGGATCAACTAGCCACGATGGACCTTGTTCGCATCACTGGCCAGCAGCCAAGATGCATGGCCTATCCCTTTCTATCATGTCCTGGCTCACCTATCGCAGGCCTGAACCGAGTCTCTGCACCCCGCTCCGCTGGCGCACCAGTTTTCTGTTCATCCACCTATGCTCTACATCAACACACAACCCACGCAACTCAATACCATATTATTCCTTGGCCCCTCTCCTTTTTTAACACCCTAAGATTTTATGAGAATTTTTTGTATGTCTTATGTTATACGAAACCCCAAAGGAATCATTCATTACACACAACACTGGCTTGGCTTGCGTTACATGCATTCACGACCTACCACGATAGCATGTGTAATATGCAATTCCGAGTTTCACTAAACAGTGATATGTTATTAAAATATTATTTAAACTAGCCGTTATAAATAGTAATACCAACTTTTTAAAATATTATCAATTTTATCTTTCAAAATGGACTTCATTTTTGGATTCAGAATATCGAAATTAGCCTAGGGTGAATTTTAGGTATTTTTCTGAAAACATTCAATTTTTTATGAAAAGTGAAAAACATTGAGTTATAGTTTAAAAGTGAATTTTTATTTAAATAATTATTTATTTTATTTAAATTTATTTTAGGTCAAAATATATACATAATAAATATATAAGTATAATGTAATCCATTGGAGTCATTTTATAATAATATAGATTTATAAAACTTTTATTGAACTTTTTTTACCGTCTTTTACTCACCTCCTAAGATCATTTGTAATTGTACATAAAATTTAATTTTACCACTTCTGTGAGATGAATTTCGAAAATCCGAGAGACAAGGTTAAAATCAAGGAGTCAAATGTGGTTCAATAAGATAAAAATAATTTTTGATGAATGGAAACGTTTTACTTTTATTTACAGCGGTTAAAAGTAAATAGGGTAATTAAGGGTAAAAATGATATTATTATTACCCTAACACATGTACTAATTCTATTGGATAGGTATAATTTGACCTAAAACAACCTTAGGGATAAAATATTACCCTTTAGGTCCACTTGTATTAGATTAGGACATTTATTATTATTTTATTTAAAGAAGAGTTAAAAGAGATAAAATCGATGTTTAATAACTAAAAATTTTTTAATATAAGGTTATACATAATATAAATTCGACTATAAATTTTCATTAGAAATATAAAAATATTTCCCACATAATGGTATTTTATTTATAATTTTTAGACATTAAATAATTTAATTTATTTGTGACAAAATGATGATGCAGTAATTACCATTTTAATGAAATATTAAAATAATTGATATTATAAATAGCCAAATAAATGTAATTTGAGAGATTTTATGAATTACACTAGTTTTATATGTTAATATGACTTGTTTATGTTGATTTAATTAACATCATTTAGAACTAATAATTCTGTTATGATTTTCACAAAAATCAATTACCAAATACTGTAAAAATTGACATAAAATAGTTTTTAAAAAAAATATTATATTATTAATTGTTTTTTTATTCCTAAAAATCTAAGGATCGGAAATATTACTTAGATAAGGTTATATATATTAATAATGAACAACTTTGGGTTCGTTTTCCTTGTTATAGTACGTTTATTAATCATATAGTGTAAGAAAATAAGAAGACACGGTAAAAGTAAAATTATTTAACTTAGAGTTAAATCTAAATGATAAGGTTAAAATAGTAACCTAAACATTTCTAAAATATATTTGTTGAGAGAATTTCAACCCATACTCACTTAAGATTCTAAATAAGTCAATTTGGAGTTATTAAAAACTGAATATGACTTTATTATAAAATAATAATTTATTTTTTCCTAATGTGCCCCTCTCCTCCCTTATAAAAGGGCACCTCCTCCCTCTCCTCCACACACCACTTTGGGCCTTAATGATTGGCCAACCCCTTCCAATTTAACTTATAAAATTCCCTAGAAACATTCTAGAGGCCCTGGTCTTTTTCAAAGACAATCTTTAATGCCCTAAGAGGAAGATATGAAGAGGCTCTTCAAAGAATAGGTAATGTCCTTTACCAATTCTTTTCAATTTATTTCTTCTTATACTTTTTCTTATTTATTTTTTTCATCATAAATTAATAACATATTTAACAATAATATATATTTATGATATTATAAATATTAAACAAACCTATTTCACCATCTATCCATCCTACAGAAAATGAAATCATCGCGCGTGCGTACGTACGGAATTTCGTCTCCACACCGTGGTGTAATCTGTTTTCCACCACCACCTTACATGGATGGGTATAATGGTGTAAATAATAACGATATATGATTATTATAACATGATACTAATTTGGAGACATTCCATCTTCCCCTCCAATATCATTCAATAGTTATGGGAATGATATCATCGCTCGTGCATACATACGACCTACCGTCTCCATAATGTGATTTGACTCATTCTACACGATCTTCATTGAATAATGATTATATAAATGCATTTAATGAATAAGTATGATACATATTACACTAATAACATTCTATAAATAAGGTATCTATAATCTAAAAAGAGGAATAAGAATTTATTCGACAAGACATGCATAAGAACATAAAGCAATGAAAACCTGAATAACAAGTAGCTATGTAATATTACTAATAAGAATATAAGAATATGACCATATATGATATCATAACAATGAATATTATTCTGTAATAGGTCAATGACACAATTTAAATCATTATACAAGAGGTTCGGATACGTACGAAGGATATCGGACCTAAGTTAAGGGAAAATCTCACAATCTCATTTTTATCCAAGATTGTTTATAATTTGGTATTTACTGGGGTGTATTTATCATCCACATCCATGTTTCCTCAATATTTAATATTATTTCTATCCTCATAAAATTTTTTAAATACAATATTACTCATTTGAGAGTTTTTAGTAAAATATATGAAATTATTCTTTTGTCGTTTTTAGTACGAGGTACTCTTTGATTTTCCCGCCAAAGTACGAGAAAAATGTTCTTTTTAACCTATATGGAATGATTGGATTTTAAGATATCATAGAAAATTATTTCTATGAAGCTTTCTTCAAATGTATTCAAGTTAATTTTTAATCAACATATTTTAGTTTAAAATTGTATGACAAGTTAAGAAAGGAAAAATGTATTTGAAGAAGAAAGGATATTTTCCTCAAGAATAGAGTTCAAGCATTTTATCAAAATTATTTTCCATCTAAGATAATACATAGTTCTATTTCTATCCCTATCTTTACATTGATTTGATTATGGTATGATGGAATTATTATTATTATGTCTTTTTATCTTATATGGAATATTTATGATGGCATGATGTTTAAGAATCCCATTTTTATTACATGGGTTTTGCTATGATATATGATTTATGATCTTATGGAACACATATGAATGGTATCATTATGAGATGGGTTAGACCTATATCTCCCTCCAATTCATTGGGTAAATATTTATATCTCATAATATAGACATGGTCGGAATAGCAGGTGAATTCGGATCAGTGATACATGACAGAAATGATGAGTGAACTCGGTTCTGAAATGGACTTTGTCCGCTAGGATAGTCTTGGAAATGAGTCTTGACTACTAAGAAATGATTCTTTATGATTATGTGTGTATTACACAAAGTTTCATGTTATGATTATTGGGATTACATTTCACAACCATGATTTATCCCATGTTATGATATTATGATCTCTTTTTCAGGTTTTTATTTTTAAAATGTTATGTTCTTATGAATATGATATGATTGATATTTCATTTCTATACATTACTGAGCATTTAAGATCACCCGTTTGTATGTTTTATTTTCCCCAAGGTAGGAAAAGTGTATTTAGTGAGAGATTCCAAAATGGACTCTATATTTGATAAAATAAAAGGGAGACAATGTAGATGATTTATGAACCAGTTGTTTATGTTTCCCAGTTTCTAAAGACACTATACCTATACAGTCCTTTAATGATTTTTTTATATGTTTTAATAAGTGTTCTTAAATTTTGAAGTGATAATAATTCATGGAATATATGGGTCATTATAGTTGGTATCAGAGGAAAGGTATAGTCATACTTTGGAAACTAGGATGTGAAATCCTTATTATAAACCCTAAGGATAATTTTAAGCATAGAACACAATCTTAGTGTTTTAGAAAAGGACATCAATAACATATGATAAAACCTTAAGTGTGAAATTTTATTCATGATTATGTGGTTTTCTTATTATGATTAGTGTTTCCCGCACTATGATTATTGGTTTTTGTCAATGACTGGAACCCGAAGGAACCGTGTTAATGTTGAATGCGACGGACAATGCAATGATTGTCCCCCTGATCAACCAAACGTTATGGGAGCTAGAATGCAAGATCTTATAGCGATGCTCACACAACTTACTCAATCTATGAATCATGCAGGACTTCCAAATGAGAAAAGGAAGAAGCAACATTCTATTGAATTCTTCATGAGGCAGTGTCCACCCTCATTCAGTGGGTTTACTGATCCATTATTTGCTGAACAATGGATCAGTACTACTGAAAAGATATTTTCAGTTCTTCAAAATTTTGAACATGATAAAGTCATCTTAACAGTATATCAAATGGAAGGTGAAGCTGATCAATTTTGGAATCTTATCAAGAATACGAGGAAAAGGAATGAAATTGAGTCCATGGAATGGGACGAGTTCAAGGACTTATTTTTTCAATAAGTACTTACCTCGTATTCTTCGAACAAATATGGAGAAGGAGTTTCTTGAACTGAAGAGGAAGGATGATGAATCTGTTGGTACCTATGAAGAAAATTTTACAAGACATGCAAGGTACGCTTTCGGAATTATTATCCAACCTGAGAGTAAGATCGATCAATTATTTGGTGGCTTAAAACCACGTCTTCGAAGGGTGTTATCCATAAGGGAATTCAATAGCTACGAATAAATTGTTCGATGTGCTCTAAAGGTTGAGATAGATATTAGGGTAACCCATCAATCATATGGGTTTGATAAGAAGAGGAAAATGGAATTCAAAGGTAAATCTAAATACCACTCTAAAAAGAAGATGAGTTATCCCTTATGCTCAATGTGTGGAAAGAAAAATGGAGGGAATTGTCATAAAGGGACATGTAAATGTTTTAAGTGTAGCAAAGAAGTTCATCGGGTAGTTGAATGTCGAAATAAAGGGATGAATATGTCTAATGATGAAAACAAATAAAGGGATACTCAGAATGTAACTCTTACACTTCAATGTTTCAAGTGAAAGGAAATGGGGCATTATTCCAATCAATGCCCTAATCCAAGGGGTTTTTATGATGATCGACTTCAAAAAACTCTTAAGGCCAAAGGAAAAAAGAAAATTCACGTGCAATTTCTATGAGTGATGTGGATTATGATAACGAAGTGGCGAAAGGTACACTTACCATACACTCTATAGTAGAAAATGTTTTATTTGATTCTGGATCCACCCACTGTTTTATTTCTGAATAATTTCCTAAGGGTATCATCGTATTACCTTAACGATTAGATGATGAGTAAGTTGTGACAACCCCTAATGGCAGAACAGTCGCATCAAAAGTTTAAAATTCTTCTCTGATTGATGTTTTTGAGAAAGTGCTTCCTGCAAATCTTGTGATCCTTCCTATAGTGTAATTTTATGTGATTCTTGGTATGAATTATCTTTCTTTATATGAAGCGCATATCAATTTCTAAATAAGAAAAGTCACATTTCATATTCCAGATCAATCTATGATTGTCTATCAATGCAAGGATGAACATAACCATCTAGTGAAAATTTCTTCCATGTTATGGGTCTTGATTCCACTAAATGAAGGTTATTTATCTCAAATGGTTGGAGAGAAACTCACAACTAAGAATATTCCCATTGTACGGGAGTTTGATGATGTATTTCAAGAGGAATTTCCAGGTATTCCACCAAATCATGAAGTTGAGTTTTATATAGAACTCATACTGGGTGTTATGCCCATTTCAAAGACACCTTGTAGAATGGACCCAATGTAGTTGCCAGAAATGAAGAAGCAACTCCAAGATAATCATGATAAGGGATTCATATGCCCTAGTGCATCACCTTAGGGAGAACATGTTCTGTTTGTTAAGAAGAAATATGGATCAGTGAGACTCTTCATTGATTATCGAGAACATAACAATATCATTATCAAAAACAAATATCACATCCCATGCATTGATGACTTATTTAACCAAATACGCAGAGCTCAATAATTTTCCAAGATTGATCTTCATTTAGGGTATCATAAATTAAGGGTCAAAAAGGAGGATATACCAAAGTCGGATTTCCATACATGATATGGACACTATGAATTTATAGTGATGCCTTTTGGTATTACTAATTCCCCTAATATCTTCATGGATATAATGAATAGAGTCTTTAGAGACGATCTTGATCAGTTTGTGGTAGTATTTATAGAAGATATTCTTGTATATTAAAAGAGAAAAGAATAACATGAAGATCACTTGAGAATTCTACTTAAAGACCCTACGAAAGGACAAGCTTTATGCCAAATTTACCAAGTGTGAATTTTGTCTTCAATAAGTTTCATTTTTGGGTCATATAATCTCAAAAGAGTGGATATCTGTGGATCCAGCAAAAACAGAGGTTATCGAAACATGTTCAAGGCCAACAATAGTAACTGAGATCCAAAGTTTTATTGTTCTGGCTGGATATTATCAAAATTTTGTGAAAGAATTTTCAAGGTTATGTAATCCACTCACCAAGTTTACTTTAAAAGGAGTTAATTTCGTTTGGATGGAGGAGTGATAAGAGAATTTAAAGGAGTTAAAACAAAGGTTATCCAGTGCACCTGTGCTCACACTTTCCTGTAGTGGAGAATGGTTTGTGATATACAGTGATGAATCCAAGAAGGTACTGGGGTGTGTTCTCATGAAAAATGATATGGTGATAGCTTATGCCTCGCGATAGTTGAAAATCCATGAGAAAAATTACCCAACTCATGATTTGGAGTTACCCGTGGTAATCTTTGAATAAAAAATATGGATGCATTACCTTTATGTTGAAAGGTGTGATATTTATACTGATTATAAAAGTTTAAAGTATATTTTCACACAAAAGGAGATGAATATGCGCCAAAAAAGATGGTTGGAGGTGATTAAGTATTATGACTTCTCAATTCATTATCACCCTGGGAAAGAAAACAAGGTGGTAGATGCATTATGTCGACAAGACCATGCTATCTTATCCATGATGAGGATAAGAAAACATCCAATATTTATGGATTTACAAATTATGGATCATGGAATTATAATGGGAGGTGAAAAATCTTATCTTTTTAAAATTGATGTTCAACCATCTATACATGCGATGAATACAGAGGCACATAAAGAAGATGTAGTGTTACAAAAGTTGGTGAGAAATGTTCTTGAATTTCACTTTGATTATGATGAAATAATAAGGTTCAAAAATAGGGTTTATGTTCCTCCTGTCCCAGAATTAAAGAAGGAAATACTGGAGGAAGCTCATAGTTCTTCATTATCTATTCACCCTGGAAGCACGAATATGTATAGGGACCTGAAAGAGTACTTCTGGTGGGATGGAATGAAATGATATGTTGCTGAATATGTCCCTCGAAGCTTGGTTTGTTACCAAGTTAAAGATGAGAGAAAGAAGTATATGGGGATGTTACAACCATTACCCATACCGAAATGGAAATGGGAAAACATCACTAAGGAATTTGTCATTGGACTTCCTAAAACATCCAAAGGCAATAATGCTATCTAGGTTATAGTTGATCATCTTACGAATTCGGCACACTTCATTACTATTAGAGATGATTTCTCTATGGATCAGCTTGCAAGGATAAATGAAAAAAAGTGGTATGATTGCATGGAGTACCACTTTCCATTATTTCGGATCGGGATCCGAGGTTTACCTTGATGTTTTGGCGATGTCTTTAGCATACTTTAGATACATATTTTAGATTCAGCACTGCTTATCATCGTTAAGTAGACGGTCAGTCTAAGAGAACAATTCAAACTCTAGAAGATATGTTCATAGCTTGCTCTATGGATTTCATAGGTGGTTGGGATCAACACCTACCTTTGGTGGAATTTTAATATAATAATAGCTTTCACTCCATTGTTCATATGGTTCCCTATGAAGCTCTCTATGGAATGAAATGCAGGAATCCAACTTGCTGGGATGAAGTTGGGGAAATAAAGCTATTAGGACCTGATCGTGTTGATGAGATGGCAGAAAAGGTCAGATCTATTCAACAACAGATAAGAGCAGCTCAGAGTCGACAAAAAAGTTATCTCGATAACCGAAGAAAAGACCTAGAGTTTGAAGTGGGTGATAAAGTGTTCTTACGAATATCTCCTTGGAAGAGAGTAAGGAGATTTGGAATGAGGGGAATGCTGAGCCCTAGGTATATCTGTCCTTTTGAAATAATGGATCGTTTTGGGAAGGTATCTTATCGATTGGTGCTTCCACCAAATCTCTCTCAAGTTCACGATGTGTTCCATGTATCTCTCCTGAGAAAGTACATCCCCGATCCTTCACATGTACTAATCTCAAAAGTTGTACCGCTGGAGCAAGATCTATCTTATGAAGAACAACCGATAGAGATTCTGGATCATAGCGAATAGGTTCTACGGAACAAGACCACTCGCTTGGTGAATGTTTTATGAAGGAACCACCAATTAGATGAAGCTAAGTAGGAGCTTGAGGATATGATGAGGGAGAGGTATCCTCATCTGTTTGTTACAAAGTGACGAATTTCGAGGGAGAAATTCCTTTTATGGGAGGTAGAATGTAACACCCTGAGATTTTATGAGAAATTTTTTTTATGTCTTATGTTATAAAGAACACCAAAGGAATCTTTCACTATACACAACACTCTCTTGGCTTACATTACACGCAATCGTGACCTTCCTTGATAGCATGTGTAGTACGCAATACCTAGTTTCACTAAAAAATGATATGTTATTAAAATATTATTAAAACTAGCTGTAATGAATAGTAATATCCACTTATTGAAACTTTATAAATTTTATCTTTCAAAATAGACTACATTTTTGGATTCTAAATATCGAAATTATCCTAGGGTGAATTTTTGGTATTTTTCTGAAAACATTTAATTTTTTATGAATAGTGAAAAACACTGAGTTATAGTTTTAAACCGACTTTTTATTTAAATAAATATTTATTTTATTTAAATTTATTTTAGGCCAAAATAGATACATAATACCTATATAAGTTCAATCTAATTCATTAGATTAATTGTTAATAATATAGATATATAAAAATTGTATTGAACTTTTTGACCGTCTTTTACCCACCTCCTAGGAGCATTTGTAATTGTACATAAAACTTAATTTCACCGCTTCTTTGAGTTGTATTTCGAAAATCCAAGGGACACGGTTAATATTAAGGAGTAAAATGTGTTTCAATAAGATAAAAATAATTTTTGGTGAAAAGTAACTTTTTACTTTTATTTACCACGGTTAAAAGTAAATAGGGTAATTAATGGATAAAATGATATTATTATTACCCTAACACATGTCCCAATTCTATTGGATAAGTGTAATTCGACCAAAACAACCTTAGAGATAAAATATTACCCTTTAGGTCCACATGGATTAGATTAGGACATTTATTATTATTTTATTTAAAGAAGAGTTAAAATAGTTAAAATCAATGTTTAATAACTAAAAATTTTTTAATATAGGGTTATACATAAGATAAATTCTACTATAAACATTCATTAGAAAGATAAAAAGATTTCCTAAATAATTGCAGTTTATTTATAATTTTTATACATTAAATAATTTAATTTATTTATGACACAATGATGATGCGGTAATTACCTTATTAATGAAATATTAACAGAATTGATATTATAAATACTTATATAAATCTAATTTGAGACTTTTTTTGAATTAAACTGATTTTATAGGTTAATATAACATGTTAGTATTTATTTAATTAACTATTTAGAACTAATCATGCTATTATGATTTTCACAAAAATCAATTACCAAATAATGTCAAAATTGTCAAAAAATAGTTTTTAAAACAAATATTCTATTATTATTTGTTATTTTATTCCTAAAAATAAATAGTTTGTCCAAATTACATATATAAGGTTATATATATTAATAATGAACAACTTGGGGTTCTTTTGGCTTGAAAGAGTATGTTTATTAACCAGATAGTGTAAGAAAACAAGAAGACACAGTAAATGTAAAATTATTTATCATAGAATTAAATCTAAATGATAAGGTTAAATTAGTTCTTTAAACATGTCTAAAATCTATTGGTTGAGAGGATTTAGACCAATACCCACATTATCATATAAATAAATCAATTTGGAGCTATTAGAAAACGAATATTACTTCATTATAAAATAATATTTTATGTTTTTCTTAAGGTGCCCCTCTCCTCCCTTATAAAAGGGAACCTCCTCCCTCTCTTCCTCCCACCACTTTGAGCCTTAAATCTAGGCCAAACCCTGCCAATTTCTCTTCTAAACTTCCATATAAACATACTAGAGGTCTTAGTCTTCTTCAAATACCATATTTAGTGCCCTAAGACGAAGTTAAGAAGAGGCGCTTCAATGAAGTGGTAATGTCCTTTACCGATTCTTTCCAATTTATTTCTTCTTCTACTACTTCTTCTTTATTTTTTTCATCATAAATTAATAATATCAGTATCAATAATATAATTATATGTTATTATAAATATGAAACAAACCTATTTCATCTTCTATCAATCATACGGAAAATGAAATCACCGCTCGTGCGTACATACGGAATACAGTCTCCACGTTGTGGTGTAATCTATTTTCCAACACCATCTTACTTGGATGGGTATAATGTTGTAACAAATAAATATATATGATTATTATAACATTATACTAATTCTGAGACATTCCATATTCCACTCCAATACCATTCAATAGTTATGAGAACAATATCGTTGCTCGTGCGTACGTACGGCCTACCGTCTCCATGATGTGATGTGACTAGTTCTACATGATCTTCATTGAATAATGATTATATAAATGAATTGAATGAAAAAATATGATATATATTACACTAATAAAATTATTTAAACAAGGTATATATAACCTAAAATGAGGACTAAGAATTTATTCGACAATACATTCATAAGAACATAAATCAATGAACACTGGAATAACAAGTAGCAATGAATTATTACTAATAAGAATATAAGATTTTTACCATATATGATATCATAACAATGAATAAGATGATTTCATAAGTCAATTAAATTATTTAAATCATTATACAGGAGGTTCGGAAACATACAAAGAATATCAGACCTAAGGTAAGGGAAAATCTCACAATCTCATTTTTATCTGAGATTGTTTATACTTTTGTATTTACTGGGGTGTATTTATCATCCACATCCATGTTTCCTCAATATGTAATATTATTTCGGTCCCCCTAAAATTTTTTAAATCCAATGTCACTCATTGGTGAGTTTTTATTAAAATAAATGAATGGAATCTTTTGTCATTTTTATTACGAGGTACTTTTTGACTTTTCCGGCCAATGTATGAGAAAAATGTTTTTTTATCTTATACGACATGAATGGATTTTATGATTTAATAGAACATTATTTCCAAGAATATTCTTTTACAAGTTTTCAAGTTTATTTTCAATAAAATTATTTTAGTTTAAAATTGTATGTCTTGTTAATAAAGGAAAAAATGTTTTTAAAGTAGAAATGATATTTTCCTCAAGAACGGAGTTCAAGCGATTTATCAAATTTATTTTCCATCTAAGATAATATAGGGTTCTGTTTCTATCCCTATTTATACATTGATTTGATTATGTTATGATGGAATTATTTTTATGATTTCCTTTTATCTTATATGGATTATGTTATGATGGCAAGATGTTTAATAATCCCGTTTTTATTACATGGGTTATGTTATGATATATGATTTATGATCTTATGGAACACATAAGAATGGTATAATTATGAGACGGGTGGGACCAATATATCCCTCCAATTCATTCGGCAAAGATTTATATCTCATGAGATAGACATGGCTATAATGGAAGGTTAATCCGGTTCAGTTATACATGACAGAAACGAGGAGTGAACTCAGTTCAAAAATGGTCTTTTTTCGCTAGGATAGTCTTGTCAAAGAATCATGACTACTAAGAAATTATTCTCTATTATTATGTTTGTATGCCACAAAGTTTCACGTTATGATTATTGGGATTACATTTCACTTCCATGATTTATCCCATGTTATGATATTACGATCTCTTTTGCAGGTTATGATATTCAAAATGTTATGTTCTTATGAATATGATATGATTGATATTTCTATTGTTTACCTTTCTGAGAATTTGAGCTCACCCTTTTGTATGTTTTATTTTCCCCAGGTTAGGAAGAAGGTTATTAAGTAGGATATGCCAAAATGGACTCTAGATATGATAAAATAAAGGAGAGATAGTGTAGATGATTTATGAACCAGTTGTTTATGTTTCCTAGTTTCTAAAGACACTATACATATACGGTCCTTTCATGGTTTTGTTATATTTTGTAATAAGTGTGGTTAAATTTTGATGTGATAACAATGTATGTAATGTATGGGTAATTATACCTTTCAACCCTAGTGCATCATTATCCTCCAATTTCATAGCATGCTGGAGCCCGCTCAACTGGCTTCCTTGGGTCTCACGGTACCCACAACCGAGTAGTCTCCCTACCTCAACTCACATATCTACCTCAACACAATGGTTCTGTTGTCCTACCAAAACTATTCCACTATGTCATCCCGAATCACCATCCAATCTCCATGCACCCTACAACCACAGCCGGTGGTGCTCCGATGGTTTCTGCCACAGTCTACAAAGACTCCTCTGAATGCTAGATTCCAGATCAATGGGAAAATTGGTTCTCCCTACAATGCAAGCTTCATGGTGCCTACCTCAAATCGATGATCTGATGGTAAATTAATGTGTTTGAAAATTAAATGATGATAATTTTGTAGATAATATTAAAATAATGCAAAATAAATAAGATTCGATCATCGATCGATGGTCATGTTAGTGCGACCATCGATGAAGAAAATAAAAATGATAAAATAATTTTACAACAATAATAATTTCTATTAAATATTCAACAAGATGTTTAATGGAATGAAATACTTCCTTTATTGGATTATCTCAACATCACCAACACATTTTTCTTGTTTTTCTTCAATCCTTTGATGATCTGTTCTTGATTTGTTAAATAAAAATGAGAGAGAGACTGGTGGATGTAGAGTGAGAGGGGGGATTAGGGACTAACCCTAATCCTAAATAAAAAAGTATTTATTTATAAAAAACACTGAAACCCCCGCTAATGGTCATGTAATCTGAAACTCCTTATCCCTCTCATTTAATGTCATTCCAAGACAAAACACGTCATTTCAAAATCAATGGTGGTCTCATATTTTCAATCTAAATACCCATTTAAATGTTTTTTGGCTTAGCATTTGAGATAAAATAATTATATTTAATTGTTTTAATTATGATTTTCCCCTATGTGATTTTTTTAAATAAGTCCTACACTGACAGTAGTATTACCTAGCCTAGCTTAAAATCCACGTTACAAACTCAATCGTGTAATTGGATTTCTGATCCGAGATACCGTTTAAGAGATAGCCTATCTCCCTTTCTTGTATAGTACAAAAACACTTAATATTTTCATATAATTTATTCTAGACACACCGGGCCTTGTAATAGAATGTCGTATCAGCACCTAACTATTGAATTATATGTAGAAATATTATAAAATTTTACAAGATGCACACCAAGTATCTATTTCATTCCCTCTATCATGACTTTTTTCCCCAAAAATAAAAACTAGGGAAAAAACTCATGATATTGAGCCCACACCTGACGCTCCCACTCCATAGAAAAAATGAATGTTTCTATGATAGGACACCACAGAAACCAAAGGATTTTCCATCCTCATAAGGTATACTCTTGTTTATGATGTGCATTTCAAAATGCACATATCTCCTCATCTACGACATGTTGTAGACATTGTTCACTCACTCCAGTGATTGGGATAGGGCATGGTGATAAGAGACCTCGTCATCCCGTTGCATGGATTCAAACATCCCAAAGAAACATAGGGGAAACTTTTCCTCCCTAGGAGAACCTATAAATATGTGTCGCAAATGGAAACACTAATTGTCCCTAGAATAGTGTCTCTTGATTCCCTCCTTCAAAATATCCATATGGTGAAATACCCAAGGATATTTTCACACAAGAAATATCACAGTCAATGTCTCACAATAGAGACTCTCTTAAATGCTTGATAAGTGAAGGATTCAATTTCATTGACTAAAGAAAAATTGTACCCTCCATCTCTACCAGGGTCAGCTACAAGGATGTTAACTACTATCAAACATCCCCCACTATGTGAGATTGGGACTCCTAAATAAGGGAATCTACTATAGTGTTCCCCTTTTCTGGATTATAGACTATATCATAGTCATAGTCATATAGGAAGTTCAACTAGGGTTTCCACCTAAGGTTAAAGTATCTTTGACTGAAGACGTGCCTACGAATTTGGTGATCAGAGAAAAATCCACAATACACTATCAAAAAAGACAGCAACTCCACATTCTAAAGGCAATGACTATAGCTGCTAGCACCAGATAGTGAGTTGTATCATTCTATTTATGGGACATCCATCTCCTCAACCTGTACTTGATAACATTATTATCAATACATGATGTCCAGTATGCAAGGTACCAACAAATTGGGAAGGTTAGTAAACTCATCCAATCCCAAGAGGCTTGAACATGAAGCACATGGCTTACCCCAAATGTAATTTCTTCTCTTTAAAGGAGAGTAATCCCCAAAACAGGCACTCTTTCGATCAATTAGTGGCATTTCCATTAAAATGAGGTCGAGTAGAAATAATCCAATAGAAATACAAGGACCTGCTCTGACACTCCACTACAAAATGTCACCCTCAATGAACAAGTTAGAGGGACTCTTCTACTACACCTCAATATTATCCACTTTGGGAAGAACTAACTTTCCCTCATGGTTTTTCTAGTGTCAAAAAAATGAATCTCAGTACGGTAAGGACCCATCTTTCACATGAAGTCAAAGATAAATTGAATAGCACTGACCTGGGGCTACAACAACTCCAAACATCACCATAAAAAACATCATGCAAGGAGTAAATAGAAATGATTACATCACACAATGTCTAATAATTTCTAAATCATATAGAAAAAAAGACAAAGGTTGTTCCTATTATCATCTCATGTTCTATAGGATCATGGACATTAAAAGATTATGGTTACCCACTATCCCAATTGTCAGCTTCCTAAACCAGATATGGGATGCCTGGTGGTCATGGAAAGACCTCATAACATCACCCCACCTTCGTTTTCTCCTGTTACTCTGCAAGCATCACCTCCCTAGGTAACACCATGATCACAACATTGTCTCTTCCGAGGTGGTCCACATAATGCATGCTAAGTATTCACATCATGTTTGGTCAGGAAGTCCCAAGCCATGTGACCTCTCCCATCACAGGAATAACACAGAACATTCTCAGGTTGTCCCCAAGCTCTGCGCTATCTCAGCCCCATATGACTATGTTCATGACACCAGTTACTAGGGGGATCTTGTGTCGATATCTTATCAACTATCATCTACTAGTTTTGTTAGACTTCACAGCTCTATTGTGCTCACTACCAAAAACTAGATGTATAACATTCCTCTGACAAAAAACTCTATATCACCAGTTCTTGATATAACACCGCAGTATAGGTGGGGATTCATAAGGGTACTATGATAGAACAAATCTCTCTTTGGAGTCCTTTCATAATCTTTCATGCCTGAATGAAGCCATCATGGATCATGTCTGGAGAGTAGTGTGAAAGGTATGTGAACCTAGTCGCATACTCTACCACCATCATCCATCCATAAGAAAAATAAAGGATCTATTTATGTTAAAAAAGAACAAGAATGAGGGGTAGTACTCCTCAAAAAAAATACTGGAAATTTTCCCATGAGAATTCCAACTTGTTATGCATATAAGTAATAAAGATCCACCAAAATTCAGATGCTCCATGAAAAAGGTTTCATATGAAAGACACTATCTGATCTATCTATGTTTTTGTAATTTTGAAGAGACAGACCACTAACCCTAACCAAGAATCTAATTCCTAAAGGTCGGGCTCACCATGGAACTTCAACGGTCTCTATCTATGGAACTCATGAAGTAAACTCAACCTGTGCACGTAATCATCCCACTTTTCAGGGGTTTTATGCTTTTCAACAGGTGGAGGTGCTGCTACATGACCACCTAGAAGAAGGTGATCTCTTTATGGGTCCTGAACTAAGGTCTCATCACTCATGGAATCTTCACTATGAACCAAAGTTAGTATCCTTATTGGATATCATCATGGATACATCCTGAATATTATCAAGGAGTTCCACTATCAGATGAGAATATATATATCAACAACTAAAATGGGGGTATGACTCAAGAAGTATAGTCAAAGACTCAATCTTATATGATCAATTCCCCATTACTCCCCACAAAGAGTGTCTTACAGTGATGAGTCGACATGAGTTTAATCAGGGTCCAGGTGAATGAATATGTCGACTGTCTTAACCATCACTAGACTCCCTGGCCTGAGAGATTCTCTTGAGACACTCCGACACTATTTCCCGAAACCTAACAAAGAAACAATTATAGAAATGTTTTATGAACATCCCAAGTGTTTAACCAACTATAATTACACTTTTTCAAGACCCGTCTCAGGCTGGGGCTCGAGCTTCACCTACCCCAAGCCTACCTCCATAGGCTAGTTGTGGGGACTAGCACCCAAGGCACAACAAACTCAGGGAAGCCTTTTCCTAAGAACATTTACACACACATATATCCAAATCATTGAAAATGTTAATACGGAAAAGTAAAAAATGATACAATACTGCTATATAAACCCACAATCCTACATTGACCTATGAATAATACAAGTACGGGTGTGGTAACGTAATAGGAAAGGTAAAGCGTAAAAATACACACCCAACTAGAAGAGTGCCACAACATGAAAACAAGTGAAAAGGAAAAACAACTTATATCACCCTAGGATTATATCATAAGATATGACCACCATACATGGTCGAAGAACCTATATCCCTAGGCTAATCTGATGTTACGATAAACTTGTCCATCATCTGCAAGGGAACACCAAGTGCAGGAAATGCCTATGCAGTGTTGAGTATAAATATAATTAGTAGGATGCCCCAAATCGTCAAGGGAGTAGAAAGATAGAAACTGAATAGGGGATTAGTAGATAGAACAAGGTACAATAAAATAGTACAAAAAATAGTGAAGCTCAACCCAATGAAAGAGTGAAGTATGCTTGTCTAAACAGAAGGAGCTAGAAATGGTGTGAAGATGAACTTCTCACCGAGTATTCACTACCTAGAGAGGATATAAGACTCATCCATCAATGATAATCTGGATATGAAAATCTTGTGGAATAACCCATACGTCTTTACCTATCCTTGAAGGAGAGTATCCAAAACCCATGGATCGCGTAACAAACCAGGATATTTATATGCACATTAATGAAACACGAATAGGATATAAAGGGGATCTCCAAATGACATATCATCCTAGGTAAAGAGTCACCAACAGTCCCAGAAGTATCCACCATCGATACACAGTATCCCTAACATATACCCTAAAATATGAGTCAAAGGATATCAAATTATCACACCTTGATACTATCTGCTTTGGGCGACACTGACTCACCTGCATGGATTTAGGTCGAATCACACAGATGTGTCTTGGTGGGGAAAACCCCCTCTTACTCGTGAGTCCAAGGTATCATCAAAGTGCATCTTGAAACCGATCCAAAAATCCAGGGTGTTAATCAAAAGTAGAGGATAACCATGCCATTATGCATTAGGGGGATTCCACTCTAATAGAAGTCATAGAGACTACCCAAAACCTGATAATTTAGGGGGATTATATTCTAGTAGGTGTTGTATATTCTTCCCTCTCCCTAGTGTTTCCGGGATAATTCCACTCTGATGGTCGAAGGGAACTAAATTTATTACCCAGTTAGAGGATACTGCCTTAAAAGAGTCTTCGATGGGACCCACAACCCAACCTAGCTAGAAGGAAGACAATAACTACCATTAGGTACCACTTCCCAGCCCAACTAGAGGTAACCCTAGAACTTCTCTAGCCATCATTATAGTATAGAACCTCTCTGAAAGACATAAATGAACTCAAGATATCCCTACTAGATGGTACCTCTTGGAAAAGCATCAAGAAACCCCTGCCATTCCATATAGATAGTACCTATTAAGAAATATCTAAGGAATTTTGGATGTCCATAATGGATGGTGCCTCTCTATAAAGCACTGAGGAACACTGGACATCCTTTTTGGATGGAACCTTTTGATAATAATGTTGTTTTAGTCCTCTGGTGTCACCCCAGATAGGTGTCACTCCTAAAAAAATATGGTATCACATATCGAAATCCACTAAAAAGTGAATCATTACATTCCATGTGGAAAATTACTTGGGATAGGCTACTTTCAGGCCAAAATTAAAGTACAATTGAAGGATATATAGGAGATATGAGAATTTGTAAACTAGTGTGCAACTTGTGTGGGGATCCCACTTCATGTCGCCCTGCCTCTTCGCCTGGCCGTGTACCTAGCCATTCTCAGGTACTAAATTATGAACAATTACCCCTAGGCATGCCAACGTAAACCTAGAGTACATGAAACATATTTTCTAAAGGCGGATGAGTGCATGATGGTCATCGTTATTCTGGAGGGTCAAATACATAACTTCCCTAACATGCCTCCTCAACGACGTAGAATATTTGACCACATATCTACATACATATTCTCCACTCTCACAAGTATTGAACTGAACCAAGCCATGGGTTGTATTTAAACACAATATAAGTAACTTCACCCAATATACATTTAATGTTTCCACATTTAAAGAGATTTTAAAAAAGAATCTACACATAAAAATGAATTATATTGTGGTGATCATTGCAGAAAAACATACAAGATCAACAATTTAATCTCCCCAACCAGATATTTGAATGAAAATTTGTAGAACACCACAATATACTTGAGAGGGGTATCATAGGGACCATTTATTGATCGCAAAACAAATTTTATGGACTTTTCCATTACAATACTTATGAAAAAATACATGGGATGGATTACTCATTCATCCAAAATGGATACCCAGTGAAATGGTAAATTTCACTGTGAAACAAGACAACTAGACCCTATTAGGTACCACAACTTGAATTTGGATTAATAACCCCTAACTAGTCTGGAAAAGTCCACACAAAGACTAGGGTCGTGCCACCATTGACGACACGTCAAATGGACATCCCATTTACAAGAAAGGATTGTTTCATGATTTTTGAATAATAATAATTAAATTATTATTAATAAATTTATACAATTAATGAAACTAAACCCTAAGACCAACACATGAAATTATATTACTAGTCTAAAAATATCCATATCTATGGGAGGATTGAGTGTCAATAGATGGCGCGTCAAACAGACACACGGTTTGGGAGATATCATAATTTAAGTGTTTTTTTATCCAAATTTGTTTGGTCTAGACAAATATGGATGGAACCATATGCCTGTTCCAGTCTACCCCAGCTAGCCCAGTCTGCATAGCTAGTACGTGGCATATTCACATGACTCAGACCTTCCTTTCACAGCCAAACTCATCTACCCTCGGCCCGACCCAAGTCTCTACGGCCCGCTCCGCTAGTGTACTGTCTCAGTGGTCATACCATTGTTCTCTTCATCAACATGCGAGCCACATGATGTGAGTCCTTTTCAGCCCCTAGTTCTCCAATCCCCCACTATTCCACCTTAGTGGCCCTCTGTCTGCCAATTTTGTAGCACGTCGGAGCCCTCTATACCGACTTCCTCCAATCCCGCAGCTCCCACGACCGAGTCCTACCACCGCCCAAGCTCCCTTGTTCGCCTTCACCCAGTGACTCTATCGTCAAACCCCATCCACACCGTCAGCATGTCCCAAAAGATCAACTATCCACCCTGCTTCGCATGACCATCTCTACTATGCACTTCCACTGACCGCTGCACCAGCATCGCTCCTGAGGTTCCTTCCATTGACCACCGAGGTTCAACTGGAAGCTTGATTACATATATGTGGACAGATTGGTTCTTCTTAATACACTATCATTGTACCTCCTACCTCTGATCATTGATCTAAAGGCTGATTGATGCATCGGAAAATATAATGGTGATATTTGAGAAGAGAGGGCAAAGAACACACAAATTTAATAGGATCCAGGTATTGATTGATGGCCTTTTTAGTGCGGCCATCGATGACGATAATCAAAATAATGAAGCAATTTAACAACCAATGAATTTTCTATTAAAACATCAATCCGAGTTTCAATGGAAAGAAATCCATCCTCAATTCGATCGGATTGACATCTCCAACCCATTTACCTTGATTCTTATTCAATCCTTCAATGGTATGTTCTTTATTCATTGAATAACATATGAGAGAAATATTGGTGGGGGTAGAGAGAGAAAGAGAGAGAGGGTGTATTAGGCAGATAACCCTAATCCTAAAAACATAAGTTTTTATTTATAAAAAACAATGAAACCCCCTACAATGATCGCAGAATCTGAAACTCCCAAGAGAGTTTATTTTCTTGTCGTTCCTAGGAAAAAACTCATTCCAAACTCAACAGTGATCCCAAATTTATTATCTGTGTCCCTGTTTGAAAGTTATTTGGATTGGAATTCAAGATAAAATAAGTAAATTTAATTGTTTAATTTACAATATTTCCTTGGGTTACATTTCTCAAAGAAGTCCTACACCGACAAAGTTTATACCCCAACTATGGTAAAATCCATGTTCTTGACACAACCATGGCCTTCTATTTTTATCTAATCTATTTTTTAAGAGATATTTTGTTTCCCCCACATGAGTAGTACAAAAACACATAATATTTTTTTATAATTTATTCCAGACACACTTGGCCTCCAAATTTATGGCATTCTCTACACATAGCTCTAGAATTATATGTATAATTATTCAAAATTCTTATATGGTGAAAATAAAGACTCTAAAGACGGTTCTTATGTGTGATGTATCTGTGTATTCCTGATTTTTTTCCTAGACATTAAACCCTACATTGATTGAGAAAGAACTTGAATAGCCCCACATAGAGGTAGAAAATTGTGGTTAGGATATTAATGTAAGACCCACTAACAAAGAGGCTAGTGGTCAATTTTATTTGGAATTATATAAGATGATAGACCAACCCTATGAAATAAATTTAGGTTTTAAGATGATGATTTATGACATCCCTTGAGTGATAATGTCTAGTCTGGGTATATTATGTGTGACCTCCCTTGAGTGGGAGGGGTGAGTCCATATATATAAGGTAAAACCACCCTTGACAAGGGATTTTATAGGAACATGATGTGTAAAATCACCTGAGATAGGGTGGTATGGGTTACATATATGTGATCTATAATCATATATCTTAGTTTGGGACCATGATGTGTGAACTACATTATAAAAGGATTATCTGGGTATGTGGTGTGAAACCATCCCTGATAGGGTTTGGTCAATATACATGATATATCCCTTAACATGAGTTAAAGGGCAGTGGTAAGATATTATATGAAATGAAACCCTGATTCTCTGAGTATGGATTAATGTTTAGTAATATTCCCCACACTGAGTCTTTAAATGTTGGTTTTGATTTTGTTTTATGGCATAATATGACATATTCTTGAATTAGAGGAATTATATATTGTTTTTTATCATGATATATGGGTATGAACATGATGAACCAACTTGCATGTTTGTATTTTATAGTTTATTTTTTCCAAGAGGACACAACTGTATATGATGAAATATCATAGGTTAACATGGTGAGACAAAAAATATTTAATTCTTAAACCCAACATAGGTAATATAATGAACGTATATAGATTATATATATTTTATAGTTCATATTTCTGGTTATACATCATATTAGGTAGGACCATCTCGACATTGATTTCAAGATAAGGCTGAGGTGAGCCATGGGGCGACAATTGAGCCTCCATACAGACATTTTTATATATGTAGTTAGTCTAGTGGGTGATTAGTTGGGATGTATTATTATACGACCATATTATATTTTGATATAGTATAGATGTGTTAATAATTAATTTTTTAATTTACCAATTATTTGGTATTGTTGGGTCTATATTTTTTAATAATGATTATCATATCAAGGGAATACTCTCCCCAATGTAAGATTTAGGTCCTTACTATTAGTCGGTAGCCATTGTTGTGAAGTCAGTCCAGTCATTAGTCATGTGGTAGACAATCTATGATATTATATAGTGATATCATACATGCTGATATAGAATACATCACTTTTTATTCATTAAAATAGTTGAACACATCACATGTCATCTAAATTTTTACAGAAACACATTTAAATAGTTTAATTAATTCGAGGGTCAAATTTTCATATTTATCTTATAAGGGAAAAAATACCACCATGGTAAAGTAAATTAAATATTCTATCAATGGCATCCCAAATCTCCCTTGATTCGATCATCCTCAATGTTAGAGTAAAAAATGTATCAATGTTCCATGGTTTACTTGAAAAGTATATTTTCAACATTTAGTAGTGGGGTTTATTATAAATCATACACTTATAAGAATACTATTGTATATATTATATTCTATGTGATATAATTTGGTGGTACTTTATAAAAAACATGTCTTTATGTACTATCTTTGAAGTCTACTCTACATCATATATAATAATCTACTCATGTTAATCGTAATATATCATCACATACCATAACACATCTTGAAAATCATTAATTAAAGATAACATAAGGTAATTCATTGTGCGTGTTTTATTATTCAATTTTTCATGTAATATATAGAAAACACATAAATTAATGATAAAAGGATATTTGAATTATTATAAATCCATGAAACATTCATATTGACAATGACCACTAATTGTATTCTCATATGTATCAAATACAAAGAGACTTACATAGCCCTCCTAATTCCGTTTCATTATTTTATTTGTCATTGTATACTATATATTTCTCTTATACTAACCAAAGTCAAATTTACAAAAACCCTTTTAATGATTTTCATAATTATATGGTATTTTCTAAAGTTTTTTTCGGTCCTTTAGGGTTTTCATCATTCCTTGTCATCAGAAATTATAATGACCTAGGAAATACTAACATAAAGATAGTGTTTTCTTTATTACATTGGAACATGATAGAAGGAATCAAAACATGAAATATCAATTAGTTTTTTAGTATTTAGAGGATATATAAATGTATGATTTCTATATTATATTAGAATCAATAAATCATAGCATGAAAAGGAATCTTGTACCCTTGAAAATCATTCAATTATCCCATATTAATATCTCAGGGAAAAGAAAATATAATTAATGGTGAGATAAAATTCTCATTATAAGAAAATGTATAATTAAATACATCATTATAATTTATTTCATTATTTATACAATAGAATAGATAATCAATACATGGTCTATTTAATCAAATAATCGAATTTCCAAAATGTATCCATGGAAAATATCAATATAACATTTAAATGGATAATAATTAATGAAATTATAATAAATGAGATACATAATATTAGATTTCATGACCTAAATATCAAGTCCACATTCTTTTATGTCATGATCCATAACATAAAGGACTTGTAGTAAGAAATCTCACTGAATGGATATTTTTACACTAGGTAACCACCTAATATTCCTATTGTTTATCCCATTTGATTGTCAATCCATTAAGGGTATATATATTACGAGTTCACATCCTTTAATTACAAAATTCCAATTAATATCTCGTATATTTTTTAAAGAACATATTACAAAATCAACATGCCTTATCAATCAACAAATTTCAATATTTCATCTGAAATATTGAGAAGAATACAATAGTTAATGAAATAAATACCTTATTATGATTCTTTCAACTAGGAACAAATTCCCAATTGGTGTATGGTTAATAAGATATTAGAGTAGTATAAATGATACATAATATTTCAATGATACTAAAAATATAGACCAGATAAAGAAAAAATATTGAAAATTAATAATCACGAGTGATATAGAAAATTATCATAAGAAAGTGAATGATTTCAAAATAATGTATAATTCATAAATTTATGACCATAAGTTTATCCAAAATAAATATTTGAAATAAAAGAAATTAATTTTAGAATTTGAGGGAAAATTAAAACGGTAACATTAAAAATAAATTTCCACAAAAATATTTTAATATTTTTATAGAAATTAAGTTATAAGATATTTCAAAAAAATAATTTCATCCCTTTAGAAAATAATTCCTTTTAATTATAATACAAACACTAAAAATTCAAAAAATAATTTAAATGGGGTTTCTTTTAAAATACATGGAAACTTATATGAGAATTTAAATAGTTAATAACGATCATGGTGGTTGGAAAATTCATTTATACTGTATATGTCAAAAACAAAATTCCTTTAAAAAATATATCAAAAATTTAAAAAATACATTTTCAGATATATTTTATAAGTTTAATTTTAATTTCTTTTTAATGAAAGTAAAATGAAGTAGAAAAGAAACGGTAATAATAATTTAAAAGTAGATAAAAGTTTCATAGAAAATATTTGAAATATGTTTATATGGAGGGAAAATATTCTTGACCTCAGATAGAAAATAAGGATTGGTTTTGTGAAAAATATTTATTTAGAAATAGAGTACAAAAAGAGGAAAAGATGGAATTAAAACATTGAAAATGATGACATAGGAAAAATATAATAAAATAGGTTTTCTAGAGATGATAAATAGTAAATAATTCTTCTATTTTAGATTTAACCATGAACAATTTAGTAAAGTGTAATATTTTAATAAATTCTTTTAGGGTTTTAATAACTTATGAATCAATAAACATTAAAATAGAAAAAAATTAAGGTATTAAATACCATAATGAAATAATTATTTCTGATAAAATATATCAAAGGGGGAGTATACACAACTTATAAAATAAATTAGGTTCATTATTTAAAATATATCGCATTAGAGTGGAATTTAGATGAAAAACCATCACATTGAATTTGAGTCTAGTTAAACGTGTAATATCCTCCTATATAAAAACATTATAATTATTAAATACTTTATAAAGAGTAATTTTTATTAAAATTACATCTATAATGTATTTTATAATCATTTTAAATCCATTCATTTAAAATTTATTTCTAACATCGACTACTTATGTTTGTTCAGTCACTTTCTCAAAAATGCAATCAGGGTATTTAATGTAGTTTAAATTGTTATAAAATTGATCTTTCATATCCTAAATATAAATTATTTCATGGAAATATTTTTTTATTATATAATTTTAGTAATCAACTATTAAAGGTATAAATATAAAAACTAATCACATCACTATGTGGAGGTGGTAGTCTGTCGGTACACATGACCGATGTTATCATCTTCTAACAGATTGAATATTTAAAAGTTCAATGATATTTTATATTTATATAGTTTTAATTATGTCATGGGTATAATATATATAGTCATTAATTACATATTTATGACAATAAATGTGATCCAAAGATGAATATTTGATATGATTCGCTTTGTGGTGATGATGGTCCATACATACACTAGAGAGATGGTTTCATTTTCGATCAAATTGAAAAGAGGTAGATAATACTTTTTCCACCAACATAATAATTTTTTTAATATTTATGATATTAATTTAATTATTTTAGGTTGTATAAAATAGATTTTAAGGAGAAATAATTATAAGAATAAAATAGAAAGGAGTTATTTAATACAATTATGTCTTCATTGATAAACCTTTTTCGGTTTAAACATTAGGCCTTCTTAAATTGGTATTTTTGAAATCTCAAAATCTCTATAATGTCAATAAGGATATTTTTAACAAATTATAGTAGTCATTTTTTAATATATGTTTTTAATATGCTTGTGTATGTGAGGTGATAAGGTTAAAATTTCTATATTATGTGAATGGAAAACATGTAAATGCAGGAGATATAAACATATCATAATATTATTACTCATGAAAAGTTGCTCAAAATATTCATATATTAAATGAATAGAATGGTATATGAATTAAAAAACCTATGATATTTAATTATTTTTTGTGAAATATGGAATTTTTATCCCATTAATTTAACCCTTTTAACTCATTTTACCATAAACCGATGACGTAAATATTTATTAGTGTTACTATTCATTTTAAAAAAAATATGTTACAAATACTACAAAATTTGTTTATGATTATTAAAAATATGGAACATATTTAATAGGTAAAAATTCCAATAATTATAAGAAATTAGATTTAATATATGATTTCAAAATTCTCTAAAACTCTCTAATAAAAATGATTTTCTGACCATATAAATAATTCAATACCAAATTAATGTATTACAGTTATTCCTATGTAATTAAATGTATCATGTTAAATCATATGATATTTATTTTACTTTAATAGAATTCCAAAATATAAATTAACCGTGTGAAAATATTATTTAAATAGAAGAATAAACATTAGTTTTAATGTCAAAAAAATGTTACTTATAATTTATGAATGTCTAAGATATATTAGGAGGTAAAATTTAATATTTTTAAAATTATTATATAATTTAATTAAAGTATATATATTCTATAAAACGGTTTCATAATTTTTCATGTCACTCTTAGTCATTATATTTTCATAAAGGTGAAATTATTATAAAATTTTTATTTTTTATTATTTTCCCAAAAATTACGTATTTATGGAAAAACCTCTAAAATTTTCCCTAAGATAATTTTGACATAATAAATTATAAAATAAGTTTAATTTCATCAAATTGAAAATTATAAAATTTTGTAATTTATGTTTTAATCATTTTTTAATAATGTTTTCTATAGTATACTATGGTTTTATTAAAATGAAAGGCTAACTCATTATAATTGAAGATCAGGTGTTACATTCTTACCACCCATAAAACATTTAGTTCTAAAAAATTATAGAATATAACATCCTAGAAAATATAGTTAGTTCATCATTATAAATTACTAATAATTACATGATTTCTCTTCTATATTAGGATTTTTTTTAAAAAGTATCACAATAATCCAAGTCATATAATTCCACAACACATTATTTATTATGTCAATAATCTAGATATGCTCCTCCCAAGAAGATAAATCCAGAACTAATTCCATTTTATTACATGTGAGTACATGTATTGGGTCTATAATATACTTCCTCAATAATTAGATATAGAAAACATTATATAATTTAGATATGTTGGGTGGAATTTCTAAATGGAAATCAATCATTCCAAATCATTCCAAAATCTGAAAAGGCATGATGTAACTAGGAAATGGTTTCCCTTTATCAAAAAACCATATAAATACCTTTTTTGTATTACATGAAAAACCATTTCCACAACATGAAATTAAAGATTTATCATTTAGTTACTAATATATCTAATTTTCCATCTTTTAGATACCTTGTTAAGACTATGCATAGTTCTTACCTACACCATACTCTCATTAAAAAGTTTTGGGCGTAAAATATTCCTTTCACTAACTTTATCCCGAAAAATTATTATATGAAATACTTTCTTATATATCAATTTATATAATACCATTTGAATTCTTGGATGGAAGTTATAATTATATTTTAACACCACCAAAGATAAATACTAATCAAACAAACCATAATTGTCAACTGATAATGATATATATATGTCTTCCAATGTTTGAATACTAATTTCAAGTTATCCATATATTTTAGTATTATCTATGGTGATCAAATAAATCATGGTGTTAAGATCCTTATGAATAATTTTCTTGTATTTTGATGTAAATAAGGGGTCACATTCAAACTGAATAAAGATAAATGAAATATTATGTCTCCTAAAAACATTTACAAATGGGCCTATGAGTTTTTAAAGATTTAAAACGTCCCCTATATATAGAAAATGTAAAATACCTGTATGAAAACAAAAAATAACCCTTATAAAAATATTTATTTTAGGATTCTATTGTAATATAGTGAAACAGTACATAGTTATATCATCAAACATCAACATTGGTATAGGGAGAGGTTTGATGAATCTATTAGGATGTTGTCTATCATCATTTAATAATTTAAAACCTATGATTCTTGATACATAGTTAGAAATTTCAAGCTTTATATTTTATCACAATAAATGTTCTCCTGATCCATATAAATCTTGGTGTTTTATGGTTTATTGAGAAATTAAATATATGGTATTAATCAGGTAATTACCTTTTCCGAAAAGGTATTAATGTATCACATTGGATATTTATGAATTTCCACCCACCATTATTATAAAAAATGTCTACTAGATTCCCATCATTCATAGTTTCCATTTCTATTGTAAATGGTTATCATATATCTTAGTATTTTAACCATATATATTTAATTATGTTTGATAATAATATGTAAAGGATTGATTTTCCCCTTCTTTAGTGATTCTAATATCCAACATTACAAAATATATGAATATATGATAATTTTAAATCTTCATTTTAGTTATCACTCATGTCTTTTTCTAAATCGGTGCAGTGAAAACATTATTTCACATCCTAGGATGGTATATTATGGAGAAATCACAATTATTTAGTTTCTAATTCTATATTCTTTGTATCATGTTGAGATATTTTCTTGATAAGATGTATTTTATACTTTTTTATCAATATATATCTCACATATTTCACCATATAGATTATTTCACTATATCATAAGGAAATAATTACAACTACAAACTAAATATCATCAGGTGTATAATTCATTTCATGGTTCTTTAACTCTAGTAATTCAAAGAGACAACTCTTTCATTCTTCATAAAGATAAATGCATGTCATTTCATCTATGTATGACTATAAATCACAAAATCAACCAGTATGAAGGGAAATGTCTATATCAATTCATTGTCCAATCTCCTCTTATGTTTCTGAAAACTTTATTTACATTATTATCACCATATTAAATTAACCCCATTACATTTAAACTTGTTAAATGGGTTAAAAAATATGTAAAAATTAATGAAAATTATTGATAGTATTCAACCATTTTAAAGAAACATCATATTTCAATTATGTTCATTAGAGATGGCCATTATTTAAAAACCTTTGTATTTTAAGGATCTACTAATATTTCATATTTATAGATAATACAACCATGAAAACATAATAATTCCAAAATATACAAACACAAAAATTCACATATAACTCCTTCCATGTAAGAGTTTCATGAAATTATTCTCAAGTTGATTTATTTCTCTTCATATATTTTAGAATATATTATGACATTATATGAAAACCACATTGAAATTATCACCAAAATATTTTAATCCCATGTTCATAAAATCCCTAATAGCAGGGTGTCCATTTTAAATCCAAATGGAATTACAATATACTCCAATTGTATATAACTTATGCCATATCCAATTTATGGAATATATTACATTTTTAAAAACTACTTATGATACTAATAAAAAATCAATATTTAAAAAATATAGAGCACCTTTATGTTCATAAACATCATCATTAATGATAGGTGAAGGATACTTATTCCATATAGTAATGGGATTGATTGTGTTTTTAAAACTATTTCACAACTATATAGACACATCCTTCTTTACAAAAATAATAGGTCATCTACAAGGTGAAACACTAGGGAGAATGAATCACTTATTACATACCTCGTTGATATTTTAACATTAGTTTTACTAAATAAAAAATGGTCAATATATAGGGATTCATAGTTATTGGTTTCTCATCAAGGTTGACATCTATGGAGAATTGAAATTCACACTCAGGTGGATTTCTTGGAAATTCATTAGGAAATGCATCAATCCATTCCTAGAAAATAAGTTCATATTATATATCAAGGATACCTTTATAAAACATAGATTGTTCCATTATTCTTATCCCATTATTTCATTAAAGATATCCCAAAAATATGGATTTATACATGATTTAGCTAATTTTATATATCCCACAAAGAAAAGTGATTCCACACTACCTTAACAAATCATAATCTACTACTATTGAAAATAAATTCATTCATTATATGTTGAAATCAAACTGAAACCATGTATTATATCATAATAAACCATTGTAATAAAAACAATATTTCCAAATTGGTGTTTTCTCTCCATCAAAATGGGGATTTATTGAAATAACCTTGTTTTATTAAGATTTCTACTAGGATTCATTATTAAAAAACCCCTTTATACGTTATTGGGGAATGATTTAATATTCATGGAAGATAAAGAAAATATAAATTATTGGTAATAACAAGAATAGAATAAAAAATAAGATAAATTTGAGTTTACAATCAATGTATCCATGACCCCAACTTTAGGAACATCAAATTAAGCATTAGTAATCACATAATCTAGTCATTCACCCTTAGCCTCTTCTACAGTAGGTTCCCCTTATTCGTGGGGTATTGGATTGAATAATTACTCAAATCCCTACATTTGAATCACTAGATAATAGTATTTTTTTCAATCCATTTCCTTCATGATCCAGATGTCCCTTAACTCTAACAATGTAGAAAAATACAAATCCTTTAATTCATTTTCCATTATTTTTTTCTTGTCATTATCATATTATTGAACTCTCATCATTATACTCTTCATATTTTATAGAGTTATTTTTCCTTGGTTCTCAACCACCCACTTCATTAACATACTACTCTAGAATATATAAGACAAAGAAAATTAATTTTATGCCATGATGGAATATGATACCTTATGATCGTATTACAAAAAAAATTAGATACTATATCAATTATATGAATTTGATTAAAACCATCAAATAAATAGTGAACCTTACTTTCCAGATCATATATATTGTCTATTTCATTTCTTGATAACATTGGGAATATATTCTTAAATTCAGTAATAATTCCTTCGTAATTATACTATTGGATGATGAAATTACTCTCTATTTCGACTCATTTCTCTCTAAGGAAATATTTATTTAAGAATATCTCATTAATTTTTCTATTTTATATACATTATATTTATTCATCTTAATTATTATTTTTTATAAATGGCCTTCAATTTTAAGCACAACCCTCTAAATAATATACATCCAAAATAAAAAAGCAATTTTGTAACATCATAATGCATATAATATCATTTCAAGGGACTTGATCTATATCTCAGTTACAAATGAATTAGTATTTTCAATAAATTTTGGAGAATTTTATAATATAATGATTTCCTACAAAGGTGAAATTTATTTTCAAACAAAATTTTTCTCCATATATAAAATTATATTTATCATAACATGGGTTAGTTTTATGAATATTCCCTGGAATTTATTAGGTCAATCACTGATTTTATTGGGTTTATAATAAAATAAATCCCTACATTGACCATTTCTATTGATTTTATTTCCTTTTATTATAATAGGAAACATTTCAAAAAATGTGGACCAAAAATAATTAGAGCATAATAAATTCACATAGATCTAAGGATGGAAAATCCCTAAATATTTATAAAACTATTATAAGGGAATTTCCTGATTCATAGGTAAGTTAAGGTCTTCTAAAATCTAGTTATCATGTGTCTTAATAAACATACATTATTACCAACTGTATAGAACCTTAACCTGTTAATCCAGTTACTGTGTTTACTTTATTATATTGGTAAATTTTTTAAGGGATTACAGCACATATGATTTATTAGTATACTATTCCTTGGAGACAAGATGAATACATGATTTGAAAATTACAAATAAAAAAAAAGCCTGAAAAAAATTCTTGCATAATTGATATTCATTCAATGATTCCTAGTTAATGTATCATGGAAATGAAAAAATAATTAACGGTTATCCTCAATTATCATTAATAGATAATGTAAAATTGATGTTATCATTAATATATCATCCAATAATAATATGATAGACTATAAAATCATTACAAATTCCATTCAATAGATAACTTGATCTTTTAAAATATATACATGTAAAATGTAAATATGAATATAACATGAATAATAATACCTAAAATATTAATAAAGTGAATCCATAATATATGAAATCATGAATTTACTCTAAATTCATCATTACATGAAATCATGAAATTTATTTTCAAGGTCTTATTTAAAGATAATTTAATGAATAGATATAAATAATCCAAATAACCAAATTGATTGGAAAACTGTTTATATCATAAGACAAATTAATATATTGATGGGATATATATAACCAGGCCCACCAGGTACATATATATTTCTAATTTATTCCTCATATTTTTTATAAAAAACATTATAAAAAATCAATATTCCTTATCAATTAATAAATATTCGAATTAAATCAAGATTATAGAACATAAATATTTCTCTAGAAGATAGAATATATTTCTTATTAATAATCAATTAAATAAAACTATATATTCAAATGGTACATGGTTAATAAATATCAATGAATTATAAATTTTACTAAATATGTCCCTTATACTAAAAATATTTATGTAAATGTGAAAAAATAATGTCATGTGAATAATGGATAGTGAGAGAGAACATAATCATAAAAATGTAAATTATGTCTAAATAAGGTATAGTCCATAAATATAAGATAATAAATTGATAAAAATGAATGTCTGAAATAATTTAAAACCAATTGATAATATTATGGTAGAATGGAAGAAAAAATATAAAAAACCTAAATTAAATCTTTTGTTAACTTTATTTAAAAAATGTTATAAATATATTTTTAAATTCCTTCCCACCTTTTAAGAAATAATTAATGTTATTTAAAAATAAAAATTATGAATATAATAACATAGAAATGATATTTTAAAAAAAATACATGGAATCTTACAGGGGATTCAAAATAGTGAATAACATTTGTGGAAGTAGAAAAATTCATTTACACTTTATATGTAAAAAATAGAATTCTATTACACCATTTATAAAAAAACACAAAAGTGATATTAAAGAAAACATATAAATATTCATAGGAAAAAATTTAAAATAAATTAAAATATAGTAAAAATATTTTAATCAATCATTTATAATTATATATTAACTAATTTTATATAATTTAAAAAATATAAATTTGAATGAAAAATGCACTTGAACTAAAAGATGTATTCTTTTTTGTTTGTCATAAAAACATTCTTTAAATAATCGACTACCAAAGAAAGTTATGTTTTGAGGAAAAAATAAAATCCACAAAAATGGCACAAGTATGAGAAAATATATTGGGTTTCATAAGGGAAAGATAATAAAATTCATGCAATGTAAAATTTAACATGAACACTCATAAATGACAATGATATTATAAAATAAACCATGACAACATTATTAAAATTTGAATAAAAACCCCGGAAATTAAAAAACCTAAACTGAACCTTTAAATATCATTTATATAGATTAATTCAAGATATATTATTTAAAATAAATATTTTATACACTAAATAAAACAAATTAGGTGAATAACATAAAATATGCCTCATTATAGTCAAATTGAGATGAAAACCCCATACCTTGGATTCCATCTTGGTCGAGTGTGTTAGATCCATCAAAAGAATCAAATTAAATTTATTAAATAATTTCATAAGAACCATTTTCTTATATAATAAATTTTTTAAGTTTATTTTTTAATAATATTATATATATTCATTTGGTAATTAATTTTTCTATCCACTTAATGTTTTTTTTCTTTTTCTAAAAAAGTGTTTTTTTATATTAACCCCGATTGAGGGTGATATGAAATCATTATATTATATTATATTATTTTAATAATATCATGAATAAAATTGTTAAATATTTTATACAATTTTATAATCATACATGAAATTTGTTAATATAAATATGAATCACATTAATTTGTGAAGGTAGATGTCAATACATATGCATGAGTGATATTATCATTTTTAAATGGATTCTAGGGTAATATGGTTAACGATATATTAAAAATAACTACTAATAATTTTCTCATAAATATAATATATATTCATTAATTCCATCTTTATAACCATATATCTAAGCTCTTGACAAAAAATGATACACATCAATTCGTGGAGGTGATAGTCCACACATATGCACGATGGAAGATATAATTTTATATCGAATGGATAAGCGGTCGATAATCATTGTTAGCTAATCAGAAAAATTATTTATTTATGTTTATAAACAAATAATGTAAGTGTTGATAAAAAAAATTTCAGTTAGTATAATAACAAATAAATTTAAACGATTCTGTTTTGAAGATTGAATCTTCCTTGGGAAACCATTATTGGTTTACACATTAATTCATCCTGATATGGTATTTTTGGGAATAAATGAAATTATATGATGTTTATAAGTATGTTTTTAATATATTTGGGAATTGGTTTTTATAGATAATTTTCCCAATAAGTGCGTATAAGTGATTTTATGAGTATTCTTTATATGATTGTGGTGTGGGGAGCAAACATGTAAATACATAGAAAAATGATATATAATATATGTCACACTCAGGTAATGTGGCTCCAAATTATCATGTTTTCTAATATGTGGAAGATATATAATAAATATAGCCATCCATTGAAATTTAAAAATGTTTTTTTGTTATTTGAAGTCGTATTTCTATATTATAATTCTTTTGTATCATTTTACCCTTCACTAATGTGATAAATATTAACCATCTTTATTATGTAATATTAAAAAAAAGTTAACATTATTACCTAATTTTAAATTATGAGGATTAAAAACATGGAGCCCATTTTAAAAGATTAAATTCCTAGAATTTTTATAAATTTAAATTAAAAATTCTTTCACAAAAGACAACAAAATTTTTTTTTTGAAAATAGAATTTTTAAGCATTAAAGAATGTTTGATAAAAAAATCATGTCTACTTTTGAATCACATGAAATTAATTTTATTTGGTTGTTTAAAAATATAAATTTTTACATTATAAACAAATCAAAACCAAAACTAATATTGAGATAATTTGATTAAAATAGAAGAACTAAAATATTTATTATTTGGATAAAAACATTAAATATAATTTAAATATTCAAACATAGATTTCTAAGTTTAAAATTATATTTTAAAAATAATTATATTACATTATAAATCTAAAATTATTCTATTATAATCTTTTGTAATAATTCAATTTAATCTGAAATCATTTTATGATAATAAAAAATTACATTGTTGTTAAATTGGAGTCTTTCACTATTCACTAAATATTAACTATTTTAAAACTATGTCAAAAATTATCACTCATATTTTTTGGTATGATTAAATAAAAAATGTATTTAATTTATTAAAATAAAATTTTATTAATTTTATAATTTATGTTTTAATCACATTTATAATTAAATATATGTGAATTATATTATGGTTATAATAAAATGAAAGACGTACTTACTATAATTTAATATCATGTATTACAAAAATAACATAATTTTTTCATTGTAAATATTATATAATCAATAAATTATAAGAAATATTCTATGATTGATGATAAACTTCTTGAAAAAAAAAATTTATAGTATTTGATGTAGTAGTATGCTCCACCATTATTGTCAAGACCTCTGTAGTTTGGTTTTCTTGTAATTTTTATAACAATTAGCACAATATTTATGTTTATACAAGAATCTATATTAATATTTCATATCAAAATAGTAAATTTTGTAATGAAAAACAATATAAACCTTTATAATGAATTCTTCGTCACTCTAAATATAAAGAACATATCATTAGTTTTTCTCTAGTACTTAATGTTGTTCTTCACAACAATACATTTAATCACACCAAGATTTTTTTGGAATATTATAGTTCTTTATGAAGCATAAGAGACATTGATTCAAGTAAAAAACATCACAAAAATGACATATCTTATGGATTACTCATAAGGAATCACATAAAAATTTCTCCTTTATAACTCTTTAGAACAATATTGATTATTTATAAAACTCATTCCCTGAAAGATTGGTAAACAATCATTCATGTAGTTCTCCATGGAAATATGATGTATCAATTTACTAAACAAAGAGTATTTTATTAGTAAAAATATTCTCTATAATGTATCTATATATATATTCATACCAAAAAAATATGAATATTTACCTATGTCATTCATTGAGAATAATTATTTTCAATGACACCATTATAGAATTTAACATTGTAAAATAATTCTAGATGAATTGTTTGATATCCACATGGATTTCCAAAAACACTACAACAATCCCACTAAAAAATATGTATACACAAAAAATATCCATGTTTTTGATAAATCCAAACATTTTATTTCGTCATAAAAATAGAAATTAAAACTTTTAGAATATTTCTTCAATCAATTAAAGAAATATACCATCTCGAATAAATTTTTAACAACACATTAAACATTAAAATCATCATGTTTTATCGTATATAATTCCTTCACTAAAATAAAATTAATAAAAATGAATTCTATGCCCATTTCATATATCTTAAAATCATAATGAACTTCCATTGAGAGAAATATCATAATGTGATTTATCATTTTATTTAAGAATATGGTCTCTTAATTATCAACACTATGAATTATTTTTAATCTCTTTTCTTTTGATAATTATTTATAGGATTATATACATCCATCCATATCATTTTTAATATAGAAAACTAACATACACATTATTGTTATCACCCCAATTGGGGACTCGTCAATGTTCAAACATGGTTAGGGAACATGGATTCCTTCTAAAATATCATTACCTGTAAATGTTTTTCAAAATAAAAAAACTCTTCATTTATTTTCATTAGGTTGTATGTTCAATACTTAAAAACAATAGTTTTATTTTAGCTAAAGGATACAAAATCACCTTTATAGGGGGTCTCCTTTGTTCAATTATTATTATTATGTTATCATGAAAAATTAAAATTAAAATTTTAAAACTATTTTACCCATGTTTTTAAATGTTTTATTTGACTAAAACATATAATGTATGATTCAATTAATTCATGTAATGATCCATTTTTTAAAAACAATCATTGTGGTTGGTGAGTGTGATTTACAAGGAGGTTGATGAAATATATTTTCTGATATTGTGGTAAATACAGTAAAGCTAGTTTTCATTTTCTATGGATAAAATGAAGATTCAAGGTCTTTATTTTGATTTAATTTAAATATGATGATTCACCTTTTGAGAAATGATCATACTTAATATTCCATGTGGTAGGTTATACTGACTCTTGTAAACTATTTTGTATTTCGGATCACTATAATGTTAACTTAATATGGATTATTTGTGGCTATATAAGGGTAATCTAATCCAATGATCACTCATATGAAGTTAAATAGAAAAATCTAAGACCTATGTTAATTTAACCAGTGTTTATACATAAAGTTATATCATGCTAAATATGGGCCATATGAAGCCACAAAATCTAATAGTTTATCAAAAAACCATAGTTTATGGTGTTTTTGAGATGGATAAGATCTTATGTGTTAAAGTGGATGAAATTACATAAGTACCATATATATTTAAAATGGGAAGCACTGATTGAATGCACTAGTGTGGTCCTAATCATAGATATCAATAGAAATTTTGAGAAACATAATGTATATTATGGATATTTTGGTGACTATATTTTACTTTTACAATTAAAATATAATGTTCTGATTAAAAAATATAAATATATAATGGTAGTGGTTCTAAGTTTATTTAAGGGTGTTTAACCAATATATTCAATAAAATTACATGTAGTATTGCTAAGTAATTTATTTTTCAATCCATGGAGTTATAAAACTATAATTTATTAGAATTTATATGGATTTAAATGTCCAATAAGAATATAAAAGCTATATATCAATTTTAAATAACCTTAGTCGAATATAATAGTGATTATTTGATGGAATATGATCTTAATTTCATGTTTATTGAAGTTGAAGTTAATAACTAATCATTTATTTATATTATGAATTTTAATATTTAAAATTTTTGGTGGATATAGTGGATATAATTATGAAAGAGTAGAAGACTGTTAAAAATAGATATGTGAAGAAAAATGTAAGTTAATATTAAATAAAGAACATATGAGTAGATAAACACATTTCTTATCTAGATTCATTAAGTAATATGTGTTGATATTGAAAGTAACTTAATATCAAACGTTAACGATACTGGTGTGACACTCATTACAGAATCTAGTAAATGGTGAAATGAGAAATTAAGAAGAACCCCTTTGTTGATTGGTGAAAAATTATTTGTAAATATCTTTTTAAAAGTGGAATGTGTGTCATATATATTCTTTTTATTTCCGTCTTTAATGGTATGAATCGATGATAGAATGATTCCATGGACATCAGTATAAAATTGATTGATTAATAATTTTTTAACCCTATACCATTGAAGAACTATTTAAAAATTTATACCAATGCATCAATAATATATCATCTTTTGAAGATTATTTTATTGGTAGAAAATTGAAAATTAGAATGTTAATTCTTTATATATTTCTTATATTGGTTGTGGTTAAAAAAATTATTCTAGTTTTCTTTTACTAGATGAATTAAAGAACCAATTTGGTTTAAAGCAATTAATAAATTTTGGTTATCCTATTTTAGCCCCATATTATGGTGTACAATGGATTCATAAGGTATAACATGTGGTATTAGACCCAGGATTCACCTGTCACATCTATTGTTAGAAATATGTTCTCATGGATGAAACAGTTAATACTATGGGTGTTCCATTATTTTATCAATGTAATTATCATATTTAGAAAAATAAAATGATATCACATATTAGATGTAATATGTTTGATTTTTGGTTCTTATATTCATTATATATAATAACTGATCTCATATTAATCTCGGTGATTGATGTTGATAATAAATTTTTCAATGATGATGCTACGGAATATCAAGTAATAGAAAGAGAAATTTTTATACATATATATTTTAAATATTATGGATTATGGCTCTAAAAAGGAATATGTTACAAATATTATAAAACTTTGAAGGATTTATCAAATTAATAAAGGAAAAAATGGATGTTTTAAATGAAAATATCAATGATCTATTATGAGGTACCATTTAGAATATAGTATTATTCATTAATCATTTAAATTATATTTTTTATACCATTGATGGTCTTGGTAAAAAAATAAATTATTTGTATATTTTGAAAAAGAATATTTGACAGTTTCCACTAATGTATAATCCAAATGTTTCATCACTTGAAGTAATTAATATCACTGAATTATTTATTGATTACTTACAAAGTAATTTGGTTTCTTATGGGATGTTAGTGAAACTATAAATCTATTTATAAAATGTATCTAAATTTATTGTATTAAACGAAAAAAAAGAAGTAATTACAGAAGTCTAAAAATGAATATCATTTGAGTGATTAATTTACATCACATGTAATAAGAATATTTAAAATCAAATCAATTAGTTCTGAAGAAAAGATACCTCAATATTATTTCTATTGTGGATTGGATGGAAATTTTTCTTTTAGATGTAGAATAATCTTAAAGAAATATGTTTCTGGGTATAATATGTCACCAAAATAGAATAATAAATTTACATTTAGATGGAAAATTAAATATGGATTTTCAAGTGACAAGAATTTTTATAGTAAAGTGTAGTATGGTAGTTAGAAGAGGATGATGAGTAATATATGATGAATGTTATTGAAATTGAAATTATCTCAGATGTGTATGATGTTACAATATCTATAGTTTTCAAATATAGAGTTGAATAATTTGATAATAAACAACCGAAATGATTTGTATACTTTCTCCTTTGGAGTTGGAACAATATCTTAAAGAATTTGATTTATAAATAAAGTGAAATATAAAAAGTAGCATCCTATTGAATGATTCATTAATCTATGTTGATGAAATTGAATTTAAAATTCACTATATTGATAATTTTCTCGAATATTGTGAACAAAACCATTTTAAATATGAAGAAACGACAAATTAATTTTTAAATATTGAGGAAAAGTATAACATAATTAATGATATTTATTTATCTTTATAAGATAATGTCGATAAGATTTTATCCCATGAAGAATAATATTTTCTTTTAAAATAATGTTGAAACTAAAATAAAATTATATGGTTAATAGTATATTCTTTAGTCTGGGATGTTTTAGATGATATTTTTAATGAAAATGATGGTTAAAGTTTTTTAATTTTTAAAGAAATATTTTGTTCTCAAATAGCATATGGTATAGGTAAATGATTATTGGTTTTGAAGTCGAAACATAAAATACAAAACCTATTATTAGGAAGATCACTGGGATGAAGTTTGTGGGAATGAATTCTCATCTAATGAAAAATTATGAACAATTAGGAGGCTATTCAAATTTTGGAGATATATGGTGATGATACAATAACTAAATGTTTCCATTAGTGAAATGTTAATTTTGTATATTTCTTAGTGACATTTTATTATTCAGATGAAGCTAAAGGTAACTATAGAAGAGATACTACCGGAAGATAGAAATCAAGAGTAAAACTATGCTCTTAAAATAAGGAAATAAATTATTTCTATTGTTACTGTTAAAATTATTCAAATTTTGTAAATAAATCTGTTAAATTAATTTAGATAATAGGAATATATTTATAAATCATTGATATTAATATGAAATAAGTGAATGGTAACATAATTCCCTTAAATAACAGGTTTTATCCTTTAAAAGAAAAAAAATTATTAGATGGATATAACTCCCCAAGACAAGAATATATATTCTCCTTTAATTAAATGCAATGTTTAATATCATCTTCCATGTGAAACACCGAACCAAAAAAGACATGAGACATTTTATTAAGATAAAATAAATATTATTAAATATAACCCTTACACTATTGTCATTACGATTCCATGTACATATATAGGCAACCAAATTATTAAATATATATATATATATATATATATTTAATATGAATACATTTATAAAATTTAATTAGTGTTTTCATGTAACTACTATGATCATTTTTTGTTTAAAAATTAATTTACCTAATGTATTATGTTTTATGAGCCATGATTGTTTTATCATAAGAAGAAAAACAGTTATAATGGTCATAGTTTAAATTTTTTATATAATAATATAATAAAAATAACATAATTAGTAATTTAGATGTGAGAGTAAGAACACTTATTATTTAAAAATTCATTTTCCGATAAAAATATATTTTATTTATATTTCTATATAAATTTTCAATAAAAAAATTTTAGAATTTTAATTATAAAAAATGAAAATATACTTTTTATTCATTATAAACATATTTTTATTGATGAATTTTTGGGAGGATTCTAGAAAGATTTATTTTTAAGTTATTACTAAAATAGATATTTTTAAAAAATACCACGGATGTTATGACATTTTTTTAATATGAACATGAATAAAAGATTTATGAAAAAAATTATAAACCAAAAATTAATTTAAAAGTAATGTATATATTTAAAAATATTATGTTTAATTAAAAAACTTATATTTAATATTTTAGAATATAATTTATATTTTTATCTAAAATTATATTTATGCATTATACACTTATTATTTTAGAATTAAATTCAATCACATCAAGAAATTTAAAAATATAAATTTGTTTTTGTATTTCGAATAATCATATACAAATTAACTAGTAAAGGTAATTTATTTAGTTATAAAAATAATTTACCAAGTTAAACAAATATATGTTAGCGAGGTAAAAGTAAATAATGGTAAAATGTAAAAAAGGGTGAAATAGAAATAATAAAATATTAGCAAAAAAATCACAAAATGTGTGGATGATAGGTTTATATTCCAGCAATCCTACCATATTTATTATTATCCCCTTTTGGAGACACGTTATTTTGAATGTGACATGAAATTAATATAATGTTATTAATATTTTCAAAAATTGTACCCCATAACATATAAAAGATTTCATTGATAACAAAAATATTCTACAAACAATAGGAGTGGTAGATCAAAAAAGATATAATAAAACAAACCAAAATATATATCTAATTTTTTTATGTTTTTTTCACAATAAAAGACATTTTAGGAAGGCTTAAGGATTTTTCCACTTGAGTAATGTAAAAAATCATAATCACTTAATTTTCATTTTAGTTAACTTATTTCAACATTTACCACAAATATATCGATTAAAAAACTGATAAAATAATTAATTTAAAGTCATAATAAAACATAAAAGTTACTATATTAACAAAATAATCATTTTACACCTTCCTCCCAACTATTCATAAAATGAAAACAATCCTTTTTCACACATACGGACTACCGACTCCTTAAAGGACCAATTTATTTATTCATCACCACCTCAGACGAATGATTATTAGAAATTTTGTAATTAATATATATTATAAATATATCATAATTATTTTTCTATAAATATAAATTAGTATCTAACTTAAATTCATTGTACACATTGAAAAATCAAAAATTCACTCACATACGTGCAGACTTCTGCATCCATGGATGATGTGTTTTTTCATCATAACTTCCTTACATGGATGGTTCAGAATAATAATTATTTAATATATGTTATTAATAATTAATATATTTCACAAATAATTTTGATAATTTATAATACATACATCAATTATAATTATAAATCAATCGTTTGATATTAGAAAATTAAATAAAATAATGTCATCATTGATTTTATCTTTCTAAGTCATTATTAAAATTCTCATGGAAAAATATTAGAAATTGATAAATAATTAGGGATCTTAAATTATATGCCTTGATGACAATTTTAATGGAAAACTTTTATGAAATAATGATTATTAAAATCTCCATTATTAATCATATATGAAATAGTCAAGGGTACTAACATCAGATGGAGAAAATAAACAATAACAAAAATAAGGTAAATGAATGATTATAATTAATGTGTGCGAAAGGTAATAGATATGAATATGGATCTATTATGGGTTATTTTAATTTTTATTTTAATTATAAATAAGGTTAATGTTCTTTCATGTAATCTAAGAGTTATGGAAAGGGTTTATCTTCTCACGTATATTTTGTTGGAATATATGCCATATTCACCAATTGTTTTATATTGTGTGGTGTATACACTTACCTATTTTGTTATCATAACTTAATGAGATTCATGATATTTAAAATTCAACTCATGTTTTATCATTAAGGAATTTTTATTTAAAATATACCAATTACATATGTCATTTTCCTCTGAAACATTATTCTTTGAGACATATTCTATATTATAAACATATTCTGTTTATATGCTGTTTATATTGCCTATATGGAATATTTATTCATGATTATATTTTTTAAATAGTAATTAATTTTCTGTTTTATTTTTTGTTTTTGAAAAAATTATTATTTAATGTCTTCCAAAGACAAGGTTTTTTTTTGTAAAATCAATTTTTGTTCTCTTAGTTATTATCATTCTTATTGAAATTTATTTTAATAATATTAGTATAGTGAAAAATATGATTGAGTTGTATTTTAATTTATATCACCATTATTTTGATTTAAATTTTTTTTTTGGATCCCATTTTCAATGATTTTTTACCATCATTGTTCATCGGTGATAGACTTCTTTTTTTGTAAAAATTTACCAGTGTTACTAATTATCCACTCCCTATTTAATTGTTGTTAATCATCTATAATCAAGTTATTTCTTTGTAAATATTATTTAATGTCATCTATTGAAACCAAAATATGTATTATATAATTTTTAATCATTATTTCACATTACCACTTTTTAAAACAATGTTATATAATCCATTATAAGACATGATTTTCTATAATGGTTTTTAAAATATTGACAATTATTTTCCCTATCATGGCCAATTATGTTATCTTCCACAAAATATTTCCCCTATAAAAACATTTTTTTTCATTTATCCAATATGGGTAATTATTTTAATGTTTTATTTTAAAAAACCTTCTATTTTAATTCCTTGAAAATGTTATTTTTATGGTGACTCTTAATTTTTTAAAAAATGTAAACATTGTTTTATTGAAATTATTTTTATATCTTTAATCCATTTTTTATTTTAAATATTATAATATTATTTCATAAGAAATTATATTATAGGAATTAGACTCTATATTTCCTCATAATATTTTCTTTTGGTAAAATAAACTCATCGTATAAAATGATTTGAATCTTGATCCCCTCTTCTGTTATGTTGTTAAAAAATTTATTTTTATAAAGGTGATTTTCTTCCATTTAAACATCATTTTATGATTATAATGTTACACTAGAAATATGTTTTTTCACAATCATTAATATTATTTCTATATATTCCTTATGAAATGTTCTATAAATATTTTTAGGAAACCCATCTCTTTTAAAAGGTTTAATTATGCGATGATTGAGATATTAATGATTTCATATTCTTTTAACACATATATGTTTGGTTCTATTTTTTGGATGTTTGGATCCAAATTATATATATCTATAAAAAATTAATTACATATTAAAATATCATTAAGTAATATAAAATAAAATTAGGAGTGAACCCAAAACCTAAAGGGATAATGTCTAATATGTTATGGGTTGAGACAAAATAATACAGACTTCCAATGCATTGGGTAATGAATTATATCTCATAAGCTGATATGATGGGGATTGAATGAAACTAATATGTTATGGGGCTCTAGAAAATATATTTAAGGGAATTCGGTTATCTTAATATTCCATGGGACTCTTATCACTGTGTTTAGGGGAATTGGGATTGAATCCAAATAATTATAGAAATCTCTCATCTATATGATGATGGTCTTTGTAGTGAGACTTTAAAAGGGTCATGGTTTTTAATTATTTTTATTTTTCCATAAAATTATTATGGGATGTTTTATCAGGATATGATGACTCAGGTATTATAATATTCCTAAAATTTTATTATCATGATCACTCCCCCCAAAGGTACGCCTCCTTAGGAAAAAATTATGAAAGAGGTATGATGATTTCTGAATCTCGCCTCTAATAGGCCACAGGTTGGAAAAAACATTGATGGTATATCATACACATAAATGGGAGGAATGAAGTTATATGAAGAATAAGTGAAATGAGGGGAAATATGATAACACACAAAGAAATATTTCTCTTAATAGATATAATTTCTTAATACATGAATAAAATATGATATAATTATAACAAATGAAAACAAAAAGTAAAAGTAACAAATGAAATCCTTAGTAGAAACCTCAAATCCCAAACAACTCTTAAACAACCATAAAATCTTAAAAAGTATATTTCAATCAACATCAAACTAATATATACTGAAAAAAATATGTTATATGAACATTGGGTGAGAAAAACATGTATACACTATATGATGCTCTCATGGAAAATAAAAAGAAATCAAACTAAGACTACTGAATAAATAGTGAAACTAATTCATCACCTAATCATGTGTTCTTTGTTCTCATTCTCACCATGTTCGTATCCACTTGAATCAAATGTACGTAGAATACAATAGTTAATATAATAAAATATTTAAGGTACACTTCTTCCATATCCCCACTACTGTGTTTCTCTCCTAAAAACCATATTGAGCCATCTCTCTCTAATAAATAATCCTTTTAAATAACACCTAGGAGACAAAAAAAATTCATGCACCTTGTGAAACACAAAATATCATCATAAAAATTCCAATCCTTATAATATAAACATATAGTTTTATGAAATCCATCACAAGTTATTCAAAATGTACTACACCTCAATAGATCACATCCTATGAAAAATATTCCAAAATTGATCCTTTTGACACAATATCCAGATATAATTTTTTTTGATATGAATAAAATATATTATATCCCTCTATATATATATGGGAAAGGAAAACCTCATGTATTCTGACATGTAAAAATACATGGAGAAGAGATCGAGAGAGTGGGGGTAGTCATCCATCCATCCTTCCTAACCTAGATATTGAGGAAAACCCCTCCTATTGTCCACTGATTTTATGTATACCTATTTACATGGATACTTTATCATATGAAGTAATAAAACATAACATTATATGTATACATCACAAATCATAATAAAGAAATATTTCTATATTTAACCTCTACTATAACTGTATTTTTTTGGAAAATTAGTCAAAAACGCTAAGGACTATATATCCTATAATCACATAAAAATTTCTTGAGATTTTGTGTAACGCCCCGACCCCAGTTACCCAGAGTCGGTGCATTAATTTAATACAGTGGCATGATTATAAGGAATCAAGTCCCGAAGGACCAATCAGTTTAGCAGTTTTGGAAAATAGATTTCATACCTGACATTTACATTACACTTTATAACATAAAACATAACATAAATAATACTTTATAAACTCCATTATTCCCTTATCTTAACCATACATTTCAATCACAATACACTTCTTTGAATCCTGTAAATAATAAAACATAGAAAGGTGTGAGCTCAAACACTCAGTATGGGTATGCAATATAGTGCAAGATAACAAAAATATTAACCATGGTGAATATTTGAGACCACATTCCCTTACCAATAATAAAAATTAATAATTTTATGGAAGGAATACAATTTGAGTAAATAATTCCATAATAAAACATAATCATTGGTATTATACTAGTCGAATGGCCACATGAACCATCAAAATTATTTTATTAATTACTGAATGTATAATATCCAACATTAATTTCTATGTCAAGGCCTCATGCCCGAACCTATGGGATAAAAGTAACCGGACCCAATCCCAGAGAGCATCTGTAACCGGACTCCATCCCGGAGAGCCTCTGTAACCAGACTCCAACCCAAAGAGCCTCTGTAACCAGACTCCATCCTAGAGAGCCTCTGTAACCGGACTCAATCACAGAGAGGCTCTATAATCAGACTATATCCCGAGGGCCTCTTGTAACCAGAACCCAACCCGAAGGGCTTACTTATACCAGTCCCCAACCCGAAATATACTTGTCTATTACATTCATCATAATAATGGTTGAAATATAACATTAACATTCATATTAAAACTATCATACGAAATGTCAACACAGTAAACATAAACCATGAATGGTATAAATATAGAACATCCAAATTCAAATATATCTTAACTAATTCAAAACAATATGGAATATTTTATTAAAATAAATCCATTTCAAATAAACTTAAAATCCATCAAAGGATGTTTGACATAGATAAAATAAAATCCTTTTTTAGAGAAATATCTCTTTTTAGTTTGAAATCATTTAAGAGTCGCATAATTAAAAAGAAAACATTTATTTTAAAAATATTCTTATTATATTGTAAGGGAATCTATGATGATGTTATAATGTCAGAAAATAGCTACACCCACCATATAAGTTAAAAAACCATTCTTACCATAATTTTGTCGAAAAGGTTAAAAGTACATTGTTTGAAAAATGACAGAAAGATTCCTTTCATACCATTTTATAAGAAGTCAAACAATGATATAAATTAATTTAACCCATAGTCTAGTAAATAGTAAAAAAAATTTGGAATACATATTTAAGAAACATGGATGTGGATGATAAAGAGGTATCAGTAGATAATCACGTATAAACAACCTCGAATAATGAAGAGATTGTAAAATTAACCATTACCTCATTGTAATCAGTTGAGTTGTTTGAACTATAGTCAATAAAAACCAAATGAATCACAGAATATCATGAATATAAAAATAATCATGTTAGTATATAACAAATGGTAGTACACAATACACAAAATGCAATAAATAAGTGTTGAACAATGGAAATCTCGCGGAATTAAAAGTGAGATAAAAAGCCCCTTACCTCGTGTCCGACTAGACCTGTTCGTTCTTTAATATCCTTAATAATAAACTAAAGTTAATTTCTACTTTCTAAATAACCTTTTTCAAGATTATAATTCTTTTTATATCACTTATTACCATGTTATAAACATTATGTAATCATTTACGTTAATAACATTCATTTTGTCGATATTTGGAACTTGAGTCAAAAATGAACACCTTATAGTCACAAGTTGTTCAAATGGTCAAACTTTCATGATATCCAGAATCATATTCATGATTTAGATATCATATATATCATATATATCAAGTATATTCATGTATTTATAATAGTACATATCATTTTTGGGTAATAAATGAAATTCACCGTTCACGGAGACGGTAAGCCGTACGTACGCATGAATGCTAATTTCATTTCTATTTATTTTTTTAATGGAATTAAAAAATAATGATACGTAGATATATTCAAATTATAGTATAATATCATATATAATATCATTAACTCAATCTTTTATACATCCAACATATGGTATTAACGCGTCATATCAATTTGAGGGGGCGGTAGTCCGTACTTCCTCAAATTAAATTATTGTGTTTACCCATAATGGAAACAATTAAGGTATGATATAAAAGAAAATTATAGAATAATGAAGAAAAAATAAACATAATATATATCATATATAAAAATAGTTCCATCATAATGGCCACCACTACTGGAATGCTGGCCTTTCCCCACGGTTAGATACCAACGGTTCTTCGAAACCGTTGGGGAAGGAGGTTTTTACCAACGGTTCATTAGAACCGTTGGCATAGAGGTTTCCAGGGAGCTTTTTCCCAACGGTTCTCATGAACCGTTGGGATAGATGGTTTTTTACCAACGGTTCTCATGAACCGTTGGCATAGATGAGGTTTTAGCAGGTTTATCCCAACGGTTCTGTGGAACCGTTGGGATAGATAGACATATGCCAACGGTTTTTAAGAACCGTTGGCAAAGGTCCTCCCCAAATTCCCAGCCGCCTGTTCTCTCCCCAATTCGCGATACACAACCCTAAAACGGGAGCAGTAGCCAATTTAGGCGATTTTGGAGGTACCACCGGCCTTCAATTTTCCAGCTCTTATTCAGGTTATTATTCTTCTTAACTGAAAATTTATTCAAATGTTTGGATAGTATTTAAACCTATTTTCATTTTTCCCATCAGTTTAGGTGATTTTGGTGCTACTGCCGGCCGGACCAGCCTAAGGGTGAGTTTTCTTGAAAATTCCTTTTTGGATTTTACCCCTTGAACATGGGATGTCATTTGTGAAAGGTTATATAAATCGAATTGATTGTTCGATTTCTGAATTGAATTGTAAATTAAATTAATTAAGGGTATTTTATGGTTTGCATTCCCCTTTTAACACATGAATGCCAATTATTTTTTAACACATGTTTTAATTGTATTGCCTTGCCAATGTGAGTAAAGTAGAGAGTATGCTATGAATCTATGAAATTGGATTGAATTTATCTTATATTTTATGTTACCATGTTAGATATATTATAACTAATGCATGTGATATCTTTATAGTCTTGTTAGGAGTGTTCTATTAAAAATTCCCATGTGAGTGCTTGAATTTTCATTGAATTGCTAGCCATTATGAGTTATGTTGAGACCATGATATGGAATTGATTGATTAAGCAAGGGAATCTCATTATCTTGTCATTACAACATGAGTAAATGAAGCTTCATTCTTTTCAGGTTATTATTTGATTGAGTCGCCATTTTGAGGTGAGTTGTATTAAATACCTTAGTTTTTGACCTTGGTATGTTTAATGAATTGTTTAAATGAAATGGAATTCATTAAATGATTAATAGTAAATAGTGATACATGGATTCTATTAGGATGCCAGGTATATAATCTTGTTTCTATTAACTTATACGCTTTATGTGATAAATGGATTCACAGTGGAATTCCACGGATAGACTCATTTCTTTGAATATTGATTAAGCCATGGGTGATACATGGATCCAAGGGAGGGATTCCATAGATAGACTTATTGAATGTAGAATTATATTCCAATTTATACATGGATTCTTATGATAATTCCATAGATAGACTTATTGAATGTAGAATTATATTCCAATTGATACATGGATTCTTATGATAATTCCATAGATAGACTTATTGAATGTAGAATTATATTCCAATGATATGCGTCTTGTGTGGTGGTGGTGTGGTTTATGTGTTTTATGGTAGTAGTGAAGTGTGTGATTATGTAGTTAATGTGAACCCATAGGTTGAGTATTTTGTGCTATCTATATATCATGTATTTTTATGTTATTTCTACACATTCCCATCCAGAGTTGGATAAACTTACCAACGATCAGAGGTTTTGAGTTATGGGTATTTTTTCTAATATCTAGGATGGTGGTTATATGTTTGGATAGCTACCATGTCTTCCCTACTCTTCCTTCAAAAGTGATTGACCATGTGTTTTTAGGCAAGATGCGATGTGATTTTCCATGTGTCTTCAGGTGAGATGTACTATGATTTCCCTAGTGTTTTTCGGTGAGGTGTGATGTGATAAGGCTATAATAAGATGTGGCATGTGGTTGGGGTCATGTAGGGTAGGAGGATGGCACAAGGTTGATGTTATTCATGTTCATGATACCCTACTAATATGGTTATGGGATGAGTCATGCTGTTATGTGATATAACACATTAAGTTCTTGTTGGTTTTACATTTTTTCAATAACATATTTGTATGTTTTTTTGACATGTGTAGTTGATACCTTGATTATTTTCTTCCTTTAGTGTTTACTTAAATGTATATTCTATTATAGTTAATGCCTATTGAATTGTTTATGACAAAATGACTTATATAAATTCTTTTTACAGAATGGACAGAAGTTGGATGTATGAAACCGATCGGATCTCAGATGATTTTCAAAACAATTTGGAGAGCTTTATAGATTTTGCATTTCACAATGCTTCAGATAGTGGTCGCATACACTGCCCATGTTCCAATTGTGTTAGTAGACCTTGGTTGAGCCGTGAAGAAGTCAGCTACCACATAACCAAAAATGGGTTTCAAGCAAACTACTTTCTGTGGTATCACAATGGGGAGAAAACGAAATCTCAAATTGGTGATGATCGAAATGAAAAGACTGGAATGGAGAATTTGTTAGATGATCGGTTTCCGTTTATTCGTCATCATGAAAAAGAAAGGATTTCGACTCAAGAAGACTTCGATATGAGGACAGCTGATGCATCTAGTGAAAATGATGATATTGATAGGGTGAAAAAATTGAATGATGCTGCCACGACTCCAGTATATCGGCAATGCGATAAAATGAAAAAGCTGGAATTTTTAATCCGATTATTTCATGGGAAAACTATGTGTGGGATTTCTAATACAGCAATCGATTACATTCTTACCCTCTTCAAGGATTTACTTCCAGATGATGCAGATATTCCCTCAAACCACTATATGGCATGGAAGTTAGTTGAGGAACTTGGATTTTCAAGAAACAAAATTCATGCTTGCCCGAAAGATTGCAGTTTATTCTGGGAGGAAACCGCTGAACGAAATGATTCTATAAAATGTGGCACATCCCGCTGGAAGTCAAAATCTGATGGAACACCATCCCGCGTTCCACAGAAAGTAATGTGGCACTTTCCATTGATCCCCAGACTCCAGAATCTTTTTATGTCTGATGAAATATCAATAAAAATGAGATGGCATGATACCGAGAGAAAGAAGACTGATGATGAGTTGGTTCATCCTGCAGATGGATTTGCATGGAAGAGATTTGATGCTCGACATCCTGATTTTGCAGCTGACGTGCGTAATGTGAGGCTGGGTCTTTCATGCGACGGTTTTAATCCGTTTGGGAAGATGCTTACTTCGCACAGCACATGGCCAGTTTTTATACACATTTATAATCTTCCCCCATGGTTGTGTATGAAAAAACCTTTCACTTTCATGAGTATACTCATATCTGGTCCTTCTGATCCTGGCATTGATATTGATGTATACATGCAACCTTTAATAAAAGAGTGAAGCTTCTTTGGGATGTGGGTGTGCGCACATACGATGCATGTTCGAAAGACATATTTCAGATGCGCGCTGCGCTTATGTGGACAATCAATGATTTTCCGGCTTATGCAATGATGTCTGGATGGAGCACGAAGGGGAAACTGTCATGTCCAGTTTGTATGAAGAATACACGATCCAGAAGACTGAAACATCGTTGTAGTTTCAGTTTTATGGGACATCGACGATTTTTGCCAAAGGATCATCCATATAGAATTAATCGTCGAAGATTTGATAATACTATAGAGACTGATGATCCACCTCAGCGTATGTCTGGAACTGATGTGCTTAATGAATTGAAAGATTTCAGTTTTTCATTCGGGAAGGGTCAAATGAAATCTGGAAAGAGAAAGAATGTTTCCACAGAAACCTGTTACAATTGGAGGAAGAGGAGTATCTTTTTTGATTTGCCTTATTGGTCAACCAATTTGCTACGTCATTGCTTAGACGTAATGCATATTGAAAAGAATATATGTGAAATGTTGCTTTCAGTTCTTCTAAATGTCAAGGGGAAGACAAAAGATGATTTACGATCTCGACGTGACTTGGTGGATTGGGGCATCAGACCAGAATTGCATCCTGTGCGTATCAGTGAAAATAAATGGCAACTTCCATGTGCTTCTTATGTGATGACACCTACTGAAAAAAAACAATTTTTGGAAGTATTAGAGACTATTAGAGTTCCTGGTGACTATTCAAGCAACATATCTAAACGGGTCAACAGAAGAGAGTTGAAGCTAAAATCTTTGAAGACTCATGATTATCACGTTCTACTGCATGAGTTGCTTCCAATAGCAATCCGTCATCTTTTGTCCAATAATATAAGGGTAGGTGTTATTCGGTTGTGCCATTTGTTTAGAGATCTTTGTGCTAAGAAGTTGTCCAAGTCTTTCTTGCAAAAAATGTTGACAGATGCCCCATTAATTTTGTGTGAGTTGGAGAAAATATTTCCCCCATCATTTTTCACATTCATGCTGCATCTGACTGTCCATATTCCAACTGAAATACTTCTCGGAGGACCTGTTTCTTTTCGTTGGATGTATCCAACTGAAAGAAATATGTTCACATTAAAGTCTTATGTTCGAAACAAGAATCATCCCGAAGGTTCTATCGTGAACGGTTACTTAGCTCAAGAATGTATGGATTTCTGTTCAATGTATTTGTCTGATCTTACTACAAGAATGAACAGACCAATGAGAAATGAAGAAGAACAATATGAGCAAATTGAACCTAGTTTTCCATCACTTCATCAAACAGGAGGAATTCCTGGATCATATACATTGAAGACATTAAGCCATGAAGAGCGGGAGATGGCACATCGCACAGTTTTGTTCAACTGTGATTTGTTCGATGACTATATCAGGTAACAAAATTGAATATGTATATCTTACATATATATCTGTTAAACTATTCATATTTTTTTCTCTACAGGGAACATAAAACAATGATAAATAGGAAGCATCGTTCTTTATCTTTGAGAAGGAGAGAGACTTTGCATAGCAAAGAGTTTTCTGCTTGGTTAAAATTGAAGGTAAAAATATTACTGTTTAAATTAATTATTTCAATATTTACTTAAGTTTAACTGTCATTTATATTGCAGGTATTGAGTTTGTCTGCTGACTCTGTCTCTGAGGAAATAAGAGCTTTGGCTTTTGGTCCTAATACCGTGGTTCGTGACTGTAAATCAATTGTTATCAATGGGTACAGATTTATTGTCACTGAACGAGCCAAAAACATGAGAACACAACATGATGGTATTATGGTTACTGCCACAACAGATTGTTATGGCAGCGCATCAGATAGTAGACCGCGACTTGAAAATGTGGGTTATTATGGAGTCGTTGAGAAAATAATAATATTGGATTATTACTCTCATGGACGAGTCACAATGATGAAATGCCATTGGTTTGATTCGATGACGAGACATGGCACATTTATTGATGATTGTGGATTTCGAGTAATTAATATGACCCGCACTCTTGCAACTGAAGAACCATATGTGTTGGCATCAATGGCTAAACAATTTTTTTATGTCAAAGATCAACTTCAACCTGAATTTGGTGTCGTAGTTGAAGTAATTCCAAGACATATTTTTGATGATGCTGATGATGGAATTGACACTGTCCCTATTGCCATTGGAACCAATCCATTTATTTCTTTTGATGACTCCAATAGCTCAATTGTCAGAGTTGATTGTGAACCTGAAGTTGTGGTTGGAAATATATAGAATCATTCATCCATGTTCTCAATTCTTTTGGTTTACCTCGAGTTGGGTTGTTAAGGTTGGTAATATTCATATTTATTTAGTATTGATCACAAATATGTTTTAGCTGACTTGACCGTTATGTGAATTTTCAATGTTTATTGGTTGCTGTTTTATTTGAATTGCATTTTCTAATTTAGAATTGAACTGTATTCAAACCAAATCAAACAATATTTCTAACTTGGTGAACATTACAACTTGTATGTTTTATTAAATTCATTCAAGCTCTTCTAAAACAATTGATAGCTAAATTACCAATGAATCCCCTCATTCCCTCATATATTTAGTTTTTTGGTTTACACATTAATTTTCTTTTTCTAATTAATTACATATTTGTTTTCCAATGCAGGAAATGAAGCCAATTGAAGAGAGACGAAGAAAAAAAATGGCGGAGAACAATCGTCGGATGGAGGAGATGGGCATTCCACCATTAGTGCCTACAGTGAGTACTTTATTTCAAATATGTATATATATATTTACAGAATATATAATGTCATGTGATTAATTTTTTTTGTAAACTTTTTTGTAGGATCCACCATTACGTCGACAGTTATTCGACGAGGAGCCTAGTACTGGTCCGAGTACTCAGGCCGGTGGTACGAGGAGGGTTCGTACCAGAGGTGGACATAGAGCTGCGCGTGCCCGACTAGACCCTACCCCTCCCACTGACATTTCAGCCTTCCCACATTCTGATCCCGGTGTGTCGTTAGGGACACACGGGATATTTAGACCTCCCATGTTTTCGCTACCTTCTGCATCTTCTGCCCCATCATTTTCACATCCCATGATGATTCCCACTCCCCAGTCAGCATCAGGTCATACAGTTGTTCCATCTTCTTTTCCTTCTACTTCTGTCTCTCCGAGCTTTTATATTCCATCGTCTTCGACTCCTGTTCCACCAGAGGGTGTTCCATCAGGTTCTGTGGATCCGGCGCCACTCATTGATCAGACTAGCACATGTATATTTATAAAACCCTATCAAATTTTTATAGTAATATTTATTTTCATTATAACATGTTTTGATAAAATATTTGTTTTTCTTTCATGACAGATACATCTACTGAAAGGAGGTGGGGGCGGGGCCGTACACGCATGCGTTCGGTGTGGAACCGTCGCACACAGGTTATGGTGGAATATAATGAAGACAATCAGATGGTTGAGAAAACAGGGCAGCAATGTCGGAGTTTTATGGCGACGCTTGCCAAATACTCCGACATCATTCCCGTCAGCCCGCTGTCGTGGAGACATTTGCCACATGAGGTCAAAGATAGAGCTTGGGCAGAGATATGGGTAAAAAAATCTGTTGTATTTAATGCCATGAATTTTTTTTGTATTTATATAAATTAATATTTTCATTTCAGCTTCGATTTAATTTTCCTGATGGTGAGGGTGCACGAATGGAACGTCTAAAGGATTTAGGCGAGCTTTGGAGAGCCTACAAGAATGAGTTGTATATTGGCTGGCGTGCTAGAGTTGGCACTGAGTTAGAGGCGGTACCAGTCGTGGATGATTGTCCTATAGAGCAGTATCGTCAGATGATTACTCATTGGACGAGTACCCAGTTTAAGGTATGAATTACATTTGAGGTATTTCAATAATAACTTTCAAGTTTTGCATTAATATTATCCTTTGCATTATCGAATTTTATTTAGGAATCATCTGGAAAAAATAAAAAAACATTGATGCAAAAAAATACCTCCATACACTAGGACGCACGACGATGCCGGATCATGAGAGGCAGCAGGTATGACAATTGTTTATAAGTTTTCTTTACGACTTACATTTTCTTTTTTTTCCTCAATTATTTAATTATTTGCTGAAGTCTTTATATAAATTTTGTTTTCAATGTCATTGTAGAGGCAAGTACAAAATATTGAAGGACGTGTGCCTCGAGCAAAACTGTTTTGCTCGAGTAGACGAAAAAAGGATGGACGTGCTGTCAACGAAGCGACTCAGCAACAGATTGTAAGTTTTAATCTGTTGATTTTATATTTTAATATCTATTTCGTAACTTAACAATATATTTATATTTGTAACAGGATGCTTTAGAGTCCCTCGATGCCCAAGAAGCAGACAATTTTGGGCCATCTGATCACTTACATCAGGTGTTGGGAGATGATCATTCTGGCAGAGTACGCTGCCGACCTAGGATAGCCCCGACGAGGTATTGGCCTGCCTCAGGTACGAGTTGTAGTGCCACCGAGCTGCAGCAAGTTAGGGCACAGGTAGAACAGGCTGAGAAAAAGGCCACAGAGACGGCAGAACAGTCTGCAAGGGCAAACAGTGCATTTATGAAATTTATTGAAGTTATACGTCCAACACTTCCAGCAGAGGCCAGCCCAGCGATTGATGAATACATGTCGTCGATACATTCTATATATGGTGCACCAGGTGGCAGTTCCAGTGGTGGTCAGGCCGATGTCGAGCTTGAAGATGATGATGGCGAGCAGTCTGATGCGGAAGAGGAGGGAGATGAGGAGGGCGAGGAGGAGGGCGAAGGCGAGGAGGAAGGCGTTGTGGAGGGTGATGACGATGAGGAGGACGATGACGAGGGCGATGATGATGATTATGATGGAGATGGTGATGCTGATGTGGGACATATTGATCCGTTACATTTTTGACTTGAGATTTGATGTTTAATCTATTCTAGTTGTTGGTTTTATCTAGACTCGTAGTATAGTATTGGAGTTGAATTATTTTTATATATTGTCTGTTTTTATGGATTTTGTTGTCTTTTAGTGGTTGTGTGTTTGAGAACTCCCTGGACAACCCCCCTCATTCATGGACGCCCGTTCTGGCCGTTTATGACACCATAACTGCGTTGTCGGTCACCGCGGGCACACGACAAGTCCGATTGACGTGCCGTCTGCTCGACCACTTCAGAAATCACTCACCCGTATTTGTCGTCTGATTTCAGGCCATTCCGACATCGTTCGGCCCGTTTGGACCCCCCTCACGCGCGTTTACGAAGCGCGCGCATCACTTAAAACACTAATATTGAGCCGTACCGCGCAAACAGCACGTCTGATTGACGTGCCGTCTGCGCGTACACGTCACGAATAATAATTAGAATGTTTCACGGTGGTTTCAGCTCAATCCGGAGACGCGGTGTGGCCGACACCACTCAAAGTGTCCGTCTTTTGTTTTAAAAGGACGTCATTTTAAGTGAAAAGCATCAACTGGCTTACGGAAAACCGACCAAACGCATTCCGAATCTGTTGATAATTTATCCCAACAATCCATGGGTCATATGTGACGTGTACGAGCCAACCCGGGATGAATCCGAGTCGCGGTGTGGCCGGGATAAGTTTAAGTGGCTCTCTTTTGTTTAAAATGAACACCATTTTAAGTACATACGGAAAAACGACCAAACGGATTCGGTTTCCGTTGAAACTTTAGGAGAACGATCCATGGGTCATATGTGACGTGTACGAATCAACCCCGCTACAATCTGAGACGCGGTGTGGCCGACACCACTCAAAAAGTGTCGGTCTTTTGTTTCAAAAAGACGTCATTTTAAGTGAAAATCATCAAGTGACATAGGAAAAACCGACCAAAGGCATTCGGACTATGTCGACACTTTAGCACAAGGATCCATGGGTCGTATGTGATGTGTACGAGTCAATCCTGCCTCAATCCGAGGTGCGGTGTGACCGACACCATTCTAACTGTCTATCTTTTGTTTAAAATGGACAGGATACGCAAAACCGACCAAACGCAAAACCGACCAAACGCATTCTGAATCTGTTGATAATTTATCACAACGATCCATTGTTGCACCCCTCTCTCTTGGATTTTAATGATCACAATCACTCTAATTGTATTCTAACTTGTTTTCAAGTGTTTTTGATGATAGGAAATAGGGTGCCTAGAAGCTGGCCCAAGAAGAATTCAAAATGGACTGTTTAAGTCCACCGGCCAGCCGGTGTGAGACCACCGGCCAGCCGGATCCAGCCCATCGGCCAGCCGGTGGACCAGGCAGAAGGCCTTGCCCCCTGCCAGGTGCCACCGGTCAGCCGGTGTCTGGCCACCGGCCAACCGGTGGGCCCAGACAGAATGGCATGCCTTCTGTCCAGACCACCGGCCAGCCGGTGCCTGACCACCGGCCAGCCGGTGGAACCCAGACAGAATAGCATGCTTCTGTCCAGACCACCGTCCAGCCGGTGGCTCAGCACCGGTCAGCCGGCGGAGCCAGACAGAAATCCCTTTCTTCTGTCTGGTGCACCGGCCAGCCGGTGGATCAGCACCGGCCAGCCGGTGTTCTCAGTCAAACTGACCAGGCTGGCCCACTTGATCCCCAACGGCTCCGAAAGCCCTCCAACGGCTATTTTGAAGTATTTCGGAGCATTTCTCCTATAAATAGACGTCCATGGATGCAGGGAACACTACCGATCATATACCGAAGCATACCAAAGCTATTTTAATCATTTGAGGCTCCTACGACAATTCTCAAAGGCTACTTGAGATCCAATTGCCATCCTTGAAGCTTGGGCTGCCTCTACATCAACTACACTCACCTCTTGGCGCTCAAGGCTTACTCTAGTTTGTTCTAAATTATTTACTTCAATTGTTTAGTTCTTAATTGGGTTTGTATTAAAACAAACCACCCTTTTTCTTCCTTCTTTCAATTTGGGTTTCTTGCTACAACCATAATAAAAAAGAAAGCTGTAAGAAGGTGATCTAGCCTACCTTAAAACGGCTAGTGGGTTTCTTGCTATAACCATTAAAAAGCAAGCGGTCGTATAAATCTCCTAACGGTTGAGTTGGGAGCGGAGACGTAGGCTTGAGTTTAAAGCCGAACTCCGTTATCAATTGTGTCTTGCCATTTTACTTTCCGCTGCATTTAAATTTGTTTTAAATTGTTAATTAATTTTAAAAAGGCAATTCACCCCCCCCCCCCTCTTGCCATCACCTCCGACCCAACATCCATCAGTCATATGTGACATGTACGAGCCCACTCGGGCTCAATCCGAGTCGCGGTGTGGCCGGGATCAGTCTAAGTGGCTCTCTTTTGTTTAAAATGGACATCATTTTAAGTACATACGGAAAACCGACCAAACGCATTCGGTTTCCATTGAAACTTTAGGAGAATGATTCATGGGTCATATGTGAGGTGTACGAATCATCCCCGCCACAATCCGAGGCGCGGTGTGGTCAACACTGCTCTAACTGTGTCTGTTTTGTTTAAAATGGGTAGGATTATAAGTGAAAAGAACTGGCATACGCAAAACCGACCAAACGCATTCGGTTTCCATTGAAACTTTAGGAGAACGATCCATGGGTCATATGTGACGTGTACCAATCATCCCCGTCTCAATCCGAGACGCGGTGTGGCCGACACCGCTCTAACTATGTCTCTTCTGTTTAAAATGGGCATGATTATAAGTGAAAAAGAACAACTGGCATACGCAAAACCGACCAAACGCATTCCGAATCTTTTGATCATTTATCACAACAATCCATGGGTCATATGTGACCTGTACGAGGCAACCCGGGTTCAATCCGAGTCGCGGTGTGGCCGAGATCAGTCTAAGTGTCTCTCTTTTGTTTAAAATGGACACCATTTTAAGTACATACGGAAAACCGACCAAACGCATTCGGTTTCCATTGAAACTTTAGGAGAACGATCCATGAGTCATATGTGACGTGTAAGAATCACCCCCGCCTCAATCCGAACCGCGGTGTGGCCGACACGGCTCTAACTGTGTCTGTTTTGTTTAAAATGGACAGGATTATAAGTGAAAAGAACAACTGGCATACGCAAAACCGACCAAACGCATTCAGAATCTTTTGATAATTTATCACAACGATCCATGGGTCATATGTGACGTGTACGAGCCAACCCGGGTCAATCCGAGTCGCGGTGTGACCGGGATCAGTCTAAATGGCTCTCTTTTGTTTAAAATGTACACCATTTTAAGTACATACGGAAAACCGACCAAACGCATTCGGTTTCCATTGTAACTTTAGGAGAACGATCCATGGGTCCTATGTGACGTGTACGAATCATCCCGCCTCAATCCGACATGCGGTGCAGCTGACACCACTCAAAGTGTCCGTCTTTTGTTTCAAAAGGACGTCATTTTAAGTGAAAAACATCAACTGACATACGGAAGACCGACCAAACGCATTCGGATTCTATCGATACTTTAGCACAACGATCCATGGGTCATATGTGACGTGTACAAGTCAACCCCGTCTTAATCTGAGATGTGGTGTGGCCGACACCGCTCTAACTATGTCTCTTTTGTTTAAAATGGACATGATTATAAATGAAAAGAACAACTGGCATTCGCAAAACCGACCAAACGCATTCGGAATCTTTTGATAATTTCTCACAATGATCCATGGGTCATATGTGACATGTACGAGCCAACCCGGGATGAATATGAGTTGCGGTGTGGTCGGGATGAGTCTAAGTGTCACTCTTTTGTTTAAAATGGACAACATTTTAAGTACATACGGAAAACCGACCAAACGCATTCGGTTTCCATTTAAACTTTAGGAGAACGATCCATGAGTCATATGTGACGTGTACGAATCAACCCCGCCTCAATTGGAGACGCGGTGTGGTCGGCACCACTCATAGTGTCCGTCTTTTGTTTCAAAAGGACGCCATTTTAAGTGAAAAACATCAACTGGCATACGGAAAACCGACCAAACGCATTAGGATTCTGTCGATACTTTAGCACAACGATCCATGAGTCAAATGTGACGTGTACGAGTTAACTCCGCCTCAATCTGAGGTGCGGTGTGGCCGGTATCACTTCAGGTGTATGTATTTTGTTTAAAATGGACATCATTTGAGGTAAAAATATATGGTATAGAAAAAACCGATCATATTATGAATTGAATTTCAGATTCCACGTATAATTGTCATCTAAATTTTAAATTGAATTCTATATGAATTATGTATGTTTATGAATTGTAATTTAATTATGGATTTGTATAGTTTCAGGATCCATTATATGTTAAATGTGTATGAATTTGTTCGTAATTGAATATGTATGTTTTATTTTATTACTGGTACAATAGTTGGATCGAAAATGAGGTGAAAATGAGGTGAAAATGAGGTGAAAATGAGGTGAAAATGAGGCATGATGACTGGTGGTGATGGACAGGGACAGGGGCTGTGCAAATTGCAGGGTGCTGCAATTTGCAGCATAGGTATGCCAACGGTTTCAAACCGTTGGCATATAAGTTTTTAGCATGTCTTTCCCAACGGTTTTAAACCGTTGGAAAAGACTTCACCAATTCCCAACGGTTCCAACCGTTGGGAAAATGTTCCATGGTATTTGGTTTTCCCAACGGTTTGGGAGAACCGTTGGGAAAAACTATCCCAACGGTTCAACCAAACCGTTGGGGCAGGGTAAATTTTATGGCTCTATTGCAACGGTTGCCAGTAAACCGTTGGGAAAACTTTTCCCAACGGCTTACTTCCCAACGGTTCTAAGAACCGTTGGGAAAACCTTTCCCAACGGTTTCAGGGGCTTTCCCAACGGTTGCCAGTAAAATTATATTTATGCATTATACACTTATTATTTTAGAATTAAATTCAATCACATCAAGAAATTTAAAAATATAAATTTGTTTTTGTATTTCGAATAATCATATACAAATTAACTAGTAAAGGTAATTTATTTAGTTATAAAAATAATTTACCAAGTTAAACAAATATATGTTAGCGAGGTAAAAGTAAATAATGGTAAAATGTAAAAAAGGGGGAAATAGAAATAATAAAATATTAGCAAAAAAATCACAAAATGTGTGGATGATAGGTTTATATTCCAGCAATCCTACCATATTTATTATTATCCCCTTTTGGAGACACGTTATTTTGAATGTGACATGAAATTAATATAATGTTATTAATATTTTCAAAAATTGTACCCCATAACATATAAAAGATTCCATTGATAACAAAAATATTCTACAAACAATAGGAGTGGTAGATCAAAAAAGATATAATAAAACAAACCAAAATATATATCTAATTTTTTTATGTTTTTTTCACAATAAAAGACATTTTAGGAAGGCTTAAGGATTTTTCCACTTGAGTAATGTAAAAAATCATAATCACTTAATTTTCATTTTAGTTAACTTATTTCAACATTTACCACAAATATATCGATTAAAAACCTGATAAAATAATTAATTTAAAGTCATAATAAAACATAAAAGTTACTATATTAACAAAATAATCATTTTACACCTTCCTCCCAACTATTCATAAAATGAAAACATTCCTTTTTCACACATACGGACTACCGACTCCTTAAAGGACCAATTTATTTATTCATCACCACCTCAGACGAATGATTATTAGAAATTTTGTAATTAATATATATTATAAATATATCATAATTATTTTTCTATAAATATAAATTAGTATCTAACTTAAATTCATTGTACACATTGAAAAATCAAAAATTCACTCACATACGTGCAGACTTCTGAATCCATGGATGATGTGTTTTTTCATCATAACTTCCTTACATGGATGGTTCAGAATAATAATTATTTAATATATGTTATTAATAATTAATATATTTCACAAATAATTTTGATAATTTATAATACATACATCAATTATAATTATAAATCAATCGTTTGATATTAGAAAATTAAATAAAATAATGTCATCATTGATTTTATCTTTCTAAGTCATTATTAAAATTCTCATGGAAAAATATTAGAAATTGATAAATAATTAGGGATCTTAAATTATATGCCTTGATGACAATTTTAATGGAAAACTTTTATGAAATAATGATTATTAATATCTCCATTATTAATCATATATGAAATAGTCAAGGGTACTAACATCAGATGGAGAAAATAAACAATAACAAAAATAAGGTAAATGAATGATTATAATTAATGTGTGTGAAAGGTAATAGATATGAATATGGATCTATTATGGGTTATTTTAATTTTTATTTTAATTATAAATAAGGTTAATGTTCTTTCATGTAATCTAAGAGTTATGGAAAGGGTTTATCTTCTCACGTATATTTTGTTGGAATATATGCCATATTCACCAATTGTTTTATATTGTGTGGTGTATACACTTACCTATTTTGTTATCATAACTTAATGAGATTCATGATATTTAAAATTCATCTCATGTTTTATCATTAAGGAATTTTTATTTAAAATATACCAATTACATATGTCATTTTCCTCTGAAACATTATTCTTTGAGACATATTCTATATTATAAACATATTCTGTTTATATGTTGTTTATATTGCCTATATGGAATATTTATTCATGATTATATTTTTTTAATAGTAATTAATTTTCTATTTTATTTTTTATTTTTGAAAAAATTATTATTTAATGTCTTCCAAAGACAAGGTTTTTTTTTGTAAAATCAATTTTTGTTCTCTTAGTTATTATCATTCTTATTGAAATTTATTTTAATAATATTAGTATAGTGAAAAATATGATTGAGTTGTATTTTAATTTATATCACCATTATTTTGATTTAAATTTTTTTTTGGATCCCATTTTCAATGATTTTTTACCATCATTGTTCATCGGTGATAGACTTCTTTTTTTGTAAAAATTTACCAGTGTTACTAATTATCCACTCCCTATTTAATTGTTGTTAATCATCTATAATCAAGTTATTTCTTTGTAAATATTATTTAATGTCATCTATTGAAACCAAAATATGTATTATATAATTTTTAATCATTATTTCACATTACCACTTTTTAAAACAATGTTATATAATCCATTATAAGACATGATTTTCTATAATGGTTTTTAAAATATTGACAATTATTTTCCCTATCATGGCCAATTATGTTATCTTCCACAGCATATTTCCCCTATAAAAACATTTTTTTTCATTTATCCAATATGGGTAATTATTTTAATGTTTTATTTTAAAAAACCTTCTATTTTAATTCCTTGAAAATGTTATTTTTATGGTGACTCTTAATTTTTTAAAAAATGTAAACATTGTTTTATTGAAATTATTTTTATATCTTTAATCCATTTTTTATTTTAAATATTATAATATTATTTCATAAGAAATTATATTATAGGAATTAGACTCTATATTTCCTCATAATATTTTCTTTTGGTAAAATAAACTCATCGTATAAAATGATTTGAATCTTGATCCCCTCTTCTGTTATGTTGTTAAAAAATTTATTTTTATAAAGGGGATTTTCTTCCATTTAAACATCATTTTATGATTATAATGTTACACAAGAAATATGTTTTTTCACAATCATTAATATTATTTCTATATATTCCTTATGAAATTTTCTATAAATATTTTTAGGAAACCCATCTCTTTTAAAAGGTTTAATTATGTGATGATTGAGATATTAATGATTTCATATTCTTTTAACACATATATGTTTGGTTCTATTTTTTGGAAGTTTGGATCCAAATTATATATATCTATAAAAAATTAATTACATATTAAAATATCATTAAGTAATATAAAATAAAATTAGGAGTGAACCCAAAACCTAACGGGATAATGTCTAATATGTTATGGGTTGAGACAAAATAATACAGACTTCCAATGCATTGGGTAATGAATTATATCTCATAAGCTGATATGATGGGGATTGAATGAACCTAATATGTTATGGGGCTCTAGAAAATATATTTAAGGGAATTTGGTTATCTTAATATTCCATGGGACTCTTATCACTGTGTTTAGGGGAATTGGGATTGAATCCAAATAATTATAGAAATCTCTCATCTATATGATGATGGTCTTTGTAGTGAGACTTTAAAAGGGTCATGGTTTTTAATTATTTTTATTTTTCCATAAAATTATTATGGGATGTTTTATCAGGATATGATGACTCAGGTATTATAATATTCCTAAAATTTTATTATCATGATCACTCCCCCCAAAGGTACGCCTCCTTAGGAAAAAATTATGAAAGAGGTATGATGATTTCTGAATCTCGCCTCTAATAGGCCACAGGTTGGAAAAAACATTGATGGTATATCATACACATAAATGGGAGGAATGAAGTTATATGAAGAATAAGTGAAATGAGGGGAAATATGATAACACACAAAGAAATATTGCTCTTAATAGATATAATGTCTTAATACATGAATAAAATATGATATAATTATAACAAATGAAAACAAAAAGTAAAAGTAACAAATGAAATCCTTAGTAGAAACCTCAAATCCCAAACAACTCTTAAACAACCATAAAATCTTAAAAACTATATTTCAATCAACATCAAACTAATATATACTGAAAAAAATATGTTATATGAACATTGGGTGAGAAAAACATGTATACACTATATGATCCTCCACAGAGGCTCTCATGGAAAATAAAAAGAAATCAAACTAAGACTACTGAATAAATAGTGAAACTAATTCATCACCTAATCATGTGTTCTTTATTCTCATTCTCACCATGTTCGTATCAACTTGAATCAAATGTACGTAGAATACAATAGTTAATATAATAAAATATTTAAGGTACACTTCTTCCATATCCCCACTACTGTGTTTCTCTCCTAAAAACCATATTGAGCCATCTCTCTCTAATAAATAATCCATTTAAATAACACCTAGGAGACAAAAAAAATTTCATGCACCTTGTGAAACACAAAATATCATCATAAAAATTTCAATCCTTATAATATAAACATATAGTTTTATGAAATCCATCACAAGTTATTCAAAATGTACTACACCTCAATAGATCACATACTATGAAAAATATTCCAAAATTGATCCTTTTGACACAATATCCAGATATAATTTTTTTGATATGAATAAAATATATTATATCCCTCTATATATATATGGGAAAGGAAAACCTCATGTATTCTGACATGTAAAAATACATGGAGAAGAGATCAAGGGAGTGGGGGTAGTCATCCATCCATCCTTCCTAACCTAGATATTGAGGAAAACCCCTCCTATTGTCCACCGATTTTATGTATACCTATTTACATGGATACTTTATCATATGAAGTAATAAAACATAACATTATATGTATACATCACAAATCATAATAAAGAAATATTTCTATATTTAACCTCTACTATAACTGTATTTTTTTGGAAAATTAGTCAAAAACGCTAAGGACTATATATCCTATAATCACATAAAAATTTCTTGAGATTTAGTGTAACGCCCCGACCCCAGTTACCCAGAGTCTGTGCATTAGTTTAATACAGTGGCATGATTATAAGGAATCAAGTCCCGAAGGACCAATCAGTTTAGCAGTTTTGGAAAATAGATTTCATACCTGACATTTACATTACACTTTATAACATAAAACATAACATAAATAATACTTTATAAACTCCATTATTACCTTATCTTAACCATACATTTCAATCACAATACACTTCTTTGAATCCTGTAAATAATAAAACATAGAAAGGTGTGAGCTCAAACACTCAGTATGGGTATGCAATATAGTGCAAGATAACAAAAATATTAACCATGGTGAATAATTGAGACCACATTCCCTTACCAATAATAAAAATTAATACTTTTATGGAAGGAATACGATTTGAGTAAATAATTCCATAATAAAACATAATCATTGGTATTATACTAGTCGAATGGCCACATGAACCATCAAAATTATTTTATTAATTACTGAATGTATAATATCCGACATTAATTTCTATGTCAAGGCATCATGCCCGAACCTATGGGATAAAAGTAACCGGACCCAATCCCAGAGAGCATCTGTAACCGGACTCCATCCCGGAGAGCCTCTGTAACCAGACTCCAACCCAAAGAGCCTCTGTAACCAGACTCCATCCTAGAGAGCCTCTGTAACCGGACTTAATCACAGAGAGGCTCTATAATCATACTATATCCCGAGGGCCTCTTGTAACCAGAACCCAACCCGAAGGGCTTACTTATACCGGTCCCCAACCCGAAACATACTTGTCTATTACATTCATCATAATAATGGTTGAAATATAACATTAACATTCATATTAAAACTATCATACGAAATGTCAACACAGTAAACATAAACCATGAATGGTATAAATATAGAACATCCAAATTCAAATATATCTTAACTAATTCAAAACAATATGGAATATTTTATTAAAATAAATCCATTTCAAATAAACTTAAAATCCATCAAAGGATGTTTGACATAGATAAAATAAAATCCTTTTTTAGAGAAATATCTCTTTTTAGTTTGAAATCATTTAAGAGTCGCATAATTAAAAAGAAAACATTTATTTTAAAAATATTCTTATTATATTTTAAGGGAATCTATGATGATGTTATAATGTCAGAAAATAGCTACACCCACTATATAAGTTAAAAAACCATTCTTACCATAATTTTGTCGAAAAGGTTAAAAGTACATTGTTTGAAAAATGACAGAAAGATTCCTTTCATACCATTTTATAAGAAGTCAAACAATGATATAAATTAATTTAACCCATAGTCTAGTAAATAGTAAAAAAAATTTGGAATACATATTTAAGAAACATGGATGTGGATGATAAAGAGGTATCAGTAGATAATCACGTATAAACAACCTCGAATAATGAAGAGATTGTAAAATTAACCATTACCTCATTGTAATCAGTTGAGTTGTTTGAACTATAGTCAATAAAAACCAAATGAATCACAGAATATCATGAATATAAAAATAATCATGTTAGTATATAACAAATGGTAGTACACAATACACAAAATGCAATAAATAAGTGTTGAACAATGGAAATCTCGCGGAATTAAAAGTGAGATAAAAAGCCCCTTACCTCGTGTCCGACTAGACCTGTTCGTTCTTTAATATCCTTAATAATAAACTAAAGTTAATTTCTAATTTATAAATAACCTTTTTCAATATTATAATTCTTTTTATATCACTTATTACCATGTTATAAACATTATGTAATCATTTACGTTAATAACATTCATTTTGTCGATATTTGGAACTTGAGTCAAAAATGAACACCTTATAGTCACAAGTTGTTCAAATGGTCAAACTTTAATGATATCCAGAATCATATTCATGATTTAGATATCATATATATCATATATATCAAGTATATTCATGTATTTATAATAGTACATATCATTTTTGGGTAATAAATGAAATTCACCGTTCACGGAGACGGTAAGCCGTACGTACGCATGAATGCTAATTTCATTTCTATTTATTTTTTTAATGGAATTAAAAAATAATGATACGTAGATATATTCAAATTATAGTATAATATCATATATAATATCATTAACTCAATCTTTTATACATCCAACATATGGTATTAACGCGTCATATCAATTTGAGGGGGCGGTAGTCCGTACTTCCTCAAATTAAATTATTGCGTTTACCCATAATGGAAACAATTAAGGTATGATATAAAAGAAAATTATAGAAGAATGAATAAAACATAAACATAATATATATCATATATAAAAATAGTTCCATCATAATGGCCACCATGAGAGGTGGTAGCAGGTGCTTGAACAATCATCATTTCGTAAGGCGTTAGTTTTCCATCCACAGAAACATTATGTTCGTTACACATTAGATGAAGGTGTGTGTAAGTGTAGTTAGAATCCATGTCATAAAAAAATACTAGTATATTGATGAAACTGGAGTTTTTATAAAGGAAAGTAATAAAAATACTTTAGGTGTTGGAGAAGTAAAATAAAAGAAAATAAGTTAAGATAAATCATTACCTTTAATTTGGGTATCTTCTTTTGGTTTGAACCAAAAGGACTTATTGATGTTCCTTATTCCTAATTTAAGGATTCTATGAGGAGGATAGGGATTTAGGGAGTTTAATTTTTCAGATATTAGGCAATCTTAAAGGCTATAGAGGTGTGAGTAATTGGTTATAAGTGGTGTCCTTTTATAAGGGAAAGGATGGTCTCTTTGGGAATGTGTGAAAATATTATTTTATTATATAATTATATTCTGTTTCTAAAGGACAAAAAATCATTAGGGACAAATATAAGATGACTCATGGTCCAAATAAAATCGTCCAATAAGAATTATACATGTTTTTGATATTATTTTAATATTTATAATCTAATTTATTTAAATCATTTATTAATGGGATAAATACTGCATAATTATTGTGTCATAAATAATTTAATTTATTCAATTTCTAAAAATTATAAAAAAATACCATGATTTAGGAAATCTTATTATCTTTACAATGAATATTTATAGTCAAATCATTACTTATATAACACCATATAAAAATTAATTACTAAAATATTTTTGTTTATGTCAATTTTTTCATTACTTTAAATTAATTAATATAAAGTGTCTTTATCATTCAAAAGTGAATTCATGGGGTCCCAAAATCTACCCAAGGATGCCCATGGTCGTACATTACTCATTAAATAAGTTTAGGACATGTGTTAACGTAATTTTGAATTATTAAAATATTCTTTTTACTTTAAATTACACTATTTACCTTTAACCACGGTAAATAAAAGTCAAAAGTTATTATTCACCAAAAATTATTTTTATCTTATTGAAACAGATTTTACTCTTTAATATTAACCGTGTCTCTCAAATTTTAAAAATTTAACTCACATACGCGGTAAAATTATGTTTTATGTTAATTTGAAAATTCTCCTAGGAGGTGGGTTATAGACGGTAATAAGTTCAATAAAATTTATATATATACAAAATTATTATAAACTGACTCCAATAAATTATATTTAACTTATATAGGTATTATGTATCTATTTTGATATAAATTTATTTAAATAAAATAAATAATTATCTATATAAAAATTCGGTTTTCAACTATAACTCAGTGTTTTTCCCTATTCATCTATAATTGAAAGTTTTCAGAAAAATACAGAAAATTCACCCGAAGCTAATTTCGATATTCTGATTTCAAAAATGAATTATATTTTACCAAATTATTAACATAGATGTTGAATTTATTATTTTAATATTAATCCCCATTGTCAAAACCAAAAGACGTATTTTTAAGAAATTATTACTATCAAATGATTGACACTTATTTATGTCCAATTTCAAAGTGAAATTACTTACAGTGACCACCATTGGAATAAATGGTAAATATATAATCTATTTATACTTAAAAGCCATTAAAATTTATAATTTAACACTATACATTATTTAGATTAAAAAATTTTATTTTAATTAAAATTTAGTATTTTTCATTATTCACCAAAATATGAAAGTTATCAGAAAAATAAAAAACATTTATCAAAACTAAATTTGTATCTCCCTCTTTTAAAGAATATGTTTATTTTTTCAAATTAAATATATAATAGTGTCAAATATTGGATTTAAAAAGGGTTCTCCCTCAAAAGGTGGTAAAATTTCATTTTCTGAAAATACTTACTTAATCTAAAAAAATTGAATTTGTTCATACATTATGTATAAGAATATCATAATATGGATTCTAAAATTATAATGATTATATAAAGTTTAAAATTGAGTTAATATTATTCATAACTTATTTTGAATGGCTAGTTTGGTATGTCGTGGTGTGCTTGAACATGATATTACGTGTAGTGAATGTTATTGAATTACATTGAAGAAATAACATACTATAAAATCGTGGGGGTGTTACCTTCTCCCCTCCTTAATTAAATTGTATCCACTGAATTTGAAATTTTTCTTCAAAAATAAAAGGTTGAAAATAGAAAATACATTTGTGGGAAAACCCACATCGGATATTGGATTTAAAAAATTTAGTCTTAATAAGAGGAATGGGGGAATGAAAAAGTCACCACCAAATTATCATCTCAATTAGAAAAACATAGGTGGAAATTAGTGACACATAATTGGAGGAAAAATGTAAATATTTATAGGGTGTTATTGAGTTCATCAATAACAAACAATTTTAGAATTGAAGGCCTCAAAGCCATCAATATCTGAGGATTTAAAATATCATCGTTTCAACAAAACATAATGTATTAGGATAAAAAAAATTAAGATCCCTTACCTAAATTTTAAGAATTAATTTCTTCATAGAATAAGATAATAAAAAAATATATACTTGACAAGTAGAGTCCCATACATTAACTAATTTCTACTACAAACTCATATTTCACTCTAAAAGATAATAGAAATTTTAAAAAATAATCTATTTATCCTATTTGTAAAGGATTCCAAAAAAATGAATTTATAATTCACCTATCAGACCCTTTTAAAAAAAATAAACTACATTATGCAATCTAGGGACTTAACGTAGTCCAGTGGTAGGCAATAAATTCCAATCACACTATGGTTATGGGTTCTATTCTCGCAACATTGTCCGACGTGATGAGTTGTCACACAGTCTACATGTTTTCCTTTTTATAAAAATAAAAAAACCTTACCAATAGTATCTTAATCCATTACAACCATTACACTTATCCAAATAAATCTTTCTAAACTCATAGTCCAAAATTTATAAAGAATTTAAATACAATGAAGATCCTTTTTTCCATGTAATAACATGTGAAGACCTTCATCATGTATTATTTTAAAAAATTGTAACACCTTGTATTACCTTAAACCTTATTGATTACATTCATTCTCCCTTATACTTTATATAATACTGGATATATTTATTATTTCCAAAAATATTGAATATTAAAACAATGATAAAATTTAACAAAATATTAATCAGTTCCAAGGATGTCTAGAATATCCAATATAATTTATCCGAATCAACAATCTATTATTCCAAAATCGCTACCTCAGTATCAGAACCATATTATGGTTTATCTTTCTCTCAACCATATATTTTTCAAAATTTTAACATGCAATTGAGTCACTTTTCTTGGTTCTACACAATCTCAAGTCCTTAATGAAATGGTACTACAGTATAATCCTTATATACTCTATAATTCTTATAACATGTACATCATTATTACAATACTCAAATGACACAATATGTTAATAAAAACATAATAAATCTTATCATTCCTCTTCATCTTCAGTAGTATCATAACTTTATTATTATCCAATATCAGCATTTGGGATATAATCTGGTGATTTAGACATTGATTCGCATAGTGTCCCAACTCCTTGAAGATGAAGCATTGTACATTGGAAACATTTTTCTTACGTTTGAAATCACGTACTTGGTGTCTATTTTCTCCACAATAATAATAAACTCCCATTCCCTTTAATAATTTACTAAGGTGATTCTTTCCACTATTATGACATATGGGAAAATCCTTATTTTGCCTCTTCCCTTTATCCATCTTTCTATCTTCCATCCTTTTCCTTTATTGCTTCCCTTCAAAGCCATAGGACTCCGAGAGTTATTTACGTATCTTATTAACACAAGATTCTATTTCTTCGTATTTTGAGAATACATGGGAGACTATTTCCCTTCTAAATGTTGGCTTAATACCGTGAATGATATGATCCTTCTTACTCTTTGGATCATACGTATTGCTAGAGTTCACATTCCTTCTAATGGGCACCATTTCAATGCAATGGCATAAAATAGATTAATTTATGAATCGAAATACATAATTCCAAACTCGTAAAACACTTAACATAAATTGAACAGTTTATGGATATAACCCATAATCCTAAAAATGTTTTCTTTTAGGAATTATATACTCATAAACCCTTCATAATGATTTGTAAAGAAAGTGAGAATTATCCTAAGCATATCTCCCCAGAGTGTCATAACCAAGAGTGCAGCAATGATCGTTTTCGTGCACCAGTTCATGTTCGAGTCTAGCTCAAAGAAGTGTTTTCTGGTTTTACCCCTAGGTACATCTGTGTTAGAGCCTCCTCTACCTACTCGTATCCAGATAGGGATTTATTTTCTTTAAAAACTCCCAAAAACTCTACATTACCAAAGTTATAAGAAGTACTTCTATACTAATCTTCAAAGTATTTCTTAGGGATATGTGTTCTAATCATAGTTTATCTAAATCTAGTTTCCAATGTTATTTCTAAACTTCCTCAAATACCAACTGTAACGCCCTAACCCCAATTACCCCGAGTCGGTGCATTGGTTCAATACATTTGCATGATTATATGGAATCAAGTCTCGAAGAACCAATCGGTTTAGAAGTGTGGGAAACAGATTACATATATTAATATTATATTACACTTTATAACATACGACACAAAATAAATAATCCTTTATAAAAACCATTATTCCCTTAGCTTAACCATGTATATCAATCACAATACATTTCTTGTAATCCTGGGAAAAATAAAACATAGAAAGGGGTGAGCTCAAATGCTTATTAAGGGTAAGAAATACAGCGAAAGATAACATAAATATTAATCATGCTGAATAATTGAGACCACATGCCTTTACCAATAATAAACATGAATACTTTTATGGTATGAATATGAGCTGAGTAAAAAAATCCATAACAAAACATAATCATGGGTACTCTACTAGTGGAATGACCACATGAACCGTCAATATTATTTTTATAATGAGGGAATGTATAATACCAGACATTAATTTCTATGTCAAGGCCTCGTGGTAGGACCTATGGGGTAAATGTAATCAGACTCAAACCCGAAGAACCTCTATAACCGGACTCCATCCTGGAGAGCCTTTTTATCCGGACTCCATCCTAGAGAGCCTTTGTAACCAAACTCCATTCCGGAGAGCCTCTGTAACCGGACTCCATCCCGGAGAGCCTCTATAACTAGACTCCATCCTAGAGGGTCTACTGTAACCAGACCCCAACCCGAAGAGCTTACTTTTACCAGTCCCCAACCTGGAACATACTAGTAGAATACATTCTTCATAATAAAGGGTGAAATATAACATAAACATTCGTATTAAAACTAGCATAAGAAATGTCAACACACTAACCATATACCATGAATGGTATAAAAATAGAACATTTACAGTCAAACATATCTTACCTCATTCAATACTATATTAAATATTGTATTATAATATATCAACTTAAAATAAACTTAAAATCCATCAAATCATGATTGACATAGATGAAATCAAAACCTTTTTAGAGAAATATCTCTTTATATTTTGAAGTCACATAAAAGTCACATAATTATAAATAAAACATTTATTTTGAAAATATTCTGATATACTTGTAAGGGAAGCTTTGACGATGTTATAACAGCGTAAAATAGCCACACCCACCATATAAGTTAAAAAATATTCTTACCTTAATTTTGTCCATAATGATAAAAGTACCTTGTTTGGAAAATGAGGGAAATATTCCTTTCAAACCATTTTATAAAAAGTAAAAAAAGGATATAATTGAAATTAACCCATAGTTTAGTAAATAATAAAAATGTTTTGGAATAAATTTTTAAGAAACATGTATGTGGATGATAAAGAGATCCCAAAATATAATTACTTATAAAAAACCTCGGATAATGAAGAGATTGTGAAATTAACCCTTACCTCATTGAAATAAATCAAGTCATATGAAAAATAGTCAATAATAACCAAATGAATCATAGATTATCATGAATAAAAAAATATTCATGATAATATATATCAAATGGTAGTACACAATACACCACATGCTATAAATAAGTGGTGAACAATGGAAATCTCATGGAATTAAAAGTGAGATAAGAAACCCCTTACCTCATGTCCGACATGACCTGTTCATTCTTTAATATCCTGAAAAATAAAAATTTGGTAATTTATACCTACTTAATAATATTTTTCATGTTTATTATTCCTTTTATATCACTTATTACCATGTTATAAACATTATGTAATCATTTAAGTTAATAACATTCGTTTTGTCGATATTTTCACTTGAGTCAAAAATGAACACCTTATAGTTACAAGTTGTTCACATGGTAAAAAGTTCAATATATATAGAATGATATTCATGATTTAGATATCATATATATCATATATATACAGTATATACATGTATTTATAACAGTACATATCATTTTGGGGTAAGAAATTAAATGCATCGTTCATGGAGACGATAAGTCGTACGTACGCATGAACGCTACATTCATTTCTATTTCTTATTTTAATGGAATTAAAACATAATTATACATAGGTATATTATAAATCCAGTATAATATCATATATAATATCATTAAATCCATCCTTTATACATCTTACATATGGTATTAACGATTCATATAACTTTGAGTGGGTGGTAGTCCTCACTTCCTCAAATGAAATTATCACCTTTACCCATAATGGAAACCCTTAAGGTATGATATAAAATAAAAATAAATAAGAATTAATACAACATAACCATAATATATATCATAAGTAAATATAGTTCCATCATAATTTCCACCATGAGAGGCGGTAGGAGGTAATTAAACAATCATCGTATCGTTTGGTGCTAGTTTGCCATCCACAGAAACATTATGTTCTTCACCCATTATATGGAGGTGTGTGTAAGTGTAGTTCTAATCCTTCTTATAAAAAATTAATAGTATATTTAGGATACTGGTGTTGTTATAAAAGAAAATAATTAAAAGATTTTAGGGGTTGTAGAAGTAAAATAAAATAAATTAAGTTAAGGGAAACTGTTACCTTTAATTTGGGTAACTTCCTTTGGTTTGAACCATAAGGACTTCTTGAAGTGCATTATACATAAGGAAACACTTCTTGGAGGAGTAGAGGGATGTAGGGAGCTTAATTTGGAAGAGTTTGGATGAGCCTAATGTCTGGATATGTGTGAGAAATTGGTTAGAAATGGTCTCCTATTATAAGGTATAGGAGGGGCTCTGTAGAAAAGTGTGAAAACATTATTTTATTATATAATGATATTCGGGTTTTAAAGGTCAAAAAATAATTAGGGACGAAGATAATAAGACTCATGGTAGAAATAAAATCATCCAATAGGAATTGTACATGTTTTAGATATTATTTAAATATTAATAATCTAATTTATTTAAATAATTTATTAATGAGGTAAATACTGCATCATTATTGTGTCATTAATAATTTAATATATTCTATGAATAAGAATTATAAACATAATACCATGATTTAGGAAATATTTTTATTTTTCCAATGAATATTTATAGTCAAAATGATTGCTTATATAACACCATATATAAAATAATTACTAAATGATATTTGTTTATGTCAATTTTTCCTTTACATTAATTTAATTAATATAAAGTATCATTATCATTCATAAGTGTCTCCATGGGGTTTCAAGATCGACCCAAGGATGCCCATGGTCATCCATTACTCATAAAATAAGGTTAGGACATGCGTTAAGGTAATTTTGAATTATTACAATATTCTTTTTTCCTTTAATTACCCTATTTACGTTTAACCGCGGTAAATAAATGAAAAAAGTTACTATTTATCAAAAAATATTTTTATCTTATTGGACCAAATTTCACTCCTTGTTATTAACCGTGTCTTTCAGATTTTGGAAATTCAACTCCCAGAAGAGGTAAAATTATGTGTTATGTGATTTTGTAAATTCTCCTAGGATGTGGGTAAAAGACAATGAAAAGTTCAATAAAATTTTTATATATCTAAAATTATTATAAACTGACTCCAATGAATTACATTGAACATATTTAGGTGTTATGTATTTATTTTGACAAAAATTGTTTTAAATAAAATAAATAAAAATTTAAATAAAAATTTTGTTTTAAACTATAACTCGGTGTTTTTCACTATTCATCAAAAATTGAAAGTTTTCCAAAAAATACCGAAAATTTACTCTAATCTAATTTCTATATTCAGAATTCAAAAATGAAGTCTAATTTTCCATATTCAAAAAATATAATTTGAATTTATTAATTTAATATTAATTCCCTTTGTCAAAACCAAAAGGTGTATTTTTACGAAATAATAACTATCAAAAGATTGAAACTAGTTTATGTCTAATTTCAATGTGAAATTACATAAAATGACCAGTATTGGATTAAATGGTAAAAATATAATCTATTTATACTTCTAAAACATTAAAATGTATAATTTAAAAGTTTAAATTATTTCAATTAAAAAATTTGTATTTAATTATAATTTAGTAATTTTTACTATTCAACAACATATTAAAGTTATCAGAAAAATACCAAAAAAATTCAAACCTAATTTTTTATCTCCCGGTTCTAAAGAATAAGTTTATTTCGAAAAATTGAATATATAAAAGTGCCATGTATTGTGTTTAAATAGGGTTCTCCCTCAACAACTGGTAAAATTTCATTTTCTGAAAAATACTTCATTTATCTAAAAAAAATTGAATTTGTTCGTACATTATGTATAAGAAACTCATTATATGGATTCTAAAATTATAAGGATTATATAAAGTTCAAAATTTGGTTAATAATATTCATAATTTCTTTTGAACGGCTAGTTTGGTAAGTCGTGGTGTGATTGAACTCAGTGTTGTGTGTAGTGAAAGTTATTGAATTACATTGAAGAAATAACGCCCTACGAACTCTTGGGGTGTTACATGTAAATTATTTATTTCAATTAGACATACACCATTACATTAATTTCCATCCAATTATCACGAATAAACCATACAAATACAAAAACAATGGTTTAAAAATTTAACATTCATTTCCATTTTATAATTATATGCACCATTAGACTCATCCTAAGATACCATAAAATATTCATAAACCATGAAAATAAATTATGACAACCAGCAGGAAAAAGAAATATGGAAATAAAAAATAATCATATAAAGAAAAACATTGATATTAAATAAACCAATATTTTAGCACAAAAAACAATGGGAAATCAAAACATTAACATGATCTATCAGTTCAAGCTCCATTATATATATCACCAGTCAGCCCTTCATCTTAGGCACCATCTGGTGGAAAACCCTAGGCAAACCATCCCATTTGTTATGAAAGCATCATCTACCCAAGGTAACAACATGTTTCATAATATATATCCACCTAAAAATAAATCACAAAAATAAAAAATAAAAAAATCAAACTGTCAACACAGAATCATGGACTAAAAACCAAGGAAACCAACCTTCATTAGAAAAGGATATCTCTTAAAAGTAAACAATTTTATAAATCAAAAAACAATTCAATACCTACTTGACTCAACATATTCATTTAATCAAAAAAATTAACCATAGGAAAACTATGGATTCATAAATCTACATCTAATAAATTTATTTAAAAATGATTCAAGAGTAAACCCAATTTACATCAGTTTAAATGAATGATTGATTGTCACAAACCAACCTGGGCCTACCCTAAACTAGTCACCTGTGCCGATCTGCGGGAAGGTCCGAGCGGTTTTCATGATCTTCCCAAGATAGAAAAAATCACCAAGGGCATCAACAGATTACATACATGGAATGATTTTTCCCAATAAATAAAGAAATAAAAGAAAAAGGCATAAGATTTTCAAGAATTTTAATATATGAATGAAACTGAAGAAAACATCACTTACACACAAGAAACTATATGGTAGAAAAACTATAAAAAATAAAAACTAACTAGATGACAAAACATAATCCATGTGGCATCATGGTTCACTCTCCAACACAACGATCAAATGTCACATCAATTGAATGAATTCATGATGAATCCATCACAATGGATAAAAATATAAAAGAACTATAGGCAAGAGTATTAACACTCGGTAGGATAGCTCATAAATCTACTTCATATTTCGCTTCCTTTAAAATAATATAAATATCAATCACAAGTTTGAACTAAAATATATAAAAGTATGAATTTTTACCCTTATTACAATAAAATTACATCCCATTTCCCCTTTTCATTTCCAAAACCAATATCCTACAACTAGCGAGACATTATCATTTTTAAGGGGAAAGTGGTGTCTTTATTTTCAAATTTTACAAAGAAGATAAAACAATTTTCTTTGAAAACAATTTCCCATAAGCCTTAATAATGTCAACACATCAATTTCTAATAAAAATACTACAATATATGGTACCACAGTAATCACACAACAAGGGAAACTGAATAATCTTACAAGTATCTCAAACATCCCTACAATTGACTAATTCCAATAGACATAGGTGAACCTAGGAGAATAAGAATAATCTTGAAGATAATAATACATGTGACCCTATCCCCGATAGCATGCCACACACGATGAAATAAAAAATTCTCAATACACTCAGTCACCCTAACTTAGGATGACTGAGGGAAAATCTCATAGTAATATACCCAAATATAAATATCCACCTACTATGGGCTGTTGGTAAGTTCGTCAACTAATAGTGTAGAAATAATTATTGGAAAATTATCTAAATATTCTAGGTTCTCATGATTCATATATATAATGGTGGTGATACAACTGATTCCAACCAAGCATCCAAACACACATGCACATATATTTAATAATAATAAATCAACAACATGCATCACCTCGTGGCACTCCAAGGATCGATTCACATTCCATAGAAAAAAAATAATACATGGAGTCTCTAGAGAGGAACTATAATGATGGGTCACCATGATTACATTGCAAGGAAATTCCATCCATTAAACATAACAAGGTGTGGTATTCAAATAACATAGGTTTTAAACTAATTTTTTTTACCAATTTCACGAAGTTGTCAAACTGCCCATTAAAATTTTTACAAACACAATAATTTAAAACAACCATGTATATTTTTTTTAAAATGTACAAACAAAATTTTTTATTCCACATCCATTTTCAAAACAATCCCTTTAATGTACAAAAATTTTATTTTTTTAATCCAAAACCATTTTTCTCAAATTGATAAGGGGCAACTAATCAGAAACACATAACAAACCACATTTTAAAAACAAAATCACATTCGATTCAAATCCCAAAACCCTTTATAAATAACTCAAGGAACCCCAAATAATCATTTCAAATACCATAAATTCATTTACATTTCCAAACCATTATTTAAATTTTAAAAAACACTCACAAAGTTCAACTAGATATTTCAACTAATACATGGTTTGTAATTCGTACCAAAACAATTCTATTTGGAATCAATCATGTAATAAATTATCAATTTTAAAACCAAATATATATTTCAATGATAAAATTTCACTAATTAATAATAATTGGTTGTGATAAAGGTAGGAAATCAAATAAATATTAATTTAAAAAAGGAATGTGTATGGGAAACCTACCTCAGATCCTTAGTGCGATGACAACAAACACCTGGAATCACTCCACGTGGGTTCTAAAAAATTAAAACTTCCAAGAGAAACTCATAATTAGAAAAACCCAAAAATTAAAAAAGAAAAAATCATTCATAAAATGTATGAGTAAGGAGGCTATACTGGAGGGTGGGATGTCGTGCTAGAAATGGGTGGCGCTCTGGTAGGGTGGGGTGAATCAGTAGGGTCAGCGCAGGCAAGGTGACGAATGCCCTCAGGGGAGATATGTTGGTAGGGGAGGTGTTGCTATGGTGAGGCACTATTAGGAATGGGGCCTCCTCAGAGAAATTCTAGATGATGTGGGGTTTCACCATTGAATAACGGAGGCGGCAGGTCGCGCAGGATAGGTTACACACTAGCTGGTGGGGTGGTGTCGGTGACCCACTCCGTTAGAGAGAGGAGGTCACCGAAAGTGGTGTGCATGGGAGGAGGAGATGGTTGGAGAGGGTTCACAGTAGGAGAGTCACACACCTCACCAAGATAGATAAGGATTGTTCACAGCGGGGAGAGAAAGGGGGAAGAGAGAGGGAAAACCCTAAAAAATAAAATCAATCTAAGAAAATAACTATAATTCTAAAAACAATTTAAAAATACTAATAATAATAATATGATAATGATAATAAAAATAATAATAATAATACTAATAATATATGAATAATAAATTATTAATAACAACTATAAAAACATTAATAATAATAATAATAATAAAATTAATAGTTTCAATTTTATTATCTGTATCATTAATAATATTATTATTATGGTTAAAATGTTCTCATTGTTTCTCTTTAATTTCCCCCATTTCTCATTTTATTTTATTTATTTCATTCATTTTAACATTTTCCATCGGCGCGGTCCACACACTAATCAAGCGACCATGGGAAAACCGGGTGGTTGCTTCTATCCACTTCAGAATCGGTCGCATGGGTACCTAGGTCGACCACACAGTTTCTTCTATCTCTTCACTACTTTCATTACCGCCCTAAAATCCATAAAATATTCCCAATAATAATAATAGTTCCATAATGATATAAATAATAATAATATTTATTTCACTCTTAAAAATAATAATAATAAAAAACATTTATTAATACTAATGATAATAATAATTTTAATAATAAAAACAATGATAATAATAAAAACAATTACTATTTTTATTAAAATATTCCCTATTATTTTTATCATTATTATTACTACTTAAACCAAACAATTAAATTTTATTTTTCTTTTCTTTTATTTTATTTTAGCTCCTATTTTATTACTCAATTCATTCTTATTTTTTTAGATAGGTAGGCCACACAATTCCCAATAATTTCTATTACTGTGCGGCAGATGTCAACAGACCCAAAACATGTATTTTTCAAGAAACACTCAAAAACAAGGACTATTAATTATTAAAATAATTCATATAATTAAAAATAACTAGTTGGGGTGTGATAAATATCCCCATCGTAACGCTTTTTCCCTAGGAAAGGCACACCACTTTCCAGTAGATTGATTAACACCCAAGGATTCTACATCAACATGATCCAAACACTCAATATGAGGACACTTCCCCAACCACTAATGGTATATAATACCATTTCCCAAAAAAATATCACTAATAGTGGTGAGGCTTGAATAGACTCCCACCATTAGAATTCAATTAGAATCAGATAAAATATTCATAGAAAACTCAACGAGACATGTTGTGGGTCTCTCCAGCATTAGGAACATACTAGGAATGGACAAACAGAAATTCAACACAAAACAAATACTGTCCTCTCCCATAGAGGCCAAAACCCTCACCACATGGGCCATGAGGGAAGGTGTCAAATGAATAGGCCACTGAACCACTACCATAAACTACCAAATACTCAACCCTCACAAACAAATAGCTCCCAAGACCACACCTGACTCACATGGGTGGTCCACATGAGGAAATTGATTGAGAACTGACATACTAGATGGCACTTTATAGACACATCATGAGGGATAAGTCAACCATTTCATTTGCTACTGGTGGGAATTCTCAACAGCCGAGAAGGCATAGTAGAAACACTAGAACTACCTCACCCCAATGATGGGGGAACAAATTTAACTAGAATCCATAAAACTATGGCATTCCTAACTACGTTTTGGCTTCACTCTGGGACCTATGAATGGATCGATGGTATATGAAGCTGCTACTACTCATAGTAAGGATCTTCTAATACCTAACTGGTACATGCATCACACGATTAGATAAAAATAGAAAGATCATAATTTTATAAATAAAAACACACTTTCATTGAAAACAAGAATTCATAAGGAGACTTGCAACATCCCTTAATTTTTTATGCTTTCATTGTGGAGCACACATCTATAAATGGGTATGTGATGCTCGTATCCCTACATTACCACTTTCCAAAGGCAGGAGACATATGTTGCTTATTCAGGGATGTTTTCTCCATGATCAAAACGAGATGATGAGATGTTACTCTCTACTTTTGTGGATTTTTCCATGGAATTTGTCTCCTCGTCTGAGTTTCCTTTAATGATTATGATATTGTTCTTGAAACTATTCATTACTGCCATGCCTTTATGGATGCTAGATAATTACATTGCCTCTGTCAGGACATTCCAAGGGATCAATTCAGAAAAGAAACCTTTGATCAGTGGAGTATTCCCGTTGGACATCATTGGTGTGTCTGGATGCTAAAACATTGATACGTCTGGGATTCTAACCCTAATTATTGGTATTCTAGAGGGTGTGGAAGCCCAAGTAACCTCTTGTCACGTTTGGGGAATTATATTCCATAGGCATGACCGTGAGTTTTTCCTTATCATCCCTTGTTTCACATAGGGTATTCCATGGTTTTATTGTCTAATAGAGATGGTTACACTAATGGCATTTCTTCTGACATTTTCCTCAGGTATCTCATGTTTAACATGAGTTTGGCTATGAGTTTAGCATCTTACAGAGATGGAATGAGAGTGATCTGAACATCCCATAGAGATAGATCATATTGGTACATCCCTGGTAGAGATCATTATAAAGGTTTACCAGATGATGGACCAGAACATCCAATGGGGATGGTTCTGTGGTTGTGTGTCCCATAGATAGATTATATCACTCCATAAAGGCTGTTATGGGCACTACTGAGGGTGGATCAGGGAAAGTGCACACCATAAAGGGAGACACCATGTTTTACCATTCATTGAGATTGATCCTCATAGTGGTTTTCTATCTCCCATTTGTGGATGATATGGATCATAACCTAAGTAGTTCAAAGGGGTGATTAATCATGGTGTACAATAAGGACAACAACCTGGAGACATGATGGGGCTTATATATGGTTAGAGGCCCATTGTAAGAGGGACACTCTTGGTTGGATGGTTTTGGATTGTGTGGGTCTTATGAATGGTTATCATCTCACGGAAATGGCATGATCCCACCAGGATGTGGCGGCCCGAGTAGGAATCGGGATGGATGATGGGCAGTTTAATGAAGTGGATAAGACAGACATGATGATGATGATGATGTTGGTCTTCAACCTCAGTGAGGATTCCAATGTATCCATGTGGAAATGAATCAATGTCCACATAGTTCGGTGGGGTGATGAGACACATGAGGAGGCGGCCCGTGAGAATGGACACATGGATGAGACCCAGAGGAAGTAGAACCCCCAGGTTGGGGCATGAACTTCCTGAAACAAAAAGTATCAAGGGAGGGAATAGGATAGGACATGGGTGATGGGATTTAACCTCAAATAGGATTCCTATGTATCCCTATGGTAGGGAATCAAAGTCCAAAATGTTCAAGATGGGGCATAGAATTATGGTGTACTCTAAGGATAGCGACCTAACATCATGTTGGTGGTTATACGTCGTTAGTGTCCTAAGAACTGGTCAGATACCACTAAGGGATTGACTAAGGATGTGGGTCCCCACAAAGGTGGCACTGATGTGTACCAGTGTTTGAGGTTGAACCTCGTGGAGGCTTCATATATACCAACTCTAGGAGACATGTTTCAAAACCTATGTAGTTAAAATAGTTTTACCAGTTTTTTGGGTTAAACCACAGGGAATATTCTTACGTACCATATCTAGTAGACAAGTATCAAAACCCATGTAGTTCTAAAGAATATAGTTTTACTTCATGTGATATGAAAAGGGGTATATAGTTTAATGTCGTGTGAGATGAGGGTGAACCAAAGTGAATTGGTCGGAACTGATCGATGATGACCTTGAATATCATGGATACATCCTACATACCTTTCTCGGAATGGGTGAGGATCAATGTTCACATAGTTCAGTGGTGAGGGATTGGGATTATACACTATGGTAGCCCAAGAGTGGATTCCATGGTCGATGATTTCATTAATGCCACCTGACTCATGCTCAGTGTGAGAAATAAGAATTAACAAATACTTGATGACCACATCTTGAATAATGCATCCATGAGAAATAAATCAAGGATTATGCATGGTAAGTGGCCTATAGAGATGGATATTGGTACTTACTCCAAGAATGAGGTCCAGTGGCGATAAATCCCAAAGGGAGAGGGCTGCGGTATCGAGCCTCCCATGTGTCCATATCTCCTCTAGGCTTTGCACACGGAAGAATAGAGAAAGGGAAAGGGTTCTAATATCTGCAAGAAAGGATACGTCCTTAGACCAGGATGGTTTCCCTACCGCATGGAAAAATGTCCTTCAAGGAAAGGAGGATATCATTCCATGTGTGGAAGATCTCACTCTCATGGAGACTATCGAGCATGGAAAATGTCTAAGGTGGGGGCCCCCGGGTACATCACATGGGGTGAGGATTTAGTTTAATGTCATGTGATGGGGATAATGATTCTTGGAAGTTAAACATCTTATAGCTCGAACGATGAGGATTCACTCCCCACCCCTAGGACATACACAATTGGTGTACTTTAGTCCTTGGTGAAGGGAAGGCACCATCAATTCCATGACGAGACATAGTTGTGTGGTGATCCATTGAGGGGATCACATTATTGTGGCAATGAGAAGAAGAAATAGCTGTTATCATGCCTATACGAAGAAGCATGGTGCAAATCAACACAACATGAAGCACTACCCATGGTAACTTCAAATCAATTCATACAAACATAGAGGGTCGTATAGGAGAAGTAGGGTTTGTTAAGAAAATGGGTTCAAATGAAGGTACCTTGCAAGGCTCTGGTGCTCCAAAATGTGGAGAGACTCTGTGAAGGGGTATGATTCATAGAGTGAGGTTTTCTATCCTAGGTATGGAGTATACATGCATATGAAGAGTGCTTTATGAAGTGACGGTTCTTTAGCGAAGAAAGAATTTGTGAAGCATGGGTTCCTTGCATTGTGTGGTATTATGAAGTAATGTACATCATGAATCCTAGTGATCCTGTATTATCATGGGGTTCATATGTGAAGGGAAGGTTCTTCAAAAATCACGGGTGCTTTGAAAAGACATGAGTTCCCATAGGGATCTCTTTCCATTACGATGGCTCATGGGCTTCATGAAGGGCATCCTTGATTGACGATGAGTAGAGTATAAATAATGGGAATGGAATTTCTCAATGCCGAAATACCTTTAATAGTTAATTTTATCAATGATTCTTAGAGTAGAGGGTGCTCTGTGATTTGAGAGATGATAAAGAGAATGGTTTGGCTATCAATCCTTTGTATTTAAGTTCGCTCTCAATTCGTGATGTTCCACACAGTCTGCAATCTTGCTTTGCGAATTGAGACTCTGCAGATTGTTGTTGCGCAACACTACTCAACAAGCTATGGTACTACTATTATGGATTGCTTTGCGGTGCACATTGGGTCTTTAACTCACCAAATGCAGACTTCACAAGCCGATCACTATGAGAGCTCACTATGACTATAATCTGTGACTAGTCTATGAAACTGTGCTTCAAAAATAATAAATGAAATGATCTCCAAAGTCTGGATAATATGAAATGGCCATCCATTATGTTGTGCAGGCGGTCCTTGTGGTAGCTTCCCAAAGAGAGGAAATTGAGAATAAGATGGGTATTGGTGAATACGTGTAAAACCACTCATATCACTAATCATAGAAAGTGATTCTATCAAAGGTCAATAAGAACTATCCCCAATGAAATATACATTCATTGTATGGATTTGGTTTGAGGGACGAGGTCTTAATCCTGCATGTTGTTTGGGATGAACCGTCCTACTGGTTCAGGAGCACCCCATGCTAGTATCATTGGTTTAGGGCTACGGATATCCATACATGGACCGATCGTACAACCGTCACCACCACCTTCGTATACATCCACACCGACGATGTTGACAGGAAGGAGATGCAGGCTGAGGCATCTCCTTTGTAATATCACACAAACCTGAAGGAATTTATGTGAAATTCGGCTGAGGGATGGACCGATGAGTGAGAATTTCACTAGGGTAGCAACATCACAGATGACTGGGCCTGATCCTAGAGTTTATTTGCAACCTGTGATGAGTTTGGGGTAGATCTGAGGCGAGTAGGCCTATATGAGGCAGCATGGGATTCCCAATTCCATATTTACCTGTTGAATAGTGTGATGTCAGAGCTATTGATAAGGTGGTCACCCAAGAAAAACACCTTCCATATTCATCATTGGTAATATGGCATTAGCATCTAGGACATCCACAATATATCTCGTATTCCCATTCTAGGAGCTATGTAAGACATATTCCTCCCATCAGAGAATGTGTTGGAATACATTGATCATTTTCCAATGATAGAAAAGGTGATGATGGACCATGTGTCGAGTGAGGAAAAGAAATCAATAAGATAAGTTCATTTCAATATTTGGTTCAAGAAGTTTCTAATTCGCCTGTTAGATAGGAAGTTCCCGGTGATGCATCCCACATTCCCAAAGGGGGCCCAGTGTAGCCGAGAGAACACATAATGGCAACACTTTCAGGGAAGCATGTGGAAGACATTAGGGTTTAACATCATACCTCAGCAGCAACCGGGGGTTAGGTTGGATGTGTTCACCTCTATCCTCATATGTGGCTAGATTTTTCCAGTGAGAGATATGAACATGGGTGTGTGGTCGGGTATGTTCATCATGGAATCTTTGCTACTGATTGGGCATCTACTCAACCTCGGGATCCCAGTATTGGAGAAGCTGTACAATATGTGGTTGAATATTATTGAGTGGAAGAAGCCACTACAATAGTGTAGGTCATTCCATTTCTTTTATTGCTGTGTGGTGGCGCACGTGAGGGCTATTGAGTACCCAAACACGATTTATCTTCCATGGTCAATCTTTCGGCCCTCTATCCTAAATGAAGTTGGAAGCTTTCCATCCAAGATAATCTCGCAGAGCGTATTGAACATCATCTAGAATACAGATCAGTTTATATTCCACCCATTTCCATTACCCATGGGTGAGTTCACTTATGATGGCTGAGATACTGATGAGCATCATTTATACATTCTAGATTTTAGGGATGAAGTTTTTATGGCACAACTGGACTATGAACCCATCTACAATCTAGACACCCCAAACTTATTTGTGAGGAAATTTTGGATCTTGAAAAGCCTGACACATATTGTTTATCTGGGGGTGTTTCAAGAGGATAACCCTCACATAATAAGGTGGATATGGTTCATGTTCACTCATGAGGATGAGAAGAAGAAAAATTAGATTCCTTCTGCTGATGTCGCATTCGGGCTTGTGAAAGAATACACCAAGAGCTTGGAGTTGGCCTACCCAGGGGAGCTGTTGATGTGGAAAACAATATGGGTCAATGAATGAGTGCCTCCTCAACCCATATGTCAGGTTCGAAGAATAATAACAGCACGTGCTAGATGAATCACAGTGGCAAAGGTGAAGAAGGAATTATTATATCATATACCATGTAGTGAGAAAGAGGCATTGAAAGGCCTGGTGGTCCCAAAAGAACATGGTCAGGAAGGGAGGAGGTTTCAAAGTCAATTTAAAAGGATTCCCACTAAATATCTCAAGAATTGTCAATGCCACATAGACTTGCCTCTATATACTATCATGCTGATTTCATGGAACAATTGGGTTGTCAACCGACAATTCCTCAGTTCTATCCAGATCTGGGATCATATAAACCTTCATAAAATGGACCTCTTAGAGATTGGTGATGTCTAGGAAAAAATTGTTTTGTCCCAAGAATAAGGGTAATGGTATATCTCCTAGATGGATGAATACATGCATTATTGGGGCGCTCTGTTTCCAATGATGAGCCGGCTGAATGTATAAATTGGCTAGACAGTCTATCCTCATGATTCTCCTGATGAGCTAAGGGGTTGCTTCCCCTTACATGAGCATTTGGATAGCTCCTAGAGAGACGAGGCTAATAGGGTAATTCCTTTGGAAGAAGGTGAATTTTGGAGTTCAATGTTGGAAGATTTTTTCAGATCTGTTGACGTAACCTATAGAACATTATTTTCTACCATACATTTATTCATGTCACCCTAGCTTGACATCTGAAATTTTTTCTCTGTAGGAGAGCCTTATAGATGATATTTCTAACCATGTACCTGTGGATGAGGGTTCCATATCTACAACTGGGTCAATGGGGATTACAGAGTTGAGCATGGTTGCGGAAACCAGGATGATGCTTCCGTAGTCCTCAGAGTTCCCCAACATATATGGGGGGCATGTCATGGGATACCATTGACAAACACCCAGTATCGGAATCAATCCTTCGACCTTCGTAATCCTTATTTATCCTATATTCCTTGTCTATTATATTTTTAACTTGATGATGACATTTTCATCTCTATTCTGAACAGGTCTCCCAATGGAATGGGCTATACTAGTGAGGACAACTGGGGGTCCTTAAGATACTCTCTTGAGGGGGTACCGATTATAGTGAAATTTGATGTCTGGGATGGCTAGAATATAGTAACTAGTGTTGTGGGTGGATCTATTGGCAGGGTGGTACCATAGCTTGTTCAAGTTGAGTTTTATGATGATGATCAACTCCATGATATGTAGCTTATTGCTCTTGCTTATGTAGACCCCGACATTCCCGATAGGACACCGAAGGACGACCCTGCAACCAAGATCAAAATAGTATTCCTTGAGTACAAACCTACTGACCCAGAGGATCAATATGAAATTTATTTTTATGAATATGATAGCAAGGCTATCCTCTGCTGTTCATGGAATCTGATCAAGTTCTTCATTGGGTAAACTACAAAAATAAAATGGATAGACCAGATGGAGAGGTTTCGTTCTCATCTGCACAAACTATGCAATGGAGGAGTGGATGGCTTTCATCCTCATATTCTCATTATAGACTATATGATAGAGAAAATATGATAACATGACCACGACCTTGATATAGGTTGGTGGTAGAGAAAGTTCTTCAACATCAGGATCCTCCAGAATGTTGAGCATACGATCCAATGGTTGATGACACGAGAAAACAAGCATTCAACTTTCCTCGATGCACAATCGAGACTCGTATCATGACTGAAGGCCCATTTGGTAGAGGATGAGGAATAGATGAGGTGATATTCTCATTAAATGGATATTATCTGAGCTAATGATTATCAGTCCCTGATCCAGGCTGATAAAATATGTTCCATATTATTATAGGAGGACAAGGATCTTAATGGGTGATAGTAGAACTTGACTATCATGAGCCAGAAAGTAGTAGAGCTGGGATACTCCATTGAAGATTTCAACCCATATGTGGGAGGAATAACCGGGCGTTGTAATTTTTTTGAACACATAAACATAATTTCAAGATATTCTTTTTTATGATTATTGCGTGCATGAGTTCCGTTATCTATTTTGGTTTCTGTATTTCTATTACATCCATTAAATACCCATCGAGCAATCCCTAAGCTCATGTGGGTCATGCACGATGTGAGAAATAAGTGATGACAACATAATTATTCAGTTTTAATATGATATTCTAACCAAACTCTAGTCATTCAGGGTCCGAATGACCAATTTGGGTTTCTGGGAAGAAATAGGGAGGCCTTATTGGAGAACAAAGTTCTTAGAAATGTCGAATTTCCATATTCCCAACATGCTCTAGTGCACGAGTAGGTTAATCCAGGGGATTTGGAATCAATCCAAACAAAGGGGAAAAGAATTTGAATTACGATACCTGAAATTAGAAATATTGTAGGGATGGAATGATAATAAAGGATAAGTGTTTACTATGTTCAAAAAATATTATCCCAATTATGTTGGTCTGAATGGGGACAAAAAATGAGGGTCAACCACAGACCATGTTCGAAACACAGGGCCTGACTCAAAATGTCATTCATAGTCTTCAGGAACATTGTCCTAGGACTGTAGAAGAGCTAGAGGTTGAGCATCCATACTATTAGGGGGTTCTTTTAGACATGAAATATGATGAGTATCCAAATAAAGGGGCACAAAAATCAAGGAGGGTGGAGTTATGGGTTTTTCGAATGTAGTCCAACTATCTTGAAATTATTCCACAATGATGAAAATACATTAGGTGAGAATGTCGGTCTGATCAGGGGTAAGACTCATTTCATAAGAGGATCTCTCTGGCAATAACCTAGAGTGTACCACATTTTTACATCATGCTAATGAGGATGATAGATACATAGTTTAACGTCATACGGTGAGGACGTGGTTACCTAGAAAGGAAATTCATGGTGCGGTACATATCCCGATGTGAATGAGGATCATAAGAGTACACACCACACCTTGTGTTGCTAGGGGGATTTTTTAGACCATTGATTAGAGGTGGCCTTACTTGGGTCTGGTCATGAGGGAAAGTTATTGGGTGTACCTACATATCCCGTGTGTATGGGAATCATGCTACACGTAATTTTGGAGGACTTTTGTAGTTTAATGTCATATGGTAGGATGAATAGTGAAAGGGGAGATCCCAAAAGGGGGAGTACATTGGGCAGTCGTTATATAATCGACCAGAATGAAAACCAATGTTATTTTTCCCACACCACGTAATCCCCAGTGAAATCTTCAGTCAAGTGACTGAAGATGGAAAAATTTGGGTTGGGCCCAGGAAAAATGTTCGGGCCTTCTTAATTACCCTAGAATTATTGTAAGCAAGCCCCCAATAGTTTTGAGAGATCAATTTAAATTTCTGCAGGATGAAAGGAATGCGTGGTTCAGTTTCACCAGTACACATCCTACGAAAACCACTAATCCCACATGAGTTGTGGTTGATGTGGGAAACAAGGAGTAGTGATGGGATTTTCCAGGTACATGGAGGGACACATTAAGGGTAGTGTAACACTAGGTGAATGTAGTCCCAATAATACATACCCACCTAGTTGACATCTATAGATTTGAGGGGGGTAAAACCGAGTGTGTTGGAATTCCTAATAAACATAAGGAAGTGGAAATTTTTGAAACATGGAACCCGAGATGTGGATCGCAGTGATGATGGCATAGTGATGGAGGAAACGGTTGACCATGTTCGAAACATAGCATTCGTTTCATGTTATCCTGGCATGGGGACAGACAAATGAGGTTTGATCACTAACCATGTTTGAAACAGATGACCTGTCAAAAAATTTCATCAGAGGTCTTTTGGGTTGTTGGCCCAAGATTGTAGGTGAACCAATGTGGCATGAGAAGAGACCATAAATGGGGTCCCTTCAAACAAGTAAGATGGTGGAGATCCAAATGAAGGGATCATGAAGTGTGGAAACGAAAAAAGGGAATTTCCATTTCAAATCCAACACTTTGGGTCCCAAACCAATGTGCATCTAAGTATGCCAATGAGACATGTCAGATAGAGATTGTCAAATCTCTTTCTAATGACAAGGATCATGGGGATGAAAAATTATAGTTTATGGTCATAAATTGGACCATTGAGAGGGGACTTGGTTTAAGAGAATGTGCATAGGGTGGAGTAGTAGAAAAACGTGGTGTGAATGAGGACTAAAGAGGCCTTATATCTTATAACACATTCTTGATTAAACCACAGATATATAGATTAACTTCATGCATGTGGAAGAATGAAAATTTTTAGTAACTAGGGCTAGACACTATGACTAAACATTTGGGCATTTTTACGTATCCTATGAGTATGGGAATCACACCATACATATTTATCTTTGGAAGATCTTATTTTATAGTTGTAGGAGGGATAAACATAGTACGGTTTTTGAAAAACCCAACATGAATAAGGACAGTAGAATTATATGCTATACCACATGATCCTAGTGGAAAACATAGGTCGAGGGACCAAAGGTGGAATCTTGGTCTGGGCCCAAAGCAAAAAGCCCTGGTCCTCCTACATATATCATGAGTATGGGAATCAATTCATACATAGTTCTTAATGAAAAATGTGGTGTTGGACCTGAGGGAATGTTATTGAGATTTCCTATATATTCCATGAGGATGGGAATAAATCCATACGTAGTTCTAGAATATTTTTTGTGAAGGTCTGGACCATGCACTGAAAGAAGCGGAATTTGATGGATCATGTTTGTTTTTTAGGGTGAATGTGTTTTTAAGCAACAAACCGAATATGGGGAATTGAAGCATCACTTCAAGAATAAAGCCATATATAGTGCTTGAAAATTGGAATGGTGGATGACTGATACCAAACACGGTGTCCCCTGAAGAGAGGACACCACACCATGATGCTATTTTATATCATGCAGCCAGGACGATAGTGTCAAGGTTTGAGGTCGTATGACAGGACCAACCATTTATCTTTAATATTGTTGTCCATGAAGCAACTCTTTACAGTCATGTGGGACTATAAAATATATTTTTAATTTCATGTGGTGTGGACACACATAGAAGAGAAAGTAACTAAAGAGAGTGTTCATGGATTGATAAATCATACCCAGTGTGAATGAGGACAAGGTTTACACCACACCATGAACAATTACATATGAGAAACCTCAAGCCATGGGGCTCAAAATTGTCAAAGGACCTATGGATGGACATGAAGACGAAATGTTCAGACATTTCTATGTATCCCCTAAGGATTGGAATCAAGCCACACATATTTCGTGAAATGCTATACAGTTTAACAGCATGTGATAAGGACAGTGATAGGAGGTACTAGCCCATAGGGGGGATTACGTGGTGCTGCTATTATAAACCCTACATGAATGAAGAAATAATCCCACATAAGCCACACCACATAATCCTATAAGAGTCAAGGCCAAAATACCAAACAGAAAGATAATTAGTGGATCCTGATCTAGACCTAAAGATGAAATGTCTAGGCATTCTTACATATCCCATAAGTATGGGAATCAATCCATACATAGTTATCAAAATTCAAGAAGTTTAAAATCTTGTGATAAGGATGAGGGGGGGTCATAGTTTCCAGTTGTAGATCTTAGATTGAAAGAAGTGAGATTACTCCAAGTGGGTGTAAACCTTGACCAAGTCCCAAATCCCACATGAGTTACGCTTAATGAAGGAAACAATAGAGGAAATGATCATCGCAGCCCATGGAATATAGAGAAAGGGGAAATGGTGTGGAGCCTCAAATGACACCACACCATTGATTCATCCTCTAAACATGCAAATTCCCATTGAGCGATAGGACCAAGAGTTTCGAAATTCCAATTGAACATGATGGAGTGGAATGATTTGTGAATCATGCAACCAGTATTTAAGGCTTAATGGGGGTGAAATAATGATATAAGATAACATTTGACCATTTTCAAAACACAACATCCATATCATGTGACATAAAATGGGAACAGACAAATGAGGGTCAACCGCTGACCATATTCGAAATGCAGGATTCATGTCAAATTTTCATTCAAAATCCTCAGGGACGTTGGCCTAAGATGGTAGGAGAGAATTGAGGCCTATAATCTATGCCATTCGGGGGTCCCAATGGATGTGAAAGATGATGAAAACCTAAATAAATAGAGACGTGAGGTATGTAAACAAATGAAATCATATCCATTAAGAATCCATCAATCTGTGTCCTAAACCACAGTGCATCTTGAAATGGTGGTGAGGAACCAGCAGGTTCGAGGGGGCCATTTTGGAGAAGATTACATGCGGAGATGAGTGGAGGAATGGGGAATGGAGAGATATCAAGGGATAGTTTCCTAGAGTGGTTATTAAAAACCTGATTCTAAGGAAGAAATAAACCCACACCACACTACATACCCCCCCCCCACCCCCATGGAGAACATAGGAAAAGATTCCAAAAGAAAGAGAAAGGGATGGGACTCAAGACAAAATGTTCAAGAATTCCTACATATCCCATTAGTATGGGAATCAAGCCACATGTAGTTCTAGAATATGTGTAGTATAAAATCACGTGGTAAGGATGAGAGGGAAAGGGGTATCTCAAAGAGGAATGTGTATAACATGTCAAATAACCCGATGTGAATGAGGAAATAATCCCACGTATGCCCAACTATTTATAATACAAGGAGAGATCTCAGGCCATGTGGGTGATAGAAATGATAGATGAACCCATGTTGGACCTAAAAATGAAATGTTCGAGTGTTCTTATATGTCCCATTAGGATGGGAATCAAGCCATACATAGTTATAGAACTGTCACGACCCGACCCTACCTGGGCTTGAGCCGCAACTACCCCAGGCCCGCCTCCATAGGCCAGGGGTTGGCGACCATCTCCGAAGTCAAAACAACTCAGGGAGGCCTTTGCCTAAGCACCTGTACACGCACACATGCAACACACTCAATGAAAAAGTAAATGGAAACTGCTATAAATAAACCACAGAGTGCATCGACCTCTACTAGTACAAAGTACAAACTGAAATGAAAATTGGAAAAACACGTGCCCAACCAAAAAGTGCCACAACCCAGCAACAGGTAAACAAAAGAAACAACTGACGGGTCTCCCACCTGGAACTTGACTACGAACACCGCATGCGGTCCATGTTCCTAAGCTCCTACGCTCCACTGAAGTCATGCTCCACCTTTCTGTCGTCTGCAAGGGCACACCAAGTGCGGGCAAAGCCCAAGCAGGGGTGAGTAGAAAAATACACAGTAGGATACCCCGAAGTCTCGAGGGAGCAACAAAAGGAGGTACCGAAGGGTGAGCAGTAGAGAAAACAGGGGAAAGCAAAGAGAGTACAACAGATAGTGCAGTAAAGAGTCCATCTCAACCCAACAAGAGGAAAGAAGGTAGACTCGTCCAGACACAAGGATCTGGAAATAGTGAGAAGATGAACTTCTCGTCGAGTCTTCGCTACCTATAGCCGGAGAGTATACTCGTCCAACCATGAGAAGTTAGACACGAAAAGCACGTGGCATACCCCGCGCGGCTTCGCCTCTCCTGGAAGGAGAGTAACCAAACCCAAGAAGGGGGTACCGGAAACAAGGTGTATACATGTCCATATGCTCAAACAAGAAGCCCGAACAACGTCGTAAGGGGATCTATGTCCCTTAGCTCATCCCAAGAAAAGAGTAGCCAACAGTCCCAGAAGTAAACCACCGATGCCCAGCATCCTGTACGTCTGCCCCGAACCGCAAGCCAAGGGGCTCAATCACCACACCTTGACACTATCCGCTTTGGGCAGCACTGACTCGCCTACACGGTTTTAGGTCACGTCACATGGATGCGTCTTGGTGGAGGAAAGAACCCCTCGTACTTGAGAGTTCTAGGGAATGTCAAACCACACCTCTTCACTGCCCTGCAGTCAAGAGGTCTCCTCAAAGTCAAAGCTGTTCCATCACCGACCAGTACAACCAAGGGTCCCGCTCCGATAATCATGGAGGAAAGCCACAGGCTAGCCTAGTAGAAAGGACTGAGCTTGGAATGCCAACCAGTGCCCCACTGCCCAGCCCTGCTAGAGGGTAATTCATAACTAGATATCGGGTGACCCACTGCCCAGCCACGCTGAAGGGTAAACCCTAATACATCATCAGGCGACCCACAGCCCAGCCCCGGTGGAGGGTAAACCATAATACATCGTTAGGCGACCCACTGCCCAGCCCTGCTGGAGGGTAAACCATAATAAGATATTGGGTGACCCACTGCCCAGACGTGCTGGAGGGTAAACCATAATAGATCATCAGGCGACGCACTGCCCAATCCCACTGGAGGGTAGACCTGGAATAAGTCGACAGGAGACCCATTGCCCATCCCTGCTAGATGGTAGACCTGGAACTAGACGACGGGCGACCCACTGTCGAGCCTTGCTAGAGGGTAGACCCTAAGAGGTCATCGGGTGACCCACTGCCCAGTATCTGCTAAAGGGTAAACCATAAGTGCGTCGGGGGACCCACTTTCCCAGTCTCTGCTGGAGGGTAGACCCTAAGAGCGTCGGGTGACCCACTGCCCAGTCTCCATTGGAGGGTAGACCCTAGAAGCCGATGATTAACCCACTGCCCAGCCCCGCTAGAGGGACAAACTCAGAACTGCTCTGTCCACATCCACTGGAGGGTACAACACTGGCCAACCAAACACGGAGTTGGTATCGCGCAACCACCCAACTCCAGAACAACACACCCAAAATAATTTCAGCGCCTGCTCTATCTCTAGGTTCCACTAGCACTGCTACCGGCCAATCCATCGAGAATGAAACCAGGGGGAGACCACTCAACCCTGCTGGTCAAGCCAATGAGCACTGAGCCAAGGGAAAAACTCCACCCTGCTGGTCAAACAAACGAGCACAGAGGGGCCCTCTACGTCGCGAGAGGTCAAAGTACGTAATGTAGAACCCAGGACGCACGTGGGGCTCACACAACATGTGGCCCCATCTCAACCCCAACTGAACGCACCAACGTTCTCAGGTACGAACAACCACATGTACCTCCAAGCATTTATGTAAACTCCCAGAGTATACCACAGTCTCAGCCCAAGGGCCATCGTGCACACGGCACCCAATGTCAACGTGAAGGCGTGACGTAACAACTCCAACTCAAAGGCCCAGGCACGACCAACCACATCTTGTGAACCATTTATATCACTCTCCCAAGAGTGCACGATCACACGCCAAGGGTCCGCTACAAACATGGTAGGACGAACCGCCACCAGCATACCTTTCATGCTTCCACATTTAATAAGATCGCATATAAGTCTCCTCACAACCAAACAAATATCACCGTTGTAATCCTCACGGAAAAACACACAAGATAGACTACTTACTCACCTAAAATGGTCAACCAGTGAAAACGGTACTATTCACCGTAACCAAACCCATGTGGGGCCCACCCCAAGATCCCAAAACTGAACCAACGGATCACGCCACTGTGATCCCCTCGGAAAAATACATGGGATTGAGTACTCAATCGCCCAAAGAGGACACCCGGTAAAAAGGGTACTATCCACCGTAGCCGGGTCGGGTGGGACCCACACCACGTCCCCGAATAAGGTCGGACGAACTGCACCATTGCGATCCCCTCGGTAAAACACGTCAAAAGCACTACTCACTTGAGCGCAACAGATATCCGGGGAAAAGGTGCATCTCGGCGCACCGCACACAAGCGGTGCCACGTGGGACCCGCATCCCGGTCCCGAAACTCAATGAACGGATCGTACCGTTGCGATCCTCTCGAAAAAGTACACGAAATGGACTATTCACTTGTCCAAAACGATCACCCGGTGATAAAGATGGAAATCCCCATCCACTCCCGAAACGGCCCTCGCGGGGCCCGCACCATCGTGCGGAATTACAGCGGGCAGACTGCGCCAACGCGATGCCCTCGGAAAAACACCCAACATCGACTGCTTGCACGCCCCGAACGGACGTCTGAGGATAAAGTCGCTAAAAGCTGGAAGCAGCTCAAAAGATGGGGCATGGGGCCCATGCCTCAACTCCGGCTTCAATGCCCGAAACCGCCTTGGAAACCTCCGCCTCAGTGCCAGGGTCGCAACGCCGCTGACGGCGCTCAAAACGGACGTCAGATGCCTCCGCGCCGCCCAAAACAAGATTCCCGGAATGACGTCAAATTTTCTTAAAGACGCGTCTCTCCTCCGAGGCCCCTCGTTCCGGGAATTAAAAATCCCTGAAACTATCTCAAAAACATTGCCCCGACGCTAGGAAGGCTCTGCCGCAGACAGCATTGAAAACGGACAGCTGTAGCGGAAAATACGGGTGTCCGAACACCCAGGGGCTGGACCGGCCTGGACCGGCAGGTCCGCCCGGCCTGGGCCGGCCCGCGGCTCGGCCGCGCGGACCGGCGGTGGACCCGGTCCACCACCCAGCCGACCGGCCGAGGCCGGTCGCCACGCGCCGACCCGCACGGCGTTGGTCGTGCCTCCTCCGCGGGGTCGCGCGCCGCGACCCCGGTTCTCCGTCGCGCTCCGGTGAGCGCTGCCCCGCGCCGGTGCCCAGCAAACCGGCCAGCGCCGCACGCCCGGAGCCTCGCCTGGACGATCCCCTTCGCTGCCCTGCTGACCGGCTCCCCTCGATGGAACCCGCTACCGCGCCGCCGCCTGTAGGTCGCCGGACCACCGCGCCGCCACCGCTTAAAACCCGCCGGACCACCGTGCCGGCCAGAAAACCCCAAAAACCCGCGGATCTTCGCTGGGCCGCTGCGAAGGCTTCGGTGGTCGGATTGTGAATCCAAAATAAGTGTTGGAAAGCTTGGAGATCGTACTACGCGGTCATGGGAATCGATCGACGATCGGATAACAATTTTATGCTATAAATTAAGCTCAAAGATTGCGGGAAATTAAAAACGACACAAAAACGACTCCTACCTCTTGGAAGATGTCCTGAGATTCACGGGGAGTCCGCCGCCGCTCCGCTGCCTTGCCAGAATTGGCTTGCCGGAGGTTTCTTGCCGGAGTGCTTCTCCAGAGCTGGAGAGGGGGAGGGTTTGAGTTCGAAGGAGAAGAATAAGATGATGAAGGGGGGGAATGCTTAAGTAGAAAAAATACTTAAACCATCCGCCCGGCACGCCCCGACTCCGCTCCCGACGTGGACAAAAAAAAGGTCACCCTTCAAGTAAACATGACGCTGCGAGCGCAACGGTTGTCTCAGAATTTTAATCCAAGACCCCGTTCAAAAGTTATAAAATTTAACGTCCGAAGCCGCAAAATTACGGAAACGCCCCTGGGGCCATTTTTCACAGACGGGCCCCGCCCGCAAAACTTACACCCCTCCTAGGGTAAACGGAACGCTCTGAACTCAACGGTGCCCACAGTTTCCCAATCCTGGCCACCGTATATTAGATACCTGCGATTCAACATTAAACGAATTAACTAAATTTATTTAATCCGTTTAACGTTCCAGAAGCGGGCGAGGGGTCCAAACATCCCCCGCCGACATGTTTTATGTCGTTCCTAGGGTAAAAACCCCATTACATAGCCATCCGTACACTTGGATCTCTGATCCGGATCACCGTTTAGGAGTTATCTCATTTATTTGGCATTTCCAGTGTGAACGCACTGAAAATTTAATTCCGGCCACTCCGGGGCTCGGAATCGCACGCCGTCTGAAGGTGGTGCTCTGGAATATCATCAAGAATATTCCAAATCTTTCACAGAAAAAAACAGAGTTCTTACATCATTCACTCCTTCAAGATTTTCATCCCCAAAAAGAAAAACTAGGGAGCAACACAGGGTACTAGGCCCACACCTGGCTTTCTCATACCCAGAAGAACCCACGCACAGCTCTGCGTCACAGTACACGGACCAAAGGATTGATCCGTTCATGCGAGGTCAGCCCATACTGATGTCGTGCGCCCACTTCAGAATTTGGGGTTAGTGCATGGCGGTAGGGAACCTCTCCATCCCTTTGCATAGTTTCAAACAGCCCGAAGGCTCTCGGGGGTATCTCACCTTCCCGGTCAAACCTCTACTTCGCACACCGCGACTGGAATCACCGCCCGCACCTGGAACAAGGTACGGTGATTCCCTCCTTCAGAAGATCCATATGGTGAAACACCCAAGGATATTTGGTCATGCTAGTATGCACAGTCGATGCTCTCTTACACGCTCAAAAGGCGAAGGAGTCCACACCATCAACTAAAGGAAAAGGTCTCACGCCTTTTCCCTTACCAACACAGGGTTACACCAGACGCCCTGCGTCACCCTGGTAACACCTCATTCAAGGAGTAGGGAGAAAAAGCCTTTAACACGCATAGCCTAACAATTCTACTGCAAAAAGTAGAAGAGTCACAAGGGGTACCTCTCTCCATCCCATGCTCTGCAGGATCGTAGACATCCAAAGCTCTCGGCTGTCTCTGGTCCTAAATGTCAGCTCCCTGTGCCTGACGTGGACTGCCTAGTGGTGATGGGAGATCTCGTAAATTCATCCTCCACTACCAGCTTCTCCCGCTCCTCTTCTAGCACATCCTCCCTGGGTACTACTCCGATCACGGCGCTGCCTCTGCCGTGGTGGTGCGCCTGCTGCCTCCCCAAAGCTCCCAGCAACCCGGGTCAGGCAGTCTCGTGCCAAGTGACCTCGCCCGTCACAAGCATAGCACCGCCTCTATCTGGGCTACACTGGTTCCCTCCGGCACCACTGTAGTGTATGACCACTCCCCTGAGTCTGGTTGTCAGAAATCCACCTGCGTCGGGGTTCTGCTTGCCGACGCCCACTAGCTGCGGTAGACGTCTCGGCTCCAACGTGCCTGCTACCACCACCAACACTAGAACGCAATAGGAAGCCCTCTGTCACCAGCGCCTGCTCTGGCACCTCGGTATATGTTGAAATGCCCAAGGTTACTATGATAGCATGAATCTCTCGGCGGATACCCTGCTCAATCTTTCACGGTCGGAGGTTGTCGTCATGGACCACGTCCGGGTAAAAGCATGCACTGTCTGCAAAACTAGCCGCGTACTCGGCCACCGTCATCCCTCCCTACTGAAACTGCAGGAGCTCCTGAATCCGAATGGAGCATAAGAAGGTGGGGAAAAACTCCTCACAAAACAACAACTGGAAGTCGCCCCACGAAATCGATGACTCGTCAAGAAGCTGATTCACCAGACTCCACAAACACCAAGCTGCCCCTCGAAAAAGGTCGGCTGCCAAAGCCACCCTCTGATCTCCCGGCATCTGCACAAGCCTGAAAAGGCAAACCTCCACCTCGAGCCAAACCTCTGCTGCCTGAGGGTCTGGCTTACCACTGAACCTCAACATTCTCTACCGATGGAGCTCACGGAGCACGCTCAACCTACGCTCAAGCTCAGCCTGCTCCGCTGAAACTGCCTGCTGCTCAACAAGTGGGGGTGCTGCTACCGGCCCACTCAGAGAAAGGGGCTCGCATGATGGGTCCTGAACTATGGCCTCGTAGCTCACAGGGTCATCATCACGCACCAAAGCTGGTATCTGGGCTGGCTGTCTTTGCGGTGACATCCTGAATATTATCAAAGAGTGTCGCGGTCAGATGAGAATACATGTATATACCAATAACAACAACGATGGGGAGATGACTCAAGAAGGATAGTCAAAGACTCAATCCTATGTGATGCATAATCAAATTTTCCTGCAACAAGTGTCTCAGAATACCAAGTCGACAAGCGGGTTATCATGGTCCTGGTGAATGGATACGTCGGCCGCCGCACCATCACTAGACTCCCTGGCCTGAGAGCCACTCTCGAGACACATTAACACTATTTCCCTATATCCCAACAAGTTACTTTTATTATAGGGATGTCCGAACAGAATCCCAAGGAACGAACAACCTCTGATACCACTTTGTCAGGACCCGACCATACACGGGCTCGAGCTGCAACTACCCTAGGCCCGCCTCCATAGGCCAGGGGTAAAGACCAGCGTCGAAGGCACAACAACTTGGGGAGGCCTTTTCCTAAGCACTTGTACATGCACACAAGCAGCACACTCAATGAAAAAGTAAATGGAAACTACGATAAATAAACCACAGAGTGCATCGACCTCTACAAGTACAAAGTACAAACTGAAAAGAAAATGGGAAAAACACGCGCCCAACCAAAAAGTTCCACAAACTGGCAATATGTAAACAAAAGAAACAACTGACGGGTCTCCCACCTGGAACCCGGCTATGAACACCGCACACGGTCCAAGCTCCCAAGCTCCTACACTCCACTGAAGTCACGCTCCACCTGTCCGTTGTCTGCAAAGGCACACGAAGTTCGGGCAAAGCCCAAGTAGGGGTGAGAATAAAAATACTCAGTAGGATACCCCTGAAGGCTCGACGGAGAAACAAAAGGAGGTACCTAAGGATGAGAAGTGGATAAAACATGGGAAAGCAAATAGAGTACAACAAAGAGTGCAATAAAGAGTCCATCTCAACCCAACAAGAGGAAAGAAGGTAGACTCGTCCAGACACAAGGAGCTGGAAATGGTGAGAAGACAAACTTCCCGTTGATTCTTCGCTACCTATAGCCGGAGATTAGACTCCTCCAACCACGAGAAGTTAGACACAAAAAGAACGTGGCATACCCCGCGCGTCTTCGCCTCTCTTGGAAGGAGATTAACCAAACACAAGAAGTGGGTACCGGAAACAAGGTGTATACATGTCCATATGCTCCAACAAGAATCCTGAACAATGTCGTAAGGGGATATCTGTCTCATAGATCAGCCCAAGAAAAGAGTAGACAACAGTCCCAGAAGTAAACCACCCATTCCCAGCATCTCGTACGTCTTCCCCGAACCGCAAGCCATGTGGATCAATCACCGCACCTTGACATGATCCTCTTTGGGCGGCACTGACTCGCCCGCATGGTTTTAGGTCGCGTCACAAGGACACGTCTCAGTGGGGGAAAGCACCCCTCGTACTTGAGAGTTCTAGGGAATGTCAAACCACAACTCGTCACTGCCCTGCAGTCGGGAGGTCTCCTCAAAGTCAAAGTTGTTCCATCACCGACTAGTACAACCAAGGGTCCCGCTCCGGTAATCACGGAGGAAAGCCACAAGCTAGCCTAGTAGAAAGGACTGGGCATGGAATGCCAACCTGTGTCCCACTGCCCAGCCCTGCTGGAGGGTAATTCATAACCAGATACCGGGTGACCCACTGCCTAGCCCTGCTGAAGGGTAAACCCTAATACATCATTAGGCGACCCACTACCCAGCCCCGCTAGAGGGTAAACCATAATACATCGTCAGGTGACCCACTACCCATCCATGCCAGAGGGTAAACCATAATAAGATATTGGGTGACCCACTGCCCATCCCAGCTGGAGGGTAAACCATAATACATCATCATGAAACCCACTGCCCAGCCCCGCTAGAGGGTAGACCTGGAATAAGTCGACAGGTGTCCCACTGCCTAGCCTTACTGGAGGGTAGACCAGGAACCAGACGATAGGCGACCCACTGCCCAGCCCTGCTGGAGGGTAGACCCTAAGAGCATCGGGTGACCCACTGCCCAGTCTCCGCTGGAGGGTAGACCCTAGAAGCCGATGAGTAACCCACTGCCTAGCCCCGCTGGAGGGTAAAACTCAGAACTGCTCTGGCCGCATCCACTAGAGTGTACAACACTGGCCAACCAAACACGGAGTGGGTATTGCGCAACCACCCAACTCCAGAACAACTCACCCAAAATATGTTCAGTGCCTACTCCATCAGTGGGTGCCACTAGCACCGCTACCGGCCAATCCATCGAGAACGAAACCAGGGTGAGACCACTAAACCCTGTTGGTCTAGCCCACGAGCACCGAGCCAAGGGAAAAACTGCACCCTAATGGTCAAAAAAATGAGCATAGAGGGGCCCTCTACGTCGAGAGAGGTCAAAGTATGTAATGCAGAACCTGACACACACGTGGGGCCACACAAAATGTGGCCCCATCTCAACCCCAACTGAACGCACCAACGTTCTCAGGTACAAACAACCACATGTGCCTCCAAGCATTTCCATATACTCCAAGAGTATACCATAGTCTCAGCCCAAGGGCTATCGTGCACACGACACCCAACATCAACGTGAAGGCGTGACGTAACAACTCCAACTCAACGGACCTGGCACGACCAACCACATCTTGTGAGCCATTTATATCACTCTCCCAAGAGTGCGCGATCACACTTCAAGGGTCCGCTACAAACATGGTAGGACGAACCGGCACCTGAGTACCTTTCATGCTTCAACATTTAATAAGATCGCGTATAAGTCTCCGCACAACCAAACGGATCACATTGTTGTAATCCTCGCAGAAAAACACGCGAGATAGACTACTTACTCGCCTAAAACGGTCAACAGGTGAAAAAGGTACTATTCACCGTAACCAAACCCGTGTGGGTCCCACCCCAAGATCTTGAAACTAAACCAACGGATCACGCCACTGCGATCCCCTCGGAAAAACAAACAGGATTGAGTACTCAATCGCCCAAAACGGACACCCGGTAAAAAGGGTACTATCCACCGTAGCCGGGTCGGGTGGGACCCACACCACATCCCCGAATAAGGTCGGGCGAACTGCACCATTGCGATACCCTCGAAAAACCACGTCAAAAGCACTAATCACTTGAGCACAATGGATATCCGAAGAAAAAGGAGCATCCTGGCGCACCGCACACAAGCGGTGCAACGTGGGACCCGCATCCCGGTCCCGAAACTCAACGAACGGATCGCACAGTTTCGATCCTTTCAAAAAAGTACATGAAATGGACTACTCACTTGTCCAAAACGGTCGCCCGGTGATAAAGCTGGAAATCACTGTCAACTCCCGAAACGGCCCTCGTGGGGCCCGCATCATCGTGCGGAATTACAGCGGGCAGACTACGCCAACGTGATGCCCTCAGAAAAACACCCAATATCGACTGCTCGCATGCCCCGAACGGATGTCCGAGGAAAAAGTCGCTAAAAGCTGCACGCAGCTCAAAAGACGGGCCGTGGGGCCCACGCCTCAACTTCATCTTCAACGCCCCAAACAGCCTTGGAAACCTCCGCCTCAGTGTCAGGGTCGCAATTCCGCTGATGGCGCTCAAAACGGACGTCGAATGCGTCTGCGCCGCCCAAAACATTATTCCCGGAATTATGTCAAATTTTCTTAAAGACGTGTCGCGCCTCCGAGGCCCCTCGTTTTGGGAATTAAAAATTCTCGAAACTATCCCAAAAACATCACCTCGACGCCAGGAAGGCTCTGCCGCAAACGACATTCAAAACGGACACTCGTAGCGGAAAATACGGGTGTCCGAACACCGAGGGGGCAAGGCCCCTAGGGATGGACCGGCCTAGACCAGTCGGTCCACCGCCGGGCCGGCCGGCTTAGGCCGGTCACCGCGCGACGACCCGCACGACGCGGGTCGTGCCTCCTCCGCGGGGTCACACGTCGCGACCCCGGTTCCCCGTCGTGCTCTGGTGAGCACTGCCTCTCACCAGCGCCCAGCAAATCGGCCAGCGCCGCACGCCCGGAGCCTCGCCTGGACGCTCCCCTTCGCTGCCCTGCTAACCGGCTCCCCTCGCCGGAACCCGCAACCGCGCCGCCGCCTGGAGGTCGCCGGACCACCGCGCCGCCACCGCTGGAAACCCACCGGACCACCGTGCCGGCCAGAAAACCCCAAAAACCCGCGGATCTTCGTTAGGCCGCTGCGGAGGCTTTGTTGGTCGGATTGCGAATCCAAAATAAGCGTTGGAAAGCTCGGAGATCGTAATACACGATCATGGGCATCGATCGACGACTGTATAAAAATTTGATGCTATAAATTAAGCTCAAAGATTGCGGGAAATTAAAAACGAAACAAAAACGACTCCTACCTCTTGGGCGATGTCTGGAGCTTCACGGGGAGTCCACCGCCGCTCCGCTGCCTTGACGGAATTGGATCGCCGGAGGTTTCTCGCCGGAGTGCTTCGTCGAAGCTGGAGAAGGGGAGGGTTTGAGTTAGAAGGAGGAGAAGAAGATGATGAAGGGGGGGCTGTTTAAGTAGAAAAAAATACTTAAACCATCCGCTTGGCACGCCCCGACTCCGCTCCCGACGCGGACAAAAAGAAGGTCGCCCCTGGGGTAAACACAACGCTCCGAGCGCAACGGTGGTCTTGGAATTTTAATCCGAGACCCCGTTCAAAAGTTATAAAATTTAACGTCCGAAGTCGCTAAATTACGGAAACGCCCCTGGGGCCATTTTTCACAAACGGGCCGCACCCGCAAAACATACACCCCTCCTTGGGTAAACATCACGCTCCGAACTCAAAGGTACTCACGGTTTCCCAATCCGGGCCACCGTTTAATAGATACATGTTTTTCAACATTAAACGAATTAAATAAATTTATTTAATCCGTTTAACGTTCCAGAAGCGGGCGAGGGGTCCAAACATCCCGCACCGACATGATTTATGTCGTTCCTAGGGTAAACTCCCCATTCCTGAGCCATCCGTACACTCGGATCACAGATCCGGATCACCATTTAGGAGTTATCGTATTTATTTTTTGTTTCCAGTGTGAACGCACTGAAAATTTAATTCCCGCCACTCCGGGGCTCGAAATCGCACGCCGTCTGAAGGCGCTGCTCTGGAATATCATCATGAATATTCTGAAGTCTTTCACAGAAAAAATTGGGTTCTTACAAGAACCACCGTTTAGTTTAATGTCATGAAGTAAAGTGGTAGGGGTGAAGGTAGTTCTTAAAGTAGGGGCATAAGATATTATTGTTTGAAACCCGATGTTAATGAGATCAGATACCCACATACCACACCATATACAATCCATCAAGGATAACTAAACCTAGAGTGACGAGATTTGTTGGGATGGACCCGAAGATTAAATGTATAGGTGTTTGTATGTATCCCATCAGGATGGGAATCAAGCCATACATAGTTTTTTAATATGTCATGTAGTTTAACATCATGCAGTAATGATGAGGAAAAATAGGAGTGTCTCGAAAGGATATGTGTGGTGTAGATAAAATCGCCCGTTGTGAATGAGGACAAAGAGTGTGAACCACTTCACCAAATCTTTAGTGATAACATAGGCCAAGAGATCAGGGAGGTCTAAGGACCTGAGGCTGGGACTCGGATAAAAGGTCTGGGGATCCTATGTATCCCATAAGGATGGGAATCAATCCATACATTGTTCTGAAAACTCAATGTTGTTTAATCTTCTTGAGAGAAGGATGTATAAGATCTTAGTTTATGGTCATAGAGCCTAGACCATTTAACAATTTATTATTATGTGGGATGAAGACGGTGGTTTAACATCTTCCAGGTGGAGTGTAGTCATTTTAATGTCTTGCAGGATAGTAATACTGTTTAACGTCATGCATGATGAGTACTAGGTAGTTTTATGTCCTTCACTCTAGAGATACCATGTAGTTTAATGTTGTGCGAAAACGACATGGGATAAAGTAGGGGTTTCTCAAGGGGATTTTTGTGGCATGGAAAAAATATCCAGATGTGAACGAGGACTTAAAGTCCATACCACATCACACTATCCTAAGTTAGAACATGGGACAGGTGGTCGAAAAGGTTGAGGGACCTGAGGCTGTACCATGGATGAAAATTCCTTGCATTCCTACATATCCCATGAGGATTGGAATCAAGCCATACATAATTCTGGAATGTCGTTTAGTTTAGATTCATACAACAAGGATGTTTTAGATCTTATTTTATAGTCATAGATCTTAGAACATTCTGTATTTTATCATCATGCAGGATGAGGGTGGTGGTTTAACATCTTCCAGGATGAGTGTAGGTATTTTAACATCTTGAAGGATGGTAATGCAGTTTAACATCATATAGGATGAGTGATGGGTAGTTTTATTCACTTCGTCCTAGACATGCCACACCATTTAATGTCGTGCGGTAAAGATGCAACAGTTTAAAGTCATTTGCGGTGTTAAGAGAAATAATTCCTGAGGAATTTAGAATTGGTGTTTGAGTAATAATCTCACCATACTTAGTGAGTAGGGAGTATGAACCATTTGATTAAACTATGAAAACGATATAAGGTCCCTCTCATTTGGGCTCCAGCTTTGGTTGATTCATTCTAGGTATCATTGGAGTTATCAGGGCCAACACCATGTCACCTTGTAAGAAAGAGCAGATGAAAAATTTCTTGTCAAAAAATCTGGCTCTCTTATTCTAATTTCTCTCTAGATTGTGGAGGGCATAAATCTTGTTCCCATCAAGCACTAACTATTCAAGCAGACATATTTCAACTACTTTTTCTGGTGCCTACAAAACATAGATTGTTGTGCGTAATGAGAGTAACTGAATCTCAATGGGCAAGACTAACTTTGTTCTTTACACCATGGAATATGGTGTCACCTGAGTGGAATTACGAGTTATCATCTAATAATACCATAGAGTGTTGGGGATTTTTTCTAGCCAAATCCTCGTGTTCTATCCAACCATATTCTACATCATGTTAGAGTGGGTTTTTCTGAATGCCTCGATCTTCCTATTTTCTTGCGCATGATAGATAGAGGTATTATTAGAACAGATGTTGTACTTAGTGTAACATTTCTTCTATTCGGCTTCCCTTATATTGGTGACAATATCCTTGAGGAAGGCATGAGGGAATCCAAATCTGAAAATGATATTGGAGCTCACAAACTCAATGATAGTATGATCCTTGAATTTAGTGGAACTACATATTCCCACTTAAAAAAATAAATATATAGTGATCTGGATGAACCTGCACTGGCGAGTTATCGCTGATGGATATGGTCCCATGAGATTGAGTCCCTAGACTACAAAGGGAAAAAATACTTTTTATGGTGGAGAGGTTTTGGAGGCCGACGAAAAAAATTATCATTGATTAGGAACGCATGGAACCTCAAGGAATACATGATATAGTCACGGATCATGGTGGGCCAAAATTCCACAATCTTTATATCTAATGAGAGACTTTTTGACCCGATCTAATGAGCCCTACAGGAATCGTCATGAACATATTGCTTGAGAAAGCATAACTCATTGAATGAAATATAGGAGAATCCCTTCAATCATATGTATGTAGAAGACATACTCAAGTCTGGGACCGCTCTGGAGGGTGAACTAGACTACACACCATCAGATCCGCTGATGTTTGGCTCGTTATGTCATAAGATTACCATGATAGAGAGACATAATAAAGAGATTCAACTCGTCAAGATTCACTTCCAACACCATGGCATATGGACCTAGAGGTCCTATAGTGGAGGAATCTGTGGTAAGGTGGCTTACCTATGGCCTATCATATTAATCCAGAGTGATGGGAGAAATGACTCTCTGATGTGGCACATAGATACTAAAATCATTTTGATCAGGCTCTAGGAGAGATGCATCCAAGCTGGTCAAGGAATCGGCTTGGTCATTCAATGCTAAAAGTACAAGAGTAACTTCTAGACGAGAAGGGAAATGGGCCATTAGATGGTGGGTACAACCTATTAATGGTATGAGCATCCACTTCCTGACAATGTAGTCACTGTTGATCTTCTTGATGAATAGTTTGGAGTACCCTTTCACCTACAGGTGGGGAATTTCAGTCATAAGGGCTAGCTCAAAACCAGTTATCAGAGCATGATACTCTACCTTGTTGTCTGTATTGTCTTATGAAAACAGAAACAAATAGGACAGGATAGCTTGTTCCTGTGTGATGAAGATGATAAATAGGCCCACTCTGTTGATTCTGGGATCATTGATTCTTAAACCAGTGGGGCTTTAGGAAAAACCATCAAAGTACATTTTCTCACATGTAATGTCTTGATCAACTGAGAGGATTGCCTCATCTAGAAAATCAAGATCTAGAGGATAGTCCACATGAGCTAGATGGATGGGAAGAAATTCTTCCAATTCCTTTCCCTTGATAGCCTTCAAGAGGAAACAATTGATATCGAACTATTAAAGTATCACAACATACTGAGATAGATGTACTGTCAACATGGGGTGGTTTGTAATTTACTTCAACAGATCCACTCGGAACACTAGTTGTATCTCATGGTGCTTCAAGTAATACTTCAATTTCTGCACTATGAATACCAGTGCAAGTAATCAATTATTGATAGTACAACATATGTTCTCTGTATCGAGGAGCATGCTGTTGTGATAGTATAAAATTTTATATCTTCCTTCATTGTTCTTCTGCGAGAGAAGTGTGTTGAGGGATCGTTCCAGAGTGGTCACATAAAGTTCCAACAGCTTTCCAGAAATTTGTGGAATCAAAACTGCAGGTTGTTTCATCAAAATTAATCTGAGGAGCCTCATCCCACTGATAATCAACTCCTTTATTCATGATTCGGGAAATATTCCTTAAACTTTCCAACCAAATATTAGATAAATCAGATTATGTAGGCTATGTGGCCCTGAAATCCTTAGAGATCCTAAATTTTTCGTAGATAAGACATCTGACTAATTTCCTTGATATTTTATAGATCAATTTTAGTGCCTATGTATCTGAAAACGATGTTGGGAAACATTCAAGAGGTGACTTCGAAGGCACACATTAAGGTTTTTATATTTAGACAGTGGTAACAGAAGAATCTAAACAATTTCTCAAGATCTTTCAGATGGTCCGGATGCTGGAGAGATTTAACTACCAAGCCATTCACATATCATTACACCATTTTCCCATATATCATCTTGAATATGTGGGGAATTTCACACTTGTAGGTGGAACCGTAATTCTTTAGACCGAATGGTATTACTTGGTAGTTGAATTTTCCTTGTGGTTCGATGAAGGATTTAGATTCCACATCCTCTGGGTCTAATCAGATTTGATTATATCTAAAATACTCATACATGAATGAGAGAGCTTAGAACCCATTGGTAGTGTCAATCAACAACTCTATCATAGGAATTTGAAAGTCATCCTTCGAAAAGTGATAGTTGAGATCCCAGAAATCTATTTAGACTCTGATCTATACATTATTTTTCATAATAGGAACAATATTAACTAACCATTTGGGGTATTGGACCTTCATGACGAAGATGCATCTGATTAGCTTATCAACCTCGGTCTTGACCATGGCACCATGAAAAGGGTTCATCGTTCTGAGATGTTGTTTGAACCAAGGATTATTTGCTAGATGACTGATATGGTGGATGGCGACCTGAGTATCAAACCTATAATCTCATCAAAACTCCAAGAGAATACATCACAATGCTGGTTCAAAAAATCCTTGTATCGTTGTTTCTCTTCTACATGCATTGTAGTGATGATCAACATTCGTTTCAGATCTGTCTCATTACCAAGGTTCACCTTTAAAAATTCATCGAAAATGGGGGAGAAACCATCTTCAGTTTCATGAGGAGGATCCTCTAAATTATCTTCTTTATCCACATAGGAGGAATTAATGGTAGGAGGTGATTCTTATGAGTTGAATGATCATAACAGGACACTAGAGCCAACTTGGGCAGCAGTGGTAACCTCACCGAGGAGCTCCTGAACTGCTGAGACCATCACTAGTGCCGGAAACGTTTTTTATGTCACCATTTTTTACTTTGATTATATATAACCAACGTGATAATCTGTGAAACGTGGGTTTTTACGTCGGTTATTTTATAACCGACTTAAAAAATGCGGCGAGTATATTTTTTACATCGGTTATTTTAATAATCGACGTTACAAATCGCGCGCGTTCGTTTTCTATGTTGGTTATATATTAACAGACATAAAAAACCAAAGCGCGGGGTTTTTTACGTGGTTTAATTGATAACTGATGTAAAAAAAGAGATATCTACGAGTTTTTTACATCGGTTATAAAATAACTGACATAAATAACGCGGATTTTGTGGCCTTTTTGACGTCGGTTATTTTATAACCGAGTAACAAAACAACATGCCTGAGTTTTTTATGTTGGTTCTACAATAACCGATGTAAAAAACTATGGTTTCAGATGTATTAATTACGTCGGTTATTCTATAACTGATGTAAAAAACCAACACATGGATTTTTTTACGTCAGTTATAAAATAAACGACATAAAAAAAGTCGTATCTGATACATTTATAATGTCATTTATTATAATAACCGATGTTATAAATGTAAAAAATTGTTTTTAACATTTGTTATTAAATAACTGACGTTATAAAACATTAAAAAATTTAACAAGCCCTGTGGATTGCAATTTACGATTTATTCGATCGATGGTCCGGCGGCTCGTCTCTCTCACGCGGTAAACCCTAATCGGCTCGTCGATCTTGCTATGTTAAACTCATTTTTCCTTCATCGTTTATCATCTTTACTCTCCTCAGATCTATCATCTCAACTCGCAACACTCATGTAAGCCTTCCACGAATTTATTTCGTTCGTTTTTCCCATATAGTCTATATTTATGTTTTGCTATTTTTGTGTTCAAACTAGGTAAGATTCATCGATTTCGAACCCTCTTACCTCTTTTTGGAATCATTATCTTATTTATCATACCCAGATCTATTAGATCGACTAGAAATATTCATGTAAGACTCATCTACTTCTATTTAGTTTATTTTTGTTTCGTGAATGCCCAACATTGATGGAAATTTTTGTTGTCATTGACAACTAATGATCTCATTCACCTATATTACTACATATAATGGTTATTGATTAAATGTATGAATTTGGAAATGATATTTCAGGTTTTTTTGTTGCTTATGTTTATCCTCTTTTATATGAGAATCTATTAGACATAAAATATAATGGTTGTTGACCTCTATAGCCCTTCGATGCATCGCTATGTCTCATGATTCCAAATATAAATGGGTTCTTCTGAGGGCTTACCCTAGTATTTTCTGAGGCCTTAGCCAAGGCCTTGACAATATGTTTATGATTTCTAGAATTATCCATTACCTCATTATGATATTAGTTATTGAGAAAACTTGTGATCATTTGACTAGTTGAATATCATTGGTTATTTTTAATTATCATACGATCATTTAAGTAGCCATATTTAATAATATTTAATTCCATATATTTCATGGTGAAGTAAATATTAAATGCATGTGTTTTTAGTTGTTCACCATGCCTAGTTTTTATATGTAAACCATTGTTTGGGGGGTTGTCCGGGGGGTGGGGGGTTATCCAGAGGGTTGGGGGATGTCCAGGGGGTGTCCAAGGGGGTGGGTGGGTGTGGAGGGCTATCCAAGGGGGTGGATCTTGTCTAGATGGTTTTGGGGGTTGTCCGGGGGGGTGTCCAAGGGGGTCGGGATGGGGTGGTGTCCAGGAGGGGTGGGGGTGCTGTCTAGAGGGGTGGGGTGCTGTCCAGGGGGTGGGGGCTGTCTAAAGGGTTGGGGTGTCCAGTGGGGTGTCCAAGGGGGTAGGGGGTGGGGGTGGTGTCCAGGAGTGGTGGAGGGTGCTGTCTCGAGGGGTCGGGGGCTGTCCAGGGGGTGGGGGCTATCTAGAGGGTTGGGGGGTGTCTAGTGGGGTTGTCCATGGGGGTGGGGGCCTATCCAGAGGGTTTTGGGGGTTGTCTGGGGGGTGGGGGTTGTCCAGAGAGTTGGGGGTGTCCAGGGGGTGTCCAAAGGGGTAGGGGGTGGGGGTATTGTCCAAAAGGGGTGGGAGGTGATGTCTAGAGGGGTGGGGGCTGTCCAGGGGGTGGGGGTGGGGGGCTGTCCATAGGTTGGGGGGTGTCCGGGGGGTGTCCAAGGGGGTGGGTGGGAGTGGGTGGCTATCCATGGGGGTGGGGGCCTGTCCAGAGGGTTTTGGGGGTTGTCTGACAATGTGGGGGGCTGTCCAGAGGGTTGGGGGTGTCCAGGGGGGTGTCCAAGGGGGTAGGGTGTGGGGGTGGTGTCCAGGAGGGGTGGGGGTGGTATCTAGAGGTGAGAGGGATGTCCAGGGGTGGCGGGGGGGGGGGGGGGGGGGGGGGGGGGCTGCCCAGAGGGTTGGGGGTGTCCAGGGGGGGTCCAAGGGGGTGTGGGGCTGTCCAGAGGGTTTTGGGGGTTGTCTGGGGGTGGGGGTGATTCTATTGTTTACTCCATTTTCTCCAATTTTCTATCAACCATATATGCGCCATGTTTTTCTTTGATTCAATGGAATTTAAAACTGTTATATCAAACTATATTTTGTTTTAAAAATAATATTCAAGCATATTTTTTTAAATACCATTGATTTGTTTTATATTTCAAAATTGTTTTACATTCAAATTATGATTTTTTTCATATAAACATATATTTTTCTTCTCATAAAAATATATATATATTTGATATTTTTTATATGTAATAATGAGTCAAAGTTGGATTATGGAACATTGAATTAGAAATGAATATGAGGAAGGTGTTCATTCCTTTTTTGGAATTTTCTAAACGAAATGTTCCAAGTAGTGACATTTTTTTCTATCCATGTCTGATATGTTTGAATATGAATAAGTAAAAAAGTAGAGAGATAAAAGATCATCTAATTTGTCGTGGTTTTAATCTGATTTAGAGACCTTGGATTTGGCATGGTGAAACTTGAAGGAATGTCACTGATGATGATGATTTGCAAGATGGTAACTCCGATGGAATTGAAGAAATGATTCGCGATATTTTAGCAGAACAAATTGAGATAGAACCGACAGTTGCACGTCTATATAGTGATGCTGAAAAACCAATATATCCTATTTGTACAGATTTTACGGTTTTTTTGGCGGTGTTATGATTGATTAACCTAAAGGCGAATCATGGATGGTGTGACAGAAGTTTTAAAGAGCTACTACAATTGATGAAAGACATTATTTCAAAAGATAATGATCTTCCAGATTCACATTACAAGGCCAATAAAATATTATGCCCGATGGGATTGGGATACAAGAAAATAAACGCATGTCCGAATGACTGCATTATATATAGGAAGGAATATGAATTTTTTCAGAGTTTCCCAAATGTCGGACATCACGGTATAAGGTGAAAGAAAAATCACAGGATGATGTAGAGATTACAAAGCTCCCTTCAAAGGTATTTTGGTATCTTCTGATAATTCATCATTTCAAACGTTTATTTTCTAATTCACATGATGCAAATAGATTAATATGGCATGCTGATGAGTGTGTATGTGATGGAAAAATACTTCATCCAGTTGATTGTCCACAATGGATGAAAATTAATGTGCAATATGTTACATTTGGAAATGAAATTAGAAATCTCAGACTAGGGTTGGGCACAGATGGAAGGAATCCATACCGAACCCACAGTAGCACACACAGTTCATGGCCAGTTTTATTGGTAATTTAAAACCTCTATAATAAAGTTTGTATGAAGCACAAATATGTCATGTTGGGTATAATGATCTCTAGTCCAAAGCAACCCGGCAATGATATTGATGTTTACTCGTCACTGTTTATTGATGATTTGAAACTGTTATGGGCTGATGGTATTAGGGTGTATGATTCTTATAAAATGGAATATTTTCCACTACATGCAGTGCTTCTGTTCACTATAAATGACTTCCTAGCATATGGAAATATTTCTGGATACAGTGTTAAAGAGAATAAAGAATGTCCAATTTGTGAACAACAGACGTCATATTGCCAATTGCATCATGGGAGGAAAACAGTGTACATGGGTCATCAAAGGTTTTTGCCTATGAATCACCATTATAGAAGACTAAACAAGTCATTCAATGGCTCACAAGAATTCGATACTGCTCTAAAACCTTTATCCCCTGATCTGTATTTTTAAAGGGTGAAAAACCTTGATGTGACATTGGGAAAGAAATAGAAATCTGGCAATGATAGACATATTTGGAAGAAAAGTTATATATTTTTTGAGCTACCATATTGGAGGTATCATGAAGTTAAACATAATATTGATGTCATGAACGTGGAGAAGAATAATTGTGATTGTTTGATTGGAAAATTGTTAGATATTAAAGGAATGAAAAAAGATGGGTTAAATGTAAGAATAGACTTACTATCAATGGGAATACGTTTGGAGTGATCTCCCACTCCTAAAGGAAGATGAACATTTCTTCTCTCGGCATTTCATACATTATCGAAGAGGGAGAAAATTAAATTTTTTCAGTGTCTTCATGATATCAATGTGCCTCAAGGTTATTCTTCAAATGTAAAAAATTTTGTCTCATTGAAGGACTTGATGTTGATAGGTATGAAATCACATGATTTTCACGTCATGATGAAACAAATTATACCAGTTGCATTGCGTGGAATATTTCCCATTAGTTTCATAAAGACTATAATGATGTTGTGTTATTTTTTCAATTCAATTTGTATCTAAGAGATTGATGTGAATGCTTTGAACATTTTGGAAAAGGATGTAGTTTTTATACTTTGTCAATTGGAAATGTATTTTCCTCCAATTTTTTTTGATATAATGGTGAATTTAATGATTCATATGGTTTGAGAAATAAAGATTTGTGGACCTGTATATATTCGTTGGATGTATCCTTTTGAAAGTTATATGAAAATATTAAAGGGGTATGTTAAAAATCCCTATCGACCTAAAGCCTCCATTATTGAAAAGTATATTTCTGAAGAGGTAGCAGAGTTTTGTATGACCTACTTGGCTATGGTGCAACACATAGGTTTGCAGCCACCTCGCCATGAACGAGTTAATAAATAGGGAAAGGGGATTCGTGGCTTGAAATTCAAATCATTGTCAGCTGAACAGATGAAGAAGTTAGAATCATACATCTTGAATAACATCACTGATGATCAACCATATATCACATTTCATATTAATGAGTTGAAACAATGTCATCCAATGAAGAAAGAAATGTGGATTTTGAATGAGCACAACAAAACTTTTTTGTCATGGATTAAAAAGACTTTTCTTAGTAGATCAGATGTATCGAAGACATTAAAATGGATAGTGGGTGGTCCATGTTTAAATGTGATAACATTTTCCCGTTATGACATTAATGGCTATAAATTTGATACGAAAGCTCAGGACAACAGAAGTACAGTTCAGAATAGTGGTGTATTGGTGTTTCCAGAAACAATTCATTTTTCGAGTGGTAAGGACAAAAACCCAATTTCTGCATCATGTGCATATTATGGAGTGATTGAAGACATATGGGAGGTTGATTACATTAAAATAAAAGTTCTTGTTTTAACTGTAAATGGTTTATCAGTAACAATAGTGTCAGACACGATGAATTTGGAATGACACTTGTTAATCTGAATAGATTGGAAGACACAACTGATTCTTTTATAATGGCAACATATGCAAAACAAATTTTCTATATAGTAGATCAATAAGATATTTAGTGGGCTGTTGTTTTACATGGTAAAAAAAATATGTTGGTGAGGATGAACTTGATGAAGATGATGATTTCTGTGAGATCCCTACTTCCATGGAAATATTAACAGAACATAATGATGAGCATGTTGAAGACATGGTTTTTTCCATAAGGAATGATCACGACGATGGAATTTGGGAAAACAATCCATTTGTACATTCCTAAAATTACAGGTAACATATGTTTATTTCTTGTTTACATTTATTTTTTTTCATAAAAATTTGATATTGTATGTTTTTATTTATTAAAACATGTTTTAAAACAAAATAAGTATAAGTTTTTATTTGTTTAGTTTACTTTATCATGTTCATAACCATTACATGAATTAAATATCTATTATTTTTGTTAAGTGGCAATTACTTTAACATGATTACTAGGTTTACCATGTTTACCATGTTTACCATGTTTACCACCTTGACCATCTTGACCATATTGACCATCTTTACCATTGTTTAACATGCTTACCATATTACAAATGTTTACTATTATGTAACTTAGTGCACTATTCTATTTTCTGATTACAGTAGTATTAAAATATTTGAATTTGTATATTTATGAAGTAAAGTTTGTTTTTTTTATTTGAAGGATAATGATAGATCATTCAGTTGATCAACCACATGATTCTGGAGATGAGAATATTGGTCATACCTCTGGGGATGAACATTCACATGCTAATATTACGATAAAGAGTTCAATGGTTGGTAAACGTGGGTGCACACGTTTACCAAAATTATCAATTTCACGTACGCAGGATCAGAGGATAGTCGTTGAGTTTGATGATGATGATATTCCTAGAGGTCCGAATGCAAAATATTTTAAGGGTTTTGTAGCAACTTAGGCTTAGAGTAAAGTAAGCATTCTGTATGATGACTAGAGAAGTGTGGATAATGAGATAATCTCTCAGTTGTGGGAGACGATTTTGGTACGATCTTTTCTTATTGTTTGACTATTCTTTTAATGTTTCTAGTATATATAATATGTTTAACCTCTTATTTATCAGATGACATTTGATATTCCTGACACTAGAGGAGTCAGGAAGAAATTCTTATCGTTGGCTTCCAGGAGATGGATGGATTTAAAATCAACCCTCTCATCTGATTTCATTTATGGTCATAGGAGTCATGAAAATCCATGTCGTGTATATCCTTTTATAGATGAAGACACATGGAGAAAATATTTTCAAAGTAGAAGAAAAGAGTCATTTTTGGTAAGGGCAATGAAAACTTTTATAAGCTTTCTTATATAAATGATCTTATTAATGTTTTTTCAATAATTTCTTATTCTGAATTTAAATAAAACAAGGAAATATCATTAGGATATCCAATCTAAAAATGTATACCCTCATAGTTTATCTCGGGGAGGGTATGCATTTTTGGAAGAAAAAAATGATGGCAGAAAAATTTCAATAACTAAGAGCTGAGTCTTTAAGCTCTGGAGAGGTCACCCCTCTATCCCCTCCATCTAGACATGAAAAATGGATGAGATCTTGGAAGGGAAAAAAGGGAAATATCTTTTGGAATAATTGAGAATCCTAGCTGAGAGGATTGTAAGATATATATTTTATTTATTTAAGTTAACTATTTTCTGCATATAATTTCAATCATTACAAAAATGTTCAATTAATTAATACATGACTCTCTTCAGGAGAAGAGTTCACAGGGGACATTTACAGCTACTAGGAGAGAAGATATTTTATCTGTATTATTGGGAAGGCCCGGACATCCTAGTCATGTAAGAGGATATCTGGCAGGTGTATCGGTAAGAAAAGTTTTTCCACGATCTTCAACTTCTAACGTTGAGGGGGTTTATAAAAAAATAGAATCCTTGGAGGCTGAATTTCATAATATTAATGCAATGATGGAGGAAAAGATTAGAGCGTCGGTGAAGTCTATGTTTGTAGACGTGCAAGGAAAATTTCAGACTGCATCTCCCACTCCTCCACCTCGCCCTACAGACCCCATTATTTATCATCCACCTCCACTAGTAGCTCCCACTCCCCCACCTCAGCCTGCAGACCCCATTTTTTATCCTACTCCTCCGCCTCATCTTCCTACTTATTGAGAGTTATATGTTGATGTTTCTAAACATCATATAGTAGAATATTGGTTGGTATATTGTATAGGAGATACAGTTCATCATCAACAATTAGAGGTAGAGAATCAGAGGGTCATTGTACATGATATTATAGATAAATCATCTCGGGTACCATTACCTACATATGAGGTGGCGACAATGGGACATAGTATCAACCATTTTTTAATTTGGCCATCCAGACATCTTCGACTCATTACCATAGAGGTATGAATGTTATATCTTTTATTTTATTTTTTTTTATTAAAGTTGTTTTATCATTTGAAAACTAATATATTTTTCAATTTATATTTACAGGAATACTTCAAACGTAAAGAAATACTGTATAAACAACAACAAAGACAAATGGATGTGAAATTATATACAAATTCTAGTAGTCTTGAGAGATTTTCAAGATTTCAAATTTGTTGGCTGATCATTATGAGTTTCCAATAGATGCTCATGTTTGTGGATGTGAAATAAGTGTGGTGATTATGAAAACTGATATCATGGAGATTCTTACTGAGGATAAGTTGGGCATCAACGTGGTGCAAATTTTTTCCATGTAAGTCTTAACACCATTTCCCTGCGTTATATTTATTAAAAATGTATACTTATGTATGTTTTTTATTAGGTATCTTTATAAAATTTGTGAGATAAATTAGCTGATAGATGTATATGGATTCATAGACCCACAATTGATTTCCCCTGAATCATGTGCATAGAATGAGGAACAAAGAATGGTTTATATTGCTGAAATACTTGAAAAGAATGTCATCACACAATGTTGGATGATGCCTTTTTGTGAGATGTATGAAACAAATCCCTCTCAAAGAGTTAATTATATTTTAACATAAAAAACCACTGACGTTATATTTCCTTTTATCAGTGATCATTGGATGTTAGGGGTTTTTCCCAAGGGAAAAGAACATTATTGGATATGATCTATCCATGATGATGTGCGGGAAATTTTTAAGAATATATTGGAAATGTAAGTTTCAATTTTTCAATAGTTTTATATATTATAATGAATTATAAATTTACCCCATTCATATTGTTTTCTAACAGTGCACGGGCCTACTTTCAAAAAAACACAAAGAAAAGGAGTGAAAAGATAAAATATTTAAATTTGAAGGTAAATATCCATTTATAATTTGTACTTTTTGATTTATTACATAAAAATAATATATTGAATTTACACCAATTCAAACAGAATTTTCATGAACAACAAGGCGTCATCGAATGCAAATATTATATTTTATGATTTATGTATGAAAAAATAACAACTGAGATAGTTGTGAATTTTGACCTGGTAAGATTTCCTCTTAAACTTTTCCATAATATTTGAATTTGATTTATTCATTATACTCGTTAACTACTATCCTTTTCATTTGTAGGTTTTTGATAACCCTCAACCCTATACTGCGGAAGACATCAAACACTTAGAGGTGGAGTGGTCAAATTATTTTACAGTTTTGATTGAATTTTAGTTGTTTGTAATTTAAAATCTAATTTTGAATATTGTCATTGTAATTGTGTATTTTGTAGTTGTTTAGGTTAGATTTAGTTTTTTTGAAGTTCATAGTGTATTTTTTGAATGTTATATATGTGAACGTTTAATATTTCTATACTTCTTATTTTGGTCTACTTATGATGGTTTTTCTAGTATGGATTCTGGTCTGGGGGGGTTCCAAGGGTGTGGGGGTGTTCAGTGGCATTGGGGGTGTCCAGGGGTCTGGGAGGGCTCTTCGGTGGGGTGGGGGTAGTCCAGGGGGGTGGGAGGGTTGTCCAGGGGTGTGGGGGGGTTGTCCAGGGGTGTGGGAGTGCTGTCTAAGGGGTGGGGGTATACATGGGGGTGGGGGTTCTCTAGGGGTGTCTGCGGCTATCCAAGGGTGTGGTGGGGGATCCAATGGGGTGGGGATGGATGTCCAGGGTGTGGGGGGGGGGGGGTATACATGAGGGTGGGGGGGTTGTCTCGGGGTGTTTTGAGCTGTCTAGGGGGTCAGGGGGCAGTCCAGGGGTGTGGTGGGGGCTATCAAGTGGGGTGAGGGGGTGATGTTCAGGAGGGTGGGGGGTTTTCGAGGGGTGTTTGAGGCTGTCCAGGGGGTCAGGGGGCAGTCCAGGGGTGTGGTGGGGGCTCCAATGGGGTGGGGTTCAGGAGGGTGGGGGTTGTCGAGGGGTGTTTGGGGCTATCCAGGGGGTCAGGGGGTAGTCTAGGGGTTTTGTGGGGGCTCCAATGGGGTGGGGGATGTCAAGTGGTGTGAGGGGTATTGTTCAGGAGGGTGGGGGTTGTCGAGAGGTGTTTGGGGCTCTCCAGGGGGTCGGGGCAGTCCAGGGGTGTGGTGGCGGCTCCAATGGGGTGGGGGAGGGCTGTCCAGGGGGTATACATGTGGGTGGGGGCTGTCAAGTGGGGTATGTTTTATATGTTATCAATGTAAATGCTTAAATTTTTTTTATTTCTTGTTTTTATCTCCTTCTGTTTTTGTGGTACGATTTCTTGATTTGGTTTTTGGTTGATTCTAGGGGAGAGCAGAGGACTGCATTAATTTTTTTTTTAATAATTATCTTCCATGTTGGTTATTTTATAACCGATCTGATAAAGAAATCGAGAAGGGTTTATAATGTTGGGTTTTTTAATAACCGACGTGATAAACACCTGTGGAATGGTTTATCACGTCGGTTATTTCATAACCGACAAGATAAAAGGCGTGGGAAATGGTTTATCAGGTTGTTAATTTATTAACCGACGTGATAAACCCCCCTGGACTGGTTTAGAACGTCGGTTATTATATAATCTACCTGATAAACCATCTCCAAGAATTTTATCACGTCGGTTAATTAATAATCGACGTGATAAAACGGGGGGTGGGGTTATAACATTGCTTATTATATAACCAACATGATAACCCCCCCCCCCCCCCCCCGTTTCTCAGGGCGGTTATATAATAGCTGACGTTATAAACCCCCCCCCCCCCATTTTTTTCACGCCGGTTATTAATTAACCAACGTGATAAACATCGCGATGTTATGTTTTTTAAGTCAGTTTTTAAATAATCGACGTAAAAAACATTATTTATAATGTCGTCCGTATTAACATCCGCTAAAACCGACGTAAAAAATGAAAAATAACCAATGTAAAACACTTTTTCTGCACTAGTGCATGGTGAAAAAATATGTTAACCCTATCCCATATTGACTTCGACCCAAGGGTCCGTGATTGATGATATAAAAACAATAATAGCACGTCTTCTTGAGTCATTTTTTCCAAGCCTTGGGAGACAAGAAAGTTTTACATATTGTCCTCATCTTGGTGTGATCATCCTGATACCTAATGAAGGTCTGGGGCTCTAGGATCACCCGAGCCTGATTCGTAAGGGAATACGAGGTGATCTTTCAAAATACCATATACATGGGGTTGCACCTCCCATTCATTACTGAGACCATTAATCATTGTCCCAAGTCTGGGATTGTGGCCTCCAATCGGTGGATTGGGAAGACGTAGATTTCATCCCTTCCTATCCATGAGTTGGTTATAGTCATTGCATGTTCAATCATGTGAGCCTGAATTTGTTTGTCTGTTCTCTTGTAATAGTCAGCATCTAGGAAGCGGGTTTTAGAGGAGGTAAAATGAGATGAAACACCATGGATTATGTCTACTCGACCATTGAGGGAGTAATTAAGGAATTGGTGATATGAATAAGGGACCATTGTGTGAAGGTGGAGCCATGGAATACCCAACAAAGTGTTGTAAGTGGTGTCTTTGGAGACAACCATGAACTCAGTGCTATAAAATAGGCCACCGAACTAGGTCTCTAGGTGATGTTTTCCAAATTTATGGTACTCTATCCGGTTATAACATTAAATTTTTATGTCATAGGTAATTTGATCTGCCTTAGATAGTCCCGTATTTCAGAGTGTCTATTTCGGGATAAGGTTGACCCCTGAGACTGCGTCAAAAAGACAATGGAAAACCTCCACATCGTTGAAATGGATAGTGATGTATAATGAGTGGATGTTCCAATATATGTGGAAGCCTACATCTTCTCTAGTGATATATATTATTTCCTGACATTCTTTTGGATAGACTGTCGTAACATGGAAGGATTTTGTGGCTACTATGTCTACCTCAAACTAGAGGGGTCATATTAATGCCTTGGAAAGGTCTTCACACATATACAATAATAGGTGAGTATCCTAAATGATATATATAATCATAGGGATTATAGAAACATTCTTGGTAACATCATACTTATGATCTAGACATGTATTTCAGCTAACAAGAGGTTATTTCGTGGCATGAGGTTTTACAGGCACTGCTGGTTGAGCATGTGGGTTCTGTCTAGTGTTGGGAATATCCCACTACTCACTAGTTGAACCACGTGGAGAGAATATAGGTTGAGGTCCATGTGACTCAGGTCGATCCATAATAATGAGGCTGATTAAAGGATAATCATTGTAGTTCCACCTAATCGAGCAGTATAAACAGCGGTGGAAGAAGATCCGAGGGAACGTGATGAGAAGGTTGCATGTGATGACCTCTGCACTGGGCCTGATATATGGTTTCGGTGGCATGCGCATCTTGGATGGAATCACTAAAAAATAAATTACATAAATTCACATAACCATGGCACGGTTGACGCTGGTGTCATCCGGGGATGTTGGGAGGATCTGTCATGCACTCTATGTCATTGGGAGTCATGCAGGGGTTTACAGATCCATGGTGTAACTAAAGTGTACCCTTTATTATCACATGATGAATCCTCCATCAGTAGATTAATTCTGGGGGGGAAACTTCATCTTAGGGGTAATAAATTTTTGGAGAGTATGGTATGATGATGGAATTGGTGGTGGTCCTTGTTTTAATTTGTTTCGTCGATGCTTTCCCTTTTGGGAAGAGGAAGACTGATATATTAATGTAGAAGTAGTTGTTGTGGGTAACACAGAGACTTATGAATGCTCAGGTTGGTTCAAATATGGTAAGATAATACCATGGTCATAGGAAACTACCTTTCGGCCCATCTGGCCATTGTATTTTTGAGACCCGTGGTTAAAAACCTTCTTCCACTCACCTTCCCTGTCAGTGTCTCTATTAGGATTTATGAACACACATTCCACCTATGTCGAAGTTGGACCTAACATGACTACATTGTTATTGACCAGGTCTTGGAGTTAGTATTTAAACACATAGAACTATTTGAAAGTGTTCCCAAGGATGCATTGATAGGGACAGTAATTGTGGAGATCAGTGAGATCCACCTCTTTGTTGAGTCAATAAGATTTTCCTTATGACTTTTCCATTCTTTCTTGTCTGGAAAATCACAAACACCTTATAATTAAGCAAATCGATATTTCACTTCTATAAGGAAAATTTCCATTCCAAAGTAATTTACGCCTACCTTATTTTCATTGCTCATATCAATATTTTTCTTAACTATAAAAATCGGACTCATAACTAAAACCAAGGAATCATATAATACATAGATATGAAGCATTCTATTTTATTATCTGAATTCTGGATACGAACTCTAATGAAGTGTCATTCCAAATTCTGGATATGAACCCTAATGAAGTTACATTCCGAATTCAGAGTACAAACTCTAATGAAGATCCACTCCGAATTCTAGATACAAACTCTCAACAAGTTCCACTCCAAATTTTAGAGATGAACTCTAATGAAGTTCCATTATGAATTTTAGATACGAACTCTAATGAAGTTCCATTCTGTATTCTGGATAAAAACTCTAATGAAGTTCCATTCCGAATTCTGAGTACAAACTCTCATGAAGTTCCACTCCGAATTCTCTTTACGAACTCTCATAAAGCTCCACTCTAAATTCTTGGTACAAACCCTCACAATCTTCAACTCTGAATTATGTATGTGAACTGAAACTAGTTTGACTCTAAAATTATACTAGTTCGACTCAGAACTTCTATGAGTTTGACTTCGATCTTTTATGAGTTCAATTCCGATCTCTATAAGTTCAGATTCTTAATTCCAGTGAAACCAGACTCCAGATTTCTACAGAATTCAGGTTCTGAATTCTTAAAAAACAGAATCTGAATATCTCTTTATTATAGACTTTGAATTCCTTTTTGGTTATACTATGAACTTTTATTTGCTTACATATCGAACTACAGTATTACTTTTTCTTATGCTCGTTTCATTAGAAAATGATGTTGTGCTTTCAGTTATTGATTAACCATTGGTTGAGTGACATGTGTACAGGTCCCTCCAAAATTCAAGGAGAATTATGACCATTGGAGGAGGGAGCCGACAGTTGGAGCTTCGCCTATAAATAGGAACTCATTTGAATGTTGACAACAACTTTGACAGAACTCTGACATCTGTGCTTACATGCTTTTGATGTGTTTTCTAGAGAGAGAGGCTCTTATCAACTCTCAAAGCTTCATGTAGAAAGTTTGAACAGCTTGTTCAAACTTTTCCTTGTGCATACTAGCTTCGTGCGACTCCGGTTGTTGCTGATTACAATCTAGGGCTTCCGGGGATAAGAAGACAGAGGTTCCAACACCTTGAAGTTGAGGGAATCAATGTTGTGAAAGATAGAGGTGCCGACTACCTGATAGTTGAGGGCTTATGCGGATAGAAAGATAGAGTCTGAACTTCATATTGAGGGCTTACCCCTTGTATGGGTAAGAGAGACTTTCTTGAAAGTATAAATCAGGGGACCTTTATCCAAGTATGTTGGATACCCTTCTCTTTGGGTTAAAAGAGTTATTGTTTGTTACTTGTAGTTTTACTAATTGTTTTTCCACTTCATTTTGTATTGCTAAGGATATTATAACTTTCATATACTTCTTTACTTGTACTCAGATTTAGTTAGATTCTATACCCTTTAAGGTAGAATCTTAGTCGGTGTAAACTTTTGTTAAGTTTCATTTATGAAATCACTTTTCGAAAATCTAGCAAGTTTTTAGTACTCATAAAGGTCTTGTGAATTATCCTGTTTAAACTTATTAAACATGACCATCCTAAAAATTTCCTAAGGGAATTTTTATAAGATACAATTCACCCCCCCCCCCTATTGTATCTAAGAATATAATTCTTATTTCGATCCTACATTTGGTATCACAGAGTATATCATACTTAGAGTCATACCATTTTCACAATTGGTATCAGAGCACTTGGTTCAATATGAATTAATCTCACAATTAGATTCAGAAGAGAATTCTCAGAATTGCTTATTCAGATTTATATTTCTGGATTCATACTTTTCAGAATCTATATTTCAGAATCATAGTTCAGATTCACATTTTTCGTAGAGATAAAATTTTTCTTGCTTAGAATATTTTCTCTTGTTTACAGACTTATACTTTTAATAAGTTTGTGTGCCAAAGAATTTCTTAAGGATGGAAGGTTTAAATGCTGGTTCTATTTCCAACCTAAATCCTCCTAGACCACCTTTCTTTGATTGAAATGATTATGAATATTGGAGAGATCATATGAGGACTTTAATTATCAATACTAGGGTAGATAAATTTTTCATGCTTACTGGAGGATAAAAAATTCCTGACAAGGAAGTAAGTTCTTTTACTAATCAAGAAAAGAATGAATACCAACTCAACTATAAGGTACGCAATACATTACATTGTTTAATGACTGGGAAGTTATATAGCCAAATTTCTTCTTGTGAAATAGCTAAATCTACATGGAAGAAACATGAAGTTACAAATTTTGGTACATCCAATGTCATATAAACAAGAAGATCTATGTTTAGAGTAGAATACCATGTCTTTAATTATCCTTATGGAGAACATATAAGCAATGTACAATAAAGGATTATGACTATCATGAATATCTTACAATCAATGGGAGAAAAAGGTTTCTATGATGAGGCTCTTGTGGATAAGATTATAGATATCATTCCCAATGAGTTGAATCAAAGAGAACTGCAATCTATGAAAACAGAAAGGTTACTCAAATTTCACTTGATGAACAGTTTGGAAGTCTTCTTCATCATTAAACTAGAATGAAGAGAGATGTTGTCAACATAAAGAAGAAGAATGATAATGGTAGCGATGATTTTACTACAACTTCAAATAATATGAAAGCTAAAACTCTTGAAAGATTTACTAGATCCAAATCTAATAAGGTTATTATTCAATCTGAATCAAGTGAGAGTGAAGTCTCAGAAAATGAGTTTTCTAATCTTGCTCGAAGTATGAACAAGATAGCTAGAAAAAAATTTCCAATCCAAGTATAAGAAGAAGTAATGGAAAGTTAAGAAAGATTCATAGGTCACATGATATGAATGTAAGAGATCTGGACACATAAGACCTGATATCCATATGCTCAAAAGAAAAGAGAGAAAAGAAAGGAATTCTGAAAGAAACAGAAAGAAGTATTACAAGACCAATGCAAAGAATGTTTTGAAAGCCAATGACACCTAGAGTGCTAGTGGTGGTGACTCTTCAGATGAATCTTCTGATTATGAATCTTCTGGACAGAAGAATATTGGACTTATAGCAAGGATACCTATTGATAATCATTACTTTATGGATAAGGTACACAATGGTGAATCGTTTACCAATGTCTCTTTAAATGATAATGATAGTAAATATTATAACTCTTTTGATGAAGAATCTTCTTCTGATGAAGAAAATACTTTACCTTCCTATGAAAAAGTTTTTAGGTTTGCCGAACTTCTTGAGATTGAGAACTCAAAAATCATGAAAATACTTGATATGGAAAACTCTAGGAATACTAATCTTTCTAAGAAAATATCAGATCTTTCTAAATATCATGATAAGAAAAATGCTGATTTGGAAAGTATTTCAAAAAATCTTGAGGAAGTAAGTTATGAGAAGAATAAACTTTCAAAAGATCTTGAAAATGTAATTTCTAAAAATGTTGTTTTCGAGCCTAGCTCTAGTTAAAAAAAATTTTGAAGACAAGAACCTTGTTATAAAAATCAAATCTGAAATATTTTCATTGAGGAATTGTTTGTAAAACATTAAACTGGTTGAGGAAGATTTTGATAAAATGTATTCACAAATTCATCCTTGAAGGAAGACTTCTGGTTTTGGTTACACAAGTTCTAAACCGATTTTTAATAAAAACTACTTTGTTCCTCAATGTGAACCATTTTTTACAAAGTGTCAATGTGGTGGTCACTGGGAAAATAATTGTTCATTAAAAAAACCCAATCTTTAGGATTTCATAAGCATTATTTTTCTAAGAAGATGTGGGTACCCAAAATTGTACTTTCTGAAATTTCCGGATCCAAGCAAGTCTGGATTTTGAAAACCTAACTATTTCTTATTTTCAGGAAAATAGGGAAAGTACCAACAACAATACCTGCTACATGGATAGTGTATGTTCATAGTATATGACTGGAAACAAAAGCTATTTTGAAAAGATTATCAAGATTAAAGGAGGAAAAGTAACTTTCGGAGATAATTCTTAGGGTGAAATTATTGGTATAGGTAACCTCATTCTTCTTGGAAAAACATTGATTTCAAAAAAAAATTGTTTAAGGTCTTAAGAACAACCTCATCGGCTGAAGTCAATTATTTGATGAAGGATACCTTGTGAATTTTAGGAATAATAAGTGCTTAGTACACAATTCCAAGGAAGAATTTATTCTTTCTGCCCATAGGCGAGAGAATGTTTATACACTTAACATAGAAGACCTTAGGAGCCAATACTTACCTTACCTTAGTGCAATGTAAGATCATTCTTGGTTGTGGAATAGAAGGTTAGGACACTGTAACCTTAGAAACTTATGTAAACATTCTAAGAAAGGTTTAGTTAAGGATATATTAGAGCTTAGATTTGATTCTTCAAAAGTTTGAGACCATTTTCAATAGGGCAAGAAACATAAATCAAGTTTTAAATCAATTTTTGAAGTCTCAACTACTGAGGCACTACAGTTGGTGCACACGGATCTTTTTTGTCCAACACAAACTGGATGAAATGGAGGCATGAACTATATGTCTCTTTTGGATGATGATTACAATAGATATACGTGAGTCTATTTTCTAGAAAAGAAGTATAAATATTTTTCTTAATTCAAAATTTTTAGAGCCCATGTTATAAATGAGAAAAACCTTCCATTGAAAAATATTCATAGTGATATTGGAGGAGAATTTAAAAATTCTGATTTTTAAACTTTTTATAGTTGAAAAGGTATTACTCACATGTTTTCAGCACCCAGAAAACCTCAACAAGTTGGTGTTATTGAAAGAAGAAATATAATTTTTCAAGAGATAACTAGAACCATGTTGAGTGAGTATTCCGTAGCTAAGCATTTTTGGGTTGAAGCTATAAGTACTGCTTGTTATACTATAAATTGAGTTTTAATTAGACCATATCTTAATAAAACCCCTTATGAGTTACGGGATGGTAGAAAACCTAGACTTTCCTACTTTAAGGTTTTTGGATGCAAGGCATTCATTCTGAATACTAAAGATAACTTACACAAATTCACACAAAAAATCTGCTGAATGAATTTTCTTAGGATACTCGACAACCTCTAAGGCTTATAGACTTTTCAACAAAAACACTTGTACTGTTGAAGAGATAGTACATGTAAAATTTGATGAAACTGATCCTTTTGTTTTCAAACAACCCCAACCTATATCTTTGGATGTGTTTTCAAAAACCGATTATCTATATTTGATAGAAAATCCTTCTGATAAGAAAAATGTTCAAAAAGATACATCTAAAACATTTACCCCAGAATATTTCTTACCATATGTTGATGAACAAGTCTTAAAAAACCCAAATATATAATTTCTAAAGAATCATCCCACTGATTGTATCATTGGTGATGTGAATCAACCTGTAAGGACTAGAAGTTCCTTAAGAAATAAAGTAGAACATCTTGTATTAGTTTCCCAATTAGAACCAAAAAATAACTGATGAAGCTTTAGGTGTTGATAATTGGATTAAAGCCTTGCAAGATGACCTAAATGAATTTGAAAGGAATAAAGTCTGGACCTTGGTTGAAAGACCTAAGGAAACATAAGTAATTGGATTAAAATGGGTCTTCATAAATAAATGTGATGAGAATGGAATAATTATAAGAAAGAAATCTAGATTAGTTGCTAAAGGCATTAATCAACAAGAAGAAATAGAATCTATTCATATTTTACTTGACTTTGTAGCATTCTTTAATCTTAAACATTTTCAAATGGATGAGAAATGTTCTTTCCTCAAAGGTTATGTTCAAGAGGAAGTTTTTGTTGAACAACCTCCTGGATTTGAAGATACGAAACATCCTGATCATGTTTTTAGACTTACTAAAGCATTGTATTGCCTTAAACAATCCCCATGAGCTTGGTATGATAGATTTACAGGATCTTTTCTACGAAATAACTATTTTAAGGGAAATACAGATCCAACCCTTTTTATAAAGAAATATAAGAAAAATGTTTTGATTGTTCAAATTTATGTTGATGACATTATATTGGTTCAACTCAGCAATCTTTAACTGATTTTTTTTGCATATTTAATGAAATCTGAGTTTGGAATGAGTATGATGGGTGATTTAACATTTTTCCTTGGTTTTCAAATTTCACAAAAACCAGAAGGAATCTACATATCCCACCATAAGTATATTAAATATCTTCTTAAAAACTATGGGTATGACAACACAAAGAGTATAAGTACTCCTATTGGTACCTCAAACACACTTGATCTTGATGATGTTGGGAAACCAGAACATCAAACATCTTTTAGAGGTATGATATGAAGTCTACATTACATGACATCTAGTCGAACAAACATGATGTTTTCAATATTCTTATGTGCAAGGTATCAATCTAATCCAAAGGAATATCATTTAAAGGCAGTGAAAAGAATATTTCGCAACTTAAAGGGAACCATGGATCAAGGACTATTTTATACATCTGAAATGATTTTGTTTTAAAGAGATTTTCAAATTTTGACATTGGTGGATATAGAATGGATAGAAAGAGTACATACAGAACATGTAATTTCTTAAGAGATTCATTAGTTTCTTGGTAATGCAATAAGAAACATTATGTATCACTCTCCACTGCTGAAGCAGAATATATAGCCGCCGGATGTTGATGTGTTCAAGTGTTGGGGATGCAACACACACTCACTGATTATGGATTGAGTATTACTAATACTCAAATTTTGTTTGATAACACAAGTTCCCTTTCCCTTAGTAAAAACCATGCACATCACTCCCATGCAAAACACGTCGATATTAGGCATCACTTTCTTAGGTATCACACACTAAAAGAAGATATCATTCTTCAATTTATCTGAAAACAAGATCTACTTGCTGAGATTTCTACAAAATCTGTACCCTCTAATAGATTTGAATACATTAAATAGAAGTTAGGAATGATAACCATGAGGTAATCTTCCTTCATTAACTTCTTGTTGAACCATTATCCTTATAGTAAATACTCCTTTTCGTAGGGGGAGTACATTGTTTGTTAGCCTTTCAAAAAAAATTCGTAATGACGCTTTCAAAAAATTTCATAATGAGTATTTCAAAAATTTTCATAATGAGTATTTCAAAATATTCGTAATGATGTTTTCATACTAGAAATTTTCCTAATAAAAATTTTTGTAATGAGAATATTCCTAATGAGAATTTTTTTAATACGAATTTTCGTTATATGAATTTTCATTAGGAGAATTTTCGTAATGAGAATTTTCGTAATGGGAATTTTTGTAATGGTAATTTCGGTACTCATATTTTTTCGTAGTGAGTTTTTTGTAGTGAGTTTTTCTTAGTGAGCTTTTCATAGTCAAATTTTCTTCAAGAAGAGTGTTACCTATTACAAATAAAATTTTTAGCCAATCTGAAAGGTATGACTTCTTTAATCAAGTTTTCGTAGTCATTTTTAGTTGTTGTTAGTTTCTTTTTCTTTTAAAATTTCTCGGATTCATTTCTTCTTAAATCCGAATATTATTGTTAAAACCTCAAAATATCAGATTCAATAAAGTTTTGTGGGTATGATTTCAATCGTCAGATCAGATCACAAAAACTTTCAACTGTTGATTGTTTTTAGAAGTTCAAAGGTCAGCACCGTCGTCTATATAAAGGGCACCCCCATTTGTGTCCCACATTGATCTCCATGCTCTTGCATCTTGAAGCACTTCCTCAGTTCTTAAAGCCCGTTGTGAATCTCTCAGAACTCCTCTATTCTGAATGTATGTAGAAGCCACTTCTTAAGAAATATCTACCATGAATCCAATTTCAAAATGGAAAGTGTACAGAGAAAGACTGGTCCATCCTAACTATTACAAGTACGATTCTATCATCTCTAAGAACATCAAGTTGAATGGTTGAGAAGATGTATGTATATCAAATACATGTGTTCAAGATGTGGTCTATCCAAAGTTACTTGTAGATTTCTATGAATCATCATGCTTCTATGAGGAAGAGGGATGTGAAAATTTTTATTTCATGTATTATGGGAAGACATACAAACTTACTTACACCAAGGAAGCAAGCTTGGTGGGGCTGGAATATGATGGAGAAGATGATTTTTTCACACAAGAACTTCCGGATCTTCAAGTAAGTTTTGTTAAGGTGAAGGCCTTGAAGTGTCTTGGGCTTGATGATGTAAAGACAACCAAGATTTCTCACTTATCTTCTAATAATCAGATCCTACATCTATGGGTACAAGGTTTCTTGGTTCCGAGAAAGGGTGACAAAGATACCCTGAAAAAAGTGATATATTTTTCTTAGACTTCTTGGTGAATCTAGAAAAATAAATTTGATGAGTCATGTTCTTGTGACAATTAAGAACATCAAGGAGGGAAATTTGAGAGCTCAAATCATCATGTACCATGCCTTACTATCAAATCTTATAGTTTAATGTCTGGATTCTTTCATGATTTCATGTAAGTATAAGGCTCAAAACTGCAAGGTTATGCTTGTTAGTGATGATACAATGAGAAGTTTTAATATGGCCTATTCCAAGGAAATAGGAGAGTTTTATAATTTTCCCAAGGAAGAGGCTGAAACCAATCTGAAAAATGTGGAGAAATCTGAGCCAGTGAAGAAGGTTCATAAGGAGATTAAATTGAAAGAAGTGGTTGCTGAAGACAAGACCCCTAAAACAAAGGAAACCGAATCCACACCTCCCAAGATGAAGAAACAGAAAGCATATCTAGATGAGGTGTCTGCTAAATGGATTGAAGATAAGGAGAAAAGAAAAGAAGGGGAATCTCAGTTCAGATTAGACCCTGCTGAAGCTAAATCCTTAAGAGAGAAGTCGGTTGAATACCATAAAAAGGTAGAAAAAGATAAGAAAAAGAAAAAGAAGTTATCTGAAGATAAAGTTGTACAATACCTTTTGATAGACACAAAAATAGATTTTGAGAATATTCATGTACCGTAAACCATTCTTGTTGAACCATTACCGGAGATCCCTGGAAAAAATTACTTCACTCCGAAAAAGTCTAAAGGGAAATAGGTTGTTGAAGGAGTAGATAAAAGAGATAGTAAAGAAGTAGAGAAGATGTTGTTGAAGAAATAGAAGAAGAAGAGGAAGTAGATGAAGAAGAAGAAGTTGAAGAAGGAATTGGTGATCTATATGACATGATTAAACAAGTGGACGATTATCAAGAGAAGGAAAACCTATCAGAAAATCTACCACTCCGAACTTCTGAAGCTAAGACCTCAATGCTTGTCACTCCGAGAAAGGGATATGAGAAAGATGCTAAGGAATACAAAGACATGGAATAAGAAAAAGATAATGAATCATCTGAGCAAGTAAGCTATGAAAAGCACTATCTTGAAGGAGCAGAGAAGGAGAAACCTGATGAAGAGAAGATACTTCAAATATCTGAAAGTGAGGAAGAATCTCCTAGCGAAGAACCCATTCCGAAAGTTGATAAAGCTAATCAAGTGCTTATGGTAACCCCAACAAAAGAATTCATAAGGAAGAAGGATGTTGGTGGCTCTTCAGGAAGAATGTTGGTGAAAATTGAAGAAGAACAATACCCGAGCAAGGTTTATAATTCAGAATCATCAGCAGTGGGTCATGATTTTGTTATTGAATCTTTGAAGAAATTATTGGACACCATTCTGATCTTTCCCACAATAGAATCCAGATTCCAGATGCTTCAATATAGCCTAAATCAGAAATCAGAATCCTTATCCATGGTGATGTATAACTGTGTGAAGATTGAGGCTGAGCATAGAAATTTTTTCATCAATTATGATGTGCACAGAAATTCATGCAGAAAAATGACATTATGGTCAAAGAAAATTGATGATAACATGGCTGAGCTTGATACCTTTCAGAATGATTTTAAAGAAGAGTTTGACACTGAGGATACAAAGATAAATAATCTTTAGGATAATATGACCCTTGAGGAAAATTCTCAGAATCAGCTCGTGAGGGATCTGAATTGGAAGCTTAACTTAGTTGCTCAAAACAGGAAAGGGGAAAGAGATATCTGGATTGAGATCAAAAAGAATCTGGAAAAGCAGGATGAATTATTGAAGATACAGGAAGAGGCCATGTAGGCTCAGACAGAGGTCCTGAAAGCTCAATATGAAAGGATTAAATCCTTAGAGAAACAAGATGAGGAGGAACAGAATGACAAGAAAGAGATGAAAACCATGTTGAAGAAGTAAATCCCCAAGGAAAAGGAAGAAAAATAGACCAATCTGATTTTTTGTTGTAATGTCTTCTCTTTTAAAAATTCTTTCAATTCTAATGAAATATCTGTTTGCTTGTATCTTGTGTTGTTTTGTACTAATGTTTCAGGTACTTTATTTCTTTTCCATTCCATTAAATTATTTTTGAAATTCACAAAGGGGGAGAAGGAAAAATAACTACTCAAAGGGGGAGAAGGGAAAATCGAAAAGGGAGAAGAAAAATTTCTAAGTCAAGAACTATCCTTAAGAAAGGGAGAGTTTCTCATTATGAATTATTTCATTCCCATGAAATTGAAAATTACATTCTGGAAATCTATAATATAGTCCTTGGAGTTCCTAAGCCTAAGGGGGAGTTTGTTGCATTCACCATCATCTATGAACAAAGGGTGATAAATTTTAATTTCATAGTCTACAGAAATTTTTCTAAGTCCTTATATTTCTATTTTGAAAGGATGTTTTTGATTTCCCAAAAGGGTGAGATTGTTCAGTCAATAAGATTTTCTTTATGACTTTTCCATTATTTCTTGTTTTGAAAATCACAAACACCTTATACTTAAGATAATATATATTTCACTTATATAAGGAAAATATCTTTTCCAAAGGAATATACCCCTACCATATTTTCATTGCTCATATCAATATTTTTCTAATGTATAAATATCGGATTCATACCAAAATCCTCAGAATCATATAATAATTAGATATGAAGCATTCTGTTTTAGGATCTGAATTATGGATACAAATTCTAATGAAGTTCCATTTTGAATTCTGGATACGAATCCTAATGAAGTTCCATTCCGAATTCCGAGTATGAACTTTCATGATGTTCCACTCTGAATTCTAGATAAGAAATCTCATAAAGTTCCACTCTGAATTCTAGATACGAACTCTAATGAAGTTCCATTCCGAATTCTGGATACGAACTCTAATGAAGTTCCATTCCAAATTCTTGATATGAACTCTAATGAAGTTCCATTCCAAATTCCGAGTACAAACTCTCATAAAGTTACACTCTGAATTCTGGATACGAACTCTCATAAAGTTCCACTCTGAATTCTGGATACGAACTCTCGCAAAGTTCAACTCCGAATTATATATACGAACTGTAACTAGTTCGATCCAAACTTCTACTAGTTCGACTCTGAACATCTATGAGTTCGACTCCAAACTTTTACAAGTTCGTCTCCTAACTCTGTAAGTTCAGATTCTGAATTCTAGTGAAACCAGACTCCGAATTACCTTAGAAGTTCAGACTCTGGATTTCTACAGAATTCAGGTTCTGAATTCGTACATAATAGAATCCGAATATTTATTAATTATAGACCTTGAATTTATTTTTGGTTAGACTCCGTACTTTTTTTTCATACATTCCGAAGTTCAATTTTACTTATGCTTACACTCATTTCATTACAAAACTATGTTGTTCTTTCATTTATTGACTAAACTTTGGTTGAGTGACATGTATACAGGTCCCTATGAAATGCAAGGAGAATTATGACCGTTGGAGGAGGGAGCCGACAGTTGGAGCTTCACCTATAAATAGGATCTCATTTTAATGAAGAGAACAACATTGACAGAACTCTTACATCTGTGCTTACATGCTTTTGAAGTGTTTTTAGAGAAAGAGAGAGGCTCTTATCAAATCTTAAATCTTCATGCCGAATGTTTGAACAACTTTTTCAAACATTTCATTGTGCAGACATTCATCGTGAGACTCCAATTACTGCTGATTACAATTGAGGGCTTCCGGGGATAAGAAGAAAGAGGTTCCAACACCTTTAAGTTGAGGGCTTCTGTGCTAAGGAATATAGAGGTCCCTACTACCTAATAGTTGAGGGCTTGTAGGGATAGAAAGATAGACTTTGGTCTTTGTATCGAGGGCTTACCCCACTGTGGGTGAGACTGACTTTCTTGAAAGTATAAATCAATGGACCTTTATCCAAGGTTGTTGGATACCCTTCTCTTTGGGTTAAAAGAGTTATTGTTCATTACTTGAAGTTTTACTAATTGTTTTTCCACTTAATTTTGTATTTCTATGGAAAGTATAACTTTCTTATACTTATTTTCTTGTACTATGATTTAGTTATATTCTATAAGATTTAAGGTAGAATCTTAGTCAGTGTAAACTTTTGTTAAGTTTAATTTCTGTAATCACTTTTCTGAAATCTAGAAAGTTTTTATTACTCAGAGCGGTCTTGTGAATTATCATGTTTAACCTTGTTAAACATAACCATCCCAAAAATCTCCAAAGGTAATTTTAAAAATATACAATTCACCCCCTGGTATATGAGAATCTCATTCTTATTTAGATCCTATGTTTGGTATAAATGAGTATATCATACTCAGAGTCATACCATCCTAACACTCTTTGGCCCCCCTGCATTCTGGTAATCGTATGATCCCCTGGTTCACGGAACATCAGAAATAACTGGGGACCTAATCCTCATTAATTGAGTTGTTCTAGTTCCTTATTCTAGGAAGGGACTCTAGGATCCTGGCCAAGGCGAGGGGCTGGAGGAGTGTGTTGAGAAGGTGGAACCTGATTATCCCAACTAGGTGGCGGTGGCACGTTACGCAGGGGTGTTTGATGTGGGTGTTACTTGGCTGGAGGATATACTTGAGGTGGTGTCCCATGGTGTGGTTTTGGAGATGGTTCCACTGGTAATAACCGCAGCAGCCTGGTGGCCACTATTTTTTGCAATCGAAGCGGGCTCGGCCATAACGGCTCTTTATACGAGAACTATAGTAGGTAATGGACATGAATTCTTGGATTTCTGCAAGACTTACTCTAGATGCTTGGCATTGTCATTGAAATCATGAAATCCACTTATGGAGTTCTGAGTGATGATATATGGGAATATTTTGGTCTTGAAATTCCCTACACACATTGTTAGCAGATGTTCATGAGTCAACGACATATCAAGGGAGTATGTGAGGCCTTTACACCTGGAAAAAAAGTCTATGATGCATTCATCTAGCCTCTGTATGCACTTATAGAGGTCGAAAATTATTGCCTTCTAGTTCATGGAAATGAAATACTTGAGAAACTACCTTTGATGATCCTCCCAACCGGCAACTTACCCAATGGGTAGCCAGCTTTACCAAATGAATGCAGGCCCTTCCAGCGTCTGTAGGAAATGCCAGAGTTTGCAGGCCTCCTACTGCGTTGGAGTTCCCAACAGTGGTCCACACCTTGAAATAAAGTGGTCTAAATGCTACAGCTGATCACTCGTCCCATGAATGGAGGATAAGGTAGGATTTAAAAAACCATGGGCACTAGCATAGCCTCCACCCATATTGTATACGTCTTTCCATTAGGTGGTAATTCCGTAGATTGAGTTTCTAGGGCCTCGTGGCGGGCAATAAGAGCATCCATTGGATAATGTTGTGAGTATTCAAATCTTTATGATGATCTATGAACAATAATTAATTTTAGGGTTCTTCAACCTGATTAGAATGATCATTGGCTCAAGGAGTGGCTAGTGGGATGACCTGTGGAAATACTAGGGCAACGACATGTGGAGCAGCTGGGGGAAACTGAGATGGGTCCCATGGAGGGTTATCGCACAACTTTGGTGGATTTGGTGATTCATATCATGTCATATTCTCATAAAATCAGTCCTATAACCATTCTATATTGGTAGGATGGTCATGGTCACCCATAGGAAACTCGTTGAGGTGAGGTTGTACCTTCCCATGCTGCCCCGGTCAAGGATTACCATAGTAAGGTCGCTGCTCCACTACACATTCAGAGAGGAGGTCATGGGTTGTATTTTTATGTTATCTATCTAGTTGAAGCATCATATCCATTTCAAGGTCACCTTTTGTATTTGACATTGAGTCAGACGGTTCAGAGGGATTGATTATCCATGTATGCTATTTACCCTTATTGGGGTTCCAAACAACGGATAATGAATCGGAAGGTGAAGGATGACCTAGTATGTTACAATGCTAGTGAGTAAACCTACCCAAAGGATCTAATAAGTGTGGAACCACCCAAGGGTAAGTTATCTTCAAGAATTCCTATATTGGTCTCCTCCACCGATAGGTCGACCTTTTTAACTATGACTGTACCTAAAGTCATATCCTCAATATCACTTATAAAGTCTGGCTAGCACAGGATAGAACTGAAATGAAGGGTTGAATACTTCCCCAAAACTCATATATAATCATGGGGGGAAGCCTCCTTAATTATTATGCAGAGCAATATAATGCTTTGGACACATCGTTGTAGGAGGGTCTGATGGTGAAGAAGCAACTCAGGACGTTCCGCTAGAGGGAGCACAACCATGTAGACCTTGCAGCATTGCTGGCCAATGTCTTTAAAGTGTTCCCAACCCTAGGGTTATGTCACCCTTTGATTATGGAGGTAGAAGTGTGTTTCCCAATGATTTTGGTAGAATCACATTACATAATCCATGGTGAGAGTTTCTAGAATGCTGAAACCTGTTGTTGTGATGGGTCAGGACATCTCTGAGAACTGGTCTGCTGCAAGGATGTCACGTAATATCCTATGTCAAAACTTAGGATATGGCCCTTGGTTGTCCTATTCATGTCTAGGGGAGGATAATAGTCTGGTAACGACAATAAAGTGTACAGTTGCGATGGTAGACCAGCCCGTGGAGAATACATAGCACGAGCTGACAAGCTAATGCATCTTGGGATGTCTTTCAGTGAAGGCACTAATTGTGCCACCACATCCCTATAAGACGGATGAACGACCACCGATTCCCATATCGGGGTTGTGGTTACTTATGGTGGTTCATTCTGTTTCCCTTCCCCTATTGGTCCCCAGAACAACTCTCCATGATATCTGGTAGACGTGGAGAATGATCAGGTTGACGATAGGGAGGATTGCACAGCTAGGCCTGGGAAAGGGGAAAAATATTCTTCCTCTTATATGTATCTTTAGAGGGATGAAGGGATCTGATGGACCTAACTTTCTACAAGGATGAGGTTTATACACCTCTTTCTTTCCCCACCCCCCAACATAGAAGAGTGGGGTGTGTGTTCCATTAACGAATCACACTCCACATCAGAATTTGAAAAGAAGACAAGTTTAATCATGGCATGTAATTTCTCAGTATTCTTCTTTTGGTGTCCGTGAACAACCCTCCTTCCCTAGGACGGTTCTTTAGGATAGGGTATGTGTTTGACAACAGGAGTACCCTCAGCCGAAATATTACTAGGGTGGAGAGTACATCCTCCTGGGTGAGTCACGGTGTGAGGAGAGCCCAGAATAATTTCACATGGAACACAAGGAGGGCCTCCATTTCTACTATTTAGTGGGGGGATCATCGGAGGTTCTTGAGAGGGTAGGACCTCTGCTGGAGTTGTTGGGATCATGGGAAGTGCTTCCATTTATGTTTCCCTTTGCGGTCATGGTATGAGGGGGCCTATGTACTAGTCAAACCGAACATGGGGAAGACCGTCATGTTGGGCACCAATGAAGTAGGGCATACCTCTGCTTCTATGATTTTTAGGATAGAGAGGACCTTCGTTGACTTCGGTAAGAACATGGGGAAGACATCCATGCTGAAGGTTGATCGAGTGAAGAGGATATTCACATCGATGACCTATGACATGAGGGAAGACTCTATAAATGGGATCACAGGTTCAAAAGAAACCTATGTGTTAGAAGTCAACAGGGTGGGATGTGCCTTTCCCTGGACTGATGATGGTATTGGGAGGGTCTCCATGCTGATCTTGGGAGTGGGGATGTAATGAACCAACCAAAATTTAATTAAAATTCGTCCTGATCAATTTAAATGTCTTGTTATGTAAAGTGGTTATATAAAACATATGCACTTCCTTGGTTTTAGATTTTTGGATTCTAAAATACTGCAAAGAATTGTTACCATTTCTAATATAGTTGTTGAACAATGATCACATGATTAATATTGATATAGGGCTTTTAAAAATCCAATTTAATCAGAAAATGGAATTGATGGCATCATCCAATAGAATTTATCCATAATAATCCCTTTTCAGAGCATGGAAAGGAGGTATCGTCATTGGGATTCGCTTTTGATCAATCCCAAGACTATTTTGGTCACATTAAGCTTGAAATGAATCACCTATGGGGTAATTGGAAGTTAATTGAGACTACCACCAAAGAAAAGTTATCAAATCCACCCCAAGAGCCTGTCATCATCGCAAAACATACCCTTTGTTCTAATGCAGGTGTTATAAGGGGTTATGTAATAAGACCCTATGTAGAGACCCTAAGCTTATTGTACATGGACATTACATTACTTTTGCGGAATACTTAGTACATAACAAAAACACACACACAAGGATCGTAATAGTTTATTGTCTTTGGAAACTCGGAACGTAATCTTCTAATCGTGGTGAAATATCTTCAATATCTCCCATAAAGATCTTCCCTTTTTTTTTACCTAAAAACCTTTCTTTATATCCTGGGGAAAAGAAAACATAAAAGGGTGAGCTCAAATGCTCAGTAAGGGTAAACAAAAGAAATATCAATCACATCATATACATAAAAACATAGCTTTTGGAAATCTTAACCTGCAAAAGAGCTCATAATATCATAACATGGGATAAATCATAGAAGTGAAAATGAGATCCCCATAATCATAACATAAAACATGAAACTTTGTGGCATGCACACATAATCATGGAAAATCATTTCTTGTTAGTCATGACTCATTGCCAAGACTATCTTAGTGGACAAAGTCCCTTTCTGAACCGAGTTCACTCCTCGTTTCAGTCCTGTATCACTGAACCGAAATAACCTTCCATTCCAGCCATGTCTATCTCATGAGATATAAAATCATTACCCAATGCATTGGAGGGAGATATAGGTCCCACCCATCTCATAATGATACCATTCTTATGTGTGCCACAAAATCATAAATCATACATCATTTCATAACACATGTAACAAAAATGGGATTCTTAAACAACATGACATCATAAAACCATTCATATAAGATAAAGGAATTCATAAACATAATTCCATCACAACATAGTCAAATAAATGTAAAAATATGGATAGAAACAGAACCCTTTATTATCTTAGATGGAAAATAATTTTGATAAAACACTTGAATTGAATTCTTGAGGAAAATATCCTTTCTTCTTCAAAATCAATTTCTTTACACAAAACATCATGCAATTTTAAAAGAAAGATATTTTATTGAAAATAGTCATGAAATATTTTGGAGGAAGGTTCATGAAAATAATGCTTTATAAAACCGTAAAAATCCGTTCGTTCCGTATAAGTTAAAAAAAACATTCTTCTCGTACTTTTTTCGGAAAAGTCAAAAAGTACCTCGTACGAAAATGACAAAAGATTCCTTTCATATCTTTTAAAAAAACTCACCTAAGGGTAAAATTGGATATAAACTATTGTATAAGGATGGAAATAATATTACATATTGATGGAACATGGATTTTGATGATAAAATACACCCCAGTAATTACCAAAGTAAAAACAATCTCGGATAAAAGTGAGATTGTGATATTTCCCTTACCTTAGGTCCGACTTGCTTTGTAAGTGTCCTAACCTCCTGTATAATGATTTAAATCATGTTATTGACTTATTACAGAATCATATTCATTGTTATGATATCATATATGGTTCACTTATGACATTATATTACCCGTTCTTTTGTAAATTCCATGTTAAAGAAGCGTTTTGGGTAAAATCGTTTCATTTATCGTAGGTGTTTTGACTTGTTGTTATTGACATTATTATTACTTATATCATGATTTACTTACTTCCAGAATATAAAATATGATTTATATATCATATATATTCAGTATATATATATATATAATAGATAGATAAATGAAATGAAAAACACCGTTCATGGAGACGGTAGTCCGTACGTACGCATGAACGCTGTTTTCCTTTCCCTATTGTCTTGAATGGAAGTAAGTAGATGACATACATATATATATATACATAAATCCAGTAGATTTATAATGTCATATATTTCATTATTATTTCTTATATATACTTTATAATCATTCTTAAATGGTTAACATGGAGAATGAATCTCATCGCGTCGTGGAGACGGTAGTCCGTACGTACGCACGAGCGATGATATCATTTCCATAAATATTGAACTGAATTGGAGTGGATTATACAATATATCAGAATCAATATGATGTTTTAATAACTATTTATAGTTATTCTTTACACCATTATACCCATCCATGTAAGGTGGTGGTGGAAAATAGATTACACCACGGCGTGGAGACGGTATTCCGTACGTACGCACGCGCGGTGATTTCTTTCTCCGTAGGATAGATAGATGGTGAAATAGGGTTGTTTCATACTTATAATAACATATCAGTATATTAGTGATACTGATGTTATTACTTCATAATGAAACAACCTAAGAAGAAGAAGTGGAAGAAGAAATAAAGATGAAAGAATTGGTAACGGTAATTACCTCTTCTTTGAAGCGCCTTTTGGAGACCTCCTCTTAGGGAACTAAAATTGGTCTTTGAGGAAGACCAGAACCTCTAGGATGTTTCTAGGGAAGTGTAGAAGAGATTTTGGCAGGGTTTGTCCGATATTGAGTGCTCAAATTGGTGTGAGGAGGAGGGGGAGGAGGTGTCCTTTTATAAGGGAGGAGAGGGGCACCTTAGGAATATCTTAAAATATTATTTTATATTAAAGTCAAAATCGGTTTATAATGGTTCCAAAGGGTCTTATTTCGAAGATAAGGTGGGGATGGGTCGAAATCCTATCAACCAATAGAATTTAGACAAGTTTAGGATATTATTTTAACCTTATCAATTAAATTTAACTCTAAGTTAAATAATTTAACTTTTACCATGTCTTTTTGTTTTCTTTCACTATATGGTTAATAAACTTACTATAACATGCCAAACGAACCCCAAATTGTTTATTATTAATATATATATCCTTATCTAAGTCATTTGGCCGATCCTTAGACTTTTAGGAATAAAATAACAATTAATAATATAATATTTTATTTAAAAACTATTTTGTGTCAATTTTGACACTATTTGATATATGATTTTTGTGAAAGTCATAACAGAATTATATGTTCTATCCAAGGTGATTAAATCAACACTAATATATCATAGTAACCTATAAAATCAGTGGAATTCATAAAAAGTCTCAAATTATATTTATTTTGGTGTTTATAACATCAATTATGTCAATATTTCATTAATAATATAATTACTGCATCATCATTGTGTCATAAATAAATTAAATTATTTGATGTCTAAAAATTACAAATAAAATACCATCATGTAGTAAATCTTTTTAGCTTTCTAATGAATATTTACAATCTAATTTATCTTATGTATAACCCCATATTAAAAATGATTTACTTATCAAACTTTGATTTTAACTATTTTAACCCTTCTTTAAATAAATTAATAATAAATGTCCTAATCTAATCCAAGTGGGCCTAAATGGTCATATTTTATTCCTAAGTTTGTTTTTGGTCGAATTACACTTTTCCAATAGAATTAGGACATGTGTTAGGGTAATAGTAATATCATATTTACCCTTAGTTACCCTATTTACTTTTAACCGTGGTAAAAAAAGTAAAAAGTTACTATTTACCCAAAAAAAAATTCATTTCATTGAACCACATTTTAGTCCTTGATATTAACCGTGTCTCTCGGATTTTCGAAATTCCATTCACAGAAGCGATAAAATTAAGTTTTATGCAAAATTCAGTTTTTTAACCTACCACTTAGTAGTTTCACTATTCATCAAAAATTGATGTTTTTCAGAACAATGCCAAAATTTCATCCCAAGCTATATTTCATATTCCGAATTCAAAAATGAAGTCTATTTTACCAAATTCATAACATAAACGTTGCATTAATTAATTTTATAATTAAATCCCGTTGTTAAAACAAATAGCGTGTTTTTAAGAAACAATATCTATCAAAAGATTTACACTTGTTTATGTCTAGTTTAAATGTGAAATTACATCCAATGACCAACATTGTATTAAATTGTAAAAATATATTCTAAATATACTTTAAAACCACTCAAATTAATGATTTATCACTATTAATTATTTCGATTAAAAAAGTTGTTTTTAATTATAATTTAGTAATTTTCACTATTCATCAGAATATGAAAGTTATCCGAAAAGTACCAAAATTTCACCTTAGGCTAAATTCGATACTCCGAATCCAAAAATGAAGTCCATTTTGAGAGTTAAAATTTCTAAAATTTAAAAAGTGGTTATTACTATTCATAACGGCTAGTTTTAATAATATTTTAATAGCATATCATTGTTTCGTGAAACTCAATATTACGTACCACACACGCTATCGAGGAAGGTTGTGATTGCGTGTAATGCAAGGCAAGTCAAGGATGCGCGTTGTGCAAGCTCCTTTTGGTGTAGCGTATAACACAAGTCATTAGTAAAATAAAAAAGAATATTTTTCATAAAATCTCGGGCTGTTACATTCTACCCCCCTTAAAATGAATTTCGCCCTCGAAATTCGTCGGGGTTATAAATGGTTTACTATTCGAAAGTTTCTTTAATAGAAACCCACATCGTAAAAGGGAATACCAAAACTTGGCTTTAAAAACTAAAGTATGAAATGTAACGATTACCCAAATAGACTAATCACTGGGTTTTCACATAGGTGAAAATATGGATATGGAAGAGAAATCTAACCATCATGTTCTGATGGAGAGTGGTAGAGAACATGGCTATGGAAAAGCCAGTAATCACAAATCCATAGATTTGTGATGATATAAGGTACCATCTGATTCATCAGGTATAAGATCACTAGGACAACATTTTTGGTTTTCAAGATCATTTCCCTAAAGTTGAAAATTTTCTTAGAATAAATACTTACTTTATTTTGGTACAATCTTACTTTTGTCCGTGCCTTGAACAATTTCTACTTCATCTCTTAAATAAATGAAGTTGAATTTGTTATTTATGAAGTGTTAGCAGATCATGTGATAGAATGACTGTTCATTCCATCTGTCTCAAACAAAAGGTTAGCATAAGTCATTCTATAGTGAGATTAATCATATATGGTTCCTAAAATGGACTTATACTTCATATATCATACTGATTAATATAATAAAACTAGTTTCTACTAAACAGGGACTTCCTGTAGGCCAGTGGTAGGCGATAAAGGCCAGTCGCACTTCGGTTGTGGGTTCGATTCCCACAGCCTTGTCCGAAGCGATGGGTTGTCGCCCGTCCTGCAGGTTGTCCTTTTTCTAAAACTATATTACTATAACATCCCATCAATAATATCGAGAAAACTTCTATCCTTAAACAATACTAACTTATGTACAACATAGTCCAATCCAATCTTTAGGCTTATCCATAATACTGCAGTCCATTCTCATAACATAGTGAAAACGATTACCAGAGATTTAATACCATCGTTGATCCCCATATATCATAAGATATATCTTGTTGGTCACATTCCAAACATTCAAAGGCCTTAATCTTGTACTTTCTTGAATACCCATTGAACGTTAGTGAAAACTTGAATGCAGTTAAAAGTTAACACTTTTCACATACCGAAATCCTCAAAATTCTATATACTCAAACCATGATATCACTTAGTCCTTATATCAATCATGAGCTCATGAATACTATTAAACATTTCATTTTCTCGTCTTCATTATGCGCATATCATCTTATTTCCAAAAAAAATTATCTCAATCACTTTGAATACCACATCAATAAATATTGCAATACTCAATGATACAACATTATTTTGGAATCCCATTACATAAACACTTAATCATTCCACCACATCGTTGTCATATTCAACATTGCCAATAGTGATCGCATGTGATTTCCCTTTGTCCTTTGCCTTCAGTGGTTGCTCATGTTGATCATCACTAACCCTTGGATTAGGGAAATTATTAGCATAATGCCCCATTTCCTTGCACTTGAAGCATTGAAGTGTTGGTGGTGCGTTCTCTGCAGTGTTTACTTTATTCACATCATTAGAAACCCTTTTTCCATTACTTCGACACTCAGCTGCTCGATGACCTTCTTTTCCACACTTAAAACATTTTCTAGTCCCTTTAAGGCAATCTCCACCATGCTTCTTCCCACACTTTGTGCATAAGGAAACAGTCATCTTCTTTTCATCATTATTCTGAGATTTCTCCTTGAACTCCATCTTTCGTTTCTTGTCAAAACCATGAGATGGATATGTAACACCAACTTCCATTTCTACCTTGATAGCACAACGCACAATTTCTTCATAGCTACTGAAGTCTCTTATAGCTAATGCCCTTCGAACACTTGGTTTTAAGCCACTGAAAAATCGATCAACTTTACTTTCAGGTTGGATGATAATTCCAGAAGCATACCTTGCAAGTCTTGTAAAATTTGCTTCATAGGTACCAACAGATTCATCGTCCCTTTGCTTCAGTTCAAGAAACTCTTTCTCCATCTTTGTTCGAAGAATACGAGGGAAGTACTTACTGAAAAACAAGTTCTTGAACTCGTCCCATTCCATGGACTCAATTTCATCTCTTGGCCTCGTATTCTTGATAAGATTCCACCATTGATCAGCTTCACCTTCCAAACGATATACTGCTAAGATGACTTTATCATGTTCAGAACATTGAAGAACTGAAAATATCTTTTTAGTAGTACTAATCCATTGTTCAGCAACTAATGGATCAGTAGACCCACTGAAAGAAGGTGGACGTTGCCTCATGAAGGACTCAATAGAATATTGTTCCCTTCTCTGCTCATTTGGAAGTTCAGAATGATTCATAGCTTGTGTAAGTATAGCAATAAGATTTTGCACTCCATCTCCCATAACATTTGTTTGTTCAGGAGGGCAATCATTGCATTGTCCATTTCATTGATCAACACGGTTCCTTCGGGTTCCAGCCATCGTCTAAAACCCAAAAAGAATAGTGTGAGAGGCAAAAATCATGCTAGGGAAAACAACATAATAAAGGGGGAGTACCTTCAATATCCAACATCTTAGGTTTAATTCTATGATCTTTAGCGTAATTCTATTACTATAACCTATACGTATACTTATCCCTAGGGACATCCCTAGACATACCTTAGAAATATCTCTAGGGATCTCACTAAAGTTCTCGCATCCTAGTTTCCAAAGGTTGACTAAACCTTTCCTCTGATACCAACTGTAGAGACCCTAAGCTTATTGTACATGGACATTACATTACTTTTGCGGAATACTTAGTACATAACAAAAACACACACACAATGATCGTAACAGTTTAGTGTCTTTGGAAACTCGGAACGTAATCTTCTAATCGTGGTGAAATATCTTCAATATCTTCCATAAAGATCTTCCCTTTTTTTTACCTAAAAACATTTCTTTATATCCTGGGGAAAAGAAAACATAAAAGGGTGAGCTCAAATGCTCAGTAAGGGTAAACAAAAGAAATATCAATCACATCATATACATAAGAACATAGCTTTTGGAAATCTTAACCTGCAAAAGAGCTCATAATATCATAACATGGGATAAATCATAGAAGTGAAAATGAGATCCCCATAATCATAACATAAAACTTGAAACTTTGTGGCATGCACACATAATCATGGAAAATCATTTCTTGTTAGTCATGACTCATTGCCAGGACTATCTTAGTGGACAAAGTCCCTTTCTGAACCGAGTTCACTCCTCGTTTCAGTCCTGTACCACTGAACCGAAAGAACCTTCCGTTCCAGCCATGTCTATCTCATGAGATATAAAATCATTACCCAATGCACTGGAGGGAGATATAGGTCCCACCCATCTCATAATGATACCATTCTTATGTGTGCCACAAAATCATAAATCATACATCATTTCATAACACATGTAACAAAAATGGGATTCTTAAACAACATGACATCATAAAACCATTCATATAAGATAAAGGAATTCATAAACATAATTCCATCACAACATAGTCAAATCAATGTAATAATATGGATAGAAACAGAACCCTTTATTATCTTAGATGGAAAATAATTTTGATAAAACACTTGAATTGAATTCTTGAGGAAAATATCCTTTCTTCTTCAAAATCAATTTCTTTTCACAAAACATCATGCAATTTTAAAAGAAAGAGATTTTATTGAAAATAGTCATGAAATATTTTGGAGGAAGGTTCATGAAAATAATGCTTTATAAAACCGTAAAAATATGTTCGTTCCGTATAAGTTAAAAAAAACATTCTTCTCGTACTTTTTTCGGAAAAGTCAAAAAGTACCTCGTACGAAAATGACAAAAGATTCCTTTCATATCTTTTAAAAAAAACTCACCTAAGGGTAAAATTTGATATAAACTATTGTATAAGGATGGAAATAATATTACATATTGATGGAACATGGATGTGGATGATAAAATACACCCCATTAATTACCAAAGTAAAAACAATCTCAGATAAAAGTGAGATTGTGATATTTCCCTTACCTTAGGTCCGACTTGCTTTGTAAGTGTCCGAACCTCCTGTATAATGATTTAAATCATGTTATTGACTTATTACAGAATCATATTCATTGTTATGATATCATATATGGTTCACTTATGAAATTATATTACCCGTTCTTTTGTAAATTCCATGTTAAAGAAGCGTTTTGGGTAAAATCGTTTCATTTATCGTAGGTGTTTTGACCTGTTGTTATTGACATTATTATTACTTATATCATGATTTACTTACTTCCAGAATATAAAATATGATTTATATATCATATATATTCATTATATATATATATATATAATAGATAGATAAATGAAATGAAAAACACCGTTCATGGAGACGGTAGTCCGTACGTACGCATGAACGCTGTTTTCCTTTCCCTATTGTCTTGAATGGAAGTAAGTAGATGACATACATATATATATATACATCAATCCAGTAGCTTTATAATGTCATATATTTCATTATTATTTCTTATATATACTTTATAATCATTCTTAAATGGTTAACATGGAGAATGAATCTCATCGCGTCGTGGAGACGGTAGTCCGTACGTACGCACGAGCGATGATATCATTTCCATAAATATTGAACTGAATTGGAGTGGATTATACAATATATCAGAATCAATATGATGTTTTAATAACTATTTATAGTTATTCTTTACACCATTATACCCATCCATGTAAGGTGGTGGTGGAAAATAGATTACACCACGGCGTGGAGACGGTATTCCGTACGTACGCACGCGCGGTGATTTCGTTTTCCGTAGGATAGATAGATGGTGAAATAGGGTTGTTTCATACTTATAATAACATATCAGTATATTAGTGATACTGATGTTATTACTTCATAATTAAACAACCTAAGAAGAAGAAGTGGAAGAAGAAATAAAGATGAAAGAATTGGTAACGGTAATTACCTCTTCTTTGAAGCGCCTTTTGGAGACCTCCTCTTAGGGAAGTAAAATTGGTCTTTGAGGAAGACCAGAACCTCTAGGATGTTGCTAGGGAAGTGGAGAAGAGATTTTGGCAGGGTTTGGCCGAGCTTGAGTGCTCAAATTGGTGTGAGGAGGAGGGGGAGGAGGTGTCCTTTTATAAGGGAGGAGAGGGGCACCTTAGGAATATCTTAAAATATTATTTTATATTAAAGTCAAAATCGGTTTATAATGGTTCCAAAGGGTCTTATTTAGAAGATAAGGTGGGGAGGGGTCTAAATCCTATCATCCAATAGAATTTAGACAAGTTTAGGATATTATTTTAACCTTATCAATTAAATTTAACTCTAAGTTAAATAATTTAACTTTTACCATGTCTTTTTGTTTTCTTTCACTATTTGGTTAATAAACTTACTATAACATGCCAAACGAACCCCAAATTGTTTATTATTAATATATATATCCTTATCTAAGTCATTTGGCCGATCCTTAGACTTTTAGGAATAAAATAACAATTAATAATATAATATTTTATTTAAAAACTATTTTGTGTCAATTTTGACACTATTTGATATATGATTTTTGTGAAAGTCATAACAGAATTATATGTTCTAACCAAGGTGATTAAATCAACAATAATATATCATAGTAACCTATAAAATCAGTGGAATTCATAAAAAGTCTCAAATTATATTTATTTTGGTGTTTATAACATCAATTATGTCAATATTTCATTAATAAGATAATTACTACATCATCATTGTGTCATAAATAAATTAAATTATTTGATGTCTAAAAATTACAAATAAAATACCATCATGTAGTAAATCTTTTTGGATTTCTAATGAATATTTACAATCGAATTTATCTTATGTATAACTCCATATTAAAAATGATTTACTTATTAAACTTTGATTTTAACTATTTTAACCCTTCTTTAAATAAATTAATAATAAATGTCCTAATCTAATCCAAGTGGGCCTAAATGGTCATATTTTATTCCTAAGTTTGTTTTTGGTCGAATTACACTTGTCCAATAGAATTAGGACATGTGTTAGGGTAATAGTAATATCATATTTACCCTTAGTTACCCTATTTACTTTTAACCGTGGTAAAAAAAGTAAAAAGTTACTATTCACCAAAAAATTATTTTCATTTCATTGAACCACATTTTAGTCCTTGATATTAACCGTGTCTCTCGGATTTTCGAAATTCCATTCACAGAAGTGATAAAATTAAGTTTTATGCAAAATTCAGTTTTTTAACCTACCACTTAGTAGTTTCACTATTCATCAAAAATTGATGTTTTTCAGAACAATACCAAAATTTCATCCCAAGCTATATTTCATATTCCGAATTAAAAAATGAAGTCTATTTTACCAAATTCATAACATAAACGTTGAATTAATTAATTTTATAATTAAATCCCGCTGTTAAAACAAATAGCGTGTTTTTAAGAAACAATATCTATCAAAAGATTTACACTTGTTTATGTCTAGTTTAAATGTGAAATTACATCCAATGACCAACATTGTATTAAATTGTAAAAATATATTATAAATATACTTTAAAACCACTCAAATTAATGATTTATCACTATTAATTATTTCGATTAAAAAAGTTGTTTTTAATTATAATTTAGTAATTTTCACTATTCATCAGAATATGAAAGTTATCCGAAAAGTACCAAAATTTCACCTTAGGCTAAATTCGATACTCCGAATCCAAAAATGAAGTCCATTTTGAGAGTTAAAATTTCTAAAATTTAAAAAGTGGTTATTACTATTCATAACGGCTAGTTTTAATAATATTTTAATAGCATATCATTGTTTCGTGAAACTCAATATTACGTACCACACACGCTATCGAGGAAGGTTGCGATTGCGTGTAATGCAAGGCAAGTCAAGGATGCGTGTTGTGCAAGCTCCTTTTGGTGTAGCGTATAACTCAAGTCATTAGTAAAATAAAAAAGAATATTTTTCATAAAATCTCGGGCTGTTACACCCTATCACTACAATTATTTGCTTTATTTAGAATAAAAAATATACATTCATTTTATTGCTACTTTGTAAATGGGTTTTAAAGAACAAATAGTTTTTTAGTCAATATTCAATTAATATATCTCTTTTGATGAATTAATAGATTTTTGAATTAAGTAATATTTTATTAAAATATTATTACTAAATTAATTTTTATTAAATATTAATGATCGTTCTATTTTTTTATGAATACAATTTTAATATTTATTAATGTTTGAAATCTATTTTTTCAAGACCCATGAATTTTTGATAAATGTCGGTTTTTATTTTAAAAGTAAAAATTCACATGATTAGAAAAATATTTATATAAAATTACTATAATTTTTCTATTATGGACGTTGAAATTATCTAATGGTTAATTTTTCATAATTTTATGAGATATTTTAATTTTTGTGTAAAATTAAATACCATTAAAATATATAATGTGTTTTATTAAATCATAATGACACAATAGTGATGTAATAAAATAATATAAAATGTTTTTTCAGCCAATATTTTTTTATCCTTTAATATAATGTGATTTTAGATTTGTTTGATTAATTTTATGGTGCCTTGGTGGACCCTCTAAGGCTTAAAAAATATTTTTTATTTTTAAAATGATTTCCTTGAGAGTCTGACTCAACTCCACATAGGAATGAATAATATTATAATAAGTTCTGCCTTTGGACTTATAAAATAATTTTTTTTTCACTCAACATTTTCAATAACCATGTGTAAAAACCATGATATGGTTTGTGGTTTTCATTATTTTAATGTGTAGTGTCCAAAACCTAAATAATAAATAATTACCTCCCTTTTCCTATATAAAACCACTCAATTTCCCATTACTCTTCACTCTAACCATTAAGAGCTCTAAAAACCTATGAAATATTTTTTGTATAATCCTCCCAATGTTCCCCAAGATCTGAAGAATCCTCTCTCAATCCTCTCTGAAGCCTTTGGGATCACACTTCCAAGTAAGGGATCTTTACTTTCCTTCCTTCCTAATTTATGTCCATGTTTCCTTATGTTGTTATTCCCCATTTATCTTCATTTAAAAATGTTGGGGTGTGATTTCTCTCTCCTCAATTCCATATAATCAATTCATTTAAATTATGAATCAAAATTCCATTACATGTGTTGGTGTATTATGTTCCATGACCCCCTCACAGTCTATTTCATGTATAAATAATGAGATACCAATTTATCTCTCATCAACCCATTTTACAATTTCTATTTGACATTATTATTTAGCTAAATTTATTGCAAAATTTCCCATGGAAAAATTGTCTTGTAAGTGAATACCATATCCATTTCTCTATCAAACATATTCACCATTATGAACATGTACTTGTTGATTGAGGACTTTCATTTAGGTATTCTACATCTCTTATTCATCGAATAAATTATGAAGTTTAATGAATCCATGTTGTATGATCTATGTGGCACATTTATGCATGAAATGAAATTATTAGGAAGGATGTTCCCTGATAATTCTCTAATGCATTGGGTAAAGAATAGTATCATGATATGCAATGTGCAATGAGGGTTTACTCATGATAATTCAAGTGCAATGAGGGTTTACTCATGCCAGTTAAAGTAAAACGAGGGTTTACTCATGCTCCATTTTCATTGAGCCTTGGATCATGCTAATATCATGATAAATGTTGTTTTGAAATATCAATGTTACGATATTCATTATATATCATGCCTTTATGTTCATGGTTATCTTATACTCCATTGATATTCCTATTTCCTAACATGTATTTTATTCTTCATGTTATTCCTTCTATACTCCATTAATGGACTTTATTTCTCACCATTTTCTTATCCATGTCCTTAGGATAAACCATGATATTCTAAGTACGAAGGAATGTTGTGGTCATTTAAAAGATGTTTTAAATAAGGATGTTGTGCCCTATGTTCTATATTGTTATGCAATGTTCCTAATTTACAAGGACACTAGACCTCTAGATCCTCAGAGATGTCTTAATTACAATTTTATGTAATAAATCGTGATTATGTAAGTAATAAAGAGCAGGGTTGTTATAGTTGGTATCAGAGGATTGGTTTAGTTACTTTTGGGTCTAGGATTAGAAAACCCTACTGAAATTCGTAGGGATAATTCTATGTATAATAATAACATTACTAAATTTTGGTGAGTATAGAGTAAGTGGTTTATCATTAAAATACATACATGTCTAGATACGAACAAGTTGAGGTGGCACTCACACAGATCCATCATGGGGTAAAACTTGAATACACTGCTTTGTGCTAGACTAGAATGGGAGCTGGTGCACGAAAACGGGCCTTGATGCACTCTTATTTTGACACTCCCAGGGGATATGATTTAGAAAATTCATAAACTTAGTATTAACCATTATTAAGGGTATAAAAAATTCCATTCGGAATAAATGTTGGGAAGTAGATCATGGATAACATAGATTAAAGCCTACAAATTTATAAGTTAAGGAGATAAATGTAATTTATAAGTTATCCATTATTTTATTTGGATTCCCCTTTATGTGTTTCCCATAAAATGCCTATTATTCCATCTAATAACCTGTAATAAGAGGACTCAGGCTAACAACTGATGCAAAGATCAATGTGATGACTGTTCTAATGAGATGCCCAATCCGATGGGAGTGGGAATCACAAACATTGTGACAATAATCTCTTTGTTAACTCATATGTTGAATAGAAACATGGGTCAATAGGAATGTCCAACCCCTCTAATAATTAACACACCATAATCGATAGCTTCATGAGACAAAGGCCTCCTACTTTTAACAGATCATCTGATACCTCAATCGTCGAACAAGGGATCGACTCCATTAACATGATCTTATCCATCCTTCAGTGTTCTGAACAATAGGATGTTATTCTGGATACATATCATACGGATGACGAAGAAGGTTAATGGTAGAAATTTATAAAAAATATGAAGCCCAAGGAAGAGATCGAGGCATTGGAATGGAAGGATTTCTGGAAAATGTTTTTCGATAAAAATTATTTGCACAATGTCTTACTTAATATGGAAAGGGACTTACATTCCCTCAAGTAAAAAAGACAATTAATCTATCGGCGTGTATGAGTAAAACATTACAAGTCTTACATGGTATGCCTCCAACATTTCTGTTTCCCCCCAATGCAAGTTAGAATGCTTCTTTGGTGGGATAAAACCTAACCTATAGAATTTCCTAGTGATCTGTGACTTCTATAGCTATTACTAAATTGATTTATGTTCCCTCAAAGTTGAAATGGATATTGGAGAATCTCATAGGTGTCATGTGGATAAGAAGTGTAATTTGGACATTAATTCTAGCTATTCGATGGATAAATCCAACGGTGCTAAGGAATTCTAGAACCCCACTTGCCAATGGTGTAGAAAGAATAACCCTATAAATTTCCTGAAGAGGGTGAGGAAATACTTTAGGTGTGGAAGAGAAAGGCACTAAGGTATGAACTACTGACATGAAAAACCTACTACTATGATAGAGGAGAGGAATGCCGTGTTTTACCCTCAATACACTATTCATTACTTAAATAGCAAAGAAACTGGGCACCTTGCAAACCAGTTACCTAATCCAATGGTTTTTTAGGCAACCAATAACCTTAAAGGCATCATGGGAGAGATTTTTCTATCACTATGATCGAAGAAAACCCCAACAAAGAAGTGGTGATATATACTCTAGTAATCCAATCAAGAATACTTAACATACATTTTGATTCTGGTTCTACACATTCTTTTATATACCAATAGTTTTGTTGAACAATCCCAACACCACAAATAAATCATGTAAGTAGAGATGTCAGTGAGAACAAAAAATGAGGAAATCATTGAATCCCATGAATATAACACCTACCCTGTCTCAATTTGTGGTTTTACCTTCCCGACAGACCTCGTCATACTCATTCTGGAAGAATTTTCTACAATTCTTATCATGGATTGGCATTCTCTATATAGAGATAACATAAATTTTCGTGAGAGTGAAATCACTCTCTATATGGAGAATCGACCCCCCAATTCTTTACAAGTGAAAGGATGTGGATGAATATTATTTAACACCATAATCTCATGTATGGATATTACTAACTTATGGGCATGCACATCTTGGTCAGATGATTGATTCTAATGAATCAACCATCCATGAAGACTTTCCTATTGTGAGGGAATTTTTTGAAGTGTTTCCCAATGAATTGTATGGTCTTCCTCCTAGAAGAGAAGTTGAATTATCTATTGATCTTATACCAAGGGATTTTAAAAATATCTAAGACTCCATATAGTATATTTGTTGTGGATATTGGGGAGTTATAGACACAACTATAGGAGAATCTTGATATAGGGTTTATACACCCTTGTGCTTCACCATGGGGTGTACTAGTCCACTTCATCCAGAAAGAGGATGGGTCAAAGCACCTTGTCATTGATTATCGTGAGATCAAAAATATCACTATAAAAAAATGTATCCTATGCCACGAATTGATGAGTTGTTCGATCAGCTATGTGGAGCACAATATAACTCCATGGTGGATCTGATGTCAGGATATATCCAATTAAGGGTAAGAAGGAGGATATCCCCAAGACTGTTTTTCATAAAATGTAGGGGCACTATGAATTCATAGTAATGCCTTTCAAACTCTCTAATACCCCGTAAATATTCATGGAAATGATGAATAGATTCTTTATATATTACCTTGAAAAAATTTTGGTAGTCTATATTGACGATATTCTAATATACTCTAAAACCATGGAGGATCATGAGGAGCATCTATGCACTGTACTATAAACCTTATGAGAGGATAAGCTCTAGGAAAAAGTACAGAAAGTGTGGGATCTATTTTAAGGAAGTATCATTCTTAGTATATATCATCAGAAGAAATGGGTTATCTGTGGATCCCTCTAATATAAATGCAATTGAGGGATGGTCGAGGCCAATATAGGTGATGGGTATTCATAGCTTTCTTGGGTTAGCTGAATATTATCGCCGAGTTATTAGAAAGGTTTCATGATTTTCAAACCCTCTTACCAATCTAACATGTAATGGAGTCATGGTTCCTTGGAGTGATAAATGAGAATATATTTTCAAGTGGATTAAAAGGATTCTTACCACTACACACATTCTAACACTACCCACAAGTGGAGAATTTTTTTTGGTATTCAGTGTTTCTTCAGAGAAGAGAATGGAAAATATGTTGATGCAAAATGAAAAATTCATCGCCTATGCTTCAGGGAAATTAAAAGTTCATAAGAAGAAATATCCAACACATGATCTAGAGATGGAAGTAGGGATATTTGTTTTAAAAATAAGGTTGCATTATCTCTTTGGGGAGAGTTGTGAAATATACATGTTTCACAAAATTCTCAAAAATATATTCACACTAAAAGACATGAACATGTTCCAATGAAGATGGTTAGAGGTCATAAAAGATTATGACTGCTCAATCCATTACCACTGTAGGAAAGCAAACAAGGTGGAATATTCACTAATATAGAAAGGACCCATCAATTCTATTAATGATTAGAATTTAAACGGTTCAAATATTATTAGATTTTATGAAGATGAAAATGGGAATCATAAAGAAGGTAACATCATAAATCCTTTAACAAATGATTTCTCAACAGTTTCTTTTAGAATGGAAAAAGGATGGTCAAAAGAATGATGCGGGAATTTAGAAAAATGTGCAAACTATAAGAAATGGTAAATCTTTAGAGATCAATGTTAATGAAGAAGGAATTGTGAGATTTGGGTCAAGACTATGGGTTCCATCAAATCCGATGTTAAATAATGATATTTTGGATGAAGCATCTAGTTCAATTTTATCTATTCACTCAGGAAACACAAATATGTATCAAGATCTATAAAATATTTATTGGTGGGAAACCATGAATAATGAGATAACTGAATATACATCAAAGTTCCAAGTATGTTAGAGTGTGAAGGATGAGAGGCGTAAGTCTAAGGGGATGATGCAACCATTACCCTTACTATTATGGAAATGGGAGAACATCACTGTGGGCTTTCTCACCAGACTTCCAAATATACCCAAAGGAAACAATGCTATCTGGGTTGTTATGGATTTTCTTAAAAATACATCACACTTGATTGAAATTCAAGATAATTTCACATTGGATAAACTAGAATGGTTATAAATCAGATAACTCGTAAGGCTACATGGAGTACCACTATCCATTGTATCTAATCGAGATCCAAGATTCACCTCCACATTTTGGAAGACTCTCCAAAATGCTTTGAATACTGAGCTGAACATCAGTATAGATTATCATCCTCAAACTAATGGTCAATCTCAGTAGACTATCCAAAAACTTGAGGACATGTTGAGAGCATTCTCAAAGGACCTCAAAGGAAGATAGGATCAACAGCTTCCTCTAATTGACTTCTCTTAAAACAATAGTTTCCACACAAGCATCCTAACAGCTCCTTATAAAGCCCTTTTTGGGAAGAGGTGAAAAGCACGGCCATGTTGGGCTGAAGTTAGAGAGAGAAAACTCCTAGGTCCTGAAATGGTCTAAGAAATGGTGGATAAGGTTAAGACCATCCAGTAGCACATTAATGCTACTCAGAGTTGACAAAAGAGCTATGTTGATAATCATCGAATAGTCCTAGTGTTTTATTTTGGAGACATGGTATTCTTTTGAATATCACTGGGGAAGATAGTTATGAGATTTGAGTAGAATGGAAGGATTATTCCAAGGTACATTAGCCCTTTTGAGATCCTTGATCACATTGGAGTAGTGGCCTATCGACTAGAACTACCACTGAATTTGTCTCAAGTACATGATTTATTCCATGTATCAATCTTGAAGAAGTACATACCTAACTCATCACATGTAATCAATCCAGAGGTGGTACCATTGGAGAATGACATCTCTTATAAAGAGACACCAGTGAAGATAATAGATCGTAGGGAAAAGGTTATATGAAATAAGACAATTCCCCTCGTTAAGGTGATGTAGTGAAACCACCAGTTTGAAGAAGAAATGTGGGAATTAGAGGAAGTGATGAAATAGATTTACCCACATATTTTTTAGTGTGGGAAAAGGAAATTTTGATGGTGAAATTTCATAAGGGGGAAGATTGTAATGGAACAATATTTTATTAATGAAAATTCCTCTTAATCTAATTAATTTTCTTATTATGTAAAGTGGTTATATAAATAATATTCACTTCCTTCATTTTATGTTTTTGGATTTTAAAATACTGTTATGGATTATTACAATTGCAAATATTTCTGTTGAATAATGATCTAATGATTAGTATAAATATAGGGCTTTAACAAATCTAATTTACATAGACAAAGGAAATGATGGCCCCATCTAGTATAATTCCTCCATACAAAGCCCTTTTGTTAGATCTCAGAAAGGAGGTAGCATCACTAGGCTTTCCTCTTGACCAATCCCAATCTAAGCTTCAACACATTAATCATGAAAAGAATTTCCTACACGATATTTAGAAGTTAATAGATATTACCACCTGAGCGATGTTATCCGAGCTTCCTCAAAATCCTATCACCATCACACACCTTACCCTTAGTTCTAATGCGGGTGTTATAAGGGGTTTTGTAACGAGACCCTAGAACTATGATTATGTGATTTTTTTTCTGTATAAAGAATATACATTCATTTTATTATTAATTTGTAAATGGTTTTTAATGTAAAAACAATATTTTTAGTCAATATTAAATTAAGATTTTTATTTTGATGAATTAATGGGTTTTTTAATTAAAAAATATGTAGTAAAATTTTATCACTAAATTAATATTTATGAAAAATAATTTATTTTATAATTTTTTAATAATACATTGTAATTTTTATTAGGATCCGGAAGCTTTGTTGTCAAAACTGATGAATTTTCGATAAATGTCAGTTTTTATTTTACAAGTAATAATTCAATTGTTTAGAAATTTCTGTAGATAAAGTGAATATAATTTTTTGTTTCAAGACATTGAAATTATCTAACAGTGAATTTTTCATAATTTTCGAAGTTAGTTTTTTTAGGTATAAATTAAGTACTGTTTAAATATATAATTTGATTTATGACATCATAATGACCCAATAGTGATGTAATTAAATACTATAAAATGTTTTTTCGTCCAATAGTTGTTTTAGCTTAAAAATAATTTTATTTTAGATTTGTTTGATTAATTTTATGGTTCCTTGGTGGACCATCCAATACTTTTAAAATATTTTATCTTTTTTAAATGATTTCCATGAATGTGTGACTCACCTCTACATAAGAAATCCTAATATTTCAATAAGTTCGGCCAATATCCTTATAAAATAATTTCTTCTACTCCAATTTGGAAAAACCCATGGATAAAACCATGGTATGGTTTGTGGTTCATATTATTTTAATGTTTAGTGTCAAAAACCTAAATAATAATGAATTCCCTCTTCTTTCCTATATAAACACAATCAATATCACATTCTTCTTCACTCAAACCATTTGGAGCTCGACCATCATATTCCCCCCTCTCTATAGAATCCTCCCTAGGTTCCCTAATCTCCAAAGAATCATCTCTCAAGCCTCTCCCATTCCTTTGAGATCACACTTCCATGTAAGGGATCCTCACTTTCCATCCTTCCTTATTTATGTCCATGTTTCTTTATATTGATATACCCCTTTTATTTTGAATTAAAAATGTTGGGGTATGACTTCGTACATACCCCATAATTCCCCTATTTTGTTTTAATGATTTTATACCTCTTTATCACTCATTTATTTCTCCCATGTACATCTGTTACCATGCCAAAATTCATTAAGATATTTCTCTCTCCTCATTTACATTCAAGAAATTATTTTATATTATTCATCTAAATTCCATTACATATGTTTGGATATTATGTTATATGAACCTCTTACTATCCATTTCATGTATAAATTATGAGATACCCCTTTATATCTCTTCAACCCATTTAACAATTTCTATTTTATTTCGTTATACGGCCGATTTTACACCAAAATTACCCATGCCAAATCATCATGTAAGTGAATACCATAACCATTTCTCTATCAAGGGTTTTCACCTTTATGAAAATGTAATTGTTTATTGAGGACTTACATTTATTTATTCCACATCACTTATTTGTAGAATAAAGTATGACATTTAATGAATCCATGTTTTATGATCTATGTGACACACATATGCATGAAATGAAATGATTAATAATGGTGCACCCTGATAGTGTTAAAATTCATTGGGTATAGAATAGTATAATGATACATCATGTGAAATGAGGGTTTAATCATGATAATTAAAGTTCAATGAGTATTTTCTCATGCTAATTAAAGTTATATGAGGGTTTACTCATGCTCAATGTGACATGAGCTATGGATAATGTTAATACCATGTTAAATGTTATTGCCACATATCCATGTTATGATAATCAAGATATATCATGCCTTTATGTTCATGTTTCTCTTATTCTCCACTGATATTCCTATTGGCTGACATGAATTTTATTCTTCATGTTATGCCTTGTTTACTCCCTTACCAGGCTTTACAGCTCACCCTTTTCTTATGCCTGTCCTTTGGTTATCCCATGAAATGAAAAGTACAAAGAAATGGTGTGAAAATGTAAATGATGTTTTCAATAAGGATGTTATACTCTATGTTCTGGGTTGTTATGTAATGTTCATAATTACCCAAGACACTAAACCTCTCAATCCTTATAGTTGTATTAAGTAAATTTTTATGGAATAAATCATGTTTATGTGTGTAATAAATAGTTGTTATCTTATAGGGGAGGAGATTTCTTCTCATTGATGGTGGAATGGGGAGGACCAGTGTGTGGGATATCATCGTCGCAGGTCAGCATACAATGGTTACTACCAGTGTCAGTAACCAAGAGAGTCATCCCAACCTACTTGTGGGGAGATTTTGTCCTCGATCTGTATCAGGCATAAAAGTTCCCTTGTTTAGTGTAAATAAGGAATTGATATTATGCATCGATATTGGAACATGCCACTATATTCGTTGTTGTTGATGCCCCCTGGAAGGCATCCTCCTCAGATCGCACCCATCGTTGGCATCAGGTAAATCGAACTAGGGTAGGTGGTACATGTGTGTAACTCACCTGCTCCTCAACCTGTTGGACTAGGTGGTGGAATTAATGCGGCCTGGTGGGAGCCCCACATGGTGTCCCCTGGGACAGGATCATTGTCGAGCTGGCCCATACTTCCCTTACCTCATTGGCATAATGGATAGATTTATCAAAGCATTCCAGGGAGAGACTCCCAAAATAATTTTAGGTTGGAGTGGGGAGTAGTGGATCCCTATGTGGCCCTTGGGGACAATGGAAATGGTGAGGCGCATAAGACTCTAGGTCCTAAAAGGCCTTAACCCAAGTTGGGATAATCCCTTCTTCCTTATACCATTGGATGAGTTCATTGATCACTATCCTCTGAATGAGTTCAGGTGGTGAGATAGGGGGTGGACACCCATCATCTGTGGATGTGGAGACCATCATAGAAGATATGTAGCTATGCGGGGTTGTCGCGTTGGTGTTCTCTCGGTCCCTACGTCGGTGGCTTGGTGGTTATCGGTTTCCTGGAATAGAAGCTTAGGTCATGAAATATAGTAAGATTAAACCATTAACAGTGAAATGAGGAAATGAACATCTAGTTCCCCAACACTGTTATGTATCCCTTGATGGGTAAGAAGGATCCACGCTGACAATGACATAGTCTAGGATTCCCAACATTCAATTTCCCCAATATCTGGTGAGTTTCACACCAAGCCCACTATTTTCTTGGCGGGACCTGACACCAGATAGATGGATCTGGTGAAATGATTATCTACTGGTTTCTCGAAAGATACTAATCTCCACATTGAGTAGAATATTCAAGTCGGGTTCACCATTTCTGTTTCTGAAGCTTTCACTGGGCCACCCGCATCCATGCGTGGGGACATGCTAGTTGGTACCCCACATTCCTACTTTCCAATGGTGGGCGGAATCCATTTCCTAATCATAGACATTTTCTCCTAGGTAAAAACAAGATGATAGGATGTTAGTCTCTCCTTCTGTGGATTCCTCCTCGGAATTATTTTCCTAGTCTGGGACTCCCTTGAAGATTAATATGTTGTTTGTGAAACTCTTCCCCATTGACATGTATTCATGGATGCCAGTTAATTACACCGCTTCTATTAAGACATTCCAAGGGGTCAAGTCAATGTAGAAATTTTTTATCATTAGAGTAGTCACGTTGGACATCCCTGGAATGTATGGATGCTAAAACACAAATACTTCTCAGCGTCTTGCCATTATTATATAGATTCTCAGGGGTGAAGAAGCCCGAGGAATCCAACACCGAGCGTGGGTAATTATATTCCATAGGTATGTCCCTGAATTTTTCATCATATTTTCATGTTTGACACATGGTATGCTGTCAATTTAACATCTAGCAGAGATATCTACACCAAAATCATTTCTTCCGAGGTTTTCATTAGTCATCTCATTTTTAAAATAACGTAGGCCATGAGTTTATTTTCCTATGGAGATGAAATGAGTCTGATCATAACATCCAATAGGGTTGGATCATATTGTTATATCTCTAGGATGGAGTATCAAGAAGGTTTACTAAATGATATACCAGAAAACCCAATTAGGATGGGTACGAGGTGGTGTACCCCAAAGAGGGAAGATATCACACTGTGATGGTTGATCTGAACACTACTGAGGGAGGATCATGGAATTTTTACCCCAAGAAGGGGGGAACATGGTTTATTATTACCTAGGATTGATCCTCAGGGAGGTTTCCTACATACACTATTTAGATGATAGGGATCAATACCCATATAGTTATAAGGGGTGATGAATCGGGGTGTACACAAAAGACAATGACATGGAGAGATGTTGTGTCTTATGCATAGTTAGCGGCCCATCACAAGAGGACACTCTTGGTTGGATGGTTATGGATTGTGGCGGGCTTATTCATGGTTATCTTCCCAAGGAAATGGAATGATCCCACCAGGATGTGGAGGCCTGGGTAGGACTCCAGATGGATGGTGGATAGTTGAACAAAGAGGATTGGAGGAATGGGATGGGATCGACATGAAGATGACAATGATGATGGCCTTGAACCTTAGAAAGGCTTACAACATATCCATGTGGTAAGGAAAAAAAATCCAGATAGTTAGGTGGGGTGATGGGACACTTGAGGAGGTGACCTGTGAGAATGGGCACATGGATGGGCCCTGGGGAAGTAGAACCCCCATGTTGGGGCTTGACCTTCCCAAAACACAAAGGATCGAGGGAGAGGCCAAGATGGGTCATGGGTGATGGGATTAATCCTTACAGAGGTTTCCTATGTATCCCTATGGTATGGAATCAAACTCCACGTAGTTTAGGATGGGGCATGGAATCCAGATGTATGCAAAGAAATTGACCTGACAACATGCTAGGGTTACGTGTGGTTAGCGTCCAGAGAACTAGTCTAACGCCACTAAAGGGAGGACTAAGGATGAGGGTCCCAGAAAATGGGACATAGAATTTAACCATTGTTTGGGGTTGATCCTCAGAGGGCTTCAAACGCACAATTTCTAGGTGACAAGGATAAAAAACCTCGTAGTTTGAATATGTTTACCAGTGTTTGTAGTTGAACCTCAGGGAGGATTCCAACGTACCCATTCAGGGATATAAGGATCAAACCCCCCATTGTTCAAAATCATATAGTGTAACGTCATGAGGGATGGAAAGGGTCAAAATTTTTAATGCCGTGCAAGTTGAGGGTGAACTAATGTGAAGTATTCAGGACTACTGGATGATGGTCTTGAATCTCAGGGAGACTTCCTATATACCTTGCCCAGAATGGGAAAGGATCAAAGTCAACATAGTTCGGTTGTGATGGATGGGTTTTAAATGCTATGGTGGCCAAAGAGTGGATGCCATGGTCGATTCTTACTCTAATCCCAGGTGAGTCATGATAAATGTGAGAAACAAGATGCAATAAAGAACTGGCGATCACGTCATGAAAGGTGCATTCGTGAGGAGTAAAGTAGGGATTAAATGTGGTTAGCAGCCCAGAGAGATGGATATTGGGACTTAATCTAGGATGGAGGCCAAATGGAGATAAAGGACAAAGGGAGAGGGATGGGGTATCAATATTTCTCTATACCCATCATTCATATGGTCTTTTCACACAAAAGAATAGAGGAGAAACAAGGGTTCCACCTCCGAAAAGAAAGGCTAAGATCATACACATGGATGGTTTCCCTCCCCCGCGGGCAGATGGTTTTAATTAAAGGAGGATCTCATTAAATTTGAGGAAGATCTCACTCACATATAGTCTATCAAGAATTAAAAATATCTGAGGTGGGGAACCCCATATATATCACATGGGGAGAGGCTAGAATTTAATATCATGTGCTGGAGACGATGATGCTTGGTAGTTTAAGGTCTTGGAGCATAGATGAAGAGGATTCCGTCCCCACCCCTAGTCCATACAAAACTAGGGCAGTTTAAACCTTGGTGAAGGGAAGGAACCATAAATTTCATGGTGAGACGGGTTTGTGGGGTGATCCATTGAGGGGCTCACATTAACGTGGTAATGAAAAGAAGAAATAGCTGTTATTATTCCATTGAGAAGAAGCATGTGGAATAGCAATGCAACATAAATCATCGCCCAATGGACCTTCAAATCACATCGTAAAAACCTGGAGGGCCATACGAGAGACGTAGGGTTTGTGAAGAAAAGTGGTTTAAATGATGCGACCTTGCAAGGATCTTGTTATACACAAAGTGAAGAGACTTCATGAAGGGGTATAATTCGTGGTGTGGGGTGGTATATCCTAGGTATGGATTATAAATTAATATGAAGAGTGCTTCACGATGTGAAAGTGCTTTCACAAAGTAGGACATGGCAGAGCATGTGATCCTTTAAAAGTGAGGAATTGCAATGAAAAGTACTTTGTGAAGCACAATTATCCATCTTTAGCATGGGTTTCACATGTTCATGGAAGGTACTTTGTGAAGCATGTGTTCTTTGCGAAGACATGAGTTCCCATAGGGGTCTCTTTACTTTGCGGTGGCCCATGGGCTTTGCGATGGAATACCTAATTGAATAGGGGTTGAATATGAGTAAAGAGAATGGTATTTATCAATCCAAAAATACCTTGAAGTGTTCATTTTCTTACTGGTTCGTAGAGAAGAGGGTTCTTTGTGATTTGAGAGCTGAGAAGATGAAAGGTTAGGGTATCGGTCCTTAGGGTTTTAAAGAATCCAAGCATTTTTAGGAGTTAGTCAGCCCAAGGGTCAGAGTTTGGTATGCGATGGAATTGGACCTCGAAGATAGAGTTAGATCCCTTGAGTTCCTCAGACTTGCAAAGCCCTCTGTGAGCCGATGTGCGGTGATTGTAGAGTGATCTCTCTAGTGTTTTGTAGTTGCAGAGCTCTCCGTAAGTTGCTCCGCATCGACGCAAATCTATCTCTCAATTATGTTTTAGTCATAGGGTGCTCCATAAATTTCTCCACTATGTTATCAGAGGAGGCTTTTTCCTGCTTCTTCTCACCGATCACAATGCCGAAGGAGTTTTTCGAGGCTTCTCTGCAAGGCTGCTTTGCGAGGTAGGATTCCTTGGATTTTTTGTGGGTTTTTTTTTATCAAGGGAGAAATTGTGGCGCCAAAAAATTTACACAATGAAAAATGCTACGACAAAAGATCCATAAAACTAGAAGGAATCATAAAAACATAAAAAAATCCAACATCACATCACTTTTGAGGATTTCCAATATGATGCTTTCTAGAAATGCCATGGATGAATCTATGCAAGTGTCCCATGCATCCACAGGCATAGAATAGATTCGTAAAATTTATACAAAATATCTTATTGTGGTCTAGATTGCCACACTAATAACATTTGTGTATTTCTAACTCTTTAAAGTTTTATGAAAGATCACGATTCCTTTTCATTCTACAATCTCCTCAATCAACATTCAACTACTTCCACATCTCCTTAATAGATTCTTCCCCACTGCTCCTAGGGATTGAAGAAGGAATTAATACCTCATGCAATATTTTCATAACATCTTCAACATGAAAATATTTCTTCACCAAATTAGCAAACAAAGTTAGATTGTGTTGTGACACCTCTGACTCTAGTTTGGTACGAAGCCCAACCTCGAAACATCAGGCCTTCATGGAATCATTTGCAGTATACCCTAAATCATAAGGTACTAGATATATGGGAATACTTCAAAATTGATCCATCAAACAAATAAAAACAACCCATATCTATCTCCTTTCTCAACCATTATTTCTCATATAAATATTCATAAATGAACATTGCCTTTAAAACTCCCAAGTAAGATTTTCACGGGGCTTGTTCTGAGACACTGACTTCAACCACATATATGATGAACCTTCAAGCAAAAAATTTCCAAACATAACCTTAAATGACTAAGGAATCTCAATGGTAATAAATTTGTATTCAATATTTCGCATCCACTCCTCCCCCGTGGGAGGGTATTCTTGACCATAAAAGATAACAGGATCAAACTTTTAGAACTCATATAAAGACCCATAAAATTCAAGGGAAATTTTTTCTTAATTTTTTTGGGATTTTACAGGAACATGGTTTTTGACGGCACTTGATTCTGAGGCCCGGTGTGCCCGAAATCATTTTCTGAAGTTTAGCTCGGGTACGTTCAGTGAACGAACGAGCGAGTTTTTCTAACTTTTGAACCGTTGCTCGGAATCGAATTCCGAGGGCACCGTTGGAATCGCAGTGCCAGTAATTGCATAGAAACACCTTTTCTGGAGTTGTGTTTGCTCGGGTGTGGTTTTTAAATTTTGGGGTTAAGTAAAGAAATAAAATAAAAGTGGTGCAACAAATTTTATTTTATTTTTGTTTAACCTAAGCTAAGTGGATGATGTGGGACCCACAATATCCTACCCACTTGGTAGGATATTTGTGAGGTGGGGCCCACATGAGCCCCATCGTTTCTTTTCTTCCTAAACCCCCTCCATTATTAAGGTAACGCACCCGCACCCCTTCTAATTGGAAGTCAACCGTTGCATTTTTTTTGTTATGAAACACCTCATTTAATTTGGGCAGTTTAAACGTTGAAATTAATTCAATTAATTGTTTGATTCGTTTTTGAATTTTAAAACGAATGGCTTGAGAAATAAAATAAGACAACTCTTATTTTATTAGTTTGAATGTGTTGAGAGGGGATTTTTGGAGAAAGAGGGGAAGCTTGAAGATCTTCATCTTCTTCATCGAAGAACGCGAAGAACGCGAAGAACGTGAAGAACGCACCGATCTCAGACGAAGAACGCCGAATCCTCGGAGATCAACTAAGTGACGTCGTGTACCAAGACGCCAACGACACTCTCCTTCCGCGACGCCTTCTTCCGTGACAAACCCTCGCTCAACGAATTCGACGAGGTAGGTGGATTATTATTTCCTTTGTTCCTGATAACTTTATCATTGACTTATCGTCTGATTTGGGCCGCCTGTTATCGGAATAACGGGAGGAGGTCAGACCGCACGAATATGGCTGACCCTCCTCTCCCCTTTGGTTATTTGATATTGTTTGCAGCCCGAACAAGGCAACGCGGTGACGAAGCACCGCGCGGGAAATATTAAAGAAAGGGGGAGAAGCGCAGCGTCGTCGCGTCGCCCCGTTGAAGACGAACCAAAGACGTGGCACCGTCGCGCCACGTTGGAGAACCACAAAAGTGCCACGGCCGGAGCGAGGCCACAACGGAGGGGCGCGGCGACGTCCCGCCGTGCTGGATGGACCAGGGTCACGGCTGAGGCCGTGGCGGAGCGGGCAGACCGGCGGCCGGTTCTGGGCCGTCGGTGTCGGAGCAGGGGTACCGGCCAGTGCCGGTCCTGTGGCGGCAGCAGCCAGCCGACCGGAGGGGGCCGTCCGGTCATGGGAGGAGCTGGGGGTTATGACCCCCGACTGACCAGTAGGTGCGACCTACCATCATGGGGGTCACGGTTACGAAACAGGGGGGCAGGCGCCCCCCCCCCCCCCTTCCACTCGGCCAAAACGGCCGAGCCACCTGGAGACTAGGCTACACCAGCATGCCAGTCGGGCCGCTATAGTGGGAGGAGCCAGGGGTTACAACCCCCGGCTGACCAGCAGGTGTGGCCCCCCATCATGGGGGCCGCGGTTACGAATCAGGGGAGCAGGCGCCCCCCCCCCCCCCCCTTCCGCTCGGCCGAAACGGTCGAGCCACTTGGCGTCCAGGACGCACCCCGCCCGGGACAGGCCACGCCCAAGTGGGCCGGACCCAGACCCTTGTCAGGTCGACCCGGTTCGGGCCGGCCTAGGGGGTCTCGGACCAGGTCGGTCCGGGCCCGAAACCCCCACTAGCGGACCTCTCACGGTATTTTACCCATAACTTAGGATGCAGAACTCTGATCGACGCACCGTCAGCTGCGATGCGATCCTTGGATCGAGACGGTCATTTAGGTATATTAAAATCAAGGTTTAGGAGAACTTTGGGTTCGTCTGGGTTGGTTTGTACACAAAACCAACCTGGCCCTCGGAGCGGAAACACTTATAACTTGAGCTCCGGACGTCTGATTGACGTGCCGTCGACTTTGATGGATTCCTCTTAGTGAGACAGACCTTTTGGCTTACTCCACTCGAGGTTTGGATGCAGTTGGTGTATGGTCGGGTTGGTTTTGACTTAAAAACCAACCGGGCCCCTAGGACGAAAAAGCCAATAACTCTCATACCGGGTGTCCGATTGACGCGCCGTCTGTGACATTGACTTCCGGTTGACGATACAGAACTTTTGGATACATCAACTCCAGACTATGTTTCAGTTGATGTATCAGCCCCTCGGCTCTGGAGCGGACCCTCCCGAATGAGCATGTTGTGTGCGAGAACCCTAGAGCTGGCTGCGACTGCGACGACGATGACGACTATACAGAAATCCTCTGTGGATTCAACGGCGACGAATACAGCACTCAGCGGTCCTACGTGGATCAGTGCTACCGATCCTGTGTGGGTCAGCACTCAGCGGTCCTGTGTGGGCCAGCACCTACAGATCATGTGTGGGTCCGATCATGTGTTTGTCATTGTGGGGGTTAGTTACCTATCGATTATTTATGGGTCATTTCGGGGGTTAGTACCTATCAATCATGTGTGGGTCCGACAGCTTAGATGAATCAGTGGCAATATCTGATAATCACTATCGTCTTAAGAATAAGTATACCTATGTGAGCTGAGTCTTGTCTTGCTTTCCTATGTGGGTTGTATTGTGTTATCCTATGTGGACGTGATCGAACATGGGCTCGGATGTTGGAACCGAACTGGAATTGATGACTTAGATATATGTATGAGCATATACCCAAGTGGTTTCGTATGTTACTTCATGATGGTATCTTCCATTATGGATTATCCTTTGTGGATTCTGGGAGACCTTCGGGGGTCACGGGGTCCCTACTGAGTATCTTATACTCACCCCTGCACGGGCTATGCCCTCACTACATTGTGTTCGTTGCAGACGACGGACATCACTGATCGTGGTTGAGGCTTGCGGAGCAGGTTGGTACCTGGAGGTGGACCACTGGGCGGGACGTACTCGGAGCGGACGACTGGACCCGAGGATCTGTGGAGGTTATCTGTAACCACCCTTCAGGTGGGACTTCCAGTGGATGGCTCGAGGCTGTGGCTTTACATTTCAGTTGTTGTACTCCCTTTTTCAGTTGTACTTTACTTTCAGTTTGGGTTTGTATTCTGGCCCACTTAATTTTCCGCACTTACTATTGTATCCAGTTTTTACTCAGTGTTTACTTCTGCTTGCTTGCTATATGGTGTTTGTTTACTTTAAAAAGGAAATCCCTTCTCTTTTTACCAGGAATTACACCTTGGTGGTAGTCGCCAGCCCCTGGCCTATGGAAGGCGGGCTTGGGGTAGTCACGGCACATGCCCTAAGGACGGCTCATGACAAATTGGTATCAGAGGGGTTCAGTTCTACCACATAACTTTGGACTCTGATCTTCCTTCTATGTGAAGAAATAGTGTTAAGAGTATTGATTGTGGTTATCAGTCCATGGAGTCCAGTGTTGGTGCGGAAGCCGGCGTATCCGTACACCAGGACCCTGACTTCTGATTTCCGACTTAATGAAAAAAACATTGATTTCATGTGTGTTTCATGATTTCTTTGTGAATAATTTGTGTCATCTCACCAGGTATACTATTCTATTCGTGGCGCACCTGTCTCTTTTCAGGATGGCCCCATGACGGCACCCAGCTAAGGTTCCGATCGTTGTGTGTGACGACAGCCCACTGAGCGACGAGGCCTCGGTACATGGCCCTTTGACAGCAGAGGCACTAGCGGTACCTCTACCTGCCGACCCACCGATGCTACCAGCCCCAGCCGCTGACGATGCACGTCTTCTTAGTGCACTACACGAGTTTCAGTGTCCTCTACCACCCAGGTTCCGCGGGGAGACGGACCCTCAGGCAGCCGAGGATTGGATGGAGGCAGTTGTATGAGTTTTCAGGTTAGTGAGGACACCAGCAGACCTCATGGTGATACTCGCAGTGAGCCTCCTACACGCGGTAGAAGGCAGATGGTGGATCTTGATTCTCCAGGTGCACGATGAGGCATCTCTTCTCTGGACGGACTTTGGGAGCCTCTTCCGCTCGGAGTTCGTCCCAGCCACCCACCATGCTGTGCGCATCGAGGAGCTTGTATAGCTACGACAGAGCAGCTTGACGGTCGCCTAGTACTTGGCGAGATTTAACGATCTCTTGCACTATTCGATGGAAATGGTATGGGACCAATTCATCCGGGCCCGGACCTTTGAGCAGGGATTGAGGCATGAGATCAGGGCATCGCTGATCTCCCTCAGCATTCCGACACAGGCAGGGGAACTGGAGCGAGCCCTTCTGATCGAGAGCTTCCTTGCTGAGCCAACATCAGCAGCGAGACCTACCACATGGTGACATGTAGCAGAGTCTTCTGCAGCAGGCAGTCGACAGATGACTCATGGGTCCAGGAAGACCAGACCCTCAGGCAGACGACCTCAGGACACTGGCTTAGTGGTGCGGGGCACACAGCGCAGAGCCAATCTTTTGAAAGGAAGACAGTGCTACGCATGCGGCGGGCAGGGCCACATGGCTTGTGACTGCCCGACGCACCATGTAGAGGAGCAGCAGACGGTTGAGGGACCACCCAGGCAGAGGCAAAGGGTCGACCGTGGTGGTCCCTAGGGAGGAGGCGGACGAGGAAGAGGAGCTGGCCGAGCAGCAGGTGGTGGGTGACACTTTGAGGCTCTACGACCACCACCGCCAGGAGGTCCACCCTGACCATAGGGAGCTGGTGGGCAGAGACAGGCAGAGCTTCAGGCAGTGGAGGCCTACGACCATAGCGTGCCCGAGATGATTTCAGGTACTATCTATGTCTATTCCAACCTTTATGTAGTTCTTATATACACATGAGTGAGCCATTCTTTCATAGCCGATGCCCTTATTCCGAGCTCGGAGATTCTGATAGATCCGATGGATCGATCCTTACGGCTAGAGACTCCTACGGGAGCAGACTCGACGATTATGCACTGGTGTCGGTAGTGTGAGCTTACTCTAGGAGGCGAGAGCTTCTGATGGGATCTTCTTGTAGCGGCTTCGAGGCCTTACGATGTCATCTTGGGAATGGATTGGTTATCTATATTCCATGCTCAAATTTACTATATTAGGCACAAGGTGCGGTGTGTACGCACCGACGGGAGCAGTTTCACCTTCACCGGCTCGAAGGGAGCCTTCGCAATACAGGATGAACTCTCGCAGAGGAGAGGATAGCCCATCACTCATCAGTTGGATAGACTCATCCTAGGAGAAATTGACGTGCAGAGTCCTATCTTTCCTGCAGTGGTGGAACATTATGCGGATGTTTTCCCCGACGACGTTCCTGGACTACCTCCTCACAGAGAGGTATACTTTTATATTGATCTGTACCTTGGGACAGTCCCGATATCCACCCCTGCATATTGGATGTCTCATGCCGAGCTTCGTGAGCTACGGGTACAGTTGGAGGACTAGCAGGGAAAGGGATTCATCCGAACCAGTGTTTCACCCAGGGCATCCCCGATATTGTTCGCCAAGAAGGCGGATGAGAGCTTGCGACATTGACTCGACTATCGTAGCCTGAACCAGGTGACAGTGAAGAAGAAGTATCCTCTACTGAGGATTGATGACCTCTACGATTAGCTCAAGGGATCATGGTGGTTCTCAAAGATAGTCCTCAGATCAGGCTATCATCAGCTCAGAGTTCAGGACGAGGACGTGCCGAAGACAGCCTTCAGATGTCGGTATGGACACTATGAGTTCTTGGTTATGCCATTCGGCATAACCAATGCTCCATAAGTGTTCATGGGCCTCATGAACTGGATCATTCAGCCATATCTCGATCGATTTTTCATGGTATTCATCGACGACATTTTGATATACTCGACGACTGAGGAGGAGCATTCCTACCACTTACAGGTTGTACTAGACACACTCCGAGAGCACCAGCTTTATGATAAGATCTTGAAGTGTCAGTTCTGGATACGCAAGATCCACTTCTTGGGTCACGTCATCTCTGAGGCGGGAGTTTTGGTGGATCCTGCGAAGATCGAGGCAGTGCTAGCTTGGGAGCCACCCAGGAGCGTGACAGTGGTGCGGAGTTTCTTGGGACTAGATGGATTCTACAGGAGAATTGTTCTAGACTTCTCCAAAGTTGTGGCACCACTCTCTGCTTTGAAAAAGAAGGCAAAACCCTTTGTGTGGTCAGACGGATTTTAGCAGAGCTTCCAGGAGCTGAGACAGAGATTGACCAGCAGGCCAATCTTGAGGCTACCAGAGGAGGGAGTTGGGTACGTAGTTTACTAAGATGCATCATGGATTGGACTCGGATGTGTCTTGATGCAGGAGCGGGCCATGATCACCTAAGGATCACTTCAGTTGAGGCATCATGAGAAGAACTATGCTACCCATGACTTAGAGTTAGCAGCAGTGGTCTTTTCTATGAAGATGTGGCGACACTATCTGATGGGAGAGCGCTTTACAGTCTACTCTGACCATCAGAGTCTCAGGTACATCTTCTCGCAGAAGGAACTGAACTTGAGACAGCGGCGATGGCTCGAGTTCCTCCAGGACTATGACTTTGAGATAGTCTATACTCCTAGAAAGGGGAACGTGGTAGCCGATGATCTCACCAGGAGGACGGGAAATCAGCTACTTGTGGAGGTGATAGAGCAGCTAGCCGCTTTGCAGATATCCTTCGTGGATAGAGATAGAGTAGCCTTTCTTCAATCGCTCACAGTCACTCCTCTACTACTGTAGTGGGTCAGAGAGGCACAGTGTGGGGACGCCGACTGTGAGACGCAGCGTGCGCATATATCCTTAGGAAAGGCACCAGATAGATTCTCCATATGAGGAGAGCAAGACGTCCTTTTCAGAGGATGTACCTTTGTAATAGTTGTTTTACGGGAGGAGGTGCTGAGAGAGTTTCACACTTCCCCTTTAGCGGTACATCCTGGAGTGGCGAAGATGTACCAGGATATCAGACGATAGCACTGGTGGCCGGGAATGAATAAAGTTGTGGCATCGTTTGTCTCTGATGCCTCACCTGCCAGCAGGTGAAGGCGGAGTACCAGGTACCAGCAGGCTTGGTACATCCCTTGGAGGTCTCGGAGTGGAAGTGGGACGACATATCTATGGACTTCGTGACTGGACTTCCACGCACTTTCAGAGGTCACGACTCCTTTTGGATGACTGTAGACCGACTCACCAAGTCGGATCACTTCGTACCCATCAGAGAGCAGGGTTCAGTGGAGAGCTTGGGATGTCTTTACATTTAGGGTATTGTACGGATTCATGATGTTCCATCATCTATCGTCTCCGATCAAGATGCTCGATTACTTCCCAGCTTTGGAAGGGGTTGCAGGAGGCATTCGGGACGAAGCTACGTCTGAGTACCGCCTTTCACCCGCAGACAGATGGTCAGACGGAGAGGACCATTCAGACTCTCGAGGACATGCTCTGTGCATGTGTCCTCGACTTTGGTCGTAGCTGGGAGGACCACCTACCCTTGGTGGAGTTCGCGTACAAAAACAGCTACCACTCCACCATCGGGATGGCACCATACGAGGCGTTGTACGACCGACCTTGCAGATCTCCTCTGTGCTGGATAGACCCTGGGGAGTCAGCACTTGTGGGACCGAAGATAGTCCAGGCCACGACAGAGAAGGTCCAGGTCATCCAGGAGTGGATGAGGATAGCTCAGAGCTGGCATAAGTCTTATGCTGATAGGAGGTGGAGTCCACTAGAGTTCGAGGATGGCGACCATGTCTTCCTGTGGGTCTCACCTCGACATGGTTTACGGAGATTTGGTCGAGGCGGAAAGTTGTCTCCACGCTTCATCGGACCATTCCAGGTCCTCAGCAGGATTGGAGAGGTGTCTTATCGCCTGGCTCTACCACCTCAGTTGCACCGGGTGCACGATGTCTTCCACGTATCAGAGGTGATGAGATATGTGCACGACCCGACGCACATCATTGACCATGGGGAGATGGACGTTGATGATGGGGAGACTTTTGTGGAGGTCCTGGTGGTTATTGAGGATCGACAAGAGCGGGTCCTACGTGGACAGTCGATTTCTCTAGTGCGCATCAGATGGCAGCACGAGAACCTCCAGGAGAGCACTTGGGGGCGGGAGGCTCAGATGCGTGATCAGTACCCACTTTTGTTTCCCTAGTTTATGATGTATATTTACAGGGACGAAAATCCCTGAGGTGGGAGTGATGTAAAGACCCATAAAATTCAAGGGAAAATTTTCTTAATTTTCTTTGGGATTTTACAAGAATGCGGTTTCTGACGGCACTTGATTCTGAGGCCCGGTGTGCTTGGAATAATTTTATGAAGTTTAGCTCGGGTACGTTCAGTGAACGAACAAGCGGGTTTTCCTAACTTTTGAACCGGTGCTTGGAATCAAATTCCGAGGGCACCGATGGAATCGCAGCGCTGGTAATTGATTAGAAATACCTATTATAGAGTTTCATTTTCTCGGGTGTGGTTTTTAAATTTTGGGGTTAAGTAAAGAAATAAAATAAAAGTGGTGCAACCAATTTTATTTTATTTTTGTTTAACATAAGATAAGTGGATGATGTGGGTCCCACAATATACTACCCACTTGGTAGGATATTTTTGATGTGGGTCCCACATGAGCCTCATCGTCTCTTTTCTTCCTAAACCCCCTCCTTTATTAAGGTAACACACCCGCACCCCTACTAATTGGAAGTCAGCCCTTGTGTTTTTCTGTTCTGAAACACCTCATTTAATTTGGGCAGTTTAAACTTTGCAATTAATTCAATTAATTGTTTGATTCGTTTTTGAATTTTAAAATGCATGGCTTGAGAAATAAAAGAAGACAACTCTTATTTTATTAGTCTGGTTGTGTTGAGAGGGGATTTGGGAGAAAGAGGGGAAGTTTGAAGATCTTCATCTTCTTCATTGAAGAACGTGAAGAACGCAAAGAACGTGAAGAACGCACCGATCTCCGACGAAGAATGCCGAATCCTCGGAGATCGACTACGCGATGTTGTGTACCACGATGCCAATGACACTCTCCTTCCGCGATGAACACTCTCTCAACAAATTCGACGAGGTAGGGGGATTATTATTTCATTTTTTCCTGATAAGTTCATCGTTGACATATCGTCTTATTTGGGCCGCCTGTTATCGGAATAACGGGAGGAGGTCGGACAACAAGAACATGACCGACTCTCCTCTCCCCTTTGGTTATTTGATATTGTTTTCGGCACGAACAAGGCAACACGGTGCCGAAGCACCGTGCAAGAAATATTAAAGAAAGGGGGAGAAGCACAGCACCATCACGCAGCGCAGTTGAAGACGAACCAAAGACGTGGCACCGTCACGTCACGCCAGAGAACCACAAAAGCGCCGCGGCCGGAGCGGGGCCGCGGCGGAGGGGTGGGGCGCCGCGCTGGAAGGGCCAAGGCCGCGGCTAAGGCTGCGGTGGAGCGAGGAGACCAGCGGCCAGTTTTGGGCCGCCAGCGTCGGAGCAGGGGGACTGGCCAGCGCCAGTCCCGTGGCGGCAGCAGCCGGCCGACCGGAGCGGGCCGGCCGGTCAAGGGAGGAGGTGGGGGTTATGACCCCTGGCAGACCAGCAGGTGCGGCCCCCCATCATGGGGGTCGCGGTTACGAAACAGGGGGGCAGGCGCCCCCCCCCCCCCCCCCCTTCCGCTCGGCCGAAACGGCCGAGCCACCTGCCGACCGGGCCGCGCCCAAGCGGGCCAGACCCGGACCCGGGTCGGGTCGACCCAGTTCGGGCCGGCCCAGGTGGTCTCGGGCCAGGTCGGTCCGGGCTCGAAACCCCCACTTCCGGACCTCTCATGGTCTTTTGCCCATAACATGGGCTACAGACCTCCGATCGACGCACCGTTAGCTGCGATGCAATCCTTGGATCAAGAAGGTAATTTCTATATATTACACTCAAGGTTTTGGAGAACTTTGGTTTCGGCCGGGTTGGTTCGTACACGAAACCAACCGGGCCCTCGGAGCGGAAACACTTATAACATGAGCTCCGGACGTCTGATTGACATGACGTCGACATTGATGGATTCATCTTAGTGAGACAGACCTTTTAGAAGACTCTGCTCGAGGTTTGGATGCAGTTGGAGTAGAGTCGGATTGGTTTTGACTTAAAAACCAACCAGGCCCTCAGGACGAAAAAGCCAATAACTGTCAGACCGGGAGTCTGATTGACGTGCCGTCTGTGACGTTGAGTTCCTGTTGACGATACAGAACATTTGGATACATCAACTCCGGACTATGTGTCAGTTTATGTACCAGCCCCTCAGCTCGTGGAGCGGACCCTCCCGAACGAGCTTGCTATGTGAAGGAACCCTAGAGTTGGCTGCGACTGTGACGACGATGACGACTGTACAGAAATCCTCCGTGGATTTAATGGCGACGACTACATCACTCAGCGATCCTACGTGGATCAGTGCTGCCGATCCTGTGTGGGTCAAATCCTGTGTGGGTTAGCGCTCAGCAGTCCTATGTGGGCCAACGCCTACAGATCTTGTGTGGCTCCGATCCTATGTGGGTCATTGCGGGGGTTAGTTACCTATAGATCCTTTGTGGGTCATTTCGGGGGTTAGTACCTATCGATCCTATGTGGGTCCTACGGCTTAGATGAATCAGTGGAAATATCTGATCATCTCTATCGTCTTACAAAGAAGTATACCTGTGTGAGATGAATATTTTCTTGCTTTCCTATGTGGATAGTGTTGAGCTATCCTGTGTGGACGTGATCGAACTTGGGCTAAGATGTTGGAGTCGAACTGGAATTTATGACTTAGGTATATGTATGGGCATATACCTTAGTGGTGTAAGATGTTACTTCGTGATTGTATCTTCCTTTGTGGATTATACTTTGTGGATTCTGGGAGACCTTCGGGGGTCTCGGGGTCCCTAAGGAGTAGCTTATACTCACCCCTGCACCGGCTATGCCCGCACTACGTTGTGTTGGTTGCAGATGACATACAACGCTGATCGTGGTTGATGCTTACGAAGCAGGTCAGTACCTTGAGGTGGACCACTGGGCGGGACGTACTCGGAGCGGACGGCTGGACCCGAGGAGCTGTGGAGTCTATCTGTACCCACCCTTCTGGTGGGACTTCCAGTGGATGGCTCGAGGCTGCGGCTTTACTTTTCAGTTGTTGTACTCCATTTTTCAGTTTTACTTTACTTTCAGTTTGTGTTTGTATTCTTGCCCACTTACTTTTCCGCACTTACTATTGTACCCAGTTTTTACTCAGTGTTTACTTCTTCTTGTTTGATCTGTGGTGTTTGTTTACTTTACAAAGGGAATGACTTCCATTTTTACCGGGAATTACGCCTTGATGCTAGTCGCCAGCCCCTGGCCTATGGAAGGCGGGCTTGGGGTAGTCACGACACGGGCCCCGAGGATGGGTCGTGACAACTCAAGCATAAAATTCTTAGGTTGATCAACCACACTACGATCACCCATCAAAATTCCCTAGGGACTACCCGTAGACTAGAAAAACTCATGAACCAAATCATGGAAATATCAATAATATAAATTATCTATATCAATCATCATATAGGTGATGAGATTTGATCACAAGAAAACGAAAAAATATGACATCAAAACCTTCCTTTTGAAAACACTTTTAATTTAAAACAAACCTAGTGGGTTGACCACACGCCATTGGTATTACTTAGAGTCTCACTCACATAAATGTTTCTGAACCACTCCATACACCCATCCACCATGCCATACAAGACATCCATTCACATTCCCATATACCACCATGCATGCAAACATCCATAAGAACACCAAGGTTAAAACAAAAAAATCATTTTCCAAAACAAACATTTTATATTTTAATAAAATCACTAAAGTCTCTCTTCATAATCCTCTAGACATAAGGATAAAAACCCATTTCTTTTTACAAAAATACCCATCTAGAAACACCCACTATAAAGAACAAATTTCCAAAACTAATTTATCTGACTCAAACACTTTTATAAAGCCGCACTTTTAATAATAACTCATTCTTTTCAAAAGAATTATTTCAATAGATCATATGTTTATATTAAGGAAACTCAATAACATTAAACCATTTCCTATTTAACCTAACATTTGTTTCACAAAAACCAAAATTTCCAAAACCTATCATAGAGTAAATCATGAAAATTCAATTTGAAATTTTCCAAATCTAACCATTCTAATAAAACCCCATTTTCAAAAATCCAACACAAGGGATTTTACAATAATTTTTAGAATTAAAAGGAGCCCCAATTCAAATAAAAAAGGGAGCTAGTGTTACAAGGTGATTGGACCATATGGTTGTCCGCAATACACCAAACATGTCTCCAACATAGAGAACCTTATAGGACCATGCCCCCACGTCCACATGGATTGTTTGGCCCTGCAATCTTGTGAGACCTTTGGCCAAACTCCCCTTATTGTATTCCAATAACCAAACAATCCCTAAAGTCCAAATAAACTAATAAAATGGGAATTACCATGGAAACCAGAGGATCAAAATGAGAAGGAGTTCACAATACTCTTCCCTTGCCTACACATCGATTCTAAAAAGGCGTACTCCACCGACATTGACATTTCCATATAGAAAATGGTGATTTGAAAAGTAATTTCTACTAAGAGATGACCATCTTTGATATCATTTCGTCACGAACCAACTTAGGTTGACCTAGAACCAGAAACCTAATTCCATCTATGGAAAGGCCTGAGAGGCATTCCCAATACTCCCTACAAGCACCAATGACATCAATAGAGTACAAACATGGAACAATTTCACCAAATAAATAAATAAGTAAAACAATAATAGATGTAAAAGATGTTTAATAAACAAATGGAACTCAACTGAATGTCACATAAATATAAGAAATCATATGGTACAACAACTATACAAAAAAACTAACCATATGACCAAACTAGATCTATGTGTCCTCGGGGGTCACTCTCCAACACAATGATCAACCATCTCACAAGGTTAATGATTTCAATTTGAAACCTTCATAATGGATATATAAAGAAAATAACTATAGGAGTGAGTATTAAAACTTATTATGCTAGCCCATTAATCTATTTACCAATGCACTTCCTTTAAAACAAACGAAAATCAATCTTAATTTTTAACTACAATATATAAAATTATACTTTTCTACAATTAAAAAAAAACAAAGTACATACCATTTCCCCTTTCCATTTCCACAACCATGATCCTACCACTATCGAGATATTATCATTTTCAAGGGGAAAAGTGGTGTCTATATTTTAAACTTGTACAAAGAAGATAAATCGCTATTTTTTGTAAAAAAATTCATAAGACTTATTAAAATTAACACATCACTTTCAATAAAACATTGAACAAGAAGGTACTATAGTAATCAAAAAATGGGGAAAAAAGAAATAATCATACAAGTAACATAAATGTTACTGGAATTAAATAAATCCAAAAGAAATCGGTGAACCCAAGAGATCAAGAATAATATTGAAGATACTAATACATGTGACCCCATCTCTAGAAATATTCCACACATGATGAAAAAACAATCAATGCCTTCGGTCACCCTAACATAGGACAGACCAATGAAAAAACAAATATTAATAAACCTAAATATATATATCCACCTACTATGGGAACTAGTCAATATGTGAACTACCAGTACAACCATCATTATTAAAAAATATCTCAATATTCCAGGTTTTCATGTATCATGTATATATTGGGGGTGAGCCAACTGACTCCATACGAGCATCCAAACACACATATATATAATAATAAATCAACAACATGCATGACACTATGCCACTCTATGGACAAAATCAAATGTCATAGAAAAAAATAGAACACATGGAGTCCCTATCAAGGACCTCTAATAATGGGTCATGAGGATTCAATAGTGAGTAAATCTCGCACATTTAGCAGAAAAAAATAATTATAGTCATCCAAAATAGGTTTTTAAAATAAACATTTTTTACCAATTTCACAATGCTGTCAAATGGGCCTTTAAACATTTAACCTAACCAGTAATTTAAAAGAACCAAGTATATTTCCACATGAATAGACAAAAAATATTTTTCATTCCAAGACCAGTTTGAAGAAAATCACATCAATGTACACAAGTATCATTATTTTTAAGTCAAATCTGTTTTTGTCAAAATGCCAAATTGGTGACTAATTGGAAGCACATACCGAACCACATTTGAAAAACAAATTCACATTAATTTTAAATCCAAAACCCCTTTGGAACCAACTCATGGAACCCCAAATCATCATTTCCAATACCATATATCATTTTAATTTAAAACCCATTATAAAAATTTTACAAAACAATCATAAAGGCTAACCAAAAATTTCATCAAACGTATTGTGTGAAATTCATTGAAAAACTATTCAATTTACCATCAAACAAAGAATAAATAATAAATTTTCACACCCAATAAATATTTCAAGGACCAAATATCACTAGTTAATAATAAATGCTGTTGTGAATGGGATGAAACCAAATGAATCTTAATTTAAAAAGGGCATGATCATAGGAAACCAACCTTTGATCCATGACACGATGACAACATACACCGAAAATCACTCCACATGGGTTCTAAAACATTAAATCTACCAAGTGAAACCCATAATGATAAAAACCCGTAATAGAAAATAAGTGAAAATAAAGAATAAAATGGAGGGGGGAGGATGTTATAATGAAGTGGGGAAAGACTCACCTGAATGGTGCGGCACACCGGTAGGGGTTCACACCAGTAGGGTGAGGTGCGCTGATAGTGGGAACTAGTAGGGTGACGCATGCTTGAAGGGGAGGCTTTCTGGAAGGGGTGGAACTGGCCGTGTGAGGCGATCCGGCAATGGATGCACTGGAAGGGGGAGGTGCGCTAGTAGGGGAGGTGGGCTAAAAGGGGTGGATTTGGTAGTGTGAGGTGCCAAAGATAAGGTGGTCGCGTCGGAGGGAAGCCAGCCAAGGGGTGGTTGTGCTTGGGAAGAAGAGTGGGGGGCTAGTCACGTAGGCTGGGTCGCGCACTAGTTGGAGGGGTGGTGTGGGTGAGAAATGTCGATAGGTAGGGGAGGCTTCCAGAAGCTGTGCGGAAGGGGGAGGTGATGGCTGGAGACGGGTTTTTTGCCACAATTGGAGGGAGAAAGGGCTGCACTATGGGGAGAGAAAGGCAAAGGAAGAGAGGTAGAAAACCCTAAAAAAATAAAACCATCCTGGAAAATAACTATAATCTAATAATAATAATAATAATACAATAATAATAATATAATAACAATAATAATAATATAATAATAATAATAATATAATAATAGTACTTATAGTATAATAATAATAAAATTATTATTAATAATAATAACAACTTTAATAATAATATTAAAATTCTAAATAACAACAATAATAACTTCAATAATAAAAAAATTAATAAGGATAATATCAAGTTATATAATAATAATAATAAATAGAATTTAATAATAATATAATTTCTATCTGCATCATTAATAATAATATTATTATATATAAAACATTCTCATTTCTTTACATTAATTTACACCCCTTTTATCATTTTATTTTATTTATTTCATTTATTTGCACATTAGGCATCCACATGGACCATGCATAGCACAGGAGACAATGCATGAATTGTGTGGCAGCTTTTATCCACTCCAGAAGTTGTTTCATGGGTACTTGGGATGACTGCACGATTTCTGTTAACCAAGTGGTGTTTTTGCAGCAGCCTAAAATCCAATAATAATTCCCAATAATAATTACAATAAAAATAGAATATACCATAATGAAAATAATAATAATAATATTTATTTCATTCTTAATAATAATATTAATAAAAAATTTATTACCAAAAAATGAAAATAATCATTTTAATAATAAAAATAAAAATAATAACTATAATAAAAATAATAATTAATATTAATATTATCATCAATATTATTAATAAAACTAAAATTTTTTATATTATTTTAATTTTTCTTATTTTATTTTATCTCCCATTTTATGACTTGTTTAATTCTTATTTTCTTATTTTTTTATGATGGGTAGGCTGCATGGTTCCCAAAACATGCTATGCCCATGAGCCAAACCCAAAGCACATATTTTTCAACACACTCAAAAAAGGACTATAAATTTTTAATATAATTAAAATAATTTGAAATACCAGGTCGGGGTGCGACAATGATAATAATTAAACATGAATCTATTTTATTATTTCATAACAAATTAGGTGATTTATGTTCATTGTCTTATTTACTAGAATTAGATACATGATAAACTGTGGAATAAACACAGTATAACACACTATATACCAAGTCAAGAGGAAATTTTTTTACATGACATAAATATATACAATCAGTACAACTCAAACCCACACTTTCATTATAGAATTCCTCTTTAATATTCAATAATATTTAATTCCACCATTACCCAATGAGATAAATTAAGGTAAATTACCATTTCCCTTAAATTTAAGAGAAATAATCAATCTCCTACCTTAATTATTTCAAAATTATTCAAAAACAAATAAAACAAAAACACATACCATTGCTCACATATCTATCAATTAATCTACTTCACATCAAGGATGTCTCATAGAAAAATACTCACAAAATTCTATTGGATTACATGAGAATGAAGCAGATAAAAATACATAGCTCAGAAGTGTAGAATGGGAGGGAAAAATATTAAAATATAATATACCAAAAATTAAAGAGACAAAAAAGTCACAAATCACAACATATCAAACATCAGAAGCTAGGGATAAATATTGATCGGAAAGAATTAAAAAAATATAGAAGAGATCCTATAGACAACTTGGGTTTGGATATATAAATAGGTTTTTTAGACAATCCAATGGTGTGATTTAAATTATTGGTGTTCTTCAATTTCACATTCATTGTGTGAATGGGTCACTCACATGTGTAATGTATAGAGTTCATGGCCCATTGAAAAACACATCACCACAATCATGTAAACCAAAAACCAATTCACATCATGGTCTAAATGTTTAGATCCTAAATGTCTTTAAATAGATTCACTATGATTAACACTATATCCATTCACATCTTGAAAGGATGGTTAACTTTGTGAATCACACCATACAAAATTACCTTTCTAGGGCCATGATAAACCATTCAATCCATATCCTATCCTATCACTTAGTGAATAACACTTCACTCAATGAATTCCTCCGATAACCATATTAACTCACAGAAACTCCACAAAGATAACTCATAGATTTTTTCAAGATCCCTATACTTATAAACCATGCAATGGAAATGGGTAGAAGGATCTGGTCCCCAACTTTAGATACCACATTTCCAATTCTTACCAGTTATAATGTAAACCAAAACTTATGAAAAGTGAAGGAAAATAGGGTCAATATGAACATAAAATCCATGAGATAACCCACAGAAAACACACAATCATAGGATCACAACCAATTCAATTAGATAAAAAAGAATAAAAACTATACAATAGTCTCTCAATGGAGATACCTATCAAGAAATTTAAATGCTATAAACATGGCATCGACAAAGAGATAATAAACCTATAATATAAGAAAGTGTGAAAATTATCAAATCATTGATACAAGGGAAGGTGAAGAAAAAAATATGATACTTAGAATTTATCTTTAGCTCATGTTCTCAATTGGTCTCCTCAATTCCATCATGTCATCATAGGGTATAAAATAAAGGAATTTCATGCTTCAGAAATACCTTCTCCTGGATTCCACGGTTCACCATGATCCACTCCTAGATGTTTTCATCATCATCAATATTAATCTCACCCAAATCTATGATTTGATATCATAATAAAGATAAATAAAAATCTACAACCCATGAAATAGATCATGAATCTGAAAAACTTTCAACAGGATGTGCTATCTAGTATGTTATGACTCCAATATAATCCATCACCTTGAAGGGGACAATAAATTGGGGAGAAAAATTACACCCATGACCAAAAAGTTTCTACTAGTGATGATTATTCATCTTTTAGATCCCATGATTTCCAACATCGAACACTAAAGGTATCCTTATATGGTCAGTATAAGTCTTATAATGATCCTATCATTATTACATCATCTCATAAATAATCAAAAATTTATTTATCATCCATTTCAATAGTTCTATTCCAAGAATTACTAACTCAATTACCCAAGAAAAGCACAATATATAAAGACAAGCTCACCCATATAAAGCCACAAATGGTGTCACATCAATGATAGAGATAAAACATATATCATAGGTAAACTCCACATAGGATATGTTCCTCATACATGAACCTAAAAAATCTATGGAAAATGTGAATCATTTGTTCCAGGGTCTGGATATTCCACAATATTTGACCATATATCAATTGATGAAAAGTAGTGTTAAGGAAAAATTGGGTTCATAAATATTGTTCAATAACATTTTAAATGACGGTGATAAATGATGATCACAATTAGAGATAATAATTTTTAGGACTCTATGTAGCCTCACAACCTCCTCTATATTCTACCAAGAAACAATGTACACTAGGATCAAGCCATTTTTCATTAGGAACTGAGTTGATTATTTTAAATGGTCTACTATTACACATAGAAAGTTATCCTCCCTATGATCGTGGTAAACTATAGAATAAGTCCATTGATATATATTCCCACATAAAATAAGGAACATATAATAGCATGATAAAACCATAGGGAACATGCTGTTTAGTCTTAACATTATGGGGAAAAAATTGGGACACAAAATCTAAGAATGCATTCTTCAACTCCAACCAAAAAACTAACCTCCTAGATATAATTTTCCATTTTTCATGTAAGAATATTCCAACATATCATAGGTATGTAAATCATGGAGAACTACCTCATGCATCATCAAAATAAAGAAAATAGTCCCCTAAAATAGCACTCAATGTTGATCATCCTTGGACTATACATCGTGGTTATCACTATATAAAATTAAATCTCTCAATACATCTACCTCAAAAACCTCTAGCTGAAAATCCTTCACCAACTTTAGAAAATTTGACTTCACTTTCATCTAAAAAATTAAAATTTATCTCCAACTACAATTAAATATCGTTTCATCATAGAGAGGTATTCCATCACCTTATAAGAATCTCCATATTTATGTAAGATACGTGTACATGACTCCATTCTTATAACATTATCTACCACATTACACTTTCCAATTTTTTAATAAATTTATAAGTCATAGACTTGAATGAATTTTACCAACCATAACTATTAAATGTTCAAGTCACTATGGGTGAAGAACTACTTCAGGTTCATTTGATAATTTAAAAACACAAATCCTTCACCAATGAGGTAGTGTCAAAATAACATTAAGGAAATCACAAATACAAAAAACTTGAGAAAATGGGTGGAATAGTTCCATTAAAGGGGTCATAACTATATAGATCCATAAGAAACAAGCCCTCTATTCTACCAGAGGAAATTGACCATGATAAGACTCGAAATATTGCATTAAACATCAAACTAAACTCTATATTCTAGAAAAACCATAACTAGGGAACTAACCATGTTCACCTTTAAATAACCAAATGATTATTGGCATTGGCCAGTCTATAATATTTCCTAGTACATCATGGTCAAGGAAATTTTTGGGGTCCTAATCCAATGGAATTTAGGTGTGAACCTCCTATGATAGGAAAAAAGAACCAAGTCAACTCCCCAATTATACAATATTCATGGGAATTCATAATAAATTAATTCCATGATCATTTTACTTTACATGGATATATCTATATAGGATATGACATTCCCCATGAAACAAAAATCATGATCATAGAAATCACACATTTGACAGCTTCATAGACAACTACTAACAATGAAGAACTCATAAAATGGTATAAATATTCTGTAGGTTCTCCTCCTTAGATGCATATTACATAAGGATTTATTGGATGAAAACTTCAAATAAAGGATATAGAAACTCTTATAATAGTTAATTCATCAATCCAATTAATACAACTAGATTATTATTCACACAGTATTCAATTAAAATAAATGTGTAATTCATGTAATGACATCACAAGTCATTTTTCAGAATATCCACTTCATTTAAAGCCATATTAGGATATCCAAACTATAGATTTATATTTGCAAAAAGTACCCCTCAACTATTTGAATAAGTTATCAATATATGGAAGATTTTATAGATTCTTAACTTTCATCTGATTCATGTGATGATAATGTGTACATAGGTACATACTTCCATATTCATTCCATGAAAACAAAACTGAAGCATCCTATTGTGACATGATAATCTAAATAAATATTCACTTCCTAAAATCAAAAATTTATATGCCGAAATCCCATTACTCATAATGTGGCATCATATAAAGAGGAATAAAAATATGAGACTAATCCAACTTTATCACTATCAAATCCATGATATCCCATTAAGTGGGTATTCCTTAACCAGTGTTTGAATGAAATTACGAAAATCATCCATATCCCAGTTAATCAATACCAGTTAAACCTTGAAGGATATAATCATTAAGATATCCATCATGAGAGACAGGGAACATTTATTCATCTGACCTAGGAGAGGTTCTCACTAACCATCAAGTATGATAGACTCTCTATCACTATTATAAAAAAAATCAAAATTTTGAATCAATCCTTTAAACCATAGAGTGAATACAATTATTTCATACTAAGTATGATGTATTATGGATATATCTTAAATCATATGAAGTCTCCAAAATAGTGGTTATTCCCTATCCCTTGCTCATTATCTCTGCATACTTTACAAAATTTATCTCAACATATGGCTAACTTTTTCATAAAAAAGGGAACTATAATCCCCTAAACCTCAACTCCCAATGGAATGGATATGTAATGTTAATTGAAGGACATTGTATCTCATATATAAAATAATGCATGAAAAGGAGTAAAAAATAATAAAACAGTATCTCTTACGACATCTGTCACAAATAGTGCTACAATCGCTAGAGCATGACACAGATCACAAAAAAATACATAGATAGTATAACCCTAATTAAAAAACCAATGTTCATGAACTAATCTTTTATTAAAAAGATAATAGTAATTATTTCTTATTACATCATCAACTACCCTCATCTAGTTGAAATCTAGAGCACCATAATGATAATAAATTAGTTGATACAATTGAAATGGATGACCGTGATTTGAACCAAAAGTCTAACATTTTCATCTCAGAAGGGTTAAAAACTACCCCCACTGATTACCCAAACATACAGAAGAAAAACCATTTTCTATTCCATTATAAAGGGAATGAGAACCACTAATCTGGGAGAATCATAATGAATAGGGGTAGGATAAACCCCCAATCTAACATCATATTACTAATTATTAGGTACTCCTCAACCCTCATTTTTTCATGATTTTTTTGGTTGTTCTAAGATTATTTCATGTGAAAATTTTAAAATGAGTTATAATTAATGGTCGTTCATGGTTGTCACATTGGGTTCCCAAACTATGATCCCCACTAATGAAAACTTTTCACCCATTGATAGTGAGGAATGCATGGTTTATGCATCGTTTCTCAAACCATGTTCACAAATAGTAGAAACCATGCACCCTATTAATGGTTATAATGATTAGGGTACATAGTTGGGAAACAATGTTTCCCTACATAACTAACCATGCTTGAAAATAAAAATTATTTCTAAAAATTATTTTAAAAAAAAATTTATATCCCATTTGACCCTTGGCTTAACCCTAACTCAGGGTATTAGGAAACATTAGGTATTTGGGTCTCCCAAGAACCCATTTTGGATCATCCAAACCCCTTATTAGGGAGATCAAAATATAGAGAACCTCATTTGATCCCTCTCCATTAAGTGATCTTCTCCCAGTCATTCTCTACAAATCTCTCATTCATTTCTCTCTAGGGTTTGTTACATTAACCTATTTTTGTTTGATCTAATCTAATTTATTTTGAGTCTATAATATAGGTTTGATTCTTTGATCTATGTTGTCTACATTGTTTGTTGGAAAATTAAGTTTCAAGTGTTGTGTTACTTGTTTCTATGATTATGTTTGGCGGTTTTATTGAACTTTTTATAGTTAATAAACCCTTGAATTTCTTGATATTATTTAATTTAATTTCAATAATATTATGAATATAAATTTCATTGTGAAGTGAAATTAAAAATTGAGTTGGTATGGATTTTGAGAAAAACTACAAAATTCCTTAGAGTTAGAATTTTGGAGAGTATTTTATAATTTATGGAAACCAAAAATTTATTTGAGAATTGATTATAGAAAATGGAATGAATTGGTTTGTTTCAAAATTATGGTCAATTTTTTTAAAAAAGAATGAATTGATGATAACCCATATTTAAAAAAATGGAATATTCAAATTGACATTGGGTAATCAAATTTTAATGTGTTCTAAAATGATTTAATTCCAATATGTTTGATGCAATTTTCCCTTAAGTGGGAGGGGATGAAGTTTTACCTTATGTGTGAGTATATGTAATTTTACCTTAAGTGGGAGGGGATTTTATTTTCCCTTGAATGGGAGAGGATTTAAATTTCCCTTAAGTGGGGCTTCTATGAGTTTTTTGATGTTTATATATATACAATTTATTGTGAAATTATTTATTCATTCCTTTTGATTTATATAAAATATTTTATAAAAAATGTTTATTAATCCATTTTTGAACTGTTTCCATGATTTGAAATGAAAATCACGTTTTGATTTAAATATTAAATTATAATTACATGCCTTTTTTTTAATAAATGGTATCATAAAACATAAAAAACAAAAATTCAATCATTATGGAAACTATGAGTTACACACTATAGTAGTGGCCATGTAATGACATAGTTTCACTTCCTATGTCCCAAATGATCAATATCCTATCTAAACTATCCTAAATTAATGAAATATAACAACAATTTAGTGATTTGGCTTCTCTAATAAAATTTTCTAAAACCCTAACCAAACCATCATGCCTAGTCCAAGAGTCCACAAGACCTCATGCATGTCTTCTTATACACAATAGGTCTATAAATAGTGGTGATGGATAGAAGAGTAGCATGTGGAAACTACTCCCTCCTAACTATGTAATCCATCTGTGTAATATAATGGAAGCGATAATAATAATCAATAGATAGTGAATAAATTAAAACCATAGTAGTGGTAATATAAATAAAACAACTACACATAAAATATCAATATGCCATGTCTGGTATATAGCAAAAATTAAAAATACTGGATACAATGTTTGTATAATTCAATAAGAAAAGAATATGTAGACAAACTATCCAAATTTTATCCACCAAGCCCATATCCTACCACTAAGTTTTCTCAACCATTCTCTATAAGTCCCTTTCCCTTCATTGGATCTACGGTGATGAAATCTATAAGCTCACTAAAATTACATAGTAGGGTGTGAGTAAAATATTCGGTAGGAAACAACCAATTACCATTAATATATGTGAATAGTAAATATTGGTTCATTCAATGAAAGGAAAAATAATAAATATAAGCATAAATATATCATAGAAAAATAATATATATACCATTTCTTTAGAGTTCGGCTCTAATAACATCATCTCCATTGTAAGGACCCGACCCCAGTTTCCCAGAGTTGGTGGCTTATTTGATTACATTGGCATACAAACAAGGAATAAACATCCCGAAGTACCAAGTAGTTTAGTATTATTAGAATCAAGATATATAAATAAGTTCAACTTTACATCATGAAAGGAAATACAACACTAATTTCTTCCATTAGAAACATCCATGCCTCCTAGATTATGCTTGCAAGTCATTCATAATTTAATTCTTCATATCCTGGGAAAAATGAAACATAAGAAAGGGGTGACGTCAAATGATTTTTAAGAGTAATCAATAAATTCGAAGATATTATAAACAGAAGATATGGTGCATAATTGAAAACACATTCCCTAAATAGTAAACATGAACACATTATCGCAGGAATATGAGATGAGAAAATAATGCCATAATAAAACATAAACATGGGTATTCTACTAGTCTAATAACCACATGAACATTCAATTACTAGCTTAATAATTAGGGAAGTGTATATGGTGGAAATTCTGAAACATTTTTTCAAGGCCTCGGCCAAGACGTCAAATGATTAACGCCTCAGCCAAAATCAATATAACACATTGGGAAAGGCCTCACCCAATTCCACGTCTATTTGTCTCATTAGACCTAACAATGCTTAAAGGGGATATAGAGGGCCCCAAACATCACATAATAAGTCCAATTAATTCCTCATATGAGTAGGGATAATCATAAACAACATATAAATTCATATTGAAACTATCGTATGAAATGTATCTAACTTTCCCCAATTATTGAACATAAACACTAACCATTCAGAATAATATGGTGAATGGTTTTCGGATAGATAATCCAAAATAAATCTATTCATAAACCATGAAATAAAATATGGTATATGACATCATATATGATTAACCCCAAAAATACATAATAATCAATAACAGTGTTGAATCAAACGAGAATAATCTTCTAAAATCATTAAGCAATTCTTGAGATAAATACTCTTTTATTTTCAAAAGAAGAGTTATTTTGGAAAAAATATCTGTATAAAACCAAAAGTGAAGTAAGATAGTATTTCATGATAAAATTTTTGAATTTATAATAATAATGGTTTCCAAAAATAGATTGAAAATTTCCCTTGAAAATAGATATAAATTTGAGAAATACCCAAGTATCGGGCTCGTATTTTTTGAAACAGTTTTGATAGCTTCTTTTAAAACATGTAACTATCTAATATATTGGGAAGGATTATATTTGGTGTAAATATATATAATACCCACACATAATTTATGATAAGTACATAACAATACATAATATTTTCATCGAGGAGATTAGACAATAAAAGTAACCCAAATGAAAATGGAAGTTCGGGTGGAAAACTCTTACCTTAACTCCAAACGTGTTCCGCTCTTGAACTTAATCTCCTGGAATATGAAATTATACTTATTAATAAATTATTTAATAAATTTTTAGACATGTATTAATTTTTCATAATTCTTTTTATTTCATTTATACCCTTATTGTTAAGTTATTATATTGAATTTCGTTGTTCCGGGGTGTTCGTTTTCTTTGTTTTCATAATCGGTTCACTTGTTTTTAAGTAATGAAGTTCATGTGGAATGGTTATAAATCTAAAAGATTGGAATTATATATTATTTAAAAATATAAAGAATTTATAATGGTCATTTCAATCATTTTGATACATGGAATGAGGATAAATCATTAGGTGACAACCACTTCGATTATTCAGCAGTATTTGGATTATTATGAACTAGTTTTGTCATATAACCTAATTATATGTACATATTATGGTTCCTGAATATTAATTCTGTTATAATACAAATATTATATTCTGTTTCAACCTTAAATATGGTTTCATGATTAGTAATGAAGAAGAAATTGAAAAACAAAACTTTGTTGTCCACAAAGGCTATAAATTGGAACCTCATAGACGTTGATTTCATTTATAAAAATAAAAGGGATGTAGTAAGAATATTTATGATGTTTCTTCCATTCAAATGATATAATTCTAGTATATAGATGATAATAGATTTAATATGATCATTTGGAAAGATGAGGTGAGGTGAGGATAGAAAAATAAGATAAATTGAAATGAAACCAAATGAAAAAGAATGGTGCTTTACCTCTTGAAATAGCCTCCTTGAGAATCTCCATAAGGAAAAGGGTTTTGGTCTTTTAGAAACACCAGAATCTTCCTGTATGTGGGGAGAGACTAGTTAAAGTTAAATGGGCTGAACATTGAAGAGATTCAAACCTTAGAGGATTTAAGAGAATATGGAGTGGTGATGGGTTTTTATAGTGGATGAGAGGAGTTAATTTTGAATCTTTCATTCATTATATTATTATATCCCTCAAGACAACCAATAATGTTGTTTCATGTGACCCTTAATAGTAATAAGTGCATTTGAGTTCGAACTAAGTGTCCTTACATCACTTATGATGTCATAAATATTGTATTTAACTGATAATTTGTATATACTGTATTTTAGCGTATTTCACTATTCATCAAAAATTCAAGAATTTCAGAAAAATACCAATGATTCACCCATACCATTTTTCGGTGTGTAGAATTCAAAATTGAACTCGATATTTCATAAATAAGTTTCTAAATATTATTAATTTAATTTTAAAATAAAGTCATAGTTAATTAGAAAAATGACAATCTTAGAGCTATTATTAGTTTAATGAGACATTGAAAAATTAATTTTGATCCCATTATCATATTAACATATGAAAATAAAATAATATCATTATTTACTATTCATAAGGTTCATATTACTATTCATATTACTATTCATAAGGGTATGTTTCTATTCATCAAAAATCATGTTTTTTCTATCAAACTCCAAATGACTTCATGGACACAACTCTAGATGATCATTTTTCAAAATTCAAAACATAGAAGATGAAAAGTTGTGTTTAATGTATAGATTATAAATTTTCATTCTATATTTATTTTCAAAATCTTGGTTGTTACATTCTCCACTCCTTACAAAAATTTCGTCCTATAAATTCACAAAATATTACCTTAAAGGATTCTGGTATGTCTTTATGATAAGCTCCTCAGGCTCCTATGCTACTTCCTCTGTCTTATGGTTCCTCCAAAGAAACATTACAAGACGAGTCGTCTGATTTCTCAATACTCGTTCTCTAGTACCAAGAATCTGGATAGGATCTTCACAATAAGATAGATCAGGCTCATGTTCTACTTCATTATAAGTGAGTACATGTGTTGGGTCTGGCATGTACTTTCATAACATTGACACATGGAACACATTGGGAACCTTTGACAGACTTGGAGGCATTGCCAAACGGTAAGCTATAGCTCCAATTCGGTCTAGAATTTCAAAATGACTGATGTACCTGAGACTTAATATTCCCTTATTACTGAATCATATAACACCCTTCCATGGATATACCTTTAATAAAACATGATCACCTTCTTTTAATTCCAAATCCTTCCTTCGGTTATCAGCATAGCTCTTTTTCCTACTTTGAGCTGTTTTGATATGGTTTTGGAGAATCTTCAACTTTTCCATTGTTTCTTCAACAAATTCTAGTCCCACATGCTTTCTTTCACCAACATCATCCCAACAAGTTGGTGTATGACATCTACTCCCATATAATGCCTTATAGGGTGACATCTGAATACTTTAATGGAAGCTATTATTATAGAAAAATTCCATGAGAGGTAAATATTGATCCCACATACCTTGAAAATCATGTGAACAAGACCTCAACATGTATTCCAATGTTTGAATGCTATGTTCTAGTTGTCCAACATTTTGTGGGTGGTAGGCAGTGCTCAAATGAAGATCAGTATCTAGGGCCTTTTAAAGACTCTTCCATAATCATGGTGTAAAACGATGATCATGATCGGAAATAATTGATGAGCGTACACCATGAAGTCTTGAATCTTCATTAATATATATTCTTTCTAAACGTTAAAGTGGTAAATCTTCCCTTATATCAAGAAAATGTGAAGATTTTGTAAGGCGGTCAACAACAACCCATATAATATCACTCTTTCTTGGAGTCTTTGGTAGACCCATGAAAAATGTTATCGTAATATCATCCCATTTCCACATAAGTATAGGAAGGGGTTTCATGAATCCTCCAGGATTTTGTCTTCCTGCCTTCACCTGTTAACAAACTAAACATCTCGACACATAATCAGCAATCTCCCTCTTCATGTTTTCTCACCAAAAATTTTCTTTTAGATCTCTGAATATATTTGTGCTACCAGGGTGCATAGTGAAATTAGAGGTATGACCATCATCCAATAGTTCCATCTTTTTCTCAGGAATAGCGGGAACACAAAGCCTTTTTTTGAATTTCAAAATGCCACCTTCATATGCGAATTCAGTCAACCTCCCATCATTTATAGATTTGATTTTCTTTTGAAACTCCTCATCATCATCCTGATAACATTTTATCGTTTCCAGTATAGAAGGTTTGGAAACCATTTAAAAAAGTAGTGACATGTTACTTTCCTTGATAATTCCCATATCCATCTTTTATAGATCCATGAATAGAGGATCCCTTTAAACTCTCATCTTATTCATAATTCTATGGTCCTTTCTACTCAAAGAATTGGCCACCTTATTTTCCTTCCTAGGGTGGTAATCATAGTCTTTTATTAGCTCGATCCATCTTCTTTGTCTCAGGTTGAGTTCTTTCTATGAGAATATATATTTCAAACTCGTATGATCTGTATATATCTCACATTTCTCGCCATAAAGGTAATGTCTCCAAATATTCATAGCAAATATTACAGCTGCTAACTCAAGATCATGTGTTGGATAGTTTTGTTCATGAATTTTCAGCTACCTAGATGCATAGGCAATCACTCAGTCCTTCTGCATAAGGACACAACCATGTCCTTTCTTTGATGTGTCACTATAGATAATGAACCCATCATTTCATGATGGTAGGGTTAGGATCCGAGCATTCACTAACATCCTCTTAAATTCTTAAAAACACTCTTCACATTCCTTAGTGCATACAAACTTAACCCCTTTTCATTTGAGCTTGGTCATTGGGTTCGCTAAATGGGAGATGTTATGAACAAAATACAGATAATAACCTACTAAACCAATAAAACTATGTACCTTAGTTACGTTAGTTGGAGCAGGCCATTCTTTCAAAGCCTTTGCCTTCACATGATCTAGAGATATACCATCCTTAGAGATAATGAGGCCCAGAAAGGAAACTGATTGGAGCAGGAACTCACACTTGATGAACTTCCCATATAATTCATTTCTTCTTAGAGTCTTCATAATGGTGCACAATTGATTTTCATGATCTTCGTAGCTCTTAGATTAAACCAGGATATCATTGATAAACACCACTACAAAGTCATTAAGATATTCCTTAAAGAATCTATTCATGAGATCCATGAAAACATATGGGTCATTGGTTAGTCCAAAAGGCATTGTTGCAAACTCATAATGCCCGTACCTGGTTTGAAATGTTGTTTTTGGAATGTCTTCCTTTCTCAAAAGCAACTGATGATATCTAGATCAAAGATCAATCTTCAAAACATATTGGGCTCCATGAAGTTTATTGAATAAATCATAAATTCCTGGAAGATTATTATTATTATTTATTGTAATAGCATTGATTTCCCAATTATAAATTCATAACCTCATAGACCCATATTTCTTCTTAACAATAAGAACAAGAGCTCCCCATGGAGAGACACTAGGGAGAATAAATTCTTTTTCAATCAATTACACTAGTTGTTTCTTTAGCCCACTAAATACACAGTGTCCAATCTATAAGGGGTCTTTGATATGGGCCTTGAACCAGGAATTAAGTCAATGGAAAACTCAATTTCCCACTCTAGAGGATGTCTAGGTAAATCCTCTAGAAAGACATCAATATATTCTTGAAAAATAGGTACATCTTCTATTTGAACATTCTTTCCCTCACCCATATTTATTTTATTCTCTTCCTCGAAGATAATTGAATTTAGTTGATCTACAGGGGGTTGGTCTAGATAAGAACCAGGTGGTGATGTTTATGCTCTAAAGATAAGGTGATCCTTATTATCATCAAAAATTGTAACCTCCTTCTTCTTACAATATATTTTTGTATCATGGTCCGAAAGCCAATCCATATAGGGGATTATATCAAATTCAATCATAGGTATGACAATGAGATTAGAAAATAAATAAAATTTATATTCCCTATTGGGAACTAATTCACAAAACATTGTTACGTTGATACTTCCCTTAGAATTTTAGACTGACAACTCCTTTGTTAAATGAAATCGGAAATATCTAATTTTCTTAGCAAGATGGGACGATATGAAATAATGAGATGATCCAGAATCAAATAAAGAATTGGCTATGTTTGATGAAATGATCAAAGTACCTGCCACCACTTCATTCCGAACATCAACCTCTGAAGTTGTGATTTCATAAGCTTTTCCCGGATCCCTTGGCCTTTTCAGTTGAATATTTCCTTAACGCTTTGGGCAACCATTTGCATAGTGTCCCATCTCTCGAAAGTTATAGAATTAAAAATGTGTGGCTTCCTTTATCCATTAACAAAAACCAACAAGATTTCAATTTTTAATACATTTGTAGCATACTATTTTTCATTTTAATCATGCACCCGGGTGTTTCATTCCACAATTGTCACATGGTGGAAATTCAACTCTTCCCTTCTTCACAGTTTCCTTATTTCTTTTCCTAGGGTTTTCACCAACCCTCTTCTTTTCTTTCTTTCCCTTAAAGTTATAAGACAAAGAGAATTATTTTCCTTTATTGATAGCACATGAAAATATATCCTCATATGATGCAAAACACTGGGAGACCAGTGTCTGCTAGAGGAATGGCTTTAGGCCATCAAAGAATTGATGAATTTTGCTACTTGGATTTTCTATGTGCTCCACAACATGTCTTGCTGACCTTGTGATGTTATCTTTGTACATTTCAATATTCTCATCTTCCTTCTGCCTCAGATTCAAGAATTTCCTCTCCATATCTGCACTTTTTTCGCAAGGATGGTATTTCTCCAGGAAGATTTCCTTAAAGTCCCTCCATTCAATCTTTTCCATTTCCTCCTCCTCCTTTGTGTTTTGGATTAATGACCACCACTGATCTGCATCTCCCAATATATGAAAAACTTCCATGATGACCTCCTCTCTATCATTATATCCGAAGGCAAGAAATATTTTTTGAAGGGAACATATCCACTGCTCTGCTACAAAAGGGTTTATAGTCTCATTGAATGATGGATGTTGTTGTCGCATAAAGCGATCTAACATAGATCCTCCACATGGTGGATCCGGATGCTCCATACAGGTAATTTTATTATTCATAACCTGAGTAAGTTGTCCCAGTATAGTTATATGTTTCTCAAAACCCGTCACTACACCAGATCCAACATAATAATATTTCATCGGAGGGAAATCCATACCCGCGTTCACGGAGTTTCCATTCCTTCCACTATGGGCCATTTCTAAATAACAGTATACACTAGATTAGGCTATCTAACATTTTTTATAATCCCAAATTTAGAAAAATACTAAGCATAAATTTAAATTCTACATATAAAAAATCTCTTAATCATAAACTTGGTATCTTTGAGGAAAAATTTACATTTAAATCCTTCATAATGGCTTGTAAGGAAAACATGAATTATCCTAAACATATCCTCTAGGAGTGTCGTAACCAATATAGCAGCAAGGCCTATTTTTATATAGCAAGATACCCTGGGTCAAGCCCGAAACTCCTTGTCGGAGCTTTCACTCCTAGGTAAATTTGTGTCAGAGCCACCTCTACTTGCTCGTATCTAGACATGGATGTATTGCGTGAAGGATACACATAATCTATTAATTACCAAAATACCAGGATGTTCTTGTATGTTTATCCTCAAAGACTATCTTAGGGACTCTTCCCTAATCTATGTTTGCTAAATCAAGTTTCCATGTTTTATAATAAACTTCCTTTGATACCAACTATAAGGACCTGACCCCAGTTTCCGGGAGTTGGTTACTTATTTGATTACATTGGAATACAAAAATGGAATAATAATCCCAAAGGACCAAGTAGATTATTATTATTGGAAACAATATACATAAATAAGTTCAAGTTTACATCAAGAAAGGAAATACAACAATAATTTATTCCATTAGAAACATCCACGCCTCCTAGATTATGCTCTCAAGTCATTCATAATTTACTTCTTCATATCGTAGGAAAAATGAAACATAAGAAAGGGATGAGATCAAATGATCAATAAGAGTAAGAAATATAGTGGAAGATAGAATAAACATAAGACATGGTGCACAATTTAGAACACATTCCCCTAACATTAAACTTGAACACGTTATGGCAGGAATATGAGATGGGAAAATAATTCCATAATAAAACATAATCATGGGTATTCTAATAGTCAAATAACCACAGGAAATTTCAATTAATAGCTTTATAATGAGGTAAGTGCATATGTTAGACATTATGAAACATTTTTTCAAGGCCTAGGCCAAGACTTATAATGATTAAGGCCTCATCCAAAATCCATATAACACATTGGGAAAGGCCTCTGCCAATTCCATGACTATTTGTCTCATGAGACCTACCAATGCATCGAGGGGATATAGAGGGCCCCACCCATCACATAATAAGTCCAATGAATTCCTAAGATGTGTGGGGATAAACATAAACAACATACACATTCATATTGAAACTATCATATTAAATGTATCGAACTTTCCCCATTTATAGAACATAAACACTAACCATTTGAAATAATATGGTGAATGGTTTTAGGATAGATCATCCACAATAAAGTTAGTCATAAACCATTCAATAAAATATTTTATATGAAATCATAGATGATTAACCCCAACAATACATAAGAATCAACAACATTGTTGAATTAAATAAGAATAATCTTCTAAAATCATAAAGCAAATCTTGAGATAAATACTCGTTTATATTCAAAAGAAGAGCTCTTTTGAAAAAAAAACTCTTTGTATAAAACCAAAAGTGAAGTAAGATAGTATTTCATGATAAAATTTGTGTTTTTATAAGAATAATGGTTTATAGATATAGATTATAGATTTCCCCTGAATATATATATGACTTTGAGAAATTCCCTTGTATTGGGCTCGTATTTTTGGAAATAGTTTTGAGAGCTTCTTTTAAAACATATAACAATCCAGAACCTAGGGAAGAATTGTGGTTAGTGTACATATATAGAATAATCACACATAATTTTTGAGGAGTACATAACAATACATAATAACTTCATCAAGGAAATTAGACAATAAAAGTAACCCAAATGAAAATGGATGTTCGGTGGGAAAACAATTACCTTAACTCCAAACGTGTTCTACTCTTGAACATAAGCTCCTATAATATGGAAGTATACTTATTAATAACTTACTTAAAATCTTATTAGACATGTATTTAGTTTATCATAATTCTTTTTAGTTTATTTATACCCTTATTTCTAAGTTATTATATTGAATTTCGTTGTTTTGGGGTGTTGGTTTTCTTTATTTCCAAAATTGGTTCACTTGTTTTTACGTAAATGAGTTCATGTGGAATGGTTATAAATCTCCATGATTGGAATTATATATTATTTATTAACATAAATAATTGATAATTATCATTTATATCATTTGGTTACATGGAATTAGGGTAAATAATTAGATGACAACCACATCGATTATTCGACGGTATTTGGTTTATTATGAACCTGTTTTGTCATATAATTTAATTATATGTACATATTCTGGTTCATGAATATTAATTATGTTATAATAAATATATTATAGTTTTTTTTCAACCAAAAAATATGTTTTCATGACTATTAATGAATAATAAATTGATCAATGAAACTACGTCGTCCACGAAGGCTATAAATTGGAACCTCATGGACATTGATTTTGTTTATAAAAATAAATGGGAGGGAGTAAGAATATTTATGAAGGGTCTTCAATTTACATGATATAATTCCATTACAGAGATTATAATGGAGTTTACATTATCATTTGGAAAGATTAGGTGAGGTGAGGATAGAAGAAGAAGATAAATTGAATTGAAACCCAATGAAAAAGAAGGGTGTTTTCCTCTTGAAATAACCTCCTTGAGAATCTCCTTAATGAAATGGGTTTTGGTATTTTTCCGAGACCATAAGCCTCTTGGACGTGGGGAGATACTAGGTAAGGGTAAATGGGAAGAATTTTTAGGAACCTCAAGAATTAGAGGAGTGATGAGAAGAGGGAGTGGTGATGGGTTTTTATAGTGGAGGAGAGAAGTAAATTTTGAATATTTAATTCATTATTTTAGTATATCTGTCAAGAAAACCAATAGTGTTTTTTTCATGTGAGCCCTAATAGTAATAAGTGCATGTGAGTTCGAAAAAAATGGCCTTACATCACTTATGATGTCATAAATGTTGTATTTAACTGATAATTTGTATATACGGTATTTTAGCGAATTTTACTATTCATAAAAAATTCAAGAATTTCAAAAAAATCCCAAAAATTCACCCCTAACATTTTTCGACATCTATAATACAAAAGTGAACTATATATTTATAAAATAATTTTCCAAATATTACTAATTTAATTTTAAAATAAATTCATATTTAATTTGAAAAATAACAATCTTAGAGGTAAAATTAGTTTTATGTGACATTGAAAATTTAACTATGATCGCATTATAATATTACCTTATGAAAATAAAATAATATCATTATTTACAATTCATAATGTTCATATTAATGTTCAAAAGGGTATGTTACTATTCACTAAAAATCATGTTTGTTCTATCAGACTCCAAATGACTTAATGAAAAGAACTTTATATGACCATTTTTCGAAATTCAAAACATAGAAGAGGCAAAGTTGTGTTTAATGGGTAGATTATAAAATTTTATTCTATATTTATTTTTAAAACATTGGGGTGTTACATCCATATTAAAGTAAATATCAACTGTCAATCCAACAAAACCACTTAATTGGATAGTATAAAAAATAAATGACATATATCTCTTAATATAATTTTCCTATAGATTTCTACCTCTCATCCGACCCATCCCTCTTAGGTGTTAGTTGTAACAACCAGAGAAATGCACTTATTTTATTTATGGATCTAATTCCCCCCAATAACATTTTATTATGTTTTTCCACAAAAGAACATATAATGAATTTTTATTCCATGATAAGATCATACATCATGCATAAATTTGTATTAGTACAACAATGAATAATATTGGTATATACACATTTAGTAACAGTTTTTCTTAAAACAATATATGTTTTATTTAGGAAAATTTGACATATATATTTTTTGGACCCCATTTGTACATTTTATAAATGATATAATTGTTATAATAAATTAAGGTATTATGAAAAATGGTTATTTTAATGAAATAGTATGATTAAAACACAATTTTTAAATGTAAATGATAATATAATTTTTTATGTGTCCTAAATTTCAATATGCATTTTTCTACCTGATTTTATTTTTAAAAACTAATAATTTTTTTATTTAAAAGATAAATCTCACAAACTTATTGAATCATTATGGTAAAATATTCACATATTTTAATTTCAAATGTCAAAATTAATTTTTTGGGATTTTTTAGTATTTTTTCTATGAAGTATCATTTTTTGATTAATAGTGAAAAATAATGCATTTAAGTTAAAAAATATGTTTTTCATTTAAATAATTATTATTAATTAAACTGATTATTAATGTCATAATAGATTAATTATACATATTTTAATCTGTTCTGGATTATTTGAAACATTTTTATATTTGAATTAGATATAAAAATGTATTGAAAATTTAAAAGTTCTTTTTACCCATCCTCATGCAACACCAACAAGATTATCATTAAATGTAATTTTAAACATATTTTAATTTAAATTAAAAAAATTGAAATACATTATTGTTATCAGTAATATGATTTAGAGTCTGATTGGATCAAAATTATTTTTTTGGGGAATAATAACTTCACCCTAGGGAATATTAATGTTACCCTTATGAATAGTGGCATGACCAATGGAATAGTAACCTCACCTAATAAGTATAAATAATATTTAGGCATATTATAAGTGGTAATGTGATAAAATTATATAATATTATAGGTAAATAAATGTTTTAGAAATTATTATTTTAGTATTAGTATTTTTATAAAACATAATTTTTTATTTAAAATTTTATAATTAGTATAACAATATAAAAGAAAATATATTTTCATTAAATAGAATCATAAATTAATATTTTGTTTTCTTATGATTATAAGCTAATTTTGTGAGACCCCTGTTAATTTTTCAATGTTTTATAAAATCAGTTATAATTTCAGAATTTGTATTTTTCGAGTAAATGATGACTTTACTTAAAATTTAAATTCATTATATTTATAAAATAATTATCAAAAAATAGATTTAATTTTTTTACTTCATATGTTAATTATTATGTTTTGGGAAATTTAAGATAATTTTATAAAATTCTTTAGTTTTTTATGCATAGTAAAAATAAAATTTGAGTTTTTCAATAAGTTTAATGAAATCATAGATTTGTCATAATGATGTAATTATTAATTTAAATTATGGTATACTCTTATGTGTTAATGTAACTCAATAGGTTTCCCATTTTTTCAATACCATTCTCAAATACCCTGGTAAATCCCATGGTTTTCCAAATACCACCACTGAGGTTTCCTCAGAAATTAATGAAAAACGCCCTTACTTTTTCTATAAATTCACACCCATTCCATCATTTCTTTTCATTACAAAATTTTTATACACGAATATATGATGTTATTTCATTCCTAGGAGTCATAAAAATGTATGCTTAGGTCTCGAAGGTCCTTTCCATCGAGTTTGAGGAGTCACTCTTCATGGTTAGTGAAATATCAACTTCTCTTTTGCTTTCATGTTATATCTTTATGTGGTATGCATATAAAATTTTCATATCATATTATTATATCAATTTTATTCTATCCATTTACTATATTATAAGTTATTAATTAATGGCAGTCCCTTTTACCCTCCATTTTTATTGATTTCTAAAATGATATTTCATAATACTACTGGATTATTGTCTAACAAATTCTCTCTTTATTCATGAATTTTTTCCTTTTGTGAATACCCAAACCTCAGTATTATCCATGTTTATTCACATATATGTAAAAATTATCTATATTAATTTTTTTATAACATTCATGAAGCCCTCCTTTCTTTTCTATGGGTTTAAAATGATAATAGCATGATATTTTTAAAGACTTTTTAAAATTCCATTATTTCGATATGAAACACATCTATTTTATTATTCATAGGTTATTTATGAGATGTTTTATTATGATACATGTGAAAAAAATTAATGAATACATATTAAGTGTTTTTCGTGATAACAATAAAATTAATAGGGTAAATAAATTAATCTCTTCAGATTACCTGTTTTATGATACCTTGATGAATAACCTTGGTAATTTTTATAAAACATTGATGAAAATAATTGGTGACATGCTTATTAATGACTCAATTAAATGTTCCATACACATTACCATGTAGTTATTTATTTTATAATTATAATTATATGTCTCATTCTCAATGTTTTTTGTATTTCATCAATTTTTTATTGATATTTTCCATGATCACATGTAAATTTTTTCCCTTTCTTTCTCTTACAAGGCCATATACTCACCCTTTCCATTGAGGTATGACCCCATGTTACGGTATTAAATAAATGTAATAAGGATAAATATTGATGGATCTTTTACTATGGAAGAGAATATTGTTTTATGTTTTAAAGTGTTATGTACTTCATTTCTAAGACACAAAACATTAAAAGATCATATGTTTGTAAAATGCTATGTAATGGTACGTACTAAGAAAGAGAGATTCCATAGATGGTAACAAAGAAAAAGTTTAGATATTTTTTAAAATTAATATTTTAAATTTTTTGGATGAACTGTAGAGAAAATATTAAATGTATGAAAAATTATGTGTATTTTGGTTAAATATTTAGTATGATGTATTTTGAACAAATAAATCTTTGTCTTGATATCAACTAGTGTACGTGACTCTAAAACAGATTTATATAGGGGTAAGACAAAAAAAAATTCTTTGAGATAGACATTAATGGGAACTAGTTCATGACAAAGGACATTGAATCACTCTTGGTTTGACACTAATAGGGGATATGTTTGGTTAAACAGAAGCTTTTTATATACCATAATGAAGGATATTTGGATAATGAAATTGTTGTTAAAAAATAATATTTTTTAAGAATGATGTTTTCAGACATAAAATTACATTTTAATTATTTTGTTACTAATAGTAATAAATTTCTAATAAGATAAAATTGTGAGGATGCAATTTATTTAAGGGGTAAGAATGTAATGAATAAAAAATGTACTTCTTTTAGTTATAGATCTCTTTCCTCCCAATAACATTTTATTATGTTTTATAATAAAATCATATAGAATTAATTTTTATTTCATGAGAACATCATACATCATGCATAAAATTTTATTAGTACAACTATGAACAACAATAGGATATACACATTTATGAATAGTTTTTCTCAAAACAAATATATGTATAATTCAAAAAAATTGATATATTGACTTTCGGACCGAAGTTCTACTTTTTAGAAATTATATAACTATTATAATAAATTAATGTATTATTAATAATTATTATTTTAATTAAATAGTATGATTGAAACACCACCTTATAAATGTAAAGGAGAAAATAAATTTTTTTATGTGTGAGAAATTTCACTATACAATTTCACTATGCATTTTATATCCGCTATTGTTATTAATAACTAATGTTTTTTATATATAAAAGTTAAATTTGTCAAATTTAGAGAATCATTATAGTAAAATAAACATAAGATTTTAATTTTGAATGTTAAAATTAATTTAGGGGGAATTTTTTGTATTTTTCTACGAAGTTTTATTTTTTTATGAATAGTGAAAAATATTACATTATAGTTAAAAAGGATTTTTCATTTAAATAATAATTATACTTTAAATTTAATTTTAAGGACAACAAAATATCAGTTATACATATTTTAATCAAATATATATCATTATATTCAATTTTATATTTGAATTAAATATGAAAAACATATTTATATTTTGAACTTTATTTTTACTTGCATTAAAGACACATGCATGAGATTAGCATTGAATCCAATTTTCCGACTTCTATGAATTGAATTTAAAAAATTCACATACATGTGATCTGTAAGATATTTAGAGTCTAATGGGATCAACTTATGTTTTTGGTGAATATAAACTTGACCCTTGGAAATAGTAATGTTACTCTCATGAATAATAATATGACCAATGGAATAGTAACATCAACTAGAAAGTTTAAATAAAATTTATGCATTTTATTAATAGTAATGTGATATAATTATATCATAATATATGTACAAAAAATTTTAAAATTATTAGTTATGTATTAGTATTTTTCTAAAACATACATTTTAATTTTCAAATTTATAATTTATATTATTATTTAAAAGTAAATTAATTTTCATAAAATAGAATCATATATTAATATTTTATTTCCTATTTATTATGAGTTAATTTTATGATACATTAGTGGATTTTTTATTATGTTATAAAATCAGTTATAATTTTTAAATTGGTATTTTTTAAGTAAATGATGATTTTAATTAAAAATTAATTTACCAATATTTTATAAAATAACTTCCATAAAAATAGTTTAATTTTGAATCTAGAACATTTATATTAGGTTATGGTGAATTTATGACAATTTTATAAAATAATTTAGTTTTTCTTGAATAGTAATAATACAGTTTGAGTTTTTTAGTAAGATTAATGACATCGTAGCATTTTTCATACCGATATTATAAATAATTTAAAAAAATGATAGACTATTATGTGTTAATGTAACTCAATAGGTGTCCCAAGTGTCCAATACCATGGAAAACCACCATGGGAAAGTCCAACGTTTTTCAAATACCACTATTGAGGTGTTCTTTGAAAGTAATAAAAACTCCCCCACATTTCCTAAAAATAACCACACATACCTTTGTTTCCTTTCATTAAAAAAATAACTTTCCAAGAATATATGATAGTCCCAAGGTGTCCTTCTAAGGTGTCCTCAAGCCCCCAAGGTCCTAATATTGTAGTTTTAGGAGTCACTCTTCATGGTAAGTGAAATCTCAACTTCCCTTTTCCATTCATGTTTTCTTTTTTAAGTTGGTTGTCTATAAAATTTCCATATCATGTTCTTATGTACGTTTTATTTTATCCTTTTATTATATTAAGATTCTTTTATTAATATTTTACCCTTTTCCCCTCTTTTTTTAATGATTTCTAAAACAATGTTTCGTACTCATTATGCTATTGGATTTTCATCTTCAAAGTTATCTATTTTTAATGGGAAATTAATTATTTTCATTTTTGAATACCCATACCTAAATTTTCTCTAGGGGTATTAACATATAATTAAAAATTATATATTTTAATTCAGGGTTTAACATACATGAAACCCTCCCTTTTCAGGGGTTTAAAATGATAGAAGCATCATGTTTTTAAGCACTTCTTAAAATTCCATAATTTTTATATGAAACTCATCTCTTTTATTATCCATGGGTTATTTATGTGATGTTTTATTATGATCTATATCGATAAAATTAATTAATACATATTAAGGTAACACCCTTATAACACTCTAATTCATTGGGTAAATAATTTTATCTCTAGGGATGAAAATCATTGCAATACCATGTTGATAAACCTTGGAAATTTTTATGATGCCTCGATGACAAACATTGGTGATATGCTAATGAATGACTAAATTAAATGTTGTAGCCAAATTTCCATGTTATTATTTATGTTATTATTATTATGATATTCCTATGTATCATTTATTTATGTATTTAATCAATCTTTTACAGACATTTCTCATTATCACATGTAAACGTTTTCCCTTGATTTACCTTAATAGGCCTTATACTCACCATTTCCTTTTTTATATGTCCCCATATTATAATAAGTAATAAATTTTCATAGTATAAACCTTGGTGATATTCTTTAATTATAATAGATTAATTTTTTATGTTTTAATTTATTGAATACCGTATTTCCAAGACAATAAACTTTAAAAGATCCTCTATTTGTAAAATGCTATGTAGTGTTATGTATTAAAAAATAGGTGTGCCATAGTTTGTATCAAAGAAATGTTTAGTTATTTATTGAAATTGGGATTTCAAAACATTATGAAGAAACCTATAGAAACGTTTAAATATTGGAGAAATTCTTTGAATTTTCATGGAATATTAATTAAGTGGGTTCTAAACAAATAAATGGTTATCTAGATACGAACAAGTGGGTATGACTGTGGAATATATGTATCTAGGGGTAAAACCTAAATACATTTCGTTGATATAGAATTGAATAAGAACTGGTGCACAAAAAGGGTCCTGATACTCTCTTGGTTTGATACTCTTAGGGGATATGATATGTTAATCACAAGATTTTTACGCACCATTATATTGGATATATACAAAATATAATTAGTATTAAATAATAATATTATTTTTATGAATTAAGTTTTAATATATAATTTTAATTTGGAATTACAATATTATTAATATTAAAAAACTTCTAATAAGAAAAAATTACGAGGATGCAATTTCTGTAAGGGGGAGAATGTAACGTCCGGAAAAATGTACTTCTTTTACTTATGGGAATTGTTCTTCACAATAACTCTTTATTATGTTTTGTAATAGAAGAACATAGAATGTGTTTTTCTTTCATTATAACATCATACATCATGCAAAGATTTTTATTAGTAAAAATATGAACAATAATGGGATATACACATTTAAGAATAGGGTTTCTTAATAAAATAATGTATAATTGAGACAAATTTGATATGTTGATTTTTCGGGCACCAATTTTAGTTTTCAAAATTGATATAATTATTATAATTAATTAATTTATTATGGATAATTATTTTTTTCAGTTAAATTTTCTGATTAGACCACCACTTTTTAAAAGAAAATAATAAAATAATTATATTTTTTTAAGTGTTAGAATTTTCACTATGCAATTTCATTATCCATATTATATACTATAATATTTTTAACAACTATGGATTTTTATATTTAAAAATTAAATTTCTCAAAATTAGATAATTTTAATTGTAAAATGAACATAATTTTTGAATTTAGAAATCCAAAATTAAATTAGGGTTATTTTTTACAATTTATCTATGATGTTTTATTTTTTTAATGAATAATGAAAAATAATGCATTGTAGTTTAAAAATATGTTTTTCATTTAAATAATTTTTATAAGTTAAATTTTTTACTATAGTCATAATAGATAAATTATACATATTTTTATCCAATGTAGATCATTGGAAATATTTTTTTATTTGATTTAGATATAAAAACTTATTGAAAATTTTAGCGTACTTTTTACCCCCTTCTAGCCACACCTGGGAGATTATAATTAATTGTAATTTTTTCACTTCTATGAATTTATTTTCATAAAATTAACATACACCATTGTGATTGGTTAGATATTTAGATTTTTATAATATCAGTTATTTTTTTTTGAATAGTTACTTGACCATTAGGAATAGTAATATTACCATTATGAATAGTATTATGAAAAATGGATTAGTAACCTCACCTAAAAAGTATAAAAAATATTTAGGAACCTTACAAATGGTAATGTGAAATAATTATATCATAGAATAAATAAATAAATGCTTTATAAATTATTAGTTAATTATTAGTATTTTAATAATTGTTTATTTAAATTTTTTAATTAATATAATGATTTAAAATAAAAATCATTTTGATAAAATAGAATCATAATTTAATATTTTTTTATCTTATTATTATAAGTTAATTTAATGATACCTTAGTTAATTTTCAAAATTATTATAAAATATGTTATAATTCTAGAATTTGTATTTTTCGAGTAAATTAATATTTTACAGAAAAAATAAAGTTCTCATATTTAAAAACCAATTTAATAAAATGGAGTTTATTTTTGAATTCAGATCATTGATAATAGATTAGGGCAAATTTATGAGAATTTTACAAGATACTTTTGTTTTTCAAGAATAGTAAATATATAGTTTCATTTTTTCTATAAGTTTAATGACATCATATCTTTTTTATAATGATGTAATATTTAATTTAAAATTATAGAATACTCATATGTGATAAAGTAACTCAATAGATATCCAATGTGGCCAATACCATGGGAAAATACCATGGGAAATCCCATGGTTCTCCAAATACCACTATTGAGGTGTGCTAAGGAATTAATAAAAAAACACCCTCAATTTTCCAAAAAATATCCACATATTTATTCAGTTCCTTTGATTAAAAAATAATTCTACATAAATATATGATATCATTACCTCCCATGGAATCCTTACATTATTTCCATAATCACCCAATGTCCCACTCTTTGTGTTTTAGGAGTCACTCTTCATGGAAAGGTAAATCTCAACGTCTCTTTTCCTTTCAAGTTCTCTTTTTATGTGGTATGTCTATCAAGTATCTATATTAGGTTCTTATTTAAATTTTATTATATCCCTTTACTGTATTAAGAGTCATTTATGAATTTAAGACAATTTTCCCCTCTCTTTCTATTGTACTCTAAAATTGTGTTTCGAACCCGTTATGGTGTCAGATTTTCGTATAAAATTTTATCTCTTTTTATCAATAAATTATTTTATGTCATTTTGTGAATACTTGGACCTATTTATTATCTATGTTTATTAACATATATTTCAAAATGATCTATTTTAATTCTTTAATAACATACACGAAAACCTCATTTCTTTTATGTGGGTTTAAAATGACAAATACATCAATTTGTTTAGCACTTTTCAAAATACCATGATATCTATATGAAACTCATCTATTTTATTACCCATAGGTTATTTATGAGATGTTTTATTATGATAAATTTGGATCACATCAATTAATACATATTAAGGTTTCACCCTGATAGCTCTCTAGTGCATTGTGTAATTAATTTAATCTCTAGAGATGAAAAGTTTTATGATTCCTTGGGGAATAACCTTGGTAATGATTATGTCAACTCAGAGACAATACATGGTGATATTCTTATTTATAACTTAATTAAATTTTTTAAGAACATTTAAAAATTATTATTAATGTTATTATTATTATATGCCACTTTATCATGATTTTATGTATTTCCCCATGTTTTTACTGATATTTTTAATGATCACATGTAAATGGTTTCCCCTTGGTTTCCCTTACTAGGCCTTATGCTCACCCCATCCATTGATGTATGTACCTAGGTTATGAGATGAAAACAATTGTACTTAAGATGATCCTTGACGAATATCATCGACTGGGATAGAAGAATGTTTTAATTTCTCTTGTATTATTTACCTCATTTCCTTGAAATTAAACATTAAAAGATCCTCTATTTCGAAAATGCTATGTAAAGTTATGAATTAAAAAAGTTGGATGAAATAGTTTGTATCAAATAATATTTTAGTTATTTTTTGGAATTAGGATTTGAAATGTTTAGGAAGAACCCTATAATAAATTTAATGTCCGAAAACTTCCTAGTATTTTGGTGAAATATTATGTAAGTGGTTTCTGAAAAAATAAATCCTTGTCTTGATACGAACAAGTGGATGTGGCTCTAGTACATATATATATATGTGTAAAAACCAAAAACACTACTTTGAGATATGATTGAATAGGAACGTGTGAATGAAAATGGGCCTTGTTACACTCTTTGATCGACACTCCTGGGTGATATGTTTAATTAATTGAAAGATTTTTATGAACTATTATAAAGGATATATAGGAGATGTAATTTTTGTTATGGAATAATCTTATTTATTAGAATAATGTATTAAGACATAAAATTACTTTGGAATTATAATATTCCTAATAGTAACAAATTTCTAATAAAAAAATGGGAGATGCAATATCTTTAAGTGGGAAGAATATAATGACCCAAAAATTGTACTTTTTTATGGTTCTATTTCCTCCCAATAAGTTTTTATTATGTTTTACAATACAAGCACGTAGAATAAATTTTTATTTCATGAGAACATTATAAATAATTAAGAAATATATATTAGTACAACTATAATATATAATGGGAAATTCACATTTAAAAATAGTTTTTCTTTAAAAAATATATGTATAATTGTGAAAATTTTAATATATTGATTTTTCAGACCCAAATTGTACTTTTTATAAATGATATTATTGTTGTAAAAAATTCTGTTTTTATGAATAATGATTATTTTAATGAATTATTATGATTAAAACATCGCTTTTTAAATGTATGTAATAAAATAATTTCATTTTTAAGTGTCACAAATTTCAGTAAACAATTTCACTATACATTTTCTATCCCTATTATTTTTAATTACTAATGTTTATTATATTTAAAAGTAAAAATTTTCATATTTAGAACATATTTATAATAAAATAAAAAAACATTTGAATTTTTAATTTCAAAATTAATTTAAGGTCAATTATTAATTTTTTTCAAAGAAGTTTCATTTTTTATGAATATCAAAAATTAATTCATTGTAGTTAAAAACCTTTTTTAGTTTAAATAATTATTATACATTAAATTGATTCTCAATGTCACAATATATAAAATGACCAATGGAATAGAAATCTCACATAATATGTATTAGTATTTCTATAAAATGTAATTATTTATTTAAAAATTTATAATTAATATGATTATTTAAAAAAATCATTTTCAAAAAATAGAATCATAAATTAATATTTTGTTGCCTTTTTATTATAAGTAAATTTTATGAGACCTTAGTTAGTTTTTCAATGTTTTATAAAATCCGTTATAATTTTTGAATTGTTATTTTTCAAGTAAAAGACGATTTTACCTAAAAATTAAATTTATCATATTTAGAAAATAATTTCCATAAAATAGTGTTAATTTCTTAATTCAGAACATATATATTGGTTGGGGTTGAATTTCTGAGAATTCTATATAAGAGATTATTTTTTTGTAAATAATAAAAATACATCTTGAGTTTTTCGTTATGTTTAATGACATCATTGATTTTTCATAATATTTTAAAAGATAATATAAAATTATGGTATACTATCATGTTCTAATGTAACTCAATATGTGTCACATGTGGCCAATACCATGGTAAAATACCATGGAAATCCCATGGTTTTTCAAATACCACTACTGAGGTGTCATTGGAAATTAATAAAATACTTCCTCACTTTTAATATAAATATCCACCCATTAAATTTTTCCATTCATTGAAAAATAATTATTGAAGAGTCAATGAAATTATTTCCTCCCAAAGAGTCCGTTCAAGGTGTACTCAAGCCCCCAAAGTCTCGATCATTGAGTTTCAGTTGTCACTCTTCTAGTTAAAAGAAATATAAACTTCTCTTTTCCATTCAAGTTCTCTTTTTTATGTGGTATGTATGTAAAATTTCCATATCATGTTCTTTTTTATATTATATATATATATGGTATTAATATTCATTAATGAATGTGATAACCTTATCCCCTCTCTTGTTAATGCTTTCTAAAACCATGTCTCATACTCATTATGCAGTAAGATTTTCATCTCAAAATTTCTCTCTTTATCAAGAAATTATTTTATTTATTATTGTGAAAAAAAAAACCTATATATTCTTAAGGTATATTGACTTATATGTAAAAATTTTCTGTTTTAATTCTATGATTAAAATACTTGAAAACCTCCTTCATTTTCTCTGGGTTTAAAATCACAAAATCATCCAGTCTCTAAGCACTTTTTAAAGTGCCATGATTTAGATATGAAACCCATATCTTTTGTTATACATGGGTTATTTAAGAAATGATTTATTATTATCTATATGTTTCTTATTAATTAATACATATTAAGGGTGCACCCTTATATCACTCCAATGATTTCTGTGAAGAATTTAATCTCCAGAGATGACAAGTTTTATGATACCTTGGTGAATAACCTGGGTAATTTTTCTGACACCTCAGTGACAAAACATTGTCATATTCTTATTAATGACACAATTAAATGTTGTACCCACTTTTATAAGTTATGATTTATGATCTTATTATTATTATATGCCACTTTCTCAGGCATATATTAATTTCATCTGGTTTTTATTGATATTTATTTTGGTCATGCATAAAATTTTTCCCTTGTGTTACCTTAATGGGCCTTATACCCACCCTTTCCATTAATGTATGTCCCCAGGTTATAAGATATAATGAATTTACTTAGTATTAACCTTTATGAAACTCTCCATGTAGAATAGAATAATGTTTTCTATTTTCATGTATTATATACCTTATTTCTAGGACACTAATCACTAAAAGATCCTTTGTTTGTAAAATGATATGTAATGTTCCGTATTAAAAAGGTTGGATTCCATATAATTAATCAAAAGAATGTTTAGTCATTTGTGGAAATTATGTTTTGGAATCATTAGGAAGAACCATAGAGAATTTTTCAAATATATTAAAAAGAATTTCTATTTTGTTGAAATATTAAGTAAGTGGTTTCTGATTAAATTAATCCTCTCCAGGATAAAACTAGTGGATGTGTCTATGGCATAGATATATCTAGGTGTAAAACCCAAAATCATCTCATTTATCTTGACATGAATGAGAACTGGTGCACGAAAATGGGCATTGTTACCCTAATGGTTTGACACTCTGTTGGGATATTTTTTGTTAATAAAAATCTGTTTACGAACAATTATAAACGAAAAATATAAAATGTATTTATTGGTAAAGAATAATATTACTCTTAAGAATGATGTTTTAAGATATTAAATTACTTTGGAATTATAATATTCCTAATATTATTAAATTTCTAACATGAGAAAATTAACATGACACAATTTCTTAAATGGGGAAAGAATATAACAACTCGAAAAATGTACTTCTTTTATTTATGGATTTATTTCCTCCTAATAGATTATAATTATCTTTTACAATATAATAACACATGATGCATTTTTATTTCATTATAACATCATACATCATGCATAAATATGTATTAGTAAAACTATGAAAGATAATGTGATATACACATTTAATAATTGTTTTTCATAATAAGATATAAGTATAATTGAGAAAAATTTGATATATTGATTTCTCGGACCCCGATTGTACTTTTTCAAAAGGATTTAAATATTATAATAAATTATAGTGTTATGAATAAAAAATACTTTAATGAAATATTATGATTAAAATAGAAATTTTTTATGGTAAATGATAAAATAATTTTTTAAGTATAATAAATTTTACTATGCATTTTCATTATGCATTTTATATCTGCTATTATTTTTAATAAATAAGGAATTTTTTATTTAAAATATCAATTTCTAATACATAGAGAATTGTTATGGTAAAAGGAATGTAAGAACCCAGTTCTTCCTTTAATGTATAGATATTTCATTTTTAGTTTGTACTTACAAAAATGGGAGAAAAGTGGTCGAGGGGCTAGTTGTTGGCTTATTAGACGATGTGATTGGGAACTACAGGCTGTGTACTTATAGGTCTACTCTTTGTATGGAAGGATACACTACATTTAATCCTAGTACCAGACAATGTAATTGTCAAGATAGATTTTTTTACGGACAGGGTGTATAATATCAAGTAAATGTTGTGTATGTTTTTTCTTTATTAAATCAGGTAGTAGGGTCATTTTTTGTGAAAATGGATAGCAGCTCATCTAGGTTCATGAAAATTATCACCAAGGGACATTTTTCTTCCCTATTTCTCATTCAAAATATGATTCCTTCATCGTCTATTGTGTTTAAACTCAGTCGGTGAGAACTCGATTCCTCTTGAGTCTTTCTTCCGAATTTCTTCTCTCTATAAAGTTATTTAAGGTAGATTGTTTATAATTATTTTTTAGATCTACTCTATTTTAGGAATAATCAAAGCATGATGATGGATGAGGAGAGTCATACTATATAGTGGTAGGTGGACTTGTGACTATCTCTCAATGTTGAGTTGTTTATATGTTACGTATTTCCATTCTCCCATGTTTTGGGTGTAAACTTGAATTGAAATTTCCCCTTATTGTTTCCTAAAAATGATTAAGTCATGAATTAAATTAATTTAGTCTTATTTGAGTTTATTGGTTTGATTAAGGGCCACCCCATGGGTTAGTTCCCTTGGAATTGTCATTTGGTCGAGGTTACCTATGAGGCATGCCATTTTTTCTTTATTGGGTTTTTAAGTATGAATTACATTTATAATATAATTTCAATTGTGGTAAATATTGATCTATTTGATTAAAGTGTTTGGAATTAGTGATTTCCCATTTTCCCCATGATATTCTAATTATCGTTTAAGCCTAGTGATAGTTTAATACCCTTTTTTCATGATATGTATGATTCCCATGTCAGTTTTTATATGTTAACCATTTAATATTGTAATTTACATGTCATTTTTTTATTCTAAAATGTTGATCTATCGGGTTTGACCCTACCTGATTTTTTATACTTATAATAGAGGATTTTTTATGCCTGTGGGTGAGGATTTTCATCCCTGTGGGAGAGGGTTTTTTTAGGCCTGAGGGAGAGGATTTGGTTATGCCTACAGACAAGGGTTTTACCATTCATACAAGAAATATGTTTTATTGATTATTGAAATAGAATGACTTATGACGTGTGTACCAAATACTAAGAATGGATTTATTCATCACATTATTTTATAAATAGCCTTCTGAGGTATCTATTGATTATTATTTATACGAGGGATTGATGGGCTTCGGACAGATCTTGAGACTTATGAAATTCAATGTAATTGAATTGTTTAATTTAAAATAATGATTGAAAATAGAAAATAGGACTTTTAAAATGGTTTACTTTTGAGTATGTCCTAGTTTACTTCTTTTGGTTTTTCACACTAATTAATGAATATACTCACTAACAAATAGGCATAGATCTTTGGTGTTTTCATACTAGGATTTATTTCTCACACACTGTTTGGGTCAGACTTTTGGATCCAAATAGAATATATTGTTATAAGTTTCGATAAGGGAAAGAGTCCCTCTACATGTACTTGATATGTTGTTTAAGGGTAGGAGAGTGTGGGATCAAGCCGGGGCTTGATATTCTTCTTTTTTTCCTTTGTTTATTTTTATTTTGTAACTTATATTGTTGATTCCATCAGTGTAGCTTGTTTGTTTTTTTCCCTAGAACACATGTCATACTGCTTCATATTTTGTATTGTATGATGCTTGGTTATTTATATTATTATTATTCCACTGTTTATTTAAGTTATATGTGGTTTACTGCTTCTACTATTGTATATTATTATCCCAATCTATTTCAATCTGAAAATTGGGGAATATTATCCCCACTATCACACCCTAGACCCTCGCTGCATGTCAGTAGCCTTTAGAATTTAGGGAAATGTGCTTGAGGCCATGTGTCCAACTGGGAATGAAGCACCTGTTCATTAGATTCCAGATATGGGATGTTATTATGTGGTATCATAGTAGATTTCTTTTCTGGTTTGTCTTCATTTTTGGAAATAATAGAAATGGATAGGAAGGAAACTGAGTATGGTAATTAGTTATGCTCAGGAGTAGCTACCCCATGTATAAGGAAAATCCAAATTACATTGAATGGAATTGTGATTTTGGGATTTGTAGCAATTAAAGTTGATTTGATTTTACCATTGGGTGATGAAAAAATTTTCTGCTATTATTACTGATATCCACGTGGTTATATTTTCTTCCAACTTGAGGATATGAGGGTATGCTATCCCATTCATCATATATGCACTTGTTAGAAATCATATTCCATGCATTCGTTCCATTCCATTTAGAGATCATTACTGATTTCATGTTGTTGTGATAGATTTCGTGATATATATTCATACTATTGTGATAGATACCGTGATAAATATGTCTTTTGTTGAGATAGGTGTATTGGTAAATGTTAGGGTTTAATTGGATGGACATCAATCTTTGATACCTGTGGAGTATGGTCCCTCTTGGATCGGAATTCGGTGGATCATGTTTCAACCATGGGATATAAATTGTGTTTTTATGTGATATATGTGGATTCCATGATTTGATTCGTGGTGAGTATAGGCCCCTAGAGATCATAATTTGAGACACCCTTGATTTGTTTTGAAAAAAGGGGTTTTGGGAAAGTGTATAAGACTTACTTTTTGGAAACCCAGACAACACGGCATGCAGTCCTATGAACAAATGCCATCTGTTCTTCTTTTCTTGAAGAAAAGAACTTTTACAAGTACAATCTATTTACTTTGATTACATGTTGTGTGATGGATGATCGTGTCACCGAACATGTGGGAGAAAACACGGTTTGTTATGTTTTGATCAAAAAACCTTGTGTAGCCTATGTACACCCTGTATAGTTTTACATTGGATGACCTGTGTAGCTCTATCCCTGTAAAAGTAAAAGTTCAAGAGGGAATACTGGAGTACACAATATGTGTTGGCCGGATAGACCATGTATCTAGGACATTTACACAACCATGGTAGGTGGAATTACATGCCCAAGTGATTGTTTTAGGAGACACACCGTGTATAGTTCCTACACACCACGTACTTGGTGTATTTACACGTCCAAGATGGCAGTAGTACACGACCATATAAGGGATTCAGTGTTCATGTTGTGTATGGTTCCTAAATGTCATGTACTCATACTTTGTGAAATTTTGAGGCTTTTCACATCGTTTTTAGTTATTTCACTCTTGAACTACATAACATGATGAACAAATGTTATATTAAGTTGTATGTGTTATACTTTATAGAGGAAGGATTCCATAATGACCTCCAGATGTATGCTAGTAGAATGGAAATTAGAATACCCCAGAGGTGGTAGTCCATGGGCTACTACTGGACACTCCCGACATTCTAGAAATGACACTAGATGTTATACTGGACACAGGTGTAGATGCAGAGTTCCTTGAAGGTTTCAAGAGGTTTATACAGACCTTCCTAGGAGTACCTCAACCTTCCATGTCTATGGAAGAACAGACACAAGTCTTCTAGAATTAGCATTCAACTATATTTTCCAAGGATGGTGGAGAAAAGGTTGTAGAGTCATGGATAGAGTCCATGATTATGATCATTGAGAATATAGAGAGGCCTCCAGAGAGGTGGGTCAAGGATGAAACTTATATGTTGCATGATTCATCTAAGAGATGGTGGGATTTTATCACGCATAAAGAGAGTCATTGCAACATGTCTTGGGGAGATTTTTAGATGGTCTTTTATGAATGTTATTTTCCCAAAACATTGAGGGCCTATAGAGCCTTAGAATTCATGAATTTCAAGCATGGAGCTATTTCATTAATAGACCACTGTATACATTTCACTGAGTGTCAAATATCTTCTCTTATTCAAATGGGTGATGAGATATCGAGGGCTAGGCGATTCTAGGATGGTCTCAGGTAGAAAATATGATTGTAGGAGAACATTTTCAGGTTTCCTTCTGTATATTACATAATGAATTAGGTACTTATTACTAAGAATAACATTCTATAAGATGAGGTTCTGAACCATGGTGATTCGACACCAAGATCCGGTAATACCTTGACTAGGAGAAACAAGAATCATATGAGGCTTTCCCATAGTGATAAAAGTAATCATAATGTTTCTTATGGTATCCAAGTGAGTTGATATCAGTGTAAACGGGTTGGGAATATGAGATAGTAGTGCCTGATGGACCCAGTCGAGTTTTGATCTTGTAGCAAGATGGGCCATCTACATCACTACTGTATGGTGTTTCCACTAGGAACTAGTGGGATAGGTTTTGCAAGAACTCTAAATTTAGGTTAGGTTTAAAAACTTCTCACCAGTTAGAGAACAAGAATGTTTCAGTCCACTCAAGTCTATGTGGTGTTCATGGCTGATGTAGCCAGACTCCAGGTTCTCAGAGAAAATATATTGGATCATCTCAGTGTATCCAGGCAGTGTCTCAGGGCCGCTGTATGGGTAAGACTTCTACAGTGTAACAGAGCCAGTAAGAGTAGGATCGCGAACCTTTTAATTTCATAGGTACAATTCTTGTCACCACCATTTTATCTTCTTCAATCATTGATAAAGTAAATTTTCCTAGTTTTATAATTTTGCCCATTGTAGAGAGCCTTGGGCTCTGTGTTTTCCCTTATGATGATTTAATGACATTAGACACTCTGTTAGGGATAAGGATGGTAGGTTTGCATTACTGTAAGTAGATCCCCCTTTAGATTATTGGGTTTCACTTCATTTGGGATCTCATTTCCTTACTGATGAAAAAATTTCATTCCATAATCAGAATTGATTGAGTAGTGTCCTTTTAGGCCTTTGTTGATTTCTTTTGTCGTAGGGTGAATTTTACATCACCAGAGGGAAGATCTTTTGTACATAAGGGTGACTGGGATTTCCAGGTGAGCCGAGATGGACTTGAGCATTGTGGGTTGCATGGGATGATAGCAAAAATTTCCATTTTATATTTAGATGATTAGGGAACACATGAGATATAATTTCCTCTAGTGGATTATCATTACATGGATGTTTTCTTGGATGAATTTTTAGTATTACATCGAGTAAAAGAGGTGGAGTTCTCTATTAAGACAGTGTCAGGATCTTCACTGTTATTCTTTCCTCTATACAAGATGGATATGAAGAAATTACAGGATATTAAGAGGTAGTTATGGGATTTAGAGGAAAAGGGGTTTATCCGACCTAGTACATCTAAGTGGGGTTCTCCAGGTCTTTTTGCGATGAAGTCAGACGATAACCTCTAGCGATGCGTGGACTATTAGTAACTGGACTAGTTGATAGTTAAAACCCGATATCCCTCACCACAGATAGATAATCAGTTTGATCATCGTTATGGATTTCAGTTTTTATCTATGATTGATATTAGATTCGTTTATCATCAATTGTGTGTTATATTATCATACATACTTTTCATAACTTTCTGTAGTAGATATGTTCTGTATGAGTATATGGTTATTTTATTTGGTCTCACAAATGATCCATTGGTTTTCATGGAACTAATGAATCAAGTTTTCTATCCCTATCTTGGTTTTTTTGTTGTGGTTTCATGGATGATATCTTGTTATATTTTCATAATTGAAAAGATTGCGCCACACATCTTAAAATTAGATTGAGTACACTGAGATAGTCACAATTATATGCTAAAATCATAAATTGCCACTTATGGATGGATCATATTTACATCCTAGGTCACGTCATCTTAGAGATAAGATTATCAGTGGACCCAGAGAAGTTGATAATAGTCATTACATGGGATCATCCCAAGAATGTCTTTGAGGTGTGAAGTTTTCTTGGACTGAATGGTTACAAAAAGTGTTTCATATATGACTTCTCATGTTGAGAAACATCGATGATGGGCTTGAATAAGAAGGGTGTGAAGTATGTATGGTTGGATTCTTGTTAAACTGAATTTTAGGAGCTGAAATGGAGATTACTGTCAGCACCAATACTAATTTATTCTGATTCGTGCTAGAGTTATACTATATAATATGATGCATTAGGTAAAGGTAGGGATCGATGCTTGTGAATGGGGATTTATTCGTTGAATACAGGTCTCGGTAGTTGAGGCCACATGAGAGGAACTATATGACACATGATCTTGAGTTATCCATAGTTTTTCATGCCTTACATTGTTGGATACATTACTTGTTGGGAGATAATTTTGCAGTGTACAGAGACCAAAAAAGACTCAAGTACATATTTACCCAGTGTGATCAAAATTTCAGTCACCGAAGGTGGGTGGAATTCCATCAATCTTTCAAATATGAGATTGCCTAAATGGCTGGTAAAGGAAATGCAGTGGCTGATACACTTAGTAAGAGGACTCAAATGTAGGTAGTGTAGGAAGCTAGTAGTCAGTGGCAGCTTACGGTGTTTCTCTCATAGATGCATTTAGAGGTTCATGAATGTGAGGTATAGACCTTCCATTCTTCTTTAGTTTTTAATTATACCCTACTAGATGGATTGAGGATAAGAAAACTATCAGATTATGGGGTCCTAGTCCTGTAGGAGAATGTAGCGTGTGAGGATCAGAAACTTGGTTTTACGATAGATGGTGATAAAATCTTGTAGATCCATGGATGTGTCTAGGATCCAGTGGAAAAACATGTGGAGTACGTGCAAGAGGGTCATGTTTCATCATGAGAAGTGCATCATGATGTTACCAAGATTTACCATGACTTTGGTCATCAGTACTAGTGGTTAGGAATGAAGAGAGAGGTGGATGTTTTTATTATGAGGTGTTCCACCTATCAGCATGTGATGGAAGAACATCAACAACGAGCTAGAATTTTAGAGTAGTTACCTGTCCTGAAGTGGAAATGGGATGATGTCATGATGGATTTTGTGATTTTGCTACCAAGGTCACCTAGAGGTAATGATGTTGTGTGGTAAGTGGTTTAAATACTTATAAAGGTCACTCACTTCATGTTGATCAAGGATATTGTCGGTGTTGATGAGATTGGGTAGCTGTATATTTGTGAGGTGTTATGAATTCATGGGGTCCCTCATTATATTGATTTAGAAAGGTTTGATTACTTTATGTCTCAATTCTAGAAAAATTTTCATAGGGATTTGGGTAAACTTGTGCTTCTGAGAATATCATACAACCATAAAACTGATGGCTAATAAGAGTACATAATAGAGGTGCTGGAGGACATGCTGTGAGCATGAAAACTATATTTTGGGGTCTCTTTGGAGAATCACATTACCCTATTTGAATTTTCCTACAACAACAGTTTATAGGAGACTATCGAGATGTCCCCTTATGAGCCATTGTATGGTAGGCCATGCTAATCACCACTATGCTGGCAGGAGGTGGGAGAGGCTATATTACTGGGACCACTTCTCTTGATGGAGAATTTTGAGAAGGTCCATTTGATTCAAAAGTGGACGGATACTACACAGTCTCATCAGAAATCTTATATAGATCACCGTAGATGACCTCTAGGGTTCGAGGCCAGGGATCGAGTTTTATTGTGTGTCGCACCGAGGTTGTGAGACAAGATAATTGGTAGACACCATAATCTTTCACTGAGATACGTCAGTCCGTTTGAGATTCTAGATTGGTTCGGGCCAGTCTCTTATCAATTATAGTTACCTCATAGGTATAGGTCTATACATGACATCTTCCATGTTTATTAGTTGTGAAATTACATTTCATACCTATCTCATACCTTTCAGCCAAAGCAAGTGGAGTTTCATAAAGCTACATCCTTTGAGAAGTATTCAATTCATTTTGTGGATCGTAGAACAAAGGCTCTCTATGGTTGGTATGTTCCTTTGGTATGGGTTCTATGGAAGAATGAACATTTGTAGGATGAGACTTGGGAGAGGGAGGCTGATGTACGATCATAATGGTTGGATTTGTTCTCTGATAATTCTTTACCACCCTTAGAAGGGAAATTCGAGGACACATTTATTTAAAACGTAAATTTTTTCAGGAACCTGGTACTTCCTTTAAGGTATGGATCATTCCTTGTCAGTTTATACTTATGAAAATGGGAGTGAAGTGGTCAAAGGTATTACTTTAGTCTTATTACACAACATGAATGGTAACTACATGTCGTGTACTTATAGGTATATGTTGTTTATGGAAGGATACATGCCATTTAATCGTGATACATGACCATGTAATGGCCAGGAAAAATTTTGTACGAACATGGTGTGTAATATCAAACACATTCTGTCTATTTATTATTGATTAAATTGGGTAGTAGGGTTGTTTTTGTGAAAATGTACACGAGCTCATCTGGGTTCAATAACAGTAGTACCGAGGGCCGTTTTTCATCCCGACTGACCATTTGAACTCTGATTCCATCTTCATCAGTTTCAATTGAACTCGATTGGTGAGAACTTGATTACTCTTGAGCCTTTATTAATGATTTATTCTCTTAAAAAAGTTATTTTTGGTCGAGTTTTTATACTCATTTTTTTGATCTACTCTGTTCTATGGTGTATGAAATCTTGATACTGGATGAGGAGAGTCATAATACGACAAGGTAGGTGGTCCTATGCCTTTCGATCAATGTTTTGTTCTTTATATATGTTTTATTATTGTTTTCCCATATTTAGGGTGTAACCTTGAAAGGAAATTGACCCTTATTGTTTCTTAATGATTATTAGGTAATATTAAATTATGTTAATCATGTTTGATCTTATTGGATTGATTAAGGGCCACCCCGTGGGTGTGTTCTCTTAGAATGGTCATTTGGAGAAGGTTACCTATGAGGCATGAATTGTTTTCACTTATTGGGTTGTTATGTTAAAATTACATTTATAATAGAATTTAAATTGGGTTAAATTATGATTAATTTGATTAAAGGGTTTGGGATTAGTGATTTACCCTTTGCCCCACAATATATAAGTTATTTTTAAGACCATTGATAGTTTAATTCACTTGTTTCATTATATGTATGATGCCCATGAGATATGTTATATATTAACCATGTAACTGTGTAATTTACATGTGTTGTTTATTATGCTAAAATGATGATATACCAGGTTTGACCCTGATTGATTTGTTGTACCTGTGAGTGTTGATTTGTTATGAATGTGGGTGAGGATTTGTTTTACATGTGGGAAAGGATTCGTTAGTCCTGAGAGATAAGATTTGGTTATTCCTATTGGAAGGGGTTTTTGTATGACTTTAGGCAAGAAGTTAAATCGATTATTGAAATGGAATGACTTATGATGTGTCTGCCAAACCAATGAAAAATCTTGGATTTTCTATTAACATTATTTATTAGATAGCCTATTGAGGAATATATTGAGTATTCTCTATACAGGGGATTTGTGGGATTAGGTCAGATCTTGATAGTTATGAAATTCAATGTAAATGAATGGTTGAACTGAACATAATGAATGAAAATCGAAAACATGACTTGAATAATTTTTTACATTTGGGTACTTCCTCATTTACTGTTTTTCTTTTTGTACACTAATGTTTGCATATAATCACTAATAGATAAGCACAGATATTTTGTGGTTTTCTACTGGGATTTATTTCTCAAAACCTATTTGAGTCATGATTTTGGACCCAAAAAGATTACACTGTTGCAGGTGTCATTAAGGGAATACGCCCTTCTATAGGTACTTGAGATGTTGTTTAGGAGTAGGAGAGCATGAGACCGAACTAAGGCTTGTGATGCTTCTTAGATTCTTTTTTTTCTTTTTTCCTTTGGAAATTATATTTTAGATTCATATAGTGAACCTTGTTTTTCTGTTTTCCTAGAAAATGTGACATACTGCATTATATTTGTTATTGAATGATGATTATTTATTTATCTAATTAGTCTTTCATTGTTTATTTCAATTATATATTATTTACTAATTCCACTATTGAATATTTTTATACCTCCATGTAACCCTCTACCAATGGATGTATAGATTCTGCAATATCACGCCGTATGCCCTCACTACTAGTCAGTAGCCTTTGGTGTTTGGGGAAATGCACTGGAGGCCATCTGACAAATTGGGTACGGAGCACCAATTGAGTGGAATCTAGATCTGGGTTGTTACAATGAACAACAATTTTTAATTCTTAATGTAAGAAATTAATTTAGGGTGATTTTGTAGTGTTTTTCTAAAAAGAATCATTTTTACAAATAGTGAAAAATATGGTATTATAGTTTAAAATTTTGTTTTATGTTTAAATAATTGTTATACTTTATATTGATTATTAATGTCACGATAGATGAATTATTATTATTTTAATCTAATGTAGATAATTGGAATAATTTTTATATTCGAATAGGATATAAAAAATTATTGATCATCTAAATGTTCATTTTACCTACCTTCTAGCCACACTGGTGGTATTAGCATTAAACATAATTTTTCACCTTCTGCAAATTGAATTTCAAATAGTGTACATATAGTGTTTCAATCTATAATATAATTTGTGTCTCATAAGATCAACTTAATTTTCTTGGGGAATAGTAACATGGTCTTTTGGTTTAGTAATATTACTCTATTGAATAGTAATATGACCAACAGAATAGTAACCACACCTAATAAGTATAAATAAAATCTAGTCATATTATAAATTTTAATGTGTTATAATTGTATTATACTATAGGTAAATAAATGTTTTAAAAATTAATAGTAAAGTATTAGTATTTTTAAAAAAAATAGTGGTTTATTATAAAATAAAATCAATTTTCATTAAATTGAGTCATGAATTAATATTTTTTTGTATTATAATTATAAGTTAATTTTCAGGACTATAGTTAATTTTTTAAAGTGTAATAATATCAGTTATAATTTTAGAATTTGTATATTTCGAGTAAATGATGATTTTACCAAAAATTTAAATTTCACATATTCAGATAATAATTTTCCAAAAATTAGAGTTCAATTTTGAATTCATAATTATGACATTAGTTATGGTTGAATTTTTTAGAATTTTATAAAATAATTTGGTTTTTCATGAATAGTAAAATATAGATTAAGTTAATTAGTAAGTTTAATAACATTATAACATTGTAATAATTATTTAATAATTAATTTAATATGATGCTAGAATATTATCTGTTAAATTGAATCAATAGGTTTCCCAAGTGGCCAATACCATGGGAAATTACTTTGGTAAATCCCATTGTTTTGCAAATACCACTAGTGAGGTGTCCTCAGAAATTAATAAAAAAATAACCTCTATTTTTCTATAAATAACCACCAATTCCATTATTTTTATTCATTAAAAAATTATTATACACAAATCTATAATTTCATAATCTTCCAAAGACTCCTAAAAAAGTGTCATCAAGCATCTGAGGTCTAGATCATTGAATTTTAGGAGTTACTCTTCAAGGTATGTGAAATCTCAGCTTCTCTTTTCCTTTCATGTTCTCTTTTTATGTGGTATGTCTACCAAATTTAAATATCATATTATTATGAAAATTTTATTCTGTCCCTTTAATATAATAATATTAATTTATTAATGGGTTACCATTTTCCCTATAATTTTTAATTTTTTATAAAACCATGTTTCATACCGATTATGCTGTCGAGTTTTCATCTCAAAATTTCTCTCTTTTTATCCAGAAATTGTTTTATTTTATCTTTTTAATACCCAAACTCTATATTATCAAAGGGTATTTACATATATGTCAAATTTATCTATTTTAATTCCATTATTATCGTACATGAAACCCTAACTACTTTTCTATGGCTTTAAAATGAAAAAATCCCCACATTTTGAAGAACTTTTTAAAACACCTTTATTTCGATATAAAACTCATATATGTTATTATTCAATGGTTAATTATAATATGTTTTATTATGATCAATTTTTCTCAAATATATTAAGATATATGAATGTGTTCCAAAATATAACTCTAATTCATTGGGTAAAAAATTTAATCCCTTGAGATGAAAGGTTTTACTATACCTTTGTGAATAACCTTGGTAATTTTTATGACACATTAGTGAAAAACCATGGTGATATAATTGTGAATGACTCAATTAAATGTTATATCCACATTTCCAAGTTATTATTAATGTTAATATTATTATTATATTATTATTTCTCTTTCATTTATGTATTTCATAATGTTTTTAATGATATTTATCCTGATCGCATGTAGATTGTTTCACTAGCCTTGCATTACTAGTCCTTATTATCACCCATTCCATTGAGGTGTATCCCTAGTTTATGAGATGAAATAAATGTAATTAGGATGTACCTTGTTCAATATATTAAAATTTAATATACTAATGTTTAACATTTTCATGTATTATGTACCTTATTTCCTAGGCACTAAACTTTAAAAGATCCTCTGTTTGTAAAATACTATGTAATGTTTTCTATTAAAAAGAAAGTATTCCTTAGTTGGTTGAAAAGTATATTTTAGTTTTTTGTGGAAATTATAGTATATAAACATTTGGAATAACACTAGAGAAATGTATAATTTTATGAAAACATCATGGAATTTTGGTGAAATATTAATGTAGTGGTTTCTAAATAAATAAATCCATATCTGGATATGAACAAGTGGATGTGACACTGTAACCGATGTATGTAAGGTTAAAAAATGATAACACCACTATGAGATACACTCAAATGAGAACTGGTTCACCACAAGGGGCCTTACTGAACTCTTATTTTGACACTCTTAGGGGATATGTTTGGATAATCACAGGCTTTTTATAAACCATTATGAAGGATATATATAAAATATAATTTTTGTTAAAGAATAATATTCTTTTTTAATAATGATGTTTTAAGAAATAATATTACATTGGAATTATAAGATTCCTAATAGTTGTAAATTTATAATAAGAGAAAATTAATGGGACACAATTTCATTAAGGGGGAAGAATATAATTACCCAAAAAATATACTTCTTTCATTTATAGATCTCTTTCATCCAAATAATTTTTTTTATTTTTGACCATAGAAGCACATAGAATGACTTTTTATTTCATTATAACATCTTAAATCATGCATAAATTTGGATTAGTACAACTATAAACAATAATGGGATATATAAATTTAATAATAGTTTTTCTTAATAAAATATATGTATAATTAAGAAAATTTTGATATTTTATTTTTTTGACCTGAAATTTTACTTTTTAGAAATGATATAATTATTATAAAAAATTATGTTTTATAAATAATTATTATTTTAATGAAATAGTATTACTAAAAATCCAGTTTTTAATTGTAAATGTTGAAATAATTTTATTTTTTTTGATATATCTGAAATTTCAATATACAATCTCACTATGCATTTTTTATGTGCTATTATTTTTAATAACTAATTATTTTTATATTTAAAAGTGAAATGACTCATACTTAGAGAATTTTAATGGTAAAATAAACAAAAAATTTAATTTTTAATGTCCAAATTAATTTAGTGTAAATTTTTTGTATTTTTTGTAAGCTGATTTATTTTTTTATGAATAATGAATAATACAACATTGTAGTAAAAAATGTGTTTTTTAGAATATAATTATTATACATTAAATTGATTCTTAATGTAAAAATAGATCAATCATACATATTTAAATCCATTATAGATCATTAGAATAATTTTTATATTTTAATTAAATATAATAATTTATTGATCTTTTGAATATTTTTTTTACCCGCCTTCTAGTCGCACCCGTGAGGTAAGCATTGAACATAATTTTTCCACTTCTGTGAATTGAATTAAAATAAAATACATACACCATTGCGATCTATATGTATTTTGTATCGGATAAGTTCAACTTATTTTTTTGGTAAATAGTAACTTGACCCTTGGGAATAGTAATGTTACCCTTACGAGTAACAATATTACCAATAGAAAATTTACCTCACCTATGATGTATACATTATATTTAGGAATCTTAAAATAGTAATGTGATATAATTATATCATAGTATAAGTAAAAAAAAAATTTAGAAATTATTAGTCAAGAATTAGTATTTTTATGAAACCTAATTGTTTATTAAAAAAATTATAAGTAACATATTAATTTAAAAGAAATTTCATTTTCATAAAATTGATTCATAAATTAATTTTTTTGACTTATGATTATAAGTTAATTTTATGAAACCTTAGTTTATTTTTCAATGTTTTATAATACAAGTTATAATTTTAGATTGGAATTTTTTGAGTAAATGACGATTTTACATAAAAATTGAATATATAATATTTAGAAAAAAAATTCATAAAATCGGTTTCATATTTTAATTTTGAACATAGATATTTGGTTAGGATGAATTTATGGATATTTATAAAATACTTAAATTCTTTTAGAATAGTAAAAATACAGTTTGAGTTTTTCATTATATTCAATGACATCATAGCTTTTTCATAATGATTTAATAATTAATTTTAATTTATGGTCGACTCTTATGTGTAAATCTAACTCAATAGGTGTACCAAGTGTCCAATACTATTGGAAAATACCACGAAAAAGCCCATGGTTTTTTAAATACCACTACTGAGGTTTCTTTGGAAATTAATAAAAAAACTCCCTCACTTTTTATATAAATACCAACCAAATCATTTTATTTTATTCATTAAAAAATAATTCGCCACAAAGCTCAGATATTGTTACCTCCCATGGAGTCCTTCCAAGGTTTTCATAATCCCCCAAGGACTCGATATTAGAGTATTATGAGTCACTCTTCATAGTTAAGGAATCTCAACAACTCTTTTCCTTTAAAGTTATATTTTTATGTGGTATGTCTATCAATCTTCCATATCATGTTCTTATATAGATTTTTTTGATCCCCTTACTGTATTAGCTTCATTTATAGATGGCAGACCCTTGTCCCATATCTTTTTAATGATTTATAAAACCATGTTTCGTACCTCTTATGCTACTAGATTTTCATCTCAGAATTTCTCTCTTTTTATCAAGAAATTATTTTATTTTCTTTTATGAATACCAAAACCAATATATTCTCCTATTATATTCACATATATGAAAAAATGGTCTATTTATATTCTGGTATTAACATAAATGAAACCCTTATACCTTTTCTATGAGTTTAAAATGACAAAAGCATCTTGTTTTACGAATTTTTTAAATCATAAAGATTTTAATATAAAACCCATATATTTTATTATCACATACTATTTATGAGATGTTTTATTATTATATATGTGGCTAAAATTGATTATGAAATATTATGGGTGCACTTTGATATATATCCAATGCATTGGGTAATGAATTTAATCTCTAGAGATGAATTTTTTTACAAGACCATGGTGAATAACATTGGTAATTATTATGACACCTGGATGGAAAACCTTGGAGATATTCTTATGAATGACTCAATTAAATGTTGTATCAATATTTACAAGTTATGATTCATGTTTATATTATTATATGGTTTTTTATCATTCCAATATGTACTTCATAATTTTTTAATGCTATTTCTCTTGATCACATGTAAAAGTTTTCACATTCCTTCCTTTATTGGGCATTATATTAAACCTTTCTTTTGAGGTACATCCCCAATTTATGAGATGAAATAAATGTACATAGAATGAAACATGATGAATCTATTCAAATTTAATATAATAACGTTTTCCATTTTTATATATTATATACATTATTTCTAAGGCACTAAACATTAAAAGATCCACATTTTGTAAAATCCTATGTAATGTTATGTACTAAAAAGTCGGGATGCTGTCGTTGGTATCAAATGACAGTTCATTTATTTTTGGAAATTAGGATTAGGAATATTTTGGAACAACACAGGATACAACTTTAATTTTATGAAAACATCCTGGTATTTCGGTGAAATATTAAATAAGTTGTTTTTGAATAAATAAATCAAACTTTGGATAGGAACAAGTAGATGTCACTCTGGAACAGATGTATCTAGAGGTAAAACCTGAATAAATCTCTTTGACCTAGACTTGAATGGGAAATGGTGTATGGAAACAGGTCTTATTTCACTCCTATTTTGAAACTTCTAGGGGATATGATTGGTTAATCATAATCTATTTATGAATCATTATGAAAGATATATAGAAAATATAATTGTTGTTAAAGAATAAAATTAATTTTTAAGAATGGTGTTTTAAGACATAAAATTACTTTGGAATTATAAGATTTATAATAGTAAAAAATTTATAATAAGAGAAAATTGAAAAGAAAAAAATTAATAAAAGGGGGAAGAATGTACAACCGAAATAATGTAATTCTTTTATTTATAGATTTCTTTCATCCCAATAAATATTTATTATCTTCTACCATAGAAGAAAATAGGATGATTTTTAATTTCATGATAAAATAATACATTATGAATAAATTTGGATTAGTACAACTATGAACACCAATGGGATATATACATTTAGGAATTGTTTTTCTTTAATAAATTATATGTATAATTGAGATAAATTTGATATATTCATTTTTGGACCAATATTGTATGTTTTAAAAATTATATAATTATTATAATAAATTAAGCTATTAGGAATATGATTATTTTAAAGAAATAGTATAATTAAAACACCACATTTTAATTTTAAATGATTAAATAATTTTATTTATTTTATGTATTATAAATTTCATTATGCATTTTCACTATGCATTTTATATCTGTTATCATTTTTAATTACTAATTATTTTTATATATAAATGTTAAATATCTCAAAATTTGAGAATTTATATGGTAAAAGAAACATCAATTTTGAATTTTAAATTTCAAAATTATTTGTAGGTGAATTTTTAGTGTTTTTCTAAGGTGTTTCTTTTTTTAATGAATAGTGAAAAATAATACATTGTAGTAAAACGTTTTTCTGTTTAAATAATAATTATGTTTTAAATTGATTCTTAAATACCCAATATTTGAATTATAAATATTTTAATCCAATGTAGATCATTGAAATATTTTTTATATTTTAATTAGATATAAAAACATGTTGATCTTTTGAACATTCTTTTTACCTACCTTCTAGACACACCAATGATATTAGCATTAAAAATAAATTTTCCACTTCTATGAATTGAATTTCAAAAAATAGACACACACCTTTTCGATTAGTATGATATTTAGAGTATGATAGGATCCACATAATTTTTTGTTGAATAGTAACTAGACACTTGGGAATAGTAACACTGCCCTTATGAATAGTAATATGACCAATGGAATAGAAACCTCACCTAAGAAGTATAAATAAACTTTAGGCATCTAATAAATAGTAATGTGATATAATTATATCATATTATAAGTAAATAAATGTTTTTGAAATTATTAGTCAAGTTTTCGTATTTTTATAAAACATAATTGTTTATTTACAAATTTATAAGTAATATAATGATTTAAAAGAAAATTAATTTTCCTAAAATAGATTCATAACAGAATTTTTTTTACTAATGATTATATGTCGATTTTGCAAGACCTTAGTTAATTTTTAAATGTTTTATAAGACAAGTTATAAATATAGATTTTGTATTTATTGAGTAAATGATTATTTTACTTAAAAAATAAATTTATAATATTTAGAAAATAATTTTCATAAAAAGGAATTAATTTTTGAATTTTGAATGTTGATATTAGGTTAGGGTGAATTTATGGAAATTTATAAAATACTTTTTTCCACGAATAATGAAAATACAGTTTGAGTTATTTGTTATGTTTAATGACCATACATTTTTCATAATGATGTAATAATATATTTAAAAAGATAGTCTAATATTAAGTACTAAATTTAATAAATAAGTTTCCCATGTGGCCAATACCATGGGAAAATACCATGGGAAATCCCATGCTTTTTAAAATACCACTACTGTGGTGTCCTTGGAAATTTAAAAAACTCCATCAATTTTTCTATAAATACCCACCAATTATTTGATTTAAATTCATTAAAAAATAATTATCCACAAATATATAATAGTATTACCTTCCAAGGAGTCTTTAAAAGTTTTCCTCAATCCCCCAATGACCCGATCTTTGAGTTTTATGCGTCACCCATCAAGGTAAGGGAATCTAAACTTCTTGTTTCCTTTAATGTTCTCTTTTATGTGGTATTTCTATCAAATTTCTATATCATGTTCTTCAATAAATTTTATTATATCCCTTCAAAGTATTAGGATTAATTTATTTATGGGATACCATTTTCATCTCTCTTTTAAATTTTTTATAAAACCATGTTTCATATACGTTATGCTACCAGTTTCCATCTCTAAATTTATCTCTTTTTATCAGGAAATTATTTTGTAATATTCTATGAATACCAAAAACTATATATTCTCTCAATTTATTCACACATTTATAAAAATGATCTATATTAATTATGGTATTATCATACATAAAACCTTTATTCTTTTTCCATGGGTTTAAAATGACAAATGATTCATATTTTTAAGAACTTTTTAAAACGATATGATTTCGATATGAAACTCATCTCTTTTATTATCCACATGCTATTTATGAGGTGTTTTATTATGATATATTCAGATTAAATTAATCAATTAATATTAAGGATTCACCCATATATATATCCAATTAATTTTTTAAAGAATTTAATCCCTAGATTTGATATTTTTTACGATATCATAGTGAATAACCTTGTTAATATTAATGACACCACAATGAAAAAACATAGTGATGTTATTATGAATGAATCAATTAAATGTTTTAGAAACATTTATATTTTATGATTCATGTTCTTATTATTATTATATTCCTATTTATTATGTATTTATGTATTTCATCATGTTTTTACTAATATTTCTCACGATCAAATGTAAAATGTTTATCTTTCTTTACCTTTTTGGGCCTTTTTCTCACTCTTTACATTGATGTATGTTCCCAAGTTATGAGATGAAATAAATGTAATTAGGATGAAACTTGATGAATCTCAAGTGTAATAGTATGATTTTTTAGATTTTCATATATTATTTTATTTTATTACCAATACATTAAACTTTAATAGATCCTCTTTTTTTAAGATGATTTGTGAATTTATATATTAAAAAAGTGGTATTCCATAATAGTCTAATAATACCACCTAACATGCTCAACTACATAGGATATATGAATAGAATTTATGATATATAATACACATGATAGATCTATATCATGTCAAATAAATTATATATCTTAATAATCTCAGTACACAATATTGAAATACAATAATAGAACATAGGTATACACATGCACACCATATGTGGTCAAACATCAGATATAAATCTTATGGTAAAAGAAAAATTTTCTAATAATTATACCAAGTATCATTTATTAAAAAAATTCTAAACTAAATGTTGTATTATCTCAAATACATTAAAAATAAGGACATTTTTATCATTGAGCATTGTCACATGAACAACATTTCCTTATTATAAAAATCAATACCATTTGAAAATAGTTCATAGATCCAATTACATTATGGAATAACAAAGGCTCATGAATGAGATTCAAGAGAGAATAATCTATGTTTAAGACCATTTCATACCCAATTTCTCAATTGATATTTGATGTCTTCAAATTTGGATTGGAAATTTGAAAAATCATCGTACAAGGAACGATGCGCGAAATAGACTATGGTTTAGGCTGTGATGAGTTTAAATAAATGGGAACTAGCCTCAAACCAATACGATTCAATTTCCCAGTAAAGTATCCATGCAATGAATAAGGTTCTCCAAGAATTTGGTTGACCATCTAGAATTCATTTTTATTGAGGGAATCAATTATTTCCACCACATCCTCAGTATCCCAGAGCTATTTTCTACTTTAATACATTGGATTAAGATACACGGAATTACATCCCAAAAGAAGGAATATTTTTGTAGTTCTGGATCAATATATACATTATTTAAATTCTTATCATAGTCAAATACATAAAATAAAAAATGGGTTTTCATTGATAAATACTTTATTCCTCATAATGTATCCTATTATAGCAATCATAGAATACTTATAAGTATGCTATGTAGAATAAAACTAAAAAATTAGTATAGATATGATTCACACTAAGGGCTATCATACAATATAATCTATGAATAAATAATTATTAATCAATATTGAAATGTAAATAATTCAAATACATCCAATTTAATCAATATCATGAACAAAATATTCCATGAATAAATTATGATCAAGTAATTACACATAAATAATTACATGATATTGAAACTTATGAATTGATATTCTAACTAATCTAATTATCTAATGGAATATCAATGAAAAAATTCATAATGTCAGAATTTATAATGAAAAAATCATAAAAATATAGTCACGAACTTATTCTATGTCCTCTTACCATCAAGGCCTTATTCTAATACATCTTATATAAATTGGTAAGGCCTTAGAAAACTACGGAAGATAATTTTTATGATGAGACATAATGATGGGTTGAGGGGCTATGTAATTCTTGGTCCCAGCATTCACATAATAATTTGAATTCATCCCTTATATTATCATGGTGAAGCAAAATAAAAATAAACTTTTATTTTGAAAAACTATCATTAAAAATGGTAATACTTACCCCAATAAACAAACATAATAATAAACCATCCAGATTATTACGGTAAATGGTAATAAACATGTATATATCTGATAAAACTGATTACAAAACATCTGATGAAATAATAACTATGATATAAATAAAACATATCACTAGTGTATTATAAGTTAAATTAATATCATATGTTATCGATGAAAAAAATATATCATAAAAATGTCACTAAAAACATTTTTTAAGAAAATTACCTTTTAACTATTAAAATATTTTTAAAAATAATGGATTAAAAAATATTTAAAAATATATATTTATTTGAAAATAACATTTTTAAATGTGTAAAATAATTTTAAAAATAGTGAGTGTCCATGATGGTGGAAAATACTTTTCATGTTATACATGATAAAACAACAACTCCTTTCAAATTTTTAATAAAAGACAAATAATCTTTAAAATAAATAACATGAAAATTATGTTGAAATAACCTTTTTTAATAGTGAATATGGATAAAAATATATTTAATAAAACATTTGTTTAATGATAAAAGCATTATTTAGAAAAAAAATTAGAAAATATTAATTTTTATAAAAAATATTTTATGTCTAAAAATAAAAAATAATTTAAATTTTCATAAATCATTTTCTCAAAAAAAATATGTATAAATGTGTTAATAAATGTTACTATTACTTGAAAAATATCATTAATAACCATATTATAATAATATAAACATATTTTAATTTATAAATTTCAAATAATTCTATGAAATTATACTTAGACAAAAAGAAATCCAAATAATGATTAGATTGTGAAATAATACTATACTATATTGGTAACTTTTGAATCTTATTCTGCATGAATGAAATAAATTAAAATGAAATAAAAAGTACCATAAAGAAAAATATATTAATGATATAAAATATCAAAAGGGTCATTATATACATCACACAAAGGAATAAGTGGTGATTATAGTGTATGTTTCTCAAAGTAAAAGTGAGGTGAGTAACCCTTACAAATTATTCTACATCCTTCATATATGTTTTGAACCTCCTAAATAATAAAAATTTTAAAATTAAAAATCCAATGGAAATCTAATTAAATATATCTAATATAAAATATTATTTAATTTATACATTTATCACTCGTTTATTATCTATTTTTTTAAATAATTAATTTTCGGTGATAATTGATTCGTCTTTTCATGTGTGTTTTAGTTTAGTAAATTTGGTTCATTTTATTTTATCATGGATGAATCATATATAAAATTTTAAATAATAAATAAATATAATATATATAAATTATATATATTTTTAGTATAATCTATAAAATTTAGAGATATAAAATATATATCACCTTTCATAGAGACGGTAGTTTGTATGTACAGATGAATGCAGTTTCCATTTGGGTTGATGGATGTAATGAAAGGGAAAAAAATTAATAAATATTTAAATAATAATAATTATTTTATATATATCAATAAAATTAAAAACCCATCATTATTACCATCCGTGTAAAAATAAAATGGAAAACCTTTCACACTATTATGTGGATGTGGTAGTCCACAATTACACATGAATGATACTATTATTTTACAATGGATTGGAAGAGAATAAGTTGTATTTGATATAATAAATATAAAATTATGTTTCTATCATAAATATTATTATATTCATTAAATTTTTATCCTTACTACCTTTTATGTAAATAGTAAGTGAAAAACAAATCACTTCTCTTTGTGAGACGGTAGTCCATCGTACACACAAGAGATTGTATCATATCCCTAACAGAGTGGTATGTAAGAAGGTATATGTGATATTATAATTAAATATGCATTATAATATCATAAATATTGTATTAATATGTTAAATCCATCATTTCAACCATCCTTGAAAGTTAATGATGGCAAACGAACTACATCGATTCGTGAGGTGGTAATCAACAATACACACGATCAACGATTTCATTTTCCATTTGATAGAAGTGGATGTGGATATAAATTATGTAATTAAAAAAATAAAATACCAGTATATATTAGATACTATTTTTTATCTTTTTATAATTTTAAATTATTTGAAGTAGTTATAAGAAGAAACAAAATGAAAACACATAGTTAAAATCTTGACCTCTTCATCGAGTAACCTCTTTAGGTTTAATCTAAATCCTCCATAAATTATACTTATGATCTAATACATTCCTCTAAAATTTGTAGAGGAATATAAGGAATATATTATAGAAGTTATTGGACTATCCAAATGGAGTTTTATATGTTATATGTGGAGGAAAATTGGTGGCATTTTATAATTGAGTTGAGAGGACATACTTGGTGTTTTTGAAAATATACAATTAAACCCGCATTTTTTATTTTCAAAATCATAAAAAATTGGAAAATCCAATTTTCACCTTAACCAAGGTAATTATTTTTTACTTTTTTCACACTTCATTGATATTATAAAGTAATTTAACCAAATTATAAAATATAAATTATTCCAATTAAAAATAATTAATCCCTTTTTACATGTTCAATTAAAATAAGTGTCTAAACTCAATTTAAAATGATTCCTTAGAGTCAATGAAAGAACAATATTCCAAAGGGAAAATTATCATAAGTACATAATGTTTTAATATAAAATTTAAAAATAAAATTAATTAAATTGAAATAAATATGATAAAATTTAATATAATTTAGGAAATTATACAATGTATATAATTTAATATATAAAATTAAATCACAGATAAATTAAATAAAAATGATGATTTCAATAAAAATATATATTTTCACTTTTCATTAAAAATTCTAAATAATTCATGCAAAGATAATTTTGAAATGTACATTTAGAAATAGAGGATTATTTTTAGAATAAATTTTACCAAATTTTAAAAAATTAATTTTAAATTAAGTAAAACAATTACGATTAAGCTACCTTTCATAAAACTATAGTTGAAAAAAATATATCCGTTTCAAATGTGTCAAATTTGATTTCTAATTAATTGATAACCATTTATATATTTTATAAATTTTTGAAGAATATAATTTTCATTATTTGTTTATTACTAATAATACCCTCTTTCTGAAATGCTATGTTATAATATTCATGTTTAAATAATAATATATTTTTAGACTATCGCATTCCATTAAAACCTGGTGTTCAATGAATTGAATGTTATATAAGGGGTTATATTTATTTAAAAATAAGTATATCATAATGTATAAGGGTGTTAAATTCACTACTATAAATGGTGTTTTTTATATATGAAATAAAATATATTGTTCCTATTTGAAAATATATGAGTGTTACATCAATCTTGGAATGTGGTTAAATTTGTTAATAGGGGTAATAATCGAGTTTAAATAAAATTAAAAACTAGAAATTCAATCCACATAAATTTTATTTTTAACATATTCAAGATCCATGATTAATATAGATGATTTAAATTATTTTAAAACCAATCTAGAATGTCAAAATGGAATCCACCAAATCTTTCTCATGGACATGGAGTTCTTATGACACCAGCCTAACATGGATATCCCTTCGGTGAAACTCCACAATGTTTCATATTTCCCATCACAACTACTTCCAAAATAGTCATGGTGTAGTCTCCAAGGGTATGGATGACTTAATCCATGCATGATATTTAAGGGTTTCACCTGACCATTTTCCTCCTTACTTATTTCATAGGGAGGCACACCAGGGACCACAGTGACCTACACCAAAGTAATGGTGTTCCCAATTTTGGACAAAAACCCATGAAAACCTAATATTAATATTAGAATAACTAAAAACTAACCCAAAAAAAGTTCAATTACCATATGGTTCAAAAATATCACCATATATATGTTAGGACATATATTAACACCCCATATAAAACCATGGTGTTACACCAATAAAAATCATTTAAGTAAAAATATGTTTTAAATTTACATAAACATAATCTTATAATGAAGAGAACTATTATATTAGAAATATTAAAATAAGTCCTAAAATAAATTAATTTATTACTAAATGATTTTAAAATGTAGAGAGGATATTAATCATTTCAATTGAATCTAAATACTTTAATGCAACAAAATTCCATATATCCATAAAACATATATGCCAAAATTTTATTTCATAATTGAAAAAAATCAACTTTTTATGTGTTTAACAATTTAACAAAGATGATTTAGGTAAAAATAAACAACCATACAGAAATAAAAAGAACTGAAACAAGGAATATGGATGTTTAACCAATATTAATGCTATCATATTAAAGTAAAAACACAATACATAATAAAACACAGTATCTAGAACTACTAATAAGATAATTGTTAATTAAAATAATTATTATAGAAAATCATTAACTCAATTTCAATAAACAATGTCCAAACCCTACTTTTTTTCAAAGACAAATATGCCTGAATAAATTCAACTAGATAACAATTAATTTAAAACTACTTTGAAATAGCTCTATCACCTCCACCCCATGGTAGATAAAACTTGACTTTCTTCCAATTAAAAATTTCCTTTAACAAAAGAATTAATATGAAAATTAAAACATTTAAAACTAGCAAAACTATTGTTTCTAAATAAGTTTATAGTAATAAGAAAGGTTTGATAATTATTTTAAACTTCTAATATTACTACTTTTTTATTAAATCAATGAAACATAGTGACATTGTATAACCCATAAATAGACATATATTTTAGTTAAAAATAATGAATCTATGAAAAGAAATAACGAGAAAGTACAAGGTCATGTTTCACCATGATAAAACTAAAAATATATGCTTTTAAATATTTAAAGTATTTTCAAAGAAATCAAAACTGTTAAGATTGATTGTAACCAAAATAAATCAATTTCATTTGTCAAAATACACTCAAAGTAAATATTATAAATAAAAAAATTCAACATACATGATAAAATCTTACAAACACTATAATAAAATTATTTTTCAAAATATATAATACAAAATAAATTCTAATAAATTACAATATTGATGTTAAAAACATATTAATAACAAATAATGTATCATGATTTTATCTATAAGATTATTAAATATAAATTATTTCTGAATTTACCTCATTAAAAACCATTTTATTTTTTACAAAAATCATTAAAACCATAAATATTAAATTTTCATTTCAATGAATATAATTTTATACTTGAGTAAGATCATAGAAGAAAAATATTAAATAATTTACCCAAAAAATTTTATTAACATCAAAATAATAAAATTCATAAACCATAATGAATATATAAAAACCAAAAAAATGATAAAATCATCTTATTTAGGGGAAAATATAAACATGACTAATTATTAAACTATCACTCCGAATGGTACTATAAACATCCCACGAATTTAGTTTAAATTAATTTAAATTAAATTTATTTTTTTACTAAAGATATATTTTTAAATATCCAGTTAAAATATCAAAAAACTGACATGGTGTAATAAATTTAATTCAAAAACAGTTTTGATGAATCATTTTTTTCATTTCTATACTAATTTTTTTTGAAACATTTCAAAATCTTACTATCAAAAAATTTCACCTAAAACCCCTAGTTTAAGTCTTTAAAATATAATAAATTTCATTTTATGGTTGTAATGTCTATTAAATACTGAATTCTAATCAAATACTCATCACGACATCAACAAAACAATCATATAAATAAATACATATTAGAGTAATAAACTTCAATTTTTTCACATAGAATTTTATATTTCTAGTTAATTGAATTTTTCTTAAATAATTATTTAAGAATACACCAATTAAAATATTAATTTCATATAATTAACTTAAAAAATATCAATGGAATGGTACTGAAATCATTATCACAACCAATATTTCACGTTATTATACAATAAAATTATCTACAATGAAAATGATCAAAAATAAAATACATCCCAAACCTAGTTTAAATAAATGACATTTCTTCCCACGGACTGAAAATATATATTTTTACATGAATCAACCCACTTGTCTCTAATTAATAACATATATTCTGTTATTAAACAATTAAAAAAATCCAATAATAGTCAGATAATGTATTTTATTAATAAATATATATATCATATCAATAATGAAATTAACCAAGATTTATTAATCTAATATAATAATTATAATTTCACATTAATCTAATCATTACTAATAAACATATAAGAAAACAATATTTTCATATTATCTTTATTCCAATTAATATCTATTTCAAATAAATTTACAACTTTTACAAAAAAACACAATATAACATGAAACATTCTATGTTGTAATATAAGAAAATATATAATAATTCCTACTCACGATGCCTCAACCATAGGGACCCAATACTGGAACATGGAGATAATTACATCTAAGCCACTCTATTATATGTAACTCAAAAATAAACCACAATAATTCTAGTTAAGTATATTTATGGGCACACTCTGAATCTTTATGATCCTATATGTTGTAAAATATTTATACATAATATCATTTAATGGAAGGCAATGCGATTTTTTTACATCCTCAGCCCAAAAATCTAAACAGTACTCCACTTGGGTCATCACAACACATCATCTACACATTATAATCACTAAAGGGGAGTGAAAATTTTATGGGAAAAGGAAATAATTTTGGGGTATGTTTTTAACAGATCAAATTATAATAATGATGTTATAGTATCATGTCAAAAAACTATAATGACCACTGAAAACATAAGATAACTGGAAACATTAACATATACACTAGGTATACTAGTTGTACCTTGATAGTAATATATGATACAAAAATATAAATATATATGGTTATATAACAAAAAATATCCTAAAACATATGTGAAAACTAATATAAAAGTGTAAATAGTGAAAACAATCAGATATAAGATCAACATGAAGAAAATATGATATAAATAGTATAATAAAGAAAATCCCATATATTATAAATTTTATTTGAAATGTATTAGGATAATCCTATATCCCATCGTAGATCATCCATAAAATAATTAAAAATTATTTTACTCTTATAAAAAAATTATGTTATACAAACTCCCTTGTTCTGACACATTACCTTCACTTAGGTCATATAAATAAGAATTTATATAGATCCAAGAAGGACATGTGAATGATGTGAATATATTATACATAATAGATTGTTACCACTCATCCTGTGTGAATCAAAAATAAATAGATATAGAAATGTACCAATAATATGTATATTATTAATGTTAGTGAGTAATAAAAATTCATCATACATAAATATAAACATAAATAAAACTTATAAAAAATAAATCTCTAATCAAATAGGATATGATCCTATATATTAGTACTGCGAGAATAACATATAATTTATATGGTTAGTATATCTAGTCCACCTACTATCCATCCCATTTGGGGTGTTAGGGAAACCAAATCCGTGTTGAAAGTTATGTGGGATGGGGAATAGTGTATATATTGTCAGGTCAATCTTATAGGTTATCCCTTCAGTAATGTAGAAATTTTAATACCAATTCAAGGAACCAATATCCATCCCAACCAAACCATGTATTCATTAATATCTAATGTAACTAATAAAATATTATATATAATATAAGTATAACCCTTTTATTATTAAATGTAATAAGAATATTAGAGAAATATATGAGCATCAATACAATGTATAAATCCATGTAAAATACATTCACAAATAATTCCTATAAAATATATAAAATAATGTAATTTATATAAGAGGAATGATGTGGGGAATAAAAGGCCCAATAATCCTACCAAATATATTTAACTTCTAGTATTTAGAGAATAAAGTTCATGAATATTTATGTAACATTATTTCATGTGATGAAAATAGTACAACCAAGACATGGAAATGGGAAAATCATAATGTTATTAACCACAGAAGCATCAAAAGTTTTAAAAAATATTATTTATTAATACATAGCCCCATATCTCAATCAATATAATGATGTGGTGATAAATGTGTTCAACTAAGGAATCCAATACTAAATCATATTCCTATATCAAAATGATGAGAGAATGTCGTAAAAATAAATCTAAGAGTAACCTAGAATATTTTTTTCTTGGGATGTAGTCATATAAAAACTAATGAAAACCAATAATGGAAATGAAATAGATCACCTTTGATTTACTAATTATTACATATGATGATAGTCTGATGAAATAAATCCCATTGAAATAGAAGAATTATAAAAGAAATAAATAAGGATAAATAATTATTTCAAGAATTTTATAGGAGAATTTTATTACTAAGAATAATAATAGAGATAATATATCATATTACCTAGTACTGAGCTATGAAATAACATAGAATTTAATTTGGACATGATCAAAGAATGATTTTTGGGGAAGAGGAAGTTAGGGAGAGATCATAAGAGGACATATAAAGACAAAATGATTTAAATATTATTATTAATGGTTTATAAGGATATTTTTTTAATCTAATAGGATAAAATTAACTTTTTATTAAGAAAATCCATTTATCTTTTATTGGGTACTCAGTACAAGACCATTTTTTAACTAATGGCTACAGATTTTCCCAGTATAGTCCTCCCAAACACCACTAGGTATATTCCTTTACACTAGTATGTGATATATTCACATCACCAAAACTAACTAATTTTCTTACTCCAATCCCCTATTATATCATCTTCTACTAAATACATAATATTAAAAAAATTTAACAATTAAATAGTTTCAATTTAAAATTTAATAATGGCCTGAATGAAAATGGTCATTACAAAATAACATTCCTTATTTAATAGAATGTTTTTTTCTAAATGATTGTCCAACGTATACTATATCATTTAGTACTCAATTAAATAATGAATTTTTATCAATTATTTGATATATATATATATAGAAACCAATTTTAATTATAACATCTATGAAATGTTTGATTTATTTAATTTATTCCAATGGTGTGGACTCTTTATAAGAACCTGTGTTTTTCGGGACAATCGTTTTGATAATGAATTTGAATTTTGTTTGCTGTTGGATGATCATGAGGGGTAAAATGGTCATTTTCCCTTACCATCTTACCTCGTATAATTTTCCAACCACTCCGTTGGTCCCAATATAGGGTGTTTACCCTTAGAAAAGAGTTTGGTGGAAATCTGAGCTGTTCGAATTTTAGTGGAATATTTAATATTAAATATTATTAAATTAAATATTAAATTATTCACGCAGGTTCATTTGGAAATAACTTCTAAACAGAGAGTTGGATTGATTTTTCATCTGTGTCGTTGAGTTCAGAATGGGGAGTTTATCCAAGGGAAGGCATAAACTCATCTTGGGCGTCGGGGCCGGCCCGATCCCCTTTTTCTTCCTTTTCTTTTCTTCTTTCGTTTTCTTTTCTTCTCTCTTCTTTCATCCACCTCCTTGAACATGTCTCCAATGCTACTCCTCCTTGGCCATATAATAATGGAGATATGGAGTTTGAGAAATAGGGAGAGTTGGAATCCTAGAGGGGTACCGATTCGAAGCTCTCGACGCACTAAGTCGGCGCGCAACAACCGGGAGCCGTGAAATCAACCGAAGCTTTGACGGTTTTTCCCAAAAGTAGGGTCATTTATTTTTTTTCCATATAACCAATTAAAAAATGTTGTATTTAGTTTTTAAAGCCTTATATTTCTTTCTTTTATTCTCATAGGGATTGATATTTTGTTTCTGGGGTGAAAATGGGTGAATCAGGCGATTTTAGGGATTTCCCATCAGAAAACCCAGTATACACGGTGTGTATTTTAGGGGTACATGCTATGTTTTCTTCCATTTCAGGGAATAAGAAGTTTTTTGAAGTATACGCCATGTACTTTGAGTACATGCTGTGTAGTGGGTAGCCGTGTGGTGGGCCGTGGGAAATAGAACACAGAATAGTGGTTTTTAAGGATTACACGCTATGTACTTTAAGTCCATGTCATGTAGTGGTATATGAGCATGTGTTCGGGTAAAAACAGACATAGTGTAACTTTTTATGAATAGTACACACCGTGAATAGTAATTTACATGCTGTGTACTATTACACAGGCAGGCCATTGTGCTCTGGCCTTGTACTCTTGCCATGTACTACTTCAATTTTGTAATTTTGGAATATCTTGGGCTCTGGAAGTCATAATTGGGCATGTAAGAAGTCAATTTTGAGAGTTTTTCAGCATAGATCGCAATGGTGGAATCGTTTTTACATTTAGAGGTCATATAGAGGGGGTTTGGGGGGTTTATATCTAAATGGAGGGTTTCTTCCTCCACCTATCGAGTTCAGTTGTCACCTGAGAGTGAGACTTGGTGTGGATGAAAGGTTGGGTGTTCGGACCAACTTAGTTGAGAACATTAATTGGAGATGATCAATAAGCTATCTCCCATAACCTATTCTTTAGAGGACATTTCCCTTTTGATACGTTCCCTTCTAGCCTATGAGGCTCTTAGACAAGGTACTTTTAAGGATCCCCTGAGGGATGCCTTTGCCTATGTGCTGACCTAGGGAGTCCCTTGTAGGATATCTCCCATGTTCTTCCTTTGACAGGAACCATGTTTTGGAATTCCTATGTTGTCCTTCATTTGAGGATTCTGTGTAGGATTCCTCCCTTTCTCTTTGCTATGTATCCCACGTTGGATGCATTCTATTGTGTTTACATGGATGATCCTGAGTATGATGACTCCTCTATGTTTTACTTGAGGGACCTAGTGGGTTCCCTTTGTTTGATCGACCCTGAGTAGTTATGTCGGGTTTGGGAAGAGATGGCAATCAGGTGTCACCTAAAACCCGTGCCAAACTGGTGATCTCTTTCGGCTTTTGATGTATCGTTGGGTTGGGCGTTCGGGCCACCTGCACTGTTTGTTTATATCTGACATGGTTTTCCAACGTTGTAGTGTTTACCAGAGGCTCTTCCTGGTTGGTGGCTTCTGAGCCTGATGTGATGCGTCTTTGTTTTTGTTTTTTTGGAGGCCTACGTTTCCCTGTGATCCTGAGTTGGTAGTTTGTGGCCTTACATTGAATTTCTATGAGTTTTTGTGAAAAAGTGCCAGATTCCCATGTTGCGGGTATCTCGGGTTATGGATTTTGGTCCTATCGTGTATTTTCCTTATATTTCTTGTTACCTTAAGGTTTATTGCTAATAATATATGCTTGTTTTCATGTTTGAGGGTCACACCATGGGTGTTATCCCTGTGTGGTTGTTTATCGCCATTTGGCATAGTTTTCCGGCAAGGAAAACCTTATTGCAATTGATATTTTTCTTGTTATAACTGATTGCACGTGTTGCATGTTGTTTTAAATGTTTTTGATGAATTGTAGCTTTTATCCAAGTAGTTTTTTGAACATACATAGGGCTTTTGACAGTCAATTATGCACGACTCGACTGCTCAGGGTTGTGTGAACCTGGTGTGGTAGACTAAAGAGGTAATTGATGATTAAAGGATTCCCTAGAGAGTCTGTTATAAATTTTAATCATTCTCAGGACCTATGGGAATATAAATTTGTGCTTTCTCAGAGTTTCCTTAGTTACATATCGAGACTACAGGGGGGAATTAGATGTAAGTGCTTCCTCAGAGAGTCTGTAGCTATCACTGCAAGACCATAGTGGAATCGACATGAGTGCTTCCCAGAGTGTCTGTGCCTTTGTATGTTTACGAGACTATAGGGGGAATTGACGGTGAGTGATTCTTCAAAGAGTTTATTCTTTGGTAAAACCCAAGGGGCGAGACTGTGTGGGCTGCCCATACGGTTTCTTTTGTTGCTTGGTAGGAACAGAGGGGATAGCCTGTGAGTACTTCCCAGAGGGTTACCTATTGTGTTATCTTCTTTCTTGTGTTTGTTTGGATGAACCAGAGGGGACATGCTGTGAGTACTTCCCATAGGGATGATTGTTTTTGTTTATCTTGTTCATAGAGTTTTTTCCTGCGTTGGCCGAAGAAGGTACATGTCGATGGGATTACGGACCCAGAGATCGACTTAATGATACATGGCTTGAGTGGTATGTTGTCCATCACAATGCCTTTCCACATGATGTCCAGGAGATCGGGATTATGGCCCAATGGATCAACTACAAATGTTGTTCTTGATATTTGAATCACTTAATCATGAATATTCATATTTATGTATTTGCGTATAGGTATGGGACTATACATGGTTGTGTATATAGACATGGACATTCATGGTGGCACTTGCCTAGTTGATAGGGTTTACATAACCTAGGTTCGACAATGGTTGCATGTTTGGTTTACTTCCATTGTTGTGTTACAGCTTGGCTGAGCACGTTGTTGTTTCATACACATAGCAGCACAGTTATAGGTTTCTTGTCGGGGTGCCCTACTGAGATTATTTCTCACCCCTGCACGTGCACCTCGGTGTATGTGTAGACCGTATGTCTACTTTTCAGGTTGAGCACGAGTTGTATGGTAGATAGGGCTGAGGCCAAGTGTTTCATGATCGAGTTGAGCTACTCGAGTGGTTTTACTGATCAGGCTGTTGCAGTTCGATATTGTCTGGAGATCGGGTACATGGATTGGATCAGAGTTAGTAGCAGAGCCCTGTACATTTTCATTCAGTTTATTTTGTACCTTTATCTATTTGGTCAGCCCAGTGGGTGACCAGTGTTTTATTTTATTACATAGTTGTTTAGGAATTTACAACATTTTACTATTAAAGCTTGTTCTATTTCAGTTGTTTATTACTTCTGTACTTTTTTTATTTTCCCATGTGTATGATACATAGTTATTTCCACTGTTTTCTTACTCTGGTATGAGGGAATAGTCTCCCCACTTTCACACCCAAGGCCCTAGCTATTAGTCGGCAGCCTCTGGTGTACGGGGAGGCGCACTTGAGGCCTTGTGGCGAACCGGCTCAGAGCACCGGTTTAGTGGCTTCCGAGTCGGGACATTACAAAGTGGTATCTGAGGAGTTTTCTTTCCTAGTTATTACTATTTTGGATATGGAAGATAGGATTATTAGGAATGTGTCAGAACATGTGATGGATATCGGGCTGGTGCATCTCTAACAATTGTTCTGGTAAGAAGTCCTGGTTACTAGGGATTGGGATTATTGTTTTGATTTTGTAATGTTACAATTGTATATGATTTTCTCTTTGAGCGATGCACATGTTGTATGGTGTTTTGATTTACTATTGATCTTTGGCACTAGGCCATTGGTAAGATACCAGGGATGAATTTTGACTCTTGGCTGGAAAAGGAAAGAGGCATATCATGCATCATACTAGGAACATAGTATTCACAGCATATAGGCCTTCTAGTGTGTGTTTTTACTGACAACTGAGACCTTTGGGTCCACTTACACATAATTTTTACTCTGATGGTAGGTTTTTTGGATCTACATTGAGGAATTGGTGTGAGGATGATTACTCAATCCTCACGCACAGGTGGTGAAGTTACCCTAGTTAGTCGATGAGGCACGTGATGCCTTCATGTTTAACTATTATTGGGTTCTGTTTCTCAAGTCTGTGGTTATCTAGTCAGATCGTTGAGAACGATAATGATAGATACCAATGAATTTCTTATGAATTGGACCTTCTTGTGGTATTTTTGTATACAGATACCCAATGAGTGTTAGTTTATATTATCTATTCTATTTTGTTCATGACCTCCAAGGAGTCATTCCTTCTGAGGATGCTCGAAGAGGATCAGGGCCCTTGTAAGATGTGTTTCGGTTTTGACCATCTTTGGTTGTTGTGATCTTTACCATCTTCTGAGTGGTTTTGATTATTTTAGGCTAGGTGGTTAGACCTTGTGACCCAGTTGTGAGGATTTTTCTATAGGGATAGGTGGAAGACCTAGAGACACATTGTTTTGATTTGAATCCTTGTAGGTCGATGTTTATTCTATTCTAGGGAAACCTGTGTGAAATGGTTGGCCCATGATTGAATCCTGGTCAGGTTTTGGTAGGATGATAGTGTTGCTCGGAGGGAGATAGACACGCCTTTGGTGAAATCTTAGTGTACTCTTATAAGAGACGGGAATGAGCTATCTTTATTCATCTTGAGTATTCTAAGAGAGCTTTGACCCTACATAGAGATCATTTTTCTTTCTTAATGTTCTTCTATGTTGAGGATGAAACATGTTCTGGTTGTGCTCTCAGAGCGGTGTAAGGAAATCCATATGGTGGGGAGTGCACCATTGGCCCTTTTGAGGGTGGTTTTCCTTGTTTAGGTTACACTTCAGTGTTTTCCAGTGGGATTATGAGCTCAATGTTTACTTTTAAGATGACGAAATGGGTGTTACTATGGTTGGGAGTACTAGTTTGGTTGTAGTTGAATATCTTCTATGTAGAAGGTGGTGGTTAATTCTATAAGGCATGTCATTGGATAGTCTAGATAGCTTGGTTGTGCAGATACTCGGGTTATGAGCATGGTAGTTGGTTCTACCACTGGGCTTCTCAGGGATGAGAAGGTTTATGGTGGGAAGTTTGTAAGAACCCGTGTTTTTCAGGACAGTCATTTTGAGTAGGAATTTGAATTTTGTTTACTGTTAGATGCCCTTGAGGGGTAAAATAGTTATTTCCACCTACCATATGACCTCGGATAATTTTTCTGACCACTCTATTAGTCATGGAATAGAGTGTTTACCATAGGACTAGAGTTTGGTGGAAATTTGAGCTGTACGAATTTTAGCAGAATATTTAATATTTAATATTATTAAATAAAATATTAAATTATTCACATAGGTTCATTTGGAAATAACATTTAAACGGAGCGTTGGATTGATTTTTCTTCTGTTTTGTTGAGTTTGGAATGGGTAGTTTGGCCTAGGGAAGGCATAAACTCATGTCGGGCATATGGGCTGGCCCGGGCCCCTTTTTCTTCCTTTTCTTTTTTCTTTCATTTTCTTTTCTTCTGTCTTCTTTACTCATCCTCCTTGCGCAAGTCTCCAATTCCACTCCTCCTTGTTGTATCCTATGAGAGATATGGATTTTGAGAAATAGGGAGAGTTGGAAGCCTAGAGTGGTACTGATTTGAAGCTCTCGACGCGCTGAGTCAGTGTGCGGCAACCGGGAGCCGTGAAATCAACTGAAGCTTCGGTGGTTTCTGCCAAGAAGTAGGGCTGTTTATGTTTTCGCCATATATCCCCTTAAAAATTTTGTCATAATTTTTTAACGCATTATATTTCTTGCTTGTATGCTCATGGGTATTGATCTGTTGTTTCGGTGGAGAAAACAGGCGAATCGGGCGTTTTTAGGGATTTCCCATCTGAAAGCCCAATATACACGGTGTGTATTCCAGGGGTACATGTTGTGTGTTCTTCCCGTTCGGGGAAGATGATGTTTTCTTAAGTACACTCCATTTACTTTTAGTACACATCGTTTAGTGGGTAGCCGTGTGGCTGGCCATGTTAAATAGAACATGGAATAGTGGTTTTAAGGATTACATGTCGTGTACTTCAAGTACACGCTATGTAGTGGTACATGGGCATGTGTTCGGGTGAAAATGGAAACGGAGTAAATTTTTGTGAACAGTACATGCCGTGTAGAGTAAATTACATGTTGTGTACTATTACACAGGCAGGCCATTGTGCTCTGGCAATGTACTCTAGCCATTTGCTACTTCAATTTAGTAATGTTGGGATATCTTGGGCTCTGGAAGTCAAAATTGGGCATGTGAGTAGTAAATTCTTAGATTTTTTTTCACGTATATTGCAATGGTGGAATCATTTTGACATTTAGAGGTCATATAAAGGGGGTTTTGGGGGTTTCTATCTAAATGGTGGGGTTTTTCCTCTATTATTCGAGTTCAGTTGTCACCTGAGAGTGAGACATGGTGTGGATGAAAGGTTGGGTGTTCAGACCAACATAGTTGAGAACATTAATAAGAGATGATCTATGAGTTATCTCCCATAACCTATGTTTTAGAGGAAATATACCTTGCGGGATGTTCCCTTCTGGCCTATGAGGCTTTGAGACCAGGTACTTCTAAGGATCCCCTAAGGGATGCCTTTGCTTGTGTACTGACCCAGGGAGTCCCTTGTAGGAACTCTCTCTTGTTCTTCCTTTGATATGAACCATGTTATGGAATTCCTATGTTTTCAATCCTTTTAGTATCCTGTGAAGTATTCCTCTCTTTCCATTCGCTAAGAATATCGTGTTTGATTCCTTCGCTTGTGTTTACTTGGAGGATCCCGAGTATGATGCCTCCTCTGTGTTTGACTTGAGGGACCCAGTGGGTGCCCTTTGTTTGACCGACCCTGAGTTGTTATGTCAGGTTTGTGTAGAGATGGAGATCAGGTGTCACCTAAAACCCATGCCTAACCGGTGATCCCTTTTGACTTTTGATGTATCGTTGGGTTGGGCATTTGAGCCACACACACTGTTAGTTTATATCTGACATGGTTTGCTGATATTGTAGTGTTTACCAGAGGTGCTTCCTAGTTGGTGGCTACTAAGCCAGATGCGATGCATCTTTTTTTGTAGGCCTACTGATCCATGTGTTCCTGAGTAGCTGGTTTGTTGCCTTACGTTTAATTTCTTTGAGATTTTGTGAAAAAATGTTGGATTCCCATGTTTCGGGTATCTCGGGTTTGGGATTTGGGTCATATAATTTATTTTACTTAGATTTAATGTTAACTTAAGGGTTGTTGATAATAATATATTCTTTTTTTCATGTTTTAGGGTCACCCCAAGGGTTTTATCCCTATTTGGATGTTTATCACCGTTTGGCACAGTATGCCTGCAAGGCAAACCCTATTGAAATTGCTAGTTTTCTTGTTATAATTGATTCCATGTGTTTCATACTATGTTAAATGCATTTGTTTCATTGTAGATTTTATCCAAGTAGTTTTTTGAAATTACATAGGGCTGATGACAGTCGATTACACACGACTGGACTGCTCAGGGCTATGTGAACCTGGTGTGGTAGACTAAAGAGGGAATTGAAGATTAAGGGATTCCCTAGAGAGTCTGTTATAAATTAGTATCGTTCATAGGACCTATGGGAATTTGACTTTGTGCTTACTCATAGTGTCCTTAGTTACATATCAAGACTTGTAGGGTAATTAGACGTAAGTGCTTCCTCAGATAGTCTATTGCTATCGTTGCAAGACCACAGGGGAATCGACGTGAGTGATTCCTCGAGTGTATGTGCCTTTTTATGTTAATGAGACTATAGATGGAATTGACAGTGAGTTCCCCATCAGAGAGTCTATTCTTTAGTTAAACCAGAGGGGCGATACTGTGTGTGATTCCCAGAGGTTTGCTTGTGTTGTAAGGTAGAACCAGAGGGGATAGGTTATGAGTACTTCCAATAGGGTTACCTGTTCTGTTATCTGCTTTCTTGTGTTTGTTTGGTTGAACCAGAGGGGACATGCTATGAGTACATCCCATAGGGTTTCTTTTTTTGTTTATCTTATTTAGAGACTTTTTTCTGGCGTTGGATGAAGTAGGTACTTCTCTATGTGATTATAGACCCCGAGATCAACTTAATGATACACGACGTGAGTGGCATGACGTCCAGCTCAATGCCCTTGCACAGGATGTCCATGAGATCTGGCTTATGGTCCCAAGGATCGACTATTAATGTTGTTCTTGTTATTTGAATCACTTAATCATGAATATTAAAATTTATGTATATGAGTATAGGTATGGGACTATACACGTGTATGTATATAGATATGGACATCCATGGTGTCACTTGCCCAGTTGATAGGGTTTTCATAGCCTAGGTTCGACGGTGGTTTCACGTTTGGTTTACTCCCTTTGTTGTGTTCCAGCTAGGCTGAGCACATTATTGTTTCATACACATAGCAACATAGTTATAGGTTGCTTGTTGGGGTTCCCTACTGAGATTATTTATAATCCCTGCATGTGCACCGTGGTGTACGTGTAGACCTTATGTTAGCATTTCAGGTTAAGCATGAGATTCATGGTGGATAGGGATGAGGCCTAGTGTTTCATGATCGAGCAGAGCTACTTGAGTGGTTCTACTGATTGGGCTGCTATAGTTCGATATTTTCTGGAGATCGGGTACGTAGATTGGCTCAGAGTTAGTAGTAGAGCCCTGTATATTTACTTTCAGTTTCTTTTATACTTGTATCTATTTGGTCGACCCAGTGGGTGACCAGTGTTGTATTTTATTGCATAGTTGTTCGGGCTTTTACAGAATTTTACTATTACAACTTTTTCTATTTCAGTTGTTTATTACTTCCGCGCTCAGTAAATTTTCCGCTGTGTATGATACTTAGTTATTTCTATTGTTTTCTTACTCTTGTATGAGGTCATAGTCTCCCCACTATCACACCTATGGCCCTCGATGCTAGTCAGCAGCCTCTTTCATATGGGGAGGCGTGCTTGAAGCCTTATGGAGAACTGGCTCGGAGCACCTGTTTTGTGGCTTCCGAGTTAGGACGTTACATTTTTCCTCGATATCAATATCATTATTTTGAACCTCCCCTTCATACACAAATATTTTTCAGTTTTGAATGATGTTCCCATTCTCATAATATTTTTTTGTAGAACCCATTAATTTATACTATTCTTTATCACTAGATTTATTCACAAGCACCTAAATTTGATCTCTCTCTTATTGATAAATATATTTATTCATTTCCTTAAAACATTAATCAAATTTTATCAAATACAAAAAAATCATTAGATCCACATGTGTTAGTAATACAATGTTTTCAAGTATTATAATTCAATTATTTTATGTTAGTGTTATTATATAACCAATTATATTAAAATATTAAATTTTATCTCTCATTTTCCTCTATCGAGATAGTGGTTAAATATCTTCAACAGAAATTTCATCATTTGATTAATCCCTTAAATATTTCTAATTTATTGATATTTGGGGTTCTAAAGATTTTCATTCATGATCATCCTTTTCATTATAAATTTCATCAAAATTTATATTTTTAAATTTAACTATATATGTTCCAGTAATAATTTTAACATAGTTACTTTCAATTATCTTTTTATTCCACTTTTTAAAGAACATGTACACACTACTCTTAGTTGAAAAAAAATAACCACGCCATCATTTGTTGAGTCTCCATTGTTTACCAATGTTCACAATTTATTGTGATAAAAACATATAAATACTCTAACACAATTATATGTCAGATTTATTTTATTTTACACCTCATATTGTGACATCTTCTCATCAAGACATAATAAATCCTTGTACTATGTTTATAACAGAACATCTAATTCCTTATTTTAATGGTTCATTAATATACAAATTGTCATGAATGATACGTTATCCATATTTTTCACCATGTAACTTCTCCATTTATTAAATCTAATTTTTACTATAGTGTTTTCACCCATTATATACCTTTATAATTCATTATTCCATTGAGTAGTTGTATAACATGTCGCAACCCACTTTGAATCCACCCGAGATAGTAGAGAACAATGTATGTCACCCTAATCCTGTCTCTAATAAATTTTGTGACAACGAATAGCACTGAGTTGGAACCCCTCACATGATGAGGGGTATTTACCAAATTTAGATGAACATAGCCACCGACGTCCATACATGATATAATAGTAATTAAAATTATTCTAAAAACCAACTAAACTATATAAAAACATGATAAAATTTATAAAATATACAATGTAATGACATGTAAATAATGTATAATGTAAAGGTGGAAAATGAAAGTTTAAAAACATAAAGGTAAAACATAATTAAGAAAACTATGGCATCGGTATCTCAAAAAATACTAGAACTACTAACAAAATCCATACAATACAATCAAATTTGAGAACCCCTATGCTCTAACCCCATAAGAATTATGTCCACTGAAGGAACATCCAATCAATAAATCATGTTTACAATAAATGAAATTTACTGGAGAAACACCCATGTAGGGGTGAGTATACATTTACCCAGTAGGATAACCTAAAAATACCAAATAAATAATAAAGGCCTAATCAGATCAGAACCGCCAAGGTAAAATATTGTCCGCAAATGGTTTAATAACATAGAACCTTTATATGATTTCACGATAGCCAGTAAGGTATACATAATCCTAAACATCACAAATCAGCTTCTTAATAATTATTCCTCCCTGAAAACCCTAAATATCTAAGGAACCCTTAAATAGATAGAGGAACCTCACATTAATGATTTATTATTCATTTATTAGGGGAGTATCATACTATATTGAACAAAAGGAGGGCCTCAACTTGTTGGGTATAATGAAACTCTATATCCAAACTTAGACTACATTGGATCAATACCCTTTAAAAGTATGTAGTACTAAAATATAAAATATTTTTGGTGACATTTACCATATAATAAACTTGTATCCTAGGGAGTATTGAACCCTTGTGTTATGATCCGTTAGTCATTCCAAAATTACCCCAAAAAACCTACAGATCAAAAGAGTAATCATAACAGAAGTATTAAGTAAACAAATTTTTGTGGGCTAAAGGATCACACAATCATTATTTATATTAATGATTTCCCATAATAGGATATCTTATGAACCTTATCAGAAACATGGTCAATAATTATATAAATTCCTTAGATGGCTCGTGCTATGATATTTATCTTTAGGGAATGACATGGTCATTGTATGATCCATATTATAATTCCATACATCCGGACACATTTTTTCCATACCTCATCCATCTCTCCAAAATTTAGATGATAAATATTTTAAATATCCAATTCCTTAAACATCATGATAATTACATATCTTTTACCTTAATGACATATCCTAAATAATCATGATTCAACACCACTTATATATAGTTATCTAAAAATGTATTTTCTCTATATAAGATCAAATATAAACCATTCTCAATGTCACACTTCCAATATCACATACCATAGAAAAGTAAAAATCATAGTTCAACATAATGTGTTGTGAAATGTGGACTTCATTTGAGAACAAAAGGATAAAAAACCACACATTGTGGTATGACATTCCTTTTCATGTTTCATCAAAACCCAAAAAAAAATGAACTAATATTATTATCATATCCATCCAGCACTACAACATCCATGACATGAATCTGTTTCCAACACAATAATGTCATATCCCACAATCAAAAAAATGTATACCATTTGATTAAATTACATGAATATGAGATTTAGTGGAAGTATTTGAAAATGAAATATCGAATATGGGAAACTTCTCAAAATGATTTTGAATGTAGAATGAATAAATTCTACTATAGTTATATAGTGATTAATTGCTGTGATATGATGGAAATAAAAAAAGGATGTAATCAAAATTATGTAATTTTATACTAGAGGACGGGATGGTGAAGGTATTTTACATCAGATATTATTTGCTGATGGTGAAATAATTTATAATCGTAGAACACCCATGGATCAATATATGATCCTTATTGGTTGAGGTATTATCCAAGTAGATTAAGACTCTTGAAATGAACCTCCATAAAATGAGTTGTCCATGGAATGAAAATAAAATACATGGGAGATATTATTCTACAAAAATCTTTAATAAATCATGAATACACCCATCATCGAATAATGTAATGAAGTTTAAATAAAATAATCTATGAAAAAAATATGAAATGGGTTCTATCACATCGAAATGGATCATACTTAATCAAATAGAAGGTAAAAAATGGTGTGACAATAACCCTTCATAATTCCATGGAAAAATAATCAACCATTATAAGTCTATATGGTTCAACCCCTGATTTGGTGCAATAAAAACAATTGTATTTTATCTATAAAACTCTAAAAATATATTTTTTTTGATAATATATCAATGAAATACCATCAACAATTTCCATACTGAATTATAACCATCATGGGGAAATTCCATCCAAATATATGTTTAAACCGAGTGCTCAAAAAATATCATGACTACTGCATACGATTTACAAGATGACAGAACACTCCTCACATTATAATCCTCATCACAATGGTGCAGGGGAACAATCTTATAAAAAACCAATACACCAAACAAAAAAAAGAATATTCAACTAAAAATTTAATACTGGATTCTATAGAAAATTCTACTTCATCACACACTCCCCACCATTATGTATTTTGATCCAAAAAAATTATAATCAACTCAATAATGTAAGGGTTAAGGGTGGGAATATGACTCTCCATGTCACATAAGTTCCCCTAAATGTTTTCGTAATCCAAAAATACATGAACTATCCTTAATTCCTGACCTCAAAGGGATATTTTAATGAAATTTTGGATCTTTATTGAGTGCTCCAAAAGGTAACATCATCCTAATTTTTGAAATCACCCTAGTGAATAATTATGATAGTTCATGAAATTATATAAAAAAATATGACACATAAAATTTATTCATCAGTCACCCAAAATGTGGGGGGAATTCTAGGTGGTAGAAAACTGATTCTACTTTTCTTATGATTTATAAAGGTGGAATAATACTTAGATATAGCATGCATATCTAAGAAAATCACTATAAAATGCATCGTGTTGAGGCCATTGAAAACACTTGGTATCCCTACTCAGACATCTAGGGTCTTAATCATCAGTCTACACAAGACTTCTAATGGATGTTAGTTGTATGTATATTCTCTTGTATCACCAGAAATTTCTACTTTATGAGAGAATACAACTATCATCACATTATAGATTATAGAATAATATTTATCAAGATTATTTGTAACATATAGGGTCTTGCATATAGTTATTTAAATATTTAATTCTAATATTGGAATGGTATCTATTTTTTTACATGAAATATAGTAAGTCCATGAGATATTCCCAATGCTAACAAAAAGACATCATATAATCCAATCACATGTCGTAAAAAACATCCATTTTTCACTAAGTTGGTCTATTTTATTTATAGTAGAATGATGTAATCAACTATACCTACATATCTAATTCATCATATAAGATCCTCTACACACAAAACATCGAATATGAATCATATTCCAAAATAATTAACAAATGTTCCCCAAAATGATAGATAACCCCATCTATATACGTGCAATAAACTCATTATTAAAAACTATACTCCCAAATAAGAAGAAAGTATGCCTACTCACATAGTCTATATATGATCATCCAAATAATATCATTAAAAATCACACAATATGTAGGTCCCATTATAAATTCCACAAACATAAAATTCAACTTTACTTTAAAACCTCAAAGGGCAGTGAAAATCTCAATTGAACCTGTTTCTTGACCTTTAACTACATATAGGTGAGTCACAATGATATAAATTGTAAAATTACAGTCATAATTCATGTCCATCAAAACTAATATCATTCCTGATCATGACATTTTAGTAAAGTGGGGTTGGAAATGTTATATGTTTTTTGGAAAACAAATAAATTTTATTCATTGTGTTGATTGATGACATGTTATTATTGAATTTTAAGGAAGACTATCGGGGGATGTAGTGAAAGTATATTTAAAATGTTTTATGATTATTCAGTACATTTGAGGATGGATGAAGATTGATTAAAGAAATATTTTTTATAGATTATAAATTTCCGAATTTTTAGAATGAGATAGGAATAGTAAGTCCCGATTGGCTAGGAATGTCATTCCAGGATAGGTTGTGTGGTCAATCCAAAATTATTCATGTAGATAATCTAAAATTAGACATGTGTTTTATCCAAGGTTTTCCTATCAATAAATCTAGACATATACAAAAAATAAATTATTAGTTGGTCATGCATTCAATCAAATATTGGTCATATAGTCTATCGAGAGACAGTTATGTGGTTATTACATATTTGGTCATATGGTTGATCTAAAAAATGTTTCAATAAAATGGTTGATAATATTTATCATATTGTTGATTTCCATATGCTTGATTTAATGATGGTATCTTCATGTAGTACTATTTCATCAAATGATAAATCTATTGGTGGTAAATTCATCTGAACAGTCCCACAATTAGAATATCTCTGGTAAATATCAAAGAGAATAACACATGTTTCCAAATCTTAATATATAATTTTTCTTCAATTGGATTTTTAATTGGTTAATATTATATGATTAAATTATCACAAGATAAATATGATTCAACTAGAGTTTATTATTGAATATGTTCTTGAATGTTTTTAGATTTTTTCCATAAATGGTGGAAGCCACTATTACGTATATTGCATCCCTATATAAATATTTATATATAGTTTAAATTCTTGAATATATATCATTGGATTAATAAAAATAATTATAATACTGAATAAAAAACAAATATATCTTGAGTTTTGTCTCATAGATACAAATAATATTTATTTGTATATGAATATAAATTTTTTTGATTCGTTAATTTGTAAATTTTTTATTTATGGAGGTCATATATTTTCTTGGGTACTATTGTAGAAGAAATAAAAGGCTAAATTATTATTTTTATAAAAATTTATTTATTAGTTATGAATATGTAATTAGTGGAATATTTCGAATTCAATATTCTGATACATTAGAAGTGTTTCAAAATAAATTACTATAATTATATTTTTACAATTGGAAAATTGGTCTAGATTGACTAATGTTATGATATTATTCACACAAATCGATATTTAAATTATTATTCATTTTCAAGAATAAGGAAATTTGTATTGATCATTATTGTGTGTAATTAAACCAACTAGGAATGTTTTTCTTGTACTTTGCATCATGGATTGAAAGGGTCAAGAAGTAGTTAAAACCATTATTCTTATAAAATTATTATTTTCAATTACGATGAATTCAGTATATAAAGGTTTTTTATAGAATGAAATTATTTTTATTTGAAGATAATATGAATTCAACAAATCCAATTAATAGATAATTTTCCAATGAAAGAATATGTATATATTGTTACTAAATTTTTTTACCTTTTTAATGTTTCGGATGCACTTGTGTGTGGTATGAATCTATATGTTGGATGCATTGAAGTAAAGTTAAGAGACAAGAATATTTTAATTTCCAAGTTATACCCTTATTTTTTCATCCACATGATGATTTTATTGGGGAGCTTAATCCTAGAGGAATCTATATAAAAACTAGTAATGGATTTATCATATTTAGAGATAAGCCTTGTAAATATGATGTGTCCCTTGTGTTGGTGTTCATTTTAGTGTTTTGGAATCAATAAAAAATATATGATAATAAATGGTGATGGATATATTAAAATAAAATTAAAAATAATGTTTATCATATATTCACCCCTCCTCATAGTGATCTACCATTTTTCATACATTGGTTTCTCAAGTTATATCCAAGCCATGTTCCTTAAATCGGTGTTTGGATTTCGAAAATCTTTCATACTATGAAGAAGGTGTTATCGAACCTTCTTTTTTATGTAATGGATAATTTATTTTTAGAAAATATTAAAAGGATACATACATTTTATGGGAAATTAAAAAAATTATTGTATATGATGTTTCTTTTAAATGAATAATGTGTGAGATGGGAACATAAATCAATCTTCATAAAATTTATTAAATAGAAAGATTGATTTTTTTTACAAATGGTGAAAAAATTATTCACCAAAAAAATGATTAAGGTGGAACAAAACAATATTTTCAAGGTTATTTATTTTATTAAATCACCAAATAATGTAGTATTTAGTGCAACCATTCATCCTCATCTGAAAATAATGTTAAAAACACATAAAAAGAATTTAAATCCTTAGTAGAAATCCATCATGCAGAAAAAACCATCAAAGAAGGAAGTATATTTCAATTTTCAAGGGACATATCTAACCTATATTTATTTAGATATATTCACAAAAAATATATATATATATATATAAATAACTGATAATCATAAATTGTGAGATTATCTTCTTTATATACTATCATTAACAAAACTCTAGTCTTATAAAGAATCAGTGGTAATTAATAACAATAAAACCTCATAACAATTGTATAATAATTTAGAATATCAATGTAACTCACCTTTATTTTATTATTGATTTCTATGTAAAATAATTACATAATCTCTCATCTGTTCCAAGAATTCACTTCAGTAGTCAAAATGATATAAAATTGATGAGGAGGCTCACATACCATTATTTGGGAACCTACTAAAAAATTTGTGTCACAAAAACCCTAAAAGAAATGTATTAAGAAAGGTATTCACTCACAATGTACTAAATATGAGAGGTAATACTCTAAATAGTATATCAAAAAAATTAACAAGGTGAATCATTTAGTGTGAATGCATTAAAAAAATATGAAAAACTATCCATTAAAAAGTGTTCAATGTCCATGATTTTAGACCAGTATTTGAGGTTCATCATTTTTCAAAATCAATAGAATCTATTGAAACACTCCACCGATGAAGTTGAACCCCTTATATAAAATTCATCGTTTTAAAAAATACTCTTCATCCCTAGTAACATTATATCTATATACATGGAGATATACAAATTCTTATGAACAATGTGATAAAATTATGAAAACATCAAAAGGTTGCAGCCGATGTCATAGTATCCTATTCCAAAAATCATTAGACTTTTATTACCTGAGTACATCAATGGAGATGTTTATAAAACTATAGGAAAGGAACTTTGAATCTAGAAATAAACATTTTGGTCAAAACATACATGAAAAGTAGTGTCATTTCACCATTAAAATAATCCTTAAAATATATGGAATGTTCTGTCTTGAGCTGGGAAATCCACATGAAACATAAATATCCATTGAGAAACATTAGAGTAAATATGAAATAATTCATTGAAAAATATTATCATGACCAAAATATAGAAATATCGAACTGAATCAAACACCCAAAATAAAAATAAATAATTCCACGAAATCATAGTTTAAATATGGGAAAACAAAAGAGAATCATTTTCATGAAATGAACATAATGATAACATTAGTATTTCTTTTAAAATTACACTATATTTTAGTGAATCTTATCTTCATTATTTGAAGGAAAAACTCTATAGAAAGTTCACCATCCTTGAATTTTTGTAATATAATAGACTATTGTTCATCGAGAAAAGAGTTCAGTTCAAACCCTAAGACATCCTCAATCTAATAGGAATCCCTCACCATGGGGTAAGTACCCTCATCATTAATAACATCTTCCATATCATCATCATTAAAAGATGTAATAACATTTTCAGCAACCACATAATCAGAGGTGGATATGTTCTTTTTTATTTCTATAAGCCTCTAATGATCAAGTAATAATTGTTCTCTCGATATTAGAATAATTTCAACATTTTATAATTTTCATTCTATCAAGAGTAAATATGGAATCAAAGTAAACCGTTGATTTTTTTCATTTCCTAGCATAGTAATTCATGTAGATTTCTCTAATATAAAACTATTGATCATAATATTTATGTAATGATTCACCAACATCATAGTGGGAACTAGGTTCATGCACTTTTTTTGTTTTATAACTCATGGGATCTCAAGGGTAGAAGGATAAATCTTATTAAGATTTTATATATCTGTATTCATGGGCTGAGAATTATTAATATATTCCATAGATCCATAGTACGATCCTAGAGGTAAATAGTTCTTATTAATCCTAACAAGATTCAAATTAGTATCATTGACAACAAGATACTATGTGTGTCTAGTGAATGTATCAGAAATCTTCTTTTTCTATTTATTTCCAACCCAAAATTGAAATATTTCATGTAGGGGGAATGTATGATTAGGCCTTATTTACATCCCTTTCTATAATGTACAATTTCAAAACATTTAATAAAATAAACTAGATGGTTTCAAAGAAAACCTCATGAAATAATTAATAGTAACCAGTTTGATATCATAAGTGTGATGGAATATGTTGATATATTTCAATCTCTAAACAGACTCTATTTATTGATGATCTAGAGTGTTTTTAGTAGTAAATTCTAACTTTGGGGATTTACCAATTGCACTAGAAATCGAAAATAGTGCATCGCTTTTAGGTAAATAAAGAGGTAATAAATGGAAAACTAAGTAGTAATGAGTGTTGGGAGGATCAATATAATTTCTAAAATCTATCATCCATTCAATAAATTCCTGGAATAATCACTTATGTGCCTCAACCCTATTTTCCATAGACGAATGTATGCATTTTCAAAAGAGAAGTGGAAAACTGCATTTGATTAGTTTATAAGATCAACATGAATGATGAAAAATCCAAAAAAAAATCTAGTGTCATTTGAAACAAAAGTGTGAGTGGAAATTCTTGATAAAAAATCTATCCAGACAAAATACTAGATCAAATTAATGGAACTGCACCACTTATTTAAAAAAGATAATGTTGAGAAATAAATTTTTTAATATCTCTTTAGTTTGAGTTGTCTTATATCTTTGATTCACCATGGTAATTCAAATATTGATCACACCCAGTGCTGACATCCATAATGGGTATAAATTCTTTTTTAGGGTTTCTTTATTGTTTCCCTAGTGGCACCATCTCTAATTATTCCATCTTCAGCTTCCCTATTCATTGTAAGGATAGGATGTTTCCACTCATATTTTCTATCAGTTAGGATGTTTTGGAAATAACACATGATTAATTTTCCTTAATTATGAAGTTTCTATTATGAAAATAGATTAAAATGAGAAATTAGATAATCATGGTCATGTTATGAATGTTATAAAATATTCACATTTACAAATATAATTTAATAAAAGTGAATTTTCTCAAAATAGGAAAATATATATCGGATAGTCTTCAGAAGATCTATGTAGGAGTGTCTAAATTTAGGTGGCTAAGTTTTATTTTTGGATAATTATGTATGAATATCTCTTTATTAATGATGATGATACTACTACTAATTTTTTCAAATGGGTAAATGTTGTTGAGTGGACAATCAATAGAATCAGTGAGAAACTGAATAATTGAGATATTATTGAAAACATTTTTTATATCTTACTACATAGGTTTGATTTTAAAGTATATATGTTATATGAAAAGGATCCATGTGATATTCCTATTGATATCTAGTGTATTAGTTTATTATCATATGAAATGAAAAAATATAATGTAGTAAAGAAGAAGGTGGAGGATGACACGGAAATGAATTTTGAATCCAACAATCAAGAGAAGATGTTAGTAAAAACTAATTTTAAGGATGATTCTCTTTTTTTATATTTTAGTAAATATTTGTAAGAGAAGTTTAACAATGTGATTTACATTATCTTTGGAATTATTAGAAAATTAAAACGAATTTATAAGGGAAAATTTCCATTAAAATGTATTATGTGTTGAGGAATTGGGTGTTTTCTTAAAAATTCTCTGAAATCAAAAATAAAAGAATATTGTTTTGTGGAAGTGGTTAGTCCAAGAAATTTTCGAAAAAGAAAATAATTATTTCAATTTATTATTTTAATGATAATGGTAAGATGTTCTTTAAATTTACAATTATAATGTTTTTAATGGAATGTGAAGACATTGAAGAAAATAAAGATTAATCATCTGGTGATGAATATGGTGTAAATATATAATTTATAATAGGAATGATGGGAAGGTTTCTATTGAAAAAAATTCATTCAAAAAATGATGGAAAATATAGTATGATTTTGTTTCCTCAGAAGAGTGAACTAAAAAAATCTATCGCAAAAATTTTACATCATGAAATGAGAATATAATGTTGAAGAATGATTATCAATCTACCCAATGTTTGGAAATTTTCCATAATGACGATAAATAAATGTTATTTGAGGAGATAAATGATATTAAAAAATTACATAATGATAATAATATCATTCGTATCAATTTTAATAAATGATAAATATTTAGAGAAGGAATGTGATCGTATTCAACAAAAATTGGTTAATGTTGAATAAGAACTGAACATATCTAGACCCATTTTCAAAACTATATTGAAGAAGCTAAGAGGGTTAAAATTTTAATTAATATTGAAATGTAGAAATACATTCAACTTTCCAAGATTATATTTATGTCTAAATGTTTTTGAAAAATTCTAAGATGAAGAATCAGGTCTGAAGAACAAAGTGTGTGGAAAAATTAAATGAATATCAAAAATAAAGAAATTCTACAAACTCAAGTGTTGAATCAAAATATATTTTCATTTTTGACTCTAATTTAATGAAAATAATTTGATCATAAATAATAATATGTTAGAATATAATTAAAATTGTTTATTGTAATAAAGTGCCAACATTGATGGTCAAAGGAAGGGTGAAAGTTCAGGGGATAATTCTAGATAGCATACGGTTTTCAAAGGTGAATATGATTTTAATGGAATAATTATCATTGTTTTGGTTTTGGGAATATGAATATGATTTATTTTATTAATGAAAAATATCACATTGTGTCTATAAATATTGGGATATAGAACTTTATAGGGAGTTATCCCACATAAAGGAAACATATTCATAAACAGTCTGAGAAAAAATTTGATGGTTAAAATGTAATTTCATGGATTTTATTTGTAATATTTTAAAATATCTTATGGATTAATTTGGAGACCAGGTGCCAAGACAGAAAGTAATTTAGAGACCCATTGTGTCTATAATAAATGTTTTAAATATATTAATATATAAATAGAACGTGTACAAGGTTTTTCTAAAGAAGATTTATAACTTTTAAATTGGTTCCCATATTAGAAATATGATGCCACCATTGAGTTCAAAATGGTGGATTTACCCAAGGCGTGACCTAACATTGTTCATTGCGGGCCATTTGAAGAAAAATTTTGTGAGTTAAAAAATGGATAAAATAATTTGAATAATATTATTTTATTTTTTTTATCGATTCATCATATATTTATTATTTAAAAATTTACTATTTTATAATTTCTAGTGTTATCCACATAACCCCGGAATCCCCTAGAGAGTTATTGGAGAGATGTCTAGATAATCCTTCCTGATGAATGACGATGAAATCACGTATCGACGAATGACACACTCTTATTTTGTTGGATATTTTCAAGGATGACGACACAATAATCATTCTTCATCAGTGATGACATTGAATCGATGCAACTAATGTTATTTTGATCATATTTTCCCCATTCATGATTTCTACAATGAACACAGACCAATCAATGAACATATTGGCCAATGGATCGATTTTTTTGTGGGATGGGTTATTTTTTGGATTTATCAAAAGTTTGATCCTGATATTTGTTGGATTAGTTTATCAATTTAATGGAGAAGAACTAGTATTGAAAAGAAAATTGATCAAGGATTTTCCCTCCCGATTTGGTTTGATCCTTTCTCTCTTTATTTACTATCCATTGTGGTATTTGTCATTCTTCCCTGAAGTTAATATTTTCATGAAAAATTTATTGTTGTGCATAAAATTCTTGGGGATATGATCTGAAATCATAGATTTGGAATCAATATTAATTGATGGAGGTGTGAGGGTGATTTAATTAGTGGAAGTAATGAGAATCAGTGCTGATTTTATGTTCTTTAGTGGTAATGAAGAATGTTGATGATCTATTTTTTCAATTAGATTGAAGGCCCGAATCATAACAATTGAATTATGGTGTCAATTATTGACCTCAGATCTGATGTTTCATGAAAAAACAACCACCAAAATAGATTTTGGAATATTGATCCACACAAGTAGAATGAATAAGACAGGTTATGGGAAAACTAGTTAGGAAAGTGTGTTGTCCATAACTATACGGCGTGCATCCCTAGATAACGACTCAACATGTAGAGACCCGAAGCTTGACATAAATAGATATTACATTACTTTTGCGGAATACTTAATACATAACAAAAACAGACACACAGGGACCATAATAGTTTAGTGTCTTTGGAAACATGGAACATAATCTTCTAATCGTGGTGAAAGATTTTCAACATATCCCATAAAGATCTTCCACTTTTTGTTTCCTTACCTAAATCCTTTATTTTAATTCTGGGGGAAAATAAAACATAAAAAGCGTGATCTCAAATTCTCAGTAAGGGTAAGCATGGATAAAATAAAACATATCATATACATTTGAACTTAAAAACATGAACATAATGTTTAAACATCAAAAGCTTGAGAAATGACATAAAATATGGAAGTACGTAATGCATAGATCATAAAGAAACATTAATAATGATAAAATAGCATAGGAATAAAACATGTAATTGTGGCATCCATTAAGCACATGTAATGATTTCCATAGTAGCCAATGCATTGCTGCCAAGTCCTTCTTAGTGGATAAAGTCCCTTTCTGAATCGAGTTCACTCCTCGTTCTAGTCCTGTATTACTGGACTGGTTTATCTTGCCATTCCAGCCATGTCTATCTCATGAGATATAAATCTTTACCGAATGCATTGGAGGGAGATATAGGTCCCACCCATCTCATAATGAAATCATTCTTACTTGTGCCACAAAATAAACTTAAAACATTCATCATAACCCAAAGAATAAAATGGGTTTCATAAACATCATCCGATCAATTAATAATCTATATAAAACAAATGGACAATTAATCATAAGAAAAGTGAAACATGTAAATCATAGAGACATTAAACTTGAAACATAAACATATCAAATAATTTCATCTTAGATGGAAAATGGTTTTGATAAAACATTTGAAATGAATTTTTGAGGAAAATATCCTTTCTTCACCAAAATCATTTTCTTTTCAAAAAATTCCATGTACTTTTAAAATAAAAGTATTTTGTTGAAAATATTCATAAAATCATGCAGAGTAAGCTTCATGAAAATGAGGCGTTATGAAACCGTAAAAATCCGTTCACGCCGTATAAGTTAAAAATAGCATTCTCCTCATACTTTTGTTGGAATAGTCAAAAAAAGTACCTCGTAACGTAAAAAAAAGAAATATTCCTTACATACCATGTAGTAAAAGTCAAAAATGGGTAATATGGACTTTAAAAATACATCAAAACACTTTTATAAAACATGGACATGGATAATAGAAATAACCCCAGTAAATACTTACGAATAAGGAATCTCGGATAAAAATGAGATTTGCAAAATTATCTCGTACCTTAGGTCCGCTATTCTTTGTAAGTATCCAAAACTCCTGTATAATGATTTAAATAATGTCATTGACTTATCACAGAATCATATTCATTGTTATTATATCATATATGTTTCACTTATGACTTTATATTACCCGTTCTTTTGTAAATTCATGTTAAAGTAGTGTTTTGGGTAAAATCGTTTCATTTGTCGTTTGTGTTTTAATTTGTAATTATTAATACGATTACATAGATCATGATTACTTACATCCAGAATGTAAAACATGATTTATATATAATATATATTCAGAATATATATATAATAGATCGATAAATGGAAAGAAATACACCATTCATTGAGATGGTAGGCCGTACGTACGCATGAATGCTGTTTTCGTTTCCATATTGAATTGAATGGAATTAAGTAGATGAAATAAATATATATATTCATAAATCCAGTAGCATTATTATGTCATGTATTTCCTGATTACTTATTAAATATACTTTATAATCATTCTTGAATGGTTATCATGGAGAGTGAATCTCATCGAGTCGTGGAGACAGTATTCCGTACGTACGCACGAGCGATGATATCATTCCCATGATTGTGGAATTGTATTAAAGTGCATGTATAATATTACAGAATCAATATCAGTTTAAAATAATCATATATATTTATTACTTTCACCATTATACCGATACATGTATGGTGGTGGTGGAAATTAGATTACTCCACGGTGTGGAGACGGTATTTCATACGTATGCACATGTGGTGATTTCATTTTCCATAGGATGGATAGATGGTGAAATATGTTTGTTTCATACTTATAATATCATATCCGTATATGAGTGATACTGATGTTTTTACCTCATAATGAAACAGGTAAAAAAGAAGAAGTTGAAGAAGAAATAATGTTGAAAGAATCGGTAACAGACATTACCTCTTCTTTGAAGCGCCTCTTTGAGACCTCCTCTTAGGGTACTAAAATTGTTCTTTGAAGAATACCAGGACCTCTAGGATGTTTCTAGGTAAGTGTAGAAGAGAATTTTTCAGGGGTTTTCCGAGCTTGAAGGCTCAAAGTGGTGTAAGTAAGAGAGGGAGGAGGTGACCTTTTATAAGGGAGGAGAGGGGCACCTTTGGAATAACTAAAAATATTATTTTATTATAAAGTCAAATTCGGGTTTTAATAGCTCCAAATTGATATATTTAGAATATAATGTGGGGATGGGTTGAAATCCTCTCATCCTATATAATTTAGACAAGTTTAGGTAATTATATTAACCTTATCTTTTAGTTTTAACTCTTAGTTAATTAGATTGACATTTACCATGTCACTTTGTATTTTTGTATTATATAGTTAATAAACATAACATATACATCCAAGAGACCCCCAAGTGGTCCATTTATGATACAATTATCATGATATAAGTATCTTGGCCGAACCTTATATTTTTAGAAATATAATAACAATTAAAAATATAATATTTGTTTTAAAAACTATTTTATGTCAATTTTGACAATATTTGGTAATTGATTTTTGTGAAAATCATAACAGAATGATTAGTGCGAAAAAAATTATTTAAATCAATAATAAAATGTCATATTAACATATAAAATTATTTTAATTCATAAAAAGTCTCAAATTACATTTATTTGGGTATTTATAACATCAATTATGTCAATATTTCATTAAGAAGATAAATATTGTATCATCATTGTATCATAAATAAATTAAATTATTTTAAGTCTAAAAATTACAAATAAAGTACCATTTTGTTGGAAATATTTTTAGAATTCTAATGAATATTTATATTCGAATTTATCGTATGTAGAACCCTATATTAAAAATGATTTAGTTATTAAACATTGATTTTAACTATTTTAACCCTTCTTTAAGTAAATTGATAATAAATGTCCTAATCTAATCCAAGTGGGCCTAAATGGTCATATTTTATTCCTAATGTTGTTTTTGGTCGAATTACACTTATCCAATAGAATTAGGACATGTGTTAGGGTAATAATAATCTCATTTTTACCCTTAATTACCCTATTTACTTTTAAACGTGGAAAAAAAGTAAAAAGTTACTATTCACCAAAAATTATTTTCATCTCATTGAACCACATTTTAGTCCTTGATATTATCCGTGTCTCTCGAATTTTCGATATTCCACTCATAGAAGCGGTAAAATTAAGTTTTATAAAAAATTCAGTTTTTTTTAACTACCACTTAGTGGTTTCACTATTCATCAAAAAATGAACTTTTCCAGAAAAATATCAAAAATTCGGCCTAAGGTATATTTGATATTATGAATTAAAAAATGATGTCTATTTTACCAAATTCAAAACATATCATTTATATTAACTAATTTAAAAATTAATTCCCATCGTCAAAACAAATAGCGTGTTTTTAAGAGATAATAACTATCAAATGATTGACACTTGTTTATGTCTGGTTTAAATGTGAAATTACATCCAATGACCAAAATTGTATTAAATTGTAAAAATATTTTATAAATATACTTTAAATCCACTCTAATTAATAATTTATCACTATTAATTATTTCGATTAAAAATGTTGATTTTAATTAAAATTTAGTAATTTTCACTATTCATTAGAATATGAAAGTTATCCGAAAAGTACCAAAATTTCACCCTAATCTAATATCGATATTCCAAATCAAAAAATTTAGTCCATTTTGAAAGATAAAATTTATAAAATTTCAAAAAGTTGGTATTATTATTCTTAACGGCTAGTTCATAATAATATTATAAGAATATCTCGTTTTGTGAAACTCGATATTGCGTACTACACACACTATCGAGGAAGGTCGCGATTGCGTGTAATGCAAGGAAAGTCAAGGATGCATGTTGTGCAAGATCCTTTTGGTGTATCATACAACACAAGACATTAATTAAAAAGAATACTTTTCATAAAATCTCAGGGTGTTACACAACATGTAATTGAAAGAGTACACATACACATGGTGGAGTATATAGGTTTTATACACGACATGTACTCCCCCATATGAGATGGCATGCACTATATACATGGGATATCCCATGTACTGGTACATGGGCACATATACACTAACTGATAGTGTGCCCTGGCACCTGGTAGGAGTACCCGAGTTGACCAAAGTTGTAAGGAAATGACATGTAACCCATTCACATGTTGTGTACTCTTGTACATGACATGAGATTAAATGACACGATTCATTCTACATAGGCAGTACCTGGAGTTACGGGGCATGTCATGTTCCTCTACTACATATCGTGTACCCATTTACACATGGCTTAGATCCTTTCCCCCTATATCTAGGATATTTTTCATTTGGGTTTATTCCCATTACAATTAATTGTATGGTTGGTCTGAATTGTTTCCTACTCCTAGGAATATGATCCCATTAGCAGGACTTGTAGGATATATTTTTTTGGAATTCCTCTGAGCAACCAAGAGTGGGATCCTTCATTCATCTTCGTTCCCAAGGTGGAGTTATTTTTATTTATTTTACCAACTCTATGTGGGCTTCAATCCTCTACATATCATGTTAATTCAGGAGTGTGTTCTACCAGATAATTTCTTTTTTAAATCTTTGAGCTAGAATTATTAGGCTTGTATATGGTCATTGTGTATTACTTATATGTTATGTTTCTTATACTGATTATAACTGGATATTCTTGTTGTATGCGGTTGTTGGCGCCAAAATATTTCACGAAAGGGAGGGATGAAAAAGAAGGATGGCACACTGCCTCGTGAAGCACCATCGCGAAGCACCGATGCGAAGAACCCCGAGCATCACAGTCTCGCGAAGCTCCAGAGGCGGTAACTCTCTGCGAACGCATTTGAAGTTCGCGAGCGCGCTGCGAAGCTCTAGAGGCGGTAACTCTCCGTGAACGCATTTGACGTTCGCGAGCACGTGACGAAGCTCCAGAGGCGGTAACTCTCCGCGAATGCATTTGACGTTCGCGAGCCCACCGTGAAGCTCCAGAGGCGGTAACTCTCTGCGGACGTCGTTGACGTTCGCGAGCGCGCCGTGAAGCACCTGAGGCGGTGCGTGAGTTCTGCTTCGCAGCGCCCCTTTCCTATAAATACCGGACTCCCCCTGAGTCCTGAGGACGGACGATCCGACCTTTCGGCTTCTCCTCTCCCGAATCGCGAAGCACCCTTTTCCCTCGGGAATCATGAGCTCCGCAAGGTACTTCTACTTCGCGAGATGCCTTTCCTTGGTCTCGTTTTGACCCCCTCTTCCTAGAGGGATGCCCTTCGCGAAGCTCAAGGGAATTCGTGAAGGAAGGGGATTCCCAAGGGAACCCGGGCAGCCGCGGAGTGTGTATGCTTCACGAAACACCCAACCCATACTAGTGATCCCTATGCTTAGGCAGTATCTCTACACATCGCGAAGCACACTCCTTCGCAGCACCCTGCTTCGCGAGGGCACCCCTTCTTCACGAGGCAGTGCTCCGCGGATACTGTTCCACTTCGCGAAGCACCCTCCACTCACACCTATGCCCCGTGCTAAGGCCAAGGCACTCTGCTTCGTGAAGTACACTCTTTTTCTTGGCAATTCCGCTTCCCATGCGACCCTCCAGGTTTTCACGATGTGATTTCAAAGTCCCATGGACAATACCACTCGTAGCGTTTCTTCACCTAATGCATCTTCGCATAGGCACCCTAACAACTATTGCTTCTTCGCATACCCACGCTAACATGGACCCCTCGATGGTTCGCTCCACACCCCCCTTGACCACGGCCTTACTGGTACCTTCCCTTCCCCAAGGACCAGAGGGTATCGGTTATGTAAGTCCTAGGGGTGCGGAGTGAACCCACCTCGTCCGAGCTGCAGGACGTTAAAACTACCAAGCATCTCATCCTCAACACATGACATTAAACTGTGATCCGACCTCGTGCTTCGCACGCAGGGTCCCCCCAGCTCGAACATTTTTTACGCCACTCGTCTCCACGGGAGTGGAATCACCCATCCACAAGGGTTGATATCCTCCTTATTGGAGTGGCGTATGTTCATAGAAGAAGGGAGACCCTAGTTCTCCAACAGATGGTTGCACCCATGCATCTCCATACTTCCCCACTACCAAGGTCAGTAGAGGGCGTGATAGGGAATGACGAACCTCCCATCATTGGTCCCGAGTCTGTCTTTCGCTACGCTTCGCCGCACCTCGGGCCTCCATCCTGGAGTAAGTCCCAGCACCATGGGCCGCCTAATGCATAAGCCCCTTTTTGTTTCTCACGGACGCATCCTTCGTGATGTGATTGTCAGGTCCTTGCAACCTCTTGTTTCTCACACCGAGCATGACTCACGTGGGCTTAGAGTGAGCACCGACTCTGACCCCCACCCTCAGCGAACTATGAGGACTTTGATCCATGTCAAGGCATGGTACGTAGGAATACTCCATGAGGTTCAAGCCACATTACTCGGTCGTTCATTCATGTCGAGTTTCTCCCTCATCCAGCATGACGATATACTGCATGTCTTCGTCCAGCATGACGTTAAACTGCACACCCTCGTCGAGCATGACTTTAAACTGCATTCCAGTCTGACGGAAAGCCGTTCTGACCAACCTGAACTACGAGGACATTTATCTATGTCACGAATGGTACGTATGAAGCCTCCCAGAGGTTCAAGACCATATACCATCGGACCAAGGTCCCTCATTTACGTCGGTTCGCCGACACCCACCGCCCGTCGTTCATTCACGACCGGGTTCACTACTGTCCCACATGATGTTAAACTGTATTCCATCAATCCCTTGAACTATGAGGAATTTGATCGATGTCAAGGCATGGTACGTAGGAAACCTTCCCAAGGTTCAAGCCCACCACTAGTGGACCCACGGGTCTACTTTCACGTCGGCTTACCGATGAAACCCTTTGAACTACGAGGTATTTGATCCATGTCAAGAAATGGTACGTAGGAAGCCTCCACGAGGTCCAAGACCACCACCAGTAGGACCCTCCTGGTCCTCCTCATTCACATCAGCTCGCTGATGATGCACGTCGGACCAAGGTCCACCCTCGTGTCGGTCCACCGGCACCATCCCGAACTATGCGGACTTTGATTCCCTGCCACGGGGATACGTAGGAAGCCCCTTTAAGGCTCATTCCCAACGTCACCCTTGGCCTTGTGATGGTTCCTTGCCATTCCACCCTCCACTTCATTCATCCATCCACCATCCACCCCGATCCTCACCCGGACCATCATATCCCAGTGAGACTATGTCGGTACGCTCTTCTTCACAGCCGCCCATGGGCTGGGCCCGATATCGGCATCCCTTCAAGGGAAATCCCTCAATCCGATCCATTCTAGCTAATTCTCTGATCGGGCTAATCCATCTCCGCCGGACGTTAAACCTGCGGCGTACCCTGTGTTAAACACGAGAAGTTGAGAAAACCTCAGATATGTGTCTATGGAACATAATTCCCCGCGTTCGATGTGGGATGCCTTGGGCTTCCACGCCCTCGAGAAGCCCTGTGACCAGGGATAATAGACAGACATACCAGGTTCCCCAGCATCCAAACACGCTACTGATGCCTCAACGTGACTACTCCCTCGACTGAAGGTTGCTGCCCGGACCGGACCCATTGGAATGTCCCGACAGAAGCAGTATAATTAACCGGCATCCATGGAAACATGGCACTGGGAAGAGTTTCATGAACAACACATTAAATCTATGAGGGAGACTCAGACTAGGTGACGAGTTCTGAGGAGGAATCCACAAAAGGAATAACTGACATCCCATCATCCCGTTTCGATCAAGGAGAACACGTCCCTGAATAAGGAGCGAATTCCACCCGCCTTTGGAATGCGGGAATGCGGGGCAACAAGCGCCGCACATCCTCCTCCGTGGACGGACGGATGCACGCGCCCTGACGAAAGCGTCAGAAACCGAAATGGTGAACACTACGTGAAATTATTCTCCTCAATGTGGAGATTAGTAGCATTCGAGACACCAGTAGATTGACGTGTCACCGGATCCAGATATCCAGCACCTGGTCCCGCCGAGAAAATGGCGGGCCTGTCGTGAAACTCACCAAAATTCGGGGTAGTAGAACGTGGGGCATTCCGTTCTGCAACGTGTTGGCATGGATCCTTCTTAAAGACGTGGAGAATGGAAGGGCGTTGGGGCACTGTTTGTCGATTCTTTTCCTCTCATTGCTGATGAGTTGATACCTTCATTTCTCAGGAACCAGGTTGTTGTTACAGAGACACGATCACTGCCCGCCAGCCAATGCAAGGGCAGGGACAACTCTGCCACAGCCACCCCGCATGGCGCCGCTACTACCACGACGGCCGCCACATCGCAAAATACGGGGCGCCCACGTCCCTCTTCCCCATCAGAGGTCATCCAGCGAAGGGTGATCAACAAACTCGTGCGTAGGTATGAGGAGGAAGGGGTCATCCCAACTAGGGATATGGCCCGCTTGGACCAGGAGGCCTCCAGGCCCCGCCGTCAACGTCTCCCTAACAGGACGCGCAGGGAGCCCCTGCTCCCCACCCCAACGTTCAACCGTTTCGGGAGCCTGTCCCCGGAACGCCTTGACGACTCCTCGCCTTACGCTGATGAGGCGGGTTCCGTCCGGCTCAGCCCGCTCAGGGTCCCGACCTAAGGGCTCCAGGCAAGAGCTCCCGCCCTGCCGCGTCAGCGCCGCCATCCAACTCTGCAGGAAGAGAAGGCAGGCTATGGCCCTGCACCACCTACACCAGCTCGTCTAACCCGACGTCAGCGCTGGGCCCGGACTGAGGATGCCCGCCCAGGCGCGTCAACGTCAACAGCTACAGTGGCCCGATCCACCACCGACATGCATCATGGGGCCCCTGCATACGTTGGGCATGGGCACTCCTTCTCCTGACCAGGATCGAGACCCCAACCGCCCCACGGGCAGGCTGGGTTGACTCTCCGGGTGGAAGCCCTGAGTGGTGATCGCCGCGAACTAACCCGCGGTGATGTCACCCCGTACGGAGGCTCTCCTCGTACCAATACTCCACATAGCGTGGGCCTTCCCCGCTTCGAAGCTCGTCTTGGAGGTACGCCTCGTGCTACCCCCATACCGAAGGAAGACCTGCCCCGCGGCAGTGACGCTCAGCGTGGAAACCTTTCCCGCGCCAACTATACAGGGTATGGAGTCCATCCCTTTGCCCCCAACCGCTGATTTGAAGGCACTATCCATCCATACCTTCTCCAATGTGGGGGCCCTCCCTATGTCCTCTCTGCTACGGGTGAAGGTCCTCCTCACCCCAGCAACATGAGGAGTGAAGGCCAGCCTCGCTCCGCCCGCAAAGACCATGGAGGTCCTCTCCGTGCTCCTGCCAATTTCAACAGAGGCTCCGCCCACATGGGTGTCGTTCATGGAGGTCCTCCCCATGTACCCTTCGACATTTTCCCTGGTGCCCCTCGCACTTCGGCTATCTCGAGTGGAGCCCCCCTCCGCCACGACGCCAGCGCCGCCCCGAGGCTACATGATGAAAATCAACTGTGTCCCGAAGAGCCACCTCAGGGCAGAAGAGCGGGTCGTCGCCGCCACAAGAAGAGTCCTGTGAAGGCCCGGTTGGAGATCAAACTTGCCCGCTTCTCCGACTCGGAAGCGGAATGCGACTCAGTAATGGAACCTTCTCCCCGCTCCTCCGTATCAAGGACTGGGGCAGGAACCAGACGCGTTAGCCTCATTCTCCCGGAATATGAGGTCTACCATATTCCCATCTCTCTCCGCAGATACATCCACGAGGAAGAAATCTTGGGAATTCCGCAAGTCTCGACCGCGCAATCACCGCCATCGTCACCAGAAGCGCCCTCTACCTCTACCAGAGATCATGAAAAGCTATTTTGGGGGCCAACGACGGTAGAGAGACGAAACGACCTGTCGCCGGTAGTCGCAAATCATGTGCCGGAAGCTGTGGCTATCAGCCCTTCGTATCGTGACATCGTGGCCAGGTCACCTCACTCTTCAGAGTATGGCCCAGAATTCGGCGGCCAGTCAGCTCGTTCGCCGTATTCTCTGCCGCCGAGTTTACTATCCTAGAGGTCCGCCTTGGTACCACTACCGGTCCTTCAACCCCCCCTGGTTGACGAGTGGGGAAACACAAGGCCAGACCCTGAGTCTGAACCCAGGAGATTCTAGAGTATTATTGCAGTGGATTACTTCCCGGAGAAGTTCTGGCCGACGGCAGCGCTGAATTTTCGCGTACGAGAGTCTCTTACCCCTGAAGAAGTTGGGTGCTTTTGTCGAACCCTATGGGCGACACACTTCTGCCTTCATTACGAACGGGTGGTGTACCCCAGAAGTCGAGACCACTTCGAAGAAATCGGCGAGCAATGCTGCCTGATCGATTCGGCCACACTCCTTGTGGCCCATCACCCTGAGTCGCCAGGCCGCTAGAGTGCCCTTCAACAGAAATGCGTTCTGAGTTTCAAAGTACTCCCCAGAATCGTCAGGGAAGCTACCCCCCATGTTCAAGTCCGTGGTTGGGGACACTATGCCACTCTCCTCTTCGACCCTATCCTATGACAGCCCGATTCATTATGTGACATTGAGGACATTCCCTCGAGAGGGGTCACAGTCCACATGGCTGACGTCGTGGACAAGGAAGAAGAGATCGAATTCCTTGATGGATACTTACCCCCTGAGGGCGTACCGCCACTGCTGGACCCATCAGGGAGGGTTACCCATCAGCAGAGAAACCTTCTAGGCCTCCCCGTACCCACCGAGTCGCTGGTACTCGTTCGAAATACCGGCAAGGGTAAGGAGAACATCGGAACTGTCAAGCACTCTGACCCGTCTGCCTCTGTGCAAAAAACGGACGAAGATCCCGAGAAGGCCACGTTACGCCAGCAGCTTGCTGAGCAGAAGAGGCTGGTTGACGAACTCTTGGCTAAGTGCGCTGCAGAGTGGCGACCCGACTATGGTAATCCCAGGCTGGGGTAGCAGGGGCAAGAACAATTTCTCCCCGGTGAGATGCCTACGGGCAACCCTGATCATGCTACATCCGCAGACAGGGAAGAAGTCAGAGCTTACAGAAAGAGGGCGCAATACGTCTCGCCAAACCCTCCTGAGCGATGGGGCAATCTGAAGAATCCAGTCTGGGTTCCCCCAGTCGCCCCACAGGTTGTTCCGCCAGTTGATCCACGAGTTTCTGAAGCCATCTACCATGTTGTGGAACCTAGAAACGCACTTGTGGTTAGGGATCCCAGTCATGAAATGGACCCCCACCCAGATGATCTTATAGTGGCGCTCACAGCCCGCCTCGAAGCGTTGGAAACGCGGCAGGTGGTGGTCCCACCGGATGGCAAGCCGTATCCCGCGTGGGTGGATGATATGCCCGCACCTCCAGGTTTTGGGAACCCCACCTTCTCGCCCTTCAACGGGACATGGGACCCGCTACAACACTTAGCTCATTTTTCTTCCAGGTGTGGCCCCATGCTAGGGACCCCGACTCAGCAAGAAGCCGCCAAGCTCCGATGTTTCGTACAGACATTCGAAGGTCCGACATTCGTCTGGTAAAACTAGCTCCCTATCAGATCGGTGACCGGTTGGGAGGATCTCTGTCGGCAGTTCTTATACCAGTTCAGCTCCACCACACAGAAGACCAGCATTGCGGACCTCTTCAAGTGCAAGAAGAGGCCTGATGAACGAGTCACAGATTTCATCGCCCGATGGAAGGGACTTACGTATTCCCTCGATATGCCACTGACTCAAGAGAAATTACTGACGATGTGTGTGGGGAACGTCAAGACAGAGTTGGTACCCTCCCTAATTACCCATAACTACCCTGGAGGGTTCATAGATTTCTTAGATAAGGCTCAGCGCCTTGAGGAAGCCCTGCAACAGGCTAGTCAGGAACGTTTGTTGCCCCCCATGATCCCGGATAGGAGGACCGCCAGGGGTGAACCCGCCGCGGTGGCCCAAATAGAAGCCCCTATGAAGCTGGAATTATTGCTAGCGACACCACCCCCGCAACCCTACAGAGGTCCTCCACCTCATGCATAGGCTCCTGCCCAGCAGAGACTGCCTCAGAACTGACAGGTTCCCCCGCACAATGCGCCACTGCCACCTAGGCGAGATAATCAGGCACCGCCTCCTCGGCAGGCCCCTCCGGACCCTCGTCAGGGCCAGTCCCCCAGGGCCCCCTATCCGGAATGAAGGCACCAAACTTATTCATTCAACGAAAATCAGGTCCCTGACCACTTCCGAAGTGCTCTAGAGCAAGGGATTGTGCGTCTGCCTGAGTGCAGAAGGCCGACAGAGGCGAATCTCACCGATCACCCCAACTACTGCCCTTATCATCGGTTTCTGGGGAACACACTATATCAATGCTATGTATTTAAATATTGTCTTCAAGACAAGTTCAACAACAACATAGTCAAGTTGGGCCCAACACCTGCACAATTGGCGGGTGTCTTTGCAGGGTCAGAGATCGGTAGCGACAGCGAAGGCGAGTGGCAGTAGGTTCCCAACCGCAGATCCCGGAAATACGACTAATGGATGGCTCGAAAAACCGTCGCTCGTGCCCAGGGTATCATCCGAGCACACGTGAATCATCCATAACCTTCAAAAGAAGTAGCCGGTACCCCCGCATCGTCTTCACAATCGACCTCTTCCCAAAAGGGAAAGCAGCGGCAACGCAAGAAGAAGCAATGCGCACCGCCATTGCCACCGTCATCCCACATTCTCAGTGACTTTATGCCCCCTGAAATGGGGATTCCTCCCAGAATCCTCCCAGTACTGGATGAATCCTCGAGCGACAGCCAGGGGTGCGCTTCGGTTAACACCGTGGAGCTGGTAAAGCCCTATATGTCTCCCGACGAGGGGGAGCGCCAGTCGAACCTCCCCAACGTTTCTAGCCGACGTCAACGTCAGCGGAATCGCAACCGCGCCAGTCATCAAGGTACGTCAGCAGGCACTTCCAGTCAAGCCGTGCACGCTACTGAGACCAGACAGTAGGCTGAGCGCAGAGCTCAGCACACGCAACCCCGTCTAACGCCCTCAGCTCTACCTCCACCGCCGTTTGTGCTACTAGATTAGGGAGAGTTGCCCCGTTCGTATCACAGTTAGTCTTGCCCGGCTACAGGCCAGCCTCCGCTGTCCAATCCTAGTCTGGTGACTACTCTCCAGGCTTCAACTAGCAAGCAGAAGGATATACCCAGTACTAGCCGATCGCCGGTTCAACCAGCAGTACCCGATATGCCTCCAAATGTCGAACGACCTCCTATAGGCAGAGGTTCGCGTTTGGCACGAATGTATGATGTCCTGAAGCACCTGGCCGACATTCTGGCAAGGCTTTCTATCCTCGAGGCCCTTCTCCTGTCATCCGAAATGCGCGAGGCACTTTCCGAGGCCCTAAGGAGCCCCCTCCAGTTTGAGACGGAGGTAGCAGCTGTAGAACCCTTCCATACCGAGACGATTGAAAACACCGAATGTCAGGTAGTTATCTCGTTCTCTGGTGAAGATGAGGACCCTCCTCTACAGGGGCACATTCGGCCGATGTACATCACTTGCCACTTCAATGGCGTGGAAGTCTGCCGCTGTCTCGTTGACACGGGTTCCGAAATCAATCTAATTTCGACTCGGACATTGCGAAAGCTGGGTATGTCTGAAGGTGATTTAACTCCCTCTGACCTCAGAATCTAGGGGTACGACCGGACCGAGCAAACCCCAGTCGACAAGATCTGCCTGAAGACTCAGTTCGGTGGCTTAATTGCCAGCACCGAGTTCATGGTTGTCTCTCAGGACACCGCCTACAACGCGTTGATGGGTAGGCCATGGCTCCATCTGCATGCAGTGGTCCCTTCGTCGTATCACCAGTGCCTCAAATACTCGCTCAACGGTGGAGTAGGCGTGCTCCAAGGAGACGTGTCTCCTTTCGCTTCTTGTGAGACCCGCTATCTGGATGCGGGTTATTACAAAAGTAAGGATTAGAAAATCCTAGTAAGTGAGGATGAACCCGCCCCGGTCACAAGTGATCCCCGGGCAAGCATGGATGACGCCTACGTCCTCCCGATCCACCGATTGGAGTCCACGACCCTCGACATGGGGAAATGTTTTGTTGTTTCGGGTACACAAGGAAGGCATGTTCCCATGTCCAAGTGACGGCGGAGAATCACCTCGTAATCCTACATCAACCAAGCCCAAATGATCCTGGAACCTCTTACCTCTGTACGGTACCGGGATGTCAAGCTTATGACAATGATGGTGTGCCATACGTGTCTCTTCCACCGGGCTGGAATTAACCGACTCAGGCCGACACGTCACCACTGCTTTGATATCATCAAACGTGACCCCTTAGGCTGAAGGCCAGATGGGATAGGGTCGACTACCTTCATTGCAATAGTCTCAATGGAAAGTGACTCTCCTGATATGATGACCACTGCTGCCCAAGCCGACACCAGCTGCCCCTCAGGCTTTGATAGCCCAGAAGTACCTCCCGTCGCGGGAAATCCCCCCATGGGTGGAGAGGAAGACCTGTAGGATGCTCCCCCCGCCTTTGAAGAAGGCATCTCTACCATGGTTGATGAACTGGTACAGGTGAACCTTGGAAGCGAGGAAGATCTAAAACCCACATTGATCAGTGCAGCCATGCTCCCCGAGGAGCGGCAGCAGTACATAGACTTCCTCAAAAAACACCGTGATGTGTTTGCTTAGAGTTACAACGAGATGCCAGGACTAGATCCCCAGGTAGCTGTTCACCGTCTGGGCCTCCCGGTAAACCATCGTGGGTTTAAGCAGCCTCCAAGGAAGATGCACCCTTCTCATGGTGCTATGGTTGAGGCCGAAGTTGGAAATCTTATCAAAGCCAACTTCATTAAGGAAGTCCAGTACCCCAAGTGTCTTGCCAACATTGTGCCAGTCAGGAAGAAGAATGGGAAGATCAGAGTCTGCATCGACTTCCGTGATCTTAATCGCCACTGCCCAAAGGATGACTTCCCACTCCCGGTGACGGAGTTATTGATTGACGCCACGGCCGGGTTCGAAGCTCTCTCTTTCATGGATGGGTATTTCAGGTACAACCAGATCCGGATGGTCCCCGAAGATGAGGAGTCCACTACCTTCAGGGCTCCCCAAGGTACCTTTTTCTACCATGTTATGCCATTCGGTTTGAAAAATGCAGGTGCCACTTATCAGAGGGCCATGCATCGCATATTCAAGCCGATTCTCGGGACATTGGTGGAATGCTACGTGGATGACCTCATAGTCAAATCATGTCAGTGCCAGGACCAACTCAAAGACCTCGATAAAGTGTTCGGTTTCCTCCGTTCCCGTCACCTAAAGTTGAACCCGTTGAAGTGTGCCTTTGGGGTCACCTCCGGGAAGTTCCTAGGCTTTGTTGTCAAATATCGAGGTATCGAGATCGACCCAGAGAAAATCAAGGCCATCAGCCAAATGCCTCCCCCGAGTAACATTCGGGAGCTTCGAGGATTCCAAGGCCACTAAGCCTATATACGCCGATTCATCGTGAATCTGGCCGGCAAGTGTAAGCCGTTTTCCTGGCTCATGAAGAAGGGCGCTACCTACGAATGGGATGAGGAGTGTCGGATCGCCTTAGAGGAAATCAAGCAGTATCTACTCCAACCTCTGGTTTTGATGCCACCCGTCTCCGAAAAGCCGCTGGTACTTTACGTGACCGCCCTGGAAAGATCCCTTGGTGCGCTGCTCACCTAGAAGAATAACGAGGGTACAGAGAATGGTATCTACTATCTCAGTTGCATGCATCTCGATACGGAGGTCAGATACTCCCCTATCTAAAAGAGCTACCTTGCACTCATCTTCGTCGTGCAGAAGTTTCGACATTACCGACAACACCATGAGTTGCAATTGGTCTCCCGGGTAGACCCACTGAAGTACATCCTGAACCGCCCCATGCTGACTGGACGACTAGCACGTTGGGCAGTGACTCTCCAGCAGTTTGATATCAGGTTCGTACCTCAGAAGGCCATTAAGGGACATGCGTTGTCAGACTTTTTCGCTGCCCATCCCACCTCCGTGGATCAATACCTGGACCTGGATTTTCCTGATGAGATGATCCTCTCTGTCGATCATGTCATCCCATGTTGGCAAATTCATTTCGACGGCACCTCCCGGAGCCCCACCAGCAGGCGGCTCAACGATCCCAAGCTCAACAGTGTGGGCCTGGGTATTGTCTTCATTACCCCGACACAAGTCGTCCTTCCATACTCGTTCCTGTTGTCAAAAGGCTGTACGAACAACAAGGCAGAGTACTAGGCTCTCATCACCGGCCTCGAGTTGGCCCTTGAGATCCATGTGCCCCATATACATGTGAAAGGAGATTCTGAGCTAGTAATCAAACAGGTTAACGGCGACTACGTCGTCAGGAAGCCGTAGCTTGTACCACTGCAGGAGTACACCATCCGCCTAATGGCCCAGTTCTCTTCTCGACCAGAGGTTACCCATGTCCCACGGTCACAAAACGGTCAAGCAGATGCCATGGAAGGCTTATCTGCATCGCTCGCAGAACCCGAGCAAGATGATTTGATCATACAAGTGGCACACCGAAGATTCATTGCCCCAGTCACCCAAGAGGACAATGATGGCCTGCGGGTATGTCATCTCGCCGCCTGATCCTCCATGTCAGGGGTCCCAGGTTCATCAGACGCAGTGGTTGAAGCCACTCCTGACTAGAGGGAACCTTTTGTTGAGTATCTCCTAAATGGTCGCCTCCCGGACAACCGGACCAAGCGCGAGCGAATTCGACATCGCGCGCTGCAATTTACCCTCTAGAGCAGCCCCACCCTTGAGAAGATCCTTTATAAGAAGAGTATCGATGGTATTCTCCTCTGTTGCATCCAAGGAGTAGAGATACCTCATGCTACGCAAGAGTTTAACGCCGGTTCCTATGGCGCCCATCATGCTGGGCCAAAGCTGTCTTATCAAATTCGGAGGTTGGGGTACTTCTGGCCCTCTATGATCCACGATTGTATTGGGTATGCCAAGAGATGCCACGCGTGCCAAGTTCACGCCAACTACCTACATCGGCCGCTGGAGCCCCTCCACCCCACCAAGTACTCTTATCCATTTGCGGTATGGGGACTTGATGTAGTGGGACCGTACCCACTGGCAACAGCCCTCCAGTATAGGTTCATCCTGACTGCTACAGATTTCTTCTCCATGTGGGTAGAAGAAGTTCTTCTCAAAGAGGTCAAGGCCCATTCCATCGTTGACTTTGTGAACTCTAATATTATCCACCGGTTTGGAGTCCCTCACGCCATCCTCACCGATAACGGAACCAACTTCCGAGCGGCTGAACTGAAGAAATTGTAGTCCAAGTATGACATCCGTTCGAACCATACCTCTCGCTACCACGCGCAGGCAAACTGACAGATCGAGGCGTTCAAAAAAACCCTCTCTAACATTCTGCAGAAGATGGTTGGTCATAACAAGAAAAGTTGGCCGGACAAGCTCCCCAACGCCCTCTGGGCTTATCGGACGACGACTCGCAACTCTACCTAGGTGACCCCATATTCCATGGTTTATGGAGCTGAGGTCGTCCTACCCATTGAGATCTAGATACCATCGCTACGCACTGCAGTTTATGATCACCAGACATCAGAAGAGGTAGCCAAAATCCATCTAGCTGAATTAGAATCACTGGACGAGAACCGGCATCGTGCCTTGCACAATCTGGAAAGGCATCAGGATAAGATAGCAGGGGCCTTCAACAAGAAGGTTCCTCTTCGCTCTTATCTACAGGGAGACCTGGTACTGGCCCTTCGAGCACCAATGATTTTCAGTAGGAAACCGCCCAAATTAGAACCCAAATGGGAAGGGCCTTATATCATCCATAAGGTTTTCCCCAATGGATCATACTCCTTGGTGACCACGGATGGAGAGCGTATAACCCCTCCCACCAATGCCAAATTCCGTAAGCGATACTTTTCCAAGGGCAAAAGGGTCCTGCAAGACCCTAAACTGCAAGATGGTCCCGCATGACCTTAAACTGCATCTTCATCCTGCAAGACGTTAAACTACAAGCCAGTCAGGACATCCTAACCAAGGCTCAGCCTCAGGCCCCTTGGCCTCCTCGGGCCCCCGGCCCCCCGTCCTTACTGCAAGACGTTAAACAGCAAGCCAGTCAGTCCTTCCTAACCGAGGATCAGCCTCAGGCCCCTTTGCCTCCTTGGGCCCCCGGCCCCCCGTCCTTACTGCAAGACGTTAAACTGCAAGCCAGTCAGGCCTTCCTGACCGAGGCTCAGCCTCAGGCCCCTTGGCCTCCTTGGGCCCCGGCCCCCCCGTCCTTATTGCCAGACGTTAAACTGCAAGCTAGTCAGGCCTTCCTGACCGAGGCTCAGCCTCATGCCCCTTGGCCTCCTTGGGCCCCGACCCTCCGTCTTCACCGCGAGACGTTAAACCGCAAGCTGGTCAGGTCTCCCTGACCGCGGTCCGGCCTCAGGCCCCTTGGTTTTCCCCGACTTACCCTCTTGTGGAATTGTACGGTATGGTGTGGGACTACGTCCTCATTATCGTCATATTACTTCCCATGCCTTACATATCCCCAAATAAGATGCCTCCTCATCCTGCATGACGTTAAACTGCATCCCAAGAACTACGTGTGGCTTGATTCCCATCTCAATGGGATACATAGGAACACTCAGACGCCTCGTCTTAGCCCAGCCCCAAGCTTTTCTCTTCCACTATACCCCCTGGGAATAGTTTCCTTGGAGGATCTTTGTGTAGCAGGGGGTAGGCTTTCTTAGCCCCGATCATACAACCCCACTCACACAAGGATTGTAAGGGTCGTACCATGTGCCCACTCCCGTTCTTCTATCCTCCCACGTCCTCACTGCATGATGCTAAACTGTATGGCCTTCAAGAACTACGTATGGCTTGATTCCCATCCTAATGGGATACGTAGGAACGCCCGAACATTTAGTCCGTCGGCCCACCCCAAAAGCCAAAATCTTCCCCTCGGTTCAAGACATGGAAGGGTGCATGCTTTTTCCCCAACTCACATCAAGCAAGCCTCGACCCGGCTGCATATACCCCCTGGAGATGTTTGCCTCTTTCGTGGATGGATACATCTATGCTTCACCAACTCCTTGACTGGGATTCCATCGTTTTTCACACCCGGAGGGACCCCCAAGAATGGACTGGATACTACGCCCAAGGGATCTACTACCGATACGGGCCAACGCCCCTGAGGATTTTCAAGCAACAAGCCGATACAAGTCCCGCATTGCGAGTTTGGTCAGCAGTCGACGCTCGTTTGTTGCTCCCATATCGGGTCACCATGGGAACGCTGTGTTTCGAACATGGTCAAAATCGTCCTGGATCTTCGAGTCCACCCCAAGATATCCCAAACATCAAGTGTAGTGATTCATCCTACACCATCCCGAAGTGACGAATTTCTTCCCGGGTGGTGCTAGCGATCGGGCCCACGACCCCGATTCCCCATAGGGGTGTACGGTGTGGTGTGGGACTATGCCCTCACTCACATATGGATAATGTACCACGTTGTACGCCTCCCCTTACGAGGCCCAACCTCAGGCCCCTTGGCCTCCTCGGGTCCCCGACCCTCGTCCTCACTGCAAGACGATAAACTGCAAGCAGGTCAGGCCCTCCTGAACAATGCCTAACCATCAGGCCCCTTGGCCTTTCCGGGCCCTGGCCCAGGTCCACTATTATAGTAGTGTATGGTGTGGCGTGCTTGATTCCCATCCTCATGGGATAAGTAGGACCACGTGAATGTCTAGGATTCGGGTCTAGCCCCATATCTTGGGAATCATCATCCCATCTTGGCCCCTTGGACTACCCTTCCTCCATGAGAGGATTATATGGCGTGGTGTGGGATTATGTCGTCATTCACGTCGGGTTTGCAATGGCTACACCATGCACACCCCCGTTCTGAGGGTTAGCCCTTCTATTCCTTGTCCAACATGACATTAAAAGGCACCCTTCAGAACTTTGTGTGGCTTGATTCCCATCCTCATGGGATACGTAGGACCACTTGAATTTCTAGGCTTCAGGTCCTGCCCCACCTCTTAGAGATCTCCTGATCTCCCAGTCACCTAGACCACTGGGCCTATCCCTCTCCAGGAGGGGGATATGTAGGTATGATACAAGGTTTTGGGCACCATGCCCCTCTTCTCCCGAGAACCCGCCATATCTTGGTTACCCTCAAGTTGAGTCTCTTAACCCCTTGAAGTGGTTCACCCACGTGTTAAGAGTACTCTGGTCTAGGACCAAGAGTGTCAGATTCAACTTCATCAAGTTCATTCCACTTTTCAAGCTTCGTGTTCCCCTCCATTCGGGCTTCCATTACCTTTCACACCCGGAGGGACCCCCTCTAACGGCCTGGATACAACGCCCAAGGGCTCTCCTACTGTTACGGGCCAATGCCCCTGAAGGTTTTGGACAACAAATCTATAAAATCCCGCCTTGCGAATACGGTCAGCGATCAATGCTCATTTGTTTGTCCCCATTTCAGGCTAACGCAACAGGATGTTGTGTTGCGAACATGGTCAGCAATAACCCTCTGTCATCATGCCAGCCCCTTCAGTCCTCGAATGTTGGTTCCATGATTCACATCATTTTCCACCCCATCATGTCCAGGTGGAATCTCGACACATTTGGCGCTATCCCTCAGTGCACCTTTGCATGTCAGGGGGACAAAGCTGCAATAGGGTGTCCTTCGGGGCTCCCATGGTCCGAGTTCTAAGACCATAAACTAAGATCCATCCGAGACTACGTGTGGCTTGATTCCCATCCTCATGGGATACGTAGGACCACCCGGACGCCATGTCTTTGGGTACAACCCATTTAGGGAGCCAGTCCCTCCCCCTGTTTCACCTCTTACCTATATATAGGCCCCTCGGCCTATGGTTTTCCTCTCTGAATGGCGTACAATGTGATGTGGGATCATGTCTCCATCAATTGTGTTTTATAACACTATGCACGTTCTCCTCCTAGCATCGTCTCTGCTACGTCTGCACTGCATGATGATAAAATGCATGCATGGTCCTATCATACGACCCTAAACTGTGACATTATCGTCCTCGCCGAACGACGAAAAACGGAACTGCATTGTGGTAACCTTGTTGTAGTGGACATCACGTTGGGTATAGGTCATGTTCCATGCCATTTTTTGACGCCCATCACGGCTTGATCCTTGTGGCGACACCACAGCCTACTACTCTAGGCATGTCGCTTCACAAAAAAACCACTCACATTAAAGAACAAACAATATTTATCAAATTCCGCTTCTTTTAGTGTAAGGGCCACGCCCGCACTCCCCTTATCCCATGGCACTGGTACCTTACCATGCCACCCTTCAGAACTACGTATGGCTTGATTCTCATCCTTATGAGATACGTAGGAGCACCCGTGCACTTCCTCGCGGGCCCAACCTAACCTTTGTGTTCGGTCCCTCGACTCGAGCATTTCCCCAGAGAACGAATGGTAAGTAGATCTTAGGCCCTACTTTACGTCGGGTTTTTTTTCCATGCGTCCCCTATTCCCATTCACGCCAGGTTTTTGAGTTACTCCACCATGTGCCTCTTATGTCTCCACTCATCCATGGTCCGAATTCTACGACCCTAAACTAAGATCTCCATATGGGAAAGGAATCTGCTCCCTCCCTCTAATACGTCTCGTTGTCAAATTCCAATGTGTTTCGTCAAAGAGCCCGAAGTGTGGGACTTTCATACGGACATTCCCTTCGTCCCACGACCAAGCTTCGTGAGCTCACTATTCGGATCCTCATCCTCTTCCACATCCAAAAGGACCCTCGGACGACATGGATACTAGGCTTAAGGTCTCTCCATGAATGCTGGACCCAAGGGACCTCCAATCGTTTCGGGACAACGTCCCTACGGATATTTGACAACATTTGTGACACGGTCCCGTGTTTCGAATATGGTCAATGGTCAACCCTCATTTATTTATCCCCATTCTAGGCTAACACGACAGGATGCTGTGTTGCGAACACGGTCAGTAGTTATCCTCCATCGTCACGCCTCCATCATCATGATCTGAATCTCGAGTGCCATGATTCACACATTTCCACTTCCTCATGTTCAAATGGAATTCCATCATACACGGATCTTTCTCTTCGCGCATCTAGGTGCGCTAAATGATCGTGTTAGTGTCATTGGGCCGGTATTCACTGAGCGTCCCTTTGCCCTAACCTGCCCCTTTTTGTGTCGGGAAATTCCCACCACTACTGCTTGTTTCCCACACTGAGCATGACTCACGTGGGCTTAGTAGTTTTGGCAGGATGTGTACCAACACAGTCGGGCTGCTCCTCGTCCCGCATGATGTTAAACTGCACTTCTAGAACTACGTATGGCTTGATTTCCATCCTCATGGGGTACGTAGGAACACCCGGCCACTCTGATTCGGGCCCAGCTTAATCCTCACTCTTGGTCCCTCGACCTGAAGAGTTTCCTCTAGGAGTACGTGGTGTGATTTGGACTCCATGTCCTCATTCACGTCGGTTTCATATCTACCGCACCACATGTTCCCTGGGATCTTCCCTTTTATTCCGCATCCTATCGTATGACGTTAAACTACAGGAGTCCATTTTTCCCCAACACATGACACTAAACTGCGGTTCTACCCTGAACTAGTTCAGGATGCCCCAAGATCCCACTGGGAAGCGGCAGGACCCCTCTCCAGAGAGGCCCTGTCCCAAAGAAGGAAGGATCCATGACCAAGCTAATGCGCCCATCTGGCGTACTCCCACCACGGTGGTGTAACTACCTAAGTGCTGGATTTTGTTCGGACAAACCATCCCTCTATATTCCACGCTTTGCGTGCCCCTTATTCGGACCCTCGTCCCCTTTCATGGCTAAAGGGACACCCTAACGGCCTGGTCCCATGCCACATCGGCTCACCTACCGTCCTGGGCCAACATTCCAGAAGACCAGTCATGTTTGGAAGGACCCCCTAACAGTATGGATTTTTGACCTATGGTCCGCCAACTGTCTTGGGCCAACATCCCGAAGGATTGATCAACAACATTTGTGACATGGTCCCATGTTTCGAACATGGCCAACGGTCGACCCTCATTTGTTGTCCCCATTACAGGCTAATGCAGTAAGGATTCCACTTCTCCTCCATGGTTAACGGTTGTCCCTTATTGTCACGCCATCCCCATAGTGTTCTGAATCTTGGGTATCGCGATTCACACTTCCCATTTTCATCTGTTTGGACCGATTTCAGCGCCCCTGGAGTTGCACCATTCGTGCATAAGAGCACACTGAAGAAACAGTAATTCGACTGTCCGGAAAGTTCCTTCTCCGGTCAAGCCTCTCCCATATTTCGGTAATCTGGACTGGTAATCTGAATCCCGGATTCCCGTAGCATGGTCCCCACTCTTATGTTAGGTGGGATGAGAAGGAAACTATCTCCTGTTTCTCACATCGGGCTCGACCCACGTGGGCTTGGGGAATTGTCGCCGAACGTCCCGCAAACACTGTAGGGATGTAACAAGGCGATTCAAACAGAGGAAATCGTGCGTGCTACGACATTCAAAAAAAAAAAGAAAGGAAAATTGAACCACTAAAGTACCAATAAAAGGTTTTTGGTTTGTTACAATACCCGGGGGTCGACTCCCCCCATGGACGGGTTGACCCCGTCAAAAGAGCGTTGTAGCTCCGCCACCCGTTGGCTTGTGACGTACAAGGCTTGCTGCCGCTGACTTAGCTCCTGCTCCTCCTCAGCAGCGGCGGGGCACAGTTCGTCAGCCTTGGCTTTGGCCCCCTCTACGCCAGCTTGAACGACATCCATCTTTCCAGAGGCCTGCCTCATATGCTCTTCTGCCTCTGCCAGCTGGGCCTTCAACTATGAGACTAGCTCAGATTGTGCATTAAGAGAGGCTGAAAGCTCATCTTCCTGGGTCTGCATCTGTTGGACCTCGCCTTCAGCCTCCTGGAGCATCTTGATGTTGGTCTCCTTCCTTCGTTGCCATCCCACGCTGAGCCCACGATCATGCTCCCGGATCTTCTCAGCCATAGGATCTCGGATGAGTGCGTGAGGACGTTGGGTATCCACTCCCCCAACACACATTTCGCGCAACCGCGAGTGGAGTCTATCCATTTTTTCAAGCCATTGCGCTTGGGGGTGTCCTTGATGAAGCGCGTGATCAACTTCCACGACCGGCGACAGACTATGCTGCTGTCTTCCTCGTCGGAGGGAATTTCGTCCCAGTCTGCGCGACTGGCCGGATCGTACGTGGGATACACCCGCAGGAAATCCTCAGCAGGATCAACATCTCATGTTGAATCCAGTACGACACATGGCACCGAAGTAGGCGTGACAAGACTGGGACCGACCGGTTGATCCACTTCCTCAGAGTCCACCTCAATGACTTCGTGTACGACTCTGCTGGTGGTCCCACCAGTGATGATGTGCGTCGCCGCATGAGGATATGGGGGGACTATCGCCACCATCACCGGCATTCCCCTAGGGGGGGCGCCACTAGACATCCCGACCAGTCTTGCTGCAGCAGCCCACACCAGTCGGAGAACTGTACGACGAAAAGGGACATAAACTTTAGTTGGAAGGCATAGTCTATATATGACGACAGGGAAACCGGTAGAGGAGACTTACGGAGATCGACATCCTGGCGCTGCTCATGAGCTGGTACTGACGAGACCCCGAGACGAGGCACTCCGTATACTGTTGGAAGGTCTGGAGATTCCGGAGGAGCCACCTCGGGTGCTTTGGTCTCACCAGACGCAGAACTGGACGCAGCCACAAGCGCAGGTTTTGAAGGTCCCGCATCATCACCCGCCAAGGGGCGAGAACGAGGCCTGCGAACAAGTTCCTCCTACATGGCTCAAACATGGGTGAGAAGTCCATAGTGACCCAAGAACAGATCGTAAGGAAAGAAGTTTTGAATGCTACCTCGAGAGCCTCCGCGAAATCATCGGAATCTGAGCCCTGATCTCCGACCTCGCCCTCCTCCAACGTGATCCCTCCTCTAGCCTCATCCTCCCGAGAGGAGTCCTCTGATTCTTCTGGAAAGGGGAAACACTCCCTCAGATCGGTGACCAATAACTGTGGGGGGACCATTCGATTCAGCAGTACCCTCACCCGGCCAGTCATTGGGCGAGGGACACCACTCGAGTGAACGTAATCCTCCAGATCGTCCAGGTATTGCTCTGCCTCCATCGGAGACGCCACGAATCCAGCCCGGACTGGGCCTATACCTAGCAGAACCGTCTCGCGATGGTTCAGGAGTTCTCACATCTCAGGCAGACCGAGGTGTTTCCGGTTGACATCTCAAGTGTCCCATGCTTCCGGGAAGACATCATCCTCTTCCATGTCGATATGACGCAGCCGCTTCCCCGGAGCCTGAGTGGATATCCTACGAAATCCCCTCGGTGGCTGCCCCTCCGGATGGCCTTGCTCTTCCGGAATCACCGGATCCACCGCTGCTGCCATACCCTCGGCCAGTGCGGGTCTCGCCGCCATGGCAGCCCCGCTACCGCGAGCGACACTAGCTGCCCTCCGACCCCGACCTCGGGATAGGGGAGGCCCACCATCACTGACCCGAATATTTGGTTGCTTCAGCATCTCCCCCGGGTAAGAAGCCTCCAAACTAATGGCATACTCCCTCACCAATCCGAAAGCGGCGGTGGATAGAGGCAATGCAATCCGCAACTTCCCATCTTCCCATGTGAACATGAGCCACAACTGCCTCATCACACACAGGTTCTCCTCGTGACGCACCTCCCAGTAGACCTGTAGGGTCAGAAGCTGGAGGCACCAGAACTGCCTCGCAAACCGATGTGGGGTGTATAGTTCGCAGAGTGGCTCACGATCTATCCGTGCCACCAAAACTCCACCTCTAAAGGCCATAAGGTAAGCCCGATGTTCTTCCGTTCCCCGCCCATCATCAGTAAGTATCCCCGTCAGCAATGGGAAGGGATGGAAATTAAACTCATCCGCCCTCCACACCCGATTCAGTACCATCAGCACAGCTAGTTTGAATGGGAAGCTCCCGACCGCGTTCAGGATGGAGGGGAGGAAGTTCGATCCCGGCAGCGAAATGGGGTTTGGATACTCATAAATCCCCCTGATGTGCACTACGATCCACCCATACAAGAGGTGGAAGGGCCCGCATATCCTTGGAATATTCTTGCCCTCGCTAATGTGCCGCAGCATTCTGTATAGTTTGGTGAGTATTGGAATCCCCAGATTGATTCGCTTCCCCATGGACAACATGGACGCCATAATGAACGAGCTAGGCCGCACCCCCATGCTTGTATCCCTCACAGGTAGGATCCAACTACAGACAAGAGCCGCGATGAATGTCGCCAGCCTGACTATCGGCTGTTGTTCAGTGCTGACACTGAAACCCCAAGTCTTCCATTGGTTGTCCTCCAAGACCCGCCAATACGAGTGCCACTTACCCCATTGGGCCGCCCTCGAACAAGTTCGAGGCCTCGGAGGGAACTCTCGATTCTCTGGGAAATTCAGGAAGAATTTGAACCATCTCATGAAGTGGACATCCCTCACTGCCTCCTTGTCCTCTCCAGGGACGAGTGCCATCAGCAATGACGCCAGTCGCGGCATTTGCTCTATATCCTCCCACGCACTAATGACGGGGAGGAACTCATCATACATGGCCCCCAAGATCAGAACCCCAGAAATCTGGTGGACATCCCACAGGCTGATGCCCACCTCCCCGTGATGCAGGTGAAAAGTATTGGTCCTAGACGACCGTCCGCTCAGCAATTACGGCATCAGTTGCTTCGGTTGGTAAATGTTGAATTGGGAGGCCCATGCCGCCTCATACAACACCAGTCTCCTCAAATCGGCCCCAAACTCCTCGCATGGGGCGCCTACCCAGTAGGCCCAGGCCCAGTCATCAGTGAAGTTGCCACCCTGGCGCAGGTCCCACTCGTCGGACCATCCCTTCTTCGAATCCTGCAAAGCCGCCTTCAGCATGGTATGATAGAGAGGAGGGGACGTCTCTGGTTGCAGTGGCCTCCCGTCGATATCATTCATATGGTTTTAGAGACAGTCAGTGGTGACGGGTGTGAAGTTCTCCTGTGCATGACCATCGACCGCCCTGAACCATTGGTGCGGGCATGGTGTACTCCTGAACCAGCAAGCTGGTTCATCCCTACTCGCCTTAGGGATGAAGACGTCATCCCTCAGCCCGAAGCCATACAATGGCAGTTTCTTGCACTGCGGATAATCCTTTTGACCCTCCGATAGCAGATATGTCAAAGAAGCGTGGTCCGAATGGCTTCAGACCATCTCCCCAAGGCCTGGACGGTTGGCCATCTCATCTGACGGGCATCATCTGCAAGCACCCCCAATACAGCCTCTTGAGGGGCCATTTCGATTCCGGCCCTCAGAAAAGAATTTTTTCAGAACGGATCACAAAGATGGATCACGAAGCTGGATCATGAAACCGAATCACGAAGGTTGGTCGCAAGACCAAGCTGCAAAGTATGGCCCAGGCCGACAAGCAGAAGTTCGCATGGCGCGGATGCGGAGTCGGAGACCCACGGTTCGCCGCGAAGCTCGATTCGCGGAGAGCTGTCACAGAGTACGCGGAGCATCACGAAGTCGAGAGCACAAAAAGGAAAGAAAGATGCGTGAATACAAAGGAGGTTGACCCCCCTATTTATAGGCGGCGACCCGGATCATCGTGGCGCACCTCACCCACGCGGAGCATCACGGGGCGTCCAGATTCGTGGCCCCGGTCGGCACCGCGGGCCCCCTTCGCGAAGCCACATCGCGAACCGCCGACAATTTTGGAGATTTTCCCTCAGACTTCGACCCTTCGTCCTCTGCGGCTCCAAGTCTGAGGGGGGGCATTTGTTGGTGCCAAAATATTGCACGAAAAGGAGGGACGAAAAATAAGGTTGGAACGCTGCCTCGCAAAGCACCGTCGCGAAGCACCGACGCGAAGAACCCCGAGCATCGCGGTCTTGCGAAGCTCCAGAGGCGGTAACTCTCCGCGAATGCATTTGACGTTCGTGAGCGCACCGCGAAGCTCTAGAGGTGGTTGCTCTCCGGAACGCATTTGACGTTTGCGAGCGCGCCGCGAAGCTCATGAGGCTGTAACTCTCCGTGAACGCATTTGACGTTCGCGAGCCCGCCGCGAAGCTCCAAAGGCGGTAACTCTCCGCGGACGCCATTGACATTCGCGAGTGCACCGCGAAGAAAATGAGGCGGCACGCGAGTTCTGCTTCGCGGTGCCCCTTGCATAAAAATACTGGACTCCCCCTGAGTCCCGAGGATGGACGATCCGACCTTTCGGCTTCTCCTCTCCCGAATCGCGAAGCACCCTTTGCCCTCAGGAATCATGAGCTCCGCGAGGTACTTCTACTTCGCGAGGCGCATTTTCTTGGTCTCGTTTTGACCCCCTCTTCCGAGAGGGATGCCCTTCATGAAGGTCAAGGGCATTCGCGAAGGAAGGGGATTCCCAAGGGAACCCGGGCAGCCGCGGAGCGTTTATGCTTCGTGAAACACCCAACCCATACTAGTGATCCTTATGCTAAGGCAGGATCACTACACATCGCGAAGCAAACTGCTTCACAGCACCCTGCTTCACGAGGCACCCCTTCTTCACGAGGTAGTGCTCCACGAATACTGTTCCACTTCACAAAGCACCCTCCACTCACACCTATGCCCCGTGCTAAGGATAAGGCACTCTGCTTCGCGAAGTAAACTCCTTTGCTTGGAAATTCCTCTTCCCGTGCGACCCTCCAGGTTTGCACGATGTGATTTCAAAGTCCCATGGACAATACCACTCGTAGTGTTGCTTCTCCTAATGCTTCTTCGCATAGGCATGCTAACGGCTATTGCTTATTGGCATAGCCACTCTAACGTGGACCCCTCGATGGTTTGCTCCACACCCCCCTTGACCACAGCCTTACCGGTACCTTCCCTTCCCCAAGGACCAGAGGGTACCGGTTATGTAAGTCCTAGGGATGCGGAGTGAACCCACCTCGTACGAGCTGTAGGACGTTAAAACTGACGAGCATCACGTCCTCAACACATGACGTTAAACTGTGACCCGGCCTCGTGCTTCGCACGTAGCGTCCCCCCAGCTCGAACATTTTTTACGCCACTCGTCTCCACGGGAGTGGATTCACCCATCCACAAGGGATGATATCCTCCTTATTGGATTGTCGTATGTTCATAGGAGAAGGGCGACCCTATTTCTCCAACGGATGGTTACACCCCTGAATCTCCGTACTTCCCCACTACTAAGGTTAGTGGAGGGCGTGATAGGGAACGGAGCACCTCCCATCATTGGTCCCGAGTCCCACTTTCGCTGCGCTTTGCCGCACCTCAGGCCTCCATCCTGGAGTAAGTCCCAGCACCATGGGCCGCCTAATGCGTGAGCCCCTTTTTGCTTCTCATGGAAGCATCCTTCGCGACGTGATCGTCAGGTCCTTGCAAACTCTTGTTTCTCACACCGAGCATGACTCACGTGGGCTTAGAGTGAGCACCGACCCTGACCCCCACCCTCAGTGAACTACGAGGACTTTGATCCATGTCAATGCATGGTACGTAGGAAGCCTCCATGAGGTTCAAGTCACATTACTCGGTCGTTCATTCACGTCGAGTTTTTCCCTCGTCCAGCATGACGATAAACTGCGTGTCTTTATCCAGCAAAACGTTAAACTGCACACCCTCGTCCAGCATGACTTTAAACTGCATTCCAGTCCGATCGCAAGCCGTTGTGACAAACCAGAACTATGATGACTTTGATCTATGTCAATGCATGGTATGTAGGAAGCCTCCCAGAGGTTCAAGCCCATCTCCCATCGGACCAAGGTCCCTCATTTATGTTGGTTCGCAGACACCCACCGCTCGTCGTTCATTCACAACAGGGTTCACTACCGTCTGGCATGACGTTAAAATGTATTCCATCAATCCCATGAACTACGAGGACATTGATCCATGTCAAGGTATGGTACGTAGGAAACCTTCCCAAGGTTCAATCCCACCACTAGTGGACCCACGAGTCTACATTCACGTCGGTTCACTGATGAAACCCTTTGAACTACGAGGTCTTTGATCCATGTCAAGGCATGGTACGTAGGAAGCCTCCACGAGATCCAAGCCCAACACCACTATGACCCTCCTGGTCCTCCCCATTCACATCAGCTCGCTGATGATGCCCGTCGGACCCAGGTACACCCTCATGTCGGTCCACCAGCACCATCTCGAACTACGTGGACTTTGATTCTCTGCCACGGGGATACGTAGGAAGACCCTTTAATGCTCAAGCCCAACTTCACCGTTGCCCTTGTGATGGTTCCTTGCCATTCCACCCTCCACATCATTCATCCATCCATCCTCCACCCGGATCCTCACCCGGACTGTCATATCCCGGTGAGACCATGTCGGTACGCTCCTCTTCACAGCCGCCCATGGGCTGGCCCCGGTATCGGCATCCCTTCAAGAGAAATCCCTCAATCCGATCCATTCTAGCTAATGATCTGATCGGGCTGATCCGTCTCCGCCAGACGTTAAACCCACGGCGTACCCTGTGTTAAACACGGGAAGCTGAGGAAAACCTTAGATATGTGTCTATGGCACATAATTCCCCGCGTTCGATGTGGGATGCCTCGGGCTTCCACGCCCTCGAGAAGCCCTGTGACCAGGGATAATAGACAGACATAACAGGTTCACCAACATCCACACACGCTACTGATGCCTCAACGTGACTACTCCCCCGACTGAAGGTTCCTGCCCTGACCGGACCCTTTGGAATGTCCCGACAGAAGCAGTGTAATTAACCGGCGTCCATGGAAATATGGAACTGGGAAGAGTTTCACGAACAACGTATTAAATCTACGAGGGAGACCCGGACTAGGTGATGAGTTCTAAGGAGGAATTCACAGAAGGAAGAACCGACATCCCATCATCCAGTTTCGATCAAGGAGAAGACGTCCCTGAATAAGGAGTGAATGCTACCCGCCTTTGGAAAGCGGGAATGTGGGGAAACAAGCACCGTGCGTCCTCCTCTACGGACGAACGGATGCTTGCGCCCCGGCGAAAGCGTCGGAAACAGCGGTGTAGACATATAACTATAATTTCGTTTTTCATATGACATTGTGTTTTTAGGGTGTTATAATATGTATTATTATACTCTCATCTACATAGGAGTTTCCCACATGTGTCGTTTCTTTTGCAGACGGTCGACCTTTGGAGGGTGTCATATGCAGACCTGGACCATAAGGTTCATTGTGAGACTAGAAAACCCTAGGTCAATTCCCATAGCTTTCAGATTGCAATACTAGTACCTTTATATACATGTTGGAATTATGGTTACAGACTCTTTGTGGTGGGATTATATTTGTACATTTTTTAAATTTCCTTACATCTTGTCATACTCTGGTTGTGGGATATAAATGTATGCATGAATTGGTTTCTTAGTGGGTTTTAAATTACATCATTTTGTGGGCATGTAGATGTGTGTGCGCGCGTGTGTGTGTAGTTACACAGTAAATTCCTCTCATGTTAGTGATATTCCTACTCGGTTCTAGTGTCCATCCCATGGCCTACTAGATGCTGTTTTGGGGAGTCCTGGAACATACCCCACTAGTATAGATTATTATATAGTGGTATCAGAGGATTATAGGTTCTACTTTATGGCCAGAAGTAAATTTGATTTTTTTGGGGAAACCATGTTATGTGTTTCTTGTTTGGATTTCAAGATAGTGAAACCAGTGTTGGTGCAGCGGCTAACATATAAATACACCAGGACTCTGATCGCCCAATTGTTGACTCAGTACATGAGAAAAAGAATTTTAGGGTAAACAATGGTATATACATCATATAGAAATGTGTTGGGGTTTCTATTTCCTTCTTGAGACATCTCTCGAGATATACTCATTGAATTTGGTACATCCTATTTATTTTTAGGATGGCTATGTGACTCATACTAGCTTTTATTTATAAGATTTATCATAAGGATGAACCCCTTAGTGATAAGGATTCGATACAAGGACCTATTCCCAAGATGTTACCTCTAGGTGGTGCACCATCCATACCATGAGAATAATATGTTACCATAGAAATGGAATATGAGGTGCACAGGCTAAGCGTGATTTACAAGTTTTAGTGGTAAATACCCCTCAGTTTCTATAGTGAACCTGACCCATAGTCTTCTATAGACTGGCTTGAGAATTTGAACCATGTTTTCCATGTAGTCGAGAAACTAACAAATCAAATAGTGGTCTTGGTGGTGAGATTTCTTCACATCTCAACTAGACAATGGTGGATTTTGGTTACCCAAAATTATGATGAGGTCACTATTTCATTGACAGAGTTCAATAACCCATTTAGAGAAGATTTACCACCAGCTACAGTGAGGTTTTTGCATATCACAGAGCTTATTATACTCTTTCAAAGCATCATGTAAGTAGTTTAGAATTAATCTAGGTTTAATAACCGTACTAGGTACTTAATAGATATGGTTTGAGATTAGTTCTTCGTGGCATAGACCTTCGAGCGATTTATGTGTAGAGACATCTGGGAATATTTTATCCCTCTATTCATTCATACATATACTACGGTGCTTGAGCAAGATTTGGTGGTTGAAATCATCTTGGATGAGAAGATATTTCTAATGACTACTAGCTATGAGAAAGTAGGAGAAAAAACCTTGGCTGTAGAGAGTCAACATTAGTTTTAGGGACATAAACCTGGGAGACGTTTTAGGAGGAGGTCCTAGAACACAAGATCTATAGTTTATGTATCACAGGGTGGGTCCAGTCATCCTTGAGAGAGGTGGTGTTATTCTTGTGATGAAAGAAGACATCTCACTCGATATTTTCTGACCTCTTGTACTGCTAACAAGGTGATTGTGGATGGACCACCGATGTAGAGACAAAGATAGGAGCAGGAAGATCTGTGTGGTAGAAAATGTGATGGTGGTGTTGTGAGAGCAGTAGGAGGTGGTTGATGTTTTGACATGTAACCACCACAACCCCTAGTGGTCCAAGCTATGATTAGAGAGATAGAGGATGGTGGGAGAGATTTAGGTAGTCATGTTTTATGACCCATGGGATCTAGGAATGATTTTAGGTATGATATATGTCTTTTATACTTTAGATATAGTACTAATAGACATAGTTTCTTACCATTATTTTCTTACCACATACCTTTTCTGAGACACCCAGATTCCGGTTGAACCGTTGACTTGACCCTTACACTTAGAGACTCCTATTGGAGATGACTCAGAGATCACACACATGTACCGATAGTGTGACCTGAATCTTTGAGGTGAGAGTTTCTATTTGAATCTCTTGGTAGCAGGGTCGAGGCCATATAATTTCATTCTTAGTATGGACTGGTTATCTAAAATTTATTCCCATATTTACTATTTTAGGTGAATGGTTTGGTGTTTCACAAGTGAAGGAACCTGGTTTTCCTTTATTAGTGAAAAGGAAACCTGACCAGCATAGGATAGACTAAGGAATAGGAGGATACATGCAATTACTCCTCAGTTGGATAAAATAACCCATGGAGTTGTGGATGTTGTGAGTTCCCATTTTCCTATAGCAGTGGTGGAGTATGAGGACCTGTTTTCTAAATATGTTCTAGGTTTACCTCCACACTAATTAATACACTTCCTCATTGATTCACACCCAATGACATAACCAATATCCACGCCATCATATCAGATGTCTCCCATAGTGCTTTGCAAGATAAGTGTGTAGTTGGAGGGCTTGTAGAGGAAGGGCTTCATGAGACCTAGTGTTTTACCATGTGTTCCCAAGAATGAAGATGAGAGAATAAGGTTGTGTTTGGACTACCAGTTCTTGAATTAAGTGATCGTGAAGAAAAATTATCCACTACCAATGATCAATGACTTCTTTGATCAGTTTTAGAGGTCCACGATGGTTCTAGAAGGATGACATCAGATCATGAAATCTCCAGTTCTGAGTATGGGACTAGGATATATCGAAGATGACATTACGATGTCACTAGGGTCACTATGAGTACTTAGTGATGACCATTGTCATTAAAAACGCCCCAAAAATGTTCATGGGACTCTTGAACTGGATCACTTAGCCTTACTTAGATCAGTTCATGGTGGTCTTCATCAGTTATATCATTGTGCAATCAGCACTTACATAGGAGCACATGAGACACATAAATAAGGTTATTGACATACTTTGCGAGCACCATATTTATGGAAATATCTGGATATACTAGTTCTTGATTTAGGCGTTCATTATTTTTGGACACATTATCTAAATGGATTGAGTGGCAGTGGACCTGGCCATGATCATGTTAGTGTTAACATGGGAGCCACCTAAGAATGTGATGGATTCCAATAGCTTCCTTTGGTTTGTAGGCAATTATCAGAGAGTCAAACCTAATTTATCAAGGTTATCAGCACCCATGATATCTTTGAATCATAATGGGTAGCCTTTCGTGTGGACAGAAAGGTTCATGCAAGCTTTCCGGTAGTCGGCATATAGATTGATGAGCACTCCCATATTGAGAATTTTAGAGGAAGGTGTCATGTACGTAGTATTCTATAATGCATCAGGAACCAGGCATGGTTTTGTTTATGATGCATATGTATGCGGTGATTTCATATGGTTCACACAAGTTGAGACCACATGAGAAGAACTACAGAACCCATGATCTTAAGTTAGCAGTGGTAGTATTCACAGTGAAGTTGTGGTTACACTACATGATGGGTGAGTGTTTTATCATCTACTCCAGTCACAAGAGTATCAAGTATATCATCTCTTATAAAGATATTAATTTGATACAGATTAAATTTCTAGAGTTATTATAGGACAATTGAATTGACATTTTCTATAATCCTAGGAAGGGTAACACTGTGGAGATACTCTCAGCAAGAGATTTAGTTCATAGTTTTTGAATGATTCATCAGATAATTTGTTCTCATTGTAGTTATACTTTGTCAATGAGGTTGGATCAGTTTACCTCTAGTCTATGGTTGTCACCCCTCCACTCTTACAGTGAGTTAGGGAGGAAAGACTTGGTGATACTGAATGGGAGACACTACATTCCTATATATACACAGGTCATGCATCTAATTGATATTCTAAAGGTGGGGAGCATGTTTTTTAGAGGACACATGGTGGTACTGATGACATTGTAGCAGTAGGTTCTGAGATAGTTTCATACTTCTCCTTTGGTGGTATATCTACATATGAACAAAATGTACCAGAACCTCAGATGTTAGTTTTGGTGGCCAAGTATAATGAAAGGAGTTTCAGTGTTTTTCTCTCAATGCATTACATGGAAACAAGTGAAGGATAATAACCAAGTTCTACTAGGTCCATATCAACTCCTTGATGTTCTAAAATGGATGTGGGTTGGGATATATATGGACATCATGACAGTATTAACACATATGTCTAGGGGACATGATGCCATCAGGGTGATTATTTACTGACTCACCATGTCATCCCACATCTTAGATATATAATAATAGAGTTTTGTAGAGAGCTTGGGATTCCACAATATTTAGGATATAGTTAGACTATATAGAGTTACATCAAAGATTGCTTCATATCAAGATGCTCACTTTACATCTCAGTTTTGGAAGGGATATCAAGATGCATTTGAGACGTAGATATGATTGAGCATATCTCTTCACCCATAAATTGATAGCCATAAAGATTGGACCATTTAGGTTCTAGGGGACATGACGAGAGAATGCATGTTAGACTTTGTCCTTAGTTGGAAGGATCACCTACAAAAATTAGATTTTACATAAAAGAAATGATATCAGTCCACCATTGGTATCGAACCATTTCAGGGTTTGTACGGGAGACATTTCATGTCAAAAAATTGTTGGACTAACAAAGGAGAGTCAACAGTAATGGGCCTATAGTTGGTTGGAGCTACTAAATAGAAGATATAGAAAAAACAAGTGTGGATGAAGAAATAACAAATCCATCAGAATTTGTATGTCAACAGGAAACATATTCCTTCAGAGTTATATGAAGGTTAAAATGTGTTCTTGTGAGTTTCACCCAAAAGTGTATTAAAAAGATTCGAATGTGGTGGAAAAGTATCACTGAAGTTCATCATCCTTTCCAGATGGTGCATAGAGTTGGTGAGGTTGTGTACCTCTTATATTTATAGTTGTAGTTAGACTGGTTACATGATGTATTCCACGTGTCATAGTTGAGGAGGTATGTGCATGACTCGTCACACCTTATCCACTAGGGAGAGATAAACATCAAGTATAGAGAGACTTTTTTTAGTACCCAGTAGAGATAGAGTATCGGATGGAGAGGTTCATTAATGGTTTATCTATTCCTCTTGTGTGTGTCTAGTGGTAGCACATGGGAGTGAGAGGCTCAAATTTCTGCCCAGTAACCACATTATTTTGGGTAGCCTTTGTTTTTTATTTTTGGGGATGTAGAACCCTAATGGGGGATAATGTAATGTCCCTGATTTTTTATTTATTGTTTTCAAATATTATATGTATGAAATTTGTAACTAGGTTCTAAGATGGAGTGTTATTCTGAAACTCGGTGTGTCTGGAATAAATGTGTGATATATTTTAAAATTTCAAGAGCACATGGATGCAGTTTTCATGAAAAAGTAGAATAACATTTAAATGGGTGCCTAAATCATAAATTTAGTAGAACTATTGAGTTCAAAATGGTGACTTTACCCTTGATGCGAAAAAACATTGGTCAGCATGGGACATTTGAGGAAAAGTCGTCGCAATCATCAAAATGGATAAAATAATTTAAATGAAATTATTTAATTTCATTTATCAATGTCATGCCTGTTTATTCATTAAATATTCTATTATGATATAATTTATAGGGTTATCCACATAATCCCATAATAATTTGGAGAGTTTTTGGAGAGATATGTGGATAATCCTTCATAAAAAATTATGACGAAATCATGGATTGACGACCAATGCACACCGATTTTGATAGATCTTTCCAACTACAATGACGCATCAATTTTTCTTTGTCTGCAACAGATCCAAATCAAGGTAAGGAATTTTATTTTCGTTATATCTTCCTCGTTCTTTATTTCAATGAATAACATTGACTAATCAATGAAAAAATTGGCATGTGGATCAATCGTCATTCAGAATGGGTTATTTTTCAAGATTTATCGAATGTTTGTTCTTAAGATTTATTTGATTCATTTATCATTCAAACAATGATGATCCAATCTTGATGTGAACGTCGATCGAGGTTCATCCATATTTATTTGGATTGTTCTTTTCATCCCAGATTCACTATTATACATGGTATTTATCATTCTTCCCTATGGTCAAACTTTTCATGAACGATCAAACATTTCACCTCTGATTCTTGGTGTAAAGATATGAAATCATATATTCGACATCGGTACAACTATATTGAGGTGTGATTGTGGTTGTAAAAGTGTATTGAATGATGGTGGGTGACTATTTCAAATTCTTTAGTGGTAAAAAATAATGGTGATGATTTCATTATCTGAGCTGATTAAAGTCATGAATCATACCAATTCAGCGATGGTGTGATCGAATGACCTCATATAACGAGTTTCATGGAAAACTGGCCACCACAATGGAAGTTGTATGATCGACCAGCATGAGTAGGATGAAGAAGATGGGTTTTGGGAAAACCCAATAGACAGGGGGTGTAGTACTTGACTACACGACATATAACCCCCTTGAATGGGTCAGTGTGTACCTGATGGAGTATAAATACATGGGGTGGAATACAAGGGTTTTATATATGGTGTGTACTACCACACATGGAATGTCTTGGACCATGTATGTGGGCTACCCCATGTAATGGTCCATGGTCTGATACTGTGTACTGGCACATGACCGATGTACAAGGTAAGACACTGTAGGGGCATATTGTGTAACCCAATCACATGTTGTTCACCCTTCAACACAGCATGGATTGAAATGATATGGGTTGTTATATATGAGCATTACCTGAATTCAAGGTACATGTAATATTCCACTTCTACATGCCATATAAACATTTCTATATTGATTATATCCTTTTTCCTATATATCTAGGACTTGTTTTTTAGTGTTTGATACCTTTATCTTTTTCATGAAGGATTGTGTAAATTTTTTCCTAATTAAATTATTGTGATCCCTTTAGAAAGAATTATTAGATATATTTGTTGGAGGTCCCCAGAGAGTCTTGGAGTCAGATCCTTTATTCATATATTTTCCATAGGTAGAGTTATTTGTATCAATGTGAATAACACTATGTGGGCATCGATCCTCAACATTGTGGGTTAATCTAGATTGATTTTTTGGAATCACCCAAGACCTTGGTAGTGATCCACATATGTGTATAGTAATCCCTTTAGATATATCATTGTATCTCTCCCATGATAGTACTTGATGAGAAGTACCTATCAAATGGACATCATTAGTTCTATTAGACCATGGAGTGTGTTCTCATCGATGAGTTATTTGTGGAATCTTCGAGCTATAATTTTAAGGTTAGTATACTATGATTGTGGCTTAACTCTAGAATATGTGTCTTGGATTGAGCATATTTGGATATTCATGTTGTATGTGGTGTAGACATATACCTCTATAGGGATGAATGTGATTTTCTTTTTTTATACTGCTTTGTGGTTTTTGGGTGTCTAATAGAGTATTGTTATACTCACCCATGCATTAGATTTTCTAGCATGTGTCGTGTCTTGTGCATATGATCGACCTTTTAACAGTGTCCTAGGAAGACTATGACCTAATGGTGCTTTTTGAGTCTGGAAAAACCAAGGTGTGTAACTGTGGCTTTCGGACTGTTGTCTCAGTACCATTACACACAGGTTGGACTTGTGGTTATAGACTCTTTATGGTGGGATTATATTTGGCCATGTTTTACATTACCTTACTTACTCTCATACTCTGGTTATGGGATATAGATGCACGCATGCATTGGTTTATTAGTTGGATTTAAATATCATCATTTTTTGGGCTTATAGATATGTCTGTGTGTGTGGGTGTATAGGTACGTAGGCAATTCCTCCCATGTTAGTGACATGCCTACTCGGTGCATGTAACCAACCGTGTGTCTATTAGAGGTCGGATTAGGGAGTCTTGGTATGAGCCCCACTAGGATGGGTCATGAAATACAAATAAATTTCATCTAATTAATATGTATGTGATTGGTTTGATTAGTTATGATACCTTTTTCAAGGATGTCTCACCGTGTTACCTTCCCAATAATGGAATATATCTTAGGAGAGAGATAAATAAGGTAAAGGAAATTCTATTGTTGTTGAATTTTCTCTTAGATAATAAAATACGGTGACTCCATGAATATTATAAATTAGTTTCTCTTCACATAAGAAAATATATTTCAAGTATTTGAATGATGATGAAATTTTTAAGGAAGGTACTTTAACCATTAGAAATAATGGTTCACATAAGATCAAATTGGATGGTTATTTTATTATATTGAAAGAAAAATAAACTAAAAAACATCATATATTTTAAACAGATGAACTACATTTTTTAGTATTTACTTTCTCATTGATAATATAATTTTTTTTAGAAATTATGGATTCTTCGAAAAAAATAAGGATTTGGAAAAGTTTTTACAAGATGATAATGAACTAAAGAAAATTTGTTTTAAGTGTGTGATGCTTGAAATTCAGGATATATTAGCATGAAATAATTTAATGAGTTATATAATCAAAGGATTGGGCTTAGCAGAAAAAAGAATATGAGCATGATTATATAGGGATAAATTTTTCTAAGGTTCATTTTTTAATAAGAGAAAAAGTTGTGATGGGTCCATCATACCAAAAGGGGACGATTAATATCTCTTCAAACAAGAAGTTAGAGATTCAATCGACTTATCTTTAGAGATTATTTATTCATATGTGTATAGTCCAATGAGGAATCAATCAAACAATGGAGATAAATAATTTCTTAATTTTATTGATGACTCAAATAACATTACTTATTTTATTTTTTGGAAGAACATTTCTTAGGCCTTAAAATCATCTAATTTTTTGAGTAATCACATTAATGATGTGTGTATTATCTCAAAAAAATTAAAAAAAAATTTGAACTAAAATTTAAAATGGATATTTTCACCATGGATTCCATAAAAAATATGTTTCTGAACAAAAGAATTTTTTTATTTACATTTATTAGAAAATTATTTCCGAACAAGATACTTATAAAGATTTTTTGAGATAATATTAATGTACGTTATTTCATATTAAATATTGGTTTTTATATTAGAAATGTTTATAAATTTAACTATATTATATTTATTTAAAAATATCTATATTTTTGAATTATTATTGTGTCTTTTGTAGTTAATTTATTATAAAATTAATATATAGACATTTGATTACATTTGACCTAATAGGTGTTCCATAATTATTCATATTTATCCCCAAAATGTATGTGGATATAACTGTAATAAAAAGGGAAATTTAATAATAGTTGATATAATTTATTTTAAGATCCCAGAGTACACTAGTAAGTGTGATTTCAAAAAATTTATGACTCTGTTAAATTACGTGGTGATATTTTAGAAAGATATTAAATTATTGAAGATTTAAAAGATGAAGAATGATATTTAGTAATTTCATCTGATGAGTAGTAATTTAAGTCATCTCATAAAATTAATTAAAGGAATTTTAGTGTTCATAAGGATATACTTCTCAATACTCGTCAGACCATGTATTTATTTTTCATTTCGTGGAACAACACAATTTATGAAGAAAAAATCGGTTAATTTTTTTACCTCTTGATATTCAATGTATAGTTAATAGGGAATCATCATAATCAAACTATGTTATGTTTTCATGGTGGATATCCATGACTTATGCCTACGATTCCATGTTTTTTATTATTTTGACAGTCTTATTTTTCTTTGATGTTTTCAACTTATATCATGATTTGATGACCATGTTTATAAATATCACCCAATTTATATCACCTTGATATTACACATTAATAACATATATTACTTTTACCACGTTATACTTGAATTATTTCCTTACTGGGGTTTATAAGTCATCCCTTTCTTATGTACATTTTATGGTGATATTGTGCAGTTTTACAAGAGTTATTGAATTTTAAGAGCATATTAAGGAGTTTTAAATATTTTTTGTATCCATATTTCAATATAAATGTTATGTATACAATTGAACAATGATACTATGTCTTTTGATCATTTGGTATTGTATTATGTATATGTTTATGTAATAAATCATATATTATTGTTTATAAAATTATGGGGTTTCATAGTTTGTATCAGAGTAAGGTGTAGGTATTAATGGGGATTTTTATTTGAAAAAAATTAATGGGATCCTTATAGATAATAGTAAACATTGGAAAAAATTGAAAAAGTATGGTAAAGTATCGTATAAGTGGTTTCCATGAAAAAAAACCCTTATCTGTATACGAAAATTTTATGTGGCTCTGACATAATTATACCTAGGGGTAATAACTCGTAAAAGGGGAAATTTTTTATTAACTTGATCATCACGTGGTGCATGAAAAACAGGTCTTACAACATAGCTATTTTGATACTCATGGTAGATATCCATTGGTAGATTCATAATCTATTTACATACCATCATGAAATTTAAAATTCCCATAATATTTCATGAATGAAAATAATCAAATGATAACAGAGATTGAATCCTTGAAATTCATATGTTAATGAATTTATGTTATTTATGATTTATTCCTTGAATTTTCAAAATTTCTATTTTATGTGTTAAATAAATTGGAAATTCTAATTCCTTGTTTTCAATTTATATTAGTAGGTCTTTGGAAATATGAATAATTAATTCGACAACCAATAAGATGGTAAATGTGATGACTTCCCAAATGATATGGACAAACTACTAGAAGAAGGATTTGAAAACTTATAGTAAATCCTTACTCAAAAAATCACAATTATTGAATAGAAAATTTAATCTTGGGTAAATACCATATTACCCCTAATAAATATAAGGTTTAAATTGAGGCATTTATACAACAAAGGAATCTTTTTGTCATTGGATTTTATGATCCTTTAATAAAATAAAATTAGATCAACTACATGTAAATGTTCTTTTCTATCATTATAAATTTTTATAAAGAGAAGTATATGATGGATATATGTCATATGTAGGGAGAGGAAGATCAATGGTGGATGTTTATAAAAAATATAAAACCAAAATAATATATATATGTCATAAAGTAAAATGAATTCAAGAATATTTTTATTTAAATATTTTCCTAGAACACTCCAACAAATAATAGAGAGGGTTTTCCTTCGCCTCACTAAAAATGCTAAGGAATCCATTAAGACATATGAGGCATACATCATATGATTTAATTAAAAGACTTTGGATTTATCATTGTCCCTATAAATTAAATTTTACCAATACATTGGTGGGATAAATTTGATTCTATAAAAATATTTTGTGATTTAGGACATTAACAACCATGAGTAAATTGTCTGATGTTCCTTCCAATTCAAAATGGACATCGTTGAATCTATATGGTCACACATCTCTTGAGAAAGGAATAGATAAAGAGACTAATTACTGGTGAGTGATAGAGAAATCTAAGGGTGGTAAAAAAATTAAACATACCACCTATAAAATTTGTGGGAAGAACCCTCCTAGAAACTTCATCAAGGGGGGAAAAGAAATGTTTATGGTGTGGGGAGGAAGGGAACCTTTCTAGAAAATACTAAACAGTGAAACTTACAAATGCGATGAAAGGAAATAATTCCCCCTTCAAACCTCATTATGTTATAAAGATTTTCAGTTTCAAAGAAAAAGGAAATTAAATTAATCAATTCACTAAGACATGTGTTGTCAAAGATATCTAACAATAACAATCTCCAATACCGAGAGAACAAGGGAAAAATTATTAGATCACAATAGCTACGGAAGACTAAAACAAATTTGTGGTGAAATGTATAATATTTATTCATTCAATTATAGATAATATAATATTTTATTTTCGTTATCTACATTCAATCATATCATGAATTTTTAATATAACTATTAAACAACCACAAATAAATTTAGAAGTGAATGTATCTGTGAAAAAATAAAATGTTGAAATTTTTTCATTCATAGTATAAAACTTATCACCTATCCATATTTACTTCATAAACATCCCATTGAAACTTCTGATACTCTCTTCAAAATAATTTGATTATGCTTTGGTAATTTATTTTCATTCCTACATAATGGGTTTCTATTATAATTTTTTTCATCAGGGGTTTCATTAGTTATATTTATCAATAAGAAGGGTGGGTCAATTAAACTCTACATTTGAAATATATATCCCAAAAGATCAATATAATGAAATATATCTTATCCCATAGATTTATGAATTGTTCAATCAATTATGTGGATCTTAATACCTATCTAAGATAGATAATCAGTAAGGTTACTACCATGTAAGGATGAAGAAGGGGGATATAACCAATACACGTTTCCATATAATTTATGAGTTTTTTTTAAGTTTATAGTGATCAATTTATACTCATAGAAGATACCACTATCTTTATGGAAATAATGAAATTATTTTTTAGGAGTTACATTGACGAAATTGGGGTAGTATTTATCGATGATATTCTTATAAACTCAAAATCAATGTTGGAAAATGAAAAATATTTGAATACTTTACTAAAAAACATAAAAAAGGTAATAAATTGATAATTAAAAAATATGTGTGTTTTGGATACATCATGTAACATTCTAGGGGCATGTCGTCTCCAAAAAAGAGATATATGTAGATCCTTCAAAAATAGAGGCAATTAAAGGATGGCCCATACCAATATATATGATATATATATATATATATATAGATTAATTATATTTGATATTTACTATCATTAACATTTTAGAAACATCACATGATTTTTTATCCCACTAATAAAGCTAAGAAAGAAGTGATTTAATTGTTTTGGACTACTGAATGCATGTATATCATTAAAGAGTTATTAAAGAGGCTATTCACTAAACATGTCATTAAATTAACCACATATAGGGAATGATTTTTTGTCTATAATATTTATTTTCAAATTTTATTAGGTTGTGTACTAATGCAATATGAAAATGTTATTTCTTATGTCATACACTATTTGAAAATCCATGAGCATAACTCTCTAATAAATGATCTAGAATTAGCTGCAACGATCTTTTCATTGATGACTTGGAAAAATAATATATATAATGATATTTGTGACATATATTAGGATCATAAAATCCCCAAGTATATATTGAAAATCATATTTCTCAAAATTATCTAACCAATGTGGTTAGAGATGATCAATGATTATGATTTTTCAATCCATTATCAACCTAGGAAAGATAAAAATGAGGTAGATGCTCTGAGTAGATAGGATCCTACAATCATAACCATGATGAGAATTGAAATGGATCCAATATTCCTGGACATGATAAGGATGAAAATTTAAATAATAAACTACACATCATCCTAAATTTCCTAAATATATTCTCAATCATAAATTCTTGGGAGAATAAAGGAGGACCATAAAGTTGATGAGGGGATTCTGAGAATGTTTGGGATTATTTTACAGTTAAAATTATCTAAAATGAAATCATAAGGTTTTAGAATTGGATTTGTGTCCCATAAAAACTATATACAAGGAGGGGAATTTCATAATATGTGTATATCTCATCCTTCTATATTCATCTCGGAAGCACTAATATGTACATAGATATTATTCAAATCATTATGTTGGATAATATGAAGAGGGTGATTCTATAATTGTTATATCGGTGTTTGTCATGAAAAAGTCATGGATAAGTGATATAATTCAATGGGTATAGTGAAACCATTACATATAACATTATTGAAATGGAAAAACATATCCATGGATTTTACTATATGACACACTAGAAAAACTAAATGAAATAACACTATCATCTTGGTAGTCTATATCCTTAAAAAGTAGGTTTATTTTATTTATATAAAAGAATATTTCTCTCTCAAACTACACACTAGGATATATATATATATATAAGGAGTGTGTTAAGACTTCTCAGAGTACCACTCTCTATTGTATTTTTTTGGTTTTGAGGTTTATCTCAAGGTTCAAGAGAATCCTTCTACAAGAAGAAACCCTATAACTGAATTTTAGAACATGTTATCACCAACATATGGATTTTTAGCCTAAAATAACTACTGAAAACTATAGAGGATATGATAAGATGACGATATATGAAATTAAATGGATTTTGGGATCATCACCTTCCCTAAATAGTGTTCTCATTAAATAATAGTTTCCATTATATTATTCAAATGTAACCTTTATGATGTTTTGTATAGTATTTTTTTTGTACTATAACATGTTGGGATAATGTTTGTGATCAAAATAGTACATGACCTTATATTATCAAAAAGAAGGTAGATATAGTTTAAACAAGTCTAAATCAATTTAAATTCACATAATGTCAAAAAATGCTTTGAATACATTCATCTATGAGATGAATGGATTGAGTTTGAGATAAGGTATTCCATCATATATCATCATGGATGAAATTCAAGAGCATTGGTATGAGGGAAAATCTTAGTCATAGATTCATTATCCTTTATGAGATCTTGGATCACATCTAAGTCAGGGATTATTTAAAAGAACCCCCACCTAACATATCCCATTTACTTGATGTATTCCTCTTCAATAAGTACAAAATGGACCCCTCACAAGTAAAATATTTTAAGTTGGTACCCATAAAGAATGTTATTCAATATGAGGAGCATTTGGTGAGAATCATAGTTCATATATACAAAGTTGTATGAAAAAATAAAACTCTCCAGATCAATGTGAAATTGTAATACCACGAGTTTGAGGAAGAAACAGGGGAACCATAAGATGTAACATAAATTAAGTTCACTATTATTTTCTATTATAAAAATGAATTTTTTGGGTGAATTTTATAAAAGAGAGGGGAGAATATAATGACCTAAAATTATATAAATAAAATTCCTTTTTGAATGTGTAAATACATTAGAGTAATAGAAGAATAGTTCACTAATTTGGATATTTTGGACCATTTTTTATTTAAAAGAATTTTAAATATCGTAAATATTGATAACATGGACATTGTATAGGACCCATTAAGATTAAGTTATGTGAAGGGTTAGGATATATTCCCATTGGTACATAAAAAATTACCAATGGCCTTTACTTGTTGGATCATACCATAAGAATCACATTTATCAAAGCTTTTGATGGATAAATAATCATTTGGATTGTCCTATAATAGAGCACTTTCTAAGATATAGATATGAAAGCTAAATCGAAACAGTTTTAAGGAAAATTTTATTCTTATTGATAAAATTACTGAAACAATGTTCATTGAACTACCCTAAGATAGAACCATGATTTTACACCATATCATTAGGGTGTGGGTTGGTCTAATAAGGGGTTATGTATCTTGAAACTAGTAATATGTATTTTTATGTTTTCTTTTTTATAAAATAATGATTACATTTATGAATTTTTTATTATTAATTTATAAATGATTGTATATAGTTTTCAAAAAAATATAATTTGACATGAAGATGTAAATATTGTAATTTTGGGAAATATATATTCTCATTTAAGAAACCCTTTTGAAAAAATTATGAATTTCAGAAAAATAATATTTAAATAATTTATTCTAATTAGATAGAAAAATTAAAATATAAATTAAAATATAATTTATTAATTTCCAATGTAGTTTTCATTAAGTGAACAAATTGGTTAATATCGTATATACTATTATTTTCTTGAAGATATTGTTTTTTTATAAGAGCATAATTTATAATATTTAGACAATTATTTGAGTACAATAAATAATATTTCTAACATCACCAAGATGAAATTATCCAATGGGAAATTTTTTCATAATTTTGAAAGATAGTTGAATTTTTGGGGTAAAATTTACTATTGTATAAGTATATGGTCTATATTATGACATCATAATAAAGAAAAGTAAAGTTATAAATTCAATAAAATAATAAAATGACATAATATATATTTCCCCTTTAATATTATGTTCATTTGATATTAATTGATTATTTTTATAAACCCTTAAACAATCCCCAAAATCCTAAATTATATATTATGTTATTAAAATCTATTATTTATAATCATGAATCACTAAAACATGTCCAGTGATATTATTTTAATATGTTTTGTGCTAAAAATTAACAAATATTGAAAATAAATACTCTTTGATAGAATCGATGGTAAAGAACATTGGGAAGGTTTGTGGTATTGGTTGTTCTATTATATATAGTAAAAAACATATGTTTATAAATTAATAAAGAATTCAAAACCCTTTTTTATAAATTCCAACACATCCTCCCACTCCTCGTCACAAAACACCTATTAAGATTGATGTTTCTCTACATAATATACTCTAAATCAATCCCAATGTGATCCCATGATCTTAATAAGATCCTCCAAATATTTTAGGAGTTTCCTCTCAAGGTAGTGGATATCTCCCATTTATTTTCATTCAAGAACCATAAATGAATTTATCTTCTTTAATTTGAAATGATTATGTTTTAATATGTATACATATATTCATTTACTATGTAGTAGATTCTATAAAAATTATTTATTATTTACCCCCTAATTTTATACCATTTACCAAAGCTGTTACTATGTCGAAGAAAGGGGATTCTCTTTCCCCCTCTTTATTGAAGAACATTCTTTGATTTATGTCTGTTTATTTATAAATGTTCAATTTTTTATATTTTTTACACATCCATTTATAGTCCTTTTTTATTATTAATTAATGAATGACCACATTTCAATATCATTAATCCCTTAAATAAACCATTATGTACACTCGTTATGCTACCAAATCTCTCCCGTCATTTTCCATGACAAATATTTATGTTATGTACACCTATACAAACTTTCACTCGAAGGTATTAACCTAGATATACCTATAAATTATTTATTTGGAAGATCCATTTTTATAATACAAACTCCATAATTTTGATATTAAAGGTGATGAGAGGAATATTTAAATTCTATGATCTTTGTGGAACAGAAATGAATATTGTAACATCCCGACCCAAAATAATCTATTCAAGTTAGTATGTTACAAAATGGTATCAGAGTGTCATGATTTTAAAAACGTGTTTCTTATCTTTGCTTGGGGTTGGGATAGATTAGATAGGGGCTAGGATGGTTGGGACTCCAGTGGGGGAAACTATGTCAGTGTCTCGCAAAAACTACATAGTGTACCTCCGAGTTACCATTAAATTGAAAAAACAATTTTTCTTTACATTTGATTAAATTCACATTTGGTGATACAAATGATGTTATATATGATTTATTATATTTCAAGTATGTTCATGCATCATTAATATGTATGTATCTTCACATGACATATGTAAACCTGTTGTTGTGTTTTATAGTAGTACATTAATTAAATGTCGTGATTGTTCTATCTCTTCGCGATAATTGTTATGTATATCATTATAAAATTTATTAATTTAATAGATAATGTTGTTCTGTTAGTGTGTTTGTATATATATATATGACTGTAAATAACATTCAAGGATATAGAAAATGGTTAGTGTTAGAGGGGTATACCTAGGGTTTAATCCAACAAAATATTTAAGAATCCCTTATGTGATCTCATATACTAGTTAGGTTCTATTCATATACCTAATGTACCTTATTTTATAGAGATTCCACCTTAGATATGTTTTATGGGACTAACAGCTTTGTTAGCTTAGTATACTCCCATAACACCACCCGTGGTACAGGTGGAAGCGCTATAGCATGCACCTGTATCGACATAGGAGATTCAGGCTATAGGGCATGTTCAGCCAGGACATTTATGGGTAGCTTCAGTCTAGGGCAGACTTTCACAGTGGACCATGAATGATTATGCTAGGGGTTTTCTGCTTAAGAACCCTCCACTATTCTGTGGTATTGGTGGGTCACAAGAGACATAGGACTGGAAAGACATTATTGAGATTATCATGGCATTGGTCCAGACTCTTAATGAAGGGTGTGTGATCCGAGAGTCCTTTATACTATAGGGAACCACTCAAAGATGGTGGATTTATATAAACCCGTATGGGAGACAATAAGCCCTTACATGGATGATTGTGATGCTAGAAAATGGTATCATAGGGTACAGTCTCCACATGGCTTCACTAGATACCCTCACAACTTGTCAACAACCTCTTGCATATGGGGAGGTACACATGGAGCCATGTAGAATTCTAACTCAAACCTTGAAATTTGGGTCAAGATGTTAAAAAATCGTATCATAGGACCTCTAATATTGTGAATCTCATACATAATAGATTGATCACTGCCCATAGTAGAGAGATATCTTATGCCGACCATACACGGAGACCCTTTTAGTTTTCTATAGGAGATCGGGTTTTCTTGAGAGTGAATCCGTGGTTAGGTAAAAAATTTCCAAGGATACAGAGAAATATAGAACCATATTTTTTTACTCATTGATTTCACTAAGTCGATAGGGGATGTGGATTATCATCTAGACCAACCTTCATACTATCGAGGTATGCACAAAATTTTCCATGTGTCAAAGCTTCAGATTTATATACCTAACCACATGCGTGTTATTCATTGTGAGGATGTTTAGCTAGAGACTGAAAAATCTTATGAGGAGTATCCAATACAGATCATGGACTGAAGGTAGAAGGCATTACGAGGAAAGACATAACTACTAGTTTGAGTTTAGTGGAAGCATGGACGGATCATAGAAGAGACATAGGAACATGATTCTGATGTTCGAGCTTAGTGGCCTGAGTTATTCAAGTAATACCACTAGAGATACTACTCAAAGGTGAGAAGTTGATAGAGGGAAGAATTTTAATGTCCATATTTTATTATACTAACAATAAATCCATTTTAGATAAATTATTAATATCTTAAGTAAAAAATTGATTTATTAATGAAAAATCATGAAATATGTTAAATGCAGCATGGAAGGGTACAAAACAATCCCAGTTAAAACAGAGACCAAATTTTTTCTGGAACATGGTGGTTAACCTAGTAAGGGTATAACATTCAATGGTTGTAGGTATTTGGATGCCTCACTCACATGTAAATGTTTTTAAATGATGTTTTTAATATATTATATTATTGAAAATATTTTTATTAGTCCCGAATGAAATGTGTCATTGAAATTCTGAAATCATTATTACTTCTGGAATTGGGGTTTACCATAAGTAGGGTATATTTTTTATCCATAAGAGGCATTAGGATATGAAAAAAAATAATGAAATAAGATTCCTTTATATTAAAAATAAATAAATAATTTATTTAATTAATTAAATTAACTGTAAACGTGGATTTCTTCTTCCCCACACCCAAAACAAATTCTTCCTCATGTGAACCACCGTTAATGCAAAAGACAGTTTTATAAACCTTCATTTTTTGTATGGTTTGACCCAAAACCAATGGAAATTATTTCCTACCAAGAAACTAATGTCTATTCATGAATTTATTTATTGAAATATGGATTGAAGACCGGGTAATAAATTATCAAATTAGGGAATGCGTTTTCTTGAACTTTATAAATATTAGGTATTCTATACTCCTTAGAATCACAATAATCATCACCAAAACAATATATGTCGATGATTGAAGGGATTTCTAGTAGTCGTTTGAAGATATGAAAATTTTTAAGTCCCCTATGTAGTACCCTCACTTTGGATTGTTATGTGTATTTATTTGTTTTAATTTATTTTATTTCTTCACTATATGTGTTATGTGTAAAAAAGGGGAATGATGTTTAAACAAATGATAGTCAAAAATCTAAATTTTTTATTATCAAAATAAATCAAATTAAAGATATGAATATGTATGTATATATATACATAAATAATCTTTTTTGATGAATTTATATCGACTATCTATATATATATATAATCACTTGTCAGTCAACATGGAAAATTTTATGAATTTATAAGATATATATATATATATATTAATGGAGAGATAGATGTATATATACATATAGTTTGATAATCAAAAATTAAATTAATGGAAAATTTATTTCAAATTTATCAAATTGTTATTCATTTCAAATATCATGAGATAATTGTTAGCAATTTATCTTGTATAAATAATAAAAATGATTATTATTATATGATTTATATAAATGATAATTGAAATGTTTTATAGAACAATACCTTATCAAAATTATTAATGGGCTAAAGCATTGAAATATTTTGAGAAATGTATAAAGAATTTTCCAATGATACATTTTACATTATTTTGACATGCCAATTATTGATGATAACTATGTGAAATTATCAATAATAATTAAAAATAAATCATCTAGCTATAATTACATAGATTTATAAAAGATAATTTAAATGATTTAATGGTAATTAAATTTATCAATGTAAGAGATAAATTTAAATTTTGTAAGTCATTATTATCATCACATTTTAATTTTACAAAGAATATTATTATCATCGAATATGTTTTAAAAATTTTATAAAATTATAATTTTAATTATCAATGCATATGAAAATTTTTAATCATTTTATGTGATGTTTTAAAAGGGTAATTAGATAATTAAAATCAGCATGTGTGATATCTTTAATGATAATATGATAATTTTTCATAAGGGAGAAGATATTATCATATGTGATTGTTTATTTATTTGAAATAAAAATATATTTTTTTGATTCTAGGAAACCCTTTGACATACCTCGAGAAGAGATGTTTGAATAAATCGTGACCTTGACGTATCACCCTAATGTTTGAAAAACTACGAGTGGTTTTCCAATTTCTTAGGTAAGAATTCCCTAAACCATTTTGGATTGTATATAAATTATTTCCATTAATATAATTATGTAATGTTGTTATTAATGAGATTGTTAGATAGTGAATTCATGTGGGTATGTGTGTAGCCCCGAAAACCATATATTACACTTGATGTCATTGATACTTATAGTTGTTTATTCATATTACTATATGATTACATATACATGGTGTGATACTTCCCTAATGATAATGTGTTATTATTTCACATAGACACACACACACACATATATATATATTCCATACTATGTATACCTTGTGGTTTTGCTATTGGATCCAAGATAGGTGGACCATCAACTTGTGTTATCCTTTGGATGAGTGATGCACGTGACTGGCGATGAGGGTTCGATGCATAGGGTAGTCACATGAATATGCCAAGGGGATTCCATATAATGGACCATTGGGACTTGTATTATTTTTTGGAGGAGGGATGCACATGACTGATGATGAGGGTCCAATACTAGAGGATGGCACGTGATGATTCCTTGGGATGTACTCAATGAATAGGGGATTCTGATTATATCTTAGTCCATAGTATGTTACTTGATTGTGTTCTTCGACTACTAAAGGATGTTTATTATCTCTCTATCCTCAGTATGCCAAATCGATGATTAAGGGAAGATGATTATCTCTAATTTCCCTTTCACAAATAGAGTACACATCTTCTTGAATATCATTGATACCGTGTCCAACGATAGTGAGGAGAAACAGGATTCATTATCCTAGTGGATAATCGGTGATTCATCTGACACTTTGGTTATCTATCCAGTATATAGAAAAAAATAGGTATGACCCGGTGTTGTAGTACCTTTGTTAGTTCACAAACGCTCTGTTTTGGATTGTGTGTTTACTTGACATTATTTTTTTTCTAGAATAAACTTGTATTTTGGGCCCAACATGTTTAGAATGCATTAGTGGTGTCCTAACGAGTCTCGTACTCACACAATACTGGTGTATTTCAGTGCACTTATAGATTTAGTGACCAGAGATACAATGAAGTAAATGTTCCCTATAGTGGATGGTTGAGCAATGGATTATAGATTGGGAGCGGACTAGGATAAGAACTAGCGCACTTCATGGATGATTGTTAATTTTCTTTCTAGTTTTTTTTCTACTACATTTTTGTTGTTTTTCAACTTATGGAGACATTACATTACATGAATTCCATATCTACTTTCTGTATTTTTATTTTTAATTTTTATAATATTATTATTTTATTATCTGATACTATGACATGGTACAAAGGATATTTTCTCTCCACGGTTCCATTTAAGACCCATGCTACAAGTTGGAAACCTTTGGTATATGGGGAGGTGTGCATGAGGTCATCTAGAATTCCTACTTGATCATAGTGATTCGGGTCAGGATGTTAAAAATATAAATTATATAAATGTGCTGAATAATAATAGAATTATGTAACCTTCCAATACATTTGGTAATGATTTTATATAATGATATTCTATTTGTGGTTCATGGGAGGTTATCCTCAGAAATATATGTTATGATATCTATATGATTAGCCATTACTTATGCTTATAATGTATTGTTTTATTTTGTTGGTGCCTTCCAATGTTGTCTTGATGTTAACATCTAATACAATTATTTTATGATCATGATTTTTTATTCTCACCCAATTAATAACACCATTATATTCCAGATGAATAAAATTTATTAATTTTACCATTGTAGGCTTTGATTATTTCATTTTTGGGATTTATATATCATCAATTTCTTATGTACATATATAGTTTATCCCTTATAGTTTTACGAGTGAGATGGAATTTTTAGATCATATAAAGGTGTTTTAAATAATGTTTTATACTCTGTTTCAATTTATTAAGTTACGTATATAATTACCCAATTTTAACTAACCATTAAATCATTTGGGATTATTTTTGTGTCTTCAGGTAATGAATCATGAAGAAATGTTTATAAAATATATGGGTTTCTATATGTTATACATTATACCATCTTGGACTTATTTAATATATGATTTCACAATTTATTATAGGTATCAATGTGAACCAAAAAATCCCATTATATTGTTTAAATAATTATTCTATTCTATATAAAGGATACCCCAAATTATAGACTAAAATATGGCAATATAGGGACAATTAGATATGTTTTTTTATCCAGATGCAGATTGGAAACATGTGGTGATGGATAAAGATCCATATCTAGTGTATAATTATTCATTGGTGATATGTGTGTTTTTTGGAACACTAATATATATAGATCTATATCATTAATACATTTTTACGAATAATATTAGGTCATAAATCAATTGATGACTTAGTTAATGTGGATTAAGACATAGTTGAATGATTTGAAAGTTGATGCGAAGATGCCAATTCTTACTGCGTGGGATAATCAATGTTCTAGAAATTTTCTATGGAGATTTCTACTCAATTATAGAATAAATAACATCAATATTAAATATCAACTTATTAAGGATTTTGGGCAGTGAAAAAATTGAACATGATAAATGTTTTAGAAAATGAATTGATTTATGATGGGTTGGACAATGCATTTTCTAATGAAGAATTATAAAATATAAGGAAGATAATGGGTGAAGAAACTCATTCATTTTGAGGATAAGGATTTTTTTAGTACACTCTCATTTTTTTCTATGGATATTGTTTTCAAAGGAGGAAAAATTAAAAAATATTTTTTTTTATTAAATTTATCTACCTACAATTTTAGAAAGGATGATAATATTTATATTATTGTGTCTATTGATATGTGTTTCACTTATGGGGGAAATATGTTTAAGAAGAGTTTTTAAAAATGGGTAAATTCATTATTCCATTTTGATTGAATAATTTTAATAATATATTGAAATTGGTAATATGATATTTTTTATCACATGTTTCAAGAACAATTTTATGATGTTGATGATGTGGTAAGGATGTATTGATTGAATAAGAAATATTTATAAAAATCAATTTTAATTGATAAAATGGTATTATTTTTCAATGTTATCATTTCCTACATTGATTTTACACAAGTTGTATTATAAATATATAATATTGATCTATTACTATAATCTTTGAGTTTGATATTTATTTATGTTTCATTTTATTCAATAAAATACTATAGGTGACATAATTGAGAATGAGATTGAATTTTTAATAAATATTACTTGAATTTTTATTCTTGGTTTTTTGTCATTATTTTAAATTACATAAATAATTTTATGTTTAATTACTGATGAGTTTTTTTTAATATAAATAATGTATGAGTTTCATTTGATGTAGTGCCACTTTAATCAACATGTTTGATGTATTTTTAAATTCTGGAATATTTCTGATGATGTTTTAAAGGGTCCCTATTTCAGAGACAATCATGCTCCAAATTTTTAAATTAATACTAGTATGTTCGATCATGATTTTTCATGTGGTTAATTTGTGATTTTTTGGTAGTCGACTGAAAATTGTTCATGTGTTCGATCCGGAATTGGTCATGTAGTAAATCAAGAGTTAGTCATGAAATCAATCTCTATATGGTCACATATTTAATCAAGACATATTTATATATTTGATATAGTGATATTTATATGGTAAATCCAGATATGGTCATGTTGTTTATGAATAGATTGTCATGTTCATGATCTTGGGTTAGTTACAAGATCGATTCACACAACTGTTGATTGACATGGAAGATATGATTTTCCAATACAGTTGATTTCTATGTATTATAATCATTAATAGTATCTTATTGTGGTATCCTGAAAAAATTATGTCGATCCCTTGGTGGTTTCATTTTTTCATTAGTCCCATATATAAAATATATCTAATGTTGTTTTGGTAGAAAAATCAATGCTTATATACTAGAATATATGAAGTGTTTTTCACTAGGATGATGATTGGGAAATTTTTCAATGATGAAATGGTGACAAGAAGAGCATGATTCGTGCATACCTTTTTAGGAAAGAGGAAAGAGATTTGGTAAGGAGTTTTATATTCCAAAAGTAGAGGAATTTGTGAATATTGGTACTATATAAATTTATATATATATATATATATATATATATATGTTCCGGTAAAATGAATTCATATTTCTCGTGGATTAAAATGGAATAATTCCATGATTAATTTAGGGAGAATGAGATTGAGAGTATTGTTTCATGAATTGAGAGACCACATATTCACATTAGACTTAAAACGCATGGATTCATGAAAAAATTAAAATGAATGGATTTTAGAGGTCATACAGGTTCAATGCGTGAAATGAGGAATAATTCCATGATTATTATGAAATTATTAGAAGAATATATCCATCGCTTTTGAAGAAAAAATTAGGTGGAATTTTTGAATTCAATTATTTGATTCATCAAGAAAATTGAAACTCAAATTATCATATCTATATTTTGATAGATGGAAGACCGGTCTATAGGAAATTAAAGTGAGAATATTATTAATTCAAATCTTTATGGGAATAAATATTCATTTTTAAGGAAAGATGTTTGCATCGATAAATTTTTAATGAATAATCTAGCTAGGTGATTTGGTCATTTAGTTTTCAATAGGGATTAAAAGAGAGAAAATGTTTTCAATGTTATTATTAATTAAATTTTTTAATCTCAATGGTCTTGTAAATAGTTTTCAAAGGTGTTTCTTTTAGTGTTGTGTATTTAATTTTAATAGAATAATAATTCAGTATATTTGACAATAAGGAAATTTTCTATAAGAGGAAGATGTATGTATTGTGACCTAAATAATTTTTTAACATTTTAGTCAATGTGATTCACTTGTGTGTCAGACACATTGAAGCATTGTCAGGATATATTAAAACAAATTTTTCAAGGTATTAAACTTCCCTTTATACTCACTCGATGATTTTAATATGTAGTGAGATAGAGGAGGAATAAATTTCACACCCAACATTAGCCTTCTCAAATTGATAGTTTAATCGTGTAAATATTTATTTTTAACGTATGTGGTTGTTTGTGTCGAAAATATCCTCAAATTATAACATGTTGTAAACTTTATTTCAAAATAAATTTAAAAACAATATTTATCACTAATTCACCCTCCCCCCTCCATAATGAGGTGTCATTGATTCTATAGTCGCTCTTTAAATTATTCTTAAGGTTACGATAAATGTTTATCAAAATTTGATATACCACTAATAGGGACATACAAAACTCCCTCAAAACCGCTTCTCACAATATGATTAGAACCATTATCTACCATTGAAAGAGGGAAACATTATCCCCACCTTTGGAATATACATTATTTACTTCTTCTATGAATATCTGGTCAGGTATACCCCTCAATAGTTGAATCCCAATTGGGACACCCTCATATTCTATAGGATCATCGTGGTCACCAACATTGATTAACGGTATGAAAATTCTCCTTCATTCATAGTAGATAATTACACTATAAAAAAATTCTTCTGTACTACCCATTAATTAATAATTGTATTATATAATTAGGAATTTACTATAACATTTATCATCCAGGGATTATATAAAGTTTTAACATCATATTCTGATAGGATCTCCAAATATTGCCTATTTTAATAGTTACGATATCCTTATATAGAGATGTATCTAGGGATATTATGGCCAAGGTAGACTATAAAAAATTCACCATGTAGGTGTTTATTCTAATGATTCAAGGTGAATAAAATTATTAAAATATCTAAAACATGTGTTACATAATTCTAATAATATATTATAAAATATTCTAACCTATAATAAATACATTCCCACCCCAAAATCATCCACAACCAAGTGAAGATCTAGTTCCATCACAGAACACTATGTACTCAACTTATTTCTATAAACAACATAGGATAGGGGAACGTTTCAAAATCCTTTTTAGATCCATTAATATTCTCTTGAATAACTAAGATCATACAAATCGTTAACCTTTATTATTAATGGTAGTCAAAGGAGTCATAATCCAAGATATGTCAGAAAAATTTTTCTCTAAGTATAAACCAACAAATGAAATATTCTAACCTTAAAAAACTATTAACTAGCTCCCAATCTATCACTAAATTAAACTTTAAGTTCTATAGCTACTTCTCCCACTGACTTATCATTCCCAAGGAAAGGTCCTCTCAAATTCAATGCAAACACTTTAAGATCATTCCACACAACTAGTACCCTTAGAGTATGAATAGAACAATCATCATATGATCATAATTCCCATACTATTATGTATAATATATAAAGATATTATTTTACATGCAAACCATGAAAAATTCTAATATGGGATAGTATGTATGGTTTATATTCCCAATCAACATATCTCTGAAATTTGTCATTCCAATGGGAAACTCCATATATTTTAAATGGTCATAGTAACATCGAAAATTAATCATAGTCATATCATAATTGTGAACTCGTTGTTTTCTATAATTATACATGATAAAAATATCAAGAGCCCTTGTATTAGAAGAATTATTTAATACTTTCTAATTGTTTAACGTATTTCTATCCAATACATTATAGAGTTTTTGATGTGATTTATACTAGTTGAGAAGTTTCCAATGTGATTTATTATGATTATTATAATAAATAATAAATTAAATATTTTATGAGTTGAAGAAAATGGTTGCAATGCATTAGTTACATAATGGTGAATTCATTTCCTTCAAAAGATTCACATTTCGTTTTCTTTAGTATCATCTTTGCGTCTAATGCATTATTTATAATAATCATTATATTTCATTATAATGATCTATTTATACTACCTAAACATTAATTTATTATATTTTTAACCTAATTTCTACCATTAATAGGAATGAAACCAATATATCCACAAATCATATTGCTTCATATTTTTGAATCATTTTTTATTAAGAATTATTTGGGAACTTTGTAAACATAGATCCCCTATACGTAGGAATCATCCAAACATCACAATCATAGTTGTGTAAACATTATCTAACACATTTGTGATCATAATATTCTAATATATATGAATAAATCCATTTCTGTATACATTATTACATCTATATAATAATAATCATACATATATTATTTTTGAGATGTTTCCAAATTGAAAATTCAATTATTCTAGTATATAAATATTTTGAGGAAACTATAAATTAGGATTCTAAAGTCAGCCATCAATGATAAAAAAAATCCCATTTAAAATGTTAATCAAGAAACAGAAATAATTTGTTATCCAAATATCAAGATGATCGAAGTTCGCATTTATTCCAACAGAATGGTGGTGATCTCAAAAAACCCAAAGTGTATTTATACAATTTTGATGAATAATGTTGTTGTATTAACGAGATGACTAATTTGATATTATTGGAATTCTAAATCACTTAAAATCATGTCGTAATGTTATCTGAGTTCATTAAAATGTAAAAATAATTTTAATTTGATTATTTTACAAATTTTAGATATTTTTTGATGTTATATGGTCCTTATTATTAGTCATTATTCTTGTTTATTGGAGAAAAATGGAAAATGAGGATGATCCAATTGATGAATGAAGAGATAAGACTGTTGAGTATCCTAGAATATTTATCATTTCATAAGAATAGAATGTTAGTTTTTTAAATCTTCGGGAGAATATGGTATATTGATCCTTTTATCGAGTTGGTGACATTCTCATAGGTTTCATGGTTAAAAAACAGAATAATTTTTTGATAATTTATCTTGTCAGGATCAAGATACTATTTGATATAGTATTTCATTATTACAAATAATAAATATTATATTAATGAGGTTGTTAAATTGAACAATTTAATTATTAGGGAAAGAGAAAATGGCTACCTGGAATATTGAAGTAGTAAATTAAAATAATGTAATTTTTTAAAGATTAAAGTTTATTGATTCATATTGTTTTGAGAATGTTCAAAACTATATAAAAATTAAATAGGAATAACAAATAACTATATACATGGCTGACTATGATGTGGAAAAATTTATCTTAAATTTTTATATATATTTGTGATCATAAAATATAGAGGTTGTAGAAAATATTCTATGATGTTTTTAGGATTTTTTTTACCCATGAAAATATTAAAGACTGTGATGAAATAAAAATATATGGTGACATATAGAGTTATTTATATCGTGTGATGGGGTTTTTGAGTTTTACAGTGTTTATTGACAATATAGATTTCAAAATAGGTGTTACTAAATGAGAGTGGGTTTTTCTTATTGATATCATCATGTTAGATCAAAGTAGAGGTGTTCTTTTATGTTTTTGAAGTATAGTAATGGAAAATAAATTTCTATATCTAATCGGGAGGTGTTATATATTTCATTTTGGATATTAGGATATACTTAAACCATGGGGTGTAGTGCATTATGATAGGAATCATTGGTTCGAGATAAAAATTAACTCAACAACTTATATTGAAAAAAAAATTTGTGGAAAATATATAGCATGGGATAAAAAACTACTACAAGATGGAGTAGGTTCACACAATGTGTAAGATCCCTATAAAAACTATTTTGTTCTTTTTTCTTATTTTTTTATTTAATTGGCGTGAGTCATTGTTTAATCTGATCATCTGGGGTATGTTTTAACCAACAACAAAGGTTTATTTAATGTAATTAAATTTTATAACATGTCTACACTGATTCACCGTTATTTGTATTTCCCTAGAACATTAAATTTTCATTTGTTCTTAAGGTTAAATTCTTATAAATCAATCTATGTGATGGATTGTAAACAATATATTTGTGACTATTAGAGGTGTGACCACATTTAATAGAATGAATTTTCATTGATAGAAAACCAGAATGTATACATTTTGTTATCTCATAGGAAATGATGTTATTGATCCTAGAATTATTAGATTTCTACTATAAAAAGATGTTAGTAGAAGATATTTATAGATGAATTGAACCATATGGCTGATGTAAATGATAAAAAATCCATTTATATGTTTCACTCTGAGAATTGGTATAAAAGCGAATTGATTATAAAGTGTTACTAAAATTTAGGATATAATTGAAATAATATTTTGAAGGGAATATTTTTATTAAATAAAAAAATCTACATTTTTTAGAGAATCATGATTTAATATACATTGATGGTTGAGGATTAATTTATTAATTATTATCCACATATATTGAATACAAGATAAAAAACATGTTGAAGAGCTAAAAAAATTGTAAATAGGGATATTTAGTCAGATAAGATAATGATTGATATTGAAGTATAGTTATTATAAAATAGGAAGACATGAGAAATTGGGAATCAATATTAATGTTAATGATGTATTACATAAGTAAATATTAGAGTATTGTTAATTCATTTTTAGTAAATTTCACAATAATACATACATTATAATCACAATGTTGTAATTTCTATGAATAATATAAACATAGTCAACATATTTCGTGAATTATATTTATCATCCCCAAAAATTTCTTCTCTCACAGTACAATTCTAATTCATTTTGAACTTATAAATTTCATCATAAATTGCGTAAAATGGAAAACATGGGAAATGTTTATCATTGGTGATCAGTATTTATAAACATGGTAAATATAAAACAATGATAATATGAAAGCATGAGATAATAATAAGGGTAGGATAAAATGGTCATAAATAATGAATTTCATAATAAATCAGTCATTGATTATAAATCATTAGTCATGGAATAAATAATAATCATTTCAATAGAAATCGGTCATAAAAGTAAAGAATCGTCATTAATAAATCATGATCCATGGTAGCATAAAATATGTATATGAAGATTCCATATGAATTCTAGAATAATCATAATAATAAAGAATCATGTCATTGTCCATGGATCACAACCATGACCATCATTGTATGGGATCATATCTTAGTATCCCTTTCCTTGTAAGATTTTGTTTTTTGATGCATTAGATGGAGGTTTCAAGCTATTTTGTGGGAAGATATGAGAGATTAGTCAAAAATAATCTATATAATGGATTTAGTGCTGTGAATCATTAGGTTTTTATTTCAGTAGGGACACTATAGCATGTTAGGATTGAACGTTGTATAGGGTCCTGAGAATGATATTTCAGAGATACATCCTTTTTAGACATGGTTGTGGTGTGGATATTGGCTATGACATAGGATATTCCTTGTTGGTTGAGTGGTTGTAGAATAGAAGTATCGACTATAGCATAGGGGTATGATGAATGACTTGGTAGATTCCTACCAATTTCAAAACCTCGTGGCATGAATCACAACTATGAAATATCATATTTAGGGGATGTAGGGTTCCCTGGAATGGTGGTCCAAACTGCTCCCTAGTCCCTCCCTGAGTATATAGGATCCTCATCATATAATTCATCATGTTCCTTCAGCACACCTTTGAACAGGATATATGTGGTGTAGTGAAGGAGGTTAATTCATGGGGTGGTGTATTTTATGTTGTCTATAAATAAATTCACCCCATTTTAATCTAATTTTTTACCATGTTCTCATCATGACCCATTGACACACCTGAGTTTTCATTGAAGGATTTCAAACCCCCTTTTGTTTAGAATCAACCTCCCACTTCAAGGGATCAATCTATCATGATTCAATGAGAGTTTCACCACATATTTCTATTTTATATTCCTCAAGAATTCCATTCCTATAAATCATCATTATATGATATGGATACTGATCTATATCATTCTATTAGAGTTTCTTTTGATATTTTAAGCATACGTATGGTGTGTAGTCTTTGGATGGATATAGTTTACTTACATGAGAGGTGATTAATGATTAGTGTTGTGGTTTTATTATCATGTGATTAAAATTGTTTCTTTGAGGTAATATATTTTTTACTCCAATTTCTAATAATTTTTAATCATAATTTTATGAATATTTATCATTTTGGTTGGAAGTGAAAGTAAACCTAATAAATGATAAACTGAATAAATAAATAACTGTTTTTTGTTTAGTGATAAAATGTGTTCTTCCACTTTGATAAAGGTTTGCCTCTTAATTTACCAAATAGTGTATTATCTAAAATATGTTATATATATATATTGTTAATATTTTTTATACTATTTTTATTCATGTTATTGTCATGTTAAAATGATAAAATTAGTTAAAGAACATTAAGTTGGTAATTCTATGGTTTCATAAATAATTTAAGTAAACATATTTATATGAAACTATTATCCTTGTAATTTTATGGTAATTAAATTGATGAATTATGAATTTGTAGTTTATCTTTTACTTTCATGTGTTACAGTAATTGGATAAATAATATGAATCTAGTAATTCCTTTTTATGATAATAATAAAAATGCATGTCAAGGAAGAATAATTCTTTACATAGTTTTTTGAATTTGGAATTGAGGCTATGAATAATGATTAAATAATTTATTATTATATCATAGATGAATAATTATATTTCCCATGGTTATAATATATAAATACTTAGTTGGTTAATTCAATATGAAATGAAACTATTTGTTTGAAAAGGATATTTCTTTGGATTTAGAATTTTATTTGTCTTATGAAGAATAAATTACAAATGTTTGGGGCAAGTATTCCCTATTTCAAACTAATTTTTAAATTCCATTCTTTATGGAAATGGTTTCCTATATTCAATTTTTACTTCTTGTAACCTTTTATATTCCGTAGATTTAATACTTTATATGTGATTTGATGTGTGGCAATGATTGCAGATGAGATATGGGTGGGGAGGCCCAGAGTTTGTGGCAGTGGTTGACACCTATGATTGTGTGATACATGGGATGTTAATGAGGTTGTTAGGAATGGATCCAAAAATTATGGAATGGATTGAAGAATGGATTCCCCATTTTTGTAATTAATTCTCAATTATTTCTTGTTAATGGATCTGTTTAAAGGCTGAATGATTGGGTTTCCAATTTATCTTAATTCATTTCGCAACTAATAATGGTAGTTGTATGTTCCTAGTTAAGGAAAAAATTATAGTGTCTTAGAATGTTTCCTAGCATTCATGGAATTATATAATGGTAAAATAATAATAATTTATTTATCCCATGAGGTTTTTTCATCTTGGGAGGCTTAAAAGATTATAATCTAAGAAAACTATGCGCTAAATTTGTGTTATTCTTGGACGACATGGAAATCACATTGAAATATAATAAAATTAAATAGAAATTTATTTATTAATGAATATTTCTGTAATTAACATATGGTTTAAATCTAAAAACGGGACAATAAATTTAATTAATTTCTTCTCAAAATTCTTATGTTCTTATAGGATATGTTGTACCTAGAAATGGTGGCCAGGTGTCCAAGAAACTATAGTCGTAGTTGAACATAGTACTAGGATACTTCCCATTGTGTTGTAGTGAGATATATTATATCATGAATGCTTTGTGACTTTATACAATACCCCACCCATGATGGTATAGAGACTAATACTGAGTGGAATATGGGAGGGTATTTTCTTCTATATATAATCTAGTGATGTCTTGATGGTGGAAAACCCTATTAGACCCACTCTATCATCCATGTAATATTATATAGATGTATGCATGGTGGTTATATTTCTATGTAAGTGTGTATATTTCAATAATTTATTGCCTATATTTCATACTCATGTATCTTTTGGTATATTATCCTAAGAATTATTATAGTAATGTCATGTATTGGTTGCGAAACTTGTGGTATACTTGTCAATGTATGGGGTGTGATGGCTTTAGGTATAATACTCAATGTATGATACATTAAATATGAGTTGTGGTGTATAATAGAAAAAAATTGGTTACTAAATGGATATGTGGATTGGATGATGAGATGATGTGATGTACAACAGAGATGTTGTCATATATGATCTTATGTGTCATTGGGTTGGCTACATCTAGAGAGAGATAGTTCAGGATGTATTACATTAGGGTAGAGTTGAAAAAAAGTAAAGAAGTCATATTGGGGTACCAATGTTTTATTAAAATAATATATTATATCTATTTTTACATTTTTTTTGATTTCTATACTATCTTTGGGATCTTATAATACATGTTTAGGTTATGATAAATCCCATCTTTTCATTTACTAAGCTTTTGAATGATGTATTTATCTTTTTCATGAGATGATCTAGGTATGATCCTATAGATTATTCCTATTATGACCAACCTACATATATATCAACTATATTTTAGTTTAGAAAAAGGAGGTTAGAGAAGATTCTAGATATTTTTATCTTATTATTTTGCTGGAGATCTTTTCCCTTCATGGATGCTCTAGAGTGATGTTTTGGATATTGAAGTTTCATTTCTAGTTGTTTTAGTATTGTATGAAATTAAATTTATATACCTATGATTATATAAATTATCTTATATGGAGTTGATTATTTTACATATCTTATCTCTCTCTTATTCATTTCTCTATTTGAAGAAAATCCATCCCATTTATATGTATGATATACCTTCAATGATTTCACCAACCCATGACCTATTAGATGCAGGCTTTGTGTGTTCATTATCTCTATTCTCTCATTTATGGTATTAGAGTGGTACCATTGGGGAAGGTGGATAAGAAATAGTGGTATAAAAGTATTTGGTTGGGGGATATAGTTGAATTTAGAGTTAGGCATAGGGTAGATTACATTGGTTGGTAGGGAAGTAATGTTAGGTAAGTTAGTAAGAGATGAAAACAAGGGTGATTAACTAAGATTGGTTATTTAGGGAACCCTATGATACAAGACACCTACCATTGAGTTTACCAATATTACTAAATTAATTGATACATATTTCAGGGTAGATACCTTGGAAGGATTATGCATCATTCTTCTTTTCAACTGTGTTTTAAATGGGTATACCTTGGGATTAGGTTAATCCATAAATAAATGTAAAATTAGTAAATAATTATCTAATTTTATCTATTCCATACTATATGTTTATGAGTATCTTTCCATTTTTTTAGTTTAGAGGTATAGCTCTTGTTCGACTTACCCATAAGTTCTATGCAGAGCATACTCAGCAGGATGTGTTAGTAGATCGATGCATACAATAGTTAAATGTCAATGACACATAGAGTATGACACTATGAGAGTGTAAATCATAGATTCAATAAAATTATGAGGTATTTATTTCAAACATTGGGAAATCTTATTGGTTAGAGGAGGTTGATATAGATTTCAGTTTGATCTATCCACAAGAGAATGGCTAGTTTAGGTTTATTGTGATGATGTTGCATGGAGTAGTGAGGCGATGGTGGATTATGTTCCTTAGGGAACGAACAGAGTCTATGGACACTTATGAGATGTTCAAGGACCAATTCCAAGAATAGTTCCTTTTATAGTCTATGATAAAAACTTTTTTCTAAGAACATGTTACCCTTTCATAGGGGATTTCCATCATAAATGTGTTTGTGATTTCTTTAGGATCCTTCTATGTTATAAATCAGACATATTTCCTAATAAGGTATCCAAGGGAGGACTTTTGAAGAGGACTGGAATCTAGATATACAGCACCCAGTTACCCTACTCAAGTTGTTGTTATATCTTGTGAAGGAAACAAGATAATATATTTTTTAAAGGGAATATGCTAGAATCTGGTCCTCATAGAAGGGGACCCAACATGATTCCTAGAAAAGTAGTGCTACATTTCAGAATTCCCAATTTCTAATATAAAATAACTATTGGATATCTAGGGGTTATTTCCCATCCCTCATCATATAATTTCTCTCATGGTAGAATCTCTTAGACACCTTCCAAGGAATTTGATTATTTTTTCACGTGGAGAATGGGGTCATTATAAATGAGAGTGCTCAATCGTTCATATTAGGAAACATTCTCTAGAAATTCAACATTAGGTTCTTCCGTTAAGGTGGTTTGATTATAGGAAACAATAAAATCATTCCATGGACTTGGAACTATAGTGAGTAGATGTGGAAAATAAGGGAAATCCATAAAATGATTCTCATCCATAGAGAGTAGAGCACAACCATGGAGGTATCCATCATCTAGGTCATAGAGGGTGTGGGCCAAGTCATGTCCATCTTTATTCCATAACATTGATAGCATCGGGAGATCCAAGAATCCTTCAGGGTACCCTTTTCCTGTTTCATTCTTGGGTGTATTAAATTTTTAATTCAAGATATAAACACTTGTTAATTTCACATATCATAGTCCATGATTTGGGAATTGATATAATGATTCTTTTAGTTCCTTTAGAATTGACTTCACTAGTTGGAGGTTGTGCTTATTTGTATGTAGTATGTAAGAACTATGATCTAGTTTTGGGGAGACATAACTCTTGGGGAGATATCATATGTACATGGATACAATCATATGACATCATCCTTAGTATGGAATGGATTTTTTAGATGTAGGATATATTGGATTTAATTAGGAGGCAGGTTTTGTTATGTGATGTCAATAGAGATTCTGCCATGTTTGTTGGAATGGGAGACCCTCAGATGGGTTAGAGGTGTCTTTTTTCCATGTATTCCATGATGTTTTATCTTATGTCTATTTCTTCATAGTTTCAACAATTAGTATTTTATAGATTCAAGGAAGAGTACCATGATGATTTTCTTGAGGAGTTTGTAGATATTCCCCCACGATAAGAGATTGATTTTAGAAAAGAGTTCTAACCAAGAACTTCCTCGATCATAATTTATTCATACCAGATGGTTCCCTTTGAGTTGTGATATATATGAGTACATCTAGATTATATGTTAAAGAAAGGACTTTTTCAACTGATTTTGTCACCATGTTGTGCACCGGTTTTTTGTGAAGAAGATTTATCATAGTTTGTGCCTTTGAATCAATTACCTCCACATTAAATAGTTGAAAGTGAAGAACTATTATCCTCTTCATCATATTGGTAATTTTTTTTCAATCATCTAAAAAGTTAATGTTTTTTCTCAAAGATAGATCTATTGTTTGGCTATCATCATGTGTGGGTTAATTATGAGGATATTTCATAGTCTTCATTCAAATTTCATCATAGGACTTAAGAGTTTGTTTTGACGCCATTCAATGTGAATGAAAATCAATAATTTTTTTAATTTTTTTAATGAACAGTGTTCAGGAATTTATTTTATTGGATCATGGTGGTTTTCATTGGTGTGAAACATTTATACTTTGTATTCGAGGAGCATCACGCAAAGAATATGCATGTAATTATGGGTGTTATCAACCATAAAAAGTTTTTAGGGTACCTATTAACATGTTATTTATAGGCTCATTAAGTTTGTTTATTAAGGCATTTAATTCCGTAAAAAGTAGTATATATGGATATTTTTATGGAAAAGAAATGTTTTCTTGAGAATCCCCTAAGATTATTGCAGAGGTGTAGAGTTTCCTTGGACATTAAGATTAATGTACGATGGTCTTAGCTGGTTTTTCTAAGTTTATGAATCCTATGATAGCCTTGACATGAAAGGATTAGTCATTAATGTGGAATGAAATGTGTCATGTAACTTCTGAGTACCTAAAAGAGAAGATGATCAGTTACCTAGTTCATTTGTTTCTATAAGAGATTGTTCAGTTTGATATTTTCTATGATTCCTTGAATTTTATAATGGTATTTTTTATGGATAAAATATCAATTGTTTATTATTATCTTTAATTTTATGTACCCATGAGTGTAATTATCACAAACATGATCATGAATTGGATGAATTTTAAATGTCTATTAATCACTGTTTATATTACCTCATTGATGAGAATTTTATGGTTTTTATTGATCATAAGTTCCTAATTAATTAGTTTTACCAATGTAGAAAGGACTTTTGATAGTTAAAGATGACGTAATTAATGAAGTATTATGAATTTTCTATTTTTTATAAAATAATAATTGTTAATGTTGTGGATGATGCACTGAGTAAGAAGTTATATAGTGATGACATGCATGAATATAGAGATTCCTAGAGGGTGATGGAATATCCATTAGTGATTAATATTCATATGAGATTGGTTGGAGGAAGATATTTTTTCATATTAAAGTAAATTCATCATTGTTGTAGTAGGTGGAGGAGTCCTATGTAGAGGATTGAAAGGTGGAGGTTTGGAGAGACTAAGTTGTATTTTGGTATGCTTGTAATTTTTTATCTATGAATAAAGAACAATGTTTGTGTTTTTTAGGGAGTCTTTTCATGCATTTATTGATTTTTGCTATAGTTATCCATGTGTTACAGAACATACCATTAACGTTACATCCTCACATAAGAATGATTTACCATTCTATGAGCTGGTTGTTAATCTAGTGGTTGTTGAAGTGTACATTTGAAAAAAAGCATGATGTTTTTTCTTATAGAAGTTAATGTCTATACATCCTGTTGTTGATGGATTTATATAGCTATTTTTTTCAATAGATGTGATAGGAATTATTGACGGACATTGTTACTAGTTTTATAAGAGTTCAAATATGTTTTGTATCTATATTGTTAATAGTAGATTGTTTGAAAACATTGTAACTCTTTATATCAGTTTAGAAGTTAAGAATATTGGATGTTATACCAACGATGTATCTGGAGGAGGTGGTGAGACTCAATGATGTCCTGAGGGTGTTCATCTATGACCGGGGTCCTCATTTTACTTCTAGGGTGTATAGGGATCTCATGTACACTTTTGGATCCTAATTATGACTTATCACAAATTATAATCAATAGAAGGATGGTAAGAGAGAGCCGACCATCCAAAATGATAAAGACATGTTGTGTTCAGGTGTCTTAGATTTTGGAGGATCATGGATGTTGTACCTTCCCTTAGTAGAGTTACCTTACACATTGGGGGTAGTGAAGTTTTGGATGTGTGAGTGATATTTCTTTTTATTTTTTTTGGCCTCAGAGGTGTTACCTCATGGTTGAGCCATGTCAAGTCAAATAACCCCCCCATAGATAAGACAATTATATTTTTACATTCATGTGTCTTACATCTACTATTACCTTATGAAGACTCTCATGTCATTGATTTTGGATGGTTCCTCAATTATTATGATGCATCCTTTGAGGAGTATCCTGTTGAGATCCATGAATTTTATTCGAAGGTGTTGTGTGTTCATGCTTTTCCATTCATTTGTGTCTTTTTGTGAAATAGTTGTTATGAAGATTACATATAGAAATGTGATATGAAGATAAGAACTCAATTCCTTGATCTGTTTATTGTTTAGATATTCCCTTTTGACATTAAATTTTCTATTATTGTAGACCATTTTATATTTATAAGACGGTTATCTCTTATATCTTAGGGTTCCTTCCATTAATTTAAGAATCATCTCCCCCAAGAGTGTGTTTAAGGGATATTTTTTTTGTTGCATGGTTTAATTCATTATTCCTATCTTTGTGGTGGTCAAGCTCTACTGTCGGAAATATTCATGAGAAGTATCTCACGGGGTGTTTTTTTGAAAAAAAAACTTAATCTCTTCCTTCCTAAGATTGGTTTATTTTCTCAGTGACGAGAGTGGTTTGAGAGGTATCTAATATAAGGGATCAATTTCTTGTAAGCCTTCTTCTGTGAGTTTTGGATTTTTTATGAACTTGATGAATGTTCCAAAGTGCATGGAGGAAAGATATGGATTTAAGATGAAAAACAATTGTAATAGAGGATTCTATGTTGTGGTGACTTAGGCCCTATTGTTAGCATGGTCACAAAAATAAAGTTGGTTTGGATTCCCCATAGTGTCATATTAATGGGACTTCAATCCTATTTCCCTTTTAGGCTTGGATAAGGAATTGATCTTGGATTTAGTATCAGCTAATCTTTATCAGTCATGTGGATTGTGTCTGGAAGTCAAAGCTACATCGTAGGGGTATGAGGGGTGAATTTGTTTGGTTTTATGAAATTTAGAAATAATTAAACATATAGATCGGCTATGTAGTTGTTTATTTTTAGGTTTCTAGGGTTTTATGGCATGGTGGTCTCAACTATATAGTATGCCTTCCCATGTATATAGACTCTATAATATGTAAGGTTTCATGTTCCTTAGATATTCCTTCAACTAGGCAAGCTACAATGTCGTGAAGTTGGTTGCTCCATGGTTTGCTGTTTTTGATGATGTCTATAAATTAACATACCCCTTTAAAACCAAAATTTCTCCCATGTTTCTCTATAAACCACTATATTCGCATATATTTTATTGAAAATCATTTAAGATGTATTGAAATCATTATGAGCCATCGAATTCAAAGGATTATTCTATGGTGATTAAAGGTGTGTTACACACCATTCATCTTATGAGAATACTCTATTTGATCAGGATTTCCCATCATTTATCTTTCAATGTTGTAGAGGATGATTCTTATTGTTCTGATGTAGTCTCATTTGGTGATGTTGGAATGATTTTGGTGTGTCATCCCTATAGGTATGAAGAATCTCTGTCAAATAGGTTATTTGATAAATGTTATTTTGTTCTATTCTCTCATGAATAACATTGATACATTAAAGTAAGGGATTTCTTTCTTCCCTATTTTATTTACAATAAATCATAAACTTATCATCATTTATATTTTTCGATAGTGGAGAAATTAATCATAATAATGGATAAACTAAATTAATAAATATTTTGTTTATATATAGTGATCAGATGTTTTTTTCAACAATTGTAATGGTTTTCCTCTTGATATACTATATAATGTTCTGTCTATATTATGCTTTTTTATGGTTATTATTTTTTTATCATGTTTATATGAAGGTTATTTTCAGGATAAAAAGATGTATTTTATTATAGAATGTAATGTTTTTTATTTTATTGATAAATAATATAAAGAGGCTTGTTTAAATGAAATTGTCGGTCATGTAATTTTATTAAAATCGAACTAATACATGATGCATGTTTAGTTGATTTTAATCATCCATGTTCTAATACAATTATCTAAAGAACAATATGCTAGAAATTCTTGTTGATTGTTATAATAGAAATTCATGTTAAATGATACTTGTTCTTTAAATATTTTTTTTCAAAATGTAATTTAATATAGGGAGAATGATTAAATATTATAATATATTTTCATAGATACTCCCTTAGTTTACTCGAGGATGCGACCTGTAATAATTTATTTGACTAATTTAAGATGGAATAAAACCGATTGTTTGATAAAGATAATTTTTGGGGTCAAGAGTGGCCATTTTAATTGGGAGTTTGGGTTCCATATTTTTGGGGATTAGTGTAGATATTTTCATATAAATACTAAATTCCTCGTTTTAGGGAAATATTTCTCAGTTGAATATTTTTTCAACCTTATATATTGTATTTATGTTAGACTTGTTATGAGACGTTATTTGGGACTTAGATGGTTGAATGATATATGGGGGGGAGGCCTAATGATTGTTACATCAGATGGGTCCTATAATGGTGAGATACATGGGATATGCATGAGGGTGTTGGGAACAAAAATAGAGTTTAGGGAATAGGTTAAAAATATGATTACACAAATATATTCTAGAAGATTTGATGCTTTTATGTTAATGGATTTGTGTAAAGTCCATGTGTAAGAGATTATTATTTATCCCCATTCCTTACCCCACTACTTGAGGGTGCTAGATTTAATAGGACATGAATCATTTTATGGTAGCTTATGATTTTTCCCATATTACATTTAATTATCGAATGGTAAAATAATAATAAAGTTTTTATCCTATAGTGTTTGTTCTAGTTGGAATGAAGAAATGTTGTTAGTCTTTAGAAACTGTTGACTTGGTTTGTAATATTCCTGGAAGGGATGTACTACACATTGATGGTTAAAAATATGTAATGAAAATATTTAAAGTATAATGAGTTATTATTGCACCAATAATTTTTAAAGAGGAATGAAGTAATTTATTTAAGGCATTCTCCAAATTATGGCATCCTTATAGGAAAACTAGTCCATAGCATTTGGAGTCAGGTGTCTGAGTGATAATTTTTTATATGATCTTATGAATGTGTTAATTAACATAGTGTGGTAGTGAGATATATTGTATCATATATTTTATGTGATTTCATACTCTACCTGACACATGTCAGTAGGGAGACGGACACCCAGTGTACTATGTGAGGGTGTTTTCTCCGACATCCATGTTCGTGAGGGGTGAATAGATGACTTCCCCTTAGACCCACTCCCTTATCTTGGGAGTATTATGTTCAAGTATTCATAATTTTTATCATTCTCATAAAATTTTTTATAGTACTATAATGAATTGTGGTTATTTCACACATATTCATCTCCATATATAGTATCCTAAGGATTATTATAGGTATGTCATGCATGGGCAGTGATGGCTTGAGGTACATTACTCAGTGTATAGTATATGATGGACTGAGGTATTATAACTGTGGAATGACCCATAAAATATGGTCTATGTTGGATATAGAAAACTAATTAGTTACTATACTAATATGTGGATGACAAGTTGAGGTGATGTGATGCATGAGACAAAGGTTTTAAAAAATAATCCCATGTGTCTTTGGGATGGCTTCTTTTAAAGAGAGATATATCAGCACATATGACTTTTTCAAAGAGTATAATATGATTGACGATTCAGTATTAGAGTACCCCTGTTTTATTAATATAATATATGATCACTTTTCTATGATACTTTGTGAGAGATAGTCACAGTGAAAGTGAGATCTTAATATTATTATTTTGGTGACGGATAATATTCACCTATTTTTCTATAATATTTATTATGACATATTTATCATTTACATGATAGTATCTACATATGATATTTTTGAGTATACTGGTTAATCTCACCCTATGAATATATAATTTTTTTTCAGTTTAGCATGATGATATTAGATATCCGGTAGGATATTACTATATTGTGGCCTTACAGGATTTGTTTTGGTTTCATGGATTCTCAATGGTTATCTTTATCTAAATAAATGTTCTCTTCATAATATTTTAGTATTTAAGGATATTACATTTCTGTATATAGTATTTCTTTTATATATCTGAGAAATGGTTGATTACTGTACTTTTCTTATATATCTCTCTCTTCCAAATATTCCTTTTAGAGGGTAAAGACACTCATTTAAAATAATGATATATCCTCCGTTATTATGGAAGACCTATGGCCTATTGGTGGTGGTATTTTGGTAGTCATTGTCCTAATTATCTCATTGTCATCCAAGGAGGGGTAGCTTTTGTATAGTGGTCATGAAAATAATCACATAGTAGAGATGGTCACATAATAGAATGAGAGGACTCCCAAACAACTTTTTATTCATGGAATGGGTTCACTCCGAATCCTATTTTAAATTATTTTATGAGATATAAATCATTTCTAAATGCATTAGAGAGTTATATAATTCTAGGTTGGCCTATGATATAATAAAAAGAAGACATGTGTGTGTCACACCCGTATAGAAACATTTATTTTTCCATCATATTAGATCACATGGAAAAGATATTAGTTGAATAATGATTTGTTGATGTCATAATCATATGTCAAATAAATAAAAAACATGTATGGTTTCATTATATATTATCCCTAGTATAGCATGAAAAACATTTAAGGATGTCGAAAATATGGAAAATACCTTTGAAAGAACATTTAAACCTTTAATTAAAAACATGATAAAAATATATTTTACTTATATGAATTTTTTTAAAAAATTATAAGAATATTATCAACATTTTTCATTTAAAATAATCTTATAAATATTAATGTTAAACATAAAATAAATGTATAGTCAGGATGGTTTGAAAATTCGTATGTTTGGTAAAAATTAAATCAAATTTTCCAACAACATTATTTTTAAAAAGGCACAATTAACCTATTAGGTAATCATTTTTAAAAGATGTATTTAATAAATTCCAATGAAAGAAAAATATATTTGTAAATGAATTTAAATAATCATCATATCATTTTATTGAAAATTATTAGAATCTTATGGAAGAACCAAGACATTGTGGAAAATGATTATCAACCAAGAAAAAATAAATTCAACTTCTCTTATAAATTTTTTCTAGATCATTTAAGAAAAAAGAGAGAAAAAAATAGAAAATAAAGAAAAATACCCAAAATAACTATATTAGTAGAAAACATATAGTGTAAATAGATAAATAAAATATAATTCCATTAAATGATATTCGGGTATAAACAAATCCAATTAAAACGGACATTGCAACATAAACCCTAAACTTAGGTCCAGACATTATTCATATAGCTTCTTAATCACCTATATAATAAATTTATATTTAGTAAAAATATATAAAGTAATAACATTATTCTTTATCTAACAACATGTTATTCACATATAATTTGAAATTATATATTTATTAAAAACACTTCTCTAAAATCAGTATTGAAGTGTTAAATGTTATGATTCTCAAGAACATATTGGTTCAACAGTTTTGATCATTTCCCCTTGGTCATGGTTTAAAAATATAAAAAAATAAACTTTTTATATGTATAATATTTATTAATTTTGTAAACATTTAAATCCATTCATATATGGTGGTGATAAAAAAGTATTTCCACCACTTTGTAGTGATGGTAGTCCATATATACTTATGATTAATGTTTTCATATTCTATTGAATGGAAAGAAATATAAGTAAATAGTAATATAACTTTTGGAATCCTAATAATATCATAAATATCATATTTAATCATTAAATCCATCTATATTACCATCCATGTATGATGGATAAGAAAAAATAATCACACCGCTTCAGGGAGGTGCTCTTTCCCATGTACACATAAATAATGTTATCAGTTCACCTAGGATGTAATTGGGATAGAAAATGGTAATACCATTAACATTAAAATATTTCAGTATACTAATTTTATTATATATTAATTTTTATATTGTTATAAATAAACTTGATGAGGTATAAGAATACATAAATGTAGAAGGATTTGGTAAATTTTATTAACCCTTCTTTGAGAAACCCCATTTGGATCTCTTCTAAAAGACCTTTTACTCATCTTATAAAAATTTAAATACCACTATAAAAATTATAGGAATGTTTATAAGGGATCTATAAATCATTTTTAAGAGCTAACTAACTGATTAAGTTGTAAAAAATAGTGGACAGTGAATTCCCTTTTATATGTGAAGTTCTTAGAAAACATATAAATATCAATGAAATTAAAATACAATAATGTAATATCTAAGATAAAAAAATAAGTCGAAAATGGTACAAATATAAGATAAATTATGGTTTAAATATCTTTAACCAATCAATATTATTATGGTTTAGTTGATATTTTAATCAATTAATTTTTTTTCATCTTTTTGACCCCTTCTTAACCATGATCATAGTAATTAATTTTTATCATAGTTACTATTTATTATGATGAAAAATAAAATTTTTCTATTTAAATTTATTTGAAATGCTGATTAAAAATTTGGAAAACATTTCTTAAATTTTAGTTTCTATAATAGTAATTAATTCATATTCAAATAATATTTACTAACCAAGAAAAATTATTTATGAAAAACATCCATATTAAAGCATAACTCTAAATTTAATCCACATTCATGAATAATAATAAACATTAAATTAATGTGAAATTGTTTTTATTTTAAAAATTATATAAAAATATCACTAAAATCATTTATAAATAGTAATTAATTTAATTTATGATGGTATATACACATTGTACACATAAGTGAGATTATTAAAAAAAATCTAATTTTACCCTCATATTAATTTATGTTAATTTCTAAGCAATTCATAAACAATGATTTTATTTTATAAATTCATATAAAATAATGTTTCTTATGTTTTATATTATGAATTAAATTTAAAATAAAATATATAGGAAAAATAATTCTCATAATCAAAATATTTCAAAATTAGTCATTAGGATATATAGTATTTACTATCTGAATAAAAAATTAACTTTCCACAACTATATTTAATTCAAATATAATATCATGTTATTAATTTAATAATGTGTGACCATTATTTACATAATATCATGGTTTCTTACTTTATAAGATATCAAATAATAATATTTATTCAAAATAAATATATTCTATAATCTTTGATTGTAGCAATACCTCCTTACAGAAGAACATAAATTAAAAAATATGGAAGAAGAATTCATAAAATATTTTTACATAAATAAATCATCTAAAATTACTAATAATTATAACATGTTAATTAGGGTTAAATTATTCCTTAAATTGATTCAAATATTTAATAATTTTTTTCTAATAGTCTGTGTCCAATTATAAATGATATCACTTTGACTGTTAAGTTTGTAGGAACTAAATGTATTGATTCCAAAGGACTCCTATCCAAAAATATGTTATTTGTAGAAGGAATACATAAAACATTATAAATGTTATCCAATTGTGTGATTATGGAAATAATATTATTTTTAACATAACTCGTTTATTATTAAGACCTGTAATGATGGAAGAGTCATCATATTAGATTAATGAATAAGTGAAAATATGTTTCAAATTTCAGACTCGTCTATTTCATGCCACATGAATTACAATGATGAGGTTGAATTATGGAATAGAACACATAGATATAAAAACATGTCAAATATTTATAAACATGATATAGAAAAGGACATTCCCATGATATAGTGGGATAGTGAATTAGTTTATTCCACATGAATGGAAGGTATGATAGGTCAAGGGACACAAAAAATGAAGATATCAAATCCAATAGACAATATAAACTCATATATGAAGATTATTTTTGTTCTATGAGGAAAAAGACAAATATAGGTGATATTTATTTCACTACATTCAATTTTGAATACACTCATATGAAAAAAACTGTTTAGGAAGAATAAATTAGAGGCTCTTCAAATGTTCAAAATTATTAAAAGATAAGCTGAGAGATAATTTGTCTCTATATATAAAATATGATATCTAATAATGGATAGAAACACACATCCAATTCGTTTTAGAGATTATACACAATAATTTATTAAAAAATAAAACTATCGCATTATTCAATGTATGATAAAATGATGTGGCTTGAGAGGGAAATCAACATTATTATTGATATGGGAAGATATATATTAGATAAAAAACATATTTCACAATTTTTTTGAGTATATGTTTTGTTAAACATTATTGATATTTATGATAGGTAACATTGGGACCTAGTACACACAAGAATCCATATGAAATTGTTTTCCACAAAAATATAATTTTCTTTTACTTAAATGTATTATGATGCCCTATTCATATGAAAACATGAAATAAATCAATGAATTTTTTTGAAACAACTGATGAATAAATATTTAAGGGATATATTTCAAATTTAATTGGACAAAAATGATGGAGTGAAGAACATCACAAACTACTAGAGTGTTTGGATTTTAGGAAATTAAAAATCAGAAGAAAAAAAAGATGTGTCTATATAGGATAAAATTGGAACTTCAAGAATTGGAAAGATGCAGATTCCAAAAAAAATATTGTAGAATTATTTGGAAATGAGAATGTTATTATTGGTATTGAGTTAGATGTGACTAGTTATAAAGAAGAAGTTGTGGATCTGAGGAAGAGGAACCAAAGGATAAAAAAAATTGGGTCTAGAGAATTTTACTGTCCAACAAGATGAATATTTTAAAACCATAATTAGGTTGATACTTGAGGACTAAACCATAATAGTTGATCTTCAATTATTATAAGTATGATTTACAATCTAAAGAGACAATATCATAATTCCCAATGATTTATTCTAGAATTTTATTAATGCATAAATTCACAAATATTATAATTTTATTTTGATGAAATAATTTTTTTTAAATTTATGATGTAAAAAAATTATCTTAGGGTAAAGTTTTGATATTTTTCATAAAATGTATTTTTTGGGTTGAATAGTGAAAAAAATGATTTTACAATAATGTCATTTTCATGAAATTGTAATGATTTAATAATGAAGTTAAATTTTGTAAAAAAATATATAGAATAAATATTAAATAATTACATAGTATAATTATATCTTATAAATATATATTAAACATTTTGGAAATATAAGTAATGATTTTATTCAAAAAAAATTATTTTTTGTTCTTAAATTTTATCAAATAATGCACAAGGTTTATTTAGGGTATTGTTTTTTTAAAATTTAAAACATCTCTCATTTTATTTTACCTAATAATATTTATTCTAAGTGAATTTAAACTATGAATTGTTTGGAATAAATTATGTTTTATACTAAGAATGTAAATTTTACTAAAAATATATTTTTTTGTATTTTTTGGATTTATATTAAAATTAATTTCTTAAAATTATATTTATTTAATATTATAATATTTATTTTATATTTGGAATTATTATATTTAGTATTGCATAAAGACATCATCTTGCATTTTGGTCATACTGAATAATGTCTATGGGGAAAACTTATCGCTATAGTAATGGTTAAAAGAGATTAACGAAGTGGCTAAACTAAAGAGATAAGGGATAAAATAATATAAAAATGACGAATAATATCGTTTGAATTCAATTAGACCCTATATAATACCCTATTTGAAATTGCACTCCAATGGTGACACATTACCATGATATTCGATTTACTATATTTTAATGTTCTTAATATTTACATGTTTTCCACCCACCACACTAATAAAAAGAAAAATCACACGATCTATTATCCAAACATCATGATCCACATATACCAAACAAGACCTAACAAAATACATTCCAAAAATACATCATTAGGTCCAAGATATAATGGTATCACCAAAATTGCACTTCCATAAGAATTAACATGGAAGCTGGTGGATGTGAACAGAAGAAGTAGCACAAGTTCATACCAAACTTTTTCAAGTCCATTTTTCATATATCATGAATAAAATATTAAATAAACATTTTAACATAAATAAATCATTATATTTATCATACTAATATGTTACATGTAAGTGGTACATCTATTTTCTATCTTATTTTCATCTTATGGAAAAATCATCACCCATCCGTATATATGGACTACTATCTCCATGCATCAGTGTAATTATGTTTTCATGAACACCTCACCTAGATGGTTATAAATATGGAATTAATGAATATATATTATATTCAAAACATAATTAAAATGTAGTAAACATAATAAATCAACTACATTCTTTCTCTTGTATCAATTATAAAATGATATCATCGCTTATACGCACATGTGGACAACCACCCACACTAGGGATTTGATTCATTTTTCTATTACCACCAATCATGTATAATTATAAAATGGAAAATAATTAATAAAAAATTTATTCATGAAATTATTAAAATCATGGAGATGATTGAACTAGTCTATAATGACTTCAACCATGGTTAATAAATCGGAGTAATTTTATAGAAAATAACCTCAAAACCTTAGGTGATCAACATGAGGAATAAGTATACAATAAATGGGTGTCAAATGAATATAAAAGGACATTAAAAATGTAATTTATATGAAAATATTTATTAATAAATTGTTTAGTAAATTTATAATTAATATTCAAGAGGATATAATGTGCCTAACCAGGAAGGAATTGAATGTAATTGTTTTTTATCTCAATTTCATTCCAATAGTACATATTTTATATTTTTCACCAACTTTATTTTTTATGGTGTATATACTACACATTTAAAAAATTATATATCAAATTTCTATTTCTCTATGGAACTTTATCTTTCAAATTAGGTTTTATCTTTTATCTATATTTTAATAAAAAGTAAAAAAAAATTAAATGTTCTTTTATGGTTTATCTATTATTTGGTATTGTTCATGTTTATATTTAAATTGGAATATTTATTTAGTTATTAACTTCATCAAACAATCACATTTTATTCTCTTATGTTTTTTTATTGGGTTCTCAAATTTTTCTTGTAACAAATCCTCACTTTGGTACTCAAAGACAGAATAAATGTTATCAAGTCAATCTCACCATTTTTCATTTTTTGGTTTGGAAATTTTTTTATTCTTTGATGATAAAGACTAAAATAATTCAATAATATTATTTTCTGTTGTCTAATTATTTTGTAAATTCAATTCAATTATAATTAAGTTTCATCGAATGATTTTATAAAGGAATTGTTTTTAAGGTTATCTAAATACGCCTTTTTTTTATTTTTACAAAATTGTTTGAGAAATTCTTTTTAATATTTATAGTATAAATGAATTTTAAATAATCCAAAACCATTATTCACTATCTATATTATTTTACAACATTCCACGTATTTGCATGGAGTTTCATTTTTCCATTCATCATTGAAATTTTATCTTTTATATTAATATAAAAAGGAGTTACCCTATATGTTTGAAAAGTATTCTAGAAATAATTTATATCATCATTTTTTTACTAATATCCAAATGAATTAAGGAATGTTAATTTTAATGTTTTTATACAATTTAATTAAAAAAATTAAAAAAAATTTCATTTTTTTCAAACCATTATTGTTTATAAATCAATGGACTTATATTATCCTTTATTTACATTAGGATTTTTCCCATTTTTATAAGCATTCACTTTCATGTGATATTTATTTATATCAATCTACATAATTTATTTAATATTATTTTTCTAGTTTACAACCATATTGTTTTAATCATGGTTTTATTTATAATTTCAATATTGTATTAACTATTTATTGTTACTACATAGAGTGTTATTTGATGGAAGATTATTCAGACAATCATTTCATTTCTTACGAATATATTGATGTTTCATATTTGCTATCAAATATAGATATATATTTATTTATTGATATGGAATTTTTATTATAAAATATATTATTGATCATATATATGAGGAATGAATTTAAAAAATGTATGTGATGGGAGGGGCCCAGATTCAGATATCCCCCTAATATATAAACAAGTCACATAAGAAAAATAGTTGGAAAAATGAGTTGGGGATTTTATTTATACCAACCCATATATTCAAATTTCCTAAAATAAGGACATTAAGGTGAGTTTCATGATATCGTGGAATGATTCCTTGATGGAAAGATCATGAAATCCAATATTATATATTTCTTTAATGTTCCAATTATTACTATCCAAGTGATTTTTATGTTTTTATTTTATATTATTACATTTTTTAGCTCAAGTTAATAGTAAAATTTCATATGTACTTATTATCCGATATATCATTTTGTTAATTCCATACCTACCCATTATATCTTCCATTGTATTCTTTCTCTTATTTAGAATTTTATCTCACTCGATATTATGTTTTCCATTCCTTGAGATATGAAGTATGAATATTTTAATGATATTCAAAGAACCAAAAAAATTATTGAAATGTTTTTTTATTTTATATAATTAGGAAATAATGTATATTTCTAGTCTCCAAAGATTTAATAATTGACCAATCATTCATGTTGTGATCTCTTGTATCATGTACCAATGTAATAAAGTAAAGATTAGTTCTGTGTAAGTTGAGTGAGGGTCGTTAAATTTGGTATAAAGTGATGTTTAGTATGACCCTTGGGAACTAGATTCCATAATAATATACCTAACAAAATAATTATGACATTTCATTATAATATAATATCCACAATGTGATGAGCTAATTATTTTTGATCTATAGTGTATAAATTGTTCTCTATAAAAGAATGTGAAATCCTATCGACCCCCATAGTCAATGTAAGAATTTTCCTTATGATCAAGTTAATACAGTTAGTTTTGGTGGTGTGAAAATCATGTACATATAATGGTAACTCACTCATGTTATGAAAAATTTCATTCCCCTAAGGAGAGACATGTTATTTCATACTGTGAATCACATCTGTTAGATCAATTAATATGAAAGAATCATTTATCAATTAATGGGGATACTAATCCATTATTGGTTGAGAAATGGATCATGTAACTTAAAAAATCTTGGATTTGGGAAGTAATGGAAGGGAAATGGTTTTTATAGAATTATTTTGTTTAAAGGTAGATGTTGATAAATTATAGTTATTATCCAAAATACTAGAGAAGATGATGAAACAAAAATTATGGAATTGAGAACATTTATAGTGATATTATTCTAGAAATATTTTCATTATTACAAATAAATTGAAACAAAAAGGATGTTTCTAAAACTAAAGTAAAAGGAAGATGTATGTGTTTCTAAATTCATGTCTTGATTCACTTGGTTAGTAATACATTCAATAGAAAACATAAGTAATGTGATATGAATAATTAAATATAACCTTACTAGAATTAATACAAATCATTAAATGGAACTAATATTCCAATTAAATCATTATGTGATGATATTGTATCTTGTTCCATCAAGTCAAAAAAAATATTTTTTCATTTATCTTCAAGAGAAATAAAAAATAGATGTTTCCAACTAAGCACTAAGGAAAAAAGATATGTTAAAAATAAGAATAAAATAAATATAGAAGTTCCAAAATGTTATAAGTTCCAAAATAAATTTATAGGTAAATTCTTAATGGGAATGTGATTTTATTACATGTCTAGAGATAAGGTCTATCTAGATAAATAATTATAGGGAATGAAATAAATCATTATTATCTACTACATTACCTGTTGTGATATGGGTCATTATTCCAACCAATTCCCTATACATCATGGGAACCTATCTTAAAAAATTCCATTAGTGAGGAGAAAATTATATGATTTATATAGTTGAAGTTCATGTCCCTAAATATGTAATTGAAGGTGCATGGTTCCTAATATCAAATATGACTAATTAATTATTTCGTTCTTAATTTTCACACCCATTTAAGAAATTAATGTTTTCTAGGAACATTATATAATTCTCGAGAAACTTATTAGGGTATTGTTCAATAAAGAATCATAGGGTTAAACTTTTTATAACAACAATATTCTAGTCATTCCCCATTATTATTCATAGTCATAAACCATTTTCAAAAATGATTATTATATATTTGGTTGACTTTGTTATAATACTTTAAATGGATTGGATTTCAATGTACAATTAAAAAAAATATTTCCAATAGAAAGATATTATGATTTATGGAGGTTTGGAATACCTTATCTCCAGTTGTGAGACTTCATATTCTGAAACGTGTTAGATTCCACCCCTAGAGGCACTCCATAAAAAATTTAAGGATAAGAAAGGTAGATGGAACCTGAATATGGGAACAATATTCACGAAGTAGAAGATCTATGAAATTCCCCGACCCTAGTTACCAAGAGTCGGTGCATTATTACATTACATTGGTATGATCAAAAGGTATTAAATTCCAAAAGACAGACCAGTTTAGTAGCCTTGGAAGTACTAGATACAACATAAGTTTTATATTACATTATGAAATGAAATAGAACAACATTGTGTCTCTATTTAACACATTCATCTCCCTTAGACTATCCCTGTAGGTCAGTCATAATATACTTCTTCACATCCTGGGAAAATAAAACATAAAAAGGGGTGAGATCTGATGCCCAGTAAGTATAACAATATAGAGGAATCTTTCATAATAAGCATAAAAATTTAATGCAATTTATAATACTATAACACAAGCCTTTTAAACATAAACTATAGCATAATATGGAAAAGATAAATCAAGTAATTTCATTTATATATTCACATGGATATTCTACTAGTCGAATAATCACATGAAATATCAATAACCAATTTCATAATGATGGAAATCATAATTCCAGACATCATAACCACAATGTCAAGGCCTCGTGCCAAGACTAAAAATAAGATTTTTTCATGCCCTTATGTCAAGACACTAGTTTTTCTCATTAGACCTACCGAAGCTTCAAGGAGCTGTAGTGGGCTCCACCCATCACTTACTATGTCTAATACATTCCTCATAAAAAAAAGTTGAAACATAAAATAAACATTCTTATTAAAACTAGCATACATAATGTTAATACTATAACCATAAACCATGAATGGTATAAATATAACACATACACAATGAAACATATCACAAAACCATCAATACAATATGGAAGATTGTATCATAATAAATCAACTTCAAACAAGTGTAAAATCCATCAATGGATATTGACATAGATTAAATCAAAACTATTTGAGAGGAATATCTCTTTCTATTTTAAAATATTTTAAAATTCACGTAATTATAAAAAAACAATTATTTTTAAAATATTCTTATAAGCTTGTAAGGGAATCTTTGAATGTGTTATAACGGCAGAAAATAGTAGCACCCTCCGTATAAGTTAAAAAAACATTTTAACCTTAATTTTTCAAAAAGGTCATAAATTACCTTGTTTGGAAAACGATAGAAAGATTCCATTCAAACCATTTTATAAAAAGTCAAAAGAGGGTATGAATGAATTTAACCTATAGTATAGTAAATAGTAAAAATGTTTTAAAATAAATTTTCATGAAACACATATGTGGATGATAAAGAGGTCACAATAGATAATCACGTATAAACAACCTCAGATAACAATGAGATTGTAGAATTAACCATAACCTTGTAGTTATCCTTGATCAAAGGAACAATATCCTAATGACTAATAGTTAAATAATTTTTATTAAATTATACAGGAACTGTATACATAAATATTATATCATATATGATCTTCTAATAATTCTTTGTTAATAATATTTCAGTAGTATCATTGTTTTGGGTGTTAACTAATTCATTTTCCTTTATATGATTTATTAAGTAAGCCATGTTTGTTATGGATAAGATGTATTTTATTCATATCCAGGATGATATTATGTTCTTAAACATTATTTCTAATCATAAAATGATAATTATTCATGAATGGTTATTATGGGGAATGAATTTCATCGCGTTCGTGGAGACGGTAATCTGTACGTACGCACGAGGGAAAATATCGTCTTATTAATGGTGAAATTGTATGTAATTGGATGGTATATCATATATAGAGAATAAAAAACCTGTCATATTTATTATTCACATCATTTATACTCATTATTATACCCATCCAAATAATTATGTGTTGAATAACAAACTACACCACGACGTGGAGACGGTAAGTCGTACGTACGCACGTATGGTGACTTGTCATTCATTGGATGGATAAAATAATGAATATTGTTGTGCCAGATTTATAATAACATCACAATATGTATAAGGTATTTTATTTATTACTTTGGCATGGAAACAAAAAATAAATAAGAAGTGTAAGAAGAAAAGAACATTGAATGAGGTGGTGAAATTATTAACTCTTCTTCGGGTGCTTCCATTTTATTTGATCAAAAGTGCTCCTTAGTTTGTCTTCTGATAAAAGTAAGGCCTCTAGGTCTAATTGAGGGAAGTTGGGAGGATATTTGAGATGGGATTGGCCGAGCCAAATGGCTTTTAAAGTGTTATTTTGAGAGAAGGGTAAGTACCCTTTTATAAGAGAAATGATGGTCACTTTACGAAAATCTTGAAATATTATTTTATTCTACAATCATATTCAATTTATAATGGAACAAAAAAGATTTATTTATAGGATAAGGTAGGGATAGGTCAAAAAACTTTCAACTAATAGGATTTAGAAAAGTTTAGGTCACCATATTAACCTTATCTTTTAGATTTATCTCTTAGTTAAATAGTTTAAATTTTACCATGTATTCATGTATTATTATAATAAATAGTTAATAAACATACCATAAAAAACCAAGAGAACACCAAGTGGTTAATTATTGATATATCTAACTTTACTTAAGTCCTTTCGCCGAACCATATATTTTTAGGAATATTATTTCAATTAATAATATTGTATTTGTCTTAAAAAACTCAATTATGTCAACTTTGACACTATTTTGTATTTGGTTTTTGTGAAAGTCATAAAATATTCATCACTTCGAAAAAAGTTTATTTAAATAACCTGAATATGTCATATTAGCCTATAAAATTAGTGGAATTCATCAAAAGTATAAATTTAAAATTATATTAATATTTATAATATAAATTATTTAAATCTTTCAATAATAAGGTAATTACTACCTCATCATTGTGTCCTAAATAAATTTAATCATTTAATGTCTAAACATTATAAATAAAATACAATTTTGTATTAAATAATTTTATATTTCTAATTAATATTTATAGTATAATTTATCTTATGTATTAACCTATATTAAAAATGGTTTAGTTATTAAACATTGAATTTAACACTTTTAACTCTTCTTTAAATAAAATAATAATAAATGTCCTAATCAAATCCAAGTGGAAAAAAAGGAAAAAACTTTATTCATAAGGTTGATTTTGATTTAAATACACTTATCCAATAGAAATAGAACATGTTTGAGGGTAATTATAATATCATTTATTATTTATAATTACCATATTTACTTTTAACCGTGGTAAATCAAAGTCAAAAGATACTATTCACCAAAAATTATTTTCATCTTATTGAACCAAATTTTACTTAATATTGTTAGCTGTGTCTCTCAGAATTTAGAAATTCAATTCATAGATGTAGTAAAATAATGTTTTATGCAAATTTTCAAATGCGCTTAGAAGGTGGGTAAAAGACGGTAAAAAGATCAATAAAATTTTACATATCTAATATTATTATAAAATAAATTTATTAAGTTAAATTGAACATATATAGGTTTTATGTACCTATTTTTACCTAAAATAAATTTAAACAAAATAACTAATTATTTAAATAAAGAGTCGGTTTTAAACAATAATGTAGTGTTTTTCACTATTCATCAAAAATTAAAAGTTTTCAAAAAAATAAAAAAAATCATCCTAAATTAATTTTGATATTCTGAATCCAAAAATGATGTCCATTTTAAGAAATAAAATTTATAAAATTTCAAAAAGTTGGTATTACTATTCCTAAAGGCTAGTTTGATTGGTCGTGGTGTGCTAGAACTCAATGTTCCGTACAATGAAAGTTATTGCATTATTCAAAGACAAACATACCGTGGAAGTTTGGGGGGTTACATTATTCCCTAAAAATAATTTCCTCCTCAAATTTTCTAGAATACTACTACGTAAAAAGATTCAGGTGGTTCTTCATCAAATGTTCCTCAGGTTTCCACATTGCATCTTCCATCTTATGGTTTCTCTATAGAACTTTTACCAGATGTGTCATTCGGTTTCTCAACACTTGTTCTCTGGTATCAATAATCATGATAGGCTCTTCACAATAAGACAGATCGAGTTTCAGTTCTATTTCTTCATAGGTGATTATATGCATTGGGTCGGGCTTGTATTTACTCAATAGTGATACGTGGAACACATCATGAACTTTGGAGAGACTTGGTAGAATTTCCAAATGGTAAGATATAACTCTAATTCAATATATAATTTTGAAAGGTTTCATGTACATGGGACTCAATTTACCCTTCATACTGAATCTTAAAACACCCTTCCATAGATATACCTTTAAGAAAACATGATATTCTACTTGATAATACCAATCCTTTCTTCAGTTATCTACATACCTCATTAGCCTACTTTGAGTTTCTTTGAGGTCGTTTTGGATAACATTCACCTTTTCCATGGTTTCCTCAATATGTTCTAGGACTACAAGTTTTCTTTCACCAACATCATCCCCACAAGTTGGTGTGTGACATCTCTTTCCATATAATGCTTTATATAGTGCCATCAAAATATTTGAAAGGAATCTATTATTATAGGAAAATTATACCCGAGGTAGATATTGATCCCACACACCTTGAAAGTCAATTTAGAAAGATTTTAACATGTCTTCAAAGGTTTTAATAGTCTGTTCTTATTGTCCATCAGTTTGAGGGTGGTAGGTAGTGCTTGAATGAAGTTCAGTATCCAAGGCCTTTTGAAGACTTTTCTAGAATCTTGATGTAAAACAAGGATCACGATAGAAGACAATCGATTGGGGTACTCTATGAAGTCTTAGAACATCATTAATATATATTCTTGAGAAACGTTCAAGTGGTAAATCTTCTCTTGTAGTAAGAAAATGTTCCAACTTGGTATAATGATCAACATTTACCCATATTGTATCATTCCTTCTAGGAGTATTTGGTAGCACCATGAAAAATTACATCATAATATCATCCCATTTCAACTCAGGTATGTGAAGAGGTTGCATGACTCATCTAGGATGTTGTATTCTACCCTTCACCTATTGACAAAACATACATACTAACACATAATAAAAAGTATCCCTTGTCATTTTGTCCCTTCAAAAATGTTCCTTCAAATATCTATACTTGTTAGTGCTACATGGGTCTATAGAGAAATTGGAGCTATGAGCATCATCCCGCAATTCCCTTTATAGACCATGTATGTTAGGAACACAATGTCTCTTCCCAAATTTTAAAATTTCATCTTTATACACGAAGTCAATAAATATTCCATCATCTATAGCTTTAATTTTCTTATGAACCTCCTCATCATCGGTCTAAGAAAATTTTATCTTTTCTAGTAATGTTGTATTAGAAATCATTTTAAAAAGTATTGCTGTTTCACCTTCCATGATTATTCCCATATCCATCTTTATTAGATCCATGAATATAGGATCCCGTTCAACTCTCATCTTGTTCAAAACCCCATTATCCTTTATGATCAAATAATTTTCCATGTTATTTTCCTTCTTCATGTGGTATTTTATAGTGCAATCATAATCATGGAGTATTTCAAGCCATCGTCTTTTCCTCATATTGAGTTCTTTCAATGATAAAATATACTTCGAAATCTTGTGATCGGTATGTATCTCACATTTTTACCAGAGAGATACTGTATCAATAGCTTCAATGAAAATATTGTAGTTTCTAACAAAAAATCATGAGTACGATAGTTTTGTTCATGAATTTTTAGATGTCGTGATGCATAGGCAATAACCCTATCATTCTGCATAAGGATATAACCAAGCCATTTCTTTGAAGCATCAATATAAAATAAACCCACCATTCACTGATGGAAGAGTCAAGATAAGAGAATTGACTAATCTTCCCTTTAGTTATTCGAAACATTCTTCACACCCTTTTTTACAAACAAATTTATTCCCTTTATGTGTGATCTTGGTTAATGGGTCATCTAGTTGGCCAAAATCTGGGATGAAACGTCTATAATAACCTACTAAACCAATAAAATTGCACACCTAAATTATATTCTCTTCTGCTAGCCATTCCTGTATTTCTTTTCTCTTAGAAGGATAGATAGAGATTCCATCCTTAGACACAATATGGCCAAGAAAAGAAATTTCTTGAAACCAGAATTCCCACTTTCTACACTTCCCATATAATTCATCTCTTATGATGGTTTTTAGAATTGTGCGCATGTGATTTTCATGATCTTCATATATTTTTTAGTATAAAACGATATCATTAATAAATACCACTCAAATGACATCATGATATTCCTTGAAAAATCTATTCATTAGATCCATGAAAATAGAGGGTTCATTAGTCAGTCCAGAAGGCGTTACTGTAAATTCATAATGCTAGTACCTGGTTCGAAATACTGTTTTTTTAATTTCTTCCTTCTTCACACAAAACTGATGTTATCCAGATTGAAGTTCAATCTTTGAAAAATATTGATCTCCATGAGGTGGTCGAATAAATCCTCAATGTTAGGTAGGGGATACTTTTCCTTTATTGTTATAGAATTTATCTCTATGTAGTCAATGCACAACCACATAGATCCATATTTCATCTTAACAAAAAGAACATGGGCTCCATATAGAGAAACACTAGGGAGAATAAATTCATTATTACTCAATTCCACTAGTTGTTTCTTTAGTTCCACTAACTCCACATTGGCCATTCTATTATGGGTATTTGATTTGGGCCTTGAAATAGGAATTAAATCAATGGAAAACTCAATTTCTCATTCTAGAGGATTTCTAGGTAAATCCTCTAGAAAAACATCAAAATATTCTTTCACAATAGGTACGTCCTATATTTGAAAATTCCATTCCTCACACATAGTAGTTTCATTCTCTTCCTCCAAAATATTTGAATTTAGTATAGCTACTGGGGGTGGATCTAGATAAGAATCAGATGGTGACGTTTCTTCTCTAAAGATATGGTTCTCCTAATCATCATCGAAAACTTTATGCTCCTACTTCTTACAATAAATTATCACATCATAGTCTAAAATCCAATCCATAATTAGGATTATATCAAATTAAATCATGGGTATGATGATGAGATCAGCTGATAATGAATGTTTATATTCAATAATGGAAATTGATTCAAAAAATATTGTCTAATGATACTTCCCTTGTAAGTTTTGACTGACAACTCCCTTATTATATGAAATTGGAAATATCTAATTTTCTTATAAAACTGGGAACATATGAAACAATTAAATTTTCCAAAATCAAATAAATCCTTGGATAAACTTGAGGAAACCATTAAATTACTTGCCACCAGATCATTCAGAGATTCAACCTTTAAAATAGTGATCGCATAAGCTTGGCCTTTCTCTCTTGGCCTTTTTTGAGGTAAGTTTACCTAATGCTTAGGACATTCATTTTCATTATTCCCCATTTATCTACAATTTTATCATTCAAAATTGATATCCCCTTTCTTTACATTACAGTCACGAGATTAGTGGCCTTTTTCACTATAATTGTAATAGACTCTCATTCACTTCAGGCAAGTATCAAGGTGTTTCTTTCCACATTTACTGCTGGATAGAAATTCAATATATCCCTTCTTCCCCTTATTTTCATTTCTAGACGGTTCAGTAGATCACTTATTTTCTTTCTTTTCTTTAATGTTGTAAAACGTAGAGAATTCATTTTCTGTCTTGATAGCACATGAGACAATATCTTCATACGATGAGAAGGATTGTGAGTCTAATGCTCAACGGATAAATGGTTTTAACCCGTCAAATAATTGATCAATATTACTCCTTGGGTTACATATATAATATTTTGCATGCCTTGATAACCTTTTAAATTTAGCCTCATACTTTGCAACATTCTCATCCTCCTTTTGCCTCAGACTCAGAAATTGCCTTTCCATATAAGCTCGATTGTCACAAGGAAAGTATTTTTCTATGAAAAGCTCTTAATACTCAAACCATTCAATATTTTATACTTTTTCATCCTCCATTGTGTTTGGAATTAATGACTTTCATTGATCTGCATCTCCCGTGAGGTGATAAACTACCATGAAAACTTTTTTCCCCTCACTACTCCCCAAAGCATGAAATATTTTCTCTAAGGATCTTATTCATTGATCTACTACAAATGGATTTGTATTCCCATTTAATGTTGGTTTTTGTTGCCTCATGAATTGGTTTAAAATTAATCCTCCTCATTGTGGATGAGTGTGCTCCATACGGGTAATGTTATTATTCATAACCTGAGTGAGTTGTCCAGTATGGTTATAAATTGTTCAACACAGGTTTCATCAGCAGCTCCACTATAATTATCTTGGGTAGGAGGGTACTCTCTACATGGATTATTTCTGTTGATATGGTTTTCATTCATTCTGCTAGGTTCCATTTCTAAACAATGTCATACACTAGATTATTTTATGAGTCACAATACATAATTCTAAACTAGTAAAATAGCTGACATAAATTTAACTGTTTGTGTATATAATACATAATCATAAAAAATGTTTTATTTGAGGAATTATTTAATCATAAATAATTCATAATTGTTTTTAATGAAAATGTGAATTATCCTAAGCAAATCTCCTGGTAGTGTCATAACCAAGAGTGCAGAAAATCCCTTTGTCATGTACCAGGATACCCCAAATCACCCCCAAAACTCCTTGTTGGAGTTTTCACTCCTAGGTACATCTGTGTCAGAACAACCTCTACCTACTAATATCCTTATGGGGATTTATTTCTTGGAAAATACACAAAATCTTTATATTACTAAAATTCTAGGAAGTTCTTCTATATTAATACTCAATTTCTATATTAGGGTAATGTTCTCTAATTAGAGTTTTTTCTAAATATAGCTTCCATGGTTTGTAATAGACGTCATCTGATACCAATTGTAAGGGCCCAACCCTAGTGACCCAAAGTCGGTGTATTATTAAATAACATTGGCATGATCATAAGGGATCAAATCTTGAAAGGCCGATCAATTTAGTATCCTTGTAAGTACTAGATACAAGCATATTTTTTACATTAAATTACGAAATGAAAAACAACAAAATTCTGTCTCCTTTTAATACATTCATCTCCCTTATATTATACCTATAGGTCATTCATAATATACTTCTTTACATCCTGGGAAAAATAAAACATAGAAAATGGTGAGATCAGGTTCTCAGTAAGGATAACAATATAGAGGAAACTTTCATAAATAATCCTAAACATTTAAGGAAATGTATAAGATTAAAATACAAGACTTTTAAACATAAACTTCGGTATAATATGGAAATGATAAATCTAATAATTCCATTTACTTATTGGAATTGATATTCTACTAGTCGAATAATCATATGTAATACCAATATCAAATTTCATAATGATGGAATGCATAATATCAGACATCATAACCACCTAGTCAAGGCCTCGTTCCAAGACTACAAATAATATTTTTCAAGGCCTTGTGAAAAACCCTATTCTGTCTTATGATACCTACCGATGCATCGAGGAGCTATAGTGGTCTCCACCTGTCACTTACTAAGTCCAATTCAATCCTCATAAGAAAAAGTTGAAACATAACATAAACATTCATATTAAAACTAGTATAGGAAATGTTAATAATTTAACCATAAAACATGAATGGTATAAAAATAATACATCCAAAGTCAAACATATCACAAAAACATCAATACAATATGGAAGATTTTATCATACTAAATCAACTTCAAACAAGTTTAAAATCCATAAAGGATGTTAACATAGATGCAATCAAAACTATTTGAGAGGAATATCTATTTCTATTTTGAAATCATTTAAAAGTAACGTAATTATTAAAGAAAACATTTATGGGGAAAATATTTTTATAAGATTGTAAGGGAAGCTTCGAATGTGTTATAGTGGAAGAAAATAACTGCACCCTCTGTATAAGCTAAATAAACATTATTACCTTAATTTTCCGAAAAGATCATAAAGTACCTTGATTGGATAACGACAAGAATATTCATTTGAAACCATTTTATAAAAAGTAAACAGATGGTATAAATGAATTTAACCCATAGTCAAGTAAATAGTTATGGAAAATTTAAATACATTTTTATGAAACATGGATGTGGATGATAAAGAGGTCCTAGTAGATACTCACGTATAGACAAACTCGGATAATGAAGAGAATGTAGAATTTACCCTTACCTTGTAATTTTACTTGATCGAGGGTACTTTAACCTCTTCTATAATAGATATATCATTGTTATAAAACTATATAGGAACTTAAAACATAAATATGATATCATATATGATCTTCTAATATTTATTTTTAATAATATTTCAAGAGTATCATTGTTTTGGGAGTTAACTAATTTGTTTCCATTTATATGATTTCTCAAATAAGCCATTTTTTTATGGAAAGGATGTATTTGATTCATATAAATAATGATATTAAGTTCTCAAACATTATTTTTAATCATAAAATGAAAATTATTCTTGAATGGTTATGATGGGGAATGAATTACATCGTGTTGGTGGAGATGGTAATCCGTACCTACACACGAGCGACAATATCATTCTATTGATGGTAAAATCGTATGTAATCAGATGAAATATCATATATAAAGAATAATTAACATGTTATATTTATTATTTACATCATTTATACTCATTATTATACCCATTCATAAAATGGAGTGTTGAATAACAAACTACATCATGACATGGAGACGGTAAGTCGTATGTACGCACGTATGGTGACTGGTCATTCATAGGAAGGATATAATAATGAACATAGTTGTACCATATTTATAAATACATAAATTCCTTTATATGATACTAGAGTTATTATTTTGGTTTGGAAACGACAAAGAAATAGGTATTGGAAGAAGAAAAGAACATTGAAAAAGGTGATGAAATTCTTACCTCTTTTTCGGGTGCTTCTTTTTTATTTGATCAAAAGGGCTCCTAAGTTGGTTTATGATCATATTAAGGCCTCTAGGTTGCATTGAGGGTAGATGTGAGGATATTTTATTAGGTTTTGGTCAAGGAAAGGGGATTTGGAGGTGTGATTTTGAGATAAGGGGAAGTACCCTTTTATAAGAGAGGTGAGGGTCACTTTTGTAAATGCTTGAAATGTTATTTTATTATATATTCATATTCAGTTTATAATGGCTCTAAAAGGATTTATTTACAACATAAAGCGATTATGGGTCAAAAAACTATCCAAAATAAGTTTTATATAGGTTTAGGACACTATATTAACCTTATCTTATATATTTAACTCTTAGTTAAATAATTTAACTTTTACCATGAATTCTGGTATTATTATAATTAATGGTTAATAAACATACTATAAAAAGAAAAGAGAACCAAAAGTGGTTCCTTATTGATATATCTACCTATATATATGTCCTTTGGCCAATAATTAGGTTTTTATGAATATTATATCAATTAATAATATAGTATTTGTTTTAAAAAACTCAATTATGTCAATTTTCTCAATATTTGGTATTTTGTTTTTGTAAAAGTCATAAAAACTTTATCACATTGAAAATAATTATTTAATCAACCCTAACATGTCATATTTACCTATAAAAATAGTTAAATTAATCAAATGTCTCAATTAACAATTATATTAATATTTATAATATCAATTATTTTAGTCATTCAATAATAAGGTAATTATTGTGTCATCATTGTGTTGTAAATAAATATAATTATTTAATTTCTGTAAATTATAAATAAAATACCAATATGTAGGAAATATTTTTACCTTTCTAATGAATATTTATAGTCAAATTTATCTTATGTATAACCATATATTAAAAATGGTTTAGTTATTAAACTTTTAATTTAACACTTTTAACTCTTCTTTAAATAAAATAATAATAAATGTCCTAATCTAACCCATGTTGTCCAAAAAGAAAATATTTTATTTCCAAGGATGATTTTTTTTCAAAATACACATATCCAATAGAATTAGGATATGTGTTAGGGTAATTATAATATCATTTTTTACCTTTCATTACTCTATTTACTTTTAACTATGTTAAATAAAAGTTAAATGTTACTATTCACAAAAAATAATTTTCATCTTATTGAACCACATTTTACGTACTTATGTAAACAGTGTCTCTCTGTTTTTTGGAATTCAATTCACATAAGTTGTAAAATTACATTTTATGAAAATTTACAAATGTGCCTAGATGGTGGGTAAAAAACGATAAAAAGTTCAATAAAATTTTATATATCTAATATTATTATAAAATGACTTCAATGAATTACATTGAACATATATAGGAATTATGTATCTATTTTTATCTATAATAAATTTAAATAAAATAAGTAATTATTTATATAAAATGTTGGTTTTAAATAATAACATAGTGTTTTTCACTATTAATCAAATATTGAATGTTTTTAGAAAAATAAAAAAAATTCACCCTAAGCTAATTTTGATATTCCGAATCCAAAAATGAAGTTCATTTTAAAAATTTATATTTATAAAATTTCTAAACGTCAGTATTACTATTCATAATGGCTAGTTTGTTTGGATGAGGTGTGCTAGAACTCCAAGATGCGTACAACACAAGCTATTGCATTATTCAAAGAGAAGTGTACCATGGAAGTTTGGTGTGTTAGAATATAAATATCTTTCTAGTATATATATATTTTATTTCATGAATAATTTCCATGATATCAACTTGAACATAACATTGATTTTTATATTAAACTCATCATTTATTTGAAAACTATATCAATGAAAACCTAAGGATTTACCATAGAATAATTAATGGAATTAATGTAGAAAATGCAAGAGTTTCGCATTAAGGTATTCATTCAACATAGTGTATCACGATGAGAAACCCCCTTTATTTTTTAAGAATAAGGAATATTATATATTTTTTTATCGATAATAGGGAGAAAATTAATTATTATAACGAACAAGTATCCTTTGTCTCATATTAATGGATTGCCCGATCATATTTTTGGAGCTTAATTTTTTTCACGGAAGAATCTTAATTCTGGGTATCATCAATTATGAGTAATGAAGTACGATATTTAAAATATGGAATTTGAAAAAAGGTATACACATTATGATTTTATATTAATACCAATTGGATTGTATAATTCACCCAATATTATAATGGATCTAATAGAAATAGTAATCAATGATTGTCTTGATAATTTCATTGTGGTATTTATTTTTCATATCATCGTGAAATATAAAAATTACAAAGTTCATAAAATTTATTTTAGAATCATTCTGGAAACTCTCATAGGGATGAATTTATATGGAAAATTTCATAAGTGTAAATTTTTTCTTCATGGTGATTATTTTCAATGTTATATTGTCTCCAAGTATAGAATATAGTTTGATCATTCAAAGGAAATTATATTTATAGAATTTTATACTCCAACAAATATTACTAAAATACATAGTTTCCAAGAATTAATAGGTTACTATATATTCTTTTTTAAAAAAATCCTTGCTATCTAACCCCTCAAAATATTGACACGTAAAATGGAAAAGCTTACATGGTAATAAGAATGTACATAATGTGTTGATGAATTGAAGAGAATATTAGTCAATGAACCAATATTCACATTACCACCGGGATGGTATAGTTTTGTGATATATTGAGGTGCATCAATGAAAGTACAATTATTTGTCTTTATACAGAATGATAAGAGTTTTTTAGGAATTAATAAAGTTAAAGATCTATGAGAAGAATTATACTACCTTGATTTTGATATGGAAGTCGTAATCATTCCCTTAAAGATATAGAAGCATTATCTATATGGTAAAAAATGTGACATATATACAGAACAAAAATATTATGAATATAAATCTTCTCAAAAAATATGTCAACATTAGATAAAATAAATGTCTATTCATTCTCATGGATAATTATTTCTCAATAAATTACCACCATATGATGGAAAATAAGGTGGTCAATTCATTGATAAGGTAGTAACATGGATTTGGAACTAAAATGAGTATTGAAAAACATCATATATTCATGGTTTCAGTAATGTTGGAAATGGGAGTCATCAGGGATGGGGAAACATAAATACTTTTCCAAATTATTTTTCAATCCATATTTATTGGATAATTTAATAAATATAAGATTGATGATAAGAGTTTATAAATGAAAATCCACTTTATAAATAATAATAATCTATTTGAATTCATTTATCAAGATGTTGTGATGAAATTTAGAAAAACTGTATGTGTTAAATCAATGACTGAGTTGAAGAGGAAATTACATCAAAATTCCAATGACTCAAATTTATCTATAGACCTTGGTTGCACTAATATGTTAAATGTTTTAAGAGATTTTTTTTCGTATAATATGAATCATGAAATTATTGACTATGTATCATGATGATTGGTTTGTCAACAGGTAACAAATGAGAGCCAATGTACCAAAGGAATCATAGATCATCTCCCTCTTCCATTATGGAATTGGGATTATATTATTGTGTATGTTTTGACTGGATTTCCATATAATCTTAATATAAATGATGTATTGTGGGTTATTATTTCTCGCCTTACCTTGTCTACAGTTTTCCTTTCTAGATGGGAGGATCTACCTCTTGAGTGACATTCTTGAATTTATATAATTTTTAATATGAACCAATCCATTGGGGCCCTACTGAAGCTGATGTTAAGCCAATAGTTCCACCCTAATCCTACCACAAAAAAAAGATATGGGATCGTGAAAATGAACTACTTTGCATAAAGCACAATATTAGAGGGAATATCATTATCATCCTGCTAGAAATATAAACTACCAAATAAACAATAGTTATCACAACCACACAAGATATGTGAAATAATATAAAATGTAAGATAGTCTAATAGGTAAAATATCATAAATATCTGGAAATAAAATCATCATTCCCCATGAACAATCATCTAGAATTCTAGCAGCTAGAGACCCCTTTAGGTCCACTAATAATAGGTCTATATCACTCCACCATCCATGGTGTGATAGGTATCTGACTTTTATTTTATCTATACATACATAACATGTGTGAGCACAAGGCCTATGCATGGGTGAGTACAAATATGAAACGGATGCGCAAAAAATACTTGTGAACACCAACGTGGTTAAACCACACCACCTCTCGACTCAAAAATGGAGAGGGAACAATCATGGGTGGAACTACAACTCCACATCTCATGAAGATCCCTATCCATTATCTTTGGATTCATCCAAATATAACCCATTTTACACACAAATCAATCAATTATGGTTCACTAAACAAATCCTTTGACATAGTTGAATCCTCCTCCCCATCAAATATTCATGAATGAAACACAACCTGATCCATTTACCCACATGGAGAAACAACTCTTCCCAGGTGCCATGAGGAAGAATCCTACTTGACCTAATTTAAATAATAAAATTGAAATCAGTTAGTTTGTAAGAGGGGAAATAAAAATTCACAAACAATGATAAACCATAATAATCAAACAGAGGAACTTGGATTATTGGAATGTATATGATGCTTGATGTTGATATCCTGTTATATGTCATGTCTTAAGGGTAGACCCTATGGATGAAAAGGGTATAAAATATCATTGAATTCTATGTTGTATAAACATCCAAGAAACACGGAGCCTCCTAAATCCATGAAGAAGAGCCTAATTATAAATAATGTTCACTGATAAAACAAGTAAATGTGGCACCCTATGGTCAATTAATTCTCTATTAAAAATTCTTTCTATACTTGAGATCCTAAAAAAGATTATAAATATCAGAGGGTAAATTTTTCCTCCCTAAAAGAAAACTCTATCAAGAAATTATTACTAATGAATAGAGGATCATGACTCTAGGCCTAGTAGGTAATACCAGACTCTACATAATTGACATGCAGATAATGCATTACTCGCCTGGTAATAGTACTTGATACCCAAAAAAATGTGGGGAATTTTAACAACCCAATTACTACAACGACATTATCCATCATTGAGCCTACGAAACTATATTTGAAACCCACCTATCTACCAAACTCTCAGCCCAAGGTGACCAAACTAATTTAACTAACGTGATCTTTACAGAAATCTATTAGGATATACAATTCAATTTCTGAAAAAGGTAACACTTTGAAAATTACAAGTTTCAACATATAAAATGTAATAGGACTTGGGGCCCACAACATCAATAGGATTTAGTTTCCCAATATTCGTATCGAATCACTTATCTTGGTTTTTTGGTCTAAAATCCACATTCGGTCTTTCAATTTATGTACTTATGAAAAATATTTGATTTTAAAATTTTAATAATAATAATAATAATAATAGCAGTGTTTTTGTTGTTATTTTAATTATGGTTTTTTTCTAGAAAATGACTCCATAAATAGATGATAAATAGGTTGTCACACGGAAAAACATTAATGGAAAAATTAATATTATAATTGATGATAATAATTTCAAATAGATCTAGAAAGGGGCATAAACAAATGAAGAGTTGCAGTTGGGTCATATGTACTAATATTATATGAAAGTTTAATTTATTTAATTAATTAATTATTGATCGTCAATGCCTATCTTCTTCTTCTACACGTCTCTCCATTAACAAAACGATCGACTACTTGGAGCCCTTACCGCCTGCATATCTCCTTTTCACCTAAAGCTCATACTAGCCGACACTACTCATCGTCAGCCTGGAAACCTGCCATGGTTAATCATCAATTCACATCAAGGACTATCATGACGTGAAACCATGTGTCCAAATTTCTCTCTCCGAACTACAACACTACATCGCAGCCACTGGCCATGAATAGGGTTGTTTACCCAACATCTCCTTGAATAGGTGAGTTAGAGGAATTATAGAGGATTGAGTATAATATATGGAGTGGACAATGAATAGTGGATATAAATAGAGGGGGGAGTTAATCTCGATCCCATGTTCTTCCATATGCCATCATCTAAATCACTTAAAAATAATTAACAATGATATAGGATATACAAAATACTATTCTCCTTGATGCAAGGATGACAATTGGGAACAAGATTTAGTAAACGATGACAATAATAATAATCATAAAATAAATATAATTGATGATTAACATATTCTAATACTCCATCCTCCAATCTGAAATCATCATAACCAAAATTCTAGGGTCCATATAACATTCCCTCTCCATAGGGTAATATATATGATGTAATACAGACAACCCTAAGAAGTAAATCATAGTTTAGATTTAATTAATGATTTTATGTTTAGAAAATTAAAATTTTAAATAATTAATTATCTAATTATTCGTTTAATTTCTCATGTGATTTTGAGCTATCACTGAACATGGTAATATAACACCATTATTTTTGTGAACACCTTATTAAAGCATCAAATGTGGCCTCATATTCTCAATTTTAGAACCCACAGAAGTGATACATTAATTTTTTCAAAAACACTTGTGTAGAATAAATATAACATAATATTTTAAATATTATAATTTTCTATTCAATTCTTCCTTTTCCATTTCAGCTTACTGATCCATATCAAAATGAATTTAAGAGGCATATTTAAGGTTTATACACAAAAAAAACTCATTTTTTCACATGTCCATCACGTTGGACATGGTTCCCTAAAATCTACATTTTTCATACTTGTATATGTGTATAATGATGCTTCTCAAAACATTTTTATTTTTCCACAACATGAAATTTATATTAAATAATTACATGAAGATATATATTTTGCTGATAGGATATGGTAAATAAATAATATGAGAAGAACCTCTAGAATCCCTTATATATTCTTGAACCCTGTTGAATTGATCGATGATATTGTCTAAAATGAAGAAAATTATATTGGGAATTAATGGTATGAGGATCTTAAAACATTGAAACGCATTCCCATGGTGGTCACCCATTATAATATATAAGATAGGAATTCACTACTACACAATCATCATTTAACAGCTCTGAAAATGACTTTTATCTGCGTTTTTCGACGTGTTGATAAAGAATATATTTATAAGAACATAAAAATGTGCTCATAAAGGGGCACACTGTAGTGTGTTGTTACAACACACTACAGAACTAGTGCAGTGTATAGTAACAACACATTGCAACACCAATAACATCAAGAAATCAACAAAATTAAGTACTAATGTAGAATTTAAATGATGAGAAATCAATCTAGGCTCCTTTTCTCATTTTTGGTGATGGGATGGATGTTTTAACCAAAAATGATACTTATTTATGGAAAAAATGAACTTAGAGTCAGACCAGTCATACCGTACATCGTATTGATGTGAGTATGATCCTCACACATCTCTAATGACTTCAAAATCATTTCCCTAATGTATTAAAACAAATTTAATGTGTTTCCTCATTTTTAAGTACATCACTTGTCTTTTTTACTAAAATGCCATTTTAAAATGGAAACACACACTTTGACTCATACCGGTCACATCGTGTGATGGTTTGATGTGATACTAACTCCTACATGTCAAAAAATGACTTATGAATCATTTTCATAAATTATAAATGAAATTTAGTGTGTTTGCTCCATTTTTAGTGGGTGAGACTTTTTGACCTAAAATGTCAATTTTAAACTTATGATAGATACATTGATTCATATCGGACACATAATGTATTTGATTGAGGTTCAGAAGATTCCTACACATCAAAAATGACTTATGGATCTTTTTCCTAAAGTATCAAATCAATCCGAGTGTGTTTTCTTGGTTTGGAGTAGGTGAGTTTTCATTTTTACTTAAATCAATATCAATTTTAAATGAAAAGACGCACTTGGATTTATATCAGTCACACCTTGAGTTTTATGGAAGTGAAAATCATTTTTACATTTATCGAATGGCTTATGGATCATTTTCATTATGTATCAAAACAATCTGAATGCGTTTACTCAGTTTTGAATACGTCACATGTATTCTATACTGAAATGTCATTTTAAACTAGAAACACTCACTTTGAATCATATTGATTACATCATGTATTGGTTTGACATGAGGCTTATTCCAAAACATCACAAATGACTTAAGAATAACTGGAGTAAATTATCAAGAAAATCTACGCGTGTTTGCTTGATTTTCAGAGAGGGAAAATTTTTGAACGAAAATATCGATTTTAAATTGTTAAATGACACATTGATTCATACCAGTCAATTTTTTTATCGAATTGTGGTAAAAAATATTTCTACATGTCAAAATTAAATTATGGATTATTTCCATAATGTATTAAAATAATCTGAATGTGTTTTTGGGGTTTTGAGTTTTTTAGTAATACTTTTTAATAAAATTGACGTCAATTTAAAAAAAAGATGCACTCAAGTCATATAGGTCACACCATACGTTAGATTGAGGTTCGTCTAATTATTAAACATCCCAAAAAGATTCTAGATTGTTTCCAAAATGTATCAAAACAATCCAAATGTGTTTACTAGGATTTGATTACGTCACTTTTCGTTTTTACTAAAATGAAATTTTTAACTAGAAACACACACTTTGAATCATACTATTCACATCGTATATCAGTTTGATGTGAGGCCAATTCACCCACGTCAAAAATGACATATGAATTATTTTCCTAAATTATCATGAAAATCCAAGACCAATTTCTTGATTTTTGTGAGTGGAATTATTTGATTTAAAGCTTCGATTTTAAACTAATATCAAACACATTAAGTCATACCGGGCACATCGTGTTTCCGGTTGAGGTGTTTCTGATTTTTACATGTTGAAAAATGACTTATAAATCATTCCCCTAATATATCAGAACAATCTAAATGTTTTGTCTTGGTTTTGAGTAGCTCATTTGTCATTTTTATTAAAATCGATGTCAATTTTAAATAAAAAGACACCATTGGAGTCATTTCGGTCACATAGTGCGACAGATTTAGGTGAGGATAATTCCTCCACATCCCATATGAAATATAGGTTGTTTTACTAATATATAAAAACAATAAAAATATGTTTTCCCATTTTTGAGTAGGTTAGTTGTCTTATTCATTAAAATTTTGTAAATTTTAAATAAAAAGATACACTTGGGGTCAAATCGGTTACACCGTGCATGATATTGAGGTGAGATTGATTCCTACACTTCTTAAATGATGTATATATAATTTTTCTAATGTATCAAAACAATATTAATTCATTTTCTTTGTTTTGAGTACATCACTTATTTTTCTTTAAAAAAAATTCATTTAAAATTGGAAACATACGCATTGAACTATATTGATCACATAATGTATTAGATTGATGCGATACCTATTCAAACACATCAAAAATAAAATATTAATTGATATCCTAAATTAACAAGAAAATCCATGTTTAATTTTTTTTTCATTCAGAGAGTGGTATTTTTTGAACTATACTATCTATTTTAAACTGAAAAATCATACCTTTAGTCATAGAAGTCACACCGTGCATCTTATTGAGGTGTGGATAATTTTTACACATCCTAACTGACTTATGGATCATTTACCTAAAGTATCAAAATTATCTAAATATTTTTTTTGGTTTTCAGTATGTCAGTTGTCTTTTTTACTAAAATTTTTATCAATTTAAAATAGAAAGAAGAACTTGGAGTCATACCTAACTTCCCATGTGTGAAATTTAGGTGAGGTTGATTCATACACATCCCAAAGTCTCAAAAAAATTAACTTCCAATGTCACCACTTTTCCATTGTTTTTCAATGTCTAACTGCCAATTCAGCATGTTGACTGGATGTTCATAGTGATTTTTCTTTCATTGTTGAAAATATGAAGACTAGAAGAATATCAGGTTCCCATTATATCATAAGAAATCGCCACAATGGTAATATGACACTACACCAAAATCTTATATTAGCAGTGGTTTATTAAAAATCACTGCTAATTTTTTTTAGTATTTCCAAAATCAACAATTCTCCCCAAACCTGTTGACGCTTCACCCCCCCAAACCCCCCAATGCCCAATAGATTCTCATTTCCACCGATCCTATCATAAGGTTTACATTATATCATGAAATGGAAAACTACAATAACATTGTTTCCATAGAAAACACTGATATCCCATAGATTATCCCTACAGGTCAGTCACAATATAAATCTTCGCATCCTATTAAAAATAAAAAAAGAAAAGGGTGAGCTTAGATGCTCAGTAAGGATAACAATATAGCGGAAACTTTCAAGAATAAGCATAAAAATTTAAGGAAATGTATAAGAATAGAACAAAAACCATTTAAACATAAACTTCAGCATAATATGGAAAAGAGAAAAATAAAATAATTCCATTTACTTATTCACATGGATATTATACTAGTCGAATAATCAAATGCAATATCAATATCCACTTTCATAATGATGGAATGCCTAATGCCTGAATTTTATAACCACATAGTCAAGAACTTGTGACAAAACATCAAATAAGATTTTGTCAAGGCCTTGTTCCAAGACACTAGTTTTTCTCATGACACCTACCGATGTATCAAGGAGCTATTGCAAGCACCACCCGCCACTTACTTAGTCCAATTCATTCCTCATATGAAATGGTTTAAACATAACATAAACATTCCTATTAAAACTAGAATACTAAATGTCAATAATTTATCCATAAACCATTAGTGGTGTAAAAATAAAACATCCACATTAAAAAATATCACAAATCCTTCAATACAATATGAATTTTTTGTATCATAATAAATCTACTTCAAATATACTTAAAATCCATCAAAGGATGTTGACATAGATGAAATCAATACCATTTTTAGATAAATATCTCTTTTTATTTTGATATCATTTGAGAGAAAATTTATTTTGGAAATATTATTATAAGCTTGTAAGCTAATCTTCGATGATCTTATAATGGTGGAAAATAGCCTCACCCGTCGTATATGTTAAAAAAAGACATTCTTACCTTAATTTTGTCAAAAAGATTATAAATGACCTTGTTTGGAAAACGATGGAAAGATTCATTTATAAACATCTTATAAAAGTCAAAAAAGAGTGTTAATTACTTAAACCCATAATTTATAAAATAGTAATAATGTTTTGAAATACATCTTTAAGAAACATGGATGCATATGATAAAGAGGTCCCCATATATAATTATGTTTAAACAACCTTAGATAATGAAAAGATTGTAGAATTAACCCTTACCTTGTAATTTTACTTGGTATAGGGTAGGTTAACGTCCAATATAATGGTTAAATAATTGTTATTAAATTATACAAGAATCATATACATTAATATGATATTATATATGATCTTTTAACATTTCTATGTCAATAATATATTAGTATTATCGTCGTTTCGGGTGTTAACAGATCCGTTTTTCTTTATATTCTTCATCATGTGAGTCATATTTTTTATGGATGGGATATATATTATTCATATCCATAATGATTTAAATTTTTTAAAAATTATTTTTAATCAACAAATTAAAATTAGTCTGTAATGGATACAATGAGGAGTGAATCTTATCGCGCTCGTGGAGACGGTAATCCGTACGTACACACAAGCGATAATATCACTATTTTGAATTTAAAATAATATATAATTGGATGGTATATCATATAAAAAGAATCATAATCATGTTATATTTATTATTTACATCAATTACAAATCATTATTATAATCTAACAATAAAAAATTATTGAATAACAATTACACCACGACGTGGAGGCGGTAAGCCGTACGTTCGCACGTATGGTGATATGTCATTAAAAGGATGGATAGAATAATGAATTTGGTTGTAACATATTTATAATAACATAACAATATATATAAGATACTGTATTTGTTATTTTATAATGGAATCAACAAACAAAGAGGAATTGGAAGAAGAATGGAACTTGAAAGAGGTGATGAAATATTTACCTCTTATTCGGGTTCTTCCATTTGATTTGATCCAAAGGGCTCCATAGGTTGTATTTCTGACTGAATGAAGTCCTCTAGGATGAAGGGAGGACAATTGAGAGGGTATTTGGGCAGGGTTTGTCTGAGCCAAATATCATTTATGGTGTGAATTATAGAGAAGGGGGAGTGCCCTTTTATAAGAGGGGTGAGGGGAACCTTAGGAATAGCTAGAAATATTATTTTATAATAAAATAATTTTCGGGTTCTAATGGATCCAAAATTGATTACATAAAGTATAAGGTGGGGATGGGTCGAAAACAACTCAACCAATAGGTTTTATACATTTTTTGTTACTATATTAACCTTATATTTTAGATTTAACACTTAGTTAAATAGTTTGGCATTTACCATGTCTCTTTGTATTTTTATATTATATGGTTAATAAACTTACTATAAACTTCCAAGAGAACCTCAAGTGGTTTATTAATGATAAAAATTTCATTATATAATTATTTTGGCCGATAATTATATTTTTAGGAATATAATATCAATTAATAATATAATATTTATTTTAAAAACTCTTTTATGTCAATTTTGACACAATTTGGTAATTTTTTTTTCTAAATTCATAACACCATTATTTCTTCTAAAAAAATTCATATAAACAAACATAACATGTCTTATTGACCTAAAAAATTATTGTAATTTTTAAAAAGTATTAAATTACATTTATTTGGATATTTATAATGTCAATTATTTTAATATTCCATTAATTAGGTAATTACTGCATCATCATTGTGTCATAAATAAAATAATTATTTAATGTCTAAAAAATAAATAATAAAAAACCCCTATTGAAGAAATCTCTTAATCTTTCTAATTAATATTTATAGTATAATTTATCTTATGTGTAACAAAATATTAAAAAAATTAGTTATTAAACATTGATTTTAACTCTTTTAACTATTCTTGGAATTAGATAATAATAAATGTCCTAATAGAATCCATGTGGACCAAATAGGTTCATATTTTATTCCTAAGGTTTGTTTGTTCGAATTATACTTATCCAATAGAATTAGGACGCGTGTTAGGGTAATAATAATATCATTTTTACCCTTATTTACCATATTTACATTTAACCATGGTAAATAAAAGTAAAAAGTTACTATTCACCAACAATTATTTTCATCTTATTGAATAACATTTTACCTACTTATATTAACTGTGTCTCTTAGATTTTTGAAATTCAACTCACAGAAGCGGTAAAATCACATTTTATGTAAATTTGCAAATGCTCCTAAGAGCTGGGTAAAAGACGGTAAAAAGTTCAGTAAAATTTTTATATGTCTAAAATTATTATAAACTGACACCAATTAATTACATTGTACTTATATAGGTATTATGCATCTATTTTGACCTAAAATAAATCTAAATTAAATAAATAATTATTTAAATAAAAATTTGTTTTTAAACTATAACTTAGTGTTTTCACTACTCATTAAAAATTTATTGTTTTCAGAAAAATACCAAATATTCTCCCTAAGCTAATTCCAATATGAAGAATCCAAAAATGAAGTCCATTTTGAATAATAAAATTTATAAAATTTCAAAAAGTGGGTGTTACTATTCATACCGGCTAGTTTGATTGGTTGTGGTGTGTAAGAACTCGAAGTTGCGTACTACACACGCGATTATATTATTCAATGAAAGTGTACCGTGGAATCTTGGGGTGTTACATCTATAATATTTTTGGTTATCATTTTATGAAAAATTATTTTTTCAGTCCAAGACATTTTTTGGTGTTAATCTACTGTTTAGAACATTGGTTTTAAATGGTGTACATTGAAGGAAACCCTTGATTCCCTCTTTCTCGTTTACCACTTGTGTGGGTTTGTGATAAATATGTGATGATTGTTACTCCCCAGGCATGAGAATGTGATAATTATTCCTTGAGTGTATGTTATGTATATATGGGGTACTACATCATTGGGTGTTCAGGTTTAGTGTAGTTATGGTTATTCCTCATGTGTTAAACTTGTCTCATTTTTACTATTCCTTAGTTTTTCTATTGGTCATGGGAAACCATATACTAATTAGATTACCTAACTTATTTCTCTAGATGATTAAAATTCCACTAGTTTTAACCTAGTCTTTTTTGGAAGAAGGTCTAGGTGGGGGGTTTTCATAATGAGGTATATGTGGGAAACTCCGTTTTCAGTTATATATGTTTCAAAATATGATTGATAGATAGTTCATGTAGTTATTCTCAAATACGATTAACTTATTATCACATTAGTATTCCCAGGTTAGATCCTAGGACACATTAAATTATATGGTTACTTAGTGATTTAGGGGACTTTTATCTAGCTCTATATTATGTCATTTCCTCTGATTTCTTCATTATAGAATATTTCTTGTTTATGTTGTATTTTATGGATACTTAGTGATTTAGGGGAGTTTTATCTAGTGCTATTTTGTATAATTTCCCCTGATTTATTCATTATGGAATCTTTCTTGTTTATATTGTATTTTTATATTCCTTACCTAACTATTTTTATTACCCTTACATGGAAGATAATGTTTGTTTGTTACCTTTACATATGTAACTTTGTACCCTTACGCATGCTTTGTATTCTTGGACTTACTCTTATGTAAGCTCTACCTATATTTACAAAAAAAATTCATATCTTAACTCAAGTGTTACTTACCGCTAAACAAGTTCTAATATACCCTTAAGTGGCATGGAAAAAAATGAAAGTTACCCCTGTGTAGTGAATTAGTTAACATAAAATATGGTTTGTAATTTATGTTTTTTCTTTTACATGTGCTTTAGAAAATTCTTATTACCCTTATGTAACTTTTGAGTGACTTTATATAGATTTTCCGGTAACCTTTACAAGACCATTTTAGGTAAAATCTTACCATTACATAAATTTACTAGTTACCCTTATGCAATGGTTATAATTTTTTCTTACCCTTACATAGAATTACAATTTACCTACCTATAACATTTTTAAAATGCATCTTTTCTTTATGTGAGCTATATATTTTAAAGGTGACTTATTGAAAATTTCTAAAATTCCGAGGTACCCTTATACATCCTGAGGAAAAATTATTTTACCCTTACACGTGTTATATATGTATAAAATTTCCCTAATATATTTAAGTTTTAGCATTTATCATATGTTTCAATGGTAGAAATCCTTTATCAATGGAAAACGATACAAGAATAAAATACATTAAGTATTATTTAATTTGAGCATGTTACATTAAATAGTAATATGTATCTATTTTAATTTCCAACATTTGGGTTTTAAATATATGATGAAGAATTGTGAAACACCCATGTGGATAAGATTCAATGGATTTATAAAGAATGATATCCATTTTTGTTTTCTGTATAAATAGATGCTATGTAAGGAAGTGGATAAATAATAATAAACACATTTAAAAATTCATGGATTAATTATACTGATTTATGGAGTCATTTCTAGTTCCCTATATTTCCTTGTTCTATGTCAATTAAAGAAGGTTCAAAGTTCACTACTCTACACCAGTTTCTTAATCGACATATTATAATAGTCTAAATAGTTTTATTATTTTTCATAAGTGTCTATAATTCTTATTTCAGAAATGGTTATACGTACATTTAAAAGGTAGTGTATTTTTATTTAACATGTTTATATTTGATTAACTAGTATATATGAATCTTTTTTTCTATTTAATAATAGTTATGGGTTTTAATTTTTTCATATTGTGTATGAACATTGTAATATATATGGATAAATTCTAGATCACATTACTGAGGAACACACCTCAATATGATAAGGGTTTTGAGGTGTTATTAGATTTTTCAATTTCCAATTGATCTGTTGATGGGAGAACAAGATGACCATGTCTGAAATTTAAATTTAGAATATGGTTGAAGATAGATGATGATTATGAACACATGATATTGAATCAATTCCTTGCTCATTATCTATGTTGGATTTGGATTAGAGAATCGAACATTACAAAAAGATGAGCACTGATTTAAATCCATAGAAGGAGCACCCAACTTCATAGACAATGGGAAATGAAATGAAAAACATTGTAAATGATGCATTCGCATTGTAAGACACCAATATCAATATCAAAACGTATCAGAACTACTAGTTGAGGGTTCTAAAAATAGAACGGTGAAAAGTGATTTTTTTGAGACTATAGGACAACCAAATCATGATTGTATCATATCATTGGATCATCCTCTTGATTATGTGGAGACTAATGTAATAGAAAATGTCACTGAGTAGAAAGATGTGTTTCATGGATTAGTTGATGATGGAAATCAATATTTTTATAGAAGGTGTTTGAAATATTCACAACATTCTTTTCTGTTGACGATGTGCCATATCAAATTCCTATGTGGAATTACAAATAAGGCAATGTCCCTGATATTGGAATTGTTGCATGATGAATTTTCTGAAGCAAAGATCCTTGATTATTTTTATGATATGAAAAACATTTATAAAAGTTGTTGTCTAAATTAAATAAAAATAAATGAGTGTCCCAATGATTGAATTCTTTTTTAGGGAGAGGATTCAAGTCGAAAAGATTGTAAAAAATGATCTTATGGATGATAGTCTATTGGTGATGTTGGAAGTTGGAATCTATATAATTCCAGGAAGAAGAAGCAAATGAACACACCTAAAATGGTTTTGTTGTACGTTCTATTAAATCATCAATTTCATTGATTATTCACGTCATCGAAAAACACCAAACGGATGGAGTGACTTCTTGTAGATAATAACAATGATGGTTTAATGCGACAACCAAGAGATTCAAAATCATGTATGAAATTTGAATCATTACCTCCAGATTTATCATTTGATCCTAGGAATGTTCGATTGGGATTCGTTGCTGATGGATTCAACCCATATGGGACTTTGAGTACCAGTTATAGCTTTTGACCAGTTGTTTTGATCCCTTACAATATGCCTCCTGGTAGTGTATGAAACCAACAAATTTTATCATTTTGATCATTATTCCTGAAAAAAAATGCTTGGAAAAGATGTTGATGTATACTTGCAGCCTTTAATTGAATAAGTATATGAGTTATATAGAGTGATGATGTTGTGAGATATGATGTATCTTCTAGAATAATGATCAAAATGAAAGATGATATAATGTGGACCATTAGAGACATACCTAGACATTGGAATTTATCTAGTTGGAATACTTATATGGGATTGAATTGTCCTATTTAAAACATTTATTATGAGCCTGAACAACTACCACATAGTTGAAACTGGTTCTTCTTGTGTTATAGAAGATTTCCCGACACATGTCATAGATTTTGGCTGAACATGTCCAAATCCAAGGATTTCATTGATTATAGACCTCCTACATTGTTAATAAAATGTTATAAAATATTGGTACAACTTTGAAATGTTGAAACAGAATTTGGGAAGGTGATTCATTTGAATGATAGTGGGAACTGATTTTTATGTGCATCATCAATTGAAATTGGAACACAACAATAGAAGAAAAAAAGTATATTCTTCAAACAACAGTAATAGGAATTTAATTTAGTGAGGTATAATTTTGATGTGATGCATATTGGGAAGAATGTTTATGAAATTTTTTTTATTCACAATTTTTAATGAGTATGGAATGTGGAAGGATCATCTCAATTCTAAGAAACACTTACAAGTGATGAATATAAATCATGATCTCTGGCAAGATGAGAATGGAAGGTATGCTTGGACAATTATTGTAATCAATAAAAGGGATAAAGATACATTCTGTTGAATTTTAAAACATGTGAAGGTATCTAATGGGTATTCAAATTACATCTCAAGGTGTATTAAAATAAATCATAGTAGTCTACATGTATTGAAAATCCATGATTCCAATATTTTTTACAGCAACTTCTTCCATTGGCATTGCGTACATTATTACCTGAAAAGGTTACTTATATTGTACTCCAATTATATACATTTTTATAAAATTATGTGAGAAAACAATACATCCATTTCAGCTTCACAACATTCAAGAGAGATTATTGTTGACACTTTGTGCATTGGAGATTATCTTTCCTCCATCTTTTTTTACATTCATGATGAATATAAATATGCATTTACTTAGGGAAGCTAAATAAAAAGGTCTCGTACATTATCGATGGGTTTATAAAATTGAGAGGTTCTTTATTTATATGTTTTTTTTGTTTTAGTAAAAATATCATGGCACTTCATTAAATACATAATTATATTTTTTATTTATTTAAGATATAGCTTGGGCATTTGATATCTTACATGAGAAAAAAATCTCAACTTGGAGGCTATATTTATGAGGGCTATTTCTTAGAGGAGTTTCTCAAAATTTGTTCTAGAAACTTGGATGACATTGAGAAAATATTTGATCGAGTTGGACATGTTGATGACACATTGAATCAATCTGAAATACGTAGGAAATCAAAAATATTTCCTACTATTAGCCAATCAGTTGAGAGGAGCTCAAATGTAACTTTGACAGAAATGAAATTATTATAGGCACATAGATATGTTCTTCTAAATAGTGAAATTGAATATTGATTTATTTAAGAGTTGGGGATACAAACAAAGAGAAAAAGAAGAGGATGAATATGAAAGATGAAATATATAATAAAAGTTGTTAATAAAGAGCTTGTATAATGGTTTTCATGCCATGTATGATCATAAATATTGCAATAAATATGGATATTAGGTTGGCACATATATTATGTAAATCTAATAATGTATATTACATTGTTCAGATCATGAATACTAATACTCGATCTCAGTTTTTAGAATATTTGAAGTTTCTTGCTTGAGGTCCTGTAAAAAAAGATATAATGTTCGATGCTTACAACGTGAATGGATTTAGATTTCGTATAGTTGAATGGGAAGAGAGTTTGAAAACAAATAATAGTAGAATATTTACATTTTCTAAAGTTTAATACTGTGTAATGGTGGCTGATATTATCGAATTAAGTAACTGAGGGAATTTTTCAGTGGTTTTATTCAACTGCAATTAGGTGGATATTATTAGGGTTGTTAAAAGAGATTTATTGCAATTTACTTCTATAAACATCTCTCTCTTGACGGATGATGGTGAACATGAACTACATAATTTTTATATCATATCCTTTCAAGAGAAAATGTTATATTATGTGAATGATGTCATGGATTAAGGGCGGAGTGTAACTGCTCACGTAAAATAAAGAGACCTATATGATATGGGTGATGAAGTGGAATATTTGACCTCTGACATTGAATCCCATGAATATAAGGAAGTATAATAATATTTCCATTATGATATTGAAAATTTTTTTCTTACAAGAGTGGATGAAGTAGGTTATTTAATGATGGAGTAGTAAACTGACATGATTGAAGAAGAAAATGAGTGTATGTGCAGTTTTCCAGTCATTTACCATCCACTTTTGTCATTTGTGTAGTAATTCATTATCATTATTAAGTATACTTTGTTTGTTAGTACTGGGTATCAGTTATCATTTCTATATTTTGTCTCCATTAATATTTCAAAATATATGTTTTAACATAATTTTATTTGATTAAATGGCAAGAATATCAATGAGGAAGTATTATACTCACACTATAAGGTTAAAGGTTTTTTCTAGAAGCTGATGAACTCTGGTAATCTTTTCATTATTTAAAATATTTATTTGAAAATGTTATCTATGTAATATATCAAAAGAAAATTATATTTTTTTAATGCCTTCACAGTGTTTAGGCCACCATGCATCCAGAATAGAAGTGTGTTTTCATGTTCATAAAAAATCAGATGTGAGTTTTTTTAATGAGTCTTCCAAAGAAGATGGGGTTTGAATTCTTGTTTCATTTTAATAACATATTATCAGTTTTCACTATGTTAATATATATTTTCTATAATATGACTGATAATTGATTTATAGGTAACAATTAAAGAACTATGGAATTTCAATCCCACAGAAATGCTACTCAGTCTCCCAGGATGACCCAGTTAGTAAAGTCTGTGGGAGGGAGAAACCTGGTCGAGTGCATGGGATGAGTTTGGGACCATTACCATATGTGGACTTTGGTAGACAAATGGGGATTGCAAGTGATAACTGGTGGTGAGAAGGTAAATCACACAACTTCAAAATCATTTAGTTCACAACATTTTATTGATTTTATGTGTAAATACAAATTTACAACATTGTTTAATTTTTAATATTATTGTCTTACTGGTGCTGGTAGCAGGAAGTAGAGATGGGGATGGAGAAGGTGGTGAGGGGAGTTCATCATTGGGAAATAATTAGAGGAGGGGGTTTATTTCATGTATCAGTAAGTCCAATGTTGGTACTTTTTTTTATCTTTTTCTTATAATTTAGGGGATCAGAACCACAATTGCCCTATATATGTGTTGTATAACCATGTGTCTATATGTTTTGTTTCAACTGGCTATGGAGATTTATTTTTTATATGATCATATATGATGTTTATTTTTTATCTCCCTTTTACATATAGGTTGATCTGACTATTGTATTCTCCTATTTCCCACTTGTTTTTCATGGTGCCCTACTAGCTAGGAACCATGTATTAGGTGGCCCTCTATGATTGAACACATGGACATTGATTGCCAATTGAGCATGTCTAGATAAAAATGAACTAATTTCATGTCAAAATTTTAATAAATATGTAGTCATCATTATCATAGGATTATATTTAAGTTAACATTTTAAATATTATTTTTAGTGTGTTTATTATGAAAAGAATATATTTATAGTGTATTTTTTATTATACTAATTTCTTGATAATTATTGATACATTTGAACTATTTTATTTAAGTTATATTAAAATGAATTTATTAATAATTCATGAAATTATATGATGATTTATTTTATTTATATAAAATTACTTATTTTTATTTATAATTTATATTTAATGTGATTTAATTAACAAACCTATAAATTCAAAATAGCATATTAGATATTAAAAGTATTGCTTTCACTGGATTATTATGAAGAGTTTGTTAATATGATTCGTTATTCTTGTGTTAATTGAAAATCATGTTATCGGATCATTACTTCAATGTACATAAAATACATTTCCAAAACTTCATTTCAACTAAGAATAATATTGAAGACATATTACTAATAAAATGAAATATTTTAAAAAAGAAATGTCCTAGTAGTAAAATTGGATTCTAAAGTATCTTATGTCATATCATGTGATAATCCAAACATATAGTTTAAATACAGTTTTAAATCAAATTATGATGTCAATATACTTCATTTGATAAATAAAAATTCTATAATTATTTTAAATTCAATTTATTAAGAAATTATGCTAAAATATATTAAATTCTGTTTATTCTATTTTAAGCATGATGTTTAATGTTTTTAAAACTTTAATTGAACTATATATGTGATTTATTATGCATGATGGGTTTTAAATTTAAGTATGAAGTATGTAATTGAAACATGAAGTAATTCTATTGTAATTCTATGATGAAGTCAAAAAAAAAGTATTTTATATTTATAAATGTGATCCAAGTATTGTAATTCTTTGAAAATATGAAAAATTAATTATAATTTTTTTATGAGTGCCCCTATGAAAATTTTAATTTAATTATTTTATTATAATGTGTTGGATAGATGAAAATTTACTTGATGGTTTTGTATTGTCATACATTGTTAATGATATGTTTCCCTTAAACTACATGTTTGGTTATTGTGGATGTCAATTTATTGTTATAAGGTAAATCTACATGAAAAGAATTATAATTATATCATTATTGATATATTTAGTATAATTTTGATATGATATCGTGTAGTAGATGTCATTAGTTAGGAGTAATGGATATCTTGTTGAAATATGTTCTAGTAGATTGTATCTTGAATGATGATGTGTAAATGATTTATTCTGATTATGGGATGATGTAAGGGACATGTTTTGAAAATGAATGTGTTTTCCTACATGATGTGATGATCTATTAGATGTTTTTATAATTCATGTGATATTTACTAACCTTATGTTTTGATGTTTAATTGTAGGAGTATTCAACTTCAAGTAGTGGATAATGAATCAAGGAAACGCAAATGGAATTACATGGTTTGAGTTTTTTTAATTATTTGGGAAGTATTTTAATTTCCTTGTACAAGTTGATGAATATATAAAGAAACCTAAAATTTTCTAATAAGAGGTCGAGATGAATTCCCTGAGATATGAGTCACAATATTTGTGGAAGTGGAGCGTGATCCGATCACTTTGAGTTCGATCAAGGATCTATTCTTTGGGATGCATAGTTTTAGATATCTTAATATCAGGGAGTTCATTATTATAATTTTAATTGTAAAATACTAGGGAATCATTGATACACATTTCCTAGGGTTTAGTATGCATCTGTTTCTATGATGGGTTATTCGTAATAATTTGGTTTCTCTCTATAGAGTGGTCAATATTTCAAGGGTACCCCCCATGGTGGTAATATTGCTAGATGTTTTCTTGATCAGAAGAAGTGGTATTTAATTTGATCCTTTCAGTGAGAGATTTGGAGGTGTGTTCATCATGTTTGAGAGGTATTTACCTATAGTAGTTAATATTTAGAAATAAATTATTCTATATTTTTTAATTATATTGGAATAAAATCATTTTATATGTATCAAATGAAATGGATAATGAATTCTCAGGCCTTTATTTTGTGTATTTTAGTTGTTGGGGGCATTGGGAGGAATCTTGGTGGGAGATTGATTGAGAAGGTATTGGTTCTATTTGAAATTTTTAATGGAAATTTTTATCAAACCATGACTGAGGGTTTTTATCCATGTCCAATAAGCCTATGACATATAATGATATGTTTTGGTGTGAGGATTAGGTCATTGGGTTTCGATGTTGTTCTTTTTATCTAGTGGTAAATTATTTGTGGCATGAGGAGTTCAATTTTTGGAATTGAGGTTAAGATATTATTGTTGGCTTCCCTTATGTTTGGGAATATGTAGTCTATTGCATCATAACCACATTCATTACATAATGATTCATAAGTTGTGTTTTCTTGGTCTTGTGTGAAATGTCATGAACCATGGTGTCTGTTTCATAGTTGTTGTTTGGGGCGGATCAAGAATAAGGTAGATAAACATGATATACCCAATGATTCTTGCAATTCAATTGTGGTGGCATGGTGGAAATCATTACACCATAAATTCCTAATTTATATTGAAATTAATATTGTTCATGAAGTTTTAAGGTTGAATTATTAGGGGTATTGCATCATGATCGTAAAAAATTTATTTTGTTCTGAATCATCTTGTCGTTATTCTTTCAGTAACACCATGATTTCATTCAATTGTTTTTTTATCAAAAAATTTTAGAGTCCCCTACTCTTATTTCTATCTTTATTGTTTTAGTAACACAATGATCCCATTCAGTGTTACTATTGTATTGTTCTGGCTGCCGGTTCTAGGGCTACAGAACCCGCAACATGTTTTTTTCATTCATGATATAGATTTAGCTTAAACCACTACTAGATATAGTATTTTCACTGCATTTTAAACTGACGCTATATTATTGTATTTTTTAGGGTGGTGGTGAAAACCACTGCCAGAAAAGAAAATTTTTGACTTAGTAGTGGTTTTATCCATATTAGTGGTAGTTTTGTTTTTTAGTAAAATGTTCAGGATTTAGCAGTGATTTTAACCACAGATAGATTGAAGTTATTTTTTTAAATTGAAAGCCTCTTCTAAAACTAAAAAACTAATGTGAACTACGTGTTCTATAATATTTTCTAGAAACCACCACTAAATGGAAGGAACCATCATGTGTTGATTGCCGGCAATAATTTTTGAGGCAGTTTTATGAAACCGTTATAGGACTATCTAGCAGTTGATTGAACTACCACCAGATAAAAAAATATCCACTATAGAGGCATGTTGTCATAGTGTGAGGTTCCTATACTCTCATGGTTTTCAAAAATAGTAAATGTTTTTCGACTGACAACATTGAATCAATATTATATGTTGGAAGTTCATCAACGAAAGGAAATGAATACTGAAATATCTGTTACAATAGAAGAAAGAATCGGTTTAATTTTTTTACGGCTTCTTCCCGATAGATGAATGAAAAATATGACCTTCCCAAGGATATGTAAAAAAACTAAATAAATATTAGATAAAAATGATAAGGAAAGTAACTTAGAAATAATTGATAAGATTATAATAAAACTAATTAAATAAGTAGTAGTAATTCATATTTTCTTTATTGTTGTAGACATTCTTGATGCATTCCATGTATTCATTATATCAGTTGAAGGCTCAAAGTCCGGTCCATAATTAACATGAGAAGCTTCAAAAAAACCACCCTAACTCAAAAAAATATTACATCTCTATAAGAAAATAATTATTATATGAGTAATAATTAAAATAAATAAAAAAATAAATATGAAAAAATACATCAATTCTATGGATAATTATTTAATGATACAATCATTTTTTACCACAAAGATATGCTGATGGTAAATTATGAATGATGATAAAAAAATAAATAGATCTCTCTAAACAATAAATCAACGAGTAAATTGGATGAGATGAAAATAAGATACATTGGATTGAAGATTTTAATCATCTGAGAGAAAGAAAAGATATCCTATTGGGGTCATAAAATATTCATTTTGTAAAATAAATAAATAATTACACATAAGATATTAATTATCAGAGATGAATTCCACCCATTTGTGATAATTAAATGGATGGTAATCATAGATTCTTTAGGGTGGACCCAAAATTAAATGTTAGTGAATGATCTATTTTTTGGAAGGATTAATATAAAGCATACATAGTATTTATTAAATGCGCGATTAAATAAATAAATCCATTTTATAGAAGTATTAATGGGGGTTTATCATTTCAAATATGGTAATATTTTTATCAACTAAAATAAATACAAGAAAGGATAAAATCAATGAATAAAAATTCATTAGTGATCAGTAAGTTTTGGTGAAAACTCAAAGAAGTAATACTCTACAAAAATCGTCATTTATTCACATGTAGATCCTAAATCATTTATAGAGGATGATAGGGTTGCTAATGGGATCACATATATGCATTAGGAGCTTGATATAGATGAGAAAAATATGACATGAGGATCTTGATCAAAATAAAAACAAAAAAGGCATCTTATGAAGAAGGTTGTTGCATATATTTCTCCCAAACATTTCCATTAGTTTAAAAATAAATTTGTTTTGTAGTTAATTTTTATACTAATTCTGTAATACTCATAACATAAAAGGTCATGATAATTTTTTTTGTAATGATTTTTTTATTCCATGTAATTGAGATAGCCACATCTAGGGGTCGTCATATTTCCACTAGATGGATATAAAAATGGATTTAGTATTATGTTAGTGAACCATAAAATTCAATGGAATTAATAATCCATAGTGAACATAGCATGCCATTAAATTATTAAATCCAAAATAATAAAGTTGACATGAAATTGGATTCAAATGGTTTTCTGATTTTATACATGAAAAATATTTTTTATTTCAATAAAATAGATTATATTAAAAAATATTTATTAAATTTACATCAATCAATGTTAATATTTTATTTCATCAAAATTAGTTAAATCTACTAGTATAATATTTATTCTTGAATGATTTGAAATATAATTTAAAATTTCAATAATAGAAAACTTTTATTATTAAATGAGTTGAATTTCAAAATAAAATATATAATTTAGAAATTTTTTGATCAATCCTGAAAATTGATAATGATAATTTCTATAAACAATGTACTCTATTTCTATAATATGTAATGAAACCGTATTTTTTTTATTAAAACAACATGATACGTTGGTTTTTCTTATAAAATGACTCATTATAATTGATTATTTTCTAAATATATTTCAACAACCAAAATCAAAATATCAATTACATTTTATCTAAATGTTAGTTTTTCCTACATAATATAGTCTAATGAATATAGAACCTTAAATCACATTGATTTTTAATTTTATAAAATTTCATTAATATTATTTAAATCCAAATTCAAATATTTTAAAAATAAAAACTCAAAAAATTATATTTTTCAAAGAAGTAGTTAAATAAATAAGATAACAAATTAAATATATGTAATGTTTTTTTCTCAACCGATTGTACAGATTTATCTGAATCATTTGATTGATAAATATCCTAATTGACCAATAAATCTATCCCAATCCTCTTCAAATCGTTCAATATATTATTAATAAATTTATAAATTTTAAACAATATTTCAGTGCTCATTAACCAAGGAAGAAAATTCATGAGAAAATAATTATATACTTGTGCCCATGTGTCAAGATATTTCATGATCCATTTTTTGGAAACATCTTCTAGAATTACGTTTTAAATAGAAGGGTATAACCCTATATTTAAATTCCTCCTCACTCAACCATCCCATTTCCAATTTATGGATGACATTATATAATACCCCAAAGATGTCATTTGTTTCATTATCATTGTGATTTTCAATGTATTAATCCAAACCAAGGAAAAAAATGATCACTATATGGATGGAGTTTTCAAAATTTAATGATTGAATAGAGGTATTTGACATGGAATATACATATTAGGATCCTATTATACCTCACAACAATATGACCCAACATCGGGGTTAACATATTTTATGTTGGAGAGTACCAATGTTGTCTCCGGCCACATGATATCAGAGAATATAATACATCAATATATCTAAAAAATAATGAATTTTGGGTTATTTTATTATAGGATAGTGAAATTAGACCTATTGGGATACACATATGATTGATGTTAAGGTTCAGTGGATAACTGAGTGAAATTAGAGATAACTGAAAAATAAGATTTCATTTGAGTTGTGGCTGCGTTCAACCCTTGAATGGCTTGAGACATGGATTCCAGCCCTAGAATAGTTAGAACCTTGATTCTGCACTATATTCAAGCTAACATTCAATAAAAAGGAACACCAAAAGCAGGTCGATTCTATGGGGAGCTTTAAATACTGTGAACTAGTTCACGATGGTTAGGGTTCTTAAAATAGATTGTAAAACATCGTCACTACTTCAAAAAAAAGTGTTGATCACTATACCTTTTATCAGTTCTATGTTAATAAGGGGCGATAAAATGAATATTTATCAGTAAATTCTTTAGCATTGATAAATACATACAATACTTTTATTTAAATAATTATTAATTCTTTAAAATATAAGTATTATTTATAATTATAATATATCTAATAATACTATTTATAATATTATAATTTTACAATTCATTGAATATATAAATATTTATTTATAATTATATAAATACTTTTCGAAAAAATAATAATTATATCATTACACATATTTATATAATTATATATATATATAAATAGTAAATATATTCATTATTTAAATAAATTTGTTATAATTTTATAATTATTTATTTATAATTATATAAACACTTTACAACAATGTTGGACTCCTCGTGTTTTAATCATGTTTTAATGATCAAAAATCATATTCATTCTGTAAAAACTTGTTAATCTTTTGTAATTTATCATAAATCATGTGTACAGATGATTAATATCACAGTCCTTTAATTAAACCTTGTGCACTATATTTAATTTATTTTATAATAATTTCATTAATGAATGATTTAATCTAATCCATTCTATGAATATCACTAATGATGTCTGAATATAGATATTTGGCTATGTCTGATACATTGTGAGTCTACCTTCGGTTGTGTTTTTCTAGCAAATGTACCAGACAATGTGACTGTCCAGACACCATGACCATCCAGAGACCGTGGCCATCCAGAGATCGTGACCATCCAGACATTGTGACCATCCTGACACCGTGACCATCCTGACATTGTGTCCATCCAGCCACCATTTCATGGAGACACCGTTTCATGAAGACAATGTTTACAGATAAACTTTGACACCATTTCTTAATCTGTTTTTTCATTTTTCTATTTAATTTGTAATGGTTGTCTTTGAAGCCTTTAAATGCACTGAAAGAATTAATGTTTCTTTGTATACCTATGATCTGAGAGTATGGTGTACACGGTGCAAAATACATGAATCATGTCATCTCCAACACATGCTCTCTAAGAATAAACGAGAAGTTCGGTCTCAAAAAAGATAGAGCATAATAAATATGTACACACGAGTTTTTCTGAAAACAAGAACAGACACATGCAACTCAACATTCTTGAAGAACACACATAGCATTCTTGAATCAACAAGCTTGACACCATAGATCAGAATCGTTGAGCACATCTTTTCATAGTCCATACCATGAATAACATGAGCCAGATCTAACTGACTTACAATACTCTGTTTTCCATGAGAGGACTCGATTTCTATATCCTCTTTATCCCAGAAGTCCAGAACTGCATAGACTAACACTCAGAGCACATCTAAACTTATCTCATCATTTCTGATCTGTTGTGTATTATTTTTATCTTTTGAGTAGTGTGTGTGTGTCTATTAAAAAAATATCATTGTCTCCTCCATCAAACATAAGGATATAATATATCCTTTTTCTTATATCTCTTTACACCTGTGTATTCCCACATAGTGTGGAAGAAGTCCATGTGTTACTTTTTAGTGTTTACCCATGAAAAACATTGGAAGAGGTCATGTGACCTGGTCAATCTTGTGTGATTTTGTTAACCCAATATAATGTTTGGATCAAGTTTATTTAAATAATATTCTTGTTGGAATGTGATCACCATGTTGAGTAGATTAGGACCTGGCTTGAGACTGAACCACTTGTTTTAAATTTGCTGTTCTATTTACTTTAGTTTTCTCCATTGTACTGTTTAAACCAAGAATCACTAAATTTAATTCGATAGTTAATCTTGGAAAGACGTTATAATTTTTTCCCTATTATAATTTCTTCAAATGTAATGTTAATAATTGTGATTAGGATTACTGAGAATTAATCAATCTCTTAAGTAGTTTTTTAAACAGCCAGACATTCATAATAGTATAACCACGATTAACTGGGTTGTATTTAATTATTGGGGTACCATTTTAAGAATACCTTTTTAAACATACATTTTTATAGATACTCAATCTCCCCCTCTTGAGTGCTCTAATCTGAAAAACATTTGGTAACAGAGAAGGGTTTCTTCATCTTATTAAAATTATATTTTATAACTTTATTCAACTATGATTATAGTTCTGCATTAATGGTCTATAAATTTTTTCCAATTCTAAATTTCTATCTCTTTTATGTTATTTCTTTTTAATGGATAATATATTAGAAGGTGCTGCAATAAAAATACCACCATTCTTTAATGGAACCAGTTATACTCAATGGAAAATAAACATGAAAATGCATTTAGAAAGTGTGAGCTTTGAAATATGGTATTTAATTATAGATGAATATATGATTCATAATAATGATTGAATCACTTAGGATGAACATACCAAAACTACCTACAATTACAATTCTAATTCTATGAATGCTTTATACTGCTATTTAGGAGATACAGAAATTATGATTGTAAAAATGCCCCTAAAATTTGGGATACCTTATCTATTTCACATGTAGGAACATATAGTGTGAATGAAATGAGACTTAATACCTATACTATTTAATATGATAACATTAAAATGATACTTGATGAGCCTATTTCTGACATGTATCTTAGGTTCAACAAAATTTTCAACACAATTATTTCTCTTGGAAGAGAAGTCACAGCTAAAGAACAGATCATGAGAATTCTTAGATGCCTACCTGATATATGGAGAGGAACCTCAGTCTCTATTATAGAATCATGTGATATCTGAAAGCTACATGTAAAATAACTCATTGTGAAACTTATAATGTATGAAGAGGAGATGAAACTCAACAAGGAAGAGGAAGATGAACCCAAAATGAAATCTGTTGTGTTCAAGGCCACCACCTCTAAACACTGAGAAAGAGGGAAATTAGAAGTTTATATTGAAAGTTCAAGTAGTGAATAGTCATCACCTGACAACAATGAGGAGATGGATAAATAAGCTAGAAGGTTTACGAGATTCTACAAGAAGAATACCTTTTTCAGAAAGCCTAACTTCAAGGGAATATATGATCCAAAAGGAAGTTGGAAGAAATATAGGAAAAGATGTGACTGGTCTGATGAGTTTGTGTACTATAAATATAAGAAAAAAGGACATATCAAGGATGGTTGTCTAACTCTCATGTACAAAAAGAGATTTGGAGGAAAAGGTAGAAAGTATAAAAATGATATGAAAGCAACATGGAGTTCTTCTAAGGACAGTTCAAGTGACTCAGAATCCTCACATGATGAATAGGCTAACAAGTCCAATATGTGATTTATGAAAAACACATCTGAGGTAACACTAGAATATCTTATACACAATTCATACTATTATAGAGATGAGAGTGACTCTAAAAATATGTATAATGAATAAATGTTTGATAATTTTAATATTCTTAAAGAGACCTACAATGAACTAAAATATAAATAAATGTTATTGAAGAAACAACTTGAACTTACCTCAACTGTTAAAAATGAAATCACTTTAGATGGAAAAAAATTCTCAATTACTACAAGAGAACAATGGACTAAAACTATCTAATGAGAAATTTATGAAAGACATAAAAAATATTGACAATGAGAAAATAACCTTACATAAATTCTAGGTAAATAAATTGCTCCAAAATATACTACTGGCATTATCTATCAACCTGGAGAAAACTTTTTGGAAGAAAAAATTATGTTTCTAAATCAAGGACATAAAAAATTACTCTCAGTTCTGTATAACATTCAACTAGTTCAAGTTATGACAAAATTTCTACTATTTCAGGATTTTCTGGTCCAAAGAGATTTTAATTTTTAAATACTTTACATAATTATCATAGGAAACCTATACGGAAGATATGGATTTCTAAAGCACTTTTTACTATCATTACTGGACCCAAAAAAGTGTGGGTACCAAAATCCATTTTTATTTGACTATTTTGTTAGAAATATTCTTAAAGAGTTAATATAAGAGCATATGCTACTTGGATAGTGGGTGTTCAACACACATGACATGAGACTAATCATGCTTCAAGAATTTAATAAAAATTGATGGAGGATATGTCACCTTTTGTGATAATGCCACAGGAAAGAACATTGGCCTTGGCCAAATCAATAACACTAACTCAGTTTTTATATACAAAGTAAATTTTTATGATGGATTGAAGTATAATATACTTATTATTGCAATATTATGTGATGATGGATTTCATGTGAAATTCGTAAACGATGGTTGTAATGTTTTTAATTCTAAAAAAGAATTAGTGTATTCTACATTAAGAAATGAAATTGTTTATTCTGTTAACTTATATTCTTTAGATTCTCAAAATTAATCATGTTTATGTGTGTTTGACAAAGAGTCTTGGCTATGGAATAGGAGACTATGACACTATAACACTAACTCCCTTACAATGTTGACTAGGAAAGGCTTAGTCAAAGACATAACCGTACTTGAGTTTCCAAATGGTATAGTTGTAATCCTTGTCAAAAAGGAAAGCAAAACAAAATTTTCTTCAATACAAATAATGAATTGCCAACCCTTCAACCTCTTGAATTTGTTTATATAGATTTTTTGGACCATCTAGAGTTTCTAGATTAAATTGGAAGCAATATGTTTATATTCTTGTAGATGAATTTTCTAGATATATTGGGAATTTCTTTTTGATTCACCAAAGGGAAGCTTGTACTCATTTTACCAAATATTCCAAAACTATAGAAAATCCTAGTGGACATAAAATTAAATCCTCAAAAGGGGTTATGGCCATGAGTTTGAAATTCATGTGTTTGAATCCTTTTTCTCACAAAATAGATATAGTCATAATTTCTATTCCCCTCAGACACCTCAATAGAATAGAGTTGTTGAAAGAAGAAATAGAACCCTACTAGGGATTTCTAAAACCATGTTTAGTGAGTATAACCTACCTATTTATTGTTGGGTTGATTTCGTAAATACAACATGCTAAATAATCAATAACATGTTGATTAGACCTATTCTTCAAAGAACTCCTTATGAGTTATGGAACAATAGAAAACCCAAAGATATCTATTTAATGTTTTTGGTTACAAAACCTATATCCTTAATACTAAGGACAATATTGAAAAATTTTCATCCAATAGTGATGAAGGAATATTTTTAGGATATTAAATTTATATTAAATCCTATATAGTGTTTAATAAAAGAACTAAATGTGTGGAAGAATCTGCCCATGTCAAATTAGATGAAACAGATCCACAATAGCCTACGACCACTCTAGAGAACCTGGAGGATGATGTATCAAATATGGACATTAATTCAAAATCCCCTAACCATCGTGTAATGGAATTTGAGAAAACTCCTTGTTTTGGAAACTTTTTAGATTCTGGACACAATGATCCAGATCCTGTTGAAGAACCTGAAATCACCAGTCCTTCTTTTTCAAGAGCTGTTAGAACTCTTAAGAACTATTATTTAGATGTTTCTGTAGGAGACTTGGATAAACGAACTCAAACTAGAGATTCTCTTATAAATCATGTTGAACAGTAGTTCTTCTTGTCACAAGTCGAACCTAAAAACATTAATGATTCTATCAATGATGAATTTTGGGTGACGGCTAGGCAAGAAGAACATAATTAGTTTTAAAGGAACAATGTTTTGAAACTTATTGAAATACCCAAAGACATATTTACCATAGGCACTAAATGGGTGATTAGAAATATTGTAGTTGAAGCTGGTAACCTAGTTAGAAACTGCGCTAGATTGGTTACACAAGGATATTGTCAAGAAGAGGGAATTGACTATGAAAAAACCTTTGAACCTATAGCTAGACTTGAATCCATCAGAATTCTACTTGCTTATGCTGCACTTCTGAATTTAAAACTATATTAAATGTATATTTAGAGTGCATTCCTTAATGGGTACATACGTGAGAATGTCTTTATTGAGAAAACCCCTGTTTTTACAAATAATCTTTTTCCAAATCATATTTTTAAATTATCAAATTCTATATATGGTTTAAGACAAGCTTCAAGAGCTTGGTATGATAGATTAAGTAGTTTTCTTATTTCCAATGGTTTCACAAAAAGAATAACTGATCCTATCCTTTTTATAAAACGAATTTCCAATGATTTATTAGTAGTTCATATTTATGTAGATCATATTATCTTTGTATCTTCAATAAATTTTTAATGTTATTATTTTTCCAAAATAATAAAAAACAAATTTGAAATGAGTTTAATGGGTGAACTAAAATTCTTTCTTGGATTTAAAATCATACAAAATGATGATAGTATTATTTTAAATCAAAGAAAATATAATAAATATCTTCTAAAATGTTTTGGATTGGATAGTACTAAAAGTAGTGACACTCCAATGTGTACCACTTGTATGTTGGATCTTGATAAAGATGGAAAATCTATTGATCAAACCACTTATAGAGGAATGATTGGATGTTTACTCTACATAACTGTTAGCCGAAATAACATTATGTTTAGTGAGTGTATGTGTAACTGTTTTCTTACAAATTCTAAGGAATCTCTTTTAAATGATGTCAAGAGAATTTTTAAATACCTCAAGCAAACACCCATTCTAGGTCTGTTCTATCTCAAAGGACAATCATTAAAATTAGTTAGTTATTCGGATGCTAACTTCGGTGGTTGTAAGTTAGATAGAAAAAGAACATATAGAACATATCACTTTTTCGGAAAGTCACTAGTATCATAGACTAGAAAGAAAAAGAATTCGGTTTCATTATCTATGACAGAAGCTGAATATAGAGCTACTGGTAGTTGTTGTGCACACATATTTTAGATGAAACACACATTATGAGATTATGGATATCAATTCAGGCATGTACCTATAAATTGTGACAATACAAGTGTTATTAACATCTCAAAAAATCCTGTTTCAAACTCTAGGACAAAACATATTTATGCGAGACATAATTTTTCGAGAGATCATTATAAAAAAGGTGACATCACTTTGGAATTCATTAGAACAGAATATCAGCTTGTTGATATATTCACCAAACACATTAATTATGAAGAAATAGATTACATCACACAAGAATCAGGTATGATAAATCTTAAGTAGTTATCTTACTATTTCATGTCTTACCATATCATATCTTACTTTTTCATATCTTACTATTTCATATATTACTGTTTCATATATTAATGTTTCATATCTTACTATTTCAAATCCTACTGTTTCATATATACCTATTTCACACTTTACGGTTTCACAAATCACTATCTTGAGATTATTGTTTAACTATAATAGTTCTATAATTTTACTATCTTAAGACATTTTTTCATGTTTATGGTCTCATAGTTACATTTTCTCAGCTACTATAAAACACTTACTATCTCAATCAACACAGTTATACATTTTAGAAATCACACTATTATGGTCTCACCACGAAGTCCTATTACTATCTCACCGTGAGAGTCAGTTACTATTTCACCGTAATTACTCATTATTATTTCATTTTAAAATTAGAAATTGTATCACGATAATTACTTATTTTACCGTTTACTTTCCTGTTCTTTTGTTTTTGCGACGACTAGTATTAATAAATGATAAAAACTAAAGAACATTCACTTTTTCTTTACTCAAGATCTCTTCTATGAAATCGAAACCCTTCTCCAAGTCCTATAGTTTTCTCTCAATCTCTCTATAACCCTTGGTGAATTCCCTAGATGAAACTCCCATCATCGTCAACTCTTGAGAAACTGGAATTTTGATTGAATTTGTCCAGAACCTAATTAGCCCTAGAAAAATTGATTTCATTGTAGTCAAGTATTAGGATGTATTTTTGATATATCTAAGAAAAAATGGACAAGATATCAATCTATGAAAGTATGTAATACTTTATATGTGTGAATTTATCAAGACCACCTCCATGTAAACATCCATATTCTATTCAACACTTATTTTATCCATGCTTCATGAAAAAGGATTGGTTGGACAGAATGAAGAATTTATCAAGGATTATGAGCTTTGTACCTCAAAATTTATAGTAAAGATGATGAAAATAAGTTGTAATCCTTAGAGAAAAGCATGGGTGGAAGAAAATGATAGGATTTAAGATAACTTCAATCTAGTGGAGCACCCTTCAAGACCTAAAAATGTTTCTAATACTGGTTTAGAACGAGATGAATTTTTTGAGTATTCCAATGAAGAATAAGAAGAAGATTAAGTGGTTGTTGTAGTTATAATAGAAACTGTATTGAATGAGGAGTAGAGTGAACTTGTTATTCAAGAATTATCTAATAAAGAAGTGTCTATTCCTGAAATAGTTGTTGATTTGGAAGAACAACCTTCCAAAAAAGAATATTTTGTTTCTGTTGAAAGAGAATAGGAAGTTGTAGAAGAGGATATAGAAGAAGATTTGTCACTTTTTTGGTAAGGAACATGTAGAGGAACAAACTTCTCCTGAAGTTATTCCTTCTTTGAATAGTGAATGGAGCCACCCTTTCTATTGGATAGACACGAAATGGATGAAGAAATTAGGGATAAAATCATGGAAATTTATCAAAGACCTAAACCTCCGAGTCCTGAAAAAGATTAAACCGTTTAGGAGGAGCATCCCCCAAGTCTGGAAAGTATTGAAATTCCTAATCTAGTTGGTCCATGATCAATGGATATATGGTATAAATTTCCCAATTATTTCAATTTGAATGATTCATAGGAAGTCATAATATATGGTCTTGATCTGTCTACTATGTTTCAGTTGATGATAGCATCTCCTCCTGAATCTATCTCTACCAATGAACCTGAGCCTATCACAGATTATATCTCAGAGCCTTTAAAAGAACCTTCAAACTTGGTAAATAAAGATGATCTAAAAGAATTTGGTGTAACCCAGTTGGATGGGGTTGAAAAGATCATGAATAATCAAATTGCTCCTCTAATCAATTTGAGTGAAAGAGATGTTGTCCTGTTATAGGAAAATATTATATGGTATATTCAGCCAAAAATTCTCCATGAGATTCAAGAAAACAGAATTGAGAATAGACAACTTATTTACAAAGTAAAGACTCTAAGAGGCATGGTTGAAGATATGCATAAAGTGGTGAACTCGAGACCCGAACCTGATTCTCATCCTACTGAGGATCTTTGTTGTCAGATTCCACATGATGTGGCCTCACTAATTCAACCTATCCTGACTTCTTTAGCTGACATGGAGGCTGAAAAAAACAAGGAAATTGTCCAAGATATGTGTGAGCTTGTTGTTGGTCTTAATAAGTTAACTGAAGAGTATATAGGCTATATTCAAAAAGTTCTATATCAAATGAAGTCTCTTACCTTGGTTGTCACCACTTCCCATACCTCTGGACTGTCATATCAACCTACTTTAGACAGTGATCTGCTCAGAATAGTTTTCAAAGAAGAACATCAGGCTTTGCTCAATGGATTTGATAATGAATCTTATATAAAGTTATCAAGAGAAGCAACATAGTTCGTGATTTTGTGAGAATCCATTATAATATTCCAAATGATGATAAAAAAGAAATTTCTAAAATGGTGGATTTCTACTTCAACCAGATCTTCTCAAAGAATTTCATGACCAACCACTTAAAGTACCTTATTTAGAATCTCAGATTTCCTCCTTTTACTCATGATTTCAAAATTCAAGTCCAAAATCTCAATGATTTCACTCCTTTATTAGAATTGTTTTTAAAGAACTAGGATGATTTTGATAAATACATGAAATATGGTGGAGGTATTATTTATGATTTTATCATTATTTTTCTGCCTTATCTTCATGTTCAGAGTACTTCCATTACGGTTCCTGCAGTTGCACCCCTGAGATTTGGTTTTCCTACCATTTCCTCTACTACGCTTACCTCTACATCTATGTTTGTCTCTCAATATTTGAGTCAGATCAGGCCTGTAATCCTTGATCAATAGTTGGCTTGGTCTTCTACAACCCCTCCCATGGCCCCATATATCTTTTACGTTCTTCCTTTACATTCTCTATCTACCTGTTCACTCCCTTCTTCTACTTCTACCTCTGCTCCTATGACTTCTTCATTTGATGCTGCTACCATGGTCAAGGGGAAGACAAGTCAGTGCTAAAGAATAGTGACTACTATCATTTGATAGGTATATTGATTCATTTGTTTTGATATCTACTTGTTGTAATGAACCTACTCTTTATCTAATGCATTTTTTACTTTTATTGTCTATTTCTTATTCACTCTTTTTGTTAATCCCTAAAGGGGAACAACTTTTCACATTAAAGAAAGAATAGAGAAATATGTATTTTATATGTACATTAGAGACATATACACTCTAAATACACACTAATTAAGAGCTATATTCCCTAATAATAGATCTCTCACTCATATGATTTGTGATCATTAAAAGGGGGGATATTGTTGGACTCCTCATGTGTTAATCATGTTTTAATGATCACAGATCCTATTCATTCTATAAAAACATGTTAATCCTATTTAATTTATCTACAATAAGGTCTACAGATGATTAATATATTTATTATTTAAATAAGAATTGTGAACTATATTTAATTTACTTTATAATGATTTCTTTGATGAATGATTAAATCTAATACATTCTATGAATATCACTGCATAAGTGTGAATACAAGTATATGGATAAGTCTGATACACCATGAGTATTACACCAGTTGTGTTTTTCTAGAAAATGAACCAGACACCATGACTATCCAGACACTGTGATCATCCAGACACCGTGACCATCCAGACACCGTGACCATCCAGACACTGTGACCATCCAGATACCGTGACCATCCAGACACCGCTTCAAGGAGACACTATTTCATGAAGAAACTGTTAATAGAAAAACTATGACACAATTTCTTAATATATTTTATTTTTTTCAATTTAATTTCTAAGTTTAATATTTTAAGCCTTTAAATGAACTGACATAATTAATGTTTCTATGTAGACATATCATCTGACAGTATGCGGTACGAGGTGAAGAATACATGCATCCTGTCAGCTCCAACACATGCACTCTTAGAGAAGTGCATCCTATAAAAAGATAGATCTTAATAAAGAAGTTCACATGAGTTTTTTTTGAAAACAATAACCAACACATGAAACTCAACATTCCTAAAGAACTCAAAAATCATTCATGAATAAAAAATATAGAAACCATAGATTAGAATCATCGAGGACATCTTCGCATAGTCAAAACCACAAAGAACCTGAGCCAGTTCTAGCTGACTTAGGATACTCCGTTTTCCATGATATGACTTGATTTCTGTATCTCCTTAATCCCCAAAGTCTAGAGCTGCATAGACTAATACTCATATCACTTCTAAACTTATCATCATTTCTGCTCTTTTGTGTATTATTTTTATCTTTCGACTAGTGTGTGTGTGTACCTATAAAAACACACATTGTCTCCTGCATCAAAATAAAGGATACATGATATTGTTTCTCTTACATCTCTTTACACCTGTGTATTCCCACAGATAAGTGTTGAAGATGTCTATGAGTGACTTGTTATTGTTTACCCACAAAAAAACTATGGAAGAGGTCATGTGACCTGGGCAGTCTTGTGTGGTGTTGTTAACCCCGATCTCCGGTGTGGATCAAGTTTATTTATATAAACTGCATGGTGGAAGGTGGTCACGAAGTGGGGTGGATTTGGTGTCGACTTGAGACTAAACCACTTGTTTTATATCCACTGTGTTGTTTTCTTTAGTTTTCTCTTTTTTAATATTTAATATAGAAATCACTAAATTTTCATTGATAGTTAGTCTTGTAAAGAAGTTATAATTGTTTTTCCTTATTATAATAGCTGAAAAGTAATGTTAATAAATGTGATTATGATTACTGAGAATTTATCAATCTTATAAGAAGTTATTTAAACAGTCAAACATTCATAATAGTATAACATTGATTAACTAGGCTATATTTAACTGTTGGGGAACCTTTTTAAGAATACCTTTTTAAACAGACATTTTTATAGAGACTCAATTCACCCCCTCATGATTACTCTACTATGACCAAAAAATATATTATTTATTTATTTATAATTTTAAATGTATGAAAACAATAAATATACATTAATAAATATATTTCATAAAAAATATTATTTACCAATGTTTTTTTACAATATTATTGAACATTTTATCTTATGTTCATGCATGTTAAAAATGAATAAAATGTATTATTTCAAAATGAGTATAATATTTTTAAAATTCAGATAATTTTGATGAATACAAAACTTTAAAAATAGATATATATCAAAATAAAGAGGAATAGATATTGAAAATTTTAAAATATAGTAAATAAATACAAGTAAAATAAATAATATAAAAAGATTAAATTCCAAAAAAATATATGTTTGTGTTTGAATATGTATATAATACGTATATGTGAAATTAATAGAATATGTTTGGTCTATGTTATAAATTGAAAAATCAAATGACATTAAATTATGTCCATTACTAAATGAAATTATTCGGTATTTTTAAATCATATTAATTTTTAATTATAAACCATTATTCCCTAAAGACATTACTATTTAATGTAATGCATAAAAAATAATTTTTTATTATATAAATCATATTTTTATACATTAATATATATATATATATATAATATATACTATTTATTAAAATTATCAATACTCTTTTAATTAATAAATTTTTTAATATTTTACTCAATTTACTTATTATTTATTTTAATTTGTTTAATTTATTTTTCATATATCTATATATTTGATAAATACAATTTATTAGTATTTATAATTTATATATAGTATAATCAATTTAATAATTTTTATAAATAATTATTTAAGTAATAAAACATATAATGTTATTTTTAATAAACACATTTTTAATTTTTATTTATATATTTATATATTTTTATTTATTCATACACTTATCTACCATAAAAAAGAGAAGATAAATAATTCCATTATAAGAGCTCAAAATATAGAGCTGATAAAAGGAACCCTTAATTAGCACTAAAATTAATGTGATAAAAAATAATAACTTTTTTCAGTGATAAAATGAAATCACTGATAATGAATACCATTTATTAGCACTAAAAATAAAGCACGGATAAATGGGACACTTTATTAGTGCTTTAAAATGTGCTGATAAAGGGTTATTTTTATCAATGTATTTTTAGCATTGATAATGATGCCATTAATTAGTTATTATTTCTAGCGCTAATAAAAACAAGTATTATTAAACATCTATTTTGTAGTAGTGGTTTATGAGAACATACTCATAAATTGGAAATCCTTGTTTCCATGTGTTGTTTGATGTTCCTATATATAGACATATGTATTGATCATTATACTTTATGATGATCATTAATGGATATAATGACTTATGAGATATGATGTATTTATGAAAATCAGTATTGCATCTATTTGTTATGAAGTCGGATTTTTTGAATGTATCATGAGTGATATTTCATTAATGAATAGTGTGGAAAATGATTTATCTCTTATGTTTCCTAACAAAACATGATATCTTAAGCCATTTATTATGAATGAGACTACGTGCATAAATCCATGGCCATGGTTTTTATTGGGTGAGATCATGTCTATAAATTCAATGACTGTGACATTGAGCATATAGATTTGTGGAATCAACATGAAACTTGTTTTATTCTATATATCACGATAAGGCATTAAATTCTATAGTATGTATTTTTAGGATGTTGGATTTTATTGATTCATTAAAATATTTCTCTATGGGTAACATGGAATATTTCTAGATGATAACCTTGGAAATTAGGTTCTCATACTTAATTCCACTGATGAAGAGGCCTAGAGGGTTACACACTCAGGGTATCCATGATCAAAATAAAATTACAGTATTAAATTTAACTTGTTATAATAAATAATATTTATCCGGGTTTGTTTGATCAACAATTTTTATTAACAGTTTATTCCATATAATAAGGGAGTTAAATAATAAAAAAATATTATTTTAGACATATATAACTAACATTAAACATATAATAATGCAGTTACATTGATTTAATTAAACTCTCATTATTTGAGGATCGGTAAAAGTGGATTAGTTAAAGGGGAATGAGATTAACAAAATCTATCTATTAGAAAATATATAAATGATATTTATTTGTATTCTTAATTAGCTTCAAATGTATTGTGATTAAAAAAGTTTTTATTATTATTACTTAACATGGAGTCTACTATAAATATTATTGATTTTTTGGGGCATGTGTGGGATCTTCCAATCCCAAATAATCCATAATATATATATCCTAAATGCATTTTCTATACACAAAAAATATATGAGGAAATTCTCAGGCCCTATAATGATTTCAATCTTCCTTCTTTCTAGAGCCTTCAAGGGAACACTGATAGTTTTCAACCTTTAGGAAGAATACTACTGTGATCGACCACAAAAAAAGAATGTGGTCAACAAAAATTTTGCTGGAACCTAATGATAATATGTTATAATTTAGATATTGTGGTGCACATGTGTATCACTAATAAAGGTATTCTATACTCGGTTATTTCAATGGAATGATGGTGTGATAAGATCTAGTCAATCGAATCATCAATGAATAATGAACTACATATTGGGGTAATTTCATATCTACTCATAAATTAATTATAAAGAACATGGTATGATCATTATTTTACAATTTTTTATTTGTAATCTATCCAATTACTCCATGGTTTTCACTGGAATTAAAATTTGATCATATGTCGAAACAATACAAGTAAATAAACACTAAATGTTAATTTGATCATAACATCAATGTACACTATATAATTATTTATTTCCATTGATTGGTTTCTTGGGTTTTTACTTTTAATTACCTTAAAAGGATTCATTTTATGATCTAAATATAATTGTCTCTTCAATTTATTTTTTCATGAAAATATTACATGTATATAGTTCATGATTAAAAATGAAGTAGAATTCAATTCATTTAATCTGGATGTGCGAAAGGATATTCCATGGAAAAACCATATTACATGACCTGTAGTTTCTATAAACACTCCACATACATTTGTTTTCACATATGAATCATGTCAGAAATTCAAATATATCTTAGGTAATTAAATGGTTGTTCTGACAAAAGTGGATCATCATGAATATTTTAATAGACTATCACAATTATTGATGAACTGTATACCACTTAACCACTATATACGACATGAATTACAATTTATGTCATGGTTGAGAACATAGGGTTCCCCAGTGAGCCATGTATTTAATATATGACATGAGGAATGATGATATATAAAAATATGAGGCCACCTGTCATGTATTCTTACTATATACCATGTACCTCATGCATTTCAACATGAAGAAATCACACATAGTAAAATATCTTTTTTTGCAGACATGGTAATTTGATATTTTACACCATGTATATTTAAAAAAAAATTGTGTACTTCAAGTGAATTTTTAGAAGGAAACACTACCAATCTGAAGGCATGCTTTACAGACATGGGAAGAAAATAGAAACCATTTTGTAGTCTTATACTGGAAATGTTCTAAAAATTTTCTCTGAGAATGAGTTAGAGATGTAATCAAATTAATTCACATGTATTCCATGTTCCATTAATTCAATAATACATGCCATATCATAGGATATATATTTATATATTAAATTAAATTATGTGTCAAAAATTTAACGAACACACACTATTTACTCTATATAAAATTATATACTATATTGATTTTAAAAAAATATTTTTTATAAAGATTTTAGAATAGGGAGAGTTAAGGATTCTTGGATGGAACTAAAAGAAATTTAATTAGTTGGATTAATTCATATAACATTATCTTAATTAAATGAAATTAATTAATTTATTACTAGATTGTAATTATATAATAAATTATTTATTTGTGGATGATCCTAATATAAGACCATCCCCTCTATGTGAATGGATTCTTTTTATTAATTACGGTTAAATTATTATTCATTGACTTTATGTCATCCAATATTCCTTATTATTTAAGATACTTTATTCCCATAGTTTCATTTATATAAACCCCCTTTATTAAATCTATTGGATCTCCCACATATATGTGAGTAAAATATTATATATGGATGAAGTTCTAACTGTAGATGTGGTTGTCCTAATGAAGTATCCAAGGAGAAACTAATCATGTTGATACCTAGGATTTAACATGGAATAATACAACACAAAAAAAATTGGTTCATGTTTTTTCTAATATGGTCAAGGATAATTTTACCATCCTCTAGATAAATTAACCGTTACAAAAAATCTTGATCATGCCAATTATGTTTTATTTATTTTTCTTTATGGTTAATTTTTTATTCTTTTGGATGTTTCATAATCAACTGATAAATTAATTAAAAATCTTACAAGATGGAATAAATAATAACCAGATTATGTAAGTGTTTTATAAAACATGGTTAATCACTTATGAAAAATACACATAATATTAACAAGGCATGTGAAAAGAAAAATTGAGATTTATTTATAAGGATAGAAAAATTCATCCATAAAATATTATATTGGTATAATCTTCCACTAGTAATGTTTTAATAGAACTCATAGTTCAATGTTCTTGACCCATCCATGTTTGAGGGCTTTCAATTATCATGTAAATTGTTTCTTGATGTTTTGGGTTGACTTTACCTAGTTTACATCCGGGGATTACTTTCCATGAATGAATTATTTATGTTAAATTCAAATATTGATAGAATATTAAAATTTTAATTTCATTATTGGTGATCCATCTCTATATATCAAGGAAATATTATTTAATGTATTTGGAATGTTATGCCTACATAAAAGAATTCAAAAAAAATGTTTCAGTCTCATGTTTAAGATATGAGAAGGGGAATAAATATCCCTTCCACTAGAATATCCAAGGGACATGATATCTTGAAATAGATATAGTGGGATATTAGGATCAGAAAAATTTGTGGGAGATTAATGGAATCTAATTTCATTTTAATTTGTTAATATTTTTTTTAATCAATCCACTCATTAATTATCTACTATAAATTTTTAGTATATGTAAAATAAAATTACTTTAATAATATCACTTTAATCTATACTATATATGTATAACCAAATCAATGTAACAAATTTCTAGGAATGGAATAGGTTCATATATGTTATAAAACTCCACAAATTTAAATTATATTTTTTGGAAGACCCACATAATGAGTTCATTTCCAAAGAGACTAATGAGGAATAAGCATCTATTTATTTGAATAATTTCATAGACTCTATGGATGCCCACTTATTCATGATATTACCTATTTACAATGAGCTTCAAACAATTTATAATTATATGGATTCACATAGAATCATTTATCCCCTTACTGATATCTATCAAGAGAAGGAGACATCAAAAATATATGATATATCCAATGTAAAAATCATGTCTATTCTTGGGGAGTTTCTAAATTTGGGAACATGTTTTCAATATTATTATCTACAATGAGAACAAATATATCTTAGGTTTTATGATCGTGATGAAATAAAAATAGTTCTCATTATGTCCACACTACATAAATTATTCACTATTTTTATTGATAATTATAATATGAGGGACAATTAAGAAGATACCTACAAAGGATTGGAGTCACAGGAAGAATAAATTTTCAAATTGGTGATGAAGATTCTTTGATCCTATGGATTTTTCATTGATCCATTGATTCATTTATCCTTATTGGGAATGATCTATAAAATATATCAAAATGGATTCTCTTGTACTAAAATTTGGCTCCCAAGACATGCAAGAAAAGGTAAGTAAGAAAGACACCCCATACTTATTTGCAATTGTATATCCTTGAAGAAATATATTTCATTGATTCATTCATTTAGGGATGACCACGCTAATCCTACCATCATAAAGTGATTAGATTTAGAATCACTTTCTATTATCATTAATCTAGATGCACTCTAGTAAAGAATCTTTTTATATATATTCTCTCTCTTTAGCTGAATCTCTTACTAGAAAGGTGAAAATCTCGTATACAACCAAAATTTAAAATCTAGAATATATCATTACAGGAATATTACTCAATTCTGGATAATCGTGACTGTAAAAGGAAACTTCCATATCACTCTAGGGGTACATGAGGATTTTATATCAATTTGGAATATTTGAAATCTAAATTTGAGACATAGAGTTAAATGAATCTCAGAATGGGTTATGAATTTCAACCCATTCAAACAGTAGAATTCGAATGCTAAAAATTGGGCAAGGATACATGGCCTTCCTTGGGTCTTTTAGATCCAATAAACACTAATTTAACTCAAATAATTTATTTTTATTACTTTAAAAATGGAATAATATATACTTAAAAATTATCTATGTATTTATTCTACAGTCCCCATTATTTTGAATATGGATACAATTCCTCCTAATATGATTAGTTTTATTTTTAAATATCATAAATTCAAGGTGAATTTTGAATATGAGCATATTACACCATAATGTGACATATGAAGGATTCTGGGATATGAAATTATAAATTTTAGAGTAATTTAGTAGAATTATTGGTTTACTCATAATGACAATGAAAGGAAAAGGTTTCGAAAAATAGAAAAATAAGGCCATAGGGTTGGAAAATGGAGATCCTTCTATGAAAGATGATTCTATGAATGGGGATGACCTTAAAACAAAAACCTTAAGGGTGGAGATTTTTTAGGAAGAATAGGAAGTGAATAACTCCCCTCTTCCTACTATATTATCTGATCCTAAAGAATCCCACACCTAAAATGACCAGGAATACACCCCATTTGAGGATGACTATGAAAATCATCTAGAAATTACCATTGAGATAACAAACATAGTTTCACCTATTCAATAAGAGGTGATTTTTATTGATATAATCAAGGTTAATATTGATGTATATATCCATGATGATAATAAGATCCTAGAAACAAAGAAGGAAATTACAAAACATGGTACTGTAGGTGTGGGCCAACCGACAAAATATTTATATCTAAGGCCCCCATTGCATAAGGATATATGATCATACTACATCCCCTTTAATGAGTAATGTTTCTACTAGATTTCTAGAATTTAATTCCTCTAATGATGTTACATGTACTTGAATCTAATATCAGCCAGCAAAAGAGCTAGACAAATCAATAAATTAGACATAAAAATAACCTACATGAAGAAGAGAATGGGGATTCACTGTAAGAGTTGGTGTCCTAAATCCAAGTGGTTTTACTTTTATTACATGGATATTTAATGTACTATTACATATTTCTCATTGTTCTGCCTAACTATAATGTAATAATGTCTTAAAGTATTTGTTTCAATGAATGGTCATGACAAATCCCCTCTATGATGAGAACATTGAAATGATATAACAATATTATTAAATATTGTTCTATGGTTGGATGTCATGATATGATGGGACACATTTCTTGTATACCCTCAGTTGTGAGTACTCATTAGAAGATGAGGCTTTCACTCATGAAGTTTTCACTTGGTAATCTCCAAGATACGAGATTATGAGAACAACCCCGCTAGTAGGAATTCCGCATGTTTTGGTGTCATCATATATTTATATCTATGAGCATGTGTAATGATACTTAGACATTAATATTATCATCAATATGTGCCACAACTTACACACTTTGATTTATTGATTAAAACCATCACACATAAATTTGGGGGTAATTAGGGTATGTTGGGTGCATCACGAGGGGCATTCTATTAATGGATAAGTCGAGGAAGGATTTATCCCATCCGTTTATGGAATTTGATATATTTTCCCTTTGATTGAAATAGACCCATCGTGCTAAATTTCATGGCCATGGTGTAATGCCGAGTTTATTTTAGGTATTCAAAGAATGACGTAGAAAGAATAAATGTTGATGACATATCATGAAACCTTCTTGAAGAGATAGTGCGACAAAGGGATTATATTAAACAATGGGAATTCATAAGTGGATGTCATTGTTGAAACTTTAAGTTTTTTCTCTTGGGTGTCATGACTAGTTACAATATTGTACTCTTGGACTTTAGGTAAGATTTCCTAATGGCAACGTGAAATAATCTTATAGGGTCACACACTAAGTGTTTTTGGTGGTCTCAGTTAAATTCTATTGTAATTTAATTAATGAAATAAATATTATTCTCAAGACCATGGAATAATTTTATTCTAGTTAAGACGATCACATAAATTGAATAATATATATATATATATATATATTATTGAACATTTAATAAATATTTATTTACTAGTTTGTAAATAAAATATTTATTTAAGAGAATAAATTATTTATTTATTTATGTAGGTGTCCAATAAATGAAAGTGCTGTTCGAGTGGACCATGGTCATTCCAGTAGTAAAATAATTATTTGCAAGATGGTAAATAATTATTTAACTAGTTGGCATATATTAAAATAATTCTGCTATTATTTTGTGACACGGAATTTTATTTTTAATTCTATTTTGCGGAAGTTGGATTTCTATAAATAATGATGTGGAATTATTATTAAATTCATGTGTTTTTTCAATGTTCACTAATGTATTTATTTGTTGCTATGAAATTAAATATTGTAACTTAAATTCCATGTATATAAATAGGCATGTACCCCTATTGTGCCATACACCGCACCACACGACTGGTGAATTGATAATTGTTGAGCCAAACAATTTCTCTCTTGAATCCTGTTTCACCTCACTCAAGAATGAGAGATGTTCCTCAAGGCTAAAGAAGAAGTGATCAATAACGACCGACAAAAGACACTCACTTCACAGTGCCAGCACCCGGAGAAGGAGTGGTGGAGATCAGAGGCCATCGGAGCACGTGTGGATCACCACTAGAGGGGTTCTAGTTTGGATCCTTACAACAACAAAGAGATAATCTGGAAGGGTCAAACTAGATGACCAATATCATCAACAAAGAAAAATACCAAAGACATATGTATTATTATTTTTATGAATGTAATTGAATTTATTATGAATATGTTGTAGAAGAACCTCTCTAATGGTTTTGTGCATCTTTTTTTCGTTATCTAAATCTTTGATTATATTCCATGGAGACTGGAATTCATCGTCGTATTGATCTTGGGATAGGCATTGATCTTGGTAAAAATCAAACTTGGGTTCCATCCCAACCACGCTTCTGTTACGCCTGGAATCTTCAAGTGGTATCAGAGGGGTTAAATCATAGTTTATAATTATTTAAAAATTTCATTGATGAATTATTAATTAAAAAATTTATTTGTTTCAATTCATGTTAATCGTTCTAAAAATATGAATCTCGAGATCTAATCCTTCTTTTTTATTTCTCGTTCACCTTACATAAATGATCTTTTCATTTAATTTTGATTAATATAAAATAGAGGATCTCATCCAGTGGTGCTAAAGCATCCTGGATTTACAACACCAGAACACACAGCGTGTATTCGTTAGTACCCGATGTGTAGTCAAGATTCAATGCATTGGACCGGTCTTCCAAACCATGCCATATGTTGTAGTCGTTCTAAGTCTTAAAGGAATCTGTGTGTTGACCAGGAACATGTGGCATGTAGTTTCCGTATTACAGGCCATGTGGCCCAATCGACACGACGTGTAGTCCCATTGTATTAGGGTTGGACCTTGTACCCTATACACGACTTCCTAGCTGGAGACCGTGTAACGAAGAACAATATGGCATGTGGCCCACAGGACACGCCGTTCACTCCAAATATTTCTAAAGTACACTCACAAGTCATTTTCCCAGGCTTTTACTTCAGACAGACGGTGAAAATTAGTACACACCATGTAGTTAGAACTACACGTCTTGTACTCATCTAAATTATACTGATTTATTTAACTTTATTATTATATTATACAAACCCTTTAGACATGTACCATCGTGCGGGTGTAAAGATGAGGCAGAAAACATGATAAGTGTTTTATATATATGTTTTTAATTTAACATCTGCATAATGTGCATTTCTATTTATTGGGTAGTTATGAATAGGAATTCACCAAGTTTCCTTCAAGGTATAAGTTACGTACATAGATAATTTTAAATGAATTTATTTTTTTAAAATTTATTATGGATGAGAATCTAAAGGAAATTCAAAAAAGTATTTTAGATAAAAGGATTGATTAATTAACGATGATAATTAATTTATTCGAGCGCGATTTACCTTAAACGAGAATGATTAAAGAATTGAATGCTATATTTATTTATGTGTAAACATCTTTTCATGTATGGATTTTCATGAGCAAGACCAAGGCATTTTTATGTGGATGGTTTCTTTTATTTTATTAATTTAAATTAAATTTTTTTGGCCTGTGAGATTTCTCCTAATTAATATGTAGGGCATGTGTGCCCAAGGTTTCATTAATGTAAAACCCCTTCTTATTACTAAAAAGAGTTTGGGATCCTATCCCAACTCACTCCTCCAAACACATCCCAGTGGAATGGTGCAAGCAAAAGGAGGAACCACACCCTGTTGGACATGGTGAGATCAATTAGTAGTCATGCAAGTCTTGCATTATCCTTTTGGAGATATGCGTTACAAAAAGTGGCACACATACTAAACCAAGTACCAACTAAATCGATAAATGGTATTATATATGTGTTCTAGAGTAGAAGAAAAGCTATGTTATCGAATTTACATGTGTGGGGTAGCGAAGCATTTTTTATGGCCTCTTTAGGTAAAAAACTCGCACCCTGAGGCACAATGTGTACCTTTATGGGATACCGTAAGGAAACAATGGGATATTAACTATACATCCCCTTAGACAAAAAGTTTATAGTGGAAAGGCGTTGCATATTCTTTGAGAGGGAGAAAAATTCAAAAAGATATAGTGGGAGCAAGATAGAATTTGATGAGGATGAGGCTCAAGGTACTCAAGAGTTGGTATAGGAACAGATTCCATAAAGCCCTATGGAAGAAGAAACTATTCGAGAGACACAAGTACTGCGTAGGAGTAAATGTGAGGTTAGAGAACTAGAATGGTACATGTTTCTAGTTTTCAAAGATGGTGACTCATTATTATTTTATAATAATGATCCTTTAACCTACAAGGTTTTAGTATGTGGTACATACATTACAAGGTAGAAAGAAGCCTTGAATTCTAAAATGGATTCCATGTACCAAAATCCATTCTGGATTTTGGTATATCCCCCAGTTGATGTAAATCCTATTGGTTGAAAATGGGTATTCAAGAAGAAACTAGACATGGAACGACAAGTCAATACCTATAAAGTATGACTAGTTGCAAAAGGTTTTAAACATCATCAAGGAATTGACTATGATTAATCCTTCTCACCAGTTGCAATACTGAAATCCATCTGAATTCTACTTGCTATTACGGCTTACTGTGACTATGATATTTGGAAAATGGATTTCAAAACAGAATTCCTTTACGGGAACCTTCCAGAAGATGTCAATATGACAAAACCTGAATAGTTTGTGACTACAAAGGATTCCAATATGGTATGAAAGTTGCAGAAATCCATTTATGGATTAAATAAATAATCCCGGTCATAGGACATTAGTTTTGACGAATCCATAAAATAATTTGGTTTTATAAAAAATTTAGCTGAGCCTTGTGTCTAAAAATTCTTTAGTGGGAGTGTGATCATTTTCCTAATAGTATATGTTGATGACATATTACTCATTGGAAATGAGATACCAGTCTTGCAGTTTGGTAAGGAATGGTTGAATCAATGATTTCCTATTAAATACATGGGAGAGGTAGTATATATTCTCGGGATCAAGATACTTCATGATAGATCCAAGAGATTATTGGGCCTAATTTAAAGTACATACATTGAAAAGATACTAAAGGGATTCAGTATGGAACAGTCCCAGAGGGGATTGTTTCTAGCATCACATGGCCTTCATCTTTCCTAGAAAATGTTCCCTCATACACATTAAGAAAGATATATAATGGAAAGGACTCCATACGCATCATCAATTGGTCCAGTCATGTATTCCATGCTATGTAATAGGCTGGATGTCTCCTACACATTGAGTGTGATTGGAAGATATCAAGCTAACCCAGGTGACCGCCAATGGATGGAATTCAAGACTATATTAATGTATCTGAGGCATACTAAGGAAATGTTCCTGATTTATGGAGGATATGAGGAACTAGTCATCAGAGGATATGAATATTCTAGTTTTCATACTGATCAAGATGACATGATGTCACAAACGGGATACATCTACACTTTGAATGGAGGTGTAGTGAGCTGGAAGAGCTCAAAGTAGAGTGTGGTCGTAGATTCAACAGTAGAGTCTGAGTATATCATAGCTTCTGAGGTAGCTAAAGAAGCAGTTTGGATGTCAATATTCATCCATGATAGAGATGTGATACCTAGTAGTAAAGATCCCATCACACTGTACTACGATAATACTACTGTGGTGGGTCTTGCAAAAGAGACAAGGTCACATCAGTGAACGAAGCACATACTTCGGAAGTATCATCTCATGAGGGATTTTTCTCAGAGAGTTGAAGTTGCAGTGAGAAATATTTCCACAGAAGACAACATGGCAGACTCCTTGACTAAAGCCTTGACTCAGCAGAAACATGATCATCTTGTGCGGTCTAGTGGACTTAAAGTCATAGGAAGTTGGCTCTAGTCCATGTTGGAGTTTGTTAGTGTAGGTTTCCTAGATCCTAGTGGTTTTACTTTTATTACATGGATATTTAATGTATTATTACATATTGTTCATTGTTCAACATGAATGTAATGTAATAATGTCCTAGAGTATTTGTTGCATTAATAAGGTCATGGAAGTTCCCCGCTATGATGAGAACCTTGAAATCCTAAGACAATATTCGTAAATATGGTTCTATAGTTGGATCACATGCTATAATGGGACACAAATCATGCATATCGTCAGGTGTGAGTACTCATAAGCATATGAGACTTCCTCTCATGAAATTATCACTTGGTAATCTCCAAGATAGAAGATTATGAGAACAAACCTTCTAGTAGAAATTCTGCATGTTTTGGTGTCATTAGATATTTCTATCTGCGAGCATGTATAATGATCCATAGACATTAATATTATCATTAATACATTCCATGAATTATGTACTTTGATTTACAGACGAACACCATCACATATACAGTTGGAAAAATATAGGGTATGTTAGGTGCTTCACGAGTGGCATGTTATTAATGGATATGTCGAGGAAGGATTTGTCCCTTCCATTTATGGAAGTTGATATCTCGACCCCTAGATTGAAATATAACCGTCGCATGAAATTCCATGTCCATGGTGTAACGATGTTTTTATTTGTAGTAGTCAAAGAACAATGTATAAAGCATAAAAGTTGATGACATAATCATGAAACCTTCTTGATGAGATACTGTGACAAAGGGATTATATAACACAATGAGTGTTCATATGTGGATGTCATTGTTGTGACTTTTTGTTCTTTATCTTGGGTTCCTTGACCTATTTCTGGACTGTACTCTTGGACTTTAGGTAAACCCGCTTAATACCAATGAGAAATAATCTCAGAGGGTCACAAACTATGTGTTTTGGTTATCTCGATTAAATTCTATTTGAATTTAATTAATGAAATAAATATTACTCTCAAGACCATGGAATAAATTTATTCAAGTTAACATGATCGCATAAATTAAATTAAATATATTTATTTATTTTATTGAACATTTGATAAATATTTTTTATTAGTTTGTAAATAAATTATTTTTTTAAGAGAATAAATTATTTATTTATTTAATTGGGTGTTCTATAAATTGTAGTGGAGTTCGAGTGGACCAATGTCTATCCGGTAGTAAAATAATTATTCTCAATATGGTAAATAATTGTTTCACTAGTTCGCCCAAATAAAAATAACGCTGCTATTTTTTTGTGAAGCGAAATTTTATTTATAAATCATTTTTTCACAAGTTGGCTCACTATAAATAATGATGCGGTATTATTATTAAATGCATGAGTTTTCTCAATGTTTATGAATGTATTTAATTGTTTCAATGCAATTAAATATTGTAACTGAAATTCCATGTGTATAAATAGGCAAGTACAAGAATAATTCCATACACCACCCCACACGCCTGGTGAATTTAAAATTGTTGATCCAAACAATTTTTCTATTGAATCCTCTTCTCTCCCATATCATGAACGTGAGATGTTCTTCAAGGTCAAAGAACAATAAATCAAGAACGATCGATACAAGACACTCGCTTCTCCACGCTAACAACCAGAGAATGAGTGGTGTCGATCAGTGACCATCAGATCACGTGTGGATCACCGCTAGAGGGATTATAGTTCGGATCCTTACAACCACAATGACATAATCTAGAAGGGTCAATCTAGATGATCAAAATAATCAATGAAGAGAAATACCAAACACAAGAATCATTTTTATATATGAAATTAATTAAATTAATTATAAACATGATGTGAAAGATCCTCCCAAAAGGTTTCAGGACACTTTTTTCTTTATGTAATCATGGATTATATTTTGTGGAGACTAGAGTATAACGTCTTATTGATCCCGGAATAATCATTGATCATGGTAAAAAAAAATTGGGTGACGTCCCAACTATGCTTCCACTGCACTCAGAACCTTCATTCACCCCCAAGTTCAAATTTAAATAAATATCATATTTTTAAATTTTCAAGGCCTATCCAGCCGTGATACCATATGTTCTCTCAATAACTTCATTTAATGTCCTAATCTAGGATTTATGAGTATTTCTTAACAAAAAAGAAGCATATCGTCTAAAATTTCATGTTTTGAAAACATAGGTTTGTAGCTACGTTGTATGAAGTTGCCCCTATATGACCAAAACATGCTCCAGATCTCATGTCATGATAGAATTTAAATTCAATAATGTTTTAGTTCTAGTTAATAGATGATCACATTAATATTTTGTAATGTAGGTATAAATTAATTATTTTGGTTTTTTATTAATTCAATAACTATAAAGACCAAAGGGCTGTTTGGAAGGAAATTAGATCCCTCTCGAGGGTCATAAATTACCCATGGATCATAATTGGTTAATTAAAATACATAATTCACATTGATGAAAATCTTTTCTATGTTACCCAATCCATTTTAATTAGGGATTTATGATCATACACTAAATATAAAAATTTGTCCGAGATAAACTTGGTGGGAGCTAAATTAACTATGTATAGAAAAAATTTAAATAGAATGAAATCTATTATAATAGATAAATATTTTTCTAATGATGTGTCCATTATAACATATGGATACATATCATTTGATTCATGGATACATCCAACTCTTACCACCATTAAATTCTCATGAGTCTTCTTTCTAAAGAAAGAAACGAACTACTTCCCTTCAAGTTCAATAATGCACTCATTCTCCATTTTATATGTGGTATGATTTTCTATGACTCATTGACCTTATTGGATCATAATGATAATAATTTTCATATATCCTTGTGATTAAATTTCTCAATAAAATAATTAATGATTTGACAATAAATTTCATCACATAATTATATAAGGAGATTGAATATCTTGAATAATATCTTTATCTGCATCAAGATTCTATCACAATGAATGACTACACTAAGGATATTTAACATGAATTTTTGGTGTATTAAAATCTTAATAGACTTTTAATGGTCAAATAAATTATTTAAAATAATTATTTCAAAAATAGAGGGCTCAATGATGGGGAATGAAATGAAAAACTTTCAATTCTTTTCAAAAAATTAGACTGCTTAATAGTCCCCTCTCACATCTGAAGCATTGTTATCAGTAGCTGCACTAAATTATTGGGGCTCTCCTATACCATATGGCTACACTTATATGTTCTTAATAACAAACTTGGATATTATTCTACATTATGTCATTAATTTCATCACAAAAATTTCCATGGCTGGTTCTCTCAAGAATGGAACTAATTCTAAATTTCTCGCCCTCATCCAAAAGATAGAAAACCCATAAAATAATGGGTAGAATTATTGTGAATAATATTGCAATTTATCCAATAAAATCATCTCTTGTAATAAATTTGGCTTCATCAAATGGATAACTATTAATGACTACTTCATCACTACCTTTGATTTTTTATCTTGTAAGGAAAGTTACCATGTGAGGTAAAATTTCATTAATGATTAACGTTATGAAATAAATTAACACAATCGAATGGGATATAATTAATAGAGTCATTATTTAAATTGGTTCTGATGTTATGTTTATTAATTGTATGAATGCTATTCATTCCTATAATTATATTTCAATATTCATTGATCTCTCTTTATAGGGATATTTAACATGCACAGGATGTGTTAGACAAGGAGATCACCTATATTCCCTTTTATTTTCTTTAGTCAAGGACTATTCAAGCAGGATTTTTCTTAATGTGATAAATAATAGAAATTTTAAGACCATCAGGGATTCCAGAGGACTATATGCTCCATAAAATATTTTTATGTGAATGAAATCATTATATCTACGAAGGTTTATTGGTGAAATATCCAGAACATCAAAAAGGCCCTCCTTCATAATGAAAAATTATCATTCCTGTAAATTAGTTGGAATAAATCATTAATTTTCATTGAAAATAATTTTGTTTAAATTAAATTGAGAATCATTAATGAGATGGGAATGATATAATTAACTCTTCCTTTAATATAATTATGAGTTCCAATTTTTTGGGGAAGATCGTATGCTGGTTACTTTAATCACATTTTAATTCAAATTCAAATATTTTTGAGATCCGGGAAAGATAAGTCTCTCTCAATGGATAGAATAATCACTCTTGTTAAGCACATTATTGTTTCAAAATACATTTATTCTTTTATGGTGTATAAATTGTCTAAGTACTTTCTTAAAATGATTAACAACTCTATTAATATTTTTTTCAAGTGGAAGAATTATTGAGATAAGGGTTATCAATGCTTCTTAGAAGTAATGTTTTATGTCAAATGATCCCACATATCATTGAATTAAGTACATTTGACTCTTCAATCTCTCCCTTAAAAATAAATTCTAATGGAGGCTTGTTAATGAAATGTTTCCTTCTTGGTCATCTATGGATATAGATTCTTAGGAAGATTTAAATCTATGTACCTAAACTATGTTGAATCCTCTATATGGCATGCCATCAAATTCATTTTTAGAAAAAATTCTATGTAATAACACAGGTTGAATAAAAATTATCACATCCTATTTTTTTGGAATAAATGTATAGGCCTTCTATAGGTTGACATACATGGATCCAAAACTTTTATAGTGGATCCCAGCACTACACTTAGTGATCAATTGGATTTCCCTAACTCCCTTCCTAATGATTTCATATCATGTTAAAAAAATTATGATTTTATTAAATGAATGGATCTACTGATATGGGGGAATGTTATAGTTTTTATGCTCAAATAAATGATTTAATATTTGAATGATACATCAAAAACTCACATTTGGATTGCATCCCTGAATAATAAATGGATTCTTCCATCTGGGATCACTATGTTATGGAGGCAATCCATCTCTAAGATCCCCATTGATTCCAGCCTTCAATTTGTTGGAATATATCTCTATTGGAGATGTTCTTTCATTCACCAGAATTGGGAGGATTTCAACCATATATTCCTTACCTATCATAGTACCTCAACCCTCTAGAATGTTATTTTTATTTCTCTAAGATTTTCCTTATCCGTGAAAACATGATTATGGACCATCTCAAGGATTACATCCAACCCTTGATGTTCCAAAATATTATTAATATCTTTAAATTTCCTAAAAAATGAGGTCATCCATGTTATATAGAATGTGATGAATATAATCAAACATTATGACTATTTTTTGATCAATTCATCTATTGTTAAAATCATTGGGGCAGTACAAAATGCAAATTCTCTTTAGCGAGGCCACTGAAAAAAATTGTATATGATTTGTTATTTATGAGATGACTTAACATTTTTTGTAATTTATTTGCTCCATAATTAAATTTTGAAGTTTTCTATAATTCACTATTTGATGGATAGAGTAAATAAATTTTGAGGGGGCTTACAGAGGAAATCTAGGCCCTGTGTGCTATGGGTATGTTTATATAGATCATAACGGTGATATCAAAGATCCCCTTTAAGGAAACTGTGGAATTGGATCTACTTTACAATATAAACTACATTGTTTTATTATGAAATTGGAAATGATATGTTTATGGAGCATGAAAAATTTATAGATCGAGTGTGTCTCTACTATGATCATACATGTGGTTAGAAATGGTAACCTCTACCTCTCATAGATAATAATTTTTCGATGGGTCAAGTTATTAGAAATTATCTCCCTAATAAAGTAATTCATCACACATAAATATCAGGAATCTAATCTCATTTTTGGTGGTCCAAAAAACAAAGAGGTGAGTTGTATTATTTTCGTATTATTCAACACCCTACTAGATGTAATGATGTATCTTTTCAAGAGGAATAAATGTACTATTACTTTCATTATGCAACTATAAATTTCACTTCCATTATTCATAATAGTCCTGTCCTTTAGACATGACCTCATTTATCATAAAATAATAATATGATAAATAAAGAGGAGAGAATTTTTGATCTTAATACCATTATTATCCACATTGATTAAGACATGGGGTGTGACAAACCCCTATCCTTATTTTAAATAATAATAGTTGGAACATGGTAAATTTGATAACCCAGGTACCTGTAGAATTTTTTTTCATTCTGGAATGAAATTGTTAAATTCATTATAAATTTATAATGAAATAATCAATATTTATAGAAATAATGGAATCCATATGAATAGAAAAGTAATCTGACCATTGGAATAGTAATCTGACCATTAGGAATAGTAATATGGACATTAGAATAATAACCTCACCTATGAAAGTATAAATAAAATTTTCATATCTAAAAAATGAAGAGATGATATATTTTCATCATGAAATAAGTAAATAAGTTTTTAAAAAGATAAATTACGTGTTGGTATTTTTGTATAAAATAAATGTTTATTTACAATTTTATTACTAATTAAATTATTTAAAATAAAATTTATTTTTATATAATAGATTTATAAAATAATATTTTATATTATTTTAATTATAAAATAATTTTATGAGACATTATTTAATTTTTTAAATTGTTATAAAGGCGTTTTTAATATTAAAATTTTTATTTTTTTGAATAAATGATGATTTTAAATCAAAAATAAATTTATCATATGTTTAAAATTATTCTCAAAAAATGTACACTATTTTTTAATTCCACATGTTGAATAATGGTTAGGGTTAATTGTTTTGATGTTTTTGAAATAGTATAATTTTTGTTAAAAAGTACAATATGGTATTTTACAGTATTTAACATTATTAGTTAAATACATGATTTTTTTTATTCATTTCTAATTTAATAAACTATTTTTTCTAAATAACAGCCACTAATTACTATAATTATTCATAACAATAATCCCTATAGATAGTCTTGTGAAAAAATAATGAACATATGAATAATAAAATAATAAATTATCCTCTCCTCTCCTTATAAATACCACCCTTACCACCTCTTCTCCTCACACCTATATGCCCTCAAGTTTGTCTCAATTATACCCAATTCCATTCCAAATAATATTTACCATGTACCAGTCCCACAATTATCCCCAAATGAAAAAAACCATATTCATTTAAGAGGTTTTCAAGGTTATAACCTCTGATATATAATATCCTCCTTTCTTTCTCTTTTGAATTAATTCTTTATTTATTTATTTATATCATATCCTCACCACCTAATAAAAATAAAATGAAATATATTTTCAAACATATACTAGAACATTATTGTTTTAATGTTATATAAATCCTCAAACCTCTTCTCTTGTCCACTTATTCTAAAAAATGATAACATCATCTGTGTAGTGTCGGTTCACTGCATTTTTGCATGGCATGTTTTTATTTTTCATTAAAAATTTAAAGGATACTCATGAAACTGTTATTATGGTTATAAAATATTATTAAATTTACATTACAACATTATTAATATTATAGAATTAATTAATAAAAAATATATTAAATAAAACGAAACTACTTATGATGGTCAGAAAATCCGTAAAAAATACAAAACATTTATCATTAGTTTTTTATCTAATGAATCATCCTCATATCTAAAAAATGATATATGGTATCATTAAAAATTATGGAAACATATATTTACCATTTCTATCTAGTTCTAGAGTGCGTATTCTATTTTAAAATAACTCACACAATTGTACTACAGGGAACCGACCGTGTAACCATGAAACAAACAATCCCGAAATAATGAAATTAAACATTATAACTCATCCAAAGGGATATAAATGAACATAATAAAATTATGATAAATTAATGAAATTAGTAATAGGTTATCGATTTTTTAATTAATGGATCTAATTTGGTCATCCAAGACATTAATTAACACTAGAGAATGATTCAAACATAAGGTAAGGGTATTGTTAACCTAATTTATGTTTATTAGGTAAACATTATACTTTATATGTTATGTTGTTGTATTATTAATTGGGAAATTAATTTTTATTATAAATTTTTTTATTATATTTATTTAAATTGTATACACATATTCCATTAATTTTATTAATTACCACTTAAATTATATGATATTTTTATGTATATTTATAAAAATCATATTTCCGTGTTAAAAATATTTTTATTAAAGAAATATTATTTTTTAATTATATGAAATATGCAGATATTATCACTTTAATAACGACTTATTGATTTGATGTTTCCTTTATAATTTTATAAGTTTCATTTAAAATAAAATATTTTTATTTAAAATGTCATTACTTTTCAATATTGAAAAGTTATTTCAAAATAAATTTTTTTTCCTCATGAATATTTCTTTTATACAAGATTTATGTGTGATGATAATGTTAGGGTTATTGGGAATTTATATAATTATGGGTTGTCTGGTGATAAATTAATGTAAGGTTATCTGTTTATAACTCTCCAATTCACTAAGTAATGGTGTGGGGTAAAGCGGTTAGGTTTCTCCTAAGAGATTATATGCACACAGAATGATGGTTATTTCAAGTGTTTCCATGACAGTTACTCCCTATTTATCCTAGAGTGATAAATTATACGTAACTATGATATTATAAGGATTCCAAAATATTCCTTTTATTATTTATTTATTATTTATATGGTTTTTAGGAAAATTATGATTTCATATAGAAAGGTAAAGATATTATGTTTTATGTGCAAAAGTTATAACTCAGTGAGAATGTATTCATTCATGGATGAACAATTTATTTCGCAATTTATATGTCTTCAACTATGATTCTTCAGCTCATCCCAAGTTTAATTTTTTTTCATAGGGTTTATGGATGGGAAAGAAATGTAAGAATTCAATTTTAAAACCATGAAGTTTTCTTATGGAATGAAATCAAATTTTATTGTAAAAGATTCATAGAGTGAATAAAATGGATATTGATTAGATGTTTAAACTTTGTACTATATTATTTCCTATATATGAGGTTATCACATATTTATCTCAAAATATAGACCTAAATTATCTTTTGCAATGTATTGAATTGAATTCTAGTTAAAATAACTAGATTATGTAATATTCAAGGACAATTCCTTACAGTTGGAATAAGGGAAAGGTTTAGATTATTTTAGGGGATTGGATAATGTTAATAGAATACCAAAAAATTATTTTTTTACTTTATCATTATTATGATTGTTATAACATTTAAATATTACCATGTTACTTCATTTGAGATATGTCTATTTAGGATGGTTTCCTGCAGAAGAAATAGAGAATTTGAAGTAGGAAGGCACCAAGAGGATGACATCATTCCAAATCTGCAACCAGGAATGGTGGGAATTGGAACCTAGAGTTTTTTAATAACAATGGTTCTATTTAAGTAGGCCATAAATATTCATGAAATCCAAAAACAATATTAGATAGATCAACCTCAAAGGAATATATTAATGGTGGAAGGTTTTATGAGATAAATCCATCCAATATATCCTTTGACCTAATGGTAGCATATGAGTGGATTAAATATATGGAAAATATTTTCAATTCCATGGGGTGTGTATAACCTTAAATTTTTATTCTTTATATTTATAATTTTGAAGGTGAAGCTGACCCATGGTGGTAATTGTTCAAGAATATGATGAATAGTGAGAAAAATAATGGCTTTGAATTACATGAATTGAAAAATAATTTCTATGATATATATTTTCTCAAGGATAAAAGAAATAGTAAAGGAAAAAATTATTATAATTGTGATAGGTAGAGGATTAATTGGCTGCATGCGAAGAAAAATTCAATCGATTGGAAAGGTACACTCTAAATATTATCTGGGATCTTTGTAGTAAAATATATCATTTTTACTCAAGATTGATGCCAAAACTATAACATCCCAAGTAAGTAATGAATAGTAGATATTCTTATCTATGTCTATTTATGAATTAGATAGTGTTTTATAGGGTTAAAATTAAAATAAATCCAATCTTTAGCATGGGATTCTCTAATAGTTTTTTTAATAGATTATTTTACCACCTTTTTATGGAGAACCATTTTTAAATATATATTTTGACAATTTTATAAACTCTATTTGTCAAAATAAACATATTAATTGTAATTGGGACATTGAAATTTACTTTGGATAGATTTTTGTTATTTCTATGACAATGTTCATTTTTTAATTAATAGTGAAAAATACTTCATTTTACATCAAAACTACTTTTTCATTTAATTTAATTATATAGATAGATTATCCTTTAAATTGGTTTTAAAGTTTAATTAGAATTTGATTTTATAATTTAATCCAATGGTGGTCATTATAATCTATTTCAGTTTGTAATTGGGTATAAACAAGTGCCAAACTTTTCATCGATATTGTTTCAAAAAAACCTGCTATTTTTTTACAATGAAAATCATATTTAAATTAATTACTGTAATTTTTGTGTTTGTAATTTGGTAAAATAAATTCCATATTTGGAATCCGAAGGTCCAAATTATTTAATTAAGACTCTTTTGTTTTTGGACATTATGAATAGTAACGACCGTAATTATCTTTAATTATCGTGATTAATTAGTAATCAGGTAGTTAAGGGTAATAAAATAGTATCATAATAATAAAAAATGACCCCAACATGTGTCCTAATTCTACTGTTTGTGTCATGGACGACCATGGGATGCCTTGTGCCAAACTTAGGGACCCCATGTCATCAATTTTGGGAGATAGTGACACTTTATAATTTAATTTTTAAAGAATTGAGAATATCACAAATGTATGTAACACCTAAGTAAAAATAAATAAATTTTGTCTACATAAATGATATCTTGGACTATAAATATTAATTGGAAAGATATGAATATTTCCTAGATCATAATATTTTTATAATTTTTAGACATTAAATAAATTAAATTTTTATGACACCATGATGGTGCAGCGATTACCTCATTAATGAACGATTTAGATAATATGAAAAGATAATGAAAATATAAGACTTACACTTGTCAAAAACCTATTCGATGAGTATATTTAGAACCCTTATCACCTTATCCTCGAAATATATCAATGTGGGACATTTGAAATTCGAAACTCATTTTAATATAAAGTAACATTTCTTGACATTCCAAGAGTTCCCCTCCTCTCTATTATAAAAGGCCCCCACCTCTACCTCCTTACCCAAACCTATAAATCCATTGGCTCAGCCAGGATCTGCTCATTTTATCTATCCAAGTCCCTATATTTATCATATATGTCTTACCTTAGACATAAATCTCTTCAATAAACCTTTTTGGTTCAATCCAAGTGGAGCTACCCGATTTAATGGTAATGTCTTCACTTGTGTTATTTTGTTTTATTTTGCTTCTAAAACCCCCTAAAATCTTTTTATTCCTTTATTTTGTAACAAAAAAAATATATTAAATATAATAGGATCTTTTTATAAGAAGTATTTGAGATACACTTACACACACCTTTGTCTAATGGTTAAAAATATACTGTTTCTGTGGATGAAGAATTTCTGCATCACGAAATTATGATTGTTCAGTATTATTTTAACACATTTAATGGTGGCTATTAAGATGTAACTCTATTTATATATTATATATATTATATTTATGTTTTCTTTATGCTTCTGTATTTTTCATTTATGGAATACCTTTATGGTTTCCATTATGGGTAAACGCGATATCTTCATTTTAGGAATTGCGGACTACCGCCCCCTCAAAGTGATTTGATTCATTAATGCCATATGTGGGACGTATAAAGGATTGAGTTAATTATATTACATATGATATTATACTGAAATTATAATATACCTTTATATCATTATTATTTGATTCCATTAAATACGAAATAGAAATGAAAGTAGCGTTCATGCGTACGTACGACTTACCGTCTCCATGAAAGGTGCATTTCATTTCTTACCTCTAAATGTTATGTAATATTATAAATTCATGAATATACTAGATATATATGATATATACGATATCTACATCATGAATATAATCCAGGATATAATCGATATTTTAACACATGAACAACTTGTAATTATAATGAGTTTATTTTTGACTCATCTACCAATGATCGACAAAACAACCATTATTAACTTAAATAATTACGTAGTGTTCATAACATGGGAATAAGTGATATAAAAGGAATAATGAACTTGAAAAAGGTTATTAAGAACGTAGAAATTAACTCATGTTTATTATTCAGGCGATTAAATAACGATCGAGTCAAGTTGGACACGAGGTATGGGACTTCGTCTCAATCTTCTTTCATTGAGGCATATTTTGTTTTATACACAACCTTCCTTTAAATGGTGTATAAACGACTTTCAATTTTACGTTTATTCAAAAGGAATCTTTTTTATAAGAAGCATTTTACTAAACGACAGAAGGGAATGTTTTGTCGTATGTATGCGGCAACAAGGACTTCTCCTCCACCATGACCATTATTTGAGTTTATGCATCCTCTACAAGCCATAATTTTTTTTAAATGAAAAATAAATACCATGTTTTAATTTTCATTTATTTTTGTATTGAAAATGGTTTTGATAATGTTTTTATTTTATCATTGTGTTATTGATATCTTGTGATTGAAATGTGGAAATGTTATGTTTCTTTTCTGCATGTTTTATGTGATATGATTATGTTATGGTTCTTGGGTATTGTTTATGAAGTTGGGTGGTTCGGTGATAAACTAAGGCCGGGTGAGCCCGATATAGCTCTCCAATGCATTGGGTAACGCGAAGGGGTTAAACGCTAAGGTTTATCCAAAGAGATTTAGGGAATATAATGTGATGGGTATTCCAAATGTAACCATGACGGTTACTCCCTACATAAGAATGTTATGAATGCCTCAAGTTACCTTTTTGTATTATGATTTCTATGGGATATTTATGATTTGATGAAGTATGTTAATGTGCTTATGTTTTATGAGTAAGGTATGATTTCATTGATTCTTAAGTACACATGGACTAGTGTTTTCATTCCGTATTTTTATACACCTTACTGATATTTTTATGCTCATCCCATGTTTATGAATTGTTATTCATAGGTCAAGGGAATGGTACATGATGTGATTATAGTGTCAAGGAAGTGTAATGAAAGAATCCATGTTTTGTTTTAAATATGTTTCCTTGGATGGGAAAAGTGAATATTGTCTTTAATGTAACCACCTTGTTTAAATTTGGAATGTAATGCATGATTTATTATCTAATTATCTAAAACTCTAAACCTAAAAAGATCCTCAATGTGTAATCTTGTAATAAATCAAGATTAAGTAATGTTTAAGGCTGGGGCCTAATAGTTGGTATCAATGGTCGGTTTAGATAACTTTAGGAGTTATAATTATAATAAATGATAATCCAGAAATATTTTTTTATGGTCAAATTGAAATGATATAACATTTGAAGATTACCGTGTTGCTTCATCTATGACATGTTTGTTATGAATGGTTTTCCGTAGAGGAAATAGGGAAGTTGTGATAGGAAGGCATACAGAAGGAAATGACCTTTCGAATCACCATCCTGAGATGGTTGGAATTGGAACTGAATAGTTTCTTGCAGTAATGGCATAGTTGACTCAAGCGATAAATGGAGGTGGTATCCATGCAAGAGATCATCTAGATCAACCGCAGAGGAACATGTCAGTGGACGAACATTTAATGAGGCAACATCTCCCATCATTCAGTGGATCATCTGACCATGTGCTAGCTGAAGGGTGGATTAAAGCACTGAAGAAGATTTTTGATGTCATGGGGTTTTTCAGACAATCAAAAGGTAAGTCTTGCAATTTACCATTTAGAGGGTGAAGCATATCAGTGGTGGTCGATGGTTAAAAATATCAGGGACAATAATGAGATTTATGCTCTTGACTGGGATGAATTCAAAGGTATGTTTCTCGGGAAGTATTTTCTTAAGGCTGTTCGACTTAGGAAGGAAAAACAATTCATGGAATTGAGGCAAGAGGATGACTCAGTGGCTGCTTATGAAGAAAGGTTCACTCGATTGGCAAGGTATGCCCCAAATTTTATCCGAGACCTTGATAGTAAAATCAATCATTTTTACTCATGATTGTAGCCAAAATATCGAAGGTCTTTAGCTTCTCGTGAGTTCAGGAGTTATGAAAAGATTTTTACATGTTTTGATAAAGTGGAAATGGAGTATACCAATGATCAAGTGTTCTATAACAATCAGAAGATGAAGAGACTGAGGTGGCGGGTTAAAGGGAATAATCCTTCAAAAAGGTCTGATGGTAAGAAAACTAAGTTTTTAGTTTGTGAGAAATGTGGTAAAAGGAATGTCGAGGAATGTCTTCTAAATTGTGGAAAGTGCTACCGATGTGGTAAGATGGGACATAAGGCTCATGATTGCACTACAAAATATCAGGGTGATGGTAGGACCAAATTTTATTTACAGTTAGTGAAATGTTTCAAGTGCAATGAGATGGGTCATTATGCAAACGAGTGTTTGAAAAAGGGCTCAAATGATGGGAAGAAGACAGAATACAAGAAAAAAGGAGTTGTGAAATCCATTGAGACTACTTCAGCAGATTTTGGGCCATCAAATGAAGTGGTATCAGGTACTTTTTTTGTTTTCTCAGATTATGCCAATGTTTTGTTTGATTCAGGGTCTACACATTCTTTCATCTTTGAAAACGTTTCTAGTAAATTGGGAATTCCATCTCAAGAAATGACTCCTGAACTTGTGGTAAAAACACCTGGGGGAAATGTTGAGGCAAAAATAATTTATAAGAGTCTTTTTATCCTTATCCATGGAAAGAACCTACTTGCAACACTTATTTTTTTACCTCTAGTAGAGTTTGATGTTATCCTGGGTATGGATTGGATCTCTATTTACCAAGCTAGGATTGATTGTAGAGATAAATAAGTTTCTGTTCAGAAATAATTTCAGTTTGTGTACAATAATGAACCCTCATAGTTGATAACATATCAAGAGGTTAAGAAACTTGTAAAAGATGGAAATTAATGTTACCTTGAACATATTTTTGAAAACAAAGGAACTATTCAGATTAATGATGTGCCAATGTTAAATGAGTATCATGATGTCTTTCATGACGAGTTTCCTATAATAATACCAGATCATGAAGTTGAATTTAATGTTGACTTAGTTCCTGATGCTAAGACAATTTCAGAACCCCCTTATTGAATCTCTCAAATTGAACTTTTAGAGTTGATGGAGAAATTACAAGACTTATTAGAGAAAGGTTTGATTCATCCTAGCACATCACCATGGGGTTCGCCTATTTTATTTGTTAAAAAGAATGATGATTCTATGAGACTTTCCATTGATTATAGAGCATTGAATAACATCACTGTTATGAAAAAATATCCTTTGCCTCATATCAAGGATTTGTTTGATCAGCTCCAGGGAGCTCAGTATTTTTCAAATATTGATTTGAGATCGGGGTACCATCAGTTGATGGCAAAGGAAGAAGATGTCCCAAAGACTGCGTTTCATATAAGATATGGCCATTATGAATTTTTAGTTATGCCTTTTGGGCTAACCAATGAACCTGGTCTATTCATGGACCTTATGGATAGAATTTTACATGAGTTCTTGGATAAGTTTGTGGTTGTTTTCATTGATGATATTTTGGTGTTTTCAAAAAGTAAAGAGGAGAATGAAAGTCATATAAGGGTTATTTTACAATCCTTAAAAGAAAAGAAATTGTATGGAAAATTTTTCAAGTGTGAGTTTTGGTTGCAACAAATTTCTTTCCATGGTCACATTGTTTCTAAAGATGGGATAGCTATTGATCCTGCAAAAACAAAGGTTGTTGAAGAACTTCCAAGACCCAAAAATGTAACTGAGATTCATAGTTTTCTTGGTTTTCAGGCTATTACTGAAGGTTTGTTAGAATGTTTTCCCGGTTATCTAGTATAATGACTAAGCTAACTCGAAAGGGTGTTAAGTTTATCTAGACAAAAAAATGTGATGATTGTTTTCATGAATTGAAAAGAATATTTTTGAATTCTTCAGTTTTGGCACTACATTCCAGGAATGGTGAGTTTTTTATCTACAATGATGCTTCATTTAAAGGACTTGGTTGCATCCTAATGAAAAATTATCAGGTAATTGCTTATGCTTCAAGTCTGTTGAAAACTCATGAGGTAAATTACCCTACACATGATTTGGAATTAGCTTCTATTGTTTTCTATTTAAAAATTTGGAGGCATCATTTGTATGGTGTAAAGTCTAAAATATATAATGATCAAAACAGGTTAAAGTATATATTCACTAAGAAATAATTGAACATGAGACAGATGAGATGGCTATAATTAATCAAGGATTATGATTTAAAAATTCATTACAATCCGGGAAAGGTAAATAATGTGGATGATGCTTTGAGTCGAAAAAGTAATGCCTCATTAACCATGTTACGTTTGGAACGTGATCCTTTGGTTAAGGATTTGATGAAATTTGGAATACAATTTGATGGTGGAAAATGTTCTTCTATTTTGCTTCAGGTATCAGTGAAATCTTATCTATCATATAGAATTAAGCAAGCACATAAGCAAGATAGTGAGTTGCAGAAAAAGGTAGAGCTGGTTCAGAAGGGTACGTTGCCTGAATTCAACAATGATAATGAATGTGTTTTGAAATTTGGGAATATATTTTTAGTGTCGTGTGATTCACAGTTGAAGAGAGAGTTGTTATGTGAAGCTCATAGTTCTCCATTTTCATTTTATCCAGGCAGTACTAAGATGTATAGAGATCTTCGAGAGTATTAAAGGTGGGATGGAATGAAAAGAGATATTGCTGATTTTACTGTGAGGTGTTTGACTTGTCAACATGTTAAAGCATAGCAGCCGTAATCTAAGGGGATGCTTCATCCTTTACTAGTACCAGAGTTGAAAAAGGAGAATATATCCATGGAATTCGTTATGGGATTGCCAGAGACACCTTGAGGTAATAATGCAATCTGAGTTATTTTTGATCGCTTGACTAAATCTGATCATTTCCTTACTATACGAGATAATTTTTCCCTAGATCAACATTCTCATTCGTATCATATAGAGATAGTCATGTTACATGAAGTTCCCCACTCCATTGTATCTGATCATGATCCCATGTTTACTTCTAACTTTTGGAAAGGCCTTCAGAAGCCGTTCGGTACTGAATTAAATTTTAGTACAGCTTTTCATCCTCTATCAGATGGGTAGTCATAACGAACTATTCAGAATTTGGAGGATATTCTACATGCTTGTTTAATGGATTATTAGGGAAGAGGGGACAAACATCTTTCTTTGGTTGAGTTTTCTTATAATAACAGTTTTCATTCCAGTATACAGATGGCACCATTTGAGGCATTATATGGGAAGCGGTGTCGAACTCCAGATTTTTGGGATAAAGTGGGTGAAAGGAAGTTGATGGGACCTGAATTGGTAGAAGAGTTGGCAGAAAAATTTCAGCCGATATAGAAACACATGAGAACAGCTCAGAGTAGGCGGAATATTTATACAGACAATATGAGAAGGGATCTCTCTTTTGAGGTAGGTGATCATGTTTTCCTCAAAATTTCACCATGGAAAAGTGTGATGCAATTTGGTAAGAAAGGAAAGATGAGTCAAAGGTTCATTGGACCATATGAAATTCTGGAGAGAGTTGGATCAGTTGAATATAGACTGGCATTAACTCTGATTTTATCTCAGTTACGCAATGTTTTTCTTATTTCAATGTCAAGGAAGTACATGCCAGATCCATCTCATGTTTTGACTCCACAGGTAGTTTAGTTGGAAGAGAATCTATATTATGAGGAACAACCCGTTATGATTCTTGACCATAAGGATAAAGTGTTATGGAATAAGGTGATTCATCAAGTAATGGTTTTGTGGAAAAACTGCATGATTGAAGAGGCAACATGGGAATCTGAAAATGCTATGAGGGATAAATACCACAACTTATTCGATAAGTAAATAAATTGTAGGGACAAAATTTTCTAAAGGGGGGAAGGATTTAAAATCCAATGTAAGTAACGAATAATATATATTTTTATCTATGTCTATTTATGAATTAGATAGTGTTTTAGTGGTTTAAAATGAAAATAAATCCAATCTTAAGCATGGAATACTATAATATTTTTTAAAAAAGATTTTTTTACCGCCTTTTGATGGCGATCCATTTTTAAATCTATATTTTTACAATTTTATAAGCTCTATTTGTCAAAATAAACTTATGAATTATAATTGGGACATTGAAATTTAATTTTGATAATGTTTTTGTATTTTTCTGACAATGTTCATTTTTTAATGAATAGTGAAAAATACTGCATTTCACTTCAAAACCGCTTTTTCATCTAATTTGATTATATAGATAAGTTGTCGTTTTAATTGGTTTTATGTTTAATTAGAATATATTTTAACCATTTAATAAAATGGTGGTCATTATAATTGATTTCACTTTGGAATTGGGCATAAACATGTGCCAAACATTTCTTAGATATTGTTTCAAAAAACCCGCTATTTGTTTTGACATGGGGAATCATTTTTAAATTAATTACTGTAATTTTTGTGTTTGAAATTTGGTAAAATGGATTCCATATTTGGAATCAGAAGGTCCATTTTATGTAATTAAGACTCTATTCTTTTTGGACACTGTGAATAGTAACGATGGTAATTATCTTTAATTATCGCGATTAATTAGTAATCGTGTAGTTAAAGGTAATAAAATAATACAATAATAATACAAATTGACCCAAAATGTGTCCTAATGATACTGGTTGTGTCATGGAAGACCATGGGATGACTTTTTCCAAACTTAGGGACCCCATGGAATCACTTTTGGGTGATAGTGACACTTTATCATTTTAATTTTAAAGAAAGAAGAATATCACAAAAGTGTGTAACACTTAAGTAAAACATTTTTAATTTTTTCTACATAAATGATCTTATGGATTATAAATATTAATTTTAAAGATAAAAGGATTTCCTACATCATAGTATTTTTTTATAATTTTTAGACATTAAAGAAATTAAATTTTTATGGCACCATGATGATGCAGCGATTACCTTATTAACGAACGATTTAAATAAAATGAAAAGATAATAAAACATATAAGACATAAACATGTCAAAAACCTATAGGATGAGTATATTTATAACCCTTATCACCTTAGCATACAAATATATCAATTTGGGACCTTTAAAATCAGAAATTCATTTTAATATAACGTACCATTTCTTGACTATCCATGAGTGCCCCTCCTCCCTCTTATAAAAGGCCACCACCTCTACCTCCTTACCCACACCTCTCAAGCCATTTCCTAGGCCAATATCTGCACATTTTATCTCTCCACATCCCTCTCTTAATCATATAAGACTTACCTTAGGCAGAAATCTCTTCAATAAACCATTTTGTTTCAAACCAAGAGGAGTTACCCAATTTAAAGGTAATATCTTCACTTGTGTTCTTTTATTTTATTTTGCTTCTCCAACCCCCTATACTCTTTTTATTACTTTCTTTTGTAACAAAAAAAGTATAATAAATATAATAGGATTTTGTTATGGTAAGTATTTGAGCTACACTTACACACACCTCCGTCTAATGGTTAAAGAACATACAGTTTCTATGGATTGTGAATTTTTGGCTCATGAGATGAAGATTGTTCAATCTTCTTTTAACACCTTTCATGGTGGCCATTAAGATGTCACTATATTTTATATATGATATATACTATTCTTATGTTTTCCTTATGTTTATGTATTTTTCATTTATGGCATACCTTTATGGATTCCATTATGGGTAAACGTGATATCTTCATTTTAGGACGTGCAGACTACCGCCCCCTCAAAGTGATTTGATTCATTAATGCAATATGTTGGGCATATAAAGAATGGATTTAATGATATTATATAAGATATTATAGTGGAATTATAATATACTTCTATATAATTTTGATTTTATTCCATTATATAGGAAATAGAAATGAAAGTACCGTTCATGCGTACGTACGGCTTACCGTCAACATTAATGGTGCATTTCATTTCTTACCTCTAAATGTTATGTAATATTAAAAATTCATGCATATACTGGATATATATGATATATATGATATCTAAATTATGAATATAATCCTGGATATAATGGATATTTTACCACATGAACAACTTGTAATTATAAGGAGTTTATTTTTGACTCAGTACCAATGATTGACAAAATGACCGTTATTAACATAAATAATTACATAGTGTTCATAACATGGTAATAAGTGATATAAAAGGAATAATGAACTTGAAAAAGGTTCTTAAGCAAGTAAAAATTAACTCAAGTTTATTATTCCGAATATTAAAGAACGATCGAGTCAAGTCAGTCACGAGGTATGGGACTTCGTCTAAATCTCCTTTCATTGAGGCATATTTTGTTTTATACAAAAACTTATTTTATACGGTCTATAAAACCCTTTGACTTTGGCTTTTATTCAAAATAAATATTTTTTATACGAAGCATTTTACTAAATGAAAAAAGGGAATGTTTTTTCATACGTATGTGGCTATAATGACTTCTCCGCCGCCGTGGCCATTATTTGAGTTTCGGCTTCCTCTACAAGCAATAATTTCTTTAAAATGAAAAATAAATACCATGTTTTAATTTTCTTTTATTTCGGTATTGAAAACGGTTTTGATAATGTATTTATTTTTTCATTGTGTTATTGATATCTTGTGATTGAAATGTGGAAATGTTATGTTTTCTTTATGCATGATTTATGTGATACGATTATGGTATGGTTCTTTGGAATTGTTTATGAAGACGGGTGGGTCCATGATAAAATAAGGGTGGGTGAGACCGATATAGCTCTACAATTCATTGGGTAATGCGAAGGGGTTAAACGCTAAGGTTTATCTGAAGAGATATAGGTAATATAGTGTGATGGGTATTCCAAACGTAACCATGAGGGTTACTCCCTACGTAAGAATGTTAAGAATGCCTCAAGTTACCTTTGTGTCTTACATTTTCTATGGGTTATTCATGATTTGATTAAGTATATTAATGTTCTCATGTTTTATGAGTAAAGTATGATTTCATATATTCTTAGGTATACATGGACTAATGTTTTCATTCTGTATTTTTATATACCTTTCTGTTATTTTTATGCTCATCCCATGTTTATGAAAAAAAAAATTCAGATCAAGGGAAAGGTACATGATGTGATGATAGTGTCAAGAAACTGTCATGAAAGCATCCATGTTTTGTTTTTATTATGTTTCCTTTGATGGAAAAAGTGAATATTGTAATTAATGTAACCACCTTGTTTAAATGTGGAATGTAATTCATGATTTATGATCTAATTCTATAAAAATCTAAATCTGAAACGATCCTCAATGTGCAATATTATAATAACTCATGATTAAGAAATGTTTAAGGTGAGAGCATTCAAAAACATTGATGTGAATTTTATTATCATGAATTAAAATGTTTTTAAAAAAATGTATGATGATCATTGAAGGTGTAAATGATGTTTCTTGAAGACCATGTATACATTGAAAAGTAGAAAAAATAGATAAATGTGTAAGGAAAGGAATTGGATATATAAAAGTTGTTTGATTGTAAGAAAAGTATGTTTTATGTATATGATAATTATTGATAAATACAAATTGGGGAATGAATTTTGATGTATGGTAAGTGTTTTTGTTGTGGTATGTTTGGGAATATGGCTCTCAATTACAATGGAATAGATCTTATTAGTGGTATCACAATTCTGATATAAAGACACAAAAATGTTTTAAATGTTATGAGATGGTTCATTGTGTAAATGAGTGTTCGAAGTGGATCCTAAGTTATGGGAAGTAGACCGAATGTAGGATTAATTGTGTGGTGAAATAATTTGAAACTACTTCAATAGATTGTGGTTTATCCAATAAAGATGTATCATGTATATTGTTTTTTACTCATATTTTTCTAATGTATTTTTTTGTTTTGGGTCTACACATTATTTTATATCTAGGAACGTTTCCGGTAAATTTTAACTTTAATGTCAAGAAATGAATCCATAACTTATGAAAAAATGCTTAGGGAAAAATATTAAAGGAAAATGTAATGATAAGAATATTCATGTCGATGTATGTGGAATTTGTTTTTCTCCAAACCTTATTTTCTTTCCCCTCATATAATTCAACGTTGTTCGGTTTATGGATTGTATTTCTATTTACCATGATAATATTGATTATAGATATAAAGAATATGTTTTTCATAAATATTATCAGATTGTATAAAATAATAAAAACATACCATTGATAACATATCAGGATGTTAAGAAACTATTAAATGAAGTAAATAAATGTTATCTTGTACATATTATCAAAAACAAGAGATCTGACTTGGTTAATTATTTTTGAATTGTAAATGAAATCTATATTTTTTTTCCTAAACAGATTCCTTGTATTATACCTGATAGAGGGGTTGATTTTTATGTTGATTTAATCCCTAATTCTAATTTTATTTCAAAACCATATTATTGAATGGCTCAAATAGAACTTCTAGATTTGAAAAATCTATTGATGGAGTTACTAGTTAAAGGTATTATTCATCCAATTACTTCACCTTTGGGTTATCTTATTCTTTTTAAAAAATAAAGATGGTTCTATAAGGCTTTTCAACTATTATATATCATTTAATAACATCACTTTATAGAATAATTATCCTTTGAATCGTACTCATGAATTGTTGGATCACCTCTAGTGATCACATTTTTTCCATGATTGAAAAGAGATCCGTGTACCTTCAGTTGAAGGTAAAGCAAGTTGACATTTTCAAAATACCATTCCAAACTGGATATTGGAATTATGAGTTTTTGATCTTCCCTTTGTGATGATAAATTTTGTTTTTCTTTTTATGGATCTTATGAAAATGATTTTAAATGAATATTTGGATTAATTTTTTGGTGTTTTTATTGATGATATTTTGGTTTATTCCAAAAGTAATGATGATAAATTTTTTTTAAGGATTTCATTAAAAACCCTAAAAGAAATTAAATTATATAGGAAATTTATCAAATGTCATTTTTTACAGTAAATTACTTTTCTTTGACACATAATAAATAAGGGCAAGATAATAGTTGATCCCACCAAAACAAAAGTGGTTATTGAAGGGGAAAGTCCTAATTTTTTTTACTGAGATTTATAGTTTAATAAGATTAGTGGGAAATTAATGATTGGTTTTGAAAATATTTTCAGTGTTATCTAGCCTGCTGACTATGTTTACCTGAAAATGTGATAAATTTATTTTGATAGAATAGTTTTGTGATTGTATTTATGGAATTGAAATAATGATTAGTTAACGATCCAATTATTTTCAACCCTTCTAGAATGTTTAGATGATTTGGTGAAACATGACGACAACTTAGAGTAGGACAAAAACTTATGTGGATAACCAGATGAATGATCTTTCATTCGAGGTTGGTGATTATGTCTTTCTCAATATTTATTCAGTGAAATGTCTGGTGTGTTTTAGTAAGAAGGGGAAGACGATTCTATGATTCATTGGCCCCTATTAAATCCAGTAAAATTTTGGACAAGTTTCTAACTGAGTGGTATTGCCTTTGAGTGTTTCCCAGGTACATAATGTATTTCCTGTTCCAATGTTAAGAGAGTATGTTCCAGATTCATATTATGTTTTGAGAAATGATGTAGTACAACTCTGATACAAACATTCTTTTTGGAAGAAACCAATTCATATTCTTGACCATAGAGGGAATGTATTTCAAAATAAGGCCATTCACCATGTTACGATTTTATGGAGAAACTACATGGTTGAAGAAGCAATATAGGGATCTAAAACTACAAGTGAGGTATCCTCACTTGTTTATTAAGTGAATAATTTTGTGAGGACGAAATTTATAGAAGTGGGAATAATGTAACATCCTAGATAAATATAAAATAATTTTTTTCATTCTGGAATTAAAAATTCAAATTCATTATAATTTTATAATGAAATATTTTCTATTTATATAAATTTATGAATATATATTATTTTAATAGTAAACTATCCAATGAAATATTAATGTAATAGTTAGGAATTATAATCAAAAAAAATTTAATAATAATGTCACGACCCGTCCTCGGGGCCCGTGCCGTGACTACCCCAAACCCACCTCCCATAGGCCAGGGGCTGGCAACTAGCACCAAGGCGTAGATCCTGACAAAAAGGGGAAGGCATTGCCTTTATAAAGTAAACAAACACCAAAGTGTAAGCCAGAAAAAGAAAAAACTTAGTAAACTGGGTAAAAAAGTTAGTGCGGAAAGTAAATGGGCCAGAATACAAACCCAAACTGAATGTAAAGTACAACTGGAAAGAAAGTACAACAACTGAAAGTAAAGTAGAAACGTCAAGCCGTGCACTGGAAGTCCCACCTGAATGGGGGGTACAGATAGACACCACAGCTCCTCTAGTCCAAACATCTGCTCCGTGTACGTCCCGCCTAGTGGTCCACCTCCTGATACCGACTGCTCTGGTAGCCTCAACCACAATCAGCGCTATCCATTGTCTACATCCAACACAACGTAGTGTGGGCATAGCCTGTGCTGGGGTTAGGATATGCTACTCAGTAGGGACCCCGAGACCCCCGAAGGTCTCCCAGAATCCACAAAGGATAATCCACAAAGGAAAGATACACTCACGAAGTAACAACCAACACTACTTTGGTATATTCCCATACATATTCCTAAGTCATCAATTATCGTTCGACTCCAACATCCGAGCCCAAGTTCGATCACGTACGCATATGATAGTACAACCAATCCACATATGATAACACAGCCCAATAAACATAAGAAAGCAAGTCAATCATATCGAAGATAATGATTGAATGTCAAGACTCAGCTCACATCGGTATACCTCTTCGTAAGGTGATAGATATGATCAGATATAGCCACTGATTCATCTAAGTTGGGACCCACGTAGGATACTAAACCAGCTAAGCTATCAGACCCACATAGGATACAGACCAGCTACTCTACCAGACCCACGTAGGATAGCAAGAACAGAGTCATTTCCATCGAACCCATGGAGGATTTCAGTATGGTATTCATTGCTGCCAAACCCACGGAGGATTTCAGGCAGTCTTCATAGCCGTCGAACCCACAGAGGATTTCAGTCCGGTCTTCATCACTACAGAACCCATGGAGGATTTTAGTGCAGTCTTCATCGACGTCGATCCCATGGAGGATTTCAGTACGGTCTTCATCACTGCCGAACCCAAGGAGGATTTCAGGGCAGTCTTCATCGCTATCGAACCCACGGAGGATTTCAATACAGTCTTCATCACTTGCGAAGCCATGGAGGATTTCAGTGCAGTCTTCATAGTCGCAGCAAGCTCAAGGGTTCCCGTACACAACATGCTCGATTTCGGGAGGGTCCGCTCCATGAGCCAAGGGGTTGATACATCAACTAACACGTAGTTTTGATTTTATGTATATCAACGTTCGGTCTCGACAAGAGAAACTCAACGTGACAGATGGCGCGTCAATCGGAAGCCCGGTATGAGTGTTATTGGCTTTTTCATTCCAAGGGTCCGGTTGGTTTTTAAGTCAAAACCAACTCGCCCGCACTACAACTGCGTCCAAACCTCGAGCGGAGTAATACAAAAGGTCTGTCTCCTTAAGAGGAATCCATTAAAGTCGACGGAACGTCAATCAGACGTCTAGAGCTCAAGTTATAAGTGTTTCTGCTTCGCGGGCGTGATTGGTTTTGTGTTCGAACCAACCCGGTCGTACCCAATGTTCTCCAAAACCTTGAGTGGAATATACCGAAATGACTGCCTCGATAGAAGGATCACATCTCAACTGAAGGTGCGTCGATCGGAGGTCCTTAGCCCATGATATGGGCAAAAGAACGAACCTGTCCGGTTTTAGGGGGTTTTGGTCCCGGACCGAGACCCCCTGGGTCGCCCCGAACCAGGTCCGGGTCTGGACCATTAGGGAGTGGCATGGCCTAGTGCGGGCACGGCCCGCATGCGGCTCGCTCGGTGCTGGGTGTGCCGTATGGAAAGGGGCGGCGACGGCTGCCCCCCTTGATTGAACCCTCCCCCCCCACGTGGGGGCCACTCTTCTTGCTAGCTGGGGGTTACGACCCCCGGTTTCTCGGAAGCCGGCCGAGCTAGATTGGCCGGCCGGTGCTGCTGCCGCGAGACTGCTGCCGTCCCGCCTCTCCGAGGTGCCAACGGCCGGCGGTTCAGGCCGCCCCGCCTTGCACCGCCGCGGCTTTGAGCCGCGACCATGTCCGACTGGCGTTGTGCCCCTCCGTCGTGGCCCCTCTCCGGCCTCAGCCTCTTCGTGGTTCTCTGGCGTGGCGCGACGGTGCATCGGCTTTATTCGACCTCAACGGCGCAGTGCAACAGCGCTGCTCTTCTTCGCCCGTTCTTCATTGTTTATGGGTGGTGCCATTGCACCGCGCTGCCTTTTCTCGTATCGCAACAAGTACAATCATCAAAGGGGGAGGAGGGTCGGCAGTGTTCGTGTGGTCCAACCTCCTCCCATTATTACGATAACAGGTGGCCCAAATAGAAGTCAATGAATGTCAAAGAAATAATTCACAGGAAAAAACAATTAACCCCAACCTCAAAGTGTTGAAGAATGAAGGTTTGACGCGGAAAAAGGACGTCGCGGAAGAAGGCTCCGTAAGCGTCGTCGGCGTCGCAAAGAAGATAATAGTCAGCGTCTCGGTACACGGTGTCACACCGTCGATCTCCAAGGATTCGGTGTTCTTCGTCATCCTTCGTCGGAGGCTGTCATTCTTCGTTGGCGACAGTGCGTTCTTCGCGTTCTTCAAAGAGGAAGATGAAGTTCAAGACTTGAGAAAAACCTCTCCAATCCTTCTCACACAACCCAAACACCGTTAATGAAATAAGACATGTCTTATTTAATTAACTTACACAAGCCACCAATCAATTCGAAATTAAAAATTGAATTCTCGAATTAATTATATTGAACAACATAAACAGTTAATTAATTATGAGAGTTGACTTTTCATTAAAGGGGGGTGCGGGTGTGTAACACAATTAATGGGGGTTTGAGGATTTTGAAAGGGTGGGGCTCGTGTGGACCGCACTTCAATGATATCCTACGTAGTGGAGTTAGGATATTAGTGGGTCCCACTCCAACCACCAAGCATAGGATTAAACTACCAAGAATAGAAATAAAATTTATAGCACATCATTTTATTTTATTCTTTAGTTAACCCATTTAATTAAAAACCTCACCTGAGCAAACACAACTCTAGAAAAGGTGTTCATAAGAAATTATCGGCGATGCGGTTTTATTGGTGCCCTCAGATTTCAATTCTGAGCACCGGTTAAAAAGTTAGGAAAACTTTCTCGTTCGTTTACTGAACGTACTCGAGCTAATCTTCGGAAATTGAATCAGGGCACACCGGGCCTCGGAATCAGGTGCCGTCAGAAACTGCTTTCTTGTAAAATCTCAAAGAAAATAATTATAAAATTTATCTTGAATTTTTTGGGTCTTTACATTACTCCCACCTCAGGGAATTACATCCTCGTAAAGATAAATCATAAACTAGGGGAACAAATGTGGGTATTGTGCACACATCTGAGCCTCCCGCTCCCAAGTGCTCTCCTGGAGGTTCCTATGATGCCATCTGATGCACACTAAAAGAATCAACCACCCACGTAGGACCCGCACCTGTCGAAACTCAATCTCTAACGGGATCTGCGCAAATTTCACCCCATCGTCAAGTTCTAACTCCCTATGGTCGATGATATGCATCGGGTCGTGCACGTATCTCTTCAACTGAGATAGGTGGAAGACGTCGTAAACCCGGTGCAACTGAGGTGGAAGAGCCAGGCAATAAGCCACCTCGCCTATCATGAAGAGTACCTGAAAAGGTCTTATGAAGCATGTAGACAACTTGTCGCCCTATCCAAATCTCCGTAATCCACGTCGAGGAGAGACCTGTAAGAAAATGTGGTCACCATCCTCGAACTCTAATGGCCTCCCCCTCCTATCAGAATAAGACTTCTTCCGGCTCTGAGCTATCCTCATCCACTCCTGGATGACCTGGACCTTCTCTGTAATGGCCTGAACCATCTCTGGTCCCACAAGTGCTGACTCCCTAGGGCCTATCCAACATAGAGGTGATCTGCATGGCCGACCGTACAATGCCTCGTATGGTGCCATTCCAATGGTGGATTGGTAGCTGTTGTTGAACGTGAACTCCACCAAGAGTATATGGTCCTCCCAACTACGACCAAAGTCGAGGTCACATGCATGGAGCATGTCCTTGAGATTCTGAATGGTCCTCTCCTTCTGTCTATCCGTCTGAGGGTGAAAGGCGGTGCTCAGACGTAGCTACGTCCCGAATGCCTCCTGTAACCCCTTCCAAAGCCGGGAAGTAAAGCAAGCATATCGATCAGAGATGATAGATGCTGGCACACCATGAATCCGTACAATCTCCTGAACGTAGAGGAATCCCAAGCTCCCCACTGAGCCCTGCTCTCTGATGGGTAAGAAGTGAGCCGACATGGTGAGTTGGTCGACAATCACCCAAATGGAGTCGTGAACTCTGGATTTATGTGGAAGTCCAGTCATGAAATCCACATATATCGCGTCCCACTTCCACTCTGGGACCTCCAAGGTTTGTACCAAGCCTGCTGGTACCTGGTGCTCCACCTTTACCTACGGACAGGTGAGGCATCGAGAAACTAACTCAGCTACAACCTTCTTCATACTCAGCCACCGGTGCTGTCGTCTGAGATCCTAGTATATATTCGCCACTTCTGTATGTACTGCTAAATGGGAAGTGTGAAACTCCATCATCACCTCCTCCTATAAGGCAGATGGTACCCTGGTATGTCCTCTGAAAAGGATCATGTGCTGTCCTCCCACAAGGAATCCATCAGGTGCCTGTCCTGAGGATATATGTGCACGCCGCCTCTCACAGTCAGTGTCCCCTCACTGTGCCTCTCTAACCCACTACAGTATTGGAGGAGTGACTGTGAGTGACTGAAGAATGGCTGCTCCATCTCTATCCATGAAGGATATCTGCAAAGCGGCTAGCGGCTCCGTCGCCTCCACGAGTAGCTAAATTCCCGTCCTCCTATTGAGGACATAGGCTACTACGTTCCCCTGTCTAGGAGTATAGAATATCTCAAATTCATAGTCCGAGAGGAACTCTATCCATTGCCGCTATCTCAGATTCAGGTCCTTCTACGAGAAGATGTACATGAGACTCTGGTGGTCAGAGTAGACTGTAAAGCGCTCGCCCATCAGATAGTGTCGCCACATCTTCAGAGTGAATACCAATGCTACTAACTCCATGTCATGGGTAGCATAGTTCTGATCATGCTTTCTTAACTGACATGATCCATATGCGATGACTACCCGCTCGTGCATCAGGACACATCTGAGTCCGGTCCCTGATGCATCGAAGTAGACTACGTACCCTATTCCCTCCACTGGTAGCCTCAAGATAAATGCACGGGTCAATCTCTGTCTCAGCTCCTGGAAGCTCTGATGACATCTTTCTTACCACACGAAGGGTTTCCCCTTCTCCGTCAAAGCTGATAGTGGTGCCGCAACTCTGGAGAAGTCTGGCACAAACCCTCGGTAGTACCTAGCTAGCCCCAAGAAACTCTGCACCTCCGTCACGCGCCTAGGTGGATCCCAAGCTAGCACTGCCTCGATCTTCTTAGGATCCACCGCAACCCCCACCTCAGAGATTACGTGTCCCAAGAAGTGGACCTCACGTATCTAGAGCTGACACATCGAGATATTTCAATAAATCCGGTGCTCTCATAGTGTGTCTAGTATAACCCGCAAGTGGTAGGCATGCCCCTCCTCAATGTTCAAGTATATCAATATGTCGTCGATGAAGACCATGAAAAATCGATCGAGGTATGGCTGAAATATCCTGTTCATGAGACCCATGAACACTGGTGGAGCGTTGGTTACACCTAAAGGCATAACCAAGAACTCATAGTGGCCATACCGACATCCGAAGGCTTTCTTCTGCACGTCCTCATCTCGAACTCTGAGCTGATGATATCCTGATCCAATGTCTATCTTCTAGAAACACCATGATCCCTTGAGCTTATCGAAGAGGTTGTAAATCCTCGGTAGTGGATACTTGTTCTTCACGGTCACCTGGTTCAGGAAATGATAATCGACACACAGTCGCAAGCTCCCATACACCTTCTTGGCGAACAATATCGGGGAACCCCAGGGTGAAACACTGGGTCGGATGAATCCCTTTCCCTGCAAGTCCTCCATCTGTACCCGTAATTCTCAAAGCTCAGTGGGAGCCATCCGATATGCTGGAGTGGATATCGGGGTTGTCTCGGGGTACAGTTCAATATAAAAGTATACCTTTCTGCGAGGAGGTAGTCCGAGAACGGCATCAAGGAAAACATCTACATACTGATCCACCACTGTAGGAAAACAAGGACTCCGCACGTCATCTGCTCCTAGGATGAGCCTAGCCAACTGATGTGTGATGGGATTTCCACTCCTCAGTTTGAGTCCATCCTATGCTGCAAAGTCTCCCTTCTCGCTGGTGAAGGTGAACCTTCTCCCTTCGGTGTGTATACACCGCACCTTGTGCCTAATACAGTCGATCTGAGCATGGACTGTAGATAACCAATCCATGCCCAAGATGATGTTGTAAGGCCTCGAAGCCACTACAAGAAGATCCCATCCGAAGCTCTATCCTCCTAGAGTAAGCTCACACTGCCGGCACCAGTGCGTAATCGTCGAGTATGCTCCGGTAGGTGTCTCTAGTCGTAAGGATCGAGCCAATGGCTCTGTTGGAATCTCCGAGCTCCGAAAAAGGGAAGCGGCAATAACAGAACGACTCAATCATGTGTCTATAAGAACTATAGAAAGGGTGGAGTAGACACAGATAGTACCTTGAATCATATCTGGCGCGCCGTGGTCGTAGGCCTTTGTTGCCTGAAGCTGAGCCTGTCTATGCCCGCCAGCTCCCAATGGTCAGGGTGGACCTCCTGGGGGTGGTGGTGGTAAAGCCTCAAAGCGCCTCCCACCACCTTCTGCTCGGCCAACTCCCTTGCCTCGTCTACCTACTCTCGACAGACCTCCACAGTCGACCCTTTTCCTCTTCCATGGTGGCCCCTCAACCGTATGCTTCTCCTCTACATAGTGGGTCGGGCAGTCACAATCCATGTGGCCCTGCCCACCGCATGCCTAGCACTGTCCGCTCCTCGGAAGGCTAGATCTGCGCCAAGTGCCCTACACCTCTTACCCAGTGTCCTGTGGTCGTCCACCTGATGGTCTGGTCTGCCTGGACCCCTGTGACGTCCGTCAACTGCCAGCTGCAGTCGACTCTGCTACGTGCCGCCTTGTTGTAGGTCTCGCTACTAGTCTAGGCTCAGCAAGAAATCTCTCAATGAGAAGGGATCACTCCAGTACTCCTGCCTGCGTCAGAATGCTGAGGGAGATCATCGATGCCCTGATCTCATACTTCAGTCCCTCCTCGAGGGTCCGGGCTGGGAAGAATGGGTCTCGTACCATATCCGTCGAATAATGCGAGAGATCGGTAAATCTTGCCGAGTACTGGGGGACCGTCATGCTGCCCTACCGCAGCTGTAGTATCTCCTGAATGCGCACCACACAAAGGGTGGATGGGACGGACTCCGAGTAGAAGAGGCTCTAAAAGTACGTCCAGAGGAGAGATTCCTCATCGTGCACCTGGAGCATCATGCTCCCCCATCTTCCTGCTGCCGCGTGTAGGAGGCTCGCTGCGAGGATCACCATGAGGTCAGCTAGTGTCCCCACTAACTCAAAAATTCGCACAACCACCTCCATCCAATCCTTGGTTTCCTGAGGGTCCATCTCCCCGTGGAACCTGGGCAGTCTCTGACGCTGAAACTCGTGCAGTTCAATAAGGCGACGTGCACTCTCACCAAATGGGGCTGGTAGCATCGGTGGCACGACGGGTAGAGGTACCGCAGGTGCCTCCACTTTCAAAGGGCCATGCACTGAGGCCTCATCGCTCGGTGGGCTGTCGTCTCGCTCAAAGCTCGGAACCCTAACTAGTTTCTGTCATGGGGCCATCCTGAAAAGAAACAGGTGCGCCATGGTCAAACAATATACCTGGTGAGCTGACACAAATTAATCACAAATAAAACTTTTGAAACACACATGAAATCAATGATTTCGTGCATTGAGTCGGAAATTAGAAGTCAGGGTCATGGTGTACGGATACGTCAGCCGCTGCACCAACACTGGACTCCCTAGACTGATAAACACAGTCAATACCCTTAACACTATTTCTTCACATAGAAGAAAGATCAGATTCTAGAGTTCTATGGTTGAACCGAACTCCTCTGATACCAATTTGTCACGACCCGTCCCTTGGGCTCGTGCCGTGACTACCCCAAGCCCGCCTCCCATAGGCCAGGGGCTGGTGACTAGCACCAAGGCGTAAATCCTGACAAAAAGGGGAAGGAATTGCCTTTATAAAGCAAAGAAACACCACAGTGTAATCCAGAAGAAGTAAACAATAAGTAAAACTGGGTACAAAAGTAAGTGCGGAGAGTAAATGGGCCAGAATACAAACCCAAACTGAAATTAAAGTACAATTGGAAAGAAAGTATAGCAACTGAAAGTAAAGCAGCAACATCGAGTCTTCCACTGGAAGTCCCACCTGAAGGGTTGGTACAAATAGCCACCTCAGCTCCTCGGGTCCGGTCATCCTCTCCGCGTACGTCCCGCCCAGTGTTCCACCTCTAGGTACTGACTCCTCCACTAGCCTCAACCACGATCAGTGCTACCCATCGTCTGCATCCAACACAACGTAGTGCGGGCATAGACCGTGCATGGGTGAGTATATGCTACTCAGTAGAGACCCCGAGACCCCCGAAGGTCTCCCAAAATCCAAAAAGGATAATCCACAAAAGAAAGATACAATCATGAAGTAACAACCAACACTACTTAGGTATATTCCCATAAATATACCTAAGTCATCAATCCCTGTTCAGCTCCAACATCCGAGCCCAAGTTCGATCACGCCTGCATAGGATAGTATAACCAATCCACACAGGATAACACAACCCAATCTACATAGGAAAGAAAGTCAATCAAATGGAAGATAATGATTGAATGTCAAGTATCAACTCACACAGGTATACCTCTTCGTAAGGTGATAGAGAAGATCAGATATAGCCACTGATTCATCTGAGCAGGGACCCACATAGGATACTAAACTAGCTAAACTGTTAGACCCACATAGGATACAAACCGGCTACACTGCTAAACCCATGTAGGATAGAAAGAACATAGTCATTGCCATCAAACCCATGGATGATTTCAGTACGGTCTTCATTGCTGCCGAACCCACTGAGGATTTCAGTGTAGTCTTCATAGCCATCAAACCCATGGAGGATTTCAGTACGATCATCTTCATTTCCGATCCCACGAAGGATTTCAGTGCAGTCTTCATCGCCGTCGTACCCACGGAGGATTTCAGTACGGTCTTCATCACTGCCGAACCCACGGAGGATTTCAGTGCAGTCTTCATCACCGTCGAACCCACGGAGGATTTCAGTACGGTCTTCATCACTGCCAAACTCAGAGAGGATTTCAGTGCAGTCTTCACAGTCGGAGTCAGCACTAGGGTTCCCGCACACAACATGCTCGATTTCGGGAGGGTCCGCTCCACGAGCCAAGGGATCGATACATAAAATGACACGTAGTCTAGAGTTGTTGTATCTCAAAGTTCCGTCTCAACTAGAGGAACTCAACGTGATAGACGACACGTCAATCGGACGCCCGGTCTGAGAGTTATTGGTGTTTTCGTTCCAGGGGCTAGTAGGTTTTTAAGTCAAAACCAATCCGGATGCACTCCCACTACGTCCAAACCTTGAACTGATTAAGACAAAAGGTCCACCTCACGAATAGGAATCCAAAAAAGTCGACGACACGTCAATCGGACGTCTGGAGCTCAAGTTATAAGCATTTCTGCTCAGAGGGCCCGGTTTGTTTCGTGTTCGAACCAACCCGACTATAACCAAAGTTCTCGTAAACCTTGATTGTGATAGACTAAAACGACCATAGTGATCCAAGGATTGTATCTCAACTGACAGTGCATCGATCGGAGGTCCGTAGCCCATGATATGGGCAAAAGAACGAACTTGTCTGGTTTTAGGGGGTTTTGGGCCCGGACCGATCTGGCCCGAGACCCCCTGGGTCAGCCCGAACTGGGTCGACCCGACCCTAGTCTGGCCCATTAGGGTGTGGCTGATCCCAGCCGGCTCGGCCCGGCCTGGCCTAGGCGGCCGGGTGGCCTGGCGTGGGCGCGGCCCGCATGCGGCCAGCTCGACGCTGGTCGTGCCGGACGGAAATGGGGGCGGCTGCCCCACTTGATTGAAACCGCACCCCCTCCACGTGGGGCCGCTCCTCTTGCCAGCTGGGGGTTACGACCCCCGGTTTCTCAGAAGCCGGCCGACCCAGTCCGGGCGGCCGGTGCTACTGCAGCGGGACCGCCGCGGTCCCTCCCCTCCGAGGTGTCGGCGGCCGGCGGTTCCGGCCGCCCAGCCTTGCACCGTCGCGGCCTTGTCCGACCGGCGCGGCGCGACGGCACCATGCCCCTCTGTCGCAGCTCTGCTCCGGTAGCGGCCTCTTCGTGGTTCTCCAGCACGGTGCGACTTCACCGCGGCTTTATTCAACCTCAACAGAGCGGCACGACGACACCACGCTTCTTCGCTCGTTCTTCATTGTTTCCGCGCAGTGCCGTTGCACCGCACTGCCTTTTCTCGTACCGCAACAAGTATAATAATCAATGGGGGAGGATCATTGGCCATGTTTGTGTGGTCTGACCTCCTATGGTTATTACGATAACAAGAGGCCCAAATACAAGTCTATGAACGGAAAAGAAATAATTTCCGGGAAAAAACAATTAACCCCTACCTCAAAGTGTTGAAGAACCAAGGTTTGACGTGGAAAAAGGATGTCGCAGAAGAAGGCTCCATAAGCGTCGTCGGCGTCATAGAGAATAGAATCATCGGCATCGCGGTACATGACGTCGCGTCGTCGATCTCCAAGGATTTGGTGTTCTTCATCGTCCTTCATCGGAGGTCAGCGTTCTTCGTCGGCGATGGTTCGTTCTTCATGTTCTTCAAGGAGGAAGATGAAGTTCACAACTTGAGAAAAACCTCTCCAATCCTTCTCAGACAAACGAAACACCCTTAATGAATAAGGCTTGTCTTATTTAAGTAACTCACACAAGCCACCAATCAATTCGAAATTAAAAATTCAATTCTCGATTTAAATATATTGAACAACTGAAATAGTTAATTAATTAAGAGAGTTGACTTTTCATTAAAGGGGGGTGCGGGTGTGTTACAAAATTAATGGGGGTTTGAGGAAGTTGAAAGGGGGGGGGGATCGTGTGGGCCCCACTTCACTAATATCTTACATAGTGGAGTTAGGATATTAGTGGGTCCCACTCTAACCACAAAGCATAAGTTTAAACTACCTAGAATAGAAATAAAATTTGTAGCACAACATTTTATTTTAATCTTTAGTTAACCCATTTAATTAAAAACCTCACCCGAGAAAACGAAACTCCGGAAAAGATGTTCTTAAGCAATTACCGGTGCTGCGCTTTTATCGGTGCCCTCAGATGTCAATTCTGAGCACCGGTTCAAAATTTAGGAAAACCCGCTCGTTCATTTACTGAACGTACCTGAGCTAAACTTCGGAAATTGATTCCGGGCACACCGGGCCTTGGAATTAGATGTTGTGAGAAACTACATTCTTGTAAAATCCCAAAAAAAATTAAGAAAAAATTTACATTGAATTTTACGGGTCTTTACAAATAAACTCACCTATAATAATAAAAATAAAAATTAAGTATCACAAAAATAAAAATATAATATATTTATATCATTTAATAAATAAATAAATGTTTTAACGGTGATAAATTAAGTGGTTACATTTTTGAAAAACATAAATGTTTATTTAAAATTTTATAATAAATATAATGATTTAATGTAAATTTTATTTTCATAAATTTGATTCATAAATTAATATATGGATTTATTTTAAATATAAGATAATTTATGAAACCATATTTAATTTTTCAACGTGGCATAAAATCTGTTATAATATAAAAATTTGTGTTTTTCAAAACATGATGATTTTAATTAAAATTTAAATTTCACATATTTGGAAAATTATTTTAAAAAAAATGATTCCATTTTTTTATTCTAGATGTCAAATAACATGTAGGGTTTTTTTATTTTTCTAAAATAAAATATTTTTTGGTGAATTGAGAAATATAATAAATTTTTTTGTATTTAACATTATAAGTTAAATACATGAATTTTTGGGTCATTGATGTTGTAAGAACAAATTAGTTCAAAAGAAAACTCCCCAATTACTATAATTTCGTACAATAATCAACACTATTAATATTCTTGATTCATAATATAAAAAACAAAAAAAAAACACTCCTCTTCACTCCATATAAATACCACCCCTCACAACCTATTCTCCTCACACCTATAAGCCTTGTATATTTTCCAAATTTGATATAATTCCATTCCCAAGACTTTTTCCCATGTCGAACACCTGATTTTCTAACCAAAAGTCAAAAACCATGTTTCTTATAGAGGTTCCCAAGAAGACAACATCGGAGTGCCAAAATCCTTATTTCTTTCGCTTTTAAATTTTTTTATTTCTACACCATCATCACCTACCATATAAAAAGTGTCTTGATAACTCCATAATAATATATATATTATAACTTTTATATTTTAATGGAATATCCATAATCAATCATATTCTCTTCTCATATTATTTTAAAAATTAAAAACACCATCTAGGACAAGTTGTTTAACCACCTTCATGGATGATGATTTTTCAATTTCCTTTACCACCTTCAATGATGGTAATAAAACCATTATTATTATAGGTCCAAATTTTAATATTTATATTATATCATTTTTAATTTTATATAATTAATTTATAGTCATAGTAATTAATCCAAAGAAAATAGTTTATGACGGTCAGAATAACCACCGAAAACAAACCAAACTTTTATCATTTATGTTTTATATCATGAATCATCCTCATACTATAATAAAATGGTATATGGGATCATTTAAAATTATTTAAATATATTAATTCTATTTATTTAGAAATATAAAGTTTTCATTACCTTTTACAAGTTACCAAATAATTATATTCAGTGGAATTGACCATATAACTATAGAAATAACACTCCAGTAATGATGAAATTAAACTCTCTAACTAATCAAATAGGTCATAAATAAAAATAATAAAATTATATTAAAAAAATAAATAAATAATAGTTTATTTATTTTATAATTAATTAAACTGACTTGATTATTTAGAACAATAATTTCAAGTGAATAGTGTTTTTATACAAAAGGTAATGGAATCCCTAACCAAATTTCAATTATTTGGTTTAAAATTATACTTGATATATTATAGGGTGCTAAGATTATTTGAGAAATTAAATTAAATTATATTGTGTTTTTTATGTGTATTTATAGTGTGTACACATATTCTGTTCATTATATTAATCCACACTTCAATGATATGTTGTTTTTAAAGGACTTCCATTTTAAAAGTTCCATTTTCAAGTTACAAATATTTTTAGTAATTAAATGATTTTTTACTTATAAAACATAAGGTAATATTACCATTTTCATATTACCATATATATTTTATGTTAATTCTAAATGTACACAAAACTACTTTCAAATTAAATTTTTTTATTTATTTGTTTGAGGATTTTTAATAATAAAAATTTATTTCAAAATGGAAAATTTATATTCCTCAAAAATTTATCTTTTATAAAATAGTTAAGTGTTATGATTATTGATTATTGTTATGATAAAGGTTTGATAAATGATAAAATCATGTCAGGATATCCTGTTATAGCTCTCTAATTCATTGGGTAATGGGATATAGATAACTGGTTAGGTTTCCCCTAAGAGATTATTGGAATTTATTTGTTATTCCAAATTTAACCGTGATGGTTACTCCCTATGTTGCTGAGAGAGTAAAATTATATATAAAGTGTGATAGTATAATGATTCTACAAGTTACCTTTTATGATTTATTTATTTATTCTATAGTTTTATAGGAAACATATGAATTCCTAAGGTTGGATAAAGAGATGATGTTTTGTGTTTAAATGTTTTAACTATTGTAAAATGATTTCATTCATGGACTAATGGTTTCTTTCTTCATTTCTATGACCCTTACTAATATTTATTTTCCAAATCCAAAGTTTAAAATGTTTTTCATAAGGTTTATGGATGATTAATGTAAATGATTAATTTAGAATTAATTTCGTGATTTTTTTATAAAAATAAATCATGTTTTGTTCAAAAAGATTCATATTGTGAAAAAATGGATATCGATATGAATTGCAGACATTATAAAATATGAGTTTATATGTGTGAATTTATGAAATATTTATCTAAAACTATAAACCTAAAATATCATTGGGAATGTATGAATATATATTATTCTTGAATTAACTAGATAATGTAATGTTTAAGGATAAGTCCTTATGGTAAATGGTTTGAAGTATTTTTCCATCTAAATGGATATAAGGACCATTCCTCAAAGAAGAAGTAGATCCTTATGAGATTAAGGGGATGTGATTTGGTATGTTTTTTTTGTGGAATGTAGGGCCATAAGAAGTGGAATTTCACACAGATATATAAGTAAAGGTAATATTATGACGCATTTGTTATTTAGTATATAATTTCCATATATACAAATTGGGTATTAGATACCACATGTGGTAGTCATATTTGTACCTAAAAATAAGATCTATGTATATTTAATAATATAACTATAGATGAGGTGGATTTATCCGCATAAAATGAACTATGTATGTTTTTTCTAGGAATTGGTTTCTACCATCTCATGTTGATGGCATAATTTATTTTGGTTTTATGGAATTTTTTTATGTTCATAGTGTTAAAAATAACACTAATTAATATTTTCATTATAAATGAATGGACTTATTTTCAGCTTTGGAAATAAGGATTTCTACTTTTAAAAGAATATAATCCCTTATAGTATCATGTAGTTAAATAATGTTTTTAGGTATTATGTTACAAAATCAGAATATTGGATATTAAAATGAAACAAATACACGCGACTCATATAACAGAAAGTTATAGAATTATCATATTTTTAACATAAACATGAATCATTTTAAAAATATATATCAACATGATAACTTAGTTACTTTTTAGATTTATATAGTTGAAAGATGTCAATCTAGTTTACATGGAATGATGAATAAAGCCCCATTTATTTGATAATGAGAAAGGGCTATAGAGATTCCAAATTTGGTATACACTTATGTGTGTGGAAATTTTGATGTATAGTGTAAGGTTTAATTCTCATACTTTTTTTGATGACATGAGTAGGTATAGATATATCTACTTAACGAGATATAACTATGAATCCTTTACGATTTTCAAATATATCAATATTGAGTTTGAGAATTTTCTTGTTAAGAAGATAATGAAACTTTCATTTGGTCTACGTGGTGATCAACTTCCCCCAAGCTGTTTATATTAATAAAACTTTGATCCTCACCTTGGATCGGGGTTCACGATAGTGGACTCGGTAGTCCAGGTCACACTTGAACTCTACCATAGTTATTCATGGGAAACAAAGATAAACAGATCACACGATATATCTTCTATAGTTCTAAATGGGATATAAGTGTAAAAAGTGATTGAGTATGAGGATAGTTTTTTTTCTTCTAGTTATGCTCAGGAGACAGCGTGTGTGATACAAACAAAATATACACACTGCTCAATTAGTGAATACAAAACACAACAGAGTTAATAAAGAGAATAGAGTTAATAACTCTCTGTGTGTTGTGAAGTAACACTATAGAGTCAATAGATGTTGATAAAATGATATTTGAGTCCCATTCTGGAAGTTGTCTTTAGAATAGGGTATCTCAGTTTCTGTAATCCAGCTTCAAGGAGTGAAAAGTTTCATCTTTTCAAGGTCTCAATGTACACTGAGATTTTAGAAGAATGTATCATGCTGAAATATTCTTGTAATATCATGGGCTTAGTTCCTCTCTTTTCATATTCACACAGTTTGTGTCTCATCATGTAATACTTCATGTGCTTCTCTTCTCTAAAGTTAAATATGAGGTCCTTTTATACACGAGGATCTTCTAGGAATGATGATCATTGCACGTTCATGTACCTCATACTATCTTTGTATAATCCTACAAACAAAGTTAAAAAATGTCAGTTGTCTAAATATGTCCGTCGGAAATAAATATGAATTAATAAACTTAAAACAGTTATTTATAACAATTGGTGAGTCATATTCGGTATGTTGTCTTCAGATTGATAACATCGATCCGTCATCTTCGGTGTGTCATATTCGGTGTGTCGACTTTGGTATGTTGAACTTCAGTGTGTCTTAATTTGGTGTGTCGACTTCAGTATATCGAACTTCATTGTGCCATAATTTGGTGTGTAGACTTCGGTTTTTTCGAACATCTGTGTGTCGTACTTCGGTGTGTCGACTTCAATTTCAGTGTGTCGACTTCAGTTTGTCGAACTAACCACTAGTTCCAGGGAATCTAGATAGATTACGAATTGTCTGTCTTACCAGACTAAGTGTTATGCAAATGATTATGTATAAATAAATTTTTAAGCATATTTATTCATAAATATAAGTGATTGACTTATATAAGTATATGGTGTTGTATGACAAAATTGATTTGGTGAGAGATATTAAATTGGAATGACAGAGTAGAATCTATATATTGACATTATTTGTGATTATGAAAGCTAAAATATTGTGGAGGGTCAACTACAATATCATGGAGGGACCAACACCTACTAAGTGTTCACTCACATAACCCAAAATATAATTTCATGTGCTCACATCCCTTCTATACAAATAAAATTACACAATCATATGCCTTTAGTGTGGGTATAGACATGTATATACCTAACCCACCCTATAAAGTTTTATAATTGACTAAAATAAATAGTCATTGTGAGACCAAAAATATCTTGAATACACATAGGTTATCATATAAAAACTATTATAAAGGAAACTTTGGAACAAAATTATATCTCATAACAATGCATGTATGTATCATGAATGTGAAGAACATAAACCTCGTGACCTCCTCCTATCATGAATGAAAGCCACCCCACATTAGATTCACTTAAAACCTCATCAAATCTAATTTGGGTAATCTCAAACACCATCTAAAATCATCATTACTGAAGGAAGAGTGGGGAAGAGGTGTAATCCAACCATTTGTATCGCCATGATATTGGATTTTTGTGAAAATTCCCAAAACCCAAAACCATTGTGAATTTGTTAGGTTATACAACTAATATTGGGTGAATATTAATGTGAAATGAAAATAAATGTTATGTAGAGAACATAAAATACCCAACCTATGGGTTCACATTCACTACACTAGCATAACCATATAGCCAAAATCACACCTCACATCAACCCTCACAACTATTTCCTCCATAATACGCTTTACAACACAACCACCACATAAAGGTGAAAAATCCACATTTAATTATGACCACTAATATTTGATTACTTACTGAGTTCCCAATGACTAATACTTATTAACACACTACATTTCACATTGTACACTTCCCAATCATTTATCATATAATTGATTTTTTCAATTTATCCTATATAAATTTCCAACCGTTTTTTTATTCATTTAGAAACCCATGTAAATTCATTTTATTATTATGAATTTATTCCAAGGATACTCAGTCAACTAAAAAACAACACTATACAACTACTTGATAATTACACACCAATAATCATCGTATTACCATAATATTCATGCCATATCACCACAAAAACCAAACATCACAATCGACACATATCACAAAACATCACACAAGACAACCTAATCTCACAACATCTCATATCATATCCTCTCAAAATTCCCACATCACATCATATTCCAAAAATAATCACACATCACATTTGAAATAATTTTTTTTTCATAGCTGGTTACCAATTCCATCTACCCATAACCCACATAATGCATTGAAAATCAAAATGTACAACCACACAGAAAAACAAATTTTTGACTCCAACATTTTAATGAAGCATCACACTTCACATTACATCATTATTTAGTAATGTTGTTATTATAAAAACTTTATTTCTAGGGGAAAAAATAATTATCCTCATATATAGGTTTTAAAATTTTATTCAGGGTAATATCAACAACTAACATAGTCAGTGTCTTATATTAGTCAACTACAACACAAGAAAGCCTCCTAAAAGAAATGATTTTTTGCAATGGAAACAAAAGGTCTTCACATTATCAACAAAAAAAATTAATGCAATAAAACATGCAATTATTCTAAATCCCCATAAATTTCATATTTTCCAATTAATAATATTTTTTAATTATACTATTATTATCTTCCCAAATAAAGGAAAAAAATGAAATCCCCACATGTTGTAAAAAATATGGAGATAATGCGAATACCCTACCATAAAAAAGTTTTTTTAACTCACTACGCACCACATGGAGTATAAAGAAACCCCCCAAAACCACAAACACACAATGAAATGTGAGTTTATCTTGAACCAAATCAAGGAATCATCAAAACAAATCCAAACCAAACCCTAAATCAAAACAACACCATCAATACGAATCTTTATAAAAATAAATTGGATAAAAATGAAAAAATTAAGAATAAATATCCTCATATTGAAAGTTATTAACCACTGCAACCCTATGATCGATGTTGGAGGAAAGAAGTTAGAAGATCCTTAGAAGGCATATATGGTTGACACAAAACCAAGAGGACACAGTTGATGAATGTTGCAGTGTAGCCAAATGAGATATTTATAAGAAAAATACTATCCACCTTATTCATGGATGAAATTCAATAGTCACGTCATGAATTCTATGAGGGATATGAAAAACTAACCAAGAAACCAATTTAAGGTGTGAATTATAAATTTCACCAACATCCCCAAAAAACACAGATCATTTGATTGATTTATTACCTGTAATGAATTTCACATTCCATACATGAACTCATCTTATGAATTAATAATGACCCACACAATAGTGGTGAACATCCATCCACACAAGACATAAACTATATACTTGAATCTTCAACCCCACTTTCACGATGTGAATTTCTATGTATAGTTCCAATTCATCTCCATACACCATTAAACCTCATTAAGCCTCATTTTAAATTCCTGAAATAACCATTATTGAAAAGTAATGAGCAGAGAATATAAAAACTATTTCCTTGTATACATATAAAACTATTTTTTCCCTAAGAATAAAAACTAAAAAAACGAAGTAGGGGTTCATAAAAAACATTCCAAATGATACCACTTGGGGATATCTTTATAACTAAACCACTACAATAACCAAACAGACCAAACCAAAACTGAAACAAAAAACATTCCAAAACCACATCACAACCTCACTATTTAGAACATCAGACCACCTCAAACTATCCATAACCCACCTAAAATTCACAAAACCATACAATATAATATAATAATCTCCATACTATCAAATCCAATATCCCCCATAACAAACAAAAAATAATACCTTGGGCACAAAAATCTAATAATTTCATCTCCCATGTTAATATATTATCCAATTTGGGAAACATATAATAACACACATAGTTTTAAAAATGTCATCATATAATGTTCCATATTTATAAATCAGGTTTCCCCTAATCATATGTTAAATGTGTAAATTTTTTTAAATTTTTTTTCTATGTTTGATTCCGAACAAAAAAATGTGAGTTTGGGCTTAATTGAACAACAACAGCTTATTATTTAAATAAGATCATTGTATCCTAGACATTTAATTGGATGGTATAAATAGGATCAAATAAATTATGAAATATTTTTAGAGATCATAGTCTTTTAAAATGTGTTGATTAATTCTTTTTAAAGAAGAATTAATCTTTAGAAAGGAATGTTTAGTTTTAAAAATTTCATTTTCTTTAAAAATAATTTTCATTAATTTTGTTGACTAAATATATATATATATAATCTCTAGAAAATTTTAAAATTTTATTTCATGAAAAAGAAATTAATTTTATAAATTCATCATGTCAAAATTATCTTAATATATTTTTTGATAATTTTTAAAAATAATAATAATTTGTTAAAAAATTGTGAAAATACTGATTTTATTGAAATTGTATTTTATTATTGATTATTTACAAAGTCAAATTATATTTTGAATTGGATTTAAAATTGAACTGGTGCATTTTTTATTTAAAATATTGAAATTATGTTTTTATAAATGATAATTGTAGATGAATTTATAATTGAAAAAAAAAAATAGAAATGTATTTTTTAAGAAATAAATTTTTTTATCTTGTTTCCTTATTAATTTAAAAGTAAACCACCCCACATATTTTTTTGAATTTTAAATAAAATGATTCAATATATGGAATCATTGGATCTAAATTTTATAATTGGTTACTCTTAATTTTGTTCAATATAAATAATATATTTAGTGAATTTTTAACATAGTTAATGGTATATTGTGTAATTAATATTCAATAAGACCTGATACAGAGTAGAAATTGACCAACATGATTTAATAAATTTTATTTGATGTCTATTTTTAATCCATTTTCATCAAAAGGTCTTATATCTGTAATTTATACAATTTTTTGTGACTATAGTCATTATAATATTTTATATAAGGAAAAGTTAAAAATTCCTCATTATTGTATTTTATAACAATAATATAATTAACATAGGGATAACATACAAATTTGTCCGATTATTAATTTTATTCTGAAATTTAAATGATTTATATTGATAATGGTCATTAATGTATAGTTTTTAGTGAATTAATAGTTAAATTAAATTCATACACAATAATGATGCAGTAATTATTCCAATAAGGGGAAAATAAAATAAATGATATTAATAATATTCTATGTAGGGAATTTTAAAGCTTTTGTATTAACCAAATTGTTATATTTAACAATGACATATTATAGGGGTTTTGATTCATTTTTTTCTAATTTAAATAATTTTCATGGTAATATAAAAGTCAATGAAAATTAATATTTCCATAATTTACTTTACTCATATTTTATGAGAACCTTATATTATTAAATCATAAAAAACAATTAAAACACCATCATTACATAGTTTTTTTTATATAGTTTAAAATATCATCCATGTTCCATTTATGGTCCCTTTTTTGACTTATAGTATCAATAACTACCCAAAGTAAAAAATCCTTAATGTCATGTAAGTGTGAAGTGGGTTAATGGGGGGTTAAAAAATATAATGGTAGATATGTGATCTAGCCTTGTGAAAAAATTATTGTATGACAGGTTTTATAGAAATCCTCATCTTATCTTTGAAATAGTTATAATATTTTTTCATGTTTACATCAAAATTAATTTATATTAAATTAATATTTTATAAAATTCCATGACATCTCATCCCCTCTCATAGAAGGGAACCACTTCATCTCATTTATTCAAAGTAACAAACATATATGTTTTTCATAACATATTTTGAAAAAATCACTCATAAAATCCCTACACATGTTAAATGAAAATTTTTTGGAATCAAATTAATCTTTGATGTCTTAATGTTTTTGGAGAAAATGTTTTTACAAATAAGAGGTTTTGTTTTAACCACATTTTATTGTTTTATTTCTTCTTTAACCACCTTAAATTTTTCTTAAAACATGATAAAATAATATAACTAATATCCAATATTTTCATATATGTTATAATGTAAATTTAATAACTTTTATACATATCATCGTCCCCCAAATCAAAAACAAAACCATCTTTTTTTAATATAAAGGACACCAGCCGACAAAATGATGTAACTCATTTTCCATCACTTCTACTCTGGAAGAGATTCTAATGATATTATTAATGTTTATATATTTTATTCATGACATATTTAACTTTTTGAAAACATAATATATTATTTAAATTCTTGGCATATCATTCATGAAAAAATGATACTATTTTTCATGCGTACGTGTGGATTACAACATCCATGAGGTGATGTAATTTTTTATCAATACCTCATATACATGATATATATATATATATAAGTAAAATTTAAGAATTAATATGATATTTATGATATTATTATCATTTAATAAATAATATGTAATACATATCTTCATTCTGTAATGGTCATTGAAAAATTGAAATGTTACAGATTTTTATGTTTTGTAATATTGTCACCATGATAACAATGTAGATTAATTTACATAATAGTTGTTAATTATTGTTTTTAAAATATTAATTTTCACATAAAACATATAATTATTTAACAGTTATTATTTAGGATATGATGACAAACTAACCTCTCTTACCATGGTCGACTTATCATTTCCATTTTGGTCTTTTTAAACAAATATCATCTAAATATCATCAATTAATTTAATTTACTATATAATTAAATATTATATGGTAAGAGATAAAATAAAAGTAACAATAAACATAATGGTTTTTATTTTTTATTTCAATAATTATCCAATGTTTATAATTCAGAAAAATAATGAATCAACGTGATAATTTAGACTTTTGGTATGGGATGTTCTATTAAAAATACTATTTTATAAATTTCACATAATTTTTTTTCCTCCATGACCATTTTTTTTAAAAAAAATAGATATATTTATTTGAAAATAAGTTATCTATAAATTAAATTTTATATCTATTTTTCTTTCTCATTATGATTTTAAATAAAATAATATCTTTTCGGAATGTATTCATGGTGTTTAAAATAGACCAAAGGCATGTTCTAATTTAATGTTTATATGAAAAATTACTTTTCATACAACCATGAGATTTATTTAATATTTTGATTCCATTATAAAATTTCATGATCTCATGAAAAAAATTCAATCTTTCTTCCTTTTAGGGGATTTTGATTTGAAAATTAGTTTTAAATGAAATTATATATAATTAATATAAAATGTTTCTTAATTGGTTTAAATAATTATTTTATGACTAAAATATTTCATATATTATGATTATGTTGTGGTCCTTGGGAATTTTATATATTGACAAGTTGTTCTGTTATAAACCAAGAATGTGTGATATTGTTATAGGTATCAAATTCTTTAGGTAAAGGGGCATAATTAACAAAATAGGTTTCTCTTAATAGGTTAACAGAATATAATAATATGGTTATTCCATGTATAATCATGAGTATTGTTTTAACAGTAACTGTGATGAGTACTCCATGTATGATCGTGATTCTTTTTAAAAATGTATCTAAGAGGGTAATTCCATATGTAAGACTGATTTAAAAATTATTCCACATGTTTTGTTTATATTTTTTCTCAATCCATGTTATGAGTTTTAAAATTTTACATTCAAAAAAAAGTTTGTGATTTTCACGTGGAAATGATATACATCATAAAAACAAAGAATACTGTTGTAAAGGTAAGTATTTTATGGGTCATTATATTTTTTAAAAGGATAATGGATTAGTTTATTGTTATATAAATTACTAATATTATTATTCCCATACCAAGTTTCAAAATATATATAATAGGATGAGTAGGGATAAGGAACTGTAATGATAAAAATAGTGAAACAGATTCATAAAAAGAAAATATGTTTATTTTAATTTTGATTAAATAGGAAAACAGAGACTTAATAAACATTTCCAAATTGAAATATATGGGTTTGTTATGTAAGATTTTTTTCTAAACTTTATAAAACTCTAAGCCTCAATTATTATTATGAATTCAATAATGTGAATTCAAGTGAAATTAAGTATAATATTTAATGTATAATTTCCACTTTGTATAGTTTGTATTAGGGAAAGATTTTGATAATTTATTTTTTAGGAATTTAATTACCCAAATCACTCAAAAAATATTATTAAATGATTTTTATCATAAATATCTGAAAAGTACAACCTAAAATATCATGAATCATGATGTCTTCATAAAAAAATTTCATATTATGTTAAAAGAAACTGAAAAATTAATTCCCCAATTTATTCTTTATAAAGAGTTTTAAAATCAAATAGAACTCCTAAAACATTATAGGATAACCTTGATAATACCTATATTAAGGTGTGAGATAAATATTTGAGTATGTAAATAAACATGATAAGGAAGCATAAAATGTGATTTAAAGCTATAAAAAGATATAAAATCTCATATTATAAGTGAGTAATCAAATGGAATCATACTATAAAGGACATGGTATTATAGGATCGTTGAAGTATGTTAAATTTGATAAAACAAAAAAAATGACATAATAATAAGTCATGGATAACATGTGAGAATACTTAAGATGGAGGAAAGAGTCCCCTAATAGAATAGGTTCCCTCCTTAATCGCGTACAAGACCTCTCTTGAGACTAAACAATTACACAATTCATTAGAGGTCTATATAAATCTGGGTGCACTAGTAAAATTAATTTCATGTTCATGGATATTTTTTATACCTAAGTAAATTAATAATAATGCATAATAATAAGAATTTATCTTATAAATAAAATGGGTTTCATATCTTATATTATTTCACAATAAAAAATGTTTCATAAAAAAAGGAATTTGTGAAGTATAAATAAGGCATGTATTAACCTTGAAAAGGATAAGAGAATTATCTAGGTATATATATGTAAGATACATATATATATTTTATAATAATTCCATAATGTTAAATATAATGTTAAGGTGAGTTTTAGAGAGAATGGTCACAACCCAAAGGAAATGTATCTTTAGAGAGATCTCTTACCGTACACCTGATTCATCACACATGTTATTTATTTTCAAAAATAATAAATATTTGTTATTTTTTAAATTTATTAAAATATTTTTCCATTTATATTATTCCTTGTATTTTATTTATTATGATATTATAATCAGTTACTTAATCATTTAGGTTCAGGCCCATTGTTTGGACGATGTTCAACCCTTATGTCCAAAATCAGTATTGAATGTTTACTAAGGTAGAAGAGATAATTAAATTATCACATTAATAATAATAATCATGAAATAGTAATAAATTTTATATATACTTTATACTTTTAAATAAAATCATGAAGGACTGTTACGAATATAAAATCATGTCACAATCTTGGATACCATATGTTGCACTTGCATATGAGTAACATGTCCATTTTTAAATGACCATGATAGAAATAAATTAATTTTTATTTCAAAATATAATTATAATTATATAATTAAAAACATATTTATTCTTTAAATACACTTAAATAAATCATCCCTATGATGTGGTAAAAATGTAATCACATCACATCGTGTGGTGGTGGTCTATTGTACACACAGATGACATTATCATTTTCAATGGATGGTAAGGTAATAAATTATAAAATGTTTTAAATATAAACTATTATTATTATTTCGTGAATTTAAAATATAGTAATTAAATATATAATCATAAATTTCCATGTGGGGAAATTATGTGCAAATAGTTACATTTTTTAAGGTAGTAGTCTATTTTAAAGAAAAAAAAAGTTTTTTCCTATTTTATTAAGGTGGATATGAGTTTAGGTTATAAAATAGACATAATAAACTCATAATATATGTGTTACTATTATTTAATTATAAAATAACATTTATTGAAATTTTTAGGTTTTACGACTATAAATAAAATAAATATTTGAAGTGTAAGAACATTTCCTCTTCATTAGACTACCTCTTTTGGATTATTTATAATTCATCCTTGAAATGATTTATGACACAAAAAGGATTATTAGATGTTTTGAGGGAATTAAAGATTGTATTTGGGAAGTTATCATCAAAATTAATGGGTTTTGAATTTATGGAAGGAAGAGGAGAGTTGGTTCCCTTTTATAAAGGAGGATGAGTGCCATTCTTGTTGATACAAAAAATTATCCAGTACTGGGAAGTCACCCACAAGCCAAGAGACTCAATTATTAAAAACTAAAGTATTTTAGTAGAAATAAGATAAAATAATATCTTATAAAATTAAAGAGAAACACGATTTAATCATGTTTTTACATTAAACATATAATTTTAACCCCCAGGTAAACCATTTTTTAACATTAACCTTAGTAATAGATTTATATAATTTTTACTATTCCTTATGAACACAAATTAATTTGTATTCAATATATAATATTTATTTTTATTATTATAAATGTGGTATTATATTTTTCAAAGTAAATTAATATAATTATCATAATTTAATTTTAAATCATACCCACAGATGCGTTGAAAATATATGGTTTTCAAGAAATCCATATCTGAAAAAAAAGATGATCTTATAATAACTATATGAAAATTAATCAAAATAAAATGAACTAAAAATAATATTTATTGTAATATAATCTATATATATCATTTATATAATTCCTCATCATGGGACATTTAAATTAGTCTAAATGGTTAATCATTATTCACTTTAAAACAATCTTCATATAAATGTGTTTTTAAAAATTAAAAATAATTTTATATTAAAATCATGTATAAATATGATTTAAATAAAATAATAATAATGGAATTAAAATAAATAAAACTCATGTTAATTTTAAATAATAATAAATAAATAATTTAACTTTAAATTACTTAATTTATAAAAATAAATGTCCATTTTACCCAATATTCATATTTTTTACTATTCATTATGAAATCAATATTTTCCCACAAAACCCAAATTTAAGATTTTGATAATATTTATTTTATTATTTCAAAAATTATTTTCAACTTATAAAATAACATGTCAAAATGTTCCAAAGATTATGTTTAATATTTTCTTAAAAATAAATATATTTTTTGAATAAAACACTTTTTTGAATAATAAATGCCTTTATTGTAATTTGAGAACCTGTTTACTAAAAATTTATATATTAAAAATAAAAACTATATATATTTGATAATTTAATTATTAAAATTCATACATTATAATTTAAAGGAAATTTTATATTAGTCATATTTAAATAATCCAGGTATGTTTTGGTGCAGTGTTGTATGTCAGATACTCAATCGAAAATAGTTTTCCTTTTTAAAAAAATCATGTTGTCACATTATTCACCCATAATGAATTTCATATTCTAAATTTTATGTTACATAATATATAGAAACAATTTTAGGTCATATCCACTTCACCATCTCTTTCGGTTCATAGGTTGCTTCCGCAATCTTGTGGTTTCAACATTACACATTGACATGATGATTTGTTTTATTACATTAAAATTTGTATCTATAATATAAGATATGACCTAGATACTTCTGATATGAACTTCCTTTCTCCAATGGTACCACCTCTTGATTTAGAACATGTGAAAGTCTAGGAATGTACTTCATGACATGATATGCATAGAGCACATAATATAATTTAGATAAGTTAGGTAGGAGGGCTAGTCAATAGGCCAGAACCTGAAGTGAACAATAATATCAATGGGTTCAACGAATCTATAAATAAGATGTATCTTCTTTATATATCACATGAATTTATTAAATGGTGATATATGAAGGATCACCTAATATTTCACTTTAAATACATTTTATCGTCAATGGTTGTATTCATATATTTTTATTGACATTGAGTATATTTCATATAATGTTGGTTTATTGAGACTTATCTTTAATCTATTATAGAAGTTCATGTCCCATCATTCTTAGCTCTAAGAAATGATCCCACCTTGTTAGAGTGTAACACTTATTCCCATAAAAGGCCTCATATGTTACAATTTTTATTAAATAATAGAATCTATTTTTATTTGTTAACTCTACTAAGGTATGGTGATGATCCCATTATCCTTCAAAATCCATTTTACATGTTATCAAAATATTCCATAGAGTTTTGATTATTCTATCTGACTGATCACTAGTACGATGGTCATATGTACTTGAAAATCAAATTTCTATATCTAATTCTTATTTTAGGATTCTCTAGAACCGTTGGGTAAACCTCAAACCGTGATCATATACAATAGATTGTGGCACTCCATGAAATCATACCACATCCCTTATGTATATCATAGAGAGTAAATCAATACAGAAATCATACCTAATTCCAATGAAATTTTATGACTTTGTATGTTGATTCACATCCACCAAGATGAAATTATTTCAATTAGGTTTCATGGGGAGTCCTATTTCAAAATTCATAGTTATGTTTTACCATTTCTCTACAGGTATGAGAAATGGTTGCATCATAACCCTAAACATCTTTCCTTCATCCTTAACTTGTTGGAATACCAAGCATTAAGATACTAATTCATCAATATCCTTCTTCATGTTAACCTATCATAATATTTTAATCAAACCTCTATATATCATACTGATTCCCTGAGGAATAGAAAAGGATGATTTATGCACATAATCCATAAGTTCACTCTTAAAAAATAGTTTTTATGGGACACAAATCTGGGTCCCAAACCCTTTAACTATATCTTCATCATGGTTGAACTCCATAACATTCATTGCTATTTTTTCTATCATCGCATCATATTTTGGTCCCTCATTTAGCCTCTAATGAATGTATGGTTGAGATGAAATTTTATAACCATAGGATGGATATAGTTTTATTATTCCCATATCAATCTTTTTAAAGTCATAGAATATTAGAAACTTGTCAATTATTATAATTGATAAAATTGTCGGATCCTTTATACATAGAGAAATTGAAACTTTTTATCGTTTTTCATAATAAAGTAGTTTATTAATCAATAAAAGTACTTGATCAAATATTACCATATTAAATAGTTAATTTAAAGATCCTAATATCGGAACATATATTCTATTCTCTGGTGATTTATATATATTTCATTTTTCTACCAATAATGACAATGTCACCAGATCTTCAATGAAAATATCAGTATAACTAAATATAGTTAATGTGTTATATAGTTCTTCCCATAAACATTCAACTGACTTAGATGATATTCTGTGACATTATCAATAATAATTAGAACATAACCCAAACCTTTCTTTTAATCATAACTGTATACTATAAAATGATCTCCACTTGACGGAATTAAGAGTAATCGTTTTATAAGAAGCCTCTTTTAAACACCTTAAATAACTATTCAAATTCTTTAGTACAAATAAATATTAAACCCATATCATATATATTGTTTATTGTGTTCTTAGATCATCATAAGTTTCATAGAAAACATCGGTATTACCTAGATTGTCCATGGAAATTATGAATCTCAATTACAGATGTTGGACATGGTTATTCACCAATTTTCATTATCATGGATGTGACTATAAATGTCCCTATTTTGGTGATAATGTAGCTCAACAATGATAATTAATTCATCCAATACTCACATTTAATATATTTTTCAAATTATTTCTCCTTTCTCAATACCTTTTAACAAAATATTCAAAGGATTATCATGCCCATATTTTATTATAGAGTGTATCAGAATAACACCAATAAAGAGAACCAAAAATCTGATGGGGTTAATATTTAAAGACTATTTTCATCACACCAATGAATATTTTTAGATAATTAGTGATATTGAAATGAATAAATATGAACTAATAGTGTTTATACATTATTCAAAAGGAAATTATAATAATATCTTTCTTGTTTAACCTAAAATTGAGGTATCATGACCAAATGTCACCCATGGAGAAATTCTTATCCCAAAAGCATTGATCAAACAAGTATTATATACATGGAAGGGGATACATTGTAATTTATTGTGATTCTAATAAGTTTATCAAAACAATTATAGTGAAAAATTGACCCATCCTTTTTCTGGATTAAGATGACCGGTTCACCCCATAATGATGCACTGAGAAATATAAAACCCCTTATAAATTAACTTGTTATTTCCTTTTTAGCTACATTAGATAATAATTGAATTTAAATATGGATAATTGGATACTGGAAAAGATCCATGTATAATATTTTTTGAAAATTCAATCTCTAGACTAAGAGGAAGACTATAAAAATATTGTGTAAATATATTTTTATAATACCTCACAATGTGAATGTCTTTAAGAGAACTATTTTATTTACTATAAATCATTTGGACTAGAAATTACTGCACTAAATAAAATAATATTCATACTTAAAATGATGATGCCAATGAATATATATCCTTACGCAATCACTTTCATAAAAATGAATTTATATATGCGATTTGATTGGTAAATTCTTCTCTTGACATTTTATACTGGATCAATATAAGGAAAAACAATAAATGCCGATTATTACATCAAATTACCCTAAAGGATGTATCTCAAGTTTTTATAGATTGTTCAAAATGAAAATATGAATAGGGGATGCATAATATTTTTGTGATGTAATAATTAACCAATTCAATGTCTTAACTGAAAAATCAACTTTTATGTTTTGTGGTAATGCTTGAATAGTTAAACTTATCATACATGGTATAAAAGAATTTGTAGAACCATAATAAAAAATTATATCCCCTATTTTAGAATAAATAACATACATAATTGTCACCAATTCAATTTTGAGATCCAACTTTATTGTTGTGATGGAATATACTCTCCCTTTATCTCTTGCCTTTAGAGGTTCTTGTTGTCAGTTTCCAATAAAATCCCTTAGAACAATGCCTTGGTTCAAATATTTTCCCTATTACATATAGATGAAACATTAGATAACATACTAAGGTATGGATGTAGGATTTATTATTACAGTCAAATTAGTGGATTTCTCCTATCAGATCTCACTAGCTATGTTTCATTCCATCCCCCACCTAAAGCACTTCTGCGTCCCCTTCAGAAAATTTCTATGATGAATTATGCCACACTTTTTTATAACTGGGATGGTGGAATTTCTATACATCATTAAATTTATACATAATAAATTCAGAATTAAATTTTATTTTTCACTTAGAATCCATGTGAACACCATGAGATTCACTGATCTCCATTTTGACTTTGAGGATACTCCAGAAAATTTCCACATTGCGGTTGAAGTCTCAAATTTCAGAAAATTTATGCACACATTTTTTAGCACGCCAAATAAGTGGGATGATTTATAATTGGGGTATATTAAATAGAAATTTTAATATCATGAATGTATTGTGATGTTATATTTATACTAACCAATGTTTTTTATCCAACTTCTTAAGGCTAAGAAAATACCAATCCATTTTATATCAAAGATTGGAAAGAAAATATTTATTGAAAAGTATTTTTTGGAAATATTTCCACTGCATCTCATTGATTTCAATCCTTGGATTCTTATTTTTGATATATGTGCCCATTTTATTTTCTTCTCCCTTTAATAAATAAAAAACCAACAATAAATTCTCATACTAAAAAAAGTTAGGTATTGATAATAACTATTAAAGGGGTTTAATCCAATGTTCTATAATTAATGGAAAAGAAGACCCTCTTCAAGTCTGAGGACATTTTCGTGTAATGTTTTTAATTAAAACATTATAATTTCTAGGGTTACTAATGAACAACTCATATTTAATGATTTCACAAAAAAACATGAGCTAGCTAAGACAATATTATCATAATATTTCAGAGCACGACTATTAGATTGGTAATCAAGTATGGTAAATCATCACATTTCCCCACACATTTGTTTTAGACATAGGCTGACCTATTTCAATTCATTTAATGCTAATTGTATAGAGTTTTGGGTGAGTATTATTAAAATGTTTAACACATACATTGGATTCCAATAACCTTAAATGTATAACTCATGAACAAAATAAATTCCATAAATTATTGATTTCTTAGTTTCAAATTTTGTTATCTATGATATATTTCAAAATATAAAATAAAATTTTAATTTTTTCCATTATAGTAGTACATAATGTTATTTTGAATTTACCAAATAATATCCCATGGGAGTGACCAACCTTTTGTGTATAAATTTCCATTTGCATGCACTATGAGAAGATCAATTCCAAATAAATGTACACTTTTTGGGAATATTATCCCTAGGTACATCTGTTATAGAGCCACATCCACTATTAATATGTTAATATGAATGAATTTTATTTGGAACCACTCTCTCTATACATAAAGAAAATTCTAGGATATTTTCACATAATGGGAATTATCCTTAGACTTATCCCTATGGTTGTCACTATTGTTTCTCAACATAGTTTACAAAGATTGAATAATCTAATTATTTAATACCTGTAATAGTGACCCAATCCATTTTATTCATATTATTAAATTATTTTAAGTATAAAAATATAAGATGTAAAACTCTAATGATTATAAGGCCTAGTGTCTTTAGAATAATAGGTTCATATTATATGGAGTGAAACCGGGGAATAACAACTTCAATTTATTCACCAAAATGAGCTCCTAAATCATGTTGAGGTCCTAAAACTGAATAGGATATCCTACAGTATAAATAAAGAAAAAATTGATAAAAAATCCTATTTAGTGATAAAAATGCTAAATTAGAATAAAATTCAAGTCAAAGGTATAACAAGATATCATAAAAAATATGGTATTAGAGTAATCAAATGGAATAATAATATAAAGGAAATTGTATAATAAGATCCTAACAACCTTGAAAATGTGAAAAAAATATAAAAAATAATATAAACATAACTCAAGGATAACTTCCATGAAAACATCACATGGTGGAAAGAGTTCTATAATGGATTTGGTCCGCTATATAATCCCATACATGACCTCTCAGTAGACTATTGAATTTCAAGATTCATTGGAGAGATAGGTAATATCAGGCCCACACATAACATTAATTTAATGTGCATGAATATGTATTATATATAATGAAATAAATCATAACATATAAATACAATAATTACCCATGGAAATAAAATGGGTTGCATAATCTGGACTCGTATGATAATCAAAATAAGTTTCATAATGATGGAATTTAGGGACTGAACATAAGGGACATATTACCCAATAAAATAAAGGTATAATAGGATAGTTATATATATATATATATAAGTGGAATTTATACATAATTTAGGATTTTTTAATAACACTAAATATAAATACAATGTGAGTTATATAGAGAATGGTCATAACCCAAAGGAAAGTGTGGTTTAGAGAGATTCTATATGAGAAGGACGATTCATCATGAGCCTTATTTATATTATATAATAACAAACATTAGATATTTATCTAATTTGTTAATAATTTTATTCATTTTTATTATTCATTTAATTTATTTATGATAATTTTTAATAAGGTTATGTATTCCTTTAGGATTTTGTCAGTCGTTTTGATGATATTCATCTCATTTGTCCAAAATCAATTCAGAAAGATGAATAAGTTCAAATTTATTATTAATAATTCATCTGAAAATTAATAATCCTAACATAATTATCATTTTTATACATTTATTATAGAGTTAACTCCAATAAATAAATATTTTCATGAAAAACATACTTCATTACAATCATGGTGATGGTAAGTGATACATAAACTTAAGCAGCATTTACATTTTCCAATGATCATGATAAAAATATTATAATTATTATTATACCATTATAGAAATATATTTATTTCATAAATATAACATTATTTATTCAAATACACTTAAATAAACCATCAGTGTGATGTGATAAAAAAAATGAATCACATCTCTTCACGAGGCGGTAGTCCTCCTTATACACAAAAGATGTCATCAATTTCAATGGATGGTAATGTAAGAAATTGTACGATATTTTACTATTCCAAAATGAATAATATTTCATGAATATATAATATTAAAATTAAAAATATTATTATAATTGTCTCGGTGAGGTGATGATAGATAATTGCTTACATCGGTTGGCGATACCGTAATCCTCCTTACACATGCACAATGGTTTTTTTACCATTTGATGAAATTGGACATGGATTTATTTTATAAGATTAAAATAATAGAAAATAAAATTTGGTAGAAACTAAATTTTCTATATGATCATGATTGTGTAATATTTTTTGGTGCTGAGAAAATAAATATAACAAATATACTAGATTACAAACGTTACCACTTCTTCAAACCACCTATATAGGATTTTACCTATAGCCCACATAGATTGTATTTATAATAAAAAATTAATATAGTATGTTAAGAGGGAATTAAGGAATGGATTACATAGTGGATAAACAATTGGTTTTGGAATTATGAAAAGGAGAGGGGAGGGGGTACCCTTTTGTAAGTTTTGATTAGAGGAATTCTTATAAATACCGAAAATCAATTCAATAATTCAATACCACTCCCAAGAAAAGAGTATCTATAATTTAAAAATGATCTATTTTAGGATATATATAAGGTATAGTCACAACTATACCATTCAAAATGAATATTTTTTAATCTTGTTATTCTTTTTAACTCCTTGGTTTATCCCCCCGTAGACTAGTTTCAACATGAACAGTCTTTGATGTTTTTAAAAAAATTAATTATGACCAAAAATAATTAAGTAAATATTATGTAATATTAATTATTATTATTTAAAATATAGAATAATTTTTATCACATTCAATCCAATGAATTATAATAATTTAATTTAATTATAATACCATAGGCATGTTGAAAAAGTTTTTTTAAAGGAATGTGTTTTTAAGGAATATAATGATCATATAGTAACTATATGAAAATTAAGAATAATAAATTAAATAAATTTTATTATTTATAGATATATAATAAATATATTTAATATAAAATATTCTTCATTAGGTTATATTATAAATATCTAATGTGGAAAAATATTATGAATTTGAAAACAATATTTAGAAAAATGTGTTTTTAAAGCCTAGAAACAAAATTATTTTAGAATAAAATATAAAGATGATTAAAATGTAATTATTTTTATTAAATAGAAATAAAGAAAAATTAGGTTACTTTTCAATCATATTAATATAATAATGTAACTTTTAATCTACATAATTTATTAGAAATAAATTTTATATTTATACAATGTAATTATTCTACGTTATTCACTAATTTTTTTTTTCAAAAAACGAAAGATTTAATCCTAATTTATAATTGATATTATGATTTGATAAATTATTTTCATTTTAGAAGATTAAATTTTTAAATGTTACTAAAATTATTGATAAAATTTTCACCCAAAAGATAATGAATAAATTTTGTGAAAAAACACATTTCTGAAGCGAAAATTTCAATTAAAATTTGATCACTTATTTCAAAAGAATTTATAAATTGAGTAGACAATTTATATATATTTAATAATATTTTTATTATTATTAATCAATTATATATTAATATATAGGTTATAATGGTCATATTAAATAATCCTATTTCATTTGGGTTTACTATTGTCTATCTCTTATGTTATCAAACATTGATTTCCCTTTAAAAAAACTCAGTGTGAAACAAGTATAGTGGTTATAGAATACACTTAAGTATTTTAATTAATGTATTAGTATAAATTATATTGTATTTTTTATTAACTAGTTGTTTCATTTACAATATATATGTTTATAATGGTTTTCCATAGTGGAAAGAGTGAATCTGTAGTTGGCAGGCTTCAACAAGAAAAAAAATTATTCTAGATATGAGATATAGAAAGGTGTGAATTGGAACACCTGAAATTGTTTAGTATGATTTACTAATTAAAAGAAATTATAAATGGTGTTGGTTTTAATCCTAGGGATCATATATATCTACCAGAAAATAAAAATTCAATAGTGGAATATTTTATGAGGAAACACCCACTTGCATTCAATGGACCTTATGAACCATCATTAATTAAGGAGTTCATTAAATATAGAAAATAATTATTATATTCCATGGTGGTTTTAGGTCAAAAAAAGGTTACTCTTTCCATTTATAAATTAAAATAAAACATCAAAAAATTGTATGGATATGCGAGGAATTTTATTTGGGGGTATTGATATTAAAATTAATAGATTTTACTCAATATTGAAACAAATTTTAGGATAAGAATTTTTCCCATGATAATTTAAAACGTATGAAACCATTTTTTATTTCCCTAAGAAAGTTGAGATGTATTTTTTTAATATTGTTCTTCCTTGAGGTGAAAAGGGTATCAAACGGTCATAGTGGAAGGAAATAAATAACCAACCGAAAAATAATTCGTAAGGCAATCCTCTATAATTTTCTATGAGTGGTTAATGACAATTCAAGGAATATTTGATATGTTCGGGAAAGTGTAATCGATGTGATCTGATAGGTAATATGGCTCATGAAAACAATGAAAATATCTTATAATTGGTAAAACCAATTTAAACAAGAAATAAGTAATGTTCTTTAAATTTAGTGAGATTTTCCATTTTGAATATATGTGTTAGAAGAAGGAAACTAATAATAGGATAAAAACCGAAATTAATAAGAAAAAAATGGTGAAATAATTTACCTATACATATGTAGATTTTAAGCCATAAAACAAAGTAGTAATAACTCTTTAGAGCTCAATATTTTTGGAAGAATTACCTATGGTCTGGGTACGATCAACTGTATTTGAAAGAGGATGACATTGATAAAATAACTCTACAGACTACAAATGCCCATTTTGAGTTTTTTGGTTATAAAATTTATATTTGTAAATTAGATGGATGTATTTAGGTATCTTTTGAATAGAGCCTTTTATGAACATTTAGATAAGTTTTTGGTTGTTTTTTGATGATATCTTGATATGGTCAAAACTGTTATATGGATAATGAAATGACTAAGGATTATTCTATTATAGTTTTTGTTTCAAAATATTAGAATCATTTATTAGATGGAATTGCTACATTTCAAATTTGGTGTAGTGGTGATAGTGTTTTGAGACATATATTTAATAAAATATAACAAATATATCAATATATCTTTGTATAATTATGTTCATGATCATTAAGAAATAATATTCTGTGAATATTATATGATTTTTTGAAAATATTCTATAAATATCATATATTTTAAAAATATATTTAAGGATTAATGAAATTATTGAGGGTATGAATAATATTTCTAGGAATATTTCAATAATTCATTATTTTTATAAAAATGAAAACCCCTAACCTAGGTGATACCTCGCCACATCTGGGAAGGTCGTGGGGCTAGGACTAACAAATGAGGGGAGACGTGGTTGTATGGCCTGCCACTAATCTAAATGATGTCCAGGTTTTTATGAAATTATTTTCCTTCAGATAAATGATTTTATAGATATTGTTTTTTTTTGGAATGTATGTTTTATAGTGGGGTTAAGCATATTATTGAAAAATTGATTCAGTGAATAAATGATTATTGTTATTTTATATGAAGTTCATTGTTTTCGTAACATTATATGATTAAGGTAAATATAATTTATTTTATTTTATTTGATTATTAAAATATGAATTATATTTTGGAGGAAAATATGATATTTATATATATATATGGTGTTCATATGATATACAAAAATGAATAGAATATGATGAAGAATATATAATTAGGGGATATTTTTTTAAAATACTTTAAGTGGGATAGATATTATTTGAAGATAAATTTTAAATTCATCTTGGAATAATATGTCATCAAATCCTCCTTATTTTTTTAAATTTAATCATATTCTTGACTATTTTAATGAAATTTAAGGACAATTATTTATGGAATTATTCAGTTAGAAAATTAGGTATTAATTCTCAATTTTGGATATTAATGTTGAATTTATTCATATGGAGGTATATTTATTTCAGTAATTATCATGTCCTGTCATAACCCTTTGAGGATTGGTTAATTTCTAGAGACTGGAGGATTACATTGTTATATTTTTTTGGATTATGTGTTCCATTAGATATTGATTCTAGTTTTCATATATGGAAAATTAATCTTGATACTCATTTTTTAGATAAAAAGATTAGATTGTTATGGAAAGTGTTTAAAGGATGAAACTATACATATCGATTAAGTATATTTCATGGTATTACTAGTCCATATAGTGAAATAGTTTAACAACTATAGGAATGAGATTTTTTGAAAATGGTTATTAGGTTACTTTTCCAGTTGAGAAATCAATAGTCTTTTAACCAAGTGCAGATTTAACTTTTTATAATGGTTAATGTTCTCATGATCATATTCTATATCACTCAATTTTATTCTGTGGGAATTAGATTTATTTCCTTTACTTCCATAAAATTATTTTCCACTGATGTTCTCATATTTGTAATCCTTGTTTTGTGTTATTCTAGAAGGCCCTCTTACTTACCAAGACCCCATTTAAGAATATGTTTTATTAACCCATTCTAGGATATAGGATATTAAAAAATTTATCCTAAAATGTTAATATTTTTTATAGGAATGATCATAAATTATAGGGATATAATTTACTATCGGGGATAATGTAATATTCCAAAATTTTAGAACAATGAATAAGTTTGATAGCGTACAAAATACGTAACACAAATTGTAAACAAACAACAAAATAATATTATTTAAATATGATAATTGTCGAATAGAAATTTAATTCGTGGATATGAATAGGATAACAAATATTTTGAAATATATTTAATGTTCATAATTAATTCAATCTTTTTATTAATTTATTTAAATAATATTTTTTTATAAAAGCCATTTTTTCATCAAAAATATGTTTTCATCAAAAGATGATTTTTATTTATTTTGGTCATAAAATATTGTAATTAATCATAGTAATATTTATAAAATTTACTTAATACAATTTAATTCTTTTTTTAATTTGTCATGAAAATATTTTCTTTGGATGATTTATTGTGGATTTTATAAAGATTTGATTTTTCATTGAATGGTGAAAAATAATGATATTATTGAAAATTGTATTTTCTTTTCAATTATTTTAAAAGATAAACACTATTTTTGATTATTTTTAAAATTTTATTAGTTAATTTAAATTTAAAATAATCCTGTTATGGTTTACTAAATGAAATTTACACTTTTATTTTGAATAATAACATTTTTTACTTAAAAAGAATTTTTTCTAAAAAAAACTTTTCTCCAGACGTTTTTCTAGTTTTATGTTAAATTAAAATCTTCCGATTATGTTTTTTTATTTTTAAAATTGGATTATATATTTATAATTTTCGGGTCTAAATTATCTAAATAGTTTCATTTAGTTTTTGGGAAGTTAAATTAGTAACCTTACAAATATTTGTTACCATGGTTCAGGGTAATAATAGAAATTAAAGTACAAAATTAAATGATTAAGAGTAGAAAATGACACTAAATATCACTAAATTTTATTGGTTGAGTATTTTTTTATCCCTAGTAAGGAATCATTATAATATATGTCCTTATTTACCCATTTGGATGTGATTATTTATTTAATAGAAATTAAAAAATATAACACTCTAGTTTGTAATAACTAAAATATTTTTTAAATAGGGATTTGTTGACACTCTATTTGGTTTTAATTTTTCATAAATTAAAATCATTTATCTCAATAAAGATAAATAATTTTTATTTTATTGATTAAATAATAACATTAAATGTATACACAACCCCAACACATTGAAGTTCCAAATCATGATCTAAGTATCACTGAGAGGGGGAGGGGGTGAATCCGTGATGTCTTTTTATTTTTATGTTTCATTATTTTTGAAACAACCTTCGCCTCCTATTAACGGGTTTCTTCTCTGCTGAACACATAAAATCACAGGAACATTGGATTTACAAGGTTCTACTACTCAACAAGAGTAGCTACGTCCTTGGTATGGTACAAAAATAATCCAGTACCACACAATCCACATGAAAACAATAATTTGATATAGAATACAACGAGTATGATATTACCATACACTAATGTAGGTCTTGGAAAACAATTTTCAAGTGTGTGTGCACCCTCTTCAAAAAAATAGGTAATTATAGTATTTCAGGGCTTCTTTTCAATTGAACATGTGTATTCTTTGAAGTAAAAATATTCACATTCTTACCCAGAAGTCGGTAAGAACTATATTATGCACAACCAAATACGTGAGAAGACCCAAAATCTTTCAAACACCTTTTTAGGTGTCTTGTTCACAAACATTATGCCATGCACACAATATCTAACTTTGGTCACAAAACACCTCTTACATGCAACTTTGATCTTCCGCGCAAATCTCATCATGTGTGAAACATATCTTTCTTGCAAACAAATCTATTTCTTTCGCACACTCTATTTTTTATAATATTTTTCAACACCTCAGAGCTCGGGATTTCTCTAAGTGTCGATAACACACCGTGTGAGGGGGTTGCCACTTATTTGTATACCTCATTGACCCATGTGTGAAGAAACCTCGATGCATCGTGCAAGATCTTAAAGCGTCACACAGAACCTCATTTGATGTCATATTTGGAGCGTACGTCTCTTTTGCGCCAACCTCTTCTTTCACAAACTTCTTGAATCTTTCATGCACTTCCTTCCTTTATCCATTTTTTGATGTTTGGACCTCAAATCAAGGATCACACGCAAATCCTCATTTTACACTGCCTTTGGAACGTAAGTCTCTTTCGCAAAAACCTATTCTTTCATGTACTTACTGAATCTTTCATTCCTTTCGTTCTTATTCTATTTTTCAAAGTTTAGACCTCAGATCATTCCATGCGTGCAAGATTCCAAACTACCTTCAATCTTGCTCACAAAAACCAATCTTGCGCACAAAACCTCAATCCTTTGCGCAAGCCTATCATTTTACAGATTTTAATGTTAAGATCATGGAACGCCACTTGCACGAAACATCCTTGGCCAAAATACATTTATTCTTCTCTCAAATTTCAGGCTCTAAAATTTGGAAAACACTGGAAAACGATGCCACTTTTGAACGTTCTTTTGGGTGCCCCCAAATCATCTGTTCCTTTTTTAGGTTCTCTATTCACTGCATCCCATAACCATTCTATAGATTACATCATGAAATCCAATATTGTGATATGTATCCATTGATCAAACAGCTTTAGCATCATCAGATTTTCAATGGGATGTACTGAAACTTCCCTTTCTTCCAGTAGCATCATTCCTTCCAATAAAAATTTTATATGACTGGCATCATCATTTCTCACCCTTTCCCTTATAATACTTACATCATAAGTTCTTCTAACTTATGATATTCGCGAATTAAAAATCATAAAATAATCGTTGGGATTTCGTGTTCTTTACAAAGTGATTTGATTTATCTTCTTTGACAACAAAAGTCAACACTCCGTAACAGTAAACTCTTATAACTTTATTCTCCATTCAACTAGGTCCCAACATACTACCCATTTGGATTTTGTTTAAAACCGTGATTCATAAATCACTAAACATTATATCCTCATGCAATAGATTAATTTTCAACTATTCAAAGACTACGTGAGTTAACTCATTATAGGAAACAAGAATTATTGACAGCCAAAACCATACTATCCAAAAGTAGTGACTATGAAATTTCATGCTCAAATATCCTCGGGCTTCCTCAGAACATATTTCAAGATTCTACTTCTGCATTCTTCACTTCTTCAACATTCCTATAATTCAACTACATTGTTTCCTACAACCACACCAACAAATAGTTAGAATAGTTCATACACATTAATGTAGGACTCACATCTTATCCACAACTCCACCTTCATGCATGCTTCCGTAAGGATAGATTTATGAAACAATTCTCTCCCATTGCAACACTATCCAATGGTAATATTCGAGTGGGGAAAGATACATGTACCTCAACATTGAGGAGAAGGAGGTTGGTCACCCATATTCATCATCAATTTAGCAAATGGTTCCTTCCATAATGGTTGATTGAATATATTTGCAACCTTTTCTGATGTAGGAACATACTCCAACCTCAATTCATTCTTCTACACCTACTCTTTGATTAAGTGGTACTTTATGTCAATGTGTTTTGAACGAGAATATTATACCGGATTCCTTATAAGATTGATTGTACTTTGATTATCACAACCCAATAGCAAGGGTATCTTTACCTCAACAAGTAGATATTCCAACTGAGTATTCATCCAAATTAGTTGAGATGCAGCATGAGTAGTAGCAACATACTCAGCTTCAGATGTGGAAAGAGTTACTGAAATTTATTTCTTGGTATGCCGACTAACCCAACTTTTCCGTAAAATGAAAACTCCCCCACATGTGTATCTTTGATCATCAATATTTCTTGCCCAATCAGCATGTGAATACATAAATAGATCAATATTTCTTGTTACATCAGACTTGATTCCAATATTTGTTATGCCTTTGATATATCTAAGAATTATTTTTCCAGTAAAAAAATGTGATTCCTTAAGAGCAGTATGAAATCTGGAAAATAAAGTGACATCATAGACAATGTCTGGTCTTGAGGTAGTCAAATGCAACAGACTTCTAATCAAATTTCGAAACACTTTATTATCAACTTCCTTGACTTCTCCATATTTATACAACTTGTTTCCCGCTAATATTGTTGTGGACATTAGTTTCAATTTTTTCATGCAAAACTTTTTTATAAGTTCATTATAATAGTTTTCTTGAGATAGATAAACATGATTCTTCTTCTGTTTAATTTGTAGCACAATAAAGTATTTCATTTTTTCCAGCATGGACATCTCAAATAACTTCTTCATCTCCTCAGAAAGTCTTTTACATGATCTTTCATCATTCCCATCAACCATGTCTCATGTACATAACACAAGTAATGTGAGTAATGTATTTAATGAATGTAATTATGTACATATACTCATTTATCGATTTCTTTCTCATTGGTGCACAAATATCAGAGTGTATAAGTTCCAAAGGTCTTTTTGAGTGAATTTCAACTCTCTTATGAAAAGAGTTTTTAATATTCTCTTTATCACAAATATTATAACACCAATATCTTCGTCTTGATATGTCAGGCATATCATGTACATTATCTCTCATTGATAACTTGTAGGTATTTACTGACACATATATCCCAGCCTTTTATGTCGTAACTGATTTTCATCCACCACAACCATATAAATAGATTTCTGCACTTCACCAACTTGGAACAAATTCCCTCTTGTACATTGGCCTCTTGTGACTATATTTCCATCATTTTCACTTTTCACAAAAAATCCGTCTTTTCTGAAGATAACTTTGTTTCCCTCATCATAGAGTTGCTACTCACTAAGAAGGTTATGTTTCATCCCCATAATATATAATGTATTACTAGATATCATCTTTTATTTTCCAATGATGGCTGATCCAACACCTTGGATCCTTAAAGATTCATCATTTCCAAATGTCACTATTCTTTCTTTGAATTACTTTAAATTATTCAGTAGCTTTATGTCTCCTGTCATATGATAAAAACACCCAAAATCAAGAATCCATGGACGTTCTCCTTTTGTATCTTTTAAAGAAGTTTCAACAATGAGATCTTTTTATTCTTCCTTTTCTTCCACTTTATGTTGTGCATCCTCCAATTTCATAGCCAAGTCAATGTGTTCTGGCTAGACACCCATGCACTCTTTCTTTTCAGACATATTAAACCTGTCCCTTTTAGCTTTTAACCAATCTGGATTCTAAGGAATATTATGAAACTTTTTTTTTCTGGCAACAAATTAAGGTATCCCTTAGCAAGATATCCAGGTCGATCACTTGTTTCACAAATAGGTTCTAGTGGTTTGAACATATTCTCAACATTCACACCAACCTTCTCAAATATATTCTAAAACTTCATTATAGATTTTATATTTTAAAAAGATGGGAACCCCCTCAATACTTGTCTTTAAAAACATGTTTAATAGTTGTAATATTGTTGGTTGAACCAACACATATTTTCCATGTGTCCCAATCCACCATAATACCAGCAGTATCCATAGAATGAATATTTTCCTCGGAAACTTCCATACTCACTAGAGTTGTGAACATACATCTCAACAATATTCTTTCCATAATTTTTCTACACATGGACCTTTATATTATCAATTGTAACTTTCTTCTTTAGCTCAAATTTCTGTTCAGTCTTACTGGAACTAGAAGTGGTAGATAATTTTCTGGACTCTTTATATTTAGATGCTTCTGATTTTTCAGTATTTATAACTTTAACCACATACATAGCCCTTCCAATATTTCTCTTATCAGTACTCATTCCATATATCTATTCAACCTTTGAAGGAAACTTTTTTTATCCTTATTTGGATCATTCATTGCAAGACATTCACCAATTTCTGTAACATAATTTTTGAACCTTTTGTTCGTTTCATCAGCTATAGAAATTTTATGTTGGGAAATATCTAACTCATCTTCTTTTGCCTTCAGCTTTACTTCCAGATGATCATTACAATTCTTTTCTCTCTCAAGCAGATTTTTTAAATCATCAATCTCATTTTCATATTTTTCATTCCTATCAAGAAAACATTTTTTGTCAATTGATAATGATTTTTCATTTGTCAATTTTCTATATTCCCTTTCAAGACTTCTGATGTTTCTCAAAAATTCCTTCATCTCTTCTTTCAAGTACTGTCTAAGATGGGTTATTTCTTCTTCAATACTACTACTATCACGAGGATCATTATTTAATGTGGTAAAAAGGTACTCTCTCTAACGTTCTATGTGACAAATTTTTCAGATTCAGTCTCACTATCATCATCCTCCTCATCTTTTGACAAAAAGCTTATTCTTTCTAAATTGAAGTAATTCTTATTCTTACCTCTGCTAGAATATTTATCTTTTCCTCCATGTTTCTTCCATGACCTTCTTGGTCTTCTGTCCTCTTCATCACAATCTTCAACTTTCCCTTTTTGAGGGCAATTAGCTGCAAAATGTCCAATAGCTCCACATTCAAAACATTTCAAAGGGAGCTTCCCCTTATATTTCCCTGTGCCTCTTTTATCATTTTAAAAAAACAAGGATAAAATTTCATCAAAATTTTTACATACCTCATTTTATGAGTCTGATTCAGCAACTTTTTCTTCAATATGCATTTTCATCGACTTTGATTTCTTTGCAGCCTTGAAAGACATTTCTTGTAAAACCCGAGACTTTTATGTTATATAAATCATAAAAGGAATCTTTTTTTACACAACACTTTCTTGGATTACATTACACTAAATCAGGACATTTCTCGATAGCTTGCGTCGTACGCAATACCGAGTTTCACTAAACAACGATATTCTATTAAAATATTATTAAAACTAGCCGTTATGAATAGTAATAACCACTTTTTGAAATTTTATAAATTTTATTTTTCAAAATGGACTTCATTTTTGGATTCAGAATATCGAAATTAGACTAGGGTGAAATTTTGGTATTTTTATGAAAACTTTCAATTTTTGATGAATAGTGAAACCACTAAGTGGTAGTTAAAAAACTGAATTTTTCATAAGACATAATTTTACCGCTTCTGTGAGTGGAATTTCGAAAATCCGAGAGACATGATTAATATGAAGGACTAAAATGTGGTTCAATGAGATGAAAATGATTATTGGTGAATATTAACTTTTTACTTTTATTTACCACGGTTAAAAGTAAATAGGGTAATTAAGGGTAAAAATGATATTATTATTACCATAACACATGTTTTAATTCTATTGGACAAGTGTAATTCGACCAAAAACAACCTTATGAAGAAAATATGACCATTTAGGCCCACTTGGATTAGATTAGGACATTTATTATTAATTTATTTAAAGAAGGGTTAAAATAGTTAAAATCAAAGTTTAATAAGTAAATAATTTTTAATATGGGGTTATACATAAGATAAATTCGACTATAAATATTCATTAGAAATCAAAAACGATTTCCTACATAATTCTAGTTTATTTTTAATTTTTAGACATTAAATAATTTAATTTATTTATGACACAAAGATGATGCAGTAATTATCTTATTAATGAAATATTGACATAATTAATGTTATAAACACAAAAATAAATGTAATTTGAGACTTTTTATGAATTACACTAATTTTATAGGTTAATATGACATGTTAGTATTGATTTAATTAACTTTTTATGAATTAATACTTCTGTTATAAATTTTACAAAAATCAATTACTAAATAGTGTCAAAATTGACATAAAATAGTATTTAAAAACAAATATTATAATATTAATTGTTATTTTATTCCTAAAAATCTATGGTTTGGAAAAATGACTTAGATAAGGTTATATATTTTAATAATAAACAACTTGGGGTTCGTTTGGATTGATATAGTATGTTTATTAACCTTATAATATAAGAACACAAGAAGACACGGTAAAAGTAAAATTATTTAACTTAATGTTAAATCTACATGATAAGGTTAAAATAGGAACCTAAACTTGTCTGAATTATATTGTATGAGAGGCTTTCGACCCATACCCACCTTATCCTAGAAATAATTCAATTTGGAGATATTTAAAACCGAACTTGACTTTATAATAAAATAATATTTTTAGTTATTCCAGAGGGGACCCTCTCCTCCCTTATAAAAGGGAACCTCCTACCTCTCTTCCTCACACCTCTTTGAGACTTCAAGATCGGCCAAACCCTGCCAATTCCTCCTCTCTACTTCCCTAGAGACATCCTAGAGGTTCTGGTCTTCTTCAAAGACCAATTTCAGTGCCCTAAAAGGAGGTCTCAAAGAAGCACATCAAAGAAGAGGTAATGTCCTTTACCGATTCTTTCATCTTTATTTCTTCTTCCACTTCTTATTATTTAGTTGTTTTATTATGAAGTAATAACATCAGTATCACTCATATAATGATATGTTATTATAAGTATGAAACAATCCTATTTCACCATCTATCCATCCGACGGAAAAAGAAATCACCGCGCGTGCGTACGTACGGAATATCGTCTCCACGCCGTGGTGTAATCTATTTTCCACCACCACCTTACTTGGATGGGTACAATGGTGTAAATAATGACTATATATGACTATTATAAAGTGATACTGATTCTGAAATAGTATACATACACTCCAATACAATTCCACGATCATAGGAACGATATCATCGCTCGTGCGTACGTAAGGAATACCGTCTCCACGATGTGATGCGACTCGTTCTACATGATCTTCATTTCATAATGATTATATAAATGAATTGAATGAATTAATATGATATATATTACACTAATAACATTCTGGAAATGAGGTATCTATAACCTAAAGATAATAATAAGAATTTTTTTCGACCAAACACGCATAAGAACAAAAAGTTGTAAACACCCGAATAACAAGTAGCAATGAAATATTACTACTAAGAAGCTAAGAAAATGACCATATATGATATCATAAAAATAATTATGATTCTGGAATAAGTCAATAACATTATTTAAATCATTATATAGGAGGTTCGGACACTTACAAAGCAAAACAGACCTAAGGTAAGGGAAATATCACAATCTCATTTTTATCCGAGATTGTTTATACATTAGTATTTACTGGGGTGTATTTTATCATCCAAATCCATGTTTCCTAAATATGTAATATTATTTCCATCCACCTACAATTGTTTAAATCCAATTTTACCCTTCGGTGAGTTTTTAGTAAAGGATATGAAAGGAATCTTTTGTCGTTTTTCGTACTAGGTACTTTTTGACTTTTCCGACAAAAGTACGAGAAGAATGTTTTTTTAACTTATACGGAATGAATGGGTTTTTAAAACATTATTTTCAAGAATATTCCTTTACAGGTATTCAAGTTTATTTTTAATCAACTTATTTTAGTTTAAAAATGTATGACATGTTAAGAAAGGAAAAAAAATTTGAAGTAGAAAGGATATTTTCCTCAAGGATGGAGTTCAAGTGTTTTATCAAAATTATTTTCCATCTAAGATAATAAAGGGTTCTGTTTCTATCCCTATTATTACATGGATTTGATTATGTTGTGATGGAAATATTTTTATTAATTCTTTTATCCTATATGAATTGTTTTATGATGTCATGATGATGTTTAAGATTCCCATTTTTATTACATGGGTTATGCAATGATGTATGATTTATGATTTTGTGGAACAAATAAGAATGGTATCATTATGAGATTGGTGGGACCTATATCTCCCTACAATGCATTGGGTAAAGATTTTATATCTCATGAGATAGACATGGCTGGAACGGTAGGTTATACTGGTTCAGTGAAACAGGACTGAAACGAGGAGTGAACTCGGTTCAGAAAGGGACTTTGTCCACTAAGATAGTCTTGGAAATGAGTCTTGACTAATAAGAAATGATTCTCTATGATTATGTGTGTATGACACAAAGTTTCATGTTTTAAGTTATGATTATTGGGATTACATTTCACTACCATGATTTATCCCATGATATGAAATTATGATCTCTTTTGCAGGTTATGATTTTCAAAAGTTCTGTGCTTATGTATATGATGTGATTGATATTTCTTTTGTTTACCCTTACTGATCATTTGAGCTCACCCTTTTGTATGTTTTATTTCCCCAGGTCAGGAATAATGTTATTAAGTAGTATATGCAAAAAAGGGACTCTAGATATGATGAAATAAATGGGAGGCAAAGTAGATGCTTTATAAACCAGTTGTTTATGTTTCCTAGTTTCTAAAGACACTATACCAATACGGTCCTTTCTTGGTTTTGTTATATGTTGTAATAAGTGTGATTCAATTCTGAATTAATAACAATGTATGTAAAGTATGGGTCGTTATAGTTGGTATCAGAGGAAAGGTATAGTCAACCTTTGGAAACTAGGATGTGAAAGCCCTAGTAAGAACCCTAAGGATAATTCTAAGCATAGAACACAATATTAGTGTTTTAGAAATGACCATGAATAACCTAGGATAAGACCTTAAGTGTGAAATTTTTGATTATGTGGTTTTACTATTATAATTAGTGTTGCTCACACTATTCTTATTGGTTTTAGTCAATGGCTGGAACCCAAAGGAACCGTGTTAATGCGGAATGCGGCGGGCAATGCAATGATTGTCCCCCTAAGCAGCCAAACGTTATGGGAGCTGGAATGAAAAACTTGTAGCCATGCTCACACAACTTTCTCAAGCTATGAATCATGCAGGACTTCCAAACGAGAAAAGGAAGGAGCAACATTCTGTTGAATCCTTCATGAGAAATCATCCACCTTCGTTCAGCAGGTCTACTAATCCATTAGTTGCTGAACAATGGATTAGTACTAGTGAAAATATATTTTCAGTTCTTTAATGTTCTGAGCATGATAAAGTCATCTTAGCAGTGTATCGTTTGGAAGGTGATACTGATCAATGGTGGAATCTTATTAAGAATACGAGGCAAAGGGATGAAATTGAGTCCATGGAATGGGACGAGTTCAAGAACTTATTTTTCAATATGTACATCCCTCGTATTCTCCGAACAAAGATGGAGAAGGAGTTTCTTGAACAAAAGCAAAAGGATGATGAATCTGTTGGTACCTATGAAACAAATTTTACAAGACTTGCAAGGTATGCTTTTGGTATTATTATCCAACCTCATAGTAAGATCGATCGATTCTTTAGTGGCTTAAAGCCAAGTCTCCGAAGGGCCTTAGCCATAGGGGACTTCAATAGCTATGAGGAAATCGTCCGATGTTCTCTCAAAGTTGAGATGGAGATTGGAGTAACCCATCAGTCATAAGGGTTTAATAAGAAGAGGAAAATAAAATTCAAAGGAAAATCTAAAGAACACACTGAAAAGAATATGAGCTTTCCCTTATGCTCAAAGTTTGGAAAGAAACATGGAGGGAGTTTTCTTAAAGGGACAAGTAAATGTTTCAAATGTGGAATGGAAGGTCATCGGTCATTTGAATGCCACGATGATGGGAAGAAGATGTCTAATGATGCAAACAAAGGAAGGGATACATAGAATGAACCTACTACACTTCAATGTTTCAAGTGAAAGGATATGGGACATTATGCCAATAAATGCCCTAATCTAAGGGTTGATGATGATGGTCGACGTTAATAAACTCTTAAGGCTAAAGACAAAGGAAAGTCACATGCAATTTCTATCAGCGATGTGGAGTACGATAACGATGTGGTGAAAGGTACACTTACCATCCACTCTAAAGTAGAAAATGTTTTATTTGATTCTGGATCCACCCCCTCTTTTATTTCTGAAGAATTTTCTAAGGGTATCACCGTATTACCTCAACAATTAGATGTTGAGTTAGCTGTGACAACACCTAATGGCACAACAGTCTCATCAAAAGTTTATAATTCTTCTCTGATCGAAGTTTGTGGGAAAGTGCTTCCTAAAAATCTTGTGATCCTTCCTATAGTGGAATTTGATGTGATTCATGGCATGGATTGGCTTTCTTTATATGGAGCTCATATCAATTTCCAAAGAAGGGAAGTCACATTTCATATTCCAGATCAATCTATGATTGTCTATCAATGCAAGGATGAACATAACATTCCAGTGGAAATTCCTTCTACCTTATGGGTCTTGATTCCACTAAATGAAGGTTATTTATCTAAAATGGTTGGTGAGAAACTCACAATTAAGAATATGCCCATTGTACGGGAGTTTGATGATGTCTTTCTGGAGGAATTACCGGGTCTTCCACCAAATCGTGAAGTTGTGTTTTCAATAGAACTCGTATCAGGTGGTTTTCCTATTTCAAAGACACCTTATAGAATGGCCCCAATTGAGTTGCAGGAATTGAAGAAGCAACTCCAAGAGAATCTTTATAAGGGGTTCATATGCCCTAGTGCATCACCTTGGGGAGCACCTGTTCTGTTTGTTATGAATAAAGATGGATCAATGAGACTCTGCATTGATTATCGATAACTTAACAAGATCACTATCAAGAACAAATATCCACTCCCGCGCATTGATGTCCTATATGACCAACTACACGGAGATCAATACTTTTCCAAGATTGATCTTCGTTTAGGGTATCATTAATTAAGGGTTAAAAGGGAGGATATACCATAGACGGATTTCCGTTCAAGGTATGGACACTATGAATTTATAGTGATGCCATTTGGTCTTACTAATGCCCCTACTATCTTCATGGATCTAATGAATAGAGTCTTTAAAGACTATCTTGATCAGTTTGTGGTAGTCTTTATAGACGATATTCTTCTATATTCAAAGAGAAAGGAAGAACATGAAGATCACTTGAGAATTATATTGAAGACCCTGATAAAGGAGAAGCATTATGCCAAATTTACCAGGTGTGAATTTTGGCTTAAAAAAGTTGCATTTTTGGGTCACATAATCTCAAAAGAGGGGATATCTGTGGATCCAGCAAAAACAGAGGTTATCGAAAGATGGTCGAGACCAACAACAGTAACTGAGATCCGAATTTTTCTTGGTTTGGCTGGATATTATTGACGTTTTGTGAATGATTTTTCACGATTATCTAATCCACTCACCAAGTTGACTCGGAAAGGAGTTATGTTTGTTTGGACGGAGGAATGTGAAGAGAATTTCAAGGAGTTGAAAATAAGGTTATCCAGTGCACCTGTGCTCACACTGCCTTGTAGTAGAGAAAGGTTTGTGATCTATAGTGATGCATCCAAGAAGGGATTGGGGTGTGTTCTTATGCAAAATGATATGGGGATAGCTTATGCCTCATGACAGTTGAAAATCCATGAGAAAAATTACCCAACACATGATTTGGAGTTAGCTGCAGTATTCTTTTTATTAAAGATATGGATGCATTATGATTATGGTGAAAGGTGTAATATTTAAACTGATCATAAAAGTTTAAAGTATATTTTCACACAAAAGGAGCTGAATATGCGTCAAAGAAGATGGTTGAATCTGATTAAGGATTATGATAGCTCAATCCATTGCCACCCTGGGAAAGGAAACAAGGTGGAAGATGCATTAAGTGGACAAGACCATGCTAGTTTATCCATGATGAGGATCACAAAAGATCCAATATTTATGGATTTACAAAGGATGGATCTTGGAATTATAATGAAAGGGGAAAATCGTATCTTTCTCCAATGAATGTTCAACCATCTATACATGTGATGATTAAAGAGGCACATAAAGAAGATGTCGAGTTACAAAAGAAGGTGAGAATGGTTCCTGAATTCAACCTTGATTGTGATGGGATAATAAAGTTCAGGAATCGGGTTTATGTTCCTCCCATCCCGGAATTAAAGAAGGAGCTGCTGGATGAGGCTCATAGTTCTTCATTCTCTATTCATCCTGGATGCAAGAAGATGTATAGGGACCTGAAAGAGTACTTCTGGTGGGATGGCATGAAAAGAGATGTTGCTGAATATGTCTCTCGATGCTTGGTTTGTCAGCAAGCTAAAGCTGAGAGATAGAAGTCTAAGGGGATGTTACAACCATTACCCATACCCGAATGGAAATGGGAAAACATCACTATGGACTTTGTCACAGGACTTCCTAAAACACCCAAAGGCTATAATTCTATCTGTGTCATAGTTGATCGTCTTACCAAGTCTGCACATTTCATTGCTATTAGACAGGATTTCTCTTTGGATCAGCTTTCCAGGATATATGTAAAGGAAGTGGTAAGATTGCTTGGAGTACCACTTTCTATTATATATGATCGGGATCCAAGATTTACCTCAAAGTTCTGGTGAAGTCTTCAGCATACTCTGGATACAGAGTTGAGTTTCAGCACTGCTTATCATCCTCAGACAGACGGTCAGTCTGAGAGAAAAATCCAAACCCTAGTAGATATGTTGAGAGCTTTCTCTATGGATTTCAAAGGTGGTTGGGATCAACACCTACCTTTGGTGGAATTTTCTTATAATAATAGCTTTCACTCCAGTATTCAGATGGCTCCTTATGAAGCTCTCTATGGAAAGAAATGCAGGACTCCAACTTGCTGGGATGAAGTTGGGGAAAGAAAGCTATTAGGACCTGATCTCGTTGATGAAATGATAGAAAAGGTCAGATCTATTCAACAACACATAAGAGCAGCTCAGAGTCGACAGAAAAGTTATGCCGACAACCGAAGAAAAGACCTAGAGTTTGAAGTGGGTGATAAAGTGTTCTTACGAATATCTCCCTCGAAGAGGGTTATGGGATTTGGAAAGAAGGGGAAGTTGAGCCCTAGATATATCGGTCCTTTCGAAATACTGGATCATGTTGGGAAGGTAGATTACCGATTGGCGCTTCCACCAAATCTCTCTTAAGTCCACGATGTGTTCAATGTATCTCTCCTGAGAAAGTACATACCTGATCCTTCACATGTACTTAGCTCAGAAGTTGTACCGCTGGAGCAAGATCTTTCTTATGAAGAAAAACAGATATAGATTCTGGATCGTAGCTAAAAAGTCATACAAAACAAGACCACTCGATTGGTGAAAGCTTTATGGAGGAACCACCAATTAGAAGAATCTACATGGGAGCTTGAGGATATGATGAGGGAGAGGTATCCTCATCTGTTTGTTACAAAGTGACGAATTTCGAGGGCGAAATTTATTTTAAGGGGGGTAGAATATAACACCCGAGACTTTTAAGTTATATAAATCATCAAATAAATCTTTTTCTACACAACACTTGCTTGGATTGCTTTACACAAAATCGCGACCTTCCTCGATTGCTTGCGTCGTACGCAATACCGAGTTTCACTAAACAACAATTTGCTTTTAAAATATTATTAAAACTAGCCGTTATGAATAGTAATGACCACTTTTTGAAATATTATAAATTTTATTTTTCAAAATGGACTTCATTTTTGGATTCGGAATATCGAAATTATCCTAGGGTGAAATTTTGGTATTTTTCTGAAAACTTTCAATTTTTGATGAATAGTGATACCACTAAGTGGTAGTTAAAAAAATGAATTTTTCATAAAACTTAATTTTACCGCTTCGGTGAGTGGAATTTCCAAAATCCAAGAGACACGGTTAATATCAAGGATTACAATGTGGTTCAATGGGATGAAAATAATTTTTGGTGAATAGCAACTTTTTACTTTTGTTTACCACGGTTAGAAGTAAATAGGGTAATTAAGGGTAAAAATGATATTATTATTACCCTAAAAAATGTCCCAATTCTATTGGACAAGTGTAATTCGACCAAAAACAACCTTAGGAATAAAATATGACAATTTAGGCCCACTTGGATTATATTAGGACATTTATTATTAATTTATTTAAAGAAGGGTTAAAATAGTTAAAATCAAAGTTTAATAAGTAAATAATTTTTAATATGGGGTTATACATAGGATAAATTCGACTATAAATTTTCATTAGAAAGATAAAATGATTTCCTACATAATTGTAGTTTATTTGTAATTTTTAGACATTATATAATTTAATTTATTTATGACACAAAAATGATGCAGTAATTATCTTATTAATGTAATATTGACATAATTAATGTTATAAACACCAAAATAAATGTAATTTGAGACTTTTTATGAATTACACTAATTCATAGGTTAATAAGACATGTTAGTATTGATTTAATTAACTTGGATCAAATTAATAATTCTGTTATGATTTTCACAAAAATCAATTACTAAATAGTGTCAAAATTGACATAAAATAGTTTTTAAAAACAAATATTATATTAGTAATTGTTATTTTATTCCTAAAAATCTAATGTTCTGCCAAATGACTTAGATAAGGTTATATATTTTCATAATAAAGAACTTGGGGTTAGTTTGCCTTGATATAGCATGTTTATTAACCTTATATTATAAGAACACAAGAAGACACAGTAAAAGTAAACTTATTTAACTTAATGTGAAATCTACATGATAAGGTTATAATAGGAACCTAAACTTGTCTAAATTATATTGGATGAGAGGATTTCGACCCATCCCCACCTCAGCCTCGAAATAAATCAATTTGGAGCTATTTAAAACCGAACATGACTTTATAATAAAATAATATTTTTTCTTATTCCAAAGGTGCCCCTCTCCTCCCTTATAAAAGGGAACCTCCTCCCCCTCTTCCTCACACCACATTGAGCCTTCAAGCTCGTCCAACCCCTGACAATTCCTCCTCTCCACTTCCCTAGAGACATCCTAGAGGTTCTGATCTTCTTGAAATACCCATTTTAGTGCCCTAAAAGGAGGTCTCAAAGAATCACTTCAAAGAAGAGGTAATGTCCGTTACCGATTCTTTCATCTTTATTTATTCTTCCACTTCTTATTCATTAGTTGTTTCATTATGAAGTAATAACATCAGTATCACTCATATAATGATATGTTATTATAAGTATGAAACAACCCTATTTCACCATCTATCCACCCTACAGAAAAAGAAATCACTGCCCGTGCGTACGTACGGAATATCGTCTCCACACCGTGGTGTAATCTATTTTCCACCACCACCTTACTTGGATGGGTACAATGGTGTTAATAATGACTATATATGACTATTATAAAGTTATACTAATTCTTAAATAGTATACATACACTTCAATACAATTCCACGATCATAGGAACGATATCATCACTCGTGCGTACGTTCGGAATACCATCTCCACGATGTGATGTGACTCGTTCTACATGATCTTCATTTCATAATGATTATATAAATGAATTGAATGAATGAATACGATATATATTATACTAATAAAATTCTGTAAATGAGGTATCTATAACCTAAAGATAAGAATAAGAATTTATTCGACAAAACACGCATAAGAACAAAAAGTTATAAACACCCGAATAACAAGTAGCAATGAAATATTACTACTAAGAATATAATAAAATGACCATATATGATATCATAAAAATAAGTATGATTCTGGAATAAGTCAATAACATTATTTAAATCATTATATAGTAGGTTCAGACACTTACGAAGCAAAACAGACCTAAGGTAATGGAAATTTCACAATCTCATTTTTATCCGAGATTGTTTATACTTTAGTATTTATTGGGGTGTATTTTATTATCCAAATCCATGATTCCTCAATATGTACTATTATTTCCATCCACCTACAATTGTTTAAATCCAATTTTACCCTTCGGTGAGTTTTTAGTAAAGAATATGAATGGAATCTTTTGTGGTTTTTCATACGAGGTACTTTTTGACTTTTCCGAAAAAAGTACGAGAAAAATGTTTTTTTAACTTATACGGCATGAATGAATTTTTAAAACATTATTTCCAAGAAGCTACCTTTACAAGTTTTCAAGTTTATTTTTAATCAACTTCTTTTAGTTTAAAATTGTATGACATGATAAGAAAAGAAAAAATGTTTTTGAAGTAGAAAAGATATTTTCCTCAAGAATGGAGGTCAAGTGTTTTAACAAAATTATTTTCCATCTAAGATAATAAAGGGTTCTGTTTCTATCCCTATTATTACATGGATTTGATTATGTTGTGATGGAAATATTTTTATGAATTTCTTTATCCTATATGAATTTTTTTATGATGTCATGATGATGTTTAAGATTCCCATTTTTATTACATGGGTTATGCAATGATGTATGATTTATGATTTTGTGGCACACATAAAAATGGTATCATTATGAGATGGGTGGGACCTATATCTCCCTCCAATTCATTGGGTAAAGACTTTATATATCATGATATAGACATGTCTAGAATGGTAGGTTATATCGGTTCAGTGAAACAGGACTGAAACGAGGAGTGAACTCGGTTCAGAAAGGGACTTTGTCCACTAAGATTGTCCTAGCAATGAGTCTTGACTAATAAGAAATGATTCTCTATGATTATGTGTGTATGTAAAAAAATTTCAGGTTTTATGTTATAATTATTGAGATTACATTTCACTACTATGATTTATCCCATGATATGAAATTATGATCTCTTTTGCAGGTTATGATTTCCAAAAGATATGTTCTTATGTATATGATGTGATTGATATTTCTTTTGTTTACCCTTACTGAGCATTTGAGCTCACCCTTTTGTATGTTTTATTTCCCCAGGTCAGGAAGAAGGTTATTAAGTAGAATATGCCAAAAAGGGACTCTAGATATGATGAAATAAATGGGAGGCAAAGTAGATGCTTTATGAACCAGTTGTTTATATTTCCCAGTTTCTAAAGACACTATACCTATACTGTCCTTTCTTGGTTTTGTTATATGTTGTAATAAGTGTGCTTCAATTCTGAAGTAATAACAATGTATGTAAAGTATGGGTCGTTATATTTCTCTATCAGCTTTTTCTTTTCTCTACATAGTCTTCTCCCTTCTCATTTCATAAGTTATAAGAGTGCTATCCAAATAATCTAGAGATAATGTTCTAGGGTCTCTGTATTCTAGTGATGAAAATTTAGCATCAAATTTGTCGTGCAGAATTCTAAAGATCTATTCAACAACTATAGAATATTCCAATTTTTCACCAAGACTTCTAATTGTACTAACAATATCATTGACACTTTTTAATAAGTCTCTAATAGAATCAGATACAACAATTTTCAAGTCTTCATACTTCAGCCTCCATATTTGTTGTTTTCCCTTCTTTACTTCCATATTTCCAATATAGATGTTATTTAGATTATACCTTGTTCCTTTAGCAGTAGAAACACCTATTACTCTCAAAACTCAATCTCAGAAAGAGATGAGAGTAACGAATTTTTAGCTCATCCAACATTCTCAATATTTTCCTTATCAATAGGTGTAAGAGAAAAATTATCATCAATAGGAGGAAATCCATCTGTTGTAGTTTCGAGAACATTATACCCAAGATACACAAGATATGGAATCATTAAATCTTTCCAGATATCATAATTATTTCCGTCAAATATCAGAATCCCCTTACTATTCATGCAACTCAGATTCTCCATCACAACATTTCTTCAAAACTTCATCAAAGATAAAATGAAGGGTACCTACCTCTGATACCAATTGATGTTCCCAATCACGATTTATGTATCACTGAGAGGGGGAGGGGATGAATCAATGAATTTTTTTTATTTTTTTGTTTCCTTCTTTTTGAAACAACCTTTTCTTAATATAAAAGTGTTTCTTTATATGTTGAACACACAAAATCATAGGAAGAAAATATTTATAAGGTTCACTACTCAACAAGAGTAGCTACGTCCTTAGTATGGTGCCGAAATAATCCAGTACTACACAATCCACCAAAAAAATCCAATTTTGTACAATACAACTAGTAGGATATACCCTTACACTCGTGTAGCACTTGGAAAATAATACTCAAGTGTGTCTGCACCCTCTTAGCACTAAAAGGGAATTATAATACTTCAATGCTTCTTTACAATTGAACATGTATATTTTTGAAGTAAAAATATTCAAATTCTTACCCAGAAGCCAGTAATAACTATCTTACGCACAACCGAATACGTTTGATGACCCCAAATATTTAGTTCAACTTTTTAGGTGTCTTTCGCACAACTTTTTTGCCATGCGCGCAAGATTTAACTTTTGTCACGAAACACCTCTTGCGCGCAACATATATCTTGCACACAAATCTCTTCTTGCGCGAAACTTCTCTTTCTTGCACACAACTTGATTTCTTTCATACACTCTCTTTTTCTTAATATATGTTCGCACCTCAGAGCTCAGGATTTCTCTATGTGTCAATCACACACAGTGTGAGGGGTTCAGCTCTTATTTATAGACCTCATTGATCCCTGCATGCAAAAGCCTCGATGTGTCACACAAAGATCAAGACTCGTCACACAAAACCCCATTTTATGTCATATTGGGTGTGTTAGTCTCTTTTACGCCAACCTCTTCTTTTGCACACTTCGTGAATCTTTCACGCGCGTCTTTCCTTTTCCATTTTTTGATTTTTGGACCTCAAATAATTCCTCGCATGAAAAAACCATTTTACGTCACCTTTGGAATGTAAGTCTCTTCTGCACCAACCTCTTCTTTTGTGCACTTATTGAATCTTTCATGGGCTTCCTTCCATTCCCAATTTTTAAAGTTTGGACATTGAATCATTCCTTGCACGCGAGATTCCAAACTTCCTTAAATCTAGCGCGCAAAAACCAATATTGCACGCAAAACCAAAATATTTCACACAAGCCTCTCTTTTCCAGATTTTGATGTTCATATCATGTAACACCACTTGTGCGCAACATCCTTTTCAAAACATATTCCCCCATCTCTCGATTTTCAGGCCCTAATATTTTGCATACACTGGGAAATGGCCCCACCGTAGAATGTTCTTTTGTGCTGCACCCAGATCATATATTCCTTTGTCATGTCCTCTCTTCAATGCAATCCATGACAAGTCTTTAACATTAATCACGAAATCCACTATCATGATATGTATCCATTGATCAAACATCTTCTGCATCGTCATATTTTCAATGGGATGTATTGAAACTTACATTTTTTCCAGCAACATCATTCCTTCTAATCAAAACTGTATATGACTGGCATCATCATTTCTCTCCCTTTCATTCATAAGGCATGCATCAAAATTTCTCCTAACTTATGATATTTGTGAAATACAAACCTGAAAAGAATTATCTGGTTTCCATGTTCTTTACAAAGTGATTTGATTTATCTTCTTTGACAACAAATGTCAACACTCTGTAATAGTAAACTCTTCTTACTTTCTTCTCCATCCAACATGGTCCCAACAATATCCCCCTTTGGATTTTGTTGCCAACCAAGATTCATAAATCACTAAACTTTGTAACCTCGTGAAATGGATTGCATATCAACAATTCTAATACTACGTGAGCTCACTCATTATAGGAAACAATAATTATTGACTGCTAAAACTATAATATCCAAAAGTAGTGACTATGAAATTTCAAGATCATAACTCCTCATCCTTCTTCAGAACATCTATCAAGATTCTACTTCATCATTCTTCACTTCTTCAACTTTCTGGCAATTCAGAAACATTATTTCATATAACCATTCCAACAAACTGTTAGAATAGTTCACAAACATACATGTTGGACTCACCGCCTACCCACAACTCCCCCTTCATGAATGCTTCCATAAGGATAGATTTATTAAATAATTATCCCCCTTTACAACACTATACGATGGTAAGATGAGAGTGGGGACAGATACACGTACCTCAACCTTGATGATAAAGAGGTTCAACATCCATATTCAACATGTATTTAGAAAATGGTTCATTCGGTAATGGTTTTGTGAATATGTCAGCAAATTGTTCTGATATAGGAACATACTCTAGTCTCAATTATTTTTTCTCCACCTTCTCTTTGATGAATTGATACTTTATTTCAATGTGTTTGGAATGAGAATGTTGTACCAGATTCCTTGTAAGATTGATTGCACTCCGATTATCACAACCCAAAAGCAAGGGTAGCTTTACCTCAACAATTAGATCTTCCATCTAAGTCTTCATCCACATTTTTTGAGTTGAAACATGAGTAACAACAACATACTCGGCTTCAACTGTTCTAAGAGTTACAAAATACTATTTCATGATATTCCAACTAACACAACTATTTCCCAGAAAGAAAACTCCACAAGATGTGGATCTTTGATCATCAACATTTCCTGCCCAATTAGCATCCGAATACCCAAATAGATCAATATTTCATGTTCCATCATACATGATTCGAAAATATGTTTTTCCTTTGATATATCTAAGAATTATTTTTCTAGCAATCAAATTTGATTCTTTTGAGTGCTCTGAAATCATGCACATAAAGTGATAGCATACACGATGTCAGGTCTTGAGGTAGTCAAATACAAAAGAATTCCAATAATCTTTCGAAACACTTTTTGATCAACTTTGTTGCCTTCTCAATATTTAGGAAACATGGTTCCCAATGAAATTAGTGTGAACACTAGTTTCAAATTTTCCATGAAAAACTTCGTTAGAAGTTACATATCATATTTTTCTTGAGACAGAAAAATGTGATTGTTCTTCTATGAAATTTTTATCCCAAGAAAGTATTTCATTTCTCCCAGCATGGACATCTCAAATTACTTCATAATCTCCTCATAAAATCGTTCACATGATCTTTCTTCATTCCCAACAAATATAATGTCACCGACATTAACAAAAACGACCAGTGAAAACTCTTGACACTCGTTGATGTAAATATTTCTATCAACTCTACCATTCTTAAAATACATCTTACTTAAGAAAGTATGTAATTTATAATACCATGACTTCAGAGCCTATTTTTTCGCATACAATGTCTTCTTCAAAATGAACACATAAATTTCATCCTTTCTAATAAAAAATCCACAAGTTTGATCAATGTATGCTTCCTCATCAAGGTCGCCATTCAGGAATGTGGATTTTACATCCATTTGAAAGATATTGTAACCTCATTGTGAAACAATGGAATGAAAGATTCGGATTATTTCTAATATTGCCACCAGAGAAAATTGTTCATCAAAATAAATTCCTTCAATTTGTGAATACCATTTTTTATCCAGTCTTGCTTTGTGTCTTATTATTTTACCTTCTTCATTCAGTTTGTTCAGGAAAACCCAGTTTGTACCGATATTGTTCTTGTTGTCTGTCTTGAGTACAAGTTCCAAATTATTATTCTTCCCTATCTAATCAATCTCTTAATTCATAGCATAAACCTATTCTTGATTCCCAAATGATTCATTTTCATTATTTAGTTCAACTTTATAATAATGTGATGTATGTGTTATATCATTCATTGTTCTTCTATTTTGAACACTCTGATGTTGATCTCCAATAATGTTTTGAGCCACCACTAGTTTTCTCAACCTAGGATAGTTGTTCGAACCTCATTCTCATCACTTGAGATTTCTGAGTCAGATTCATGTTCTTGAGTAGGATTAACACTATCTAAATCATTATCAAAATCGTTAAAAAAATCTTCTCTATCCTGCTCAGCTTCCACATCAACAAATGACTGCTTTTATTTATCAATATTTTCAACAACTTTTAAATATGATGTACCAATAATTATTAAAATGTTTTTGTTGAGAAATCTATATCCTCTTCCTTCTGGAGCATAGCCATGAAAAATTCTATCATCTCTTATTTGCTCAAACTTTTCAAGGTTTCCACCTTTCTTATTTACAATTCATGGACTTGCAAAAACTATTAAGTGTTTCTGAATTCAGCATTTACCATAGAACATTTCTTATGGAGTCATATCTAGGTTTGGACTTTAGAAACATCAGTTTTGAATATTCACAGTTGTGCTCATGGCCTGCCACCAATAATAAGATGAATGACTATGTTCAAGTAACATAGTTCTCCCCATTTCCACCAGACATCGATTCTTTTTTCATCAACCCCATTTTTATGAGGTGTGTATGGGGAACTGAACTCACGCTGAATTTCATGATTCTCAAGGTATGTTTCAAACTCTTCATTCATATACTCTCCACCATTATTAGTTCTCAAATTTTTCACTGAATACTCACATTCCTTCTCTTCTTTCCTCCTGAAAATCATATACATTTTTATAGAATTTTACTTATGTCTCATGTACATCACACAAGTAATTAGAGTAAAGTCGTCAATGAAAATAATGATGTAATTATCTCTATTTGTAGATTTCGTGCTCATTGGTCCACAAATATCAGTGTATGAGTTCCAAGGGTCTTTTTGAGGGAATTTCAACTCTCTTATAAAATGATTTTGTAATCTTCCCTTTATCACAAATAGTGAAACCCCAATCTCTTCATCTTAATATGTTTGGAATATCTCTAACACTATCTCTCTTTGATGACGTGCACATATTTCCTGGCACATATGTACTAGTCTTTTAGGCCATAACTGATTTTCATTCACCACACCCATGTAAAAAGAGTTTTCCACTTCACCAACTAGGAACAAATTCCCTCTTGTACATTTTCCTCTTTTGACTATATTTTCCTCATTTTCACTTTTCACAGAAAATCCATCTTTTCTGAAGATAACGTTGTTGCCCCCATCACAGAGTTTTGACACACTAAGCTGGTTATGTTTCATCCCAACAACATATAGTTTTTTCCTGGATTTCATCTTTTCTTTTCCAATGATGGCTGATCCAACACCTTTGATACTTAGAGATTCATTGATTTAAAATGTCACTTTTCTTTCTTCGAATTCTTTCAAATTCGTCAACAACTATAATTGTCCTGTCATATGAAAGGAACACCCAGTTTCAAGAATCCAAGGACGTTATCCTTTTGTAGATTTCAAAGCATTTTAACACCGAGATCTTTTTGTTCTTCCTTTTCTTCCACTTTCTATTATGTGTCCTCCAATTTCCTAGACAAGTCAATGTGTTTTGGCCAAACAACCATGCACTCTTTCTTTTTAGATATATTAAACCTGTCCCTTTTAGCTTTTAAACACTCTGGATTTTGAGAATTATTATGAAACTATTGTTTCTATTGTAACACACAAAGGAAGACCATAGCAAGATTTCCAGGTCAATCAAATCTTTCACAAATAGTTTCTATTGGTTTTAACATTTTCTCAACATTCACACCAACCTTATAAAATATATTCTAAAACTACTTTTGTTATTTTCTATTTTTAGAAGATTGGATCCCCCTAAATTATTGTGTTTCAAAACATGTGGTATAGTAGTAATATTGTTGGTAGAACAAATACATATTTTCCATGTGTCCAAATCCACCACAAACCAACAGTAGCCACAGAATGAATATTTTCATCGGAAACAACCATACTATCTGGAGTTGTGAGCATGCTTCTCAACAATCTTCTTACCAGAATTTTTCTGACCATCGACCTTCATATTTTCAATTGTAACATTCTTCATCAGCTCAGATTTTTGTTCAATCTTACTTGACCTAGAAGTGATAGACATATTTTTAAACTCAATATTTTCACATGCATACGATTTTTCAGAATTTATAACATTGAACACATACTTAGCCTTTCGAACATTTATCTTATCTATACTCATTCCATCAATTATTTTACCGATGAAGGAGAATTTTGATGATCCTTATTAGGATCATTATTTACAGAACATTCACCAATTTCTGTAACATAATTTTTGAACCTTGTGTTCATTTCCTCACCTTTAGAAATTTTATATTGGAAAAGTCCCAACTCATCATCTTTTGCCTTCAGCTTTACTTCCATATGATCATTATGATTCTTTTATCCCTCAAGAGAATTTTCTAGATCATTAATCTCATTTTAATATTTTTCATTATTGTCAAGAAAACATGTTTGGTCATTTGATGAAGAGTTTTCAATTGTCAATTTTTTCCTTCTCAAGCCTTCTGATATTTCTGAATAATTCCTTCAGCTCTTCTATTAAGTACTGTTCAAGTTGAGTTTCTTCTTCTAAATTACTACTGCTCCCATGATCATCATTATTCTCAATTGTAAAAAGGTACTCTATCTAGCTTTCACAGTGACAGATTTTTCATATTCAATCTCTCTATCATCATCTTCATCATCTTTCGATAAAAATATTATTCCTTCTGATTTGAAGAACTTTTTATTCTTACCTCTGCCAGAATATTTATCTTTTCCACCCTGTTGTATCTATACCCTTCTTGGTCTTCTTTCCTCTTCACAATATCTTCATATTTCTCTTTTTTAGGGAAAGTAGCCACAAAATGTTCAATAGATCCACATTCAAAACAATTCAAAGGGAGTTTCCCTTTGTATATCTCTATGCCTCTTTTAACATTTTTAGAAAACAAGGATAAAATTTCATCAAAATTTTGACATACCTCATTTTCATAGTCAGATTCACCCGCTTTTTCTTCAATATGCATTTATTCAACTTATCTTTCTTTGTTTCCTTGAAATAAATTTCTCTATTGGATTTTTCATTTCACTCCATAGTCTCCTCCCTTCTCATTTCATATGTTATAAGAGTTCTATGAAAATCATCTAGAGATAATGTTTCAGGGTATCTTTCTTCTAGTGATGAAACATTAGCATAAAATTTGTCGGTCATAATTCTCATAATATTTTCAATGACTATAGAATCATTCAACATTTCACCAAGACTATTGATTGTAATATTAAAATCATTGACCCTTGTAAAGAAGTCTCCAAAAGATTCAGACTCTCTTATATTCAAGTCTTCATACTTCAGACTCCATAATTTTAGTTTTTCCTTCTTTACTTTTGTATTTCCTTCATAGATGTTCTTAGCTTATCCCATACTCCTTTAGCTATAGAAACACCTTTAACTCTCAAATAATCACTCTCTATAAGAGATGAGAGTAATTAATTATTATATCTTCTTTTATTCTTAAGATTATTCTTATCAACATGTGTAATAGGAACCTTATAATCAATAAGAGGAAATACATATGTTGTAGTTTCAAGAACTTCATACCCAAGAGACATAAGATAAGGGATCCTTACATCTTTCCAAATATGATAATTATTGCCATCAAATATCAGAATCCCCTTATTATTCATGCAATTCAGATTCTCCATCAGAAAATCTCTTCAAAAAATTAGCAAAGAACAAATGAAAGAACCTGCATCTGATACCAATTGAAGTTCCCAATCAGGATATGAGTATCATTGAGAGGGGGAAGGGTAAATCAGTGATGAAATTTTCTTTTTTTGTTTCCTTATTTTTGAAACAACCTTCACCTCCAATTAAAGAGTTTCTTCTCTGCTGAAAACACACAATCACAGGAACCCATGATTTGCAAGGTTCACTACGCAACAAGAGTAGCTATGTCCTTGGTATGGTAGAAAAATGATCCAATACCACACAATCCAATCAAAAAAAATCATTTTATTTGGAATACAATGAGTTGGATATACCCTTAAAATTTTCTAGCACTTGGAAATCAATCTGAATGTATTTGTGAAAAAACTTCGATGCATCATGCAAGATCCTGAACCACCATGAAAAACCACATTCGATGTTTTATTGGGGGCACAAGTATCTTTCACGCCAACCTCTTCTTTCACGCACTTCTTAAATCATTCGCGTGCTTCCTTCCTTTTCTATTTTTCGAAGATTGGACCTCTAATCATGCCTCATGCGAAAAAACCCATTTTACGTCGCCTTTGGTGCGTAAGTCTCTTTTGTGTCAACCTCTTCATTCATGGACATATTGAATCTTTCACAAGCTTCCTCCCTTTTACTATTTTTGATGCATGGACCTCAAATCATACCCTACACACAAGATTCCAAACTACCATCAATCTTGCGCACAAAAACTACGCTTGCATGAAAAACCCCAATCTTTCGTGCAAGCCTATCCTTTTCCAGATTTTGATGTTCATATCATGGAACACCACTTGTGGGAAAAATCCTTTTCCAAAACACATTTCTTCATCTACATATTTTTAGGCCCTAAAATTTTACAAACACTGGAAAATAGCGCCCCATAGAACATTCTTTTGTGCCGATCGCAGATCGTCTAATCCATTGTCATGTTCTCTCTTTACTTCATTCCATAACCATTCTTCAACTTTCATCATGAAATCCACTATCATGATATGTATCCTTTGATCAAACAGCATTTTCATCATCAGATGTCCAATGAGATATACTGAAACTTCCCTTTCTTCCAGTAGTATCATTCCTTCCAATCAAAACTGTTTATGATTAGCATTATCATTTCTCCCCCTTTCCTTCATAAGGTTTGGATCACAAGTTCTCCTAACTTATGATATTTTTGAAATAGAAATCAGAAAAGCATTATTCGGTTTCCATGTTCTTTACAAAGTGATTTGATTTGTATTCTTTGACAAAAAATGTCAACACTATGTAACAGTAAACTCTTCTTACTTTCTTCTCCATCTAAATTGGTCCCAACACACATTAATTATTCAAATATGGGAAAAATAAAGTAAATTATATTGATAGAATTAAATGTATAATAATTTATATAATTAATATGACCCAATAATTATATATACATATAAATTATATTTTATAGGGGGTTTGGATTCATTATATTACTGTTTCATTTTTTTTATTTATGTTATAAAATTCAATGTAAATAAATATATCTAAAATTGAAATTATTGATATTTTATGAAAATAATTTTTTATTAAATGACATAAAATTACTAAAAATAAACTATACTAACAATGTATTTTTATTTGATTCAAAATATTAACCATATTCCATTTATTTATACATTTTCTATATATAACAACTATCATGACCCTCAAAGCGTAAAATATCATGTTGTCGTAGTAAGTGTGAATAGGGTAAATGGAGTGTTAAAAACAAAAGATAAGGGGGAAATGATCTACATTTTTAAAAAAAAATTATAATGTTATTTATACTCATCCAAATAGATTCTTTTAAAAATATCAATTTAGATATACTAGTAACTGAAGACATGTTTATATGAAATTACCATTTTAATAATTTACAAGACTTCCCTATACCTTTTTTACAAAGGAAAAACACTTATTATCATTTATCAACACCATAATGACCATTTGTTTTAGATAATAGATACAAAAATTGATTCCTAATTTCCCTACCCATTATGTTGAGGCGTTATTTTTGGCATGTTATCAATCATAGAGGTCTTAATTTGTCACGTAATAGAGATTTTCTAAATAAGATGCATAGTTTTAACCAGATATTTCTATTTTATTTTATTTTTAAAACTCCATAAAATATTATTCTACCATCATAAAATAATAACCCTTGTATCATCAAAATATTTATGAATTATTATGTAATATTTATAACTTGTAATCATATCCCATCCCTTCAAATTGGAAATGAATCCATTGTTTTTGTGTACGATGGACTATCTCTTTCTGACCTTTGTAATTTATTTTCCATCACTATATCTCATGAAAGGATTGTAATGATTTAATTAATGTTTATATAATATATTTATAACATATTTATAATTTATAAATGATAAAATATCCTTTTCCTTATTACATTTCCATTCTTAAAAAATCATAACATCCTTCATATGTACGTGTGGACTACCACCTCCACGAAGTGGAGTGATTCATTTTTCATCACAACATTACATTGATGATATATATATTTATATTTAATAATATAATATAATATTTATGATATTTTTATTAATATATAAATATTTAATAAATCTTATCTTCTTTCCACATGGATCGTTGAAAAATATAATCGTTACTCACATGTATGTATGACATACTATCTCCATGATTGTAATGTAGTTCATTTTTAATAACATCCATTTATTATTGGAATTTAAATTATAATTTATGAATTAAAATGATAATTATTTTTGTATTATTATTCTAGAGATGATGTAATAATGTCTTCTGGGACCATTTTCAATGTTCTTATGTCATTTTGGACTACGAAAATAGTATCTTCAAAATATTTGATAGGAATTTATTTTATTAAATAATATAATATAGAATTTTGAGAGATAAAATAAAATTAGT